>CM057466.1:1262500-2512500 GCA_030035585.1 Dugong dugon
AAAAACACCTCTTTCTAAGGGAACTTCATGTTTCTTGTAGTAGTGTGTGCTCAGATAATCTCCTCTCTATGTTGTTCTGGGGAACAGTTTAAATTAGGGGGAGAAAGGTCCTGGAGTCACCCAAAAAAAATTAAAAACCATTGCCGTCAAGTTGATTCCGAGTCAGCAACATTATGAGTTGCCCAGTCCTACAGTAAACGGGATGCAGGGAGCAAAGCCCCTTTCTTCAGTGTTGAAAGCAATTCCTTTTCTGTGAATCCCCGAGGTTAGGATGCCTGAGTGTCTTGATTTTTAGTTATTTTTTCCGAAGGAATTTTTCTTGATCAGAGTATGCTCCTTTGTTTCCCCCCGTGCAAATCTGCTCACTATGACCACAAGAGTGTTACTCTTTTTAAGACTTGAAACTGTTCATTCTCAGAGAGGTGGGTGGGAAGTTGCAAGGGAGGGACAGTGACCAAAGCCCATGTGCCTGAGATCTCACCCAGGACGGCCTGGACAAGCACCAGTGAAACAAATGCCCTAGTCAGAGCAGGGTGTTTTCACAGCTGGGCAGTCGTTTGGATGGCATGGGGGAGGCCAGGGCACAGAAATGTCAGCCTCTGTCCCGCAGCATCATGTGACTGAGAGGAGCCTTAGGCAAGCAGATGGCTTTAATGTAAGGGGCTGAGGTCTAAAGAATAGCATTTATTCTGTCGAGGAAGGCCTGAGAAGCACAGTTCTGGTTGCAAAAGGAGGTCACTGAAAGCTGTTCTTTGTTTAACCTGAGAACTTAGTTGCTTTCTGGCCTGAAGACTTTCCTGCCTTGATCCTCACTGGGCATTTGCTGAATCCAGGCCCAGAGGGTCTCATTTCTAGGGCCTCTATGAAGTGTAAAAGGATCTGGAAGACTGTACTGCTGTTTGCAAAAGCCCCTTCACCCCACCACCACCAGCAACAGCCTTGTGAACATAGAGCTAACTTGCCACGCATCATAGGGGCCCATGGACCACTTCAGGTGGCTGGAACCCCTGGAAATGACACACAAAATCTTAAATGTATGTACATGTTTTCTAGTAAACAATCCATAGCATTCATCAGATTCTCAAAGGAGTCTATGATCCTAAAAAATTATAAACCTCTGCTTTTCGAGTGCCTGTGAGAGTAAGTTATTTGAAGTTAAGCAATTGGGCGGACAAATATAGACCAGCACTAGAAAGCTTTGGTCCTTTCTATTAAAAAAAAACACAAAAACCTATACTAAGACTCATATGGATTTTTCCACTATAGATGCTCCCTTTTTAGAGATAAGGTCACATAGAACAATCTGAAGATGCATACATCTTCAGTCTCTCTGACTCTGTCTGTCATCACAGCTTCTTCTCTAACTCTGACCTCTTACAAAGACCCTTGTAATTACATTGGACCCACCTAGATAAAAAGAACAGAACAAGATGGCTGGATGGTGCAAATGGTTAAGTGCCCAACTACTAGCCGAAAGATTGGCAGTTCAAACCCACGCAGAGGCACCTTGGAAGACAGGCCTGGCAATCTGCTTCTGAAAAGTACAGCCTTGAAAACCCTATGGAGCAGTTCTACTCTGCACACATGAGGTGGCCACGAGTCAGAATCGACTGGACTAGCAACAAACCAACAGGCAAGTCCAAAAAGTCTTACTGGATAGTTGAATGGGACCTAGCCAGGAGGGTAGCAGGAGAGCCAGAGAAGCAGGCAAGCTGGCAGATAGTAGGGGTGGCTGCAGCACTATGGGCAGATCTGAGCACCACCTTCAGGAAATGGGTAAATGGGAGTCTTCCCAGAGAAGGGCAGCTGGGAGAGTGAAAGTTCCAGAAGCTGTGTCACTTGAGAAACTGGGGATGTTGAGTTTGGAAGAGATACCAGAAAATTATTTTTTCCCACCATTTCCACCTACCTCCCTGAGTGTCGTATATGCAATGCAGGGCAGAACTAGGACTCATGGTTGTCATTACAAGATGATGGAGCACGGCTTTAAAAAAAAAAGACCATTTTAATTTGGAATTGGCTGCTGAGTGCGATAGTGAGCTCTCCATCACAAAGAATATTTCTGAAAGAATATGTATTAGTTTCCTATTGATGCTATAGCAAATTACCATAAACTTGGTGGCTTTAAAATCACAAACTTATTATTATCTTACAGTTCTGGAGGTCAGAAGTCTAAAATGGCTCAGCAAGACTGTGTTTCTTCTGGAGATTCTAGGGGATAATCTGTTTCCTTGCCTTTTCCAGCTTCTAGAGGCCACCTGCATTCCTTGGCTTGTGGCCTCTTCCTCCATCTTCAAAGTCAGAAGCATACATCTTCAGTCTCTCTGACTCTGTGTCTGTCATCACAGCTTCTTCTCCAACTCTGCCCTCTTATAAAGACCCTTGTAATTACATTGGACCCACCTAGATAATCCGGGATAATCGCTTCATCTCAAAATCCTTATTTCAATCACATCTGCAAAGTCCCTTTTACCATGTAAATCAACATGTTTACAGGTTCTGGGGACTAGGACATGGACATTGGGGCGGGGGTGGGCACATTATTCAGTATACTACAGAGCATATCATCTAAAATACATTGACACCAGCCCTAGTTTTAGAGCAGACCGGAGTTCAAATCCTGGCTTCAGCACCTCTAGTTGTGCGACCATTGTGTCTTTGAGTCTGTTCTCTTATCCATAAAATAAGACTAAAATCCCAAGATTATTATGAGGATTTTTGTTAATATGTATAAAACTCCTGATATATATAGTGCACTCTCAATAAGAGGCAACCATGTTTAGTCAAGGAACTTCCCAGATGATTCTCACCAGACAGGAATTTAATAGAAGAAATTCCACTGTTAAATGGGAGATTAGATAAAGTGGCCTCCAAATTCCCTTCTGAAGCTGAGATTGCTAAAATATAAGGGAGTGAAATTTTTCTCCCCTAATAATTTGTTCCTGGGACCTCATGACCTTGCTTTCTGCCCCTCAAGGTGCTGCTATCTAATTTTATCACCCAGACCTCCAATCGAGTTTGAGCAGGACTAACCGCCTGGCATGGTGTGTAATGATTGGCAGGCAGCTGAGACCAGTGCAGGCTCACTCCTTCACATCTGTCAACATAGCTAGCTGCAAGCAAGTTGCTGCCCGTGACCACTGTCTGCAGGGACAAGAGAGAGCGGGGAAGGAAACCAAAGGGAACATCTCACTTTCATTCTTGGAAAGTAGAAGTCCATGTTAATGCCTCTTCCCAACATCACAAATTTTTCAATGAGGATTGGAACTCTTGGGTCAGGTCTGAAGCTGAGAGAAGAATCTGCATTCAAAAGCAGCAGTCAAGGTAGGTGACCTGCTTGGTCTTCGCTCCAGATCACGAAACCAGCACTTTACACAGTCTTATTACCAGCGTGTCCTTGCTGCTTGTTGACTGGACGTCAGGAGAATGCAATCGCTTGTCCATTAGCATGTTCTAGAAAGTTGGCTGCACTTTCCTTCCATCTTCTCTCTTCCAAAAATTATTGTTGTTGTTGATCCTTTTCATGTTTCAAAAAGTTGGGAGGTTTCTGTTTTCATTATATGAATTATACTTATGATTTACTGAAATTATTACATTGGTGATAGCATCACAAACATGGCTTTGTTCCAGAATTTCGCTTGATTGAATCCTTTCCCCTTTCAAGTTGTACCAGATAGGATAGTTGGCACATAATTCTGAGGAGCACACTGCCCACCCAGAGGGCTATCAACCTCAAAGAGGGAATATCCCTGGAAGCACCAAGCATTTTCTGCTGTGGAACCTACAGAGTTAAAGTCTTGAAATTGCTGGAGCAGAATCAAGCCTATTTACCTAAGCTTATCACACCAGGCAGCCAGGTCAATCATTTACTGACACAAGGCTATTTCCTACCTTTAATGAGGACCGCTGAACTCCTTGCCTGGCTGAGTGTCTCTATAGACTAAAGACACACGCAACATAGAAGATACCCTTCTCTAAGCTATGCCCATATTATCTTCTGTCTGGAGTAAGTCTTTACCTTATCCAGAGAAGTAGATGCCACAAGGTCCTCCTAGCTCAATGATAACGATTAGCAAGATTCATACACAAATCTAATACCTGAAATCACCTCAGGCCAATTTGTGTGACCTTTGTGCTTTTGAGTTTCTGTTCCCTCATCAAGAAAATATAGCCTGTGGCTTTGGAGATTTTCCCTTACTGCCAAAGGTCTATAGGGAAGCTCACTAACTGTAGAACAAGTTCTTAAGTGATGCTTGAAAGAGGGAAAAGGTTATTAAATAATTATCAAAGGAACATACATTCTGGAAATATGTGACTTTTAATGAACATGATTCTGCAGTCTTGAGTATAACAATGTTGTCGTATTGTCACCACATACACTTATCAGGCCTTTACGATGTCTCCTGGCTGTTGTAATTATGAGTTATGCCTGAAGATGAAAAAGAAAAAAAGACTCCAACTCATGGCGACCCATGTATGTCAGAGTAGAACCTTGCTCCAAAGGGTTTTCACTGGCAGTTTTTCAGAAGTAGATCACCAGGCCTTTCTTCCAAGAACCTCTAGATGGACTTTACCTCCAACCAGTTAGCAGCTGATCTCATTAACATTTGTACCACCCAGGGACATGCCTGGAGATAGAGAGGCCGTACTGTTCTGAACTTCTTTTAGAGAAGGAGTTGGCCACGTACTAGAAAAGGTAATGTTTGACATTATTTTTGTCAATTATTTATGAAACTGAAGTGAATTCCCTCCAGTAAATTTGTGGCAGGAATTTTCAGTGACTTAGACAGTTAACTAGATACAGGAATGGAGTCCAGTGTGGGGTCTGGCCCAGACAGAAACTTCAGTGTGATTTTTGGGTAAATCTGTGGCTACCTGCCAGGAATGTCATGGAAAATTACTGAAAACTGATAAATTTCTGTGTAGATGTTAAGCCTTGTAAAATGTTAAGTGGGTGCCTGGCCTGTATCCAGAGTATGTTTCTAGATAATGCGAGTGACAAGGGTGATTTTGAAAAGGGTGAAGGGTATCATGGCATTCAAATGCATTGGCTGGATTTATCCACAATACACTCTGCTGCCTTAGGAGCAGACACAAACATCTTAACTACCTTTTCTGCGCAACATCTGCACAAGGCCCAAAACGCACTGGCAGCCCCTGAGGGTATACACAGCTCTTCTTCATATTCATATATACTGGATGGAGGGGGTGTGGATTATTCTTGAGCTTGATTAGATTAGATAGGTATTATTATTCTACTTAACCTGTTACCCTCCAGTCGATTCTGACACATTACGACCCTGTGTGTTACTGAGTAGAATTGTTCTATAGGGTTTTCTTGGCTGTAATCTTTACAGAAGCAGACCATCAGGCCTTTCTTCCACAGCACCTCTGAGTGGGTTTGAACCAACAACTTCTATGTTAGTCGATGAGTGCAAACTGTTGTACCACCCGGGGACCTATTATTTCATTTACATGTTAGGAAATTAGAATCTGAAAAGTTAGTTGATTTTCCCAAGATCATTGCAGTTAGCTAGAAGCTAAGTCAGGATTCTACCCAGCTCTGCCTCACTCTCAGTCTCACTGCTTTTCCCACAAGGCCTTGGAATTAGGTACATGTAGGAGCATCAAGTGGGGGGGTGCATGGTCACTGAGAGAAACAATGCTGACTAACACAGTCAGAGGTTCTCCACAGCCCTTGGACGTGCCATGGTAGAGGCCAGTCAGGGCCACTCTAACTAGAGGACAGCGTTGGGTTAGACTGGACCCTCTTTGAGGGGATAGAAAGGGAGTACTGGTCAGGAGCAAAGGGGAGTGTTCTTCCTTGTGTCAATCACTGAAGTCTCCGCTTAGGTCCTGGATATTTCCTCAGTTTGTTGTCGTTAGTTGCCATAAAGTTGTTTCCAACACATGGTGACCCCACATGTGCAGAGTAGAACTGCTCTGTAGGGTTTTCAAGGCTGTCTTCCAAGACCCCTCTGGATGGGTTCAAACTACCAACCTTTCGGCTAGTAGTTGAGTGCTTAACCATTTTGTACCATGCCGGGACTCCACTATTTCCTAAATAAACCCGGGTAATTCTCAGGCTAGACCTCTGCCCGTTTCTCTTCCATAGACTCAAGTCCATGAGAGGAAAGCCCAATGAAAGCACAACATCTGAACTATTTCTACGGAAAGAAATGGCCTTGCCCCAATCCTTCTCTGGGGAACTCAAAAGTTTAATTAATATCTCACCTCATGTCAGCTAATAGCCACCCATCTAAATCCAAGGGATTCAGGCAGAAAGAAGCTTAAAACAAGAGTAATCATCAACATCCCATAATACCAAGGCTCCCAGCAGCTGCAATCCAAAGTGATGGGTGTTAGCTGAGAGCTCAAATAGCTTGCTGTGACATTGAATCAGTAAATAAGTAACGTAGGGCAGCAAGTTCTCCCCCCGCCCCCACTCCTGGCTTCACCTTTGTTCAGACACATCCTAAAAATCCCATTAGCTCTCTGCAGAAATACCAAAGCAGCCGTAATTCTTGAGCATTTACAAGATCAAGATAAAGAACCATCATCATGTAATGTAACTGGATAAAAATCTTTGCACAAAGGGCTTCTTCTTTTTACTGACTCACCTCCTACATACCTCAAGAGTGTGATAGCAAAGGCATTATAAATAGGGATTATATCATCTAGTCCACCAATTACCCTTTTCTAAAACAATTGACACCACATGAACTGTACTTATATGGTATCATTTTTGTTCACTAAAATGCTAGAATTAAGAGAAAAGATACAGCTGAAATACAAGGACTCACAACATTTCACCTTTACCAGTGGCTATTATTATTATTTTCATTAAATCCCCATAACAAATCTATGCAACTTGCCCAAGTCATGGAGCTACTAAGAAGAGGTGAAATTTGAGTTGAGGCCTGTCTGCCTCCAAAGTTCATGTTCTTTGGCACTTTCTTCTGGGAAAGGTACCAGTGTCTACACTGCATTCTAAGTATAGAAGTGTAAGGAGTCCTTTCTGAAGTTTTTGCTTGAATCTGCAGAGTAGATATTTACTCCCCTCTGCCCAAGATGTTCTTGATCCTGTACAGGTAGAAAACTCAATCCTTTAGTTACAAGGAGAGTAATTAAAAAACATGTAAACACAAGTGCACAAGTGTACACAAACAAACACGGAATAACAATTGCCCACAGATCAGCTGTTGATCCTTTCTGAAGCTGTGAGAGAAAAGTGTTCTTACTTCCTGGCTCATGGACATTGTTTTTTTTTTTTTTTTTCTTCTTTTTTAATATAATATAAAATAAATCAATTTTCAAGATATACTAGGATAGTTAGTTCATTTCTGCAGTCAATTTTCTCATTGAGAAACCTAAGTTCTTAAAACTCTTTAGTATCTCAATGGTTTTATCTAATCTTATTTAACAGCCCCATAAGATGAGTATCATTTTCAGGTGATATCTTTTCAGATGAGGAACCTGAGACTCAGTAAAGGTGAGTACCAGACTCAGTATCACTCAGCTAACAAGTCCCATAGGACTTGGAACTCCAAATTCTTTGCTCTTTTTTCTAATACACAAGTGGTTCTCTGGATTCCCAAGGCCTACAAATGGTAGTAATGGGGCCCATGAGCTATTTTCAGAAATTAAAAAAAATGCCAAATGAATGCACAGCCTAGTCTCAGGCTACAGAGACTCATTTAAACATTGATTGCTTTGCTTTTGGTTGAAACTCTATTAGATCAGTGTGGTAACGCTGTTACTCTATTAGATTTTCACTGAGTAACGAAAATGAAGACAGTGATTATTATTTAATAGAATCTGCTTTAAAGGCAAAAACCTTTCAAGCCCACATACCTACAAGCAAGGTATGAAATCAAAGGAGTTCTTGCTAGGAGAAAGATGAGAAATCACTGTCCTCTAATCTGTTGTATGTCCGTGGGACAGGGCACAAAGATAGGGGTTACAGAGTCCTTTTGATATGGCATCTCTTGATATACACAAGTCCTCTCTCGCCTAACCCCATGACCAGATGAATGACTCATTGGTCAAATTGCAAAATGGTAGGAAACCTAAGAAAGTCCTCCTACAAATTGGGAATCAATTATGGGTTGGGGGTCCCTACCCAGCAGGAACCAGCTGAAGTTATACTAGGTGCCCAATGAACTCTGTTTCAGTCCTGAGGAGTTCTAAGAGGTCAGGGATAAGAGCATCAGTTATGCATCTATAGAGGATCAAAAGCTTTTGTATTCTATGCTTCGCTGGGAAATGCTCTTGGCTGGCCACTTGAGTCTACACCACATGTCAGTCACATTGTCTGCATGGCAGTGATTCCTAGTTCTTGCTTTGGGATTAATGTGCATCTTCATTGCATCTCTACTCCCCAATTTCTCTGACCTCAGAGATTCTCAGGATCTTGGCATGGGATAACCTTTGGTGTGGGATAAGCTCTGGGTAATCCGGGAGCAGAGAGAACGAAGCTTCTGCCCCCGCCCCGCTTCAACTTGAAAATTGTTCCCCTCTTCTCTACAGTTCCAATGTCAAGTTTCCCACTGGAGCAGTAAAGGAATTAAAGGTCACAAAAAAAGCTGGCAATTCACCAGGCCTTGGAGGGGTTCCCAGAAAGTAAAATGAAATTGAGATTGTTTTCACAAAGACCTCTCTGTTGAAAGAACAGGATTCGAATCGTTCGCATTAGCAGTTTCACCGTGCACTTAGGTAACCCCCACAAAGTCCACTGTTTTCTCCTGAAGGCAAGCAATATAAAAAACTTCCTGCAGAGAATGCTAACTAAGCAGGATTCTTTTTTGTCATGCTGGCCTGATGCGTTCAAGGATTCATTTCTTAATATAAGCCTTATATACTGTATTTGGCTGGAGCACCTGCATATTTCTGTGGAATGATGGCCTTCATCCATCTGGTGGTCTGCTTCACGGTGATCTCATTAGATTTCACAAGGCAAGCAGCTGAAAATTTGTGGTTAGTACAAGAGCAATCCGCAAGAGAGGGGAAAACAGAGAGGCCGACCAGAAGTTGTTGCAGTGAATGATGAAAGGAAAACCAGTACCCCATCTGGATGATTTTACCAGTTCTGAGGATAAACACTCACAATTTCAAACATACGTATCCCACAAAATGTAGCTCTGCTTCCTCGAAAGAAATCTCTAATGTAAGAGAGAACCAATGGTTGCATTTCCCAGAACGTGACTGCTGTGTGCCAGATTAACCTTGCTGTTTCTTTTTGCAAAATAAAAATCCCCCTAATAAAAGGGACTGTTCTGGATTGTAGTTGTGGTGCCAGCTTGCAGGCCAACAGACAGAACATAGAAAATAGCCCACCACTGGCATCCTATTTCCGACTGCACTGCTGTCTTGCTCTAAGAGTTTGCGCCAATTTTTAAACTCCTTGATATCAGCTCAGTTTCAGTTCTTTACCATCTGCCTCCTCACTGTGAATAACCACAAACATGTTATTGATGGACTGTCCTCAGCTTAGCAACAGTCACTTAGTCTCTCCCAGACTGTGTTAGACACTGTTTTTAAAAGCAGTGTTAAATAATCTTGCCACTCATCAGAGATGAGAAGATTTTAAACTTACCAAGTGAGCCAAACCCCAACCTCCTTAGAGTCCTCTGTGTTTGGATGTATGTGGCTGTGGGGTGTGTGTGTGTGTGTGTGTGTGTGTGTGTGTGCACATGTGCACATATGTGTGTGTGCTTTTAATTGTTTATAAATACTCTGAAGATTATAGGTTCTCAGAAAATATTCATTGGTGATAATAAATTGGTAAACAACTATGAATTTCGTAGAGAAGAAAAAAAAGACTTTGGGATTACCAGGGTAGGCTAAAGAGAGCACTAGAGGTATTAGCCTGTCGTGCAGAGAGAACAGCGCTTTGCAGCTCTATGTACTATTCTGCCATTCAATGACAGTATGGCACGGTAGACAGAGACTTGGGTTATATTTAAGTCTGTCACTACTGCATGCTAACCATGTAACACTGAGCAAGTCACTTCAGTTCTCTTGGTCACTTCAGTTCTCTTCTCAATTTTCTATTTTCAAAATGGAGGTGGGAGGTGGGAGTAGACGATCTTTGAGGTCTTTTCTAGTTTAATGGCATGTCTTCTATAAAAGACTAGGAGAGCTAGGAGCAGACATCCAGGAATGGTTTTTAATTTCTCTGGGGAGAACGACACTGTGAAGAGGTCTCCAGTCTGGAATCGGGAGGATGTGATAAACTGGAGAGGCAGGGCGTCGACCTTTGCTAGCAAAGAGCCCACTCCACCGGGAGAATGCAGGGAACCACATCTGAATACTCCTGTCCAGCTGTCACCCTGGCACTTACACTTGGCTTTGCCACACCTGTGTGTCACTGATGTGAGCTCCACTGAGCAGGCAGTCATGACTATTCACCAAAATCCCTTGCCGTCGAGTTGCTTACAACTCATCAGGACCCCATAGGACAGAATAGAACTGCCCCATAGGGTTTCCAAGGCTATAATCTTTACGGAAGAAGACTGCCACATCTTTCTCCCATGGAGCGGCTGGTGGGTTCAAACCGCCAACCTTTCAGTTAGCAGCTGAGTGCTTAACCACTGAGCCACCAGGACTCCTTCATGACTATTATCCTTCCTTTATAAATAAACAGAGGCTGTTAGAGGTGATATGACTTGCTCAAGGTTGTAGAAACATGGCAGTGAGTCAGACAAAACTGTGTGCATCGGAGGAGGGGGGCAGTGACACTGTAAGCAAAAGCGGGGAGGTTGACCTGGGACCTGTGCCTCCTCCAAAGTACACAAACAATGGTCAAGGGCTGTGCACAAACTTTCTATTTCCTTTGGATCCTGAGACCATCCCTGTCCTCCTGCCCTTTCCCTATCCCACCCCAGCTGCCCTGCCCAGAGTTACTCACCCAGGTTGTTGCTAAATGGGTGCCTGTGCGCATGTCCCTTCTTGTAAGCTTCATGAAAGGCTATTTGTAATGAAGATAAGGTAAAAGCAAGGAACTAAGACTGCATCAAAGCTCTTCCCTGAGGCTCTGAACTGAAAAGGTTGTTTTCTTTGGAAAGACTCTGATTTCCTTCTTTTAATCTGCAGAAATGAATGGTCATCAGGATGACTGGCAGAATTGTGATGTTTCATTCCAAGCATTGATATTTTTTGTTTTTGACCTCTGGGGTTATTTCACTCCTCTCTGCTCTACTTCTCCATATAAGTAGGAAAGAATCATGCTTGCTCACTTGAGACGTTGTATGAGAGAAAACAGCCCAGGGCCTTACTGTCCAAAGGAAACTGCACAGAGCACCAAGACATGGCTGGAAGTTCTAGTAAAGAAAGTGTGATAGCCTCATGGCCCACCCTGGTTTATTGTATCACCCCAGACCCATGCCCAAGGAACTCTAGGACCCCAAAGAACCACAGACATGAGTGACTGCAAAGAACCTTTGGTCTAACAAGAAAAATGAATGAAATTCGGCATCAATGGTCTTATGGCTCAGTAGTATTCAGTAGTATTCAAAGTCTACATTACCTTGCTGTCCATTTTTGTCCCTTTTTAAAGATGAGAGAAGGAGTGATTGTACATTGTTATCACCAGGGGATATCTGATAACTTGTTGTAGGAGGGAAGAATGCCATAAATTCAGTAAGAACAGACTGGTTTCCTGGTAACTGGTTCTCAAGTAACTTTCTGTTGTACTCAGCAAACATCTTATTGAGTCTTTCCACTTCCCAGTTCTCACCCTAACTACTTTCATAGGTAATTTCTTGGGCTGTGGGATGGGGAACATGATAAATAATGTTTAGTTGATATTGTTGACAGCTGTATTGGCTACAGGCACTTTTCTGAAGCCACAAAATAAATGAATAATCACCAAAATTCACCCTTGAATTCCTCACCATATATATTCAAATAAGGGAGAATGGGAAGAAGATAGACTGTGATTCACCCATGTACTACCTATTAATGATGCCAGATGAATCAGAATGACCCATGATTCCAATAATCATTACCAATGTCAAACTTGGCTCAAGTATAGACCTTGATATAGTTACATCAAGTTAAAATAAATAAATAAATAAAGCAAGTTGCTTAAATGTAGAATAATCTCATACATTCTCTAATGCTAATGATCAAACACCTTCTTGAATTGAGCTGAGTTTCTAATATTGGATTCGATTCTCTAGCCTTGCCAGCTTTCTAGCGGGAGAAAAATGGTTTCGGAGCATGAGGCAATATGGAACTCTGTTTTCCTGCTTTCAAAAAGCCATCTGGCCACTCATATGCCTACCTATAACCTTCACTCGGCCCACGGGTGGTCAAGGGAGACAGAGTCCATAGGTATTTCATTCTGTGCCCGAGTATCTGCCAGACAGTGAAGATAAGGTGGGATTTATCCAGTAGAAGCTTTTTAGAAGAGGCAGGGACTGTTCCTGATAATCACATTTTTAACTCCCCACTGGACTGAAAGAAAGGGAAGGAGCATTTTGAGTAGAGGGGACTTTCATGGCATAATTCTTCAGGCACCTAGAGGAGCCAAGTATCTTGCTAAGGTTGACATGGAAATAAAATCATTTGCAAGTAATGTGTGTGTGTTTGTGTGCGTGGTGTGTATGCGCATGCGTGTGCAATACATGGAAAGAATTTTAATATGAGAAAGGCATTATATCAATCTTGCAAAAAGAAAAATCTTTTCTGACTCTTCCTGGGTGTGAGTGACGAAAAATGTGAATACTTGTTTAATTTCTGGAATTGATCAGTAAATGTCTATTCAAAACACTGGCTTTAAAGACTTCTATTGATGGCATACTCATTTCTCTAAAATTGATACAACACATTTTTGGTCATTTTTAGAAAAGGCATACTACCTTTGGCATATAAAAAGTTCTTTTGTCAAAAAAGATTCAGGCGGCTAACAGACACGTGAGGAAATGCTCATGATTATTAGCCATTAGAGAAATGCAAATCAAAACTACAATGAGATACCATCTCACCCCAAAAAGGCTAGCATTAATCTAAAAAACACGAAACAATAAATGTTGGAGAGGTTGTGGAGAGACTGGAACACTTATATGCTGCTGGTAGGAATATAAAATGATACAACCACCTTGGAAATCGATTTTGTGCTTCCTTAAAAAGCTAGAAATAGAAGTATCATACGATCCAGCAATCCTGCTGCTTGGAATATATCCTAGAGAAATAAAAGCCATCATACAAATAGATATATGCACACCCATGTTTGTTGCAGCACTGTTCATGATAGCAAAAAGATGGAAACAACCTAGGTGCCCATCAACAGAAAAATGGACAAACAAATTATGGTATATTCACACAATGGAATACTATGCAACGATAAAGAACAACGATGAAGCTGTGAAACATCTTATAACATGGAGGAATCTGGAAGGCATTATGCTGAGTGAATTTAGTCAGTCACAAAAGGACAAATATTGTATAAGACCACTATTAGAAGAACTCAAGAAAAGGTTTAAACACAGAAGAAAACATTCTTTGATGGTTATGAGGGTGGGTGGGGAGGGAGGGAGAGAGGTATTCACTAACTAGTTAGTAGACAAGAATTATCTTAGGTGAAGGGAAGGACAACACACACTACAGGGGAAGTCAGCAAAACTGAACTAGACCAAAACCTAAGAAGTTTCCTGAATACAACCAAAATACTTTGAGGGACAGAGTAGCAGTGGGGAGGGTCTGGGGACCATGGTTTCAGGGAACATCTAGGTCAACTGGCATAACAAAGTTTATTAAGAAAATGTTCTTCATGCCACATTGGTGAGTGGTGTTTGAGGTATTAAAAGCTAGTGAGCGGCCATCTAAGATGCTTCAATTGGTCCCAACCCACCTGGAGTAAAGGAAAATGAAGAACACCATAGACACAAGGAAAGTATTAGCCCAAGAGACAGAAAGGGCCACATAAACCAGAGACTGCATCAGCCTGAGACCAGAAGAACTAGATGGTGCCCAGCTACCACCAATGACCGCCCTGACAAGGAACACAACAGAGAGTCCCTGACGGAGCAGGAGGAAAGTCAGATGCAGAACTCAAATTCTAGTAAAAAGACCAGCCTTAATGGTTTGATTGAGACTGGAGGGATGCCAGAAGACATGGCCCCCAGACTCTGTTAGCCCAAAACTAAAACCATTGCTGAGGCCAACTCTTCAGAAAAAGGTTGGACTGGACTGTGGGACATAAAATGATAGTCATGAGAGTATGCTTCTTAGCTCAAGTAGATACATGAGAGTAAATGGGCATCTCTTATCCAGAGGTGAGATGAGAAGGCAAAAAAGGACAGGAGATGGTTGAATGGATGCAGGAAATCTGGGGCAGAAAGGAGGAGTGTGCTGTCACAGTATATAGAGAGCAACTAGGGTCACATAACAATGTATGTATAAATTTTTGTATGAGGGACTAACTGGAATTGTAAACTTTCACTTAAAGAACAACAATAAGAAAAAAAAGAAGCATTAAAAAAAATTCTTTTGTGATGTCTACATATGTCTTCATGTCACTCTTGGCATGCTGAATTTTATATACCATTATCAAATGAATAGAGGTCTTATTTTTAGAATGTTATAAGTGAGATCAACCAATGAAACTCAGGTAAACTGAACAATGGATATAGTGACCTTAGCACTATTTGGTTAGATTGTGCTTAGCCTACTCTCCAAACATATTTTTTTCTGCTATTCTGTAGACACACACTCTGACAATGTCTGGTGATGCATGATCTTTGACTGTTTCCCTAATGGATTATCGGAGGGCCATCCATCATCTTTTCTCTTTGAACAACTATCTGATATGCCTCCAAATGGAATACTACTGTTTTTTTTTCACACGTGTTTATATCAGAAGCTATGAACTCCCATTTTCCCCAAGTAATCTATGGTCATAACAGTGCATTGGAATAAAATATTTTCTATTGTTCTAATATAGATCCAGGAGGCAGGGCCAAGATGGCAGAGTAGTCAGACGTTTCCAGTGGAACCTCTTACAACAAAGACCCCAAAAAACAAGTGAATCGATTATATATGGCAATCTGAGAGCCCTGAATACTGAAGGCAGAGTTGAGGAACTGGACTGAGTGGCAGTGGGAGGGAGAGATGGTTCAGAAGCAGGGAGGAGTTGCCAGATCTGACCTGGCAAGAGCCTGAGCCTTTCAAGCCTGATCAGCTCAAGGGTGAGTGGTGAGGCAGGCAAGCGGTGGTGCTCGGCAGGTGCGTTTCCCGCACCGGGAGAGACCCAACGCCAGAGAGTCTACACAGCCACCCAGAACCAGTGAGAAGCAGCCCTCCATGAAAGGTAAGTACTTTTGCATGGCCTACCACACGGATAATAAACACCCCCTTAGGGAAAACCTGTCTCGCATTTACCTCCCCGCACCCTGTTCTACACTGGGTCCTGGACCTGCTTCAGCAATTGCTGAGTCCCCTGGGCTGGAAGTAGGATCCGTCATATGCCCAGAGCCATTCTCCCTGCCTTGGAGAGTGAACAAATTAACAAACAGAGGGAAAAAATAAACTGCTAGCTCCACTAAGCCAGGAACCCAGGATAGACACAGCTCCTTTGCCTAGACACAGGCATAAGGGATCCATGGACTTTGAGTGCCTTTTCCCCTGCATAGACTTGTGTGGGCGCATCTCAACAGGGAAGGCCCTCATTACCGCAGTACAACAGGGTATATACAAGATATCTAACTTCAACTGTTTCAGCTGTTAGTGGCAGGTTCTTGACATTTGACACTGCTTGCCCATTAAGCAGGGTCTTCACCTACCCACATCAGGGGCCTGAGAACTAGTGGCTCCACCCACGCCACCTAGTCACCTGCGATAAGGGCCCATGAATAAGAAGTGCTCCCGAGTCCTTACAGCCAACAGCATTAAGCGCTCACAGTCCAGCTGCAAAACACACCCACCTACGTGCTGTAGGGAACAGGGACATGCCCTCCTCCACAACACTCAGGGGTGGCCATAAGCCCCCTGCCTTGCTCAGAGTGTGTCCCCTTGCTGCAGCCAGATGCCTGTGCCTACACCAATCACCCATGCCTCTCTGGGACTGTAAGTGAGAGCCTACACCACACACTTGGTGGCTATTAACCTGGGCACCTGAGCTGAATCCATACAGGAGGAGTGGGTGGACTCCTGAGCTCACATACCTAGTAACAGATCTAACCACCTGGTGACAGGACATTAGAGCTTTGAAGGTGCTCATACAAGCAGCATATTTGGGCATATCAAAACAAAACAAGAAGCTAGGACACAGTAAGCAAATATAAAATACATAAATATAATAACTTATTGATGGCTCGGAGACAACAGTCAATATCAAATCACGTAAACAGGCGGTCCACAATGGCTTCAGCAAGCTCTCAAAAGAAAGGATCTAGAAATTTTCCAGAGAAGGAAAATTTCATGGAATTACCAGAGGCAGAATACAAAAAATTAATATACAGAACTCTTCAAGAAATTAGGAAGGAAATTAAGCAAAACACAGAACAAGCAATAGAGGAAATTAAAAAGATTAGAGAAGAGCATAATGACAAAGTTAAGAGGCTGAAATATCTGTACAGAGAGAGCAATCAGAAATCCAGAAAATTAACAATTAAATTTCAGAATTAGACAACTCAATAGAAAGTCATAGGAGCAAAATTGAGGCAATGGAAGTCAGAATTAGTGAGACTGAAGATAAAGCACTGGATACCAAGTTATTTGAGGAAAAAACAGATAAGAGGATTTAAGAAAAAGAAGAAACCCTAAGATTTATGTGGGATTCTATCAAGAGGAATAACCTACGAGTGATTGGATTACCAGAACAGGGGGAATAACAGAAAACACAGAGAGAATTGTTGAAGATTTGTTGGCAGAAAACTTTCATGATATTGTGAAAGATGAGAAGATATCTATCCAAGATGCTCATCAAACCCCACATAAGGTAGATCCCAAAAGAAAGTCATCAAGACATATTATAATCAAACTTACCACAACCAAGATAAAGAGAGAATTTTAAGAGCTGCTAGGGATAAACAAAAAATCATCTGCAAAAGAGAGTCAATAAGACTAAGCTTGGACTACTCAGCAGAAGCTATGCAGGCAAGAAGGCAATGGGATCACATATATAAAGACTTGAAGGGAAAAAATCGCCAGCCAAGAATTATATATCCAGGAAAACTGTCTCTCAAATATGATGGCAAAATTAGGGCATTTCCAGATAAACAGAAGTTTAGGGAATTTGCGAAAACCAAACCAAAATTACAAGAAATACTAAAAGGAGTCCTCCAGTTAGAAAATCAATAACATCAGATAACAACCCAAGACTAGAACAGAGGACAGAGCAACCAGCTATCAACCCAGACAGGGAAGTCACAAAAATAAATCAAAGCTAAAACACTGAAAATAGGGAAACAGATGTTCATATGTAAAAGATGAAAACATTAAAACAAAAAAGGGACTAAAAAATGTAGACATAGATTTTTCATATGGAGAGGAAGTTAAGGCAACATGAAGAAATAAAAGACTAGTATAAACTTAGAAAAATAGGAGTAAATATTAAAGTAACCACAAAGGAAACTAACAATCCCACACGTCAAAATAAAAAACAAGAAAAATATAAAAACTCAGCAAATACAAAATCAACAACATCGAAACAGATGAAAATAAAATACACAAAGAAAAAGGACTCAGCACAGAAAATTAAATGGAACAAAGAAACTGTGAACAACACACAAAAAAAGACATCAAAATGACAGCACTAAACTCATACCTATCAATAATTATGCTGACTGTAAATGGACTAAATGCACTAATAAAGAGACAGAGAGTGGCAGACTGGCTAAAAAAAAAAGATCCATCTATATGGTGCCTACAAGAGACACACCTTAGACTTAAAGACATAAACAAACTAAAACTCAAAGGATGGAAAAAATATATCAAGCAAATAACACTCAAAAAAGAGCAGGAGTGGCAATATTAATCTCTGACAAAATAGACTTTAAAGTACAATCCAACACAAAGGAAAAGGAAGGGCACTACATAATGATTAAAGGGTCAATACACGAGGAGGACAGAACTGTAATAAATATTTACGCAGCCAATGACAGGGCTCCAAAATACTTAAAATAAACTCTAACAGCACTGAAAAGAGAGCTAGACAGCTCCACAATAGTAGTAGGAGACTTCAACACAACACTTTCGGTGAAGGACAGAACATCCAGAAAGAAGCTCAACAAAGACATGAAAGATCTAAATGCTACAATCTACCAACTTGATCTCATAGACATATACTGAACACTCCACCGAACAGCAGCCAAGTATACTTTCTTTTCTAACACACATAGAACGTTCTCCAGAATAGACCACATATTAGGCCATAAAGCAAGCCTTAACAAAATCCAAAGCATCGAAATATTACAAAGCATCTTTTCTGACCATAAAGCCATAAAAGTAGAAATCAACAACAGAAAAAGCAAGGAAAAAAATCAAACACATGGAAACTGAACAACACCTTGCTCGAAAACTGCTGGGTTATAGAAAAAGTTAAGGATGGAATAAAGAAATTCATAGACTCAAACAAGAATGAAAACAATCCTACCAGAATCTTTGAGACACAGCAAAAGCAGTGCTCAAAGGTCTTTTTATAGCAATAAATGCACACATCCAGAAAGAAGAAAGGGCCGTAATCAAAACATTAACCCTGCAACTGAAACAAGTAGAAAGAGAAAAGCAAAAGAGCCTTCAGGTGCCAGAAGAAAGGAAATAATAAGATTTAGAGTAGAATTAAATGAAATAGAATAGCAAAACAGTTGAAAGAGTTAACAAGACCGAAAGCTAGTTCTTTGAAAAGATCAACAAAAGTGATAAACCACTGGCCAAACTGACAAAAGAAAAACAGGAGAGGAAGCAGATAACCCGTATAAGAAATGAGATGGTGATATCACAACAGACCCAACTAAAATTAAAAGAATCATAACAGAATACTATGAAAAACTGTACTCTAACAAATTTGAAAACCTAGAGGAAATGGACACATTTCTAGAAACTCACTACCTACCTAAACTAACACAAACAGAGGTAGAGCAACTAAATGAACCTATAACAAAAAAAGAGATTGAAAAGGTAATTAAAAACTCCCAACAAAAAAAAAGCCTTGGCCTGGATGGCTTCACTGGAGAATTCTACCAAACTTTTAGAGAAGAGTTAACACCACTACTACTAAAGATATTTCAGAGCAGAGAAAAGGATGAAATACTCCCATACTCATTCTATGAAGCTGGCATAACCCTGATACCAAAACCAGGTAAAGACACCACAAAAAAGGAAAATTACAGACCAATATCCCTCATGAACATTGACGCAAAAAACCTCAAAAAAATTCTAGCCAATAGAATTTGGCAATGTATCAAAAAAACAATTCACCATGATCAAGTGAGATTTATACCAGGTATGCAGGGATGGTTCAACATTAGAAAAACAATCAATGTAATCCATCACATTAATAAAACAAAAGACAAGAACCACATGATCTTATCCATCCATGCAGAAAAGGTGTTTGATAAAGTCCAACATCTATTCGTGATAAAAACTCTCAACAAAATAGGAATAGAAAGGAAATTCCAAAATACAATTAAGGGCATTTATACAAAGCCAACAGCCAACATCATCCTTAACGGAGAGACTTTGAAAGCATTCCTCTTGAAAACGGGAACCAGACAAAGATGTCGTTCATCACCACTCTTATTCAACATTGTGCTGGAGGTCCTAGCCAGAGCAATTAGGCTAGAAAAAGAAATAAAGGGCATCCAAACTGGTAGGGAAGAAGTCAAGGTATCTCTATTTGCAGATGATTTGATCTGATACATAGAAAACCCCAAAGAATCCACAAGAAAACTACTGGAACTAATAGAAGATTTCAGCCAATTATCAGGATACAAGATAAACAGACAAAAATCAGTTGAATTCCTTTACCTCAACAAAGAGAACCTCAAAGAGGAAATCACCAAATCAATACCATTTACAATAGCCCCCAAGAAGATAAAATACTTAGAAATAAATCTAACCAGACATACAAGACCTATACAATGAAAACTACAAGAAACTACTGCAAGAAACCAAAAGAGAACTGCACAGGTAGAAAAACATACCTTGCTCATGAATAGGGAGACTCAACATTGTGAAAATGTCAATTCTACCCACAGTGATCTACAGATACAATGCAATCCAAATCCAAATTCCACCAGCATTTTTTAATGAGATGGAGAAAAAAATTAACAACTTTATACAGAAAGGGAAGAGGCTGTGGATAAGTAAAGCATTACTCAAAAAGAAGAACAAAGTGGGAGGCCTCACACTACCTGATTTGGGAAACTAGTATACCGCCATGGTCGTCAAAACAGCCTGATACTGGTACAACTACAGACACATATACCAATGGAACGGAATTGAGAATCCAGACATAAATTCATCCACCTACAAGCAGCTCATGTTTGACAAAGGCTCAAAGTCCATTAATTGGGGAAGACAGTCTCTTTAACAAATGGTGGCGTAACTGGATATTCATCTGCAAAAAATGGAAACAAGACCCATACCTCACACCATGCACAAAAACTAACTCAAAATGGATCAAAGACTTAAATATAAAATTGAAAATGATAAAGATCATGGAAGAAAAAATAGGGACAATGCTAGGAGCCCTAATACATGGCATAAACACAATACGAACCATAAGTAACAATGCACAAGCACCAGAAGAGAGACTAGATAAATGGAAGCTCCTAAAAATCAAACACTTATGCTCATGAAGAGACTTCACCAAAAGAGTCAAAAGACAACCTACAGGCTGGGAAAAAAGTTTTGGCTACGACAAATCCAGTCAGCGTCTATTTTCTAAAATCTACAAGATACTGCAAAACCTCAACATCAAAAAGACAAATAACCCAATTAAAAAGTGGGCAAAGGATATGAATAGGCATTTTGCCAAAGAAGTTATTCAGGCAGCTAACAGACACATGAAGAAATGCTCACGATCATTAGCCATTAGAGAAATGCAGATCAAAACTACAATGAGATATCGTCTCACCCCCAAAAGGCTAGCATTAATCCAAACAACACCAAACAATAAATGTTGGAGAGGTTGTGGAGAGACTGGAACACTTATACACTGTTGGTGGGAATATAAAATGGTACAACCACTTTTGAAATTGATTTTGTGCTTCCTTAAAAATCTAGAAATAGAAGTACCATACGATCCAGCTATCCTGCTCCTTGGAATATATCCTAGAGAAATAAGAGCCGTCACACAAATAGATATATGCACACCCATGTTCATTGTAGCACTGTTCACAATAGCAAAAAATGGAAACAACCTAGGTACCCATCAAGGGACAAATGGATAAACAAATTATGGTATAGTCACACAATGGAATACTACGCAACAGTAAAGAACAACGAATGAAGCCGTGAAACATCTTATAACATGGAGGAAGCTGGAGGTCATTATGCTGAGTTAATTAGTCATTCATAGACGGACAACTATTGTATAAGACCACTATTAGAAGAACTCAGGAAAAGGTTTAAACACAGAAGAAAACATTCTTTGATGGTTACAAAGGCAGGGAGGGAGTGTGAGGGTTATTTACTAACTAGAAGTAGATAAGAATTATCTTAGGTGAAGGGAAGGACAGCACACACTAGGGGGAAGTCAACTGGACTAAACCAAAGCTAAGAAGTTTCCTGAATACAATCAAACACGTTGAAGGACAGAGTAGCAGGGATAGGGGTCTGGAGACCATGCTTTCAGGGGACATCTAGGTCAATTGGCATAACAAAACTTATTAAGAAAATGTTCTGCATCCTACTTTGGTGAGTGGTGTCTGGGGTCTTAAAAGCTTGCAAGCAGCCATCTAAGATGCATCAATTGGTCCCAACCACCTGGAGTAAAGAAGAATGAAGAACACCAAAGACATAAGGAAAATATTAGCCCAAGAGACAGAAAGGGCCACATAAACCAGAGACTGCATCAGCCGGAGACCAGAAGAACTAGATGGTGCCTGGCTACCACCAATGACCGCCCTGACAGGTAACACAACAGAGAGTCCTAATGGAGCAGAAGAAAGGTGGGGTGCAGAACTCAAACTCTAGTAAGAAGACCAGACTTAATGGTCTGAGTGACACTGCAGGAACCCCAGAAAGCATGGCCCCTGGATTCTCTATCAGCCCAGAAGTAAAACAATTTCCGAGGCCAACTCTTCAGACAGGGATTGGACTGGACTGTGAGACATAAAGTGATACTTGTGAGGAGTGTGCCTCTTAGCTCAAGTAGATACAAGAGACTAAACAGGCAGCTTCTGTCCGGAGGTGAGATGGGAAGGCAGAGAGGGTTAGAAGCCAGTTGAATGGACGTGGGGAATCAGGGGTGGAAAGAAGGAGTGTGCTGTCACAGTATGCGGAGAGCAATTAGGGTCACATAAGGATGTATGCATAAATTTTTGTATGGGAAAATATTTAAAAATAAAAAATAATAATAAAAAAATAAAATAGATCCAATAAAAAGACATTTACAAAGTGCCTAATTGTATGCCTGAGCCCGTGCTAACTGCTGCAGATATGGAGATGAGTTGGTCTCCCATAATAAGGATTAAAGTGGATAAACCAGTGAAGAAGCCATTGCAGCATCGTGTGAGGCCTTAAGGGCAGCGGTCACTGAGCACAATGCAGAAAAGTTCCAGATGGACGAGTGACTAGCTCACAAAGACTTTTAAGCAGGGGTTGGGGCCCAAGTGGTATTTTAAAGAAAAGGAAATTATGGTTTACATTCTTTCTTTTTAGGAACTCAGAATTTGAAGAAAAATCTGCTTCCTTTCATGAATTTGTCTGAATATCCTAAGGAGGAGAGAGTTGTGGTAGTCATGGCTATGGAAGTTTTGATCCCTGGAGAAGTGAGGACAGGGAAGAGTCCAGAGAGATTCTTCGAATTTAAAAGACAGGTATAGGAAGGACTAGAACTTTGCCCAGAATCAGTCTGTGCCTTATTCACGTCCCTTGAAACCAGAGACTTAATTTAGAAACACTCTCTGTAGCCCAGGCACTTCTCAAATACTTTCCATAGCCTGGAAACCTTTGCCTGGTAGACAGTCTTGTTATAAAACAGATCTCTAGTAAGTTCTAACTTGAATTTCATTTATCCTAGGGGTAACTTTAAACAGAAATAATGAGCAAGAACAAAGCACTGTAGAAACAGCAATGAGATCTCCTGATATCAGCAGCTTGCACCAGGTGGGAAGCTCACGGTTAAAGTATAGGGATGACCTAGCAGCACCCATCCCAACAGCAGACATTAACATCCAAATTCAGTTTCAACTTTAATACGATGCATTTTAAGCAGGGTATAAGCTGGAAGGGTAAGCTTAGTAGCCTGACTAGAAATCCTTCTTAAATTGGCTTATGTAAACTTTCAGTATGTAAGTGAAATCTATCACCATCTTAAACAATTTACTTATTTCCTGAAGTAGGACCAACAGATTTGTTGAGTTGTCTGATTCCTTTATAAACTCAGATCATAAATCAAACTCCTAAAGGACTTCCATGCTGGTTTCATTTTTTCATTCACTGAAAGAAAGAATATATATAAAAGTTAATTAGGATCAATTTGACTAGATAAATATTTAAAACTTCTTTTACAAATATTATAAACAAAGCTAAAATAGAAACAGTGAACAGGGAAAATGGATTTTCAGCATAAATGACAGGCAAAACATTACTGTCCCCAAAGAGCAATTACAAATACCCTGGTAGAAAGTTGGGCAGAAAATGAACTGGCAATTCACAAAAGAAGAAAGGTAAATGACCTATAATCGTATGAGGAGATGTTCAGCCACACTCACAGTCAAATAAATGCAAATCGAAACAGTAAGATTGCATAACCTTTTCGAAACTGGCAAAAATTGGGCCATACTAGGTGTTATGGATTTAATTATATCCCCCCAAAAAGTGTGTTGTATATCTTAATCTCTATGCCTATGGTTATAATCCCATTTGGAAATGGGTTATCTTTGTTATGTTAATGAGGCAGGATTAGTGTAGGGTGTATCTTGAGTAAATCTCTTTGAAGATATAAAAGAGATTAAAACAAGCAAGCAAGGAAGCAGAGATGGGGAAGAGAGATGCCAAGCCACATGGAGACCACTCAGGAGCAGAAGCTCAGAAAAGACAAGGACCTTCCTACAGAGCCGGCAGACAGAGAAAGCCTTCCCCTAGAGACAGCACCCTGAATTAGGACTTCTAGTCTCTTAAACTGTGAGAAAATAAATTTTTGTTTGATAAAGCCACTCATTTCTGGTATTTCTGTTACAGCAACACTAGATAACTAAGACACCAGGTATTGATGAGCATGTGGGGAACAAGCCTTTTCATATACTACCAGTGGAAGTGTAAATCACTGCAACTTTTTTGGAAGGGCAGTTTGACAAACGTATACAAATGATTTAATGTGGGTAACTTTTGATCCAGTGAAAACACTTCTAAAACTTATTTTAAGAAAATTTAATAGGAGAGTTCTTAAAATGCTTCCCATAATACACAGATATTTATGTAGGGTTTGATTTAACAGCTAAATTTGAAAACAATCTAATGTTCATCAGAAGGGCAGAGGATAAACACACACATACATACACACAACAGAATACTCTGCAGCCATTAAAAATGATGGATTAGAGTTTTAGGTCTGTAGCCAGTAGATGTGTGTTTGTATTTTGTCTCTGCCACTTACTAGCTGTGTTAATTTGAGCAAGTCATTTGACCTTTTTAAATCTCAGTTATCTCACCATAAAAAATGGGAATAATACCAAGAGTAACGTGAATTACATGTTGTTGCTGTTGTTAGGTGCCGTTGGGTCAGTTCCAACTCATAGCAACCCTATGCACAACAGAATGAAACACTGCCCAGTCCTGCGCCATCCTCACAATCGTTGTTAGGCTTGAGCCCATTGTTGCAGCCACTGTGTCAATACATGTCATTGAGGGTCTTCCTCTTTTTTGATGACCCGCTACTTTGACAAGTATGATATCCTTCTCCAGGGACTGGTCCTTTCTGATATCATGTCCAAAGTACGTGAGATGAAGTCTTGTCATCCTCACTTCTAAACAGCATTCTGGCTGTCCTTCTTCCAAGACAAATTTGTTTGTTCTTCTGGCAGTCCATGATATATTCAATATTCTTCACCAGCAACGTAATTCAAAGGCATCAATTCTTCTCTGGTCTTCCTTATTCATTGTCCAGCTTTCACATGCATATGAGGTGATCGAAAACACCATGGCTTGGGTCAGGTGCCCCTTAGTCCTCAAAGAGACATCTTTACTTTTGAATGCTTTAAAGAGGTCTTTTGCAGCAGATTTACCCAATGAAATACTAGTTTGATTTCTTGACCATTGCTTCCATGGGCATTGATTGTAGATCCAAATAAAATGAAATCCTTGATAACTTTAGTATTTTCTCCATTTATCACGATGTGGCATATTGGTCCAGTTGTGAGGATTTTTGTTTCCTTTATGTTTAGGTATAATCCATACTGAAGGCTGTAGTCTTTGATCTTCCTCAGTAAGTGCTTCAAGTCCTCTTCATTTTCAGCAAGGAAGGTTGTGTCATCTGCATAACACAAGTTGTTAATGAGTCTTTCTCCAATGCTAATGCCCTGTTCTTCATATAGTTCAGCTTCTTGGATTATTTGCTCAGCATACAAATTGAGTAAATATGGTGAAAGGATACAAATGACACTTGCCTTTCCCGACTTTAAACCACACAGTATCCCCTTGTTCTGTTAGAATGACTGCCTCTTGATCTATGTACAGGTTCTGCATAAGCACAATTAAGTGTTCTGGAATTCCTGTTCTTCATAATGTTAGCCATAGTTTGTTATGATCCACACAGTCAAATGCCTTTGCATAGTCAATAAAACACAGATAAACAACTTTCTTGTATTCTCTGCTTTCAGCCAGGATCCATTTGACATCAGCAATGATATCCCTGGTTCCCACTTTACAGTTGGAGAGATTGAGGCACTGTGATGAGGAGTCAGATATAGAATCTAGAGCAAGAGTAAGCCTTGCTGGAACAACCATTTATATACTGGAACCAGGCCACATCCCAGGGAAAGTCCCTTTTCAACTGATTGGCTGCTAATATCAGATCTTATCATGGAAGCAATTACATTTTATTATATTATGGGATGAGCAATCAGTCCAATGTCTCCCAAACCACCAAGAATCATAGCCTAGCCAAGTTGACACATGACATTAACATCACACACAGAGCAATTCAAGAACTGCATCCATAAGACAAAGAAAACCGTATAAAAAAGAACAACCTGCAAATAAGAAAGTGCTCTTAGTGATCAAAATTATTACTAATATAAAAAAAAATAATAGATTGGAAAATAAAGTAGAAGACACTTCTGAAAATTTAGAGCAAAATGACATGGGTGGAAAATATGAGAGAAATAGCTAAATAGTACTACTAATAAAAATTAGAATAGCTAACATATTCTGAAAGCCCTTGGTATGTGCCAGGTGCTGCTTTATGCCCTTTACCTGCATTGCTTCAGCCAGTCCTCACTGCAAACCAATGAGGTCGATAGTATTATTCCCACTTTACAGTTGAAGAGATTGAGGCACCATAAAATTAAGACGATTTCCCCAGGCCACAGGGCTAGTGTGTGGTGGACTTGGGGTGTGCACACTGACGGGTGGCTTTGTGCTGGACTGCTCTGTCACTTTGGGCCTCCCCCATCCCTGCTAAGAACTCCTCTGCATCATAAAGAAGCAGAAATTACATTTCCCAGAGTGCTATCCCCATATGGTTCCAACTTAGAGCCTGAAGCACAGGTATGTGACTGGGAAAGTGGAAGAGGAGAGGCCATTATTCTCCAGAGCAGGCAGGTGTGTGGACAGGAGGTGGATGTAAGGTTTGAAGCATCTTCAAGGTGAGCTTCTAAAGGATCATGCACACTGGAGTTTCAGACTGAGCAGGTCAGTGACAGCCCACTAAACTTTTGCTCATGCAGCCGTTCTGATGCTTATTCCTTGTATTGAAACACTTCCTACTAGGAACACACAAAAAGTCTTCGGGTTTCCTGATGAAAATCTGGCTGATACAGGCTCCAAACACTGAGATCTAATTCAGGAAGTTCAATATCTTACTAATAGGTGTCTCAGAAATAGCACAGAAAATTGAAGGGGAGAAATTATTTTAAAAAAAAGAAGAAGAAGAAGAGAATCTTAGTGTTCAAAAGATACAAGACTTAGATTAAAAGGGCTTACCGCATGTCTAGCATGGTGAATTAAAAAAAAAAAAAAAAAGGCTAGCTTGTGAAACTTTAGAATGCCAAAGATTAAAAGAACCTAAGAACTTTCAAAGAGGAGAAAGAAAAAGTAGTCTGCAGGTTAGAATACAAGTTAGACCAGCTTCGACTTCGCATCAACCTCACTGTATAATGCTGGAAGATATTGGGGAAATGGCTTCAAAGTTCTGAGGGGATGCAATTTCCACCTAGAATTTGACACCCAGTCAAACTATAAATCAAGGGTTGGAGCCACATATAGACATCTTCAAACAGGTAAAGACTCAGCAACTCTCACTCCTATGCAACTGTTTCTAAACAAGGACTAAATTCATAGTTTGCTCCATGAACTGTTGGCAGAAGGCAAGATGATGATGTATAATTGTTTTAATATTTATGCATTTGTTTCCATGAGTATTATAAAAGGAAAACATATAGCATAGCAAGTTTCTACAATCATGTATATTATTTAGAACAAAGATATTGGAGGTATTTAGGTATGAAAAAGAAATGCAGAACAAATAGTATGTGAATATGACAGAATTGTAAAGATAATACATGAATGACTAAAGTTTAGGAAACACTTTACTAAAGTAAATGACTTAATGTGTTATCTGTCTCAAATATATTTACATTTTAAAAGAAGAGACTTAAAGGACATTGCAGAGCCAAAAACAAGGACGCATCAGCAGAAACAATGCTAAGGTAGCAAGTCCAGGGACAGCTGTTTGGTGACCTGCACCCTGAAGGTGAGCCAGTTTCTTTGGCTGAGACTCCATATTCATAATCCTCCCCACGGAAACCTCTAAGTGTATTTTGGTTTCCAGGAAGCCTGTCCCTCAGAGAAGAGAATGTGAGGACCAGTTGAACTGAGTGTTCTTGTTTCCCTAGAAGTTCAATTCCTCATTAGAAAGTAATAACTTTACCAATCCGGTTCATGCATCAATACCTTTATTCTTACTTCCTCCCACTTGTCTTTTATTTATTTATTTTATCTTGTCGTATTGGGTCTTTCTTTGTAAGTAATCTCAACTTGGAGTGAGGAAGAGTTTAAGCAGACAACACTAGTGGCACCCACTTCAGTTTCCTGTGAGAAAGATTAGGCTGTGGCAGCCCCAGAGGCCCATCACCTATGGGTACATGGACCCACTGGAGTTTCTGGCCCTAAAGAACTGGGAGCTAAACCCTGGAGTTGCTGTCAGGGTTCTTGGTGGCACAAAGAGACACCAACTCTGGAAGTTTTATGTAGGAAAGGAATTCATTGAAAGGATGCCAGATATTTCACACACTGGCTGGGAAGACTGGGGAACTAGACCTGGTTTACAAGGACGAACAAAGGGGCAAAGGAGAATCAAGACAGCACCCCAAAACAGTTTGCTCAGGATGCTGCCACTGGTATTGTCACCACACACACCTGCTATAGTTCTACTGGCCACACCTGGATTAACCCTCCACTAGCGGAACCAACAGTAACCTCTAAAGGCCTCTGCACACTTGCATTCCTCAATAAAAACTCCAAGGCCCTGACAAATGCACCTGGAGGATTGAGATGCCAGGGAACAAGGGAAAGAAACATCTTATCCTTTGGGTTCCTTATTGGGATTCCCCAAAACAGGAACATGGGGCAGGAAAAATGACAAAAGTCCACTTCACTTGGCAACCCTGTGCAGCCCTACCAAAGCAGCCAGCTCATGACCCTCTTCATCCTCATTTACTTTTTCTTGTTAAATTCAGCTGTTTGGAAGTCAGGATATTTGTATTAGATTAATTACATTTACAAAACATACATTTTCTTGTTGTTGTTGTTAGCTGCTGTCGAGTAGGTCCCCAACGCATGGCAACCCCATGTACAATAAAACGAAACTCTACCCGGTCCTGCATTATCCCCATGATGGGTTGCAGATCAGACTACTGTGATCCGTAGGGTTTTCCTTGGCTGATTTTCAGAAGTAGGATGCCAGGTCTTTCTTTTTAGTCTGTCTTAGTCTGGAAGCTCTGCTGAAACCTGTTCAGCATCATAGCAACACACAAGCCTCCACCAGCAGATGGATGGTGGCTGTGCATGAGATGTATTGGCCAGGAATCAAACCTGAATCTCTGCTTGGAGGGCGAGAATTCTACCAAAGTCAGACTTTAAACATGTGTCTTGGTCATCTAGTGCTGCTCTAACAGAAATACCACAGGTTGATGGTTTTAACAAAGAGAAGTTTATTTCCTTACAGTAAAGTAAGCTACAAGTCCAAATTCAGGGTGTCAGCTCCAGGGGAAGTCTTTCTCTTTCTGTCGGCCTTATCATCAATGTTCCCCTGGACTAGGAGTTTCTCTGCGCAGGGGCCCTGTGTCCAAAGGATGCGCTCTGCTCCTGGTGCTTCTTTCTTGGTGGTATGAGGTCCCCCATTCTCTGCTTCCTTCCCTTTCCTTTGATCTCTTGTAAGGTAAAAGGTGGTGCAGGCCACACCCTAGGGAAACTCCCTTTACATTGATCAGGGATGTGACCTGGGTAAGTAAAATCCCACCCTAATCCTCTTTAACATAAAATTACAATCACAAAATGGGGGCCAACCACACAATTCTGGGAATCATGGCCCAGCCAAATTGATGCACACATTTTTGGGGGGACATAATTCAAACCATGACAACATGAGTTTCTCATTTAAATTTTTAGAGTTATTTTATTTGTACTTTTAAATAAGCAAGACAAGGTTGAGAAATCTTACTGGTTAAATTCTGTTAGGATATAAGTTTCAGATTACCTGTGAGCCTTTTTTCACTAAAAATAAAAAATCCATTCTGAGGATGAGTTCAAAGAGACTGAATTCAAATGTAACTAACCACCAACAATGTAAGATGCTTATTTCATGAAGTTTTGAAAGAGATCTTAAGCTATGAGAGTGCATAAAACCCCTGAACTGCTTGAGAAACTCTCTGATAAATTACAGAAGATCTGTGGAGAAACAGACATTTGTTTTAGTGATGTATGAAAGATGATGTAGATATACATAAAAAAATAATGTAATTGATATCAACTGTTGGTTTATACTCTTTGCCCTCAGTTATATTCCTGAGCAAGATTGTTGTGTTTTATTGAACCTGACTTTAGACTACCCCATTACAACAATGTTGCCTGTGTTCGTTTTAGTCTCGTCTACATTTAGTGTCCTGGAGGGCAGCAGTGTTTAATTTGTCATCCTACATTTAATTTTACAAGACTCCAGATCAAACTGCTGTGTAAACAAGAATTGCTTTGCCGAGGCTTTTTGGTGATTAAGCTAGAGAAGTTATAGCTGAACTAAAAAATATGCTGCCAGCAGTATTTTTTTATTTTTTCCCCATATAATTTTAATGCCTCAAATGAAAGAGCTGTTTTTCTTTAACAATAGTACCCTTGTTAAAAGTACTTTAAAGAGCTGTTCAGCTACACTGAAACAGTCTAATTAAACTATTAGTATAGCAAAGATGCCAGTAATTGCTAAATCCAAAGAACACACTTCTACCTCCTGGCAGGAATGAAAGGTGATTTCATCAGTGTGTAGCTTGATTCCCCATTTAGGGAACTCCTACCTACTAGACATTTCTAGACATTTGCTTGGAGGGAAATATCATTAATCTTCGAGACTTACCACAACGCGGTATTATTTTCCTCAACATAGACTGTCATTGTAACTGAATATTATTAAGGCAGCTGTCTGATTAAGTTTTTGCAAAGGATTAGAGAGTTATATGAGGACCTAACAGCTGCACCAGCTAGGATAAAACTAGAGTTCCCAAATCTTATATGCCTCTTGGCATATGAGGTGAAATGATATATTCTCTACCCATGCAGCAAGATATCACTATTTAAAGAGAAAATGAAATTAGAAACAAAACCTCCTTCGAGTGCAAAGTATTGGGCCAAGGCAAATGGAGAATAAAAGAAATAAAAAGCATCGCCCCTCCTCGAAGGAGTCTACCATAATCTTAGCAGGCACCGTTATAAATTTCAAAACATTAAATACAACTGAAGACTTAAATCAAAGTTTGAGGCATTGCTGTGATTGCATAAGTTAAAGCATGAGTAGCTAATGAATAACATAGGTATCAGCTGTGGAAGTTCAGGGGGTGAGAACACAGCAGGATCAGAGGTTAATGAAGAAACTTGATGTCATTAACTTATCGATTAAGACCTCTGAGGAAAGCTATCCATGTGTTGAAGTTGGAAGTGAACTGGGAGACCGTCTTCTACTCCAGTGTTTCCTAAACTTACCTGTTGAAAAGAATCATATGAGGAACGGCCTAAAAAGAAAAATTCCTGGCCCTTTCCTTAAGGGGCCCTGGTGGTGCAGTGGTTAAATGTGGGCCTGCTAACCAGAAGTTCTGCAGTTCGAACCCACCAGCTGCTCTGTGGGAGAAAGATGTGGCAGTCGACTTCCGTAAAGATTTACAGTTTTGGAAACCCTATGGGGACTTTCTACTCTGTCCTGCAATGTCACTATGAATCGGAATCGACTCGATGACAACGGGTTTGGTTTGGCTTTTTGGTCCTTTCCTCAGCACTACTGAATCATATGTGCCAGGGAAGAGGCCAAAAAAACTGTATATGGTTAGTCAACATTTGAATACAGTAAGTCCCTGGGTGATGTCCCACTGGTACTTGCCCTTTAATGTTATATAAATTTGCCCTCACTTTGAAACTATTGATCCAACCCCTACTGTCAACAAATTCTTCATCACAATCACCTTTCTTGCCTGCACATGCAGCTCTTGAATCATTGAAAAGACTTTTTTCTTGCACTAAAGTAAAGCTAAATAAAAACTGTATATATACCTGTTTCGACTTACCTACAAATTCGACTTAAAGGCACAGTCAGGAAAGGATCTCACTCGTAGCCCAGGGACTGCCTGTATTTTTAAATGGCCTGCTGATTTTTTTCATCTGGAAAGTTTGGGGAAAACTGTCCTAAGTCAACCTTGTAATGTCATCGAATAAAACATGAAGCAAGTACTAAATTGTAAAAAAGCAAACGGAAACAAGTCTGTTGGGGGTGTGTGTCAGACAGAGAGGAATCATGTGAGGCTAGAACAGGGGAGAAAACTCATGCAGCTTCCAGGGCCAAAGAGCTGTATCCCTACACCTTCCACCTAATGGACACTCAGGAAAGACCCTGGACTGGCTGCCTGAACTAAAAAATAAATGAAGCGAAGAACAAAAGAAACTGTACCCCTCAAGCATTCGATGACCTATTTATAACTACCTTATGTTCAATTCATTTTGTAAAACCTCCAGTTGGAGACACAGACCATGAACCTTACAGAGTCTTTTGTGGGTTGTGTAGCAAGACTGAGTTAAAGCGCTCAGTGCCTGATAGAAATGTAAATCTAACAAAAGACTTTGCTGCAATGAGGTAGAAAGTTGAAATTTAAGAAAAGGATACTAAGCTGCCTCCCAGAGAACAGCTCCAGATGCTTATTAGATTGTGGTGAATTTTGCTAACGCATGTGATAGAATGAACAGTTCACAAAATAAATTTAAACTGGCTTAGAGGACCTGGAAGAGAATTACTTAAATCTAGCCCAAGCCCTCAGCAAACCACAGAAACATAAGCTACCATATAGGGGGAGTCTGGCTGGAGCAGGGTGGAGCAGATGGCCTAATGTGTTTCTCCACCGTCCCCACCACGACTACTCTGGCTCTTCAGGCCTCTCGTTGTGCACAACTTTAGAAACAGAAATGCCTGCACTCACATCCTGACAAACCCTAAAGTTCTGCCATCCTGTATTCTCACAGACTCCCCACTTCTTTAATATTGTATTTGCAATGCACCAGAATAAAAGTTGATTCTAAAATTTAAATAGAAATAATAATGTTTCCACATTCATAGTTTATGTCTTGACTTTTTGAGTGTATGTATTTTAAACACCAGAATCAGAGTTTCCTAGAAATTATCAAGCTTTCATTAAATTCTTTTCCAACAAAATATCCGCACTGCATTTTTCACCGCGAGTAACTCTGGAAGAACCCATGGCTTGACATTTTTCATAGGATGGAATCTGTAAGAGGGGTGGGCCAACAACCATGATAAAAACATAAAAGCAGCTTTATAGTCTACTGGATGCTGGACAGACTGACCGACACAAGCTGCCCTTTGCTAACCAAACACCAACGTGAGGTCAGGCCATCTTTAGCACATAAACACTGTCCAGGATGGCAGGAATAAGTCAGTAACTGTGAAATTTTAAGGAAAGAAAGAAAAGAGGAAAATTACTGCTTTTCAGAGCTGATTAGAGTAAAAATGTAATATATAGGCAATGAGTAATACGTATGTTAGAATGTAAATTCACTGTTTACATCAATTGAGTTTAAGCTAGCAAAAAAGTACTAAAAAAACCAAAACCAAACCCATTGCCGTCCAATCAATCCCAACCCATAGTGGCCCTATAGGACAGAGTAGAACTGCTCCAAGGGTTTCCAAGGCTGTAAATCTTTATGGAAGCAGACTGCCACGTCTTTCTCCCGTAGAGTGGCTGGTGGGTTAGAACTGTTGACCTTTTGGTTACCAGTGGAGTGCTTTAACCACTGCTCCATACTAAATGTCAGTGTTGACCATCATACAAATCAATCTTCACAGCAACCCTATGAGGTAGGAATTTTTATCCCCAATTTCTAGGCAAGGAAACAAGTCTCAGAGAGGTTAATTAACTTGTCTGAGGGCACACAGCTAATAAGAAAAAAAGCCAGGTTTTGGACTCAGTTTTATTTATCTGCAAATTTGTATTCTTAACCAATATGCTATAATTGCGTGGCTATTCGTCAATAGTTTGCTGGGGAAATTGTTGGTTCATAATGGCAGCAGAATGCAATTTGTGGTCTTTAGGGGCAGACTACTTGGTGTGTCTGTTAACTAGAGATTATGTGAAGTTCCAGTTTCTTCATTAGACTGTAGCTGTGATTCTTCTGCAAAAGCGTCTCAGGAGAGTTGGTCCCAGACGGCGTGTCTCCTCCCAGAGGTTCAGGACTTAATGTGCACAGCACACGCCTTTCCTCCTTTGTGTGTGGCTAACCCATGTTCGTGGCTGATCTTCTCATGTGTCTGCAGTGAAGTAAAATAAGACCAGATCGCACCACAAAGTGCTGAACAAAACTGTTTTGAAACTCAAAAACCATTTCTGGGACTAGAAGCCACGTTTACATTTTTCAAATTCTTACTTTACCTTATTTGGAAATGTAAGATGGAATCCAGAGACGACCTCTCATGGCCAGAAATTAAAGTGTATGACCCTTTGTTGAGATGAAAGGAAATGTCCTTCTACCCCAGAGACGCTAAATACGGGTCATGTGAATAGCTAATAGTTTCCATTTTCTGATAAAGCTGAAAAAAATGTCCCACTATTTTTCAATTAGGAAAAGCAGCATCTTGTATAATAAGCCAAGCCTTTGTAACAAACCAGCACACTTAGAGTAATTTTTATTGAAAGCTATATTTGCATTTGCCCTGGACTAGGGGACCCGTGGTGGCGCAGTGGTTACGACTTCAGCTGCTAACCAAAAGGTAGTTTGAATCTACCAGCCGCTCCTTGGAAACCCCATGGGGCAGTTCTACTCTGTCCTATAGGGTCGCTATGAGTCGGAATCAACTCAATGGCAGCAGGTTTGGTTTTTGGTTTAGGGGACCCATGTTACACTGGCCTCTGGAAAATGAATTAGAGGGAAGAAAACTGTTTCCGTTTTCTCCTTTCCGCCTTTTGCAATACAGTTTTAGTTTTCCCACCGAGAAACACGTGGGACTAACGAGCCTAAGAGACAGACATAGCTTGAGTTAGAGCTTATGTTAAAAACACTGAGGCAATGGTTTTTGCCATTTTCAGTTTTTGTTGTTTCAACCTCTGTGATGAATTTCAGGTGGGGCGGGAGTGGGGGCAGGACGCTGCTTTTGCTCATGTGTATCACTATTGGGAATCTTCAGAAGGAATCACACGTTTTGAGATGTAATTCCAATTTTGTTTAAGGGTTCAATTCAACCTAGAGCCACAGTTTTATTAAACACTATTTCAAGACTGGAAAATAAGCAACTGGTTCCAAAAACAGAAGTGGGTTACGGATACACATGGAAGTAGGTAAAACTCCAAGTCTCCTGTGCACAATGTGGATTCAGAAAGGAATGGATATTGTTAATGGAATTTATCACACAAGATGGGACTGAGCAAATCCTTCATCCTAAAAAGGACAGAATCCCTGAGGGAAGGACTGGGGCAAATGAGTCACTAGCAGCTGTTAAGAATCATACTTCTTTAGTCTTCTGTTCCTGATTTAACTCTCTCTTTTATCTACCCCAGAGGCCAGTGGTTCTCAAACTTGAGCATGCATTGGAATCACTGTGACAGTTTGTTGAGGTACTGATTGCTAGGCCCTACCTCCCAGGGTTTCTGAATCAGTAGCCCTGAGGATTTGTACTTCTAACAAGTTCCCGATGATACGGATGTGCTGGTGTGGGTGCCACTGTAAGAACCACTGCTCTCGGCCATCTCAGCATTGAGCCAGGGACAAGGGCCAGTTTAGTCACCTGGAAAACCAGGCCAACATCTCTTAAAAATAGGTGCTTCAATGCTAACCGAAAAGGGCCATGCTAAAAGAGAGGGTGAGGGGTCAGAGGAAGACCTTTATCAAACAAGTGATGTCTCCCTATTTCACCCACCAGATTCAGCCCAGGACCAGAACTGCCAAGAGCAGATGTGGGACATGGCTGTGCGTCCTTAGGATGCCAAGATAGAGTCAGTTCATTGCATGGGTTTTGGTACTAGACTAGACCTAGATTTGAACACCAAGTCTGCCACGTAAGGTTGTGAACTTGGGTAGATCAATCACTTAGCTTTTCTAAGCTGCTGTTCCCTTACATATAAAACTGGAGTAAGATGTGCCTGATACCATTGGGTTGTTGTGAGGATTAAATGAGATAATGTTCAGAAAGCTTTAACACAATAGCGCAAGTATAGTAAGGCCTCAATGAATGTTAGTTGTAAATATTTTCAGTACTATGATAATATAGGAGGGGCTGGAGTGGTTCAGTGATGTAAGTCTTGCCTTTAATGTGGGAAACCCAGATTCTATTCCTGGCTAATGAACCTCAAGTGCAGCCACCAGTGGGGCTTGCATGTTACTATGATGCTGAACAGGTTTCAATAGAGTGTCTAGAATAAGACAGACTAGGAAGAAAGGTCTGGCAATCTACTTCTGAAAACCAGCCAGTGAAACCCCTATGGATCACAATTGTCTGATTGAATTGTGCATAGGGTCACTATGAGTTAAGTCTGACTCAACAGCGGCTAACAGCAACAATAATAATATAGCTAACATTATCGTATCATTATTCTATAGCCAGTACGTATAACATTTTTACTACTCTCAACAAATTTTAAGGTACTTATCCCATTTTTCAGATATTGGAAACTGAGGCCCTGAGAGGTCAAGTAACTTGCCCGAGGGCATCCTGCGGAGCTCTCTAAAGTTGTGCCCCGTGGTGCCACCTGTCATCATTCTACTCCCAGTCATCTGCATGTGATCTGATCCAGACCTGCTGGACAACTCTCCCTAAGAAACTGGCCAGACTCTTCGGGATTAAAGGAGGATGTATTATTTCTTCAGGCCCTCCTGGAGTCTCTCTCAGCCTTTTCTGGCCCAAGTACCGTAGTATGTAGTTTGTGTCTGAAATGGAAAATTTTTGTAACACGATACCCAACTCTGATCCCCACAGGCTCTCAAATAATCCTTTTTTTTTTTTTTTTTTTTGGGGGTTTGGGTTAAAATATGATTTCATGTGCAAAAAAAGAAGCCTCATTTCCCAGGGCTCTCAGCAGATTCATAGACATTACAGATTCTAAACCCTCTGGTTCCTAAGAATTCCAAAGAATTAATTTTATATTTCTGAAAAAGGAGAGCAATGACTAAGAAGAAAGAAGATAAATGGAAAAATCAAAACTCCCTGCCAGTCTGATGCAGGATATATGGCTCTGCAAGTCACCCTCTGCTCCTCTGGCACCCCCACACTGCCTGACTTCCAGCACTGCCACAGGTACCCCAAGGAGACGCAGGAAGCCACAGCTGCCCTTAGCCTTGTGCCAGCTGCTTTACACTGTGTGAGTCAGGCAATGCAAATGGAGGCCTTAGAAAGGAGGTTTGGCACTTTGCTCAGGAGCATTCTTAGCTCCTAGAGCATCAGTTCTTCACAAACTGTGTGCAGTGAGGGACTGGACCAGCCTGAACAGTCCAGTGGGTTTTCCTTGAGTGACTTATCAGTCTGACAAGCTACTCCGAAGTAGTGGTTAGCTTCACTGGTCCTGGAGGCCAGCTGCCTCACTTGGATTCCCAACTCTGCCACTTACTAGCTGTGTGACCTTGGGCAAGTTTCTCATCCTCTCCATGTCTGAGTTTCCTCATCCATAACTAGACCTTGTTATAGATCCGACACTGAAAGGTTTTAAAAGGAATAAGTTATTTAATGAATTATAAAGCATTTGGTACAGTGCCCAGCACATAGTAAATTCCATATGTATTGCTATTATTATCATTACTACAACCCCACTGCAAATAAGGAAGCAGTTATGGCTGTGTGTACTCAAGAAAAAATAAAGTCCAAGTGAAAAGGAATCAGTTTGGTGTTCTGATAACAGCACAACTTTGGAGTCAGACAGATCTGGGCTTGAGTCCTGGCACTGCTATTTACTAACCTCTAGGAAATCCAATTTCTCTGTTTCTAAAAAGGAGGCAATAATACCTAGCACATGGGGTTACTGGGAGGATGTCATGAAGTAATGTTTTAGAAGCTCTTGGCAGCTGGGCAGCAGTCAGGGAATGGTAGTTAATATATGGCAAACTGGTCAAATGAACAAAAAACATCATTAACTCCTGAAAGCACTCACACACATCCTACCCCATACAACTGACTAAGATAATTCCAGCATCTGAGACTCTTAGGGAAGAAATATTGCCAAAGACAAAGCACAAGGTAAAACAGCATGGTCTCTGGGACATTTTTCCATCTCTTGTGCTAACCTTGTTTTGTTTTCCGGATTTACAAATTACCCATCACCTCCACCCCCAACCTAGCATTCTTTCTTTTTCAATCACATTTTCCTCCCAGCATATGCATGTTGATACGGGGTTTTGCCACATTTCTTAAGGGAACTGTGATGAAAGTTCTCCCCCGATGGACACATGTCAACTTTCAGATGATAAAAAATTTTGTGTAAGTGATAAAATTGAGATACCTGAGGTCTCACAGGCAGGGCAGCAGCATTGCTCAATTCTAGGGGGAACTGCCTCCATTACATTGTATTGAAACTGTGCTCCAAGGGGCACCTTTAACAGTGGAATTGGTGCACCCTGGCGATGTGCAACATAATAGCTCTGAGCCCAAAGCCCAGGAAATAAGATCCACTTACTCAGGCCTTTCCTTCCGATGAGTCAGACTCTGTCTTCTAAGCCTTAATTTATACTTGCTGAATGAGAATGTGCTAACCCCTCAGTGATATAATTGTGAAGAGGAATTGCAGAATCACAGATCCTGAGATTGAAAGACCAACACAGGGTATCAGGCCAGCCCTATCCAGTGCCTCCGGGAAACACAACAGTTCAGTGTCCATTTGCCTTTTATGAGTGGGGGGAGGGGGAGCCTGAGGCAATAGCTTCCGAAGAGTGTTGTAGTTCAACAAGGTCTCCTTCTGTTTGCTGATATGATTTAACAGAGTGGAACTTAGCTCAAAGAAGGAGGTGAGAAAAGGGGCAGATGTGAAGCCCTTGACACCACGTTTGACCTTTCCACTTGGCTCGCTCCACCAGGACTTGTGTTTGAAACTCCTTAGGTGCAGCAATTGGGAACCCAAACACCAATGGAGGGAGGGGAGAACGGAAATGAACGACCCCAGGACCTAACCAAGTGGCTGTTCTTTTGCTTTTATACTTACTTTCCCTTCCTACCACTCCATTTGCTTCTTCTACAATGGTATAATAGAAAGAGCATTTTAGAGTTAAAAGCCACGTACGAAATTATCTTGTCCTAAAACCCTCAGTTTTCAGGTGAAATGAGTCTCAGGTATCAGGCAATACAAAGCATCCAAGAAAGATGATTGGTCCAGAAATCATTTATGTTTTCAGCTGCCTTTAAAAGGAGAGAGAAATGCGCTCAGGACCGAGTAGGTGATATTATTTCCATTATATAGATAAAGAAGCTAAGGCTCAAAGGTAAATGGTTGATGCATCTGTCCTGGTTCTTAAAAATCTGTGCTGGGTTAGACAGTCTTTGGAGGCAGCAGGTCTTGAGGTGAAGACAGAACTAGAGTTTATTAGGTAGCTCCCTGAGGAGTAAAGCTGAAAAGTGGTGTTACGGATTGAATTGTGTCCCCCCAAAATATGTGTTATAAAACCTAATCCCTATACCTGTGGTTATAATCCCGTTTGGAAATGGGCTTTCTCTGTTATGTTAAAGAGGTCGTGTCTGTACGGGGTATGTTTTAAGTCCATCACCTCTGAGATATAAAAAGAGCAGTTTAGGACAGAGGAGCAAACAGAGATGGGAGAAGATAGACACCATGCCACAAGATCACCAAGGAGCCAAGGAATAAGGACATGTCCCCAGAGGCGACAGAGAGAGAAAGCCTTCCCCTCTAGCCAAGAGTCCTGCATTCAGACTTCTAGCCTTCTAAACTGTGAGAAAATAAATTTGTTTGTTACAGCCACCCACTTGTGGTACTTCTGTTATAGCAGCACTAGATAACAAAGACAGGTGGGGTGGGGAAAAATGGTCCCAGTCTTTGAATACTGTGGTAGAAAATAAAACAACTTCCAATCAGTAATGTGGAATCCACTTTAACATAACATTGTTCCTTCTCTACAAACACACACACACATACACACTGAAATGCAAAGAACAAAAGTCCGGAGTCAGAATGCCAGGCTTCTCAATTTACTACCCATGTCATCTTTCTGGGCATCACATTTTTCTCTCTGCATGATGATGTCTTTCTCAGAGTGTTTTATGGATCAGACATGACAATGAAGCACAACTGCTTTTAAACCACAACGTGACAGTTCTTAAATAACTTGATTCAAGGCCCTTATTGAAATCTGATGAAAGCTAAGGACCCTTACCAAAATTCCCACCTGTATATAGATACAAAGTTCTGCATGTAATTTCAGAGGATTCTCAGACCTCATGCAGCCTACAGATGCCAGTGTAACACCTGCTCTGAAAGTGCTTGCCAAATGTGTATTATTCCAGCCTGGACACACACAGTATCTTACTAACTTGAGACAAACTAGGAGCGGGTATTCATCTATTTGATAAACTCTTACTGGGCCTCTACCAGGTACTGAGAGCTGAAGGGGCACAGATATGGTTATCTTTTAGTAGTGAACAGTCCAATAGGAGTATGAAAACTAGGGAGTCTCTTCACATGTATTGGCTAAGATGGTCACCCCAATACGGCATCTGGCTTCAAACCCCTATATGGTTACACCGGTCAGATGGAGGGCAGTGTGGTTACCTCTGACTGTAGACAGAGAGCCTGTGTACAAAAAGATCAAGGGATTTTTTCCTGATCTGTGAAGGGGTTCTTTTCTGCTGGTCTTGATGCACCAGAGGACTGGGTTGCAGGCAGGCAGACGGAAGCTGTGTTCACCTCTGCATGAAATACAACACATTACAGTCCTGGGATTTCCTGGCCCAAGCCCCTCAGGTCAGCACAAAGGCCTCTGTAAACATCTGTTCTTCCACATCCCCTTAAGCGCACCCCTTATAGACTGTTCTGCCAAACTAGTGGATCAAATGTTTCTGGTGACGTTTGAAACAGGCATTTTCATTATGAGCAGAGATTTTCTTTCTTTGTTTTTGTTTTTTAATTTCAACAATGCAGGGTTCAGATTGCTGTACTATTTTCTAACTTTAGAAATGTAAAAAGCATATTTTTCTTATCTGAAAAGGTAGTTAATTGTGACTATTGCATTTAGTTGATTCGAGATTAGATAATTCATGCAACATACTGAGAACTGTGCCCAGCACATAGGAAAAGCTTAACAAATGGTAACTATTATAATTGTCAAGGAGCCCTGGTTGCGCAGAGGTTAAAGCGCTCGGCTGTTAATAGAAAGGTTGGTGGTTCAAACCCACCAGCAGCTCCGTGGGAGAAAAATGGGGCAGTCTGCTTGCGTAAAGATTTACAGCCTTGGAAACCCTATGGGGCAGTTCTACTCTGTCTTATCAGGCCACTATGAGTCAGAATCAACTCAACTGCAATGCGTTTGGTTTTTGGTTTTATAATTGTCATTGATCCCATTCTCAACAGCTATACCCTCAGGCATGGCCATTGGTTTTCCAGCAATAGGAAATTAGTTGTAGCTGCTGTTCCCCAAAATGTCATGATTTTTTATATGGCTAGTAAATTTGTCTTTAGAGATGAATTTTTTAAAATGAGTTAGGCTTGATTTTCTATGCTCCTGATTGGGTTGTATAGGAAGTGTATAGGATAAAGCAGGTGGAAATTGTTAAGAGCTGGTAAGATGTAATACAGGGCAAGGTTTGGAAGTTAAATTTAGAAAAGTAGAATCAGAAAAAGAGATGCTTGATCCTGACTGAGAATGTCCAAAAGAAAATGAAGAAAAGGCACGAGTCGAGGGTAGTGGTGGCACTTCCCGTGTTAGAAGGGGCCAGGGAAATGAATTACGCTAATAACATCCATCAACTACATCATTTAGTTTTAGATGACTTTGACAAGAAACTGAATTGCAGGAAGAAATGGAATTTCTGTATCAACCAGAATTAGGAGTAGTGGCATATGCAGAAGAGAACCAAAGGGGTTTTAACATAAAATCCGGCTGAGTCTTCTGGATATGGTGGCTGAGTGACCTACTTAGGTTTAGTTTTTAACAAATGTTTTTCACACCGAAGTAGAGTTATTATCCTCTGTAAACTGCAGGCTAATGTTATGACGAGTTTGTAGAGGGGGATGGAAGAGGACAACTGGTGAGAGTTGGGTGCTAAAATCATGGCCTAAGAAGGACCCCTTTTGCTCTCTACACACCAAGCCCTAACTCATGAGCAAGAACAGACGTGATCCACCATGAGACCGCAGGGACTTTCTCTGTGAGGCTGTATGTCCACCATCACAGCGGTCCAGTCAGTCTGTTCCCCACACCCTCCATTCTGGCCACAAATACATGTGTCACCACCGTGGCTGAATAAAGGTCCATTGGCTGCTTGGGATTTAAATGTCTTCCTGTGCACTTTCATCACCCAAATCCACCGATGTTCTTAGAGCTTGCTCTGCCTTGCCAGCTCATTCTGCATTGTCTAGCTGAGCCTACATGGGGAGCTCTTCAGAGATAATACTTGGGTTCATGTCTGGAAGGCTTCAACATACCACTGAACCCACTCCTACTCTCATCTTTGCCTGGGGAGGAGATTCACAAATGCCCAAGGAGTCCTCTGGCCGCCAATGAGCAATTTCTTAAGTCTTTCATTATGGGCCAAAGAAAATAATGCCTTTAGTGAACTACTGCCTCCCTTTCACCTCTGACCTATGGTCAGACACATGGCTATGAGTGCAGCTAAATGGAAATTGTTACTGAAAATGCACACTTAATAGGGCTTTTTTTTATGACCTAAGAACAACATTCATGAGTTATCCTCTGGGCTTGAGTGTGTTTAATATATATTGTTGTTGTTGTTATGTGCAGTTGAGTTGGTTCCAACTCATAGCAACCCTATAGGACAGAGTAGAACTACCCCATAGGGTTTCCAAGGAGCGCCTGGTAGACTTGAACCGCTGACCTTTTGGTTAGTAGCCGAGCTCTTAAACACTGTGCCACCAAACCTCAGTCTTGTATATGGATTCCTACACATTTGAATGAGGCTTGGTCTATGAAAGAGAGAAGCCCTTTTCTTTTAGAATTTGTCCCTTTAAGTTCCCTTACCAGAGAGGAGGAGGGGGAAGTCAGTCCAAATTACTGGGGCCTGATGGTCTGGGGGAGACCTGGTGGTGCAGTGCTTAAGAGCTCAGCTGCTAACCCAAAGGTTGGCAGTTCAAATCCACTAGTCGCTCCTTGGAAACCCTATGGGGCAGTTCTACTCTGTCCTATAGAGTTGCTATGAGTCAGAATCGACTTGATGGCAACGGGTTTGGTTTTTGTTTTGATGGTCTGGGAGAGAGTTCCTCATCTCCAAGGTTTCCCAAGCCAAAAAGTTCACTTGTAAAAAATGCAGATACATTCTTAGCAGTCTGGACATGCAAAGTTATCTCTAACCTGCAGCTTTGGAAAGTTTTCCTTTCAACCCTCTGTGTTTTGTTCCATCTCTAAAGTGCATGATCTTTAGCTGCTCTATTCCATAAGTATTTGGGCAGATGGATGCAAATTGGTGAAACACATACGATTTAGATAGACAGAGATTAAGAACTCCACTGTTGGATATATTTGACTAGTGATTGTCACAAGTAACTTGGCAGTTTAGAAGGCAGACCATAGAGATAAATTAACCCATAGGATCTATTGTTGAATTTTATTTACTTTGCTTTTTAGCTTCTGATATAACTTCACAAAATTTACTTCACTTTCCAGTATACTTGTAAAGTATTTTAGAAAATGGAGCAGGATCATCAATTCATAGCCGGAAAGCTGAGGTAATGAGAAAACCAGGTCAGAGCTATACAGCCGAAAGCCGTTGGCCACTTTCAAGAGGCCATGTTTCCCTTGGTAGAAGGTGCTTCCTCTGGGAAGGACTCACATTACATCATCAATGTATTTTCCAGATATCAGGCTCCTTTGGAAAGTAGGAAGTTGGCCTGGGGAAACATTTATCATCTCTAGGCAAGTGTTTAGTTCTTTGTAGAAAAACTCATTACTTTATTCTTTATTCTTATTTTCTGTGTGTGTGTGTATATTTTTTCCTTACAGACTACCAACTAGTAAGATTCTGAGAATTTAGTTTGGTATTTATTTGTCACTATTTTTAATGTAAATGTTAAGTGGCTGTCCTCTGAGAACCCATGACTTTTATGTTACTTTTTTTTCTAGACACAATTCTCTCAGCTCAACGTACTCATGCATGTGCACACACACATACACATACAGATACACTAGCTTATAAGATTATAGAAAAACACTTCAGAAAATTCTGTACAATGTATAGAGTACTTTAGCTTAGGTTATTACAGTAAATTAGGAAAGAACCAATATTCCTTTACCATTTCACAAGGGGATACTGCATAGTTTAAAGTCAGGAAAAGTGTTTGTCAGGGTTGTGCTTTTCAAAATACTTATTCAATCTGTATGCTGAGCAAATAACCCGAGAAGCTGGACTATATGAAGAAGAATGGGGCATCAGGATTGGAGGAAGACTCACTAACAACCTGTGTTATGCAGATGACACAACCTTGCTTGCTGAAAGTGAAGAGGACTTGAAGCACTCACTGATGAAGATCAAAGACCACAGCCTTCAGTATGGATTACACCTCAACATAAAGAAAACAAAAATCCTCACAACTGGACCAATAAGCAACATCATGATAAACGGAGAGAAGTTTGAAGTTGTCAGGGATTTCATTTTACTTGGATCCACAGTCAATCCCATGGAAGCAGCAGTCAAGAAATCAAAAGACTCATTGCAATGGGCAAATCTGCTGCAAAAGACCTCTTTAAATGTTGAAAAGCAAAGATACACCTAACCCAAGCATGGTGTTTTCAATCACCTCATATGCATGAGAAAGCTGGACGATGAATAAGGAAGACCAAAGAAGAATTGATGCCTTTGAATCGTGGTGTGGGCGAAGAATGTTGAATATACCATGGACTGCCAAAAGAACGAACAAATGTGTCTTGGAAGAAGTACAACCAGAATGCTCCTTAGAAGCAAGGATGGTGAGACTATGTCTCACATACTTTGGACATGTTTTCAGGAGGGATCAGTCCCTGGAGAAGGACATCATGCTTGGTAAAGTAGAGGGCCAGCAAAAGAGAGGAAGACCCTCAATGAGATGGATTGACACAGTGGCTGCAGCAATGGGCTTAAGCATAATAATGATATATAGGGTCAATCTGAGTCGGAACCGACTCGATGGCACCTAACAACAGCAACAATTTCACAAATGAAAAAACTTATTCAGAGATAAGAAGGGATTTGTGTAGTATTTCATGGTTTTCCCATCACAGAGATGGAATTGGAGAAGTCAGAAATCTGAATTCTCAGCCATTGGTCTTGCCAGTACAGGTAGTCCCCAACTTATAACAGGATTCTGTTCCAACGGCTCTGTCTTTCGTAAGTCAGTTCTGATGTAAATCAAACACCTCTTTTTTTTCTTTAGTTTTCATTATTATTGACTTTATAAATCTGATCTTTATATGTCTTTGAGGTTTGGAAACATTACATATAAACATTTGTTAGTGAACATCTGAGAATGATAACATCAGCAAATTACGCACTGCAACATTGTATGTAGTACAGTTTACTAATGATAAGATGTACAAAAAAAAAATTAGGCTGTTGTAAGTGTGGTTCATCATAACTCAAATACCTTGTAAGTCAGAGACTACCTATATATATCATAAAGCTCCTCTTGGAAGATGAGCAAAGAGAACTGAAGATAAAAATCCTTGTCCCAGCAGTCCTATCAAAGATCTGATCCCTACAGAGCACTGGGAAGAGAGACCCCAGGACAAAACCAATCAACTGGAGCAAAGGAGCCAGATTGAGTAGGCAGCTTTAGCAAGGGTGAGGAAAGACATAGAGCCCGACGGCATCACAGCTGTCGGGACTTCTTCGCCACGGCTACCCATATGCCAATGTGCAGTGATTCCTTTTGCCTGATGGCAGTTGTGGTGCAGCTCAACCCACTCAGATAAAACCATTGACCTACAATCATGGGCCTTGAGGGAACAGATGCTCTGCCTAGGTAAAGACGTTTCTTCCAGAAAAGTTTCTCCTAGTCCAAAGATAAGCAGTTCTGGCAGTGCAGTGGTTAAGTGCTCAGCTGCTAACTGAAAGGTCCGCGGTTCAAACCTACCGGCCACTCTGCAGGAGAAGGATGTGGCAGTCTGCTTCCATAAAGATTACAGCCTTAGAAACCCTATGGGACAATTCTACTCTGTACTATAGGGTCGTTATGGGTTGGCATCAACTTGACTGCAACAGTTTAATCCAACCAAAGATAAACCAAACCAAACCAAACAAAACACCAGTTATTGTTGAGTTGCCAATTCTGACTCATGGCGACCCCATGTGTTTCAGAGTAGAACTGCACTACATAAGGTTTTCAATTGAGTGATCTTTCAGAAGTAGATTGCCAGGCCTTTCTTCTGAGCAAACTGGGCAAACTCATACCACAGACAGTCATTCCTAAAACACCTATTTTTGTGTCACCTACCTCAAAACTAATAATTAACTCTTTTATAAATATTTTCCCCCTTTGGCAAACAATCCTCTGAATCTGGTATAGAATATTAAAAAAAATAAGTAAATGCTCTACTGAAATTTCAGGAACCCTGGTGGCACAGTGGTTAAGAGCTTGGCTGCTAACCAAAAGGTCAGCAGTTCAAATCCACCAGCCGCTCCTTGGAAACCTTATGGGGCAGTTCTACTCTATCCTATAGGGTCTCTATGAGTTGGAATCAGCTCTGTGGTAATGGGTTTAGTTTTTTGGTTTTGCTGAAATTTAAAGCTACAATCATTATGAGAATTTATTACCTGTCTCTTACCTGAACTATGAAGAGAACGTCTGTCTATTCAGATCACCAAGAACAAATCCTGGGATCTTTTTAAAAATTATTATTCAAAAGGAGACCCTGTTCAGAGGAAGGCCTTTTTTAAGTGGCATTAAAAAAGTTCTACAAATTGTATTTTCAGAAGAAGTTAATTTTACATTTCTGATTTATTTTAAAAACAAATTATTCTTATACTTTTGATGATAAGATACAGATTAAAAAAGAGAGGAATGAGGGAGTAAGGAGAAGGGAGGGAAAAGGGAGAAGAGTAAACCCACGAAAGAGTGTGGCCCTGTATGCAAGCAGGGCTGCAGGTTTCTGTGCCTGTGGGGGCTAACCCAGAGCTGAGGGCTTCTTGCAGTTCCGTCAGCTCTCTGGCCTCTGGCTCAGATATGCCTTGGGCCAGCCCTGTTTTAGGAAAACGCTGGGAATGACATCCTTCTTCTAGAGCTATTTGTGCCAGGGACTTAGCCAAGTCTAAACTCTCATGTTTGGTTGGCATTAGTATTTTTTCTTGTTTCAAAATCATAGGGAAAAGCTCTCACAAGAAACTTCCAGGGTAACTTTCTTCATCCAAAGGCTTAACTTGACTCCTAGCACTTATCTGTTCTCCTTGTGTGTCCGCATGTTCCCGGGAAAGACAATTTCCTGAAGTGAACACCTCAGAGAGCCCCTCCCCACCCACTTTCTCCAGAGGCTCCACAGGCCTGTGCTTCTGAAGAGGGTTGGGGGATAAGAGGAATATAGCTTAGATTTTCTCCAGACTGGAGAGAATGCTAAACCCAGGCCAAGAGCACCTCCTCTATCCACTCTCACTCTTGTGCAAACCGAATACTTAGGATTCCTGGCATACCTTTCCTGGGTTCAAGCCATAGAATCACACAACGCTGGTAAACAGATAGGTAACTTCTTTTTTTGCTGTAAAAATTGAACTTGTGAAGGTCTAAGGCTAGTGGCCATATCTACAGAAAACAGTGCCTATGGCAATTCGTTTTAAATTGCTGAATGATCCCTCACAGCAGGCGAACAGAAAGTGCACGTTGGTGCCTCGCCCCCAGTGGTGCCCAGGGCAAGTGCCATACCTGCCATACCCCAGATACACCTCGGTAGGGTGGCTGGGTCCCGCCAAGGCAAGTAGGGAACACAATGCTCTGATAGTGTTTCTCAAAGTGCGGTCTGAGAACCACTCTTAGTAGAATCACCTGAAAAGCTTGTTAATAAAAATTAACATGCTTTCTCAGGCTGAGCTCCAAACCAACATAATCAGAAGTTGTTGGGATGGGGACCCAGGAATCACATTTTTAACAAGTTTCCCAGGTGTCTTGCCTCTAATGTACATTAAAGTATGAGTGCCACTAAACCAAAACCAAACCCACTGCCATTGAGTTAATTCCAATTTATGGTGACCCTATGTGTTACAGAGTAGAACTGTTCCATAGGGTTTTCTTCATGGCAATCTTTATGGAAGCACGTTGCTAGACCTTTCTTCCATGCAACCACCGGGTGGATTCAAACCACCAACTTTTAAGTTAGTAGTCTAGCATGAACCATTTGCGCCACTATATGACCTAAATATATGTGAGGACTGTCCAAGGTCATGTGGAGATGGATACCAAAATGTGCTTGGGTTATCCTTAAGGACCAATAAAATCAACAGTTTGTCAAACCAGCTTTAGAGAAAGCTGGATTTTCCAGAGTCTTCCCTGACTCAATATCTCTGGCAAAGTATGTTTCTACATCTGTTTGCTCCCTCCAGCACCTCACATATCGTGGATGCCATTGGATTATCATGATCTACTTACCTGAATTTCTCTTTCAGGCAGAGGCAATGGCTTCTTATCTTTAGGTCTTTCTATCTCATTTGCCTAGCAGAGTCCTTGAATTGAGTAGGCACTTAATAGACCTTTGTTGATTGACTAAATGAACACAGCTACTTTGCCATCAGCAAGTTAACAGGCAGAGTTTATGCTTGTTCTGGGCAAACTATTGAGATTCGTTATGACACAGGTTAATATGAGGCCATATCTGACTGAGCCTTTAGCTTTATTCCTAAATATCCCAAAACAATAGAGTTTCATCTCAAATACTGCCAAATCCTCTGGAGCTGGAAATTCGTTTAGGCACTCTTTCCACCTTCACTGGAGATACTACCCTGGCAGCATGTAGCAGAAAGGAGTCAAGGAGCGTAATTAGAAACTTACCCATGGTGTTTCATTTATATATATTCAGTACTAAAAGTGTCTGCTCCATTTAGCCAAGGTCTAGGAAAGCTGATAGGTTGACAGTTCAAACCTACCCAGAAGTTCCACAGAAGAAAAGGCCTGGTGATCTGCTTCCATAAAGATTACAGCAAAGAAAATCCCACGGAGCCATTTTACTCTGTAGCACATTGGGTTGCCATGAGTCATGAGTCGGGAGCCAACTCGATGGCAGTGAACAACAGCAGAAGGAACACCTAGGTTTTCAACCAGAATGGAGCACCTAGGTTTTTAATACGACCATAATGTTCCTTAAAAGTGAGGATGGTGAGAGTCTGGCTCTCTAAGTTTGGATATGTCATCAGGAAAGACCAATCATTAGAAAGGGACATCATGTTTGGTAAAGTAGAAGGCCAAAAAAAACCAAGGGAAACCCTCAGTGAGATGGATTGACACAATAGTCACAACCATAGGCTCAAACATACCAAGGATCGTAAAGATGGCACAGGACGGAGCAGCGCTTAGTTCTGTTATACATAAGGTTGCCATGACTCAGAGCCAACTCCAAGGCAACTAACAACAACAGGAACAGCTATCAGTGGCACTATGAGGGTGTAACCCTTGGTGTGTCGCTGTTCCCTGTACACAGTAAAAAAGCCCTGGTGGTACAGTGGTTAAGCACTTAGCTGCTAACCGTAACATCAGCAGTTTGAATCTACCAGTCGTTCCAGGGTAGAAAGATGTGGCAGTCAGCTTTCCTAAAGATTTACAGTCTTGGAAACCCTATGGGTAGTTCTACTCTGTCCTACAGACTCGCTATGAGGCAAAATCAACTTGATGGCAGTGGGTTTTGTGCATAAAACTACAGACTCAGCAGGGAAGAGAAAGGGAGTGCCTGGGAGGGCTTCTTCATTGTTGAGACCTGACCTCCATCTCTGCTGAGTCTCTCCAGAGTTGTCAGGTCAGGGTGGAGAGGCCTCTGGGTGACATACTGCAGGAATGCATTTGTCCAAACTTCCTGTTAGGCTGCAGAATTAACCTGCAGACTAGTGGCCCTTCAAGAATGGTTTACTGGTTAGAAAACTGTTACAGTCAGAAAGAAACAAATAAGTCTGATCATAAGTCCTTGTGCTAATGAACACTCTATTTCCCAAAAATGGATGGAGCTCCGACAGGAAAAGTCTGGGGATGAAAGTGTTGACTGACTTGGGAGCATCTGGCTTTTGATGTTCTGACTGAAGAAGTGCCGGGACTAAAACCCACCACGGGACAGGGTGGTTTCAAACTGTCAACCTTTTGGTTAGCAGCCTGAACTCATCTTAACCACTACACCACTAGAGCTCCCAAGCTTTGGCAGAGGCCAGGACTAGAGGAGTGAAAAAAGTACTGGGTCCTGAGAAAGGGCACTGCTGCCACGGCTTGGGGCAGTGTGTGTGGCTTTTTTCTGTTTTGTCTTTATTTTGATGCTGAAATAAAGCTGACTTCAAGTAATTTCCGTCATGTGTCATCCTAACTCTAGTATATTCTTCATCATGTTAACTTTTCTTTTTATTTCAAAGAACACTGTCCATTTACTAGGCCCCAAATGCTTGGTGTTTTTAATTTAAACAGAAGGTTTGCCAAACCTAGCCTTAAGAGAAATATTTTCATGATCCAGATCTTTTATCAACCCCACGGCTTGGGTGTGGTTTTGTTCCCCAGCTGGGCATCCCTCTGTGCTGCTGAGAAACTAAATACAATGACTGCGGAACATGAAAATACTCCCGATGGATCTGGTTCCACCTGTATCTGATGTGAGAGAAGCTTGATAGGAAATGAGCTGGAAAACGAGAACCAAATAAAGATTTTTACTTGAAAAAGTGATATGTAATATAAAGAAAATATGAGGGCTTTAGCATAAGAATTCCTAATAATGATGACAATAATAATAAAAACCAAACCAACAAACAAACCAGTTGCTGGCAAAACAGTTCCAACTCACCAAGACCACATGTATGTCAGATAAGAACTGCACATCACAGGGATTTTAATGGCTGTGCTCTTTCAGAAATAGATTGCCAGGTCTTTCTTCTAAGGTTCCTCTGTGTAGACTCGAACTGCCAACCTTTCAGTTAGGAGCCAAGTGCTTAACTATTTGTGCCACATCAATTATTGGGCACTGACTCTATCACAAACCACTGTTCTTCCAGCTTTATAGCCATCTCATGTCATCCTCCCAATAACCTTATAAGTAAGATACTATCATTATTATCATTATTTTCATTTTATGGATAAAACTGAGGAGTAGAGAAATCAAAGGGAGATGACTTCGCCTATCACTTTGCTTAATGCATGGCTGGTTCACACCCTCAGAAAAGAAAGTCCAAAAACATAGGTGTGACCTATTCAGTAGAGAAAATTTACTCCATAAACTAAAAAGTTGAGTAACCATGGAAGAAAATCACATGAAGGTCATGTAGATGAAAGTTTAGAAAGACTGGTGCGTCAAGAAATAAAAGTGGGAGCATGCAGAATATGGGTGCTGTTATGGATTGAATTGTGTCCCCTAAAAATATGTGTTGTAATCTTAACCCCTATATCTGTAGTTAAGGAGTCCTGATGGCTCAGTGGTTAAGGGCTCAGCTGTTAACCAAAAGGTCAGTAGTTCGAACCCACCAGCTGCTCTGCAGGAGAAAGACGTGGCAGTCTACTTCTGTTAAGATTACAGCCTAAGAAACCATATGGGGAAGTTCTACTCTGTCCTATCGAGTCACTATGAGTAGGAATTGACTCGACGACAATGGATTTGATTTTTGGTTTTATACTTGTGGTTATGTTATAGACTGAATTGTGCCCACCCAGAATGTGTGTTAACTTCGCTAGGCCATGGTTCCCAGTATTGTGTGGTTGTCCACCATTTTATGATCTGATGTGATTATCCTACGCGTTGTAAATCCTAACCTCTAAGATGTCAGTGAGGCAGGATTAGAGGCACTTATGTTGTAACAGGATTAGGTTACATCTTGAGTCAATCTTTTTTGAGATACAAAAAAAGAGAATCAAGCACAGAGGAGAGGAGCCTCATTACCATCAAGCGAGAAGAGCCAAGAGCAGAGCACGCCCTTTGGACTTGGGGTGCCTACACTGAGAAACTCCTAGACCCAAGAGAAGACTGATGACAAGGACTTTCCCCCAGAACTGACAGAGAGAGAAAGACTTCCCTTGGAGCTGGCAACCTGAGTTGGAAGTCTAGCCTCCTAAACTGTGAGAGAATAAACTTCCGTTTGTTAAAGGCATCCACTTGTGGTATTTCTGTTATAGCAGCACTAGATAACTTAGACCAAATTTGGTACTAAGAGTGGGGTGCTACTCTAACAGATACCTAAAATGCAGAGGCGATTTTGAAACTGTGAATGGGTAGAGAGTCTCAAAGAGTTTTAAAGCGCCTAATGGTAAAAGCCTAGATTCCCTTTAGGAGACTATTGGTGGAATTATGACATAAAAGACAATTCTGGTGAGGGCTCAGAAGGAAGTGAGGAGAGCTGTAACACCAGAGACGGTGCAATGGCAAGAAGTAACAGCAGAGAAATGGCAAAAACAGAACCAGAAGACTAGTGCAAGATGGCACATGGGCCAACTCTTGGAGCAAGAGAACTGAGCGCCTTTGGGCAGGGGGCTTCCTGGTGGAGTGGGGAGTCTCTGGGCACTTATTGATGGAGCTAGGCTTGCCGACTCATGGAATGAGAGAGATGAGTGCCTTCCAGCAGAGGTTTACTGGAAGACTGAAGTACTTACAGGCACTTATCAGTAGAGCTAAAGAGCTGTCTAACACTTGCCTGAGCAGGGCAGAGGCCAGGCCAGCCCAAGAAACCTAAGGGGCCAAGGAGCCAGGAAACAAACTGAAGAGACAAGGAGCTCAGGAAGCAGAACTTCCTCAGTCTCAAAGGGTAGGGCCATGAACTCTGGAATCTCAAAGAGTGGAACCATGAGTCTTAAAGGGTGAGCCCATAACCTCCTAGGTTTCAAAGAGTGAGATCTTCACTAACTCTATTCCAGAGTGTGGAGCTAACCTAGGAGGATAGGCAGGATCCACTGTCCAAAGCTGAGGGGGTGAGGCTGACATGCCCAAGGGACGGAAGAATGGGACATGCTGTAGATGAGACGGTGGGTCACCACTCAGATGGATTAGGAGAATGTGGCCAACCAAAGCCAAGGATGCAGAGTTGCTGTTCCAGCGGGCCTAGAAGACGGAGCTGAAGCCCAGAGCCGAAGGACCTCCACCTAGAATCCAGAGAGTGTGGCCAACACCCAGAGTCTGGAGGGCATTGCCTAAATTGTATCAGAGAATAGAGGATTATTTTCAAGCCTTGAGAGCTAATGTAATGTGTTCTGCTGATTTGCTTGGTGTCTGTTATTCCTTCTTTCCCTCCATTTGCTCCCATTTGTAACGGAAATGTCTACCTTGTGCCTGTTCCACCATTGTACTTTTGAAGCAGATAACTTGTATTCTAGATTTCACAGATGAAGAGGAATTTTGCCCCAGGATGGAATATGGACTTGGAGTTGATTTAAGACTTTTGGGATGATATGATGGGGTAAAAGTGTTTTATATGTGGCAAGAGCAGGAATTTTGTGGGGGAGGGCAAAGAGTAGAATATTATAGATTGAGGTATGTCCCCCCAAAATGTGTGCCAACCTCGCTAGGCCATGATTCCCAGTATTGTGTGAATGTCCACCATTTTGTGATCTGATGTGGTTACCCTATGTGTTATAAATCTTAACCTCTATGACGTCAAGGAGGCAGGATTAGAGGCACTTATGTTAATGAGGGAGGGCTCAATGTACAGGATTAGGTTGTATTTTGAGCGAGTCTCTTTTGAGATATAAAAGAAAGAATCAAGCTCAGAGGAGAGGGACCTTATTACCACCAAGCAAGAAGAGCTAGGAGCACAGCATGTCCTTCGGACTCAGGGTCCCTGTTCTGAGAAGCTCCTAGCCCCAGGGGAAGATTGATGACAAGAGCCTTCCCCCAGACCTGACAGAAAGAGAAAGTCTTCCCCTGGAGCTGGCACCCTGAATTCAGACTTCCAGCCTCCTTCTCTTTGTTAAAGCCATCCACTTATGGTATTTCTGTTATAGCAGCACTAGATAATAAGACAGGTTATAATCCCATTTGAGAATGAATTTTCTTTGTTATGTTAATGAGACAGTACTAGCATAGGATGTGTCTTAAGTCAACCTCTTTTGAGGTATAAAAAAGAAGATTAGGCATAGAGAAGCAAGCAGAGATGAGGGAAGAGAGATGCTACATCACATGAAGATCACTAAGGAGCCAAGGAACAGAAGCTGAAGAGACAAGGACCTTCCTCCAGAGCCAACAGAGACAGAAAGCCTTCCTCTAGAGCTGGCACCCTGAATTCGGACTCGTAGCCTCCTAAAAACAGTGAGAAAATAACTTCTTGTTTGTTAGAGCCAGCCACTTGTGGTATTTCTGTTATAGCAGCACTAGACAACAAAGACAGGTGCTAAAGGTATGGTACTGAATTTGGACATAGCCCAAAACACAGAAAATGTATTTAGAAAGAGGCTTGGAAACTCTTTGATGATGATTAATCAAGATTTTTGCAGTCCCTCCTAGACCTTCCTCTGATTGTACATTTTTGTAATGTCATTCAATTCATGTGCGTGGAATTTGATGTATTCTGCAGGTTAAATAAAATGAAAAAAAAGTAGAACGATCAATAATGTAATTATATGCTGGATATAGTAAAAATTTGCCTTAAAATTGGACCCATAGAATAGTTATTTTAGATGTGCTTTCCCTTGTAAATAAATTAGTAGAATCTTTAGATTTTTCTACAATCGCACATTTGGGAACACATTTATATCTTATTGCTAAATAAGTGAAATCCCAGAATTGCACTGAGTTTACTCAAATGGATACTCATTCCTCTAACAAGTTTTTCAAGTATGCCTTATTGCTTTTCTATAAAACGAGCCCTGAAGAATCCTCAGAGTGCTAGTGCAAGGTTTGGAGCATATTAACTCTTTATTATTTATTATTTAGCAATGCTGAAGGAAGGATTCTTACATATAGTGCAACAACACAGCAAGCTCCGGGGCTGATGCCTATGAATAGCTAGCATGAGAAACCCTGATAACTGCAGCATGAGAAGGCACTCTGGAAGAATTTTTTTAAAAACCCATTGCTGTTAAGTCAATTCCAACTCATAGAGACCTTATAGGACAGAGTAGAACTGCCCCCGCAGGGTTTCCGAGGAGTGGCTGGTGGATTTGAACTGCTGATATTTTGCTTAGCAGCCAAGCTCTTGACCACTACGCCACCAGGGCTCTTCTTGGAGAATAAGCATATTTAAATGAGGACTGGAAAATTACCTACAGAGTTGAAGTATAGTTGGATCTGGGTAAGACTCCCATTTATTACATAAACTCTCCTTGAGTCCCATTCCAACCCTCTCTTTTTCAATTAAGTGGGACTAGGAGGGTAGAAGGGGACAGGAAAAGAAAGAAAATCTTTAGGACCTTGCACGGGGCAATGTTTCAGTATATAGAAAGTCCCTTTTTATTCTTGTAACATATTTCCAAAGTGTTTATGATTTATGGGCTGGTATTCATTTTATAAGGAGCCCTGGTGGAGCAGTGGTTAAAGCGCTTGGCTGCTAAATGAAAGTTTAATGGTTCGAACCCACCAGCTGCTGCTCCTCAGGAAAAAGATGTGGCAATCTGCTTCCGTAAAGATTTACAGCCTTGGAAACCCTATGGGGCAATTCTGCTCTGTCCTATAGGGTCTCTATGAGTAGAATCGACTTGACAGCAGTGGGTTTGGTTTGGTTTTGGTTCATTCATTTTATAAGTCAAATATTAATTTACTCTCTTGATGCACATTCCTATCTATGTTGATGCAGTTGGGATCTCCCACCAGCACCCTGGAAAGCCCAGCTTCCTAAAGGCAAAGCTTTTCCAGTCAAAATACTGAATCAACTGCACCCTTTCTTAAAAAACTGGAAAATGTAGAAGAAGGGATTGGTAATGATTCACATACATGGATACAGAACTCAAAAGAATCCAGTCCTGCATAAGAGTACCAGGTAGTTACAGTTTGAACTTGATATTGACTATAACCTTTAGTTTTGTAAAGCAAGTCTCTCCTTAGCCATAGGGTAGTTAATCAATGTACAATTCCTTCAGATTTGGCCCTTGGCCCTGGAGCTGACAGCAATTATTGTGCTTGCTCCTTTCTAATATTTTTCAGGTCCAAAGATGGTTAGTCTGAAGATAGTTAATCTAGAATTCAACATTTGAATATACTGATTGTTAAGGAAATAGAAGATAAATTCTTAGCCTTAAGGGCTTAAAATCAAGCTAAGAAAATCTGGAACATGTGTGCAGTTAAACCACCAAAGAAGAAAGATCACCAAAACAGCATTGTCTTCGTCATCTAGTGCTGCTCTAACAGAAATACCGCAAGCGGATGGCTTTAACAAAGAGAAATTTATTCTCTCACAGTACAGTAGGCTACAAGTCCAAATTCAGGACATCAGCTCCAGGAGGCTTTAAGTCCAAATTCAGGGCATCAGCTCCAGGAGGCTTCAAGTCCAAATTCAGGACATCAGCTCCAGGAGGCTTCAAGTCCAAATTCAGGGCATCAGCTCCAGGGGGACGCTTTCTCTCTCTGTTGGCTGTGGAAGAAGGACTACGAGCTTCTCTGAGCAGGTATCTTGGGTCCAAAGGACACACTCTGCTCCCTGCTCCCGGTGCTTCTTTCTTGGTGGTATGAGGTCCCCAACTCTCTGCTTGCTTCCCTTTCCTTTTCTCTCTTGAGAGATAAAAGGTGGTGCAGGCCACACCCCAGGGAAACTCCCTTTACATTGGATCAGGGATGTGACCTGGGTAAGGGTGGTGTTACAATCCCACCCTAATCCTCTTTAACATAAAATTACAATCACAAAATGGAGGCCAACCACACGATTCTGGGAATCATGGCCTAGCCAAATATTGATACACACATTTTTTGCGGGACAGAATTCAAACCATGACAAGCATAAAAAAGAGAAGCCAGAAAAGCGAGCTTAGAGCCAGTCACCGGCAAGGGCCCAGGAAGCCCAGACAGAAGGGCTTTGATGAGAAGGTAGCGTCTTTTGGCACAGAAGTTCTAAGAAAATGAGTCTTCTGTTAAGAAAGTGGTTCTTGCTAGAAAAAGATAATTGGGGACCTGGGATCTTCTCAGGGACTAGGCAAAACATATTTTTTTCTCTCTCTCAAGTGTCAAAAGTGGGTACTAGTTTCTTTACTAATAGATGGGTGTCTACCTCCATTATTTAACAGTAATAAGGAAATAACTATTAACATTCAGTCATTATGATTTCTCATATAGGGATTCACGTTTTCTTTCTTTCTGTGTTCTTTCTCTATCTCTCTTCCTTTTATTTTCTTGTAAAACAATACAAAATATACAGAATATAATTTGAATACATTAAGCTCTAAAATTTAGGCTCAGAATTTATGGTATTTTCTTTTCTCTCATTTTCTAACAAAGGGATATTTAGTACAGTGTCATAAATTAGACCAGTCCTCTCTCAAATGTGGATACTTAAAAGAACAAAAAGGTCAAAGGCATTCTGGTTCCAGATTAGTAAAAACAGCTCTTTGAATCTCTGTTCATCTTTATGTGATTTTCTCCAATTATGTGCCACATTTTTTTCTTCCAAATGCTGCTGCATTGTGGTAATCCCTGTATGCATCATAGTCCTAACTTGTTGTTGATGCCATCTGTTTAACACAATAGGAAAGAATTAGGAGCCCTATCATGTGAGCTGAATTTCATTTGATCCTCCTCCAAAGAAATATGTGGTGCTGCTCTACTGGATAAGAATGGTAGGTGCTAAATCCTTCAATTAGTTTCAGATGTGAGACACATGTTTTGCCACAGTGTAGATGTTACATGTTCTTCTGCATCATAGCCCTCCCTTTTCCCTGGCAAATGGACTAGCTTCTCACAAATCCTGACTGCTTAACAAACTCCAGCAGATACATTTTGTAAGCAAGGGAGTCAACAGAATATTGCGGGGAGCGCTGGGTTTGCAATCTGCTGGCTCTATGAGGGAGTCACCTAACCTTTCTGAGGTCCTCGTTTTGAAAATAGGGATACTATTAAAGACCCATCTCACTAGGCTGTGGTAAGGATTACAGAAAATATGTAAAGTATCCAACTCAGCTTCGAGACTATAACTGTCCTTCCTAGAATACTGCATTTGACCACAGTGGACTTGGAGGGCAACTCACGCTCTCACGCTGAACTTCGAGGGTTCAGCTCTCACCATGGTGTCCACAGCCTTAGAATGCCTTGTACAGAGCATCTCTACCTACTATCCAGGGCTCAAGTCAGGCCAGTCTGTTCCTAAGAAACCAAGACTCACCAAGAATTCCTAAAGAAAACATGACAATTGTTGTGTAGACTTGCATGGGCAAAAATAGGAACTGAGGGAGTTATGGACATTATCTCTCTCCTCAGTTCTCTGCTCCCATTTGATCTGTTCTCCTCTAGCTACAATTGTTCTTTGCATATGCAGAACTTCTTAATCAATTACCTCAGCTGGTGAATAGTTAGCATGAGAAACCCTGATAACTGCTATTTAAGAGGGCACTCTTAAACCCATAGGGTTTCCAAGGAGCAGCTGGTAGATTCAAACTGCCGACCTTTGGGTTTGCCGCTGAGCTGTTAACCACAGCGCCACAAGGGCTCCTCTTGAAGTATAAGCGTATTTAAATGTGGATTGGGAAATTACCATAGGGTTGAAGCATATTGTCCGTTAGGCCACTCATGTAGCCTCTCTTTGGCTACTTCCTACAGCAGTAGTTCTTGAAAAATTCAGACTGCTGGGCCCCACTCCAGAGTTTCAGTAGGTCTGGAAAGCACTAAAAATTTGCATTTCTATCAAGTTCCCAGGTGATGCTGATGATGCTGATCTAGGGACCACACACTGAGAACACTGTTCTGTAATATGACCTGTCTCAGTTTTCATTGCTTGCTAGACCTTTCAGTTTCCCCAAATCTTGTATTCTTAAAAGAGGGTTCTGATTGACCCAGATCCCTTTTTTTGCCTTACCTGCATAGGTTTCTGACTATCCTGTATATCAGAATACTTAGAATAAGTAATTTGATCAGCTATGTCCAGTGAAGGGCTGGGTCATGTGGCCCAACACTTGGCTACTTATCAGATTTTGTATGTGAAGCCACAGGTCAGGGATTCTGATGTATGTCTAGTTCACAAAATGTGGGCCAAAAGTTTATGGATAAGTCAGATATTTTTACACGGAGTTCTCATATTGTGCGTTATCGGAAAGGAAGGTACAGCATCTTGAAATCATGTTGAAGAGTGTCATGCTAATGGGAAAGCACATTCACAGTTCCAATTCAGGTTGCCAGGAACTCTCACGGGGATTCCTGAAGTGAAATCATGTTGGGCTATGGCAGACTTGCAGCTTTGATGGCAAAGTGATGGGCACATGGCAGCCAAAGCATCAGCAGGTGAGACAAAAGCTATAGGGGGTGTTGATAGGAGTTTTTATATGCAAATTTATTAATTGGGTGTTAATCAAAGAATATCTGTGTCTTCCCAAGTAGATTGTCTGCTCCTCTGCAGTGTAGTAAATCTTGCTTTTCCCTGTAGGCCACACATAGAGATGTAGCCACAATGGATGCTTAGTAAGCATTTGATCAATAAATGAATTGTCATCAACCTTTATATTTGTATACGCCCTTAGAATCTGTCCATTGGCTTTATTCCCTTCAGCATCATTATGCACAAAATTTACTCTGAAGTCATTTTTCACCTTTTACGGTCTTAAGGCTGACATCCTGTGGCCCAGCCTCAGAGTGACATTACAATTAAAGAAAGAGCTAACTGCCAAATAAAATCCTCAAAATATCACTTTTTTCTTATTTCTGAAGCACTGTAAAGAGGAGAGGTAGACCATGGTGGAAGTTTCTTTAAAATCTCATCTCTCTTCACCTGCTTTCCTCATATCCCAAAGCTACTCCCAAACCTATTTTTAACACTCTCAAGTAAACTCTTCTCATACCTCTAGCCCACATGCCTTTCATCCTTCTCTGTCCCTCCTCCTTGCTTCCAAATTTTGTATAAAATTCTGTATCAAGAGCCCTCCTGAGGCAGGGTTGCCAGGAAAGTTTGGAATACTTTTATGATTTGCCCTAACACAGAAGTCATTTGGGATTTTGTCAGGACCACCCCAGTTAACAATGGCTTCATCTCCAGAGCCCCATTCTTCTAGGATTTTTTGCTTCTATTTTCTAAATATTCTTATCCAGTCACAATTGAATTTCTCCTTGGAGGACATTCACAGAAAGATCTGGCTGATATAGATGGCGGAAATGATCATTATTTTTACAAATATGATTTAATTCAAAGGCAAGAATTTTCTTCAGACTAGAAGGCAGGAGGGCACAGGAAAGCTGGTGATAGGGAACCCAAGGTTGAGAAGGGACAGTGTTGACATGTCGTGGGGTTGTTAACCATTGCCATAGGGCAATATGTGTACTAACTGTTTAATGAGAAACTATTTGTTCTGTAAACCTTTATCTAAAGTACAAAAAAAAAAAAATGAATTATCTATGTGAGATCAAATTGACAACAGCAACTCAAAAGGTTTGATGGGAAGCGTAGGGGACAGTGAGTTGAAGATAATGGTGATGGAATAATTTGGAAAAGGATAGTGAGAATAGCAGCACAACTGGAAGAATGTAATCGATGTCACTGAATTGTACACGTAGAAACTTTTGAAATGGTGTATCTTTGGCTATGTATATTTTCACCAAAAAAAAAAAAGTCCTCCAAGTTTGAGAAGGGAGAGTGTTGACATGTCGTGGGGTTGTTAACCATGTCATAAAACAACATGTGTACTGACTGTTTAATGAGAAACTATTTGTTCTGTAAACCTTCATCTAAAGTACATTAAAAAAAAAAAAAAGAATTTTCTGCATCCCTCTGCTATATAGACACATTCATTTTACCCCCCACTCTCAACTCCCAAACTCTTAAGCACAGTAAGTACAGTTTTGGGAGTTGTTTTCTTATCTAGAAAAGAATCCAGAGAACTTTGCAAACTTGTCTCAAGTGGTTCATACACTCCCTTTAGTGCATGTGAAATGCAGTGCTCTTTGGAGGATGAGGTAGCAGCTGTAGACAGAGGTGGTATTGCTTCTATTACTGAACTACCCTAGCCAAAGGGTTATGGTGCAACGTGCCTATTTTGAATTTTATCAAGCAAGGAGACAATGACTTAGCTCTGTCTCTCTCAGCCAAAAACTCTGTTTACTCATTTAGTATCTCAGAAATGGGACAGGATCCAAGGCCTGAGCCTTGGGAATATTGGGAGACAACGTGAAAGAGAGAGACGAGCTGTTTAGCTAAACTCCATGTTTGCATGCAAATGACAACAATAATAATAGGACATGAAGGTGGATAATAACCGCCCTTGTATTAGGACAGAGCACTGATAGTGAGGATGGCGCAGGACCAGTGTTTTCTTCTGTTGTACATAGCACCGGTATGAGTCGGAATCGACTCAATGGCACCTAACAACAACAACAACAACTTGGTAGCAAATCTTCAGATTTCTACTGAAAGCGAACTTAGGTATATATGGAATCTTCTATTCTTAGTTGAATGGACACTAAGTTCCTGGCAACTACGTCGAACCTTGAGCTAGTCTCATAGCAAAATGTAAAAGGAGGATGGGAAAAAGGAGAGATGCTCTGTGCCTGCCTCTTGCTCCCAGAAATGTTGACCACTATTTGAGCTCAAGAGCTCAACCTCAAGCTTTTTAAAGTTCTTTGATTCTGCTAAGTTTTTTTTTTTTTTTTTTTTTTAAATTCCTTCAGGCTGGAATGCTCTCCACCCTCCTCTTCACCTTAGAAAATAGCTGTTTATCTTTTTTGTTTCTAAATATCATTTTTGCCAAGCAGCCGTCCTTGGCCTCCCCATCCCCTTTTAACCCTTTGGTAACTCATGGGACATAAGGTGTCTCCACCACTTCTTTTGCCTCTGGAATTCTTTGTAAAGGTGGTAGTTGAATTTAATGCATTTAGCCTCAAGGTGGAAGCCTTTTGAAATGAGTGAAACTCAAGAACCCTGAGTTGGAGCCTCATTATTGTGTAGAATGAGCATTGTGTTAGGTGATGTCTCCCGTGTATGTGAATTTTGTTAACTTTTGACAGGTTTGCCTTTATTTCTGTGAAAATAGCCTCCTCACTGTGTTTCCTAGTTACTATGTTCTAGTAAGAATGTACAAGAATAAACTATTCCTAGTCTTCACTCAGTCATAGTGGCCATTTTCTCCCTGCCATCATTCACTGTTTCGGTGTTACTGGCTCCCTGCTCTGCTTTGAGTCTTTGATCTGCAATCTTTCAGGATGGCTTTTCTAGCTGCTGAACCATAACTAATGCCTCTGCAATAAGGAATAATGCGTTGCAATGGTACTTTTCAAAAGGCTCGAACTCCTATAAGCTATTCTTACCCTGCATTCAATCTTACGGCCCAACCATTGCTTCCACGTGCAGCAGGTGGAATGCAGCCCTCTGAGCAGGTCTGCACTATTCCAGGGCAGTTGTTTCTGCTTCTTAGATGTCAGTATTGCTTTTGTTATAATGAGGAATACATAGTGGTGATAATTTTTCTGAGATTCAAATTCCTTTAGTTTTATTTATTAGGGTTTTAAGTACTGCTTTAGTAGGAATGAACGATGCATTGTAGTGGTAATTTTCCTGAGATAAAAAAAATCCCTCAGCTATATTTATTTGTGCTGTGAGTACTGCTTTTGCACTAAGGAAGAATGCCTTGTATCATGTTTTGAAAATTTTCATGAAAAATAATAAAAAGGCTAAGAAGGAGACTAGAATGAAATGTAGGCGCAGTCACTGCCAGGTGCCTTCATGTTTTACCTAATGGTTTGCAAATTTGCAAGAAATAAAATTTTAAAAATTTTTAAAAATGATTTTATCATTGACTCATATCAGTAGGATTTACTACATCCAGCGTTCGCTGGGACATACACAGTCTCAGATAATGGGTATCAAAATCTATAAATCATAACAAAAATTCTGAATTGGCCCTTTAATCAGCATGCCTTCCATTAGTGAAAACATATGGTATCAACAAAAAATTCAAAGGAGACATACATGGGACATACACCACCCATCTATATTTTCTGCATCTAAGGTTTATTAGGAAGCTGCTTTCTCGTTTATAGTGTGTGCTGCTGCAAGACAAGGACCTGTTTAACTGCTTGAAAATGAAAAAACAGGCATTGATGCCTCATTACCATGGTTAGAAGGGATTATATTAGCTGTTGCATAGTGGAGGTGTGATTTTGCAAAACTTTTGTCTCTTTTGGCTTTTTTACAGGAAGATAAGCCTTGAAAGTATATTTCCTGGTTCCTGTGTGTTGTTTGGAAGTTGTAATAGTTCCAGGCTCACCTGATTACCTCATTTTCAGGTGCCATACATTGTATGCACCTGTCAAGGAATCAACAAGGCAATGTAGAGTCAAGAGGGAAATATGTGCCCAACATAATATGTATCAATATCCTTATTTCATAGCAAAATTTCACTAATGCTTCTTGATTTAGCATGCTTTCCGTTAACAAAAACACATGGTATCAAAAACAAAAAAAATCTCAAAGCAGAAAATAATTGGGTCTTGAAATTAATATGCTGGTTCAATCTACTCTGAATCTATCCGACCGTGTTTTCATATAGTCCTTAGTTTACCATTCTGTTCTTAATGATACTATAAAAAACTTTGTCAGTACCAACCCAAAAACCAAACCCATTGCTGCCGAGTAGATTCCAACTCATAGCGACCCTACGGTCTTACTGAAATCAAAATTGAATTCCTCTTTGGTATTTGTCTGCTGTAGTTTTTTAAGTTTAGCATAACTTGATCTTTCAAAAGCTCTTTTGAGATCAAAGCAAGCTTTCCTGGCCCAAATGCTGACAAATTGACCATTTAAAATTCCAGTCTAGAATCTTGTTAGGGATCAACAGCAAGCTTATCAATCTCTAGGTCAATAGGACCCTTCTGTCTCTGGAGTGCAGGAATGTCTATAGTTGTTCACGATTTTCTCAAACATGCCTGGGTGTTCCCTCAATACGCAAGTTTGTTCTGAATTATTTGCTCTTGGAGCCTTGAATGACTTAGATGTTCTTATCTCCTCAAATTGCTCATACTTCAGCTTTTTCCTAGCAAAACTTGTTCTGTTCTTTCCTTTTTAAAGAAGTTGTCTCTAGTAAGAAAAATAGAAGTAAATTCCAAAGTAAGGTGAACGATTCAGATGAAATTACCAGTCAAGACTACCCATTTCAGAGAGAAATATTCTAAGCAAAAGTTAATCAAGAGTTGGCTTTTCTACTTTCAAAAGACAATTTGCACAGTCATTGGAGAGCTCCAGGAAGCTTATGAATAGTAAGGATTTTCCCATGACCTTGACTCTAAAGCTACAGACCTCAGAACTCCCTCAAGCACAGTTTCGAGAAACAAGCATGTAAGGCAAGAATTATCAAAATTTTGGAGCACAGAGCACTGTGCTAGAATAGCAGCTGGGAATACGAGAGGGAAAAGCAGATAGAAACAAAGACAAAAAACCAAAAACTGGAAATAAAACAAAATACATGCAGCGTAAGTCTTTAGACTAATTCAGACTATGCAATATTACGTTGTTGTTAGCTGCTGTCAAGTCGGCCCCCACCTCATGGTGACCTCATGCACAATGGAACAAAACACTGCCTGGTCCTGTGCAGCCCATGACCATTTGCTGATCAAACCATTGTGATCCATCGGGTTTTTATTAGGTAATTTTCAGAAATAGATTATCAAGCCTTTATTCTTAGTCTTAGTCTGGAAGCTCTGCTGAAACCTGTTCAACAACATAACATGCAAACCACCTCTGACAGACAGATAGTGGCTGCGCATGAGCTGTGATGGCTGGGAGTCGAACCCGAACCCGGGTGTCCTGCATGGAAGGTGAGAATTCTATCACTGAAAATATATAGATAACTCCTTAAAAAACAAACAAAAAAGGACATCTGTATAAAAATATTTCAAAACTTCTCTCCTTTCTGAGGAGCCTCAGAACAAAAACAAATCTCTATTTATCACCTACTATGTGCTAAGCCCTTGTTCAAAATGGTGAGGAAAGTAGAGACAATTATTATTCTCACAGAATTTACAGCTGAGCAGAAAGACTGACAATGACCAAGCAGAACAGAAGTGTAATAAGTACTCTGCGGGGGTCAGGCCTTGGTCCCCCACGAGTTCTAGCAGAAGTCTCACCTCATTCAAAGCAGGTTGTTTAGCGGATCCATGTTCCTTGGAAGGAATCATCTTTCTGGCGTGGCAGAGTGCTCACCCTGATGATAACAATTTAGAGGACATTTTTCAAATCTGCCATAGGCGCCAAACTGGGAGAGAAAATACCTTGGTCAATAGAATCAAGATCAAGATGGGGAATATTTACAATAGGTGTAATAGCCAACATTCCACAAACAATAGAAGAAAAAATTGTCAGTGTGGTAGTCATTAGAACTGTCTGAAAAAATTGCAGTCCCTCTCTTCCCAAGCTCATTGTAGGGCTGCATTTTCTCTCGTTTGAGAATAGCAGAAACGCCGGCAGTGAGGGCAAGTTAAGCCATCCTGTTTCTATGCCTCAGTGACGGTAGATGCGTGAGGAGACTCCGTCTGACTGTCTCTCTGAGTGGGTATGATGAGCAGCACCCCTCTCTCATAGCTTGTGTTGGAATTTAGCATGAGCAAGAAAATACCTCGAGAGTTATTTTCATAAGCACGCTATGCTAATTTTTTTTTACAGCAGTATGTGGAGGACGATTGGCCTGGCTGTGGAGCTTGCGAGGGTGGAGGGTGGGGGAGGGGGAGGTAGGCAAATACAGAAGGCGCCCTTCATTTTCATAAAAATACAGTAATCTTTTGTTGTATTAAGTCACTGAGATGTCCAGATTGTTACCGCAGCATAACCTCGCCGGACCTGATGATAAAACTAGACTTTCTGAACACAGCTATGAGCAGAAATATGTCTGTGGTATGTTAATTGCCACATTTTTAGTATGTGTGTATACATAACTTATAAAAAAGGTCATCCTTCTACGTTTTTCTCCTGCTAGTTTATTCTTCATTTTATGAAATAAATGTATTTCTACAACATCAGTTTTATAATTGCATGGTAATAATAGTCCATCACTTGGGTGTGCCACGCATTACCCAGCAATTCCACATTGTTAGACCTTTATTTTCCTGTTATAATTAATATTGTTGATGATAATCTTTGCACACATGCTTAATATTTTCCTTAGGATAAATTTAGAAAAGTGGTATATGGGGACAAAAGATGTTGACCTCCTAGGATTTTTAACTATTTATTTCCAAATTATCCCAAAGGAAAGTAATACAAATTTATAATCTCCCTCATTGTTGTCTACACAGGATATTGGGTATTATTTTCATTTTTACCTGTCTAATTTTGTCAGCCTCTTCAACATTTGGTTCATGTTCTGACTCACCTATTCATGGTCTTTGTCCATTATTCTACTGATATTAGTCTCTTTTAGTTGATCCACAAGGACTTCAGAGATTAATGCTATTAATCCCTACCATATATTTTGCAAGTATATTCCTCAGTTTTCTACTTACCTTTTAATATTGTTTATAATTTTTTTTATATTAAGGTTTTAAATGTTAGTAAGTCACCTATAGCAATCTTTCCTATGTGACTTATGTCTTTCTAAGACATGCTTAGAATACCTTCTCAAATCTCCATATAAAATTAACATTTTAAAATGTTTTCCTTTAGTATTTTTATTTGATATCTACAGTTCCATTTGCAATTCATGTTGAACTTACTTATGAATATTGAGTACAATAAAAATCAGTTGCCATCGAGTCAACTTTGCCTCATGGTGCCCCATGTGTGTCACAGTAGAACCGTGTTCCATACGGTTTTAAACGGCTGCTTTTTCAAAAGTAGATAGCCAAGTCTTTCGTCTGACTTGCCTCTAGGTGAACTTGTTACCAAACCAAATGCAGATCCTTGCCTGGTGCTTCCAGAGGACACCAGCCTTTGAGAAAGAGGAAGTAGTTTTATTGCAAAGCACTGAGCAAGGAGCCAGGAGGAAAATTTCTCAGCTCTGACTCCCCAAGGGGTGGGCAAGGGTACATTTTATGGTGGTTTGTTTTAGAGAAGCTACACATATTCACATAAATTCCAGGAATTCCCAGAAACGGTATGTTTATTCCTTTGGAGAAGAGTCGGGTGCACTTGCAGAGGTCATAAACCCCATGTTCAAAAAATGGCAGCCTTAGCATGATCCGCAGGGGAGTTTTCCAGGGGGCTACATCATAAGGTCACGCTGAAGACAGGCTGGGCATCTTCTGCACATGTCAGGTAGGTCAAAACTGGATGAAACCGGCTTGGCTAGGTCTTTCTTGTATTTTTGGGCCCAGTTGGTGCAAAACCACTTAAAGGAAGTTACTCAGGTCTCTGGAGGATTATTACCGTCAGCAGGGCGGAGTCTTATCAGATTCACAGGGCTGGGGTCAGGTCACAAACGCAAACCGCCCAACTTTAAGTTAGCAGCCGAGAGCATTAACCATTTGCACTGTTTTTTCCCTAAAAAAGAAAGACCTACAGTTTTAAAAAAAAATTTTTTTTTATTGTACTTTAGATGAAGGTTTACAGAACAAATAGTTTCTCATTAAACAGTGCACATATTTATGACATTGGTTGCCAACTCCATGACATGTCAACACTCTTCTTGACCTTGGGTTCCCTATTGCCAGCTTTCCTGTTCCCTCCTGACCTCTTGTTCTTGCCCCTGGGCTGATGTGCCCCATTTAGTCTCATTTTGTTTTAGGAGCCTGTCTAATCTTTGGCTGAAGGGTGAACCTTGGGAGTGACTTCATTACTGAGCTAGAAGGGTGAAGACCTACAGTTTTTAACTCACCTAAAATTCAACAAGAAGCAACAGTAAAGCAGACAAATAAATTAATGCAATTTTGAACTTTCTTAATAAAAATCTAGGACACACAAAAGGAAACAATAATTCTATTGCTTGGTCCAATTTTGGACCATATCTGAAATACTTGCTTCTGTGTTTTACATTTAAATTGGGATGTTGACAAATTGGAGGATTTTCCAAGAAGGGCGACCAGAATGTTAGAGGCTCTGGAAACCATGTCCTTTGAGGAACAATTCAAAGTATGTTTTGCTTGGAGAAGAGATTTATCTTTTTTTTAATTTTTTTTTTTTTTATTGTACTTTAGGTGAAGGTTACAGAGCAAATGTTTTCTCATTAAATAGTACACATATTGTTTTATGACATTGGTTAACAACCCCATGACATGTCAACACGCTCCAGAAGAGATTTATCTTGACAATGACATTTGTATTCAGATTTAGGAAGGACTGTCCTGAAGAAGTACTAGATTCATTCTATGTAGTTCTAGATTGTAGTTGGCATTTGGCACATAGAAACTTGTATCCATGCTTTTTGTAATTCAATAAGAGAGAATTTTGTGACAATTAGATCTGTTCAATAAATAAGTTATTGATATTCCCAATTATGGAGAAGTTCAAACCATGACAAAAAGGGCCTCTATCAGGAAGTTTGTAAAGGACATCATTGCCTGGGTTGGGATGTTGAACCAATGATCTCTATGGCCCCTTCCAAAATCTAAGATTTTATGACTCTGGACACTGTATGACCTGCCTGAAGAAAATTGCCCAATAAATACTCCTTGTCACTTTCAAAAATTTAAGTCCTTGTTCTGAAAAAGGCTTAAACAGAGAAGATAAGGGGGGAAAAAATCAGTACCAAACCAGTTACGGTTGAGGTGATTCCGACTCATGATGACCACATGTGTGTGTCAGAGTAGAACTGTGCTCCATAGGGTGATTTTTCAGAAGTAGATCACCAGGCCTTTCTTCCAAAGCACCTCTGGGTGGACTCAAACTGCCAAACTTTTGCTTACCAGCTGAACGTTTACACCACTCAGAAACTTCCAGTATAGGAGAAGAAGCATTAAATTAGGGAATTGGAGCATTAGCCCAGGCCCTACCACCCAGCAATAAGGAGTAGAACCTTGGACAAATCACTTACCTTTCCTGGGCTGCAGTGTGTCATTCTAAAATCAGAGAGTTGAACTAAAATATAATTACTAGATACCAAAGTCAAAGATGCTATAATTCTATGTTTAATAAATAGGTGGAATAAACTAGGTAATCAGGTTTCCAAAGAGAAACCCAGATGCTTGTTCTAATAATCCCCAGTTATTTCAATACCTTATCTTGAGAAAACCTCTGGAGGCAAACACTAGAGGTTAAATCCAAGGTTCATGCATTCCGCATTCATCAAAATATCTCGAGAACGTGCTGTGTGCCAGGTACTATTCTAGCACCAGAGATTCAAGGGTGAGTAAAAAGAGATTTGTGCCCTCGAAGATCTCACAGCCTGGTAGGGATGAGACAGCTTAGTGAACAGTAATTAGGAGCCTGTGTGATTATTTTGTGTCATTAACGGCTGTAGTGTCAGAGGCAGATACCTTCTCTCCAAATCTCTGAATGGTGGGACTAGATGACATCTACGGACCCCTCTAGCTCTACATCTCATACATGCTTATAAATCAGAAACAAGACTAACCCATTTCACTAGGGCTAACAGGTAGCTGTGTAAAGACAGGTGCTGTGCAGTGTTCCTATTATAAGTTGAATTGTGTCCCCCAAAAATATATGTTGTAAATCCTTACCCCTATACCTGTTGTGATAATCTCATTTGGGAATGGGTTTTCTTTATTAGGATAATTAAACAGTATTAGTCTAGGGTGTGTCTTAAGTCAATCTCTTTTGAGATGTGAAAAAGGAGATTAGGCATAGAGAAGCAAGCAGAGATGGGGGAAGATAAATGCCATGCCACATGAAATCTCCAAGAAACCAGGGAAAAAGAGGCTGAAAAGAGACAAGGACTTTCCCCCAGAGCCAACAGAGACAGAAAGCCTTCCTCTAGAGCCTGCATCCTGAATTCAAACTTCTAGCCTCCTAAACAGTGAGAGAATAAATTTCTGTTTGTTGAAGTCACCCACTTGCGGTATTTCTGTTAACAACAGCCTAGATAACTAAGCCCCCAAGGCTCAAGTCTGAGGCCCAATCACAACTGCCTGTTTAAGATTAAAGACATTTGTGGAGCCTCAATTAAGCAGATTAAAACCAACCTCTGTAAATTCCTACTGATAATTATTTTCTGTCAACATTTTCCATGGTGGCTGGCTTATTGAAGTTCTCCTGTTGTTGTTCTTAGGTGCCGTGTTCAGTTCTGACTCACAGCGACTCCACATAATGTTGCCGGGTCCTGTGCCATTCTCACAATCGTCGCTATGTTTGAGCCCACTGTTGCAATCACTGTGTCAATCCACCTCATCGAGGGTCTTACTCTTTTTTGCAGATGTATTTTACCAAGCATGATGTCCTTTTCCAAACCTGAGGAAACACCCTTTTTATGCCTTAGTCACCTGCTCATAAAGATACCTTTTGTTTTAGGGGAAAGGCCAGTGACATCTGTTTCTATCATTGATGATTGAATATGTTTTGGTGTGTGATTGTAATGCCTAAATGTGCTGATTTAAGCGATGATTGGGAAGTGGTTTATCTAGTATCTAAATTGGCCTTTGTGGAGATAGTTACATGGTCTGTCGCTTCCAGCCAGTAAACTATCAGGGACAGATTCTCACATTATATTTTCTATAGCATTAAGCTCTCCGATTCCCACATTGTGAAACTCTAGCTTATGTATCTTGAATAACCTGGCAGCATCTGATCAAGAACAGAGAAAGAAAGAATTGTAGTGGATGTCATAGCAGAATATTTCAACATGGCCTTGACATATGTAATTTTTTCTCCCATTACTGGATTTCCAATAAAAACACTTTCCTAAGTGTGTAGCAGCCCAAGAGAGACAAAACCAACCAACCAACCAAACAAACAAACAAAAAAAACACCAATCCATCTTGTAGCAAAAATAAATGAATCTTTCAAAAGATTGTTTTGGGTCACCTCATGGTATTCTGAGAGTCATAAGCATCAACAAGTGTCTTTCAGAATCATAACAACTTTTCTCAACTCTGAAATATTTATTCTCGTGTGGTATATCTTAGAAATTGATAATCTGATGTGAATCGGCATGGGGAAGACAGGCACCATCTGTGAGGACATCATTCCTCAGACCATAGGTGATTCTCCCATTCCTCAGGAATGTCCTAGTTTCTCACTAAAAGATGCTAGAATTTTGTTCCTGTATTTTGATATTTATGCTGTCTCATGGAACTGAGTTATAATAGCCTACTTGGCCATTCCACACACACAAAAAAAAACTCCAAACCCACTGCCGTTGAATTGATTCCGACTCATAGCAACCTTATAGGAGGACAGAGTAGAACTGCCCCATAGGGTTTCCAAGGAGCAGCTGGTAGATTTGAACTGCTGACCTTCTGGTTAACAGCTGAGCTCTTAAGCATTTTGCCACCAGGGCTCCAAGTGACCATTAAAAAAAAAAACAAAAAAACAAACCTGTTGCCGTCGAGTTGATTCTGACTTATAACGACCCTATAGGACAAAGTAGAACTGCCCCATAGAGTTTCCAAGGAGTGCCTGGCAGATTTGAACTGCCAACCCTTTGATTAGCAGCCATAAGACTTAACCACTGTGCCACCAGGGTTTCCACTTGGCTATTAGGTACTCTATATATAACCTGAGGTATCCCAGCGTACAATCCCTATCTTCATGAGTTCAAGTTACTCAAGGGAATGTGTTCCAAGTTTAAACAGTTCAATAATTCACCATATTGGTCCACTTATTTATTGTGTGCTCTGTAACATGCCTGCTATCAGAATTTCCTTAGAGAGCAGTAAATTTAAAATCAAATAGTCCTTGTAAGTGAGAGAGTCTTCTTTCTCCTTGGATACTTTGCTGCTCTTGGTACCAAATGCTGGAAGAGAGGGCTCTCTCCACTGTGTCATCCACAGACTCTTCTTCCTGACTTTTCATGGTGTATGACTGTAGCCGAGCATCTGCCGCAGTTAGGGCACCTTCAAGATGGAATTGTAGTGCCCCATTACTTTCTAACCATTTCCAAAGTCATTGACTGGTGGCTTGGGCTAACTCTGGGATTTCTCTCCATCATTGTCTTGGGCTTTGCTTCTAAGCCTCCCTTTTTGCTTCTGGTCCACCTTGCCTCAAAGAAGGCACAGATCCCCATGGGATAAAGGGGAGGCATTCCTCAGCCACAGCCAAGAAGAAAGGACTACCCCAGAGTAGAGCCACCGGCAGCCCACCCAGTCTATTTTGGGGTAGATCCAACCCAAATGCATATTTCTCTAAAACAGAACATCAAGTTGAAGACACGCCAAATACTTTTTTCTATGTTTTTTAAGAAAACGTAGACTTTGTAGGCCCCCAAAATAAACCTTTGAGAATAAAACAGATTTTTCAGTAAGTATACAGGTAGTCACCAACTTATGACCAGATTTCATTCCAACGACTCCATTGTAAGTCGGTTCTGAAGTAAGTGGAATACCTCATCTTTTTATTTTTAGTTTTCCTTATTATTGCCTTTTATTATCAGATCTTTGTAAATCATAGCATTGAACATCTAGAGTGAACATCTAAGAATAACATCAACAAATTACACTCTGCAACATTGATGTAATACATATTACTAACGATAAGATGTACAAAAAAAATAAGCCCAAAAAACAGATGGTGTTAAGTGTGATTTGTCGTAACTCAGATATGTCTGGTAAGTGTGGTTTGTTGTAACTGGAATGCATTGTAAATCGGGCACTACCTATATTAGAAATATTTGGTAAGAAATCCTCTAATTTGACAAAGACTGGAAGGAGAGTATGAATGGGAGATGGGCCGAAAACCCCTGATCACCAATAGTCTCCTCACTTTAACCAAGTTGATTGTCCCATGCCTTCTGCCCTAAATGGGTCACTAGTTTCCAGGAAGAGAGTTGGTAGAAATTTTCAGCCTTAAATGTGCCTAAGGAGCTAGAGAACCTCAAGCAAGGGAGCTAACTGTTGGAGAGAATCATTATGCTTCCCCCTTACCCCCCGGTTTGTCATTTCAAAGTGGTGATTTGGATAGGTGTTATTTCTGACTTATGAATGCCATGGGGGTAGTCAGCATGGTTACCCTCCTTTGACAGAAAACTAGGACTGACATAGTGATAAACTCAGGTCAAGTCAGAAGTAGCACCTTGGTCATCAGTCCTCTATCCTTTCAAGGGTAAATGTCTAGGAAGAGAAGGTGTATGTCAATAGTGTTTTAAATGACATTGATTTGACCCTCCCTAAATGAAAAGAAGGCCCCTCTAAAACACTTCTTTGGCTCTTCTCTTCTTTTATTTACTTCTCTCATCTAGCTATCTTTTATTCTTTCTCTCTGAAGAGACTGAGATGAGGCAGTAGAATCGGAATGAGTAAAACAACTACATAGGGATGCCTTAACAATTAAGAGGATAACTTATGGGAAAGCACCTACCAGAGTGCCAGACACATACAGTGAAACCTGTGAGAACCAGAACTCGCCAGGACTGCCTTGTTTTTCCAGGTCTTGCAAGTTTTCCGCCTTTGACAGGGTGCAGTCACCACTTTTCTATTGCTCTCTATTTAGTGGAAAATATTTGAATTTTCCTTCTCTGACAGGAAAATTCTGCCTTACACAGTGTCTTAGCTATCTACTGCTGCTATAACAGAAATACCACAGGTGGATGGCGTCAACAAACAGATGTTTATTCTCTCACAGTCTAGGAGGCTAGAAGTCTGAATTCAGAGTGCCAGCTCCAGGGGAAGGCTTTCTCTCTCTGTCGGCTCTGGAGGAAGGTCCTTGTCATCAGTCTTCCCTTGGTCTAGGAGCTTCTCAGGCACAGGAACCCCGGGTCCAAAAGACGCACTCTGCTTCAAGTGCTGCTTTCTTGGTGATGTGACGTCCCTGTCTCTCTGCTTGCTTCTCTCTTTTATCTCTTGTGAGATAAAAGATGATGCAGGCCACACCCCACAGAAACTCCCTTTATATTGGATCAGGGATGTGACCTGAGTAAGGGTGTTACATCCCACCCTAATCCTCTTTAACATAACTCAGTCTTGCCTCATTAACCACAGGCAGAGATTAGGGTTTACAACATATAGGAAAATTACATCAACCATGAAGTGGAGGAAAACCACACAATACTGGGAATCATGGCCTAACCAAATTGACACACATTTTAGGGGAATACAATTCAATCCATAACACACAGGTTTTGGCTTTTGCTGGTTTTACTGTAGTAATCTGTTGATTCTGACTCATGGCTACTCTTGTGTTACAGAGTAAAACTGCTGCATAGCACTGTCTTGGCTGTAACCTTTACAGAAGCAGATTTCCAGGTCTTTCTTCCATTGCACTACTGTGTGGGTTCAAACTGCCAACCTTTCAGTTAACAGTTGATCGCTTGTGCCACCCAGGAAACAAACACCAGACACACAATAGGGGCCCAGTCAAGGCACACCTCCTTCTTCCCTTGTTGTCAGAAGATCGTGGGTGTTGGAGTGACCTTATGAGAGCTATGTTAGGTTCTTCCCTTTGTTAAGGCTAAATTGGTGAGAAAAGAATGCGTAGTTCTCACATCAAATTCTTTCGTGACTGTTTTAGAGGATGAACTGCATTCTTTTTAATCATCACTGCAAGTTTTTAAACAAACCAATGCTCTTTATTCCTGGTCAACCAAAGAGATTTCTTCTAAATAAAAAAATTACACCTGTAGTTCAAGGTTCCATCAGATTCCTAACATCAGATTAAGCGTCCCTTTGAAGAAATGATTGTAGCTTTCAGTAGAACTCTTATCAGTCTTCTCAGAGGGTGTAATAATATGCTTTCTAAGGAAACTAGGTAGTCATTTGGTACCCTAAAAATTAAGGAAGCACCACTCGTGTTTGAATACACGATTAACAGTTATCTTCCTGCCTAGATGATGATGTTAGAGGCAATAAGATCAAAATAGTTTTGCTGCAAGTACATTCTCCATAAAATAAAAAAAAGCAGAAGTAAATGCTTTGCTATATGTACGTGGAAGCCACATATAATAGTGAACGAGAGTGGAGGCTTTGGATTGAGATGGTTCTGAGTTCAAATTTCTTTACTAACTTTATTGTCTTAGGAAAGTTGTTTAAAGTTTCTGAGGTTCAGCTATCTCATTTGTAAAATGGTAATGATAATAGCTGCCTGTAGGCTTGTTAAGAATTATAGAAGAAAATGTACATTATATGCTCAAAACATATGATATCTAACCCAATGGGCAGTGATCAATAAATGATGGTTAATATAATGGTGATGACTACTATTGTGCCAAGATTGGCCAAGCTACCATCCCTGGAGCTATGTGCCCTGAGTATTTTTGTCTGACCTTTGCCATAGGCCAACTGAATGATGCAAGACAGGGTTGGTGAAAATTCTTGGAAACAGTGATCTCTGATTCTCATCACTATCACATTGTGTAGTCCTTGATCTGGTCAGTCATATTCTATCCAGTCAAAGCCTCCTCAGAACTTTGGAATGGAGTTCCATCCCCACAACAACTACTCTAGTGTCTCCATGGGCTTAAGGAGCCTGACTGGCAACAGAAGCCTTCAAATTGCTTTGGAGCTCACTATCACGTCAGAGGTAGCAGAAGCCTAGCCTCCCAATGTTTGTCCCTGCTCAGAAATAGGGAGAGTCTTGGGTTTGCATAACTCTGAAGACCCCATAGCATAGCCCTGCATATTCAGCTTCTCCTATTGGAAATCAAAGCCAATCTTCATCCAGAGACTGGCCAACAGATACTCCTGCTGTTGCACCAATATAAAGGCTCACTCTGCTGCCCTTTGGCCTGACTCCAGGCAGTATCCAATAGACCTCCTTTCTGACCATTAAAGATTTACCCAACCTCTCCAGGTAAATGTCTCTCCTCTGATAAGGAACCAAGCTCCAAAGTCATTGAAAAGTTTAGTATTTCCCTTTTAGAAGTTTCCAATTCACATGATTAGTAGCCTCTTTACACTCTCTTCACATCACTTAAGGTGTTAGGACTCTCAGTAGGTTGTTAAGTGACTGCAATTCAGAGGACAGCTTATGACAGTGAACTAACTTATGTGTGTGGCCACCTAACACAGTGTTCTTGTCAAGGGAGATAACCTTTCACAAACACAGTAGATACATTTGTTTGGTGAGGCGAGCATCATGTAAGGAAAGCTGCCTATCCAGGGCACTCCGGGCATAAAATTACATATAATGAGCATAACAGTAACAGCCTCCAGCCCAAACAGTGGTCTGGTATGATAGGATTATTTTTTCATTTTGTAAAAGAAATATGTGATTATGGTAAGGAAATATAGTAATATAAAGAAGCAAATGAAAAAAATTAAAAGCGCTTCCCACAAATACGACAGTATCTACTATTACTGTTATAAAATATATACCCTCATAGTTTCTCTCTCCTTTTTTTAGAGGGGGGGGTCTGAGGGTGGCACAAATGCTTAAATGTTCAACTACTAATCGAAAGTTTGGCAGTTTGAACCCACCCAGAAGCACCTTGGAAGAAAAGCAATCTGCTTCCAAAAAGTCACAAACTTGGAAATACTAGGGAGTGCAGTTCTACTCTGCAACACCTAGGGTCACCATGACGCAGGATTGACTCGGTGACTACTGGTTTTCTTTTCTTTTTAATGCACATATTCCTTTTTTAAAACAGTATCATGGCAAGCCTACTGATTTGTAACCTGCTTTTAGCTTAGTATGGAGCCCTGGTGGCGCAGTGGTTAAGAGCTCAGCTGCTAATCAAAAGGTCAGTAGTTCAAATCCACCAGCTGCTCCTTGGAAACCCTATGAGGCAGTTCTGTTCTGCCTTGTAGGGTCGCTGTGAGTTGGGATCAACTCCACAACAACAGGTTTGTGTTTTGTTTTTTTTTTAACCTTAGTATATTATGAACATTTTCCAAATAGTCTTCTGCAATATGATCTTAACTGACTGCCTTAATAATATATTTTCTAGTTGAACCATAATCTATTTTCTGGATGAACTATATTCTAATTTCTGGATGTTCTAGTCAACCGACTGGAAGAGATCTATATTTGTGCCCATTCCAATGAAAGGTGATGCAACAGAATGAGGAAATTATCGGACAATATCGAACAATGTCATTAATATCACATACAAGTAAAATTTTTCTGAAGATCATTCAAAAACAGTTGCAGTTGTACATCGACAAGGAACTGCCAGAAATTCAAACTGGATTCAGAAGAGAATGTGGAACCAGGGATATCATTGCTGAGGTCAGGTGGATCCTGGCCGAAAGCAGAGAATACCAGAAAGATGTTTGTCTGTGTTTTATTGACAATGCAAAGGCATTCGACTGTGTGGATCATAACAAATTATGGATAACATTGTGGAGAATGGGAATTCCAGAACACTTAATTGTGTTCATGTGGAACCTGTACATATACCAAGAGGCAGTTGTTCGAACAGAACAAGGGGATACTGCATGGTCTAAAGGCAGAAAAAGTGTGTGTCAGGGTTGAATCCTTTCACCATACTTATTCAGTCTTTATGCTGAGCAAATAATCTGAGAAGCTGGATTATATGAAGAAGAATGCGGCATCAGGATTGGAGGAAGACTCATTCACAACCTGAGATATGCAGTTGACACAACCTTGCTTGCTGAAAGTGAAGAGGACTTGAAGCACTTACTGATGAAGATCATAAACTACAGCCTTTGGTATGGATTACACCTCAATGTAAAGAAAACAAAAATCCTCACAACTGGATCTATAAGCAACAGCTTGATAAATGGAGAAAAGATTAAAGTTGTCAAGGATTTCATTTTACTTGGATCCACATTCAATGCCCATGAAAGTAGCAGTCACAAAATCAAAAATATTGCATTGGACAAATCTATGCAAAAGACCTCTTTAAAGTGTTAAAAAGCAAAGATGTCACCTTGAGGACTAAGGTGCGCCTGACCCAAGCCATAGTATTTTCAATCACCTCACCTGCATGTGAAAGCTGGACAATGAATAAGGAAGACCGAAGAAGAATTGATGCATTTGAATTATGGTGTTGGCGAAGAATATTGAATATACCATTGTCTTAGTTATCTAGTGCTGCTATAACAAAAATACCACAAGTGGATGGCTTAACAAAGAAAAATTTATTCTCTCACAGTCTTGGAGGCAGGAAGTCTGAATTCAGGGTGCCAGCTTCAGGGGAAGACTTTCTCTCGCTGTTTGCTGTGGGGGGTCCTTGTCATCAGTCTCCCCTTGCTCTAGGAGCTTCTCAGCCCAGGGACCTTGGGTCCAAAGGACACAGGTTCCTGGCTCTACTTTCTTGGTGGTATGAGGTCCCCATGTCTGTCTGCTCCCTTTTCTCTTTTATATCTCTAAAGAGGTTGACTTAAGACATGACCTAATCTTGTAGATTTGAGTCCTACTTCATTAACATAACTGCCACTAATCTCATCTCATTAACATCATAGAGGTAGGATTTACAACACATAGGAAACAACATCCGATGACAAAATGGTGGACAATCACACAATACTGGGAATCATAGTCTAGCCAAGTTGACACACATTTTTTGGGGAGGATACAATTCAATCCATAACAACCATGGACTACCAGAACAACAAACAGGCCTGTCTTGGAAGAAGTACAGCCAGAATGCTCCTTAGAAGGGAGGATGGTGAGACTTTGTCTTATGTACTTCAGACATGTTATCAGGGGGACCAGTCTCTGGAGAAGGACATCATGCTTGGTAAAGTAGAGAGTCAATGAAAAAAGAGGGAGACCCTCAACGAGATGGGTTGACACAGTGGCTGCAACAATGGGCTCAGGCATAACACAATTGTGAGGATGGTGCAGGACCAGGCAGTGTTTCATTCTATTGTACATAGGGTTGCTTTGAGTCAGAAGAGGACTTGAAGCACCTGCTGATTCAGATCAAAGACTACAACCTTCAGTATGAATTACATCTCAACATAAAGAAAACAAAAATCCTCACAACTGGACCAATATGCCACATCATGATAAACGGAGAAAGGACTGAAGTTGTCAAGAATTTCATTTTTCTTGGATCTACAATCAGCACCCATGGAAGCAGCAACCAAGAAATCAGAGGACATATTGGATTGGGCAAATCTGCTGCAAAAGACCCCTTTACAGTGTTAAAAAACAAAGATGTCGCTTTTGAGGACTAAGGTGTGCCTGACCCTAGCTATGCTTCATATGCATGCACAATCGCTTCATATGCATGCGAAAGCATATGAGGAAGACCAAAGAAGAACTGACACCTTTGAATTTTGGTGTTGGTGAAGAATATTGAATGTACTGTGGATTGCCAGAAGAACGAACAAATCTGTCTTGGAAGAAGTACAGCCAGAATGCTTCTTAGAAGCAAAGATGGCGAGACTTCATCTCACATAGTTTGGGCGTGTTATCAGGAGGGACCAGTACTCGAGAAGGACATCATGCTTGGTAAAGTAAAGGGTCATCGAAAAAGAGGAAGACCCTCAATGAGATGGATTGACACAGTGGCTGCAACAGTGGGCTTAAACATAGCAACAATTGTGAGGATGGTGCAGGATCTAGCAGCATTTCATTCTGTTGTACATAAAGTTGCTATGAGTTGGAACCGACTCGACGGCACCTAACAACAGCATGTGTTAGTGTGATTATTTGTTATTTGTTTCCCTCACCAACCACATATCACTGGTGCCTAACAAATAGTAGACACTCAAGAAATTATGAATAAAAGAAAAGGATATGGAATTTTGAATGGTTTAAGTTTTATTTAGTCACACACATACACACAGTAGTCCTTGTGGATTATTAAACCGCCCTACCCTTTCCTAATTCTCATTTCAGACACTGGGTAACTACAGACCCAGCCGTTGCTACAACATTTCCGTGTCACATTATTGTTGACTGCTGTGCTTCAGAACAATTCAGCCCATGTGTAAGAATTCCATAAGACAGATTGTCATGAGACAAAGGCAAAAATGCTTTGGCTCTACATTTGCTACCAGCCATGCCTTTTGAAATACATTCTAAATGTGACATTTTTCGTTGCTCAGGATACCTCTGTGAATCTGCCAAATACATTTACAAGCTGAAATAATAAGATATGTCAGAAACAAATTTTGTTTACTTCCAAGCACAAACTGAGAAATGTTTGTCCTTACATTTAGTCAACTTTAAGAAGAATCAGCCTCCTGAGGCATCTCCCACCATCTCCCCTCTTTCACCATGTCTCCTCCACAACTTCTCTCCAGCATCACGCACACCTTGGAATCATACAATTTTAGACCTTGAATGAACATTCAAGAGTCTCTTACCTGCAGGGCGGGGCCAAGATAGCAGAGTAGTCAGGTGCTTTCTGTGGTCCCTCTTACAACAGAGACCAAAAAAACAAGTGAATTATTATATATGACAATCTAGGAGCCCTGAACATCAAAGAAAAAGTTGAAGAGTCGGTCTGAGCGACAGGGTGAAGGAGTGACAGTTCAGAAGCAGCCAGGATTTGTCAGACCTGACCTGGCTGACCCTCTGCAGTCTGGATCAGCCAGCGTGTGTAGACTGAGGCAAGCAGTAGCACTTGGGACACGTTTTCCACACTGGGAGAAACCAAGCAGCAGAGAGTCTGCTCAGGCCTCCAGAACCAGGAAGAAGGGGTGCTGAATCTTCAAAAGTTAAGTGCAAGCATCTAACCTACCATGCAGGATCAAAAAAACCCTTCCCCCCTCTGGGAAGTATCTCTCTCTCATTTACCTGCCCCCTCCCCATAATCTGCCAGCTCCCCTAAGCTGGGAATTCAGGACAGGTACAGCCCCTTTGCTTAGTCACAGGCATAAGGAGTCCACAGACTTTAAATGCCTTTCATCCCTGCCTAGACTTGTGTGGCCCGTTTTAACAGCATAGGCCTCATTAGCACAGTACAACTGGGTATATACCTGAAGTCTATTTTCAACTGCATCAGCTAAGGAGGAGTGGCAGATTCATAATATTTGACACCACCATGCCCATTAAGCAGGATCCTCACCTACCCACATCAAGGGCCTGAGGACTGGTGACTCCACCTAGCCACCTGCAACAGAGGTCCAAGAATAAGTAGTGCCTCCCAGACCTTACATCCAACAGCACCGGGTTCCCAAAGACCAGCTGCAAAGCCAACCCACCTGCACCCTGAAGGGAACAGGGACATGCCTTCCACCCAGGCACTGCAGCTGTCAGCCCCCTACCTTGCTCAGCACATAAACTCCTACTGCAGCCATGTACCTGTGCCTGTTCCAATCACCCCTATGTAGCCATGCCCATCTAGGACTGTACATGAGAGCCAGCACCACATACTCGATGACTGACGACCTGGACACGTGAGCTGAATCCACACAAGAAAAGTAAATGAACTCCTGGGATCACATACCTAGTAATACCTCTAACCACCTGGTAACAGGACATGAGACTTTCAGAGACGCCAATAATCAAGTAGCTCACATGACCAGCCTATTTCGGCATATCAAAACAAAACAAGAAGCTAGGACACAGTAAGCAAACATACAATAAATAAATATAATAAATTATTGATGACTCAGAGACAACAGTCAATATCAAATCAAATAAAGGGACAGACCACAATGGCTTCAGCAAGCAACTAAAACAAAGAACCAAGAAACCTCCCAGAGGAAGAGAAGGTATTGGAGTTACTGAAGGTAGAATTCAAAAGATTAATCTACAGAGCTCTTCAAGATACCAGGAAGGAGATCATGTAAAATGCAGACCAAACCAAGGAATACACAGGCAAAGCAACAGAGGAACTTAAGAAAGTTACATACAAGAGCACAACGACAAATTTAATAGGCTGTAAGCATCCATAGACAGACAGCAATCAGAAATCCAGAAGATTAACAATTAAATTTCAGAATTAGACAACTCAGTGCAAAGTCATAGGAGCAGAATTGAGGCAATGGAAGTCAGAATTAGTGAGACTGAAGATAAAGCACTTGACACCAATTTATCTGAGGAAAAATCAGATAAAAGAATTTAAAAAAATGAAGAAACCCTAAGAATTATGTGGGACTCTATCAAGAGGAATAACCTATGAGTGATTGGAGTACCAGAACAGGGGGGAATAACAGAAAACACAGAGACAATTGTTGAAGATTTGTTGGCAGAAAACTTCCCTGATATCATGAAAGATGAGAAGATATCTATCCAGGAAGCTTATGGAACACCACACAGGGTAGATCCCAAAAGAAAGTCACCAAGACATATTATAATCAAACTTGCCAAAACCAAAGCTAAAGAAACAATTTTAAGAGCGGCTAGGGATAAACAAAAAGTCACCTACAAAGGACAGTCAATAAGACTAAGCTCAGACTACTCAGCGGAAACAATGCAGGCAACAAGGCAATGGAACGACATATATAAAGCCTTGAAGGAAAAAAATTGCCAGCCCAAAATTATATATCCAGCAAAACTGTCTCTCAATTATCATGGCAAAATTAGGGCATTTCCAGATAAACAGAAGTTAAAGGAATTTGTAAAAAACAAACTAAAATTACAAGAAATACTAACAGGAGTCCTCCAGTTAGAAAATCAATAACATCAGACAACAACCCAAGACAAGAACACAGGACAGAACAGCTAAATATCAGCCCAGATAAGGAAGTCACATAAATAACTCAAAGCTAAAACACTGAAAACAGGGAAACAGAGACATCAATATGTAAAAAATGACAACATTAAAACAAAAAAAAGAAGGACTAAATAATGTCGTAGAGCTTTCATATGGAGAGGAAGTCAAGGCAATATCAAGAAACCAAAGACCGGTTTAAACTTAGAAAAACAGAGGCAAATATTAAGGTAACCACAAAGAAAACTAACAATCCTACACATCATAGTAAAAAAGAATAAAAACATAAAGATTCAGCAAATACAAAATCAACAACAATGGAAAAGATAAAATACATAAAAACAGCTCAACACAGAAAATTAAGTAGAGCAAAGAAACTGTCAACAAAACAAAAAATACATCAAAATGACAGCACTAAACTCATACCTATCAATAATTATGCTGAATGTAAATGGACTCAATGCACCAATAAAAAGAGAGTGGCAGACTGGATAAAAAAATACGATCCATCTATATGCTGCCTACAAGACACACACCATAGATTCAAAGACACAAACAAACTAAAACTCAAAGAATGGAAAAAATATATCTAGCAAACAACACTCAAAAAAGAGCAGGAGTAGCAATATTAATCTCTGACAAAATAGACTTTAAAGCAAAATCCACTACAAAAGATAAGGAATGACACCATATTAAAGGGTCACTACACCAGAAGGACATAACCATAATAAATATTAACACACCCAACAACAGAGCTCCAAAATACATAAAACAAACTCTGATAGCATTGAAAAGAGAATTAGATAGCTCCACAATAATAGTACGGGACCTCAACACACCACTTTCGGTGAAGGACAGAACATCCAGAAAGAAGCTCAGTAAAGACATGGAAGATCTAAATGCCACAATTCACCAACTTGATCTCATAGGCATATGCAGAACACTCCACCCAACAGCAGCCAAGTATACTTTCTTTTCCAACACACATGGAACATTCTGCAGAATAGACTACATATTAGGCCATAAAGCAAGACTTAACAGAATCCAAAGCATCGAAACAATACAAGCCATCTTTTCTGACCATAAAGCCAAAAAAGAAGAAATTCATAACAGAAAAAGCAAGGAAAAAAAAATCAAATACATGGAAACTGAATGATGCCTTGCTCAAAAACTATTGGGTTATTGAAAAAATCAAGGACAGAATAAAGAAATTCACAGAATCAAATGAGAATGAAAATACATTCTACCAGAACCTTTGGAACACAGCAAAAGCAGTGCTCAGAGGTCAATTTACAGCAATAAATGCACACATCCAAAAAGAAGAAAGGGCCAAAAGCAAAACATTAACCCTACGACTCAAACAAATAGAAAGAGAGCAGCAAAAGAAGCCCAGCAGCACGAGAAGAAAGGAAATAGTAAAAATTAGAGCAGAATTAAATGAAATAGAGAATAGAAAAACAATTCAAAGAGGTAACAAGACCAAAAGCTGGTTCTTTTAAAAGATCAGCAAAATTGATAAACCTCTGGCCAAACTGACAAAATAAAAACACAAAAGGAAGCAAATAACCCAAATAAGAAATGAGATGGGTGATATCACAACAGACCCAACTGAAATTAAAAGAATCATAGCAGAATACTATGAAAAATTGTATGCCAACAAATTTGAAAACCTAGAGGAAATGGACAAATTTCTAGAAACACACTAACTACCTAAACTAAACAAACAGAGGTAGAACAACTAAATAAACCTGTAACAAAAGAGATAGAAGAGATAATTAAAAAAAACTCCCAACCAAAAAAAAGCCTTGGTCCTGATGGCTTCACTGGAAAATTCTATCAAACTTTCAAAGAAGAGTTAACACCACTACTACTAAAGGTATTTCAGAGCATAGAAAAGGATGGAATACTCCCAAACTCACTCTATGAAGCCAGCATAACCCTGATACTAAAACCAAGTAAAGGCACCACAAAAAAAGAAAATTACAGACCAGTATCCCTCATGAACATAGAGGCAAAAATCCTCAACAGAATTCTAGCTAATAGAATTCAACAATATAAAAAAAAAAAAAAATCACCATGACCAAGTGGGAATCATACCACGTATGCAGCAATGGTTCAACATGAGAAAAGCAATCAGTGTAATCCATTACATAAATAAAACAACAGATAAGAACCGCATGATCTTATCAATCAATACAAAAAAGGCATTTGACAAAGTCCAACACCCATTCCTGATAAAAACTAAACAAAACAGGAATAGAAGGGAAATTCCTCAAGATAATAAAGGTATTTATACAAAGCCAACAGCCAACATCATCCTAAATGGAGAGTCTGAAAGCATTCCTCTGAGAATGGGAATCAGACAAGGATGCCGTTTATCACCACTCTTATTCAATATTGCGCTGGAGGTCCTAGCCAGAGCAATTAGGCTAGAAAAAGAAATAAAGACCATCCAATTGGTAAGGAAGAAATGAAAGTATCTCTATTTGCAGAAGATATGATCTTATACACAGAAAACCCCAAAGAATCCACGAGAAAACACAAGATTTCAGCAAAGTATCAAGATACAAGATAAACATACAAAAATCAGTTGGATTCCTCTACACCAACAAAGAGAACTTTGAAGAGGAAATCACCAAATCAATACCATTTACAATAGCCCCCAAGAAGATAAAACACTTAGGAATAAATCTAACCAGAGACCCAAAAGACCTATACAAAGAAAACTACAAGACATTACTGCAAGAAACCAAAAGAGACCTACATATGTGGAAAAATATACCTTGCTCATGGACAGAAAGACCCAACATTGTGAAAATGTCAATTCTATCCAAAGCGATCTACAGATGCAATGCAATCTCAATCCAAATTCCAATGACATTGTTTAACGAGATTGAGAAACAAATCACCAACTTCATATGGAAAGGGAAGAGGTCCTGGATAAGTAAAGCATTACTGAAGAAGAAGAACAAAGTGGGAAGCCTCACACTAACTGATTTTAGACCCTATTATACCGCCACAGTAGTCAAAACAGCCTGGTACTGGTACAACAGAAACATAGACCAATGGAACAGAACTGAGAATCCAGATGTAAATTCATCCACCTATGAGCATCTGATATTTGACAAAGACCCAAAGTCCATTAAATGGGGGAAAAGTCTCTTTAACAAATGGTGTTGGCATAACTGGATATCCATCTGCAAAAAAAATGAAACAAGACCCATACCTCACACCATGCACAAAAACCAACTCAAAATGGATCAAAGACCTAAACATAAACTCTAAAATTACAAAGATTGTGGAAGAAAAAATAGGGACAATGCTAGGATCCCTAATACATGGCATAAACAGAATACAAACCATAACTAACAATCCACAAATACCATAAGAGAAACTAGATAACTGGGAGCTCCTAAAAATCAAACACTTACGCTCATCAAAAGACATCACCAGAAGAGTAAAAAAGCAACCTACAGACTGGGAAAAATTTTTGGCTATGACATATCCGATAAGGATCTGATCTCTAAAATCTACAAGACAGTGCAAAACCTCAACCACGAAAAGACAAATAACAATTAAAAAATGGTCAAAGGATATGAACAGGCACTTAAACAAAAAAGACATTCAGGTGGCTAACAGATACACGTGAGGAAATGCTCATGATCATTAGCCATTAGAGAAATGCAAATCAAGACTACAATGAGATACCATCTCATCCCAGCAAGGCTAGCATTAATCCAAAACCCACAAAATAATAAATGTTGGAGAGGTTGTGGAGAGACTGGAACACTTACACACTATTGGTGGGAATGGAAAATGGTACAAGCAGTTTGAAATCGATTTGGCACTTCCTTAAAAAGCTAGAAATAGAAGTATCATAGGATCCAGCAAACCCACTCCTTGGAATATATCCTAGAGAAATAAGAGCCATCACACGAATAGATATTTGCACACCCGTGTTCATTGCAGATGGAAACAACCTAGTTGCCCATCAAAGGATGAATGGTTAAACACAATGGAATACTATGCAATGATAAAGAACAATGATGAATCCATGAAACATCTCACAACACAGATGAATCTGGAAGGCATTATGCTGAATGAAGTTAGTCACTCGCGACAGGATGAATATTGTACGAGACCACTATTACAAGAACTCAAGAAAAGGTTTAAACAGAGACGGATACATTCTTTGGTGGTTATGAAGGTAGGGAGGGAGGGAGAGGGGAATTCACTAACTATATTGTAGACAAGAATTATCTTAGGTGAAGGGAAGGACAACATACAATACAGAGGAAGTCAGCACCACTGGACTAAACCAAAAGCTACGAAGTTTCCTGAATACAGCCAAACACTTTGAGGGACAGAACAGCAGGGATGGGGGTCTGGGGACTATGGTTTCAGGGGACATCTAGGTCAATTGGCATAACAAAGTGTGTTAAGAAAATATTCTGCATTCCACTTTGGTGAGTGGTGTCTGGGGTCTTAAAAGCTAGCGAGCAGCCATCTAAGATGCATCAATTGGTCCCAACCCACCTGGAGCAAAGAAGAATGAAGAACACCAAAGACACAAGAAAAGAGACAAAAGGGGCACATAAACCAGAGACTGCATCAGCCTGAGACCAGAAGAACTAGATGGTGCTCAGGTACCACCAATGACTGCCCTGGCAGGGAACACAACAGAGAATCCCTGATGGAGCAGGAGAAAAACGTGGTACAGAACTCAAATTCACGTAAAAAGACCAGACTTAATAGTCTGACTGAGACTAGAGGAACCTCAGAAGACAGGGTCCCCAGACTCTCGGTTAACCCAGAACTAAAACCATTCCCAAAGTCAACTCTTCAGACAAAGATTAGACTGGACTATAAAACATAAAATAATACTTGGAAAGAGTGTGCTTCTTCAAGTGGGTACATGAGACTAAATGGGCAGCTCCTGTCCGGAGGTGAGAAGAGAAGGCAGAAAGGGATAGGAGCTGGTTGAACTGACACGGGAAACCTGGGGTGGAAAGGGGGAGAGTGCTGTCACATTATAGGGATTGCAACTAGGGTCACATAACAAATATGTGTACAAATTTTTGTATGAGAAGTTAACTTGAGCTTTAAACTTTCACCTAAAGCACAATTAAAAAAAAAAAAAGTCTTTTACCTTTACAAGTGCAGAACCAAGTTTCAGCAAGTTGAAATGAATTGCCCAAGACCACTCAGCTATAATTACACAATTTTAGAGGAATTCCAAATGTTTTGTTTAAAAGAAGAAGCAGGAAACATTCTAAATCTGAGAGTATTCTATTTTTCAAGACATTTTTAAAAATGTTATTTGCAAATATCAAGGTAAAGAAACCAAGGAAATAAGACTTGTTCTTTTAGGTGCCATCAAGTCGGTTCTGACTCATAGTGAAACTATGTACAACAGCACAAAATTCTATCTGTTCCTGCGCCATCCTCACAATCGTTGTTATGCTTGAGTCCATTGTTGAAGCCACTGTGTCAATCCATCTCGTTAAGGGTCTTCCTCTTTTTCACTGACCCTCTACTTTACCAAGCATGATGTCCTTCCCCAGGGACTAGTCCCTCCTGATAACATGTCCAAAATATGTGAGACAAAGCCTTGCCATCCTTGCTTCTAAGGAGCATTCTGGCTGCACTCTATTCAAAACACGTTTGTTCACTTTTTTGGCAGTCCGTGGTGTATTCAATATTCTTCGCCAACACCGTAATTCAAAGGCATCTTCAAAGGCATGTCAGTCTTCCTTATTCATTATCCAGATATCACATGCATATGAGGGCGACTGAAAACACCATGGCTTGGGTTAGGTGCAGCTTTGTTCTCAAGGTGACATCTTTGCTTTTTAACACTTTAAAGAGGTTTTTTGCAGCAGATTTAATAATGAGACTTAATAATATTAAAAAACCAAACCATTCTGTGTAAGGGAGTACTCACATGCTGCTTGACTTGTTTTCACTTACTTTTCTTATCACTTTCTGTAATCAAATAAAATTAAGAGAAAATAATCTGGAACACTGTTCTGCGATGAAATTATAAAAGCATTTATTTAAAATGTTCTTATCTTCTCTTTAATCTGAACAATTAAATTCTAGCATTTGACAATTTTTATGTCCCCCAATACAAAGCATCAATGAAAACAAGACAAAAACAAAAACCGGAACTAAATTTCCCTTAGTGGTGCAAATGGTTAACACACTTGGCTGTTAATGGAAAAGTTGGCGGTTTGATTCCATGCAAAGGCTTCTTGGAAGAAAGGCCTGACAATCTACTTCCGAAAATCAGCCATTGAAAACCCTATGGAGCACAGTTCTACACTGATACACATGGGGTCACTATGAGTTGAAAGCTGACAACTGTTACTATTAGAGGAGAATTTACTGGGCCCCATGAGAGCCAGGAAGGTGAGCTAGAGTGGACACAGGATTTAAGGAATTCACGCTATCTTATAATGGGAGATAACTCACGTAGCCAAAAACTTACCCAGAGATCTACCTTGACGTCAGCATAATTTCAAAAAGAACTTGTAGAAACATAAAGGTAATACTAGTCTCTGGATTTATCTTTGGAAGAAAAACAGTATCAAAAATACTTCAATTCTTCACACTGGTAGAAATCAGAAAGCTTCTATTGGTCTTCAAAAGTATAGAATGGTTTTCTAGAAATTATGTTTTGAAAGCTAGAAATTACTTTGAAAAACAGTGTACCAATTGGAAAATATTTCTAAAAAGCAGCTGGAGGACAAGAATAAGTTAAATTTCAAGCTGTTTCTAAGTTACTAATTTGGAGACTAAATTAGTTTTTCTTTCAAATCATATTGTAGAAACTTCAAGCAATTTCACCTAGGCCTTTAAACAACGGGATGGGTCTTGAATTCTGCCTTTCTTTTCTCCATTTTTGATATTACAAAATGCTGTCTGATTTTTTTTATTGTGCTTTAGATAAAGGTTTACAGAGCAGATTATTTTCTCATTAAACAATTAATACACTTACTGTTTTGTGACATTGGTTGCCAACCCCACAATGTGTCAACACTCTCCCCTTCTCGACCTCGTGTTCCCCATTACCAGCTTTCCTGTCCCCTTCTGCGTTTTCATCCTTGCCCCTGGGCTGGTGTGCCCCTTTAACCTCATTTTGTTTTATGCGCCTGTCTAATCTTTGGCTGAAGGGTGAACCTCAGGAGTGACTTCAGTACTGAGTTAAAAGGATGTCCAGGGTCCATAGTCTGGGAGTTTCTCCAGGCTTTGTTAAAATGCAGCCTAGTTTATAATGTCATTTAAAAAATATGATTGCAATAATAAACAGGCCCTACAGAATTCAGAAACACACGCTTTTAACAAGGCTACTGTTATAATCAGCTCTTCTTTTACTTGTATGGACAAGGAGTTCTCAAAATTAAAAGACTCATAAATAATTTATTCATTTGGTGTTATGGATTGAATTGTGTCCCCCAAAATTATGTGTTGGAATCCTAACCCCTATATCTGTGGATGGAATTCCATTTGGAATTGGGTTTTCTTTGTTATATTAATGAAGCCATCCTGTTGTAAGGTGTGTCCTAAACCTAATTACTTTTGAGCTATAAAAGAAGCAGCACAAAGAGACAAGGAAGCACAAAAGGGGGAAGATAGATACCACAGGAAGGTCTCCAAGGAACCGAGGAATACCAGGGCTACAGAAGCTGAGAAAGACAAGGATGTTCCCCTAGAGCCCACAGACCGAGAGCCTTCCCCTAGAGGCTTGTTCTTTAAAGCCATCCACTTGTGGTATTTCTGTTACAGCAGTGCTAGCAAACTAAGACACATGTTTTTTGTTTTTTTAACTGAGAGGATAGTAAGATCTCATATTTATTCTTATATACTAATTAATGAGTTTGTACCTTCATGTATTCATGTGATAAACATAAATCAGTTTGTCCCAAGAGCCTGTTGTTGTTGTTGTTGGGTACTGTTGAATCGATTCCAACTCATACCAACCTTGTAAGACAGAGTAGAACTGCCCCACAGGGATTCCAAAGCTGTAATCTTTATGGAAGCAGACTGCCATTATCTTTGTCCCATGAAGTGGTTGGTGTGTTCGAACTGCCGCTGGTTAGCATCTGAGCTCTTAACCACTGTGCTACCAGGGCTTCTTCTAGGACTAGCCTATTACTTTATGTATGTTTTATGAACCAGTTGTATTATGAACCAGTCTTTACTGGTTCGTAATACATGTTCAGTGAAGACTGAGTAGGTGATGGCTGAAATGGATGAATGAATGAATGACTAAATAATAAATCACAATGGAATATTATTCAGCCATAAAAAAGAATGGAATACTGAATACATGGCACAACATGGATGAACCTTGAAAACATTATGCTAAGTGAAAAGCAGCCAAACATAAAAGATTACATATTGTATGATTCCATTTATAGGAAATGTCCAGAATAGGCAAATCCATACAGACAGAAAGTGGATTAATAGTTGCCAAATCTGAAGAGAATGGGAAATGAGGAGTGACTGCTAAGTGGCACAGGGTTTCTTTTTAGGGTGATGAAAATATTCTGACATTAAGGGGTACTGATGATTGTGCAGCTGTGTGAATATACTAAAAAATCACTCAACTGTATACTTTAAAAAGATGAATATTATGGTATGTGGATTATATCTCAATTTAAAAAAATTTTTAATAAATTAATCAAGATTGAGAGATTTAGGTAATGTGCTTATGATCGAATAGCTAATAAGTACGCTTCTGAGGCTTACATTAACATTTTTGGCTCCTAGCTAGTAGACTAGCTACCTCCCAGAAATTTGCACAGTGCTACTAACTCTGGCCACAGCTCCAGAGAGCATAGAATCAGCCTACAAGAAACCATTAACCCAGGAGTAACTATATTTTGACTCCTGAGGTTCTGGCCTGAGAAGGGGCCTGGTATAAGGCAGAGAAGAGAAAGAGCAAGAGAGGAGCGCCTTCCAAAAAGTATCTCATTTTCTCTCAGTAGTCCGATACATCACCCAAGTAGCCCTTGTACCTCAAGTCTTGCTTGGGAATCCAAAAAAAGCACCCCTATTGTGCCTCTGCTATATCTCATAATACCTTAGAATACTTATTTCCTGTTTTCTCAAGTCTAATTTATTTCTAGGCTTGCATAGAGCACAATGACCCATAACCTCTTGTGAAATGCTTGTTATTTGTCCTTCAGGCTGATGTTAGGTCTATTAATCCAGCTAATAGTAAAATAACAACAATAACAGCATGTCCTTACTTGGGGTAATACGTGAAAGTTTCCTAAGGTTACTTTATTTTTAATATTCATTCATATGTCACAACAGGGTAAAGCAAACATCATGCTTTACCTCTCTTTTAAAGAAAAGGAACCAACATAGGACTAAAACCTCCATCTTCTAACTCCTTTTATTATCCACTCTTCTTCCCTGGTGGCGCAGTGGATAAGAGCTCTGCTGCTAACCAAAAGGTTGGCAGTTCAAATCCACCAGCTGCCCCTTGGAAACCCTCTGGGGAAGTTCTACTCTGTCTTATAGGGTCACTATGAATCCAAAACAACTTAACAGCAAGGGGTTAGTTTTTTGGTTTTCTTCTTCCCCACCAAGAACACAGTCTTTCTTCCATTTAATTTTTTGTCCATAGGTTGGTATAGAGGATAAGGTGTATGGGTGATGAGGACACATGTTTTGTGTCCTCCCAGGGAAAGTTAAAGTCCTGTTCCTAAAGGATAGATAATTAATCAGTTAAAATGGCAACCTGCCACTGGAAAAAGAAAGGAAATGAAGAAATATAAAATTAAACAGATGTGTAGTATTAGGTAGTCTTGAGGAGGTTTAAGATTTAATTTTAAATGTATGTAGGGGATTTTGTACCAAGAGCTTTATACTAATCTCCACGCACAAATAAAAAGTAGAAATGCTATCCATTGTTTCTAAGAGATTATTGTTTCTACATGGCCATTGCTTCTCATTTAGAAACCAGTGACAATTCCTTGATTGCATATGCTACTTGGGGATGAAATATGGGAGAACACAGAGAACAAAAGATTCACCTTTATACTGTGAAGCAGAGAGAACAGGCAGCTAACCAAAGTTTATGTGATTCTTCAAACTTTTGGTCAGGATCAGAGTGCCTGTCCCTCACTGACCAATATGGAATGGAATGTAAGTTTGTGACTAATCGGTTCACTGCAATCCTGAGATTGGTTTCCGTTCTAACCAAACCTCTTAAATTCCTGTAGGCTTCAGTCCCCAAAGAGCCTCCCTAGAGACGGCCCCTCTTCCCACCTCCCACAGCAGTTCTGGGATGTCTTAGTGACAGCCCCACCCCCACCCCCACCCCCACCCCCACCCACTAGTCAGCCCTGGAATGTGAACTGTGAGAACACATCAATTCCTGACTCAGGCACTTGAATTAATTTTCAGCGAACTTAGGATAATTGAATGGAGCACCATCCTACCAAACAGCAAGCAGTAGGCTCTCGTAAGTGGGATAGGAAATCATGGGCTTTGAAATAAAACAAACTCAAGTTCTTATCCTAACTCTGCCATGGACTCTTTTTTTGTTTTAAATTTTTTATCTTGTATTTTAAGTGAAAGTTTACAATTCAAGTTAGTTTCTCATATAAAAATTTATATATACATTGTTATGTGACCCTAATTTCTCGTTTTATACTGTGACAGCATACTCCTCCTTTCCACCTCTGATTTCCCGTGTCCATTCAACCACCTCCTGACCCTCTCTGCCTTCTCATCTCACCTCTGGACAGGAGCTGCCCATTTAGTCTCATGTATCTACTTGAACAAAGAAGCACACTCTTCACGAGTATCAATTTAAGTCCCAAAGTCCCATCTAACCTTTGTCTGAAGAGTAGGCCTCGAGAATGGTTTTAGTTCTGGGTTGACAGAGAGTCGGGAGGCCATGCTTTCTGGGGTTCCTCCAATCTCAGTCAGACCATTAAGTCTGGTCTTTTTACTAGAATTTGAGTTCTGCACCCCACCTTCTCCTGCTCCATCAGGGACTCTCTGTTGTGTTCCCTGTCAGGGCAGTCATTGGTGGTAGCTGGGCACCATCTAGTTCTTCTGGTCTCAGGCTGATGCAGTCTCTGGTTTATGTGCCCCTTTTGTCTCTTGGGCTAATATTTTTCTTGTGCCTTTGGTGTTCTTCATTCTTCTTTGCTCCAGGTGGATTGGGACCAAATGATGCATTTTAGATGGCTGCTCCCTAGTTTTTAAGACCCCAGACGCCACTCACCAAAGTAGGATGAAGAACATTTTCTTAATAAACTTCGTTATGCCAGTTGACCTAGATGTCCTCTGAAAGCACGGTCCCCAGATCCTTGCCCCTGCTACTCTGTCCTTAAAGTGTTTGGTTGTATTCAGGAAACTTCTTAGCTTTGGTTGAGTCCAGTTGTGCTGACTTCCCCTGTAGTATGTGCTGTCCTTCCCTTCACCTGAGATAATCTTGTCTACTATCTAGTTAGTGAATAACCATCTCTCTCCCTCCCACTCTCGTCACCATCAAAGAATGTTTTCTTCTGTGTGTAAAACTTTTCTTGAGTTCTTAGAATAGTGGTCTTATACAATATTTGTCCTTTTGTAACTGACTAAATTCATTCAGCATAATGCCTTCTAGATTCCTCCATGTTATAAGATGCTTCACGGATTCGTCATTGTTCTTTTATCGTTGCATAGTATTCCATTCTGTGAATATACCATAATTTGTTTATCCATTCATCCCCTGATGGGCACCTGGGTAGTATCCATCTTTTTGCTATCGTGAACAGTGCTGCAGTGAACATGGGTGTGCATTTATGTATTTGTATGATGGCTCTTATTTCTCTAGGATATATTTCAAGGAGTGGAATTGCTGAATCGTATGGTAGTATTTCTAGCTTTTTAAGGAAGTGCTAAATCGATTTCCAAAGTGGTTGTACCATTTTACATTCCCACCAAAAGTGTATAAGTATTCCTGTCCCTCCACAATCTCTTCAACAATTATTATTTTTTGTTTTTTGGATTAATGCTAGCCTTGCTGGGGTGAGATAGTATCTCATTGCAGTCTTGATTTGCATTTCTCTAATGGCTAATGATCGTAAGCATTTCTTCATGTGTCTGTTAGCCGCCAGAATGTCTTCTATGGCGAAGTGCCTATTCATATCCTTTGCCCATTTTTAAATTGAGTTGATTGTCTTTTTGTTGTTGAGGTTTTGCAGTATATTGTAGATTTTAGAGATTAGACGCTGACTGGATTTGTCGTAGCCAAAAATTTTCTCCCAGTCTGTAGGTTGTCTTTTTACTCTTTTGGTGAAATCTTTGATGAGCATAAGTGTTTGATTTTTAGGATCTCCCAGTTATCTAGTTTCTCTTCTGGTGTTTATGCATTGTTACTTATGGTTCATATTGTGTTTATCCCATGTATTAGGGCTCCTAGGATTGTCCCTATTTTTTCTTCCATGATCTTTATCATTTTTGATTTTATATTTAGGTCTTTGATCCATTTTGAGTTAGTTTTTGTGCATAGTTTGAGGTACGGGTCTTGTTTCATTTTTTTTGCAGCTGGATATCCAGTTGTGTCAGCACCATTTGTTAAAGAAAAAGTCTTTTCCTCAATTAACTGACTTTGGGCCTTTGTCAAATATCAGCTGTTCATAGGTGGATGAATTTATGCCTGGAGTCTCACTTCTGTTCCATTGGTTTATGTATCTGTTGTTATACCAGTACCACGCTGTTTTGACTACTGTGGCTGTATAATAAGTTCTAAAATCAGGTAGTGTGAGGCCTCCTACTTTGTTCTTCTTCTTCAGTAATGCTTTACTTATCTACGGCCATTTCCCTTTCCATATGGAGTTGATGATTTCTTTCTCCATCTCATTAAAAAATGCCATTGAAATTTGGAATGGGATTGCATTGTATCTGTAGATCACTTTGGGTAGAACTGACATTTTCACAATATTGAGTCTTCCTATCCACGAGCAACATATGTTTTTGGACTTATGCAGGTCTCTTTTGGTTTTTTGCAGTAGTGTCTTGTAGTTTTCTTTGTATAGGTCTTTTGAGTCTCTGGTTAGATTTATTCCTAAGTATTTTATCTTCTTGGGGGCTATTGTAAATGGTATTGATTTGGTGATTTCATCTTGGAAGTTCTCTTTGTTGGTGTAAAGGAATCCAACTGATTTTTGTATCTTTATCTTGTATCCTGATAGTTTGCTGAAATATTCTATTAGTTCCAGTAGTTTTCTTGTGGATTCTTTGGGGTTTTCTGTGTATAAGATCATATCGTCTACAAATAGAGATACTTTGACTTCTTCCCTACCGGTATGGATGCCCTTTATTTCTTTTCTAGCCTGATTGCTTTGGCTAAGACCCCTAGCACAAATGCTGAATAAGAGTGATGATAAAGGGCATCTTTGTCTGGTTCCTGTTCTCAAGGGGAATACTTTTGAAGTCTCTCTATTTAGGATGATGTCGGCTGTTGGCTTTTTATAAATGCCCTTAATTATATTGAGGAATTTCCCTTCTATTCCTATTTTGTTGAGAATTAAAAAAAATTTTTTTAAATTGTACTTTAGACGAAGATTTACAGAACTGTTTCTCATTAAACAATCAGTACACATATTGTTTTATGACATTGGTTAACAACCCCCTGACATGTCAATTCTGTCCCTTCTTGACCCCAGAGGACCTTTTTTTGGTGAAAATATACACAGCCAAAACTAGACCATTTCAAAAGTTTCTACATGTACAATTCAGTGACATCCATTACATTCTTCCAGTTGTGCTGCTGCTATTCTCTCTATCCTTTTCCAAATTATTCCATCACCATTATCTTCAACTCACTGCCCCCTAGGCTTCCCAAGAAACCTTTTGAGTTGCTGTTGCCAATATGATCTCACATAGATAATTCTTTTTTTTTTTTTGTACCTTAGATGGTTTACAGAACAAATAGTTTCTCATTAAACAGTACACGTACTGCCCTATGACAATGGTTAACAACCCCACGACATGTCAACACTGCCCTTTCTCAACCTTGGGTTCCCTATCACCAGCTTTCCTGTCCCCTTCTGCCTTCTAGTCCTTGTCCCTGGACTGCTGTATCTCATTAGTCCTGTTTTGTTTTATGGGGCTGTCCAATCCCCAGCTAAACAGTGAACCTCGGAAGTGACTTCACCACCGAGCTAAAAGGGTGTCTGGGGGCCATACGCTCGGGGTTTCTCCAGGTTCTTTCAGGCCAGTAAATCTGGTCTTTTCTGTGTGTGTTAGAATTTTGTTCTACATCCTTCTCCAATTCTGTTCAGAACCCTCTGTTGTGATCCGGGTCAGAGCAGTCAGTGGTGGTAGCCGGGCACTGTCTAACTGTACTGGGCTGAGTCTGGTGGAGGCCTTGGTAACTGTGGTCCATTAGTCCTTTGGACTAATGTTTTCCTTGTATCCTTGTTCTCTTCATTCTCCCTTGCTCCTGAAGGGGTGAGACCAGTGGAGTATCTTAGATGGCTGCTCACAGGCTTTTAAGACCCCAGATGCTACTCACCAAGGTAGAATGTAGAACATTGTCTTTATAAACTGTGTTATGCCAATTGAGCTAGATGTTCCTGGAGACCATGGTCCCCACAGCTCTCCACCCAGCAATTCAGTTCCTCAGGGAGTTTGGATGTGTCTATGGAGCTTCCATGACCTTTCCTTGTACAAGATGTGCTGGCTTCCCCAGTATTGTGTACTGTCTCACCCTTCACCCAAGACACCACTTATCTATTGTCTATTTAGTATTTCTCCCCCACCTCTCCCATCCCTCGTAACCAACAAGGATTGTTAGTTTTTGTGTTTAAAAATTTTTTAAAATTGTACTTCAGGTAAAGGTTTACAGAACAAATAGTTTCTCATTAAACAGTAGTACACATATTGTTTTATGACATTGGTTAGCAACCCCACGACATGTCAACCCTCTCCCTTCTCAACCTTTTTTTTTTTTTGTGAAAATATACATAGCCAAACATACACAATTTCAAAAATTTCTACTTGCACAGCTCAGTGACATCAACTACGCTCTTCCAATTGTGCTGCTATTCTCACTTTAGATGAAGGTTTACAGAACAAAATAGTTTCTCATTAAACAGTTAGTACACATGTTGCCCTATGACAATGGTTAACAAGCTCACTATACATCAACACTGTCCTTACTCAACCCTGGTTCCCTATCACCAGCTTTCCTGTCCCCTTCTGCCTTATAGCCCTTATCCCTGGACTGCTGTGCCTCATTAGTCCCATTTTGTTTTATGGGGCTGTCCAATCCCTGGCTGAATGGTGAACCTCAGAAGTGACTTCACCACTGAGCTAAAAGGGTGTCTGCGGGCCATACTCTTCGGGGTTTCTCCAGTCTCCTTTAGGCCAGCAAATCTGGTCTTTTTCTGTGTGTTAGAATTTTCTTTTACATCCCTCTCCAGCTCTGTCCAGAACCCTCTGTTGTAATCCCAGTCAGAGCAGTCAGTGGTGGTAGCCAGGCACCATCTAGCTGTACTAGACTCAGTCTGGTGGAGGCCTTGGTAGCTGTGGTCCATTAGTCCTTTGGACTAATCTTTTCCTCGTATCCTGTTCTTTTCATTCTCCCTTGCTCCTGAAAGGATGAGACCAGTGGAGTATCTTAGATGGCTGCTCACAGGCTTTTAAGACCCTAGATGCTACTCACCAAGGTAGAATGTAGAACATTGTCTTATAAACTGTATTATGCCAATTGAGCTAGATGTTCCCCGAGACCATGATTCCCACAGCCCTCTGCCCAGAAATTCAGTCCCTCAGGGAGTTTGGATGTGCCTGTGGAGCTTCCATGACCTTTCCTTGTACAAGTTGTGCTGGTTTCCCCAGTATTGTTTACTGTCTCCTCCTTCACCAAGATACCACTTATCTATTGCCTGTTTAGTATTTCCCCCCCACCCCTCCCATCCCGGGTAACCAACAAAGATTGTGACTTTTTGGGTGTAAACTTTTTCATGGGTTTTTACAATAGAGGTCTCATACAATATTTATCCCTTTATGATTGACTTATTTCACTCAGCATAATGTCCTCCAGTTTCATCCATGTTATGAGATGCTTCACAGATACGTCATTGTTCTTTATTGTTGCATAGTACTCCATTGTGTGTATGTACAATAGTTTGTTTATCCATTCGTCTGTTGATGGGCATCTAGGTTATTTCCATCTTTTTTCTATTGTGAACAATGCTGCAGTGAATATGGGTGTGCATATGTCTATTTGTTATGGCTCTTATTTCTCTAGAATATTTTCCTAGGAGTGGGATTGCATTTTGTAGTGCTTTTTTTTTTTTTTTTTTTTTTGTGGTGCTGATGTTTTCTTTGTTCCTCTTACTCTCCTGTGCTGAGTTTCTTTTGTTTGTGGATTTTTTTTTCATTTCTTTTGTTTTTGTATGTTTTGTTTTAACTAAGATTTTATGTTTTTCTTCTTTATTTTGATGAGTAGGCTTGTTAACTTTCTTTGTGGTTACCTTGAAATTTACCCTTATCTTCCTAGATTTGAACCAGTCTATTATTACTTGGTATGTCCTTGCCTTTCTCTCCATTAGAAGATTCTATACCCTCTTTTATTGTTCAAATGCTGTTGTAATTTACAGATTAACCTCTCTGATTTCCTGTTGTAATTCTTTTGGTTTTGCATAGTCCTTAAGAGTTCATTTCCTAGGTTGGTAAGTGGCTAGTACAATCCTGCATCCTATATTCAGCCTGTGGTCTGATGTCGTTTGTTTTCAGACTGAAGGACTCCCTTTAATAAGTCTTGTTAGTTTGGTTTGGTTTTTACGTAGTCCCTTCGTTTCTGTTTATCTGGAAATGACCTAATTTCACTATCATATTTGAATGAGAGTTTTCCAGAATATATTATTCTTGGCTGGCAATTTTTTTCTTTCAAGGTTTTATATAAGTTATCTCATTGCCTTCTTGCCTGCTTGGTTTCTGCTGAATAATCCAAGCTTAGTCTTACTGTTTCTCCTCTGTATGTGGCTTTTTGTTTTTCTTGAGCTGCTCTCAGGATTCTTTGTTTGCCTTTGGTTTTAGCGAGTGTGATTATGATATGCCTTGGTGATTTTCTTTTGGAGTCTGTCCTATATGGGGTTTGTTGAGCTTCTTGGATGGTCAGCTTTTCATCTTTCATGGTATTGGGGAAGTTTTCTGTCAGCAGTTCTTCCATGATGCTTTCTGCGTTTTCTGTTTTCTCCCCCTGTTCTGGAACTCCAATCACACACAGATTTTTCTGTTTGATTGTATCCCACTTAATTCTCAGGGTTTCTTCATTTCTCTTTGTCTTTTTTTTTTTTTTCTGATTTTGCCTGAGAGTTGTATCCAAGTGTTTGTCTTCAATTTCACTGATCCTATCTTCCATCGTTTGAAACCTGCTCCTCAGCCCTTCTATGACACTGTCCGTTTCTGAAATCTTGTTGTTTATCTTTTGGATTTCTAATTGTTGTTTTTGCATGATTTGTAGTTGTGAATTTATTTTAGCATTTTGTTCCTGTATTATTTTCTTGAATTCCTCCATTTTTTGTCTGTATTTTCCATGAACTCAACTACCTTTTCCATGAATTTCTCTAATTTTTCCTCATTTTTGTTTGCTTTTTGCTTCAACTCTTGTATAATTCTGAGTATTAGAGATTTGAATTTCCTATCAGTTTGGCCTGGTGCCTTTTCTTCTACTGGAATGTCATCTGGTGGTTTATTTTCAATGCCTATTGGAACCATCCTGTCCTATTTTTGTGAATGTTTTGATATTTTCTGCTGTCTTCACAGCATTCAGCAGTTATTTTCCTCATTTACTGATTGTAGATTTGTTTGTTTTGTCCTGCTTTTTTGTACTATTTGTTTATGTCTGAGCAGGTGGGCTGTGCATTCTTTGTTGTTTTCTCATCTGTGGGCATGATACTTTTCACCTCTTTCTCCAATGGGCAAGGTCAGTCACTCAGGTATGATACAGCAAGGCAGGTCCAGCTGAAGGGGAGTTGCTGGGATGGGTTGTTTGTGGCATGTACCAGGGCTGACAGTGTGGACTGGGAATCAGTGAAGGGCAGGTTGCAGTAGGCCGTGCCTGTGCTGCTTGGGAGTGTGATGTTCAGCGCATGGTGCAGGTAGGCAGGAAGGAGGGGGTAGATTGTGATGTGTGGAGCTAAGATGGGTATGGGAAAGAAGAGAGAGAGGAGAGAGGAACAGGAGCCAAAAACATACACACAAAAGATGTGCTAAGGGAGCTTGCTATTGGAGTGGAGAGATGAGAGACTGAGAAATGGGGAAAAACAAAAACGAAAAAAAAGAAAAAGGGTAAAAGAAAAGAATAAATCAAGAGACTGGAAATGAAGAAAGACAAAAAAGGAATGAGAGAAGAAAACAAAACAAAGAGACAAAAGAAAAAATAAAACCAAGAAAAAAGAAATGGCCCCAGGGCTGTCCCTGTGCATCTGTGCAGAGTAGGGGAATAGCTTTCAAGCCTCGTTATACTGCCCGGCTAGAAGGGGCTCCCAAGCCAAGAAAAGAGAAAGAAAACAAACAAATCAAAACAGGACAAGTCAAAGCAAGCAAACAAAAAAGCCTGGGGGGTCCCACCAGCATGGCAGCATGGGCCAGGAAGCAGTTCCACAGTGAAGTGATATTTCACAGCCTTTCAGGAAGAAGCAAAGATGGTGCATGGAGCCAGGTATTTGAGACAAAGGAGGAGAAGGTTGTTAGAGGTAATGAACATATCTAAAGAAGTGGAAAAAAGCAACACCAGCAGCCAGCAAAAGGCACTCAGGGAGCCAGCCATTGCAGGCTGGTGGAATCCTAGTGATACCGGGGTGAAGCTGGTGCTTCCTGGCCAAGAGACTGTGGCTGCAGGAAGCAGAGGAGGCTAAGTGGGGGTGAAGAAGGGTGAGGGGTGGGAAAGTCTATATCACTGGTTACCAGTTGTTCTGTCTCCTATTGGAAGCTTCGTGAAGCTGCTTTCTCGTACCCCCTTTCGCTGATCTCTGATAGGAGTCCAAGATGGCAGATACATGCTGTGGTAGCTGACAGGGGACATCTGCATGTATCTGTCCTCACTCTCTGTTCTCAGTGAGTTTCTTATTCCATTCGGTGCTTGGCTGAGTTCTTTATCTCTTCAGTTGATGCTTAGGATTTCCGGATTGACGTGTGACTGTTTGACTTAGTTTTTCTCATCTTTGCTGCGGAGGGACATTGTGGTGCTTCTGATTATAGTGCCATATTGCACCGAAATCCCCTGTTGAGGGTTTTTATCATGAATGGGTGTTGGACTTTGTCAAATGCCTTTTCTGCATTAGTTGGGATCATGTGGTTCTTATCTTTTGTTTTATTAATGTGATAGATTACACTGATTGTTTTTCTAATGTTGAACTATCCCTGCATACCTGGTATCATCACACTTGATCATGGCGAATTATTTTTTTGATATGTTGCTGAATTCAATTGACTAGAAGTTTGTTGAGGATTTTTGCCTCTATGTTCATGAGGGATATTGGTCTGTGCTTTTCTTTTTTTGTGGTGTCTTTACCTGGTTTTGGTATCAGGGTTATGCTGGGTTCATAGACCGAGTTTGGGAGTATTCCATCCTTTTCTATGCTCTGAAATACCTTCAGTAGTAGTGGTGTTAATTCTTCTCTGAAAGTTTGGTAGAATTCTCCAGTGAAACTCTCCAGAGCAGGGCTTTTCTTTTCTTGGGAGTTCTTAAACTACCTTTTCAATCTCTTCTTTTGCAATAGGTTTATTTAGTTGTTCAACCTCTGATTGTGTTAGTTTAATTAGGTAGTGAGTTTTCAGGAATTTGTCCATTTCCTCTAGGTTTTCAAATTTGTTAGAGTACAATTTTTCATAGAATTCTGTTATGATTCTTTTAATTTCATTGGGTCTGTTGTGATATCACCCATCTAATTTCTTATACAAGTTATTTGCTTCCTCTCCTGTTTTTTTTTTTTGTCAGCTTGGCCAGTGGTTTATTGATTTTGTTGATGTTTTCAAAGAACCAGCTTTTGATCTTGTTAACTCTTTCAGTTGTTTTTCTATTCTCTATTTCATTTAATTCTGCTCTAATTCTTATTATTTCCTTTTTTCTGGAGCCTGAGGGCTTCTTTTGCTGCTCTGGTTCTACTTGTTCAAGTTGTAGGTTTAATGTTTTGATTTTGGCCCTTTCTTCTTTTTGGATGTGTGCATTCATTGCTATAAACTAACCTCTAAGCCCTGCTTTTTCTGTGTCCCAAAGGTTCTGGTAGGATGTTTCATTCTCATTTGATTCTATGAATTCCTTTATTCCATCCTTAATTTCTCCTATAACTCAGTAGTTTTTGAGCAAGGTTTTGTCCAATTTCCATGTGTTTGATTTTCTTTCCTTGCTTTTTCCATTATTGATTTCTACTTTTATGGCTTTATGGTCAGAAAAGATGCTTTGTAATGTTTTGATGCTTTGAATTTTGTTAAGCCTTGCTTTATGGCCTAATATGTGATCTATTCTGGAGAATGTTCCACGTGCATTAGATAAGAAAGTAATACTTGGATGCTGTTGGTTGGAGTGTTCGGTATATGTCTGTGAGATCAAGTTAGTTGATTGTAGCATTTAGATCTTCTGTGTCTTTACTGAGCTTCTCTCTGGATGTTCTGTCCTTCACTGAAAGTGGTGTGTTGAAGTCTTTTACTATTATTATGGAGCTGTCTATCTCTCTTTTCAATGGTGTTAGAGTTTGTTTTGTGTATGTTGAAGCCCTGTCGTTGGGTGCATAAATATTTATTATATTTACGCCCTCCTAGGTATTGACCCTTCAATCATTGTATAGTGTCCTTCCTTATCCTTTATGGTGGATTGTACTTTAAAGTCTATTTTGTCAGAGATTAATATTGCCACTCCTGCTCTTTTTTGAGTGTTGTTTGCTTGATATATTTTTTCCATCCTTTGAGTTTTCGTTTGTTTGTGTCTTTATGTCTAAGGTGTGTGTCTTGTAGGCAGCATATAGATGGATCAAGTTTTTTTTTTTTTATCCGATCTGTCACCTTCTGTCTCTTTATTGGTACATTTAGTCCATTTACAGTCAGTGTTATAATTGATAGGTATGAGTTTAGTGCTGTCATTTTGACGTCTTTTTTTGGGTGTTGTTCACAGTTTGTTTTTTCCACTTAATTTTATGTGCTGAGTCGTTTTTCTTTATGTATTTTCTTTTCATCTTTTTCAATCTTGTTGATTTTGTATTGCTGAGTCTTCATATTTTTCTTGTTTTTATTTTCATGTGTAGGATTGTTAGTTTCCTTTGTTGTTACCGTGATATTTACTCCTATTTTTCTAAGTTTAAACCAGTCTTTAATTTCTTTATATTGCCTTGACTTCCTCTCCATATGAAAAATCTATGTCTACATTTTTAGTCCCTCTTTTTTGTTTTAGTGTTGTCATCTTTTACATACTGACATCTCTATTTCCATATTTTCTGTGTTTTAGCTTTGATTTATTTATATGACTTCCGTGTCTGGGTTGATATCTCTTCACTCTGTCCTGTGTTCTAGTCTTGGGTTCTTATCTGATGTTATTGATTTTCTAACTGGAGGATTCCCTTTAGTATTTCTTGTAATTTTGGCTTTTTTTGCAAATTCCTTAAACTTTTGTTTATCTGGAAATGTCCTAATTTCACCATTATATTTGAGAGATAGTTTTCCTGGATATATAATTCTTGGCTGACAATTACTTTCCTTCAAGGGTTTATATATGTCATCCCATTGCCTTCTTGCCTCCATGGTTTCTGCTGAGTAGTCCAAGCTTAGTCTTATTGACTCCTTTGTAGATGACTTTTTGTTTATCCCTAGCCGCCCTTAAAATTCTCACCTTACCTTTGGTTTTGGCAAGTTTGATTATAATATGTCTTTGACTTTCTTTGAGGATCTAGTTTTGTGGGGTTTAATGAGCATCTTGGATAGATATCTTCTCATCTGTCATGATATCAGGGAAGTTTTCAGCCAAGAAATCTTCAACGATTCTCCCTGTATTTTCTGTTATACCCCCTGTTCTTGTACTCCAAGCACTCGTAAGTTATTCCTCTTGATAGAATCCTACATAATTCTCAGAGTTTCTTCATTTTTTAATTTCTTTTTTCTAATTTTTCCTCAAATAAGTTGATGTCAAGTGCTTTATCTTCAATCTCATTGATTCTAACTTCTGTTGCCTCAGTTCTGCTCGTATGACTTTCTACTGAGTTGTCTAATTCTGAAATTTTACTGTTAATCTTCTGGATTTCTGATTGCTATCTCTCTATGGATTCTTACAGCTTCTTAAATTTGTCATTATTCTCTTGTCTAATCTTGTTAAGTTTCTCTGTTGCTTTTTCTCTGTGTTCCTTGGCTTGGTCTTCATTTTGATTGATCTCCTTCCTGATCTCTTGAAGAGTTCTGTATGTTAATCTTTCGTATTCCAACCCTAGTGATTCTAAGAAATTCTTTTCCTCCAGAAAATTTCTTGATTCTCTATTGTGGGAGCTTACTGAAGCCATCATGGTCTGCCTGTTTATGTGATCTGGTATTAACTGCTGTCTCCATGCCATCAATAAGTTATTATATTTATTTATGTTTGCTTACTTTGTCCTAGCTTCTTGTTTTATTTTGTTTATGTGTATTGTTGTAGCTTAAACTATTTTGTTTTGATATGCCCAAATAGGCTGCTCATGTGAGCTAGTTTGATTATTGACAGCTTTGAAACCCTAACGTCCTGTCACCAGATGGTTAGGTCTGTTACTAAGTAACACTAAGTGAGCACAGGATTCTTTTACTTTTCTTGTATGGATTCAGCTCAGGTGACCAGGTTGTCAGTCACCAAGTGTGTGTGCAGGCTCTCACCTACAGTCCTAGACTGGCATGGGCCACTGATGTAGGCACAGACATCTGGCTGCAGTAGGGGGTCATGTGCTGAGCAAGGCAGGGCACTGATGGCTGACCCTGAGTGTCTGGGAGGAAAGCATCTCCCTGTTCTCTAGAGCACATAGGTGGGTAGGTTTTACAGCCAGACTATGAGCACCTAATGCTGTTGGCTGAAAGGGTTGAGGGGCACCACTTATTCTTGGACCCCTGTCACAAGTGACTAGGTGGCGTGGGCGGAGCCACCAGTCCTCAGGCCCCTGATGTGGGTAGGTGAAGACCCTGCTTAATGAGCAGAGCAGCATCAAATGTCATGAACCTGTCACTTCACAGCTGAAACAGTTGAAGTTAGATTTTAGGTATATATCCTGCTGTACTGTGGTAATAAGGGCCTATGCTGTTGTAATGGGCCCACACAAGTCTATGCAGTGGTGAAAGGCACTCAATGTCTGTGCCTAGGCAAAGGAGCTGTGCCTTCCCAGATTTCCTGGCTTAGGGATGCCATTAGATTATTTTTCCTGTTCGTTAATTTGTTCCCTCTCCAGGGCTGGGAGAACAGCTCAGGGTGCATGTCAGGGCCTACTTCTGGCCCAGGGGACTCCGCAGTCACTGAAGCTGGCCCGAGACCACGTGCAGAGTGAGAAGCAGAGAGGTAAATGGGAGAGAGGTTTTTCCCAAAGGAGGGTGTTTTTGATCCGTGTGGTAGGCCAGACACAAGTACTTATCTTTCACCATTTGAAGGCTGCTTCTCACTGGTTCTGGATGCCCAAGTAGACTCTCCACCGCTGGGTCTCTCCTGATTTAGAAAACACCTCCCAAGTGCCACTGCTTGCCTCACCGTGCACATGGGCTGATCCAGCCTGAAGGGCTCTGGCTCCTGCCAGGTCCAGTCTAGCAACTCCTTGCTGCTTCCGAACCATCTCTCCCTCCCCCCACCACTCAATCTGATTCCTCAACTTTGCCTTTGATGTTCAGGGCTCCTGGATTGTCATATATAATTGATTCACTTGTTTTTTGGGTACTTGTTTTAAGAGGGACCACTGGAAGCATCTGGCTACTCTGCCATCTTGGCCCCACCCTTCAGCCATATATTCTTTGTAGAGCTTGAAAGTGATCATCTCATTGAGCCTTAGTTTCCTCATCTCTAAGAAATAAAGATGACAATATTTTTTGCAAGTGCTGTTTTAAAAGAAAATGAAAATCTTCAGAGTACAAATATTTCTTAACAAATCTTAGTTTTCTTTCTTCCTTTTCCAAAGCTAATGGCCTAAGGGCAAAAGATACCTCAAAAGTGGGGAAGTTCTCAGGTGTCAATCTCAGATCAAACCCATGTAATAAATTGAAGACATTTAACTTGATTAGTCCCCTTAAACTCTTTACACGGCCTTCCTAGTCCTCTGTTTAACCCAGTGAGTCTCAGTCTTTTGTTCATTATCACACTCTTAAAGAGCCTTTTAGAATTTTTATCCCCCTAATTGCCCTCTCCCCCATGAAATTTACTATATATCTCTTTATGTATTTTATATGTAAAAAGAGTAAAATTTTTGCCCTCCAAAACCCAATTTTCACCCTGTTGAGGGTTATATAAGGATCCCTGATGGGACAGTGGTTAAAATGCTCGACTGCTAACCAAAAGATTGGTGGTTCAAACACACCAGCCGCTGGTGGGAAAAAGATGTGGCTGTGTGCTCCCATAAAGTTTTACAGCCTTGGAAACCCTATAAGGCAGTTCTTCCCTATCCTATAGGGTCTCTATCAGTTGGAATCGACTTGACAGTAATGGGTTTCATTTTGGTTTGGGGGTTATATGGAGCACAGTTCTACTCTGACACACACGGGGTTGCCATAAATCAGAGTTGACTCAAAAACTGGTTTGGTTTTTTGTTTTGGGGGGTGGTATTGCTCCCGTTGAGAATGCATGAATTATTGTATAAAAGTGTTAAAAGGATTTATGAAGACATATTTTTAAAGCCTGCAGAAGAAGACATTATTGGACTCTATTTCAGAACATGCCCTTCTTGTCATCATCATTACTACTAGAGATATTAAACAATTGGCCAAGTTTTAACAGATTTTTATTTCTTATGATTAGTTATAAAGGTCGAAGTCAAACTGTCAGAAAGAAAGGAAGAAACTTGGGGTGCAAGAAATTAACTGATGCTCATCCCCCATCCACTGAAGTGTTGTTCCTTACTCGGAGGACATTAGGGCACGTTGTTTGCACTATGAGTACAGAGACAACGTGGCCAAGTCTAAAAAAACTAATTTCATGTCAATCAACTGGCTGGTTTCTATTCTACTGTATGTGGATGTCCAGATTTTGCCCAATTAAAGTTCTTTTCCTCACTTAAAATTGCAGCTGGTATTACTTTCCTCTTAGTGCTTATAACTGAGTTTTTTATGGGGGAACTTTGCTAAATGCAGTACTTATTTGAGTTTTTTAATAACTCTGATGACAGACAGTAAGACTTAATTTGCACACTGAGCTTCTAAAAAATAGGCCATATTTTTCTTGTTATTATTTTGAGAAAGTCTCAACATGTTGTAACAAAAACCATTGAAAAATGAAACGTTGATTGAATGAAGAACAAATTGTGATATATCCATATAATGTAATACTACTCAATGATAAAAAGAACAAATTATTGATAAATGCAACATGGATGAATCTCCAAAACTATATGCTTAGTGAAAGCAGCCAGAAAAAAGAGAACATATTATCTGAAGCCATTTTTATAGGATTCTAGTATAGACAAATCTAATCTATAGTGACAGAAAGCAGATCAGTGGTGCCTGGAGATGTGCATGGAGATAGGAGTTGACTGGGAGGGGCACAGGGAACTTTGTGTTGTTGTTGTTCGGTGCCATTGAGTCAGTTCTGGCTCCTAGTGACCTTATGTATAACAGAAAAAAAAGTTGCCTGGTCTTGCACCATCCTTACAATCGTTGCTGTGTTTGAATTTATTTTTGCAGCTACTGTGCCAGTTCATCTCACTGAAGGTCTTCCTCTTTTTCACTCACCTTCTACTTTACCTAGCATGATGTCCTTCTCCAGGGATTGGTCCTTCCCAATAACATGTCCAAAGTAAGCAAGACATAGTCTCGCCATCCTTTAGGGTGATGGAAAAGTTCCATATCCTGATTGTGGTGGTGGTTGCATAACAAAAGCTGTCAACTGTATCCTTAAAATAAGTACATAAAACAGTAAGCCAAAATCTTGTTAAAAGTCTAGCAATGAAAGTTACTTATGTGATAATGCCAACAAATAGTATTTGTAGAATCATCACAGCAGTCATCTTCTAGTGTAAGTCCTACTATGTTTTTTCAACAGCTTTATTGAGGTGTAAAAATTCTCCCAATGTAAATGCACAGTTGAATGATTTTTATTAAATGTATACAGTTACGTCATCATCATCACAATCCAGTTAGAACACGTCCATCACCCAAAAAGTGTGCTCATGCCTCTTTTGCAGTCAATCCGTTTTCCTACCCTCAGCCGCAGCAATGCTAAGCTGCTCTCTGCCTTTATAGCTGTGCCTTTTCTAGAAATTTCATATAAATGGAATTTTGTATAATAGAACATGGCAGTCTCTTGCATCTGACTTCTTTTTTTGTGTTCTTTAATTATTATTATTATTTTGTCTTCTTTTGTTTTCTCAAGATGAAGAAACTCAAGTCCAAAGTGGTTGTGGAGAGAGTATGGCCCTCAGACACCCTTTTAGTTCAGTAATGAAGTCACTCCCAAAGTCCATCATTCAGCCAAAAATTAGACAGCCCCATAAAACAAAACGAGACTAATGGGGCACAACGGTCCAGGAACAAGGACTAGAGGGAAGGAGGGGACAGGAAAGCTGGTAATAGGGAACCCAAGGTTGAGATGGGACAGTGTTGACAAATTGTGGGGTTGTTAACCATTGTCATAGAACAATATGTGTACTGACTGTTTAATGACAAACTATTTGTTCTGTAAACCTTCATCTAAAGTACAATAAAAAAACTTTTAAAAAGACAAAGTGGTTATGGAATTTATCTTAGGTCACATGTTAATAGCAGATGCAGGAAACGAGAACACATCTGCTGATTCTCAGGCCAGGACTCTTTCCACAACACCGTGCTATTGACAGGATATGATATACCAGAGTAAGAAAAAAACACAGTTTGGGGAATCATCTCAACAACTGACTCAGCTTCTCTGGGGCTCAATTTTCCCCAATATAAAATAAAGATAATAATATCTATTGCATAGCTCTGTTGTGAAGAATGTTAAGTGTAAAGTACATAACACAGGACTAAGCAAACATTAGGAACCTAATAAATGATTGTTAATGTTGACTGAAAAATTACTTACAGCACATTCCATCTTGAAATAAAGGACCCAATCAGTTGCCAGTTCTGACTCATGCAACCCCATGTGTGTCAAAGTAGAACTGTGCTCCGTAGGGTTTTCAATGGCTGATTTTTTTGGAAGTACTGTATTTTTATGCAAATAATGTGCACCTTCTATGTTTGTTTACCCCTAGGAGGTATTTTCCTAAGCGCCGCTATGCCAGTTTTTTTTACATGTTGCTATACATAAAAAAATTAGCCTAGCGAGCTTTCAAAAAATGCCCCATGGGGAGAGGGAGCAGTTGGCAAACAAGCATAGAAGGCATCCATTATTTGTGTAACAATACAGTAGATAGCCAGGTCTTTCTTCTGAGGAGTCTCTGAGTGGATTCAAACTCCCCACTTTTCTGTTAGATACGAAGTGCATAAACCATGTGCACCACCCAGGAGATCTGAGACAAAAATCACAGGGAGGGAAAGTCACACATGTTGGCAATTAAAGACCAGGGTTTAAACATTGACTTATTTAAATTTTAAAAGAAAAATGATGCCATGATCAAAGACAGGGCTTGCTAAATTGGGAATGATTTGCTGAATATAGTTAACTGAAACAGTGCTTTACTTCCTTGGTAGGAAGAACATTTTATGATTAATCTTTTTCTTGTCTGATTTTGTGCTTAACTCAGTGGTTCTTGCTCCTGGCTGCAGGTTACAGTCACCTGGGGAGTGTTAAAAAATGCCAATGTCTTGTCTGTACCCCAGAGATTCTGATTTCATTGGTCTGAGGAGGCATCTGGGCATCAAGGATTTTAAAGTTTCCCTAGCAATGTTAATCTACAGCCTTCATGAAGAACCAGCAACCTAAGGAACAATTTTATTCATTTCCTGGGTTTCAAGGAATGGGTCCAAAATTGTGGTCTAACTATCTTTACAGTGTGCCATTTCTGGCACCTTAGGATAAGGCAAACCACAGAGCCAACCTGTTCCCACACAGCTCTTCTGTACATAGATGATCTTTTCTCATTTTTCTAAACAACATTGGATGTTTGCAAAATCAAGCCTGCGGGCTTTGTATGAATAACTTCAACTATTTCTGCTCGGAAAGAGGAGGTTGTCCTCCACTTCTACGTCCTACTCTGCCACTTTCCTTTTCACTCCTTGGTCACACCTGGGTGTTTAAACATATATTTTTAAAACAATAAGTGCATCTCTCATGAGTAACAACTTTAATGAAACAAACAAAAGTCTGTATGGATTGTTGCTCTAACTAAAAAGCTCTGTAGACTTGGAAGGCCTGGACAAGCCTCCTACCCTCTTTGGTCTTCAAATATTTTATTTGTAAAATTAATGGAGTTCAATTTTATGAACTCTAAGATATTTTCCTGTTATAAATTCTATGATTCGGTGGTTGTAACTTTCATGACTAATATAATAATGAAGCCCTGGTGGCACAGTGGTTAAGCGCTCGGCTGCTAACTTAAAGGTTGGTGGTTTGAACCTACCAGGAAACCCTATGGGGCAGCTCTACTCTGTCTTATAGGGTTGCTGTGAGTCGAAGACTACTGGACAGCAACAAGTTCGTATAGTAATGAAAAAATTCTTTATTTAGTTTCCCATTTACAACTCTGTTACTGCTACTAAACAGCTGTCTCAAATGATCGTTTTGATCTCTGTTAAAATTATTAGTACTTACACATAAATGATATATTTGGTCTTAGAGCAGTGTATTTAAATTATATTTCCCAAGAAAGGTAATGTTTTAGTCTATACTTTCCAGAAAGAACTGACAGCTGTAATCGAAGAACATCTATATACATTAATAAATCATTATCCTTCACAGCAAGGTACCCACAGAACCCCAGCTAATTGATACTCTAATTGGTCAACTATGCTGAGAAGTCGTAATGTGACACTAATCATTATTTGGTATAGTGATTAGGAGCCTGAGTGTGACACTTGTTGCTTCCTGGGAAAATCACTAATAAATCCACATAAACCAGAAGTCCAAGCCAAAAGAAAGCTTTTGCTGTAGAACTGAAGGAGAGTTGTTTAAAGAAAGGAAAACAATTCTAAATAGTAAAATAAATATTTTCATCTGTCTTTGGGTGACCTTATACTAAACCTCTTCCCTCATGAGAAGGGTGTCTCCAAGCCTGTGGTTTTACACCATGTTGGTGGTTTTGGAGATTCTACCCATAGTCCTGCAAGGGGCCACTTCCCAGCCACACAAACCTGACTTCCTCCTCTTTTCTCCACAAACACCCACATACTCACTAGAGTCCTAGTTTCTTAAGATGGCATTCTCTTACTTTAATGTCAATTCATAACTATGTATCAGGGCTTTGTCCCCAGAATATCTTTAAGCAGGTTTCCCTACTTCATTTCTAAGGCACAGCCTGGCATTGAAGCTCTGCTTTCTGGTGGTGCTAAGGTTGGAAGGAACATGGGTCAATGAAATAATTTATCTGAGGTAAGAATCACTTCAAATTAAGTTCATTAGTCTACTCATTTGTAGAGGCTTAAGGACAATCATCATGGCTAAATCAAAGAAAGCATACAAACCTAAGAGGTTAGATACACTGCCTCAAGAATATAATAAGACAGGAACCAGTCCATCATGTCATTGCTGACAATCCCAAAGAAACCCCAGTGGGGTATCATTGTCACACTGCCATGGAGCCATCTGAGAGAAGCCAGAGGCTAAAAGGTCAAAATGACAGATTGCTCAGAAGTCATAGACACCAAACAAAACTTGAGATATTCTAAGATGTGGAATATGTGTTCCAAGAAGGCACCCAAACTACTGTGTGTTTTCTTGTGCGTTGCTTAAACCAGGTCTACTCTTCATAAACCAGATGCTTTATTTTTGGCGGCAGAAACTTTTTCCAAAATACATTTTAGAAAGATATCCAGTATATGATATTAAAAATAAATGAATATTGTTATGGATTAAATTGTCTTCCAAAAATGTGTGTCGACTTGGCTAGGCCATGATTCCCAGTATCGTGTGGTTGTCTTCTGTTTTGTGATCTGATGTAATTTTCCTATGTGTTATAAATCCTAAACTCTATGATGTTAATGAGGCAGGATTAGAAGCAGTTATGTCAATGAGGCAGGACACAATCTACAGGATTAGGTAGCGTCTTTTGAGATATAAAAGAGACAAGTGAGCAGAGAAGGAAGAGCCAGGAGCAGAGGGTGTCTTTGTATCTGGGGTCCCTGTGCTGAGAAACTCCTACCCCAGGGGAAAATTGATAACAAAGGTCTTCCCCCAGAACTGACACAGAGAGAAAGTCTTTCCCTAGAGCTGGAGCCATGAATCCAGACTTCTAGCCTCCTAGACCATGAGAGAATAAATTTCTGTCTGTTAAAGCAATTAATTTGAAATATTTCTGTTTTAGCAGCACTAGATAACTAAGACAAATATATTGGGGGAGGGGAGCTTAGAAAATGTGTTTCAGCCTGCAAAGGGGTAGATAGTTGCCCCTTCACCAAATGAGCTCTGTGAGTTAATGCAAGGGAGATTTCAAGGAGCTGCCATCCCAGATGAATGGGCTCAAGCACATGCCTCATGAAACCTCCAGGGGAAATATCTTCTTTGCTATCAAACGAGAATCTGTAAGAAGAGCTGCTCTTCATGGTTACCATGGAACAGAGCAGAGCCAAACTGGGACTGGCAACATCCCTGGCTATATGGAAGAGACTCAACCAGAGTGTCTCATACTGAGTCATCAGGGTATTTCCCAGGGAGATTTAAGCAACTAGTTTTGCAATTGGAAGCTTCCTATAAGAACGTACACCTTTTAGCATCTTACTGATGAAATCAAAGTACCTGCAAAACTGGAAGCTTCGCCTCATTAAGGAACATTTCATGGCTTGGTGTTGACACGATGCAGGATGTAACACTGGTGTAGGAGAGTCCAGGGCTCTTCATCATACCATACCTCCATCTAGGTCTATACACTTCTGAAGGCGATGTTCTCATTGCTCTAACCCTTCCCTGAAGAATTCAGTACTCTTTGATTCATACCACGTCAAAACGGCAGCTTTGGTGTCCTCGAAGGACTCAACTTATGTTCCTTTTAAATGTTCTTTGAGTTTTGGGAACAAAAAGATGTCTGAAGGGGCAAGATCAGGCTGTAGGGTGGATGGAGTAAGGTTTCCCAACAAAATTCTTGTAAGACAGCCCTTGCTACCCTCGAAGAATGAGCAGGTGCATTGTGATGGAAAAAAATGCCTCAGCACAACTTTCCTGGGCTTTTTCTCACCAATGAAGTTTTCAGTTTTCTTAAAACTTCTTCATAGTAAGCCCCCATGATCATCCTGTGTCCTTTGAGAAAACTTGTCAAGATTACCCCTTGGGAATTTCCCAAAACAGTCACCAACCTCTGAGTGGTCTTTCCTCTCTTGGCTCTTTTTTTTTTTTTTTTTTAATTGTTGTACTTTAAGTGAAAGTTTACAATTCAAGTTAGTCTCTCATACAAAAATTTGTACATACATTGTTATGTGACCCTAATTGCTCTCCCTATACTGTGACAACACATCCCTCCTTTCCACCTCTGATTTCCCGTGTCCATTCAACCACCTCCTGACCCTCTCTGCCTTCTCATCTCACCTCCGGACAGGAGCTGCCCATTTAGTCTCATGTATCTACTTGAACTAAGAAGCACACTCGTCACGAGTATCATCTTAAATCCCATAGTCCAGTCTAATCTTTGTCTGTTGACTTTGGGAATGGTTTTAGTTCTGGATTGACAGAGAGTCTGGGGGCCATGCTTTCTGGGGTTTCTCCAGTCTCAATCAGACCATTAAGTCTGGTCTTTTTACTAGAATTTGAGTTTTGAACCCCACCTTTCTCCTGTTCCATCAGGGACTCTCTGTTGTGTTCTCTGTCAGGGCCCTCATTGGTAGTAGCCGGGCACCATCTAGTTCTGGTCTCAGGCTGATGAAGTCTCCGGTTTGTGTGGTTCTTTTTGTCTCTTGGGCTAATACTTTCCTTGTGACTTTGGTGTTCTTCATTCTCTTTTACTCCAGGTGGTTGGGACCAATTGATGCATTTTAGATGGCTGCTTGCTAGCTTTTAAGACCCCAGACGCCACTCACCAAAGTGGGATGCAGAACATTTTCTTAATAAACTTTGTTATGCCAATTGACCTAGATGTCCCCTGAAAGCATGGTCCCCAGACCCCTGCTCCTGCTACTGTGTCCCTCAAAGTGTTTGACTGTATTCAGAAACTTCTTAGCTTTTGTTTAGTCCAGTTGTGCTGACTTCGCCTGTAGTGTGTGCTGTCCTTCCCTTCACCTGAGGTAATTCTTGTCTACTAGCTAGTTAGTGAATAACCCTCTCCCTCTCTCCCCACACTTGTAACTATCAAAGAATGTTTTCTTGTATATTTCAACCTTTTCTTAAGTTCTTATAATAGAGGTCTTATACAATATCTGTCCTTTGTGACTGACTAAATTCACTCACATAATGCCCTCCAAATTCCTCCATGTTATCAGATGTTTCACGGATTCATCATTGTTCTTTATCGTTGCGTAGTATACCATTCTGTAAATATACCATAATTTGTTTATCTATTCATCCTTTGATGGGCACCTAGGTTGTTTCTATCTTTTTGCTATCGTAAACAGTGCTACAATAAACATAGATGTGCATATATCTATTCGTGTGACGGCTCGTAGGTCTCTAGGATATATTCCGGGAGTGAGATTGCTGAATCCTATGTTACTTCTATTTATACCTTTTCCAGGAAACACCAAATCAATTTCCAAAGTGGCTGTACCATTTTACATTCCCACCAACAATATATAAGTGTTCCAGTCTCTCCACAACCTCTCCAGCATTTATTATTTTCTGTTTTTTGGATTAATGCTAGCCTTGTTGGGATGAGATGATATCTCATTGTAGTTTTGATCTGCATTTCTCTAATGGCTAATGACCCTGAGCATTTCTTCATGTGTCTGTTAGACACCTGAATATCTTCTTTGGCAAAGTGCCAATTCATATCCTTTGCCCATTTTTTAATTGGGTTATTTGTCTTTTTCTTTCTGAGTTTTTGAAGTATCTTGTAGATTTTAGAGATTAAACCCTGATCAGATTTGTCGTAGTCAAAACTTTTTCCCTGTCTGTAGGTTGTCTTTTTACTATTTTGGTGAAGTCCTTGATGAGCATAAGTGTTTGATTTTTAGGAGCTCCCAGTTATCTAGTTTCTCTTCTGGTGTTTGTGCATTGTTACTTATGGTTCATATTGTGTTTATGCCATGTATTAGGGCTCCTAGCATTGTCCCTATTTTTCTTCCATGATCTTTATCGTTTTCGATTTTATTTTTAAGTCTTTGATCCATTTTGAGTTAGTTTTTGTGCATAGTGTAAGGTATGGCTCTTGTTTCATTTTTTTGCAGATGGATATCCAGTTATGCCAGCACCATTTGTTAAAGAAACAGTCTTTTCCCCAATTAACAGACTTTGGGCCTTTGTCAAATATGAGCTGCTCATAGGTGGATGAATTTATGTCTGGATTCTCAATTCTGTTCCATTGGTCTATGGATATGTTGTTGTACCAGTACCAGGCTGTTTTGACTACCATGGCGGTATACTAGGTTCTAAAATCAGGTAGTGCGAGGCCTCCCACTTTGTTCTTCTTCTTGAGTAATGCTTTACTTATCTGAGCCCTCTTCCCTTTCCATATGAAGTTGGTGATTTGTTTCTCCATCTCAAAAAATGCCATTGGAGTTTGGATTGGGATTGCATTGTATCTGTTGATCGCTTTGGGTAGAAATGACATTTTCACAATGTTGAGTCTTCCTATCCATGAGCATTTATGCAGGTCTCTTTTGGTTACTTGCAGTAGTGTCTTATAGTTTTCATTGTATAGCTCTTTTACATCTCTGGTTAGATTTATTCTTAAGTATTTTATCTTCTTGAGTGCTATTGTAAATGGTATTGATTTGGTGATTTCCTCTTGGAAGTTCTCTTTGTAGGTGTAAAGGAATCCAACTGATTTTTGTATGTTTATCTTGTATCCTGATAGTTTGCTGAAATTTTCTATTAGTTCCATAGTTTTCTTGTGGATTCTTTGGGGTTTTCTGTGTATAAGATTGCATCATCTGCAAATAGAGAAACTTTTACTTCTTCCCCATAAACTTGGATGCCCTTTACTTCTTTTTCTAGCCTAATTGCTCTGGCTAGAACCTCCAGCTGAATGTTGAATAAGAGTGGTGATAAAGGGCGTCCTTTTCTGGTTCCCGTTCTCAGGGGAAAAAGTCTCTCCGTTTAGGATGATGTTGGCTGTTGGCTTTGTATAAATGCCCTTAATTATACTGAGGAATTTCCCTTCTATTCTTATTTTCTTGAGACTTTTTATCATGAATGGGTATTGGACTTTGTCAAATGCCTTTTCTGCATGGATTGATAAGATCTTGTGGTTCTTGTCTTTTGTTTTATTAATGTGATGGATTACATCATTTGTTTTTCTAATGTTGAACCATCCGTGCATACCTGGTATAAATCCCACTTGATCATGGTGAATTATTTTTTTGATATGTTGCTGAATTCTATTGGCTAGAATTTTGTTGAGGATTTTTGCGTCAATGTTCATGAGGGATATTTGCCTGTAATTGTTTTTTTTTTTGTGGTGTCTTTACCTGGTTTTGGTATCAGGGTTATGCTGGCTTCATAGAATGAGTCTGGAGTATTCCATCCTTTTCTATGCTCTGAAATACCTTTAGTAGTAGTGGTGTTAACTCTTCTCTGAAAGTTTGGTAGAATTCTCCAGTGAAACCGTCCTGGCCAGGGCTGTTTTTTCTTAGGATTTTTTAAATTACATTTTCAATCTCTTCCTTTGTTATGGGTTTATTTATTTGTTCTACCTCTGTTTGTGTTAGTTTAGGTAGGAAGTGATTTTTTAGGAATTTGTCCATTTCCTCTAGGTTTTCAAATTTGTTAGAGTACAGTTTTTCATAGTATTCTGTTATGATTCTTTTAATTTCAGTTAGGTCTGTTGTGATATTACCCATCTCATTTCTTACATGGGTTATGTGCTTCCTCTCGTTTTTCTTTTGTTTGGCCAATGGTTTATCTATTTTGTTGATCTTTTCAAAGAACCCGCTTTTGGTCTTGTTAGCTCTTTCTGTTGTTTTTCTATTCTCTATTTCATTTAATTCTGCTCTAATTATTATTATTTCCTTTCTTCTGGTGCCCGAGGGCTTCTTCTCCTGCTCTCATTCTACTTGTTCAAGTTGCAGGGTTAATGGTTTGATTTGGGCCCTTTCTTCTTTTTGGATGTGTGCATTTTTATCTATAAACTGACCTCTGAGCACCACTTTTGCTGTGTCCCAAAGGTTCTGGTAGGATGTATTTTCATTCTCATTTGATTCTGTGAATTTCTTTATTCTGTCTATGATGTCTTCTGTAACCCAGTAGTTTTTGAGCAAGGTGTTGTTCAGTTTCCATGTGTTTGATTTTTTTTCCTTGTTTTTTCTGTTATTAATTTCTACTTTTATGGCTTTATGGTCAGAAAAGATGCTGTGTAATATTTTGATGCTTTGGATTTTTTTAAGGCTTGCTTTATGGCTTAATATGTGGTCTATTCTGGAGAATGTTCCATGTGTGTTGGAAAAGAAAGTATGCTTGGCTGCTGTTGGTTGGAGTGTTTCACATATGTCTATGAGATCAAATTGGTTGATTGTAGTATTTAGATCTTCTGTGTCTTTGTTGAGTTTCTTTCTGGATGCTTTGTCCTTCACCTAAAGTGTTGTGTTGAAGTCTCCTACTACTATTGTGGAGCTGTCTATCTCTCTTTTCAACGGTGTTAGAGTTTGTTTTATGTATTTTGGAGTCCTGGTGGGTGCATTAATATTTATTATAGTTATGTCCTCCTGGTGTATTGACCCTTTAATCATTATCTAGTGTCCTTCCTTATCCTTTGTCGTGGATTTTACTTTAAAGTCTGTTTTGTCAGAGATTAATATTGCCACTCCTGCTCTTTTTTGAGTGTTGTTTGCTTGATATATTTTTTCCATCCTTTGAGTTTTAGTTTGTTTGTGTCTTTAAGTCTAACGTGTGTCTCTTGTAGGCAGTATATAGACAGTCTGCCACTCTCTGTCTGTTTATTGGTGCATTTAGTCCATTTACAGTCAGCGTGATTATTGATAGGTATGAGTTTAGTGCTGTCATTTTCATGTCTTTTTTTGGGTGTTGTTCACAGTTTCTTTGTTCCACTTAATTTTCTGTGCTGAGTCGTTTTTCTTTGTGTATTTTCTTTTCATCTTTTTCAATGTTGTTGATTTTGTATTTGCTGAGTCTTTTTTATTTTATTTTTTTTTTACTTTGATGTTTTGGATTGTTAGTTTTCTTTGTGGTTACCTTAATATTTAATCCTGTTTTTCTAAGTTTATACCAGTTTTTATTTCTTCATGTCATCTTGACTTCCTCTCCATCTGAAAAATCTATGTCTACATTTTTTAGTGCCTCTTTTTTTTGTTTTAGTGTTGTCAACTTTTACATATTAACATCTGTTTCCCTATTTTCAGTGTTTTAGCTTTGATTTAGTTTTGTGACTTCCCTGTCTGGGTTGATATCTGGTTGCTCTGTCCTCTGTTCTAGTCTTGGGTTGTTATCTGATGTTACTGATTTTCTAAGTAGAGGACTCCTTTTAGTATTTCATGTAATTTTGATTTCATTTTGGCAAATTCCCTAAACTTCTGTTCATCTGGAAATGCCCTAATTTTGCCATCATACCTGAGAGATACTTTTCCTCGACATATAATTCTTGGCTGGGAATTATTTTCCTTCAAATCTTTATATATGTGATCCCATTGCCTTCTTGCCTGCATAGTTTCTGCTGAGTAGTCCAAGCTTAGTCTTATTGACTCTCTTTTGTAGATGACTTTTCGTTTATCCCTAGAAGCTCTTAAAATTCTCTCTTTATCTTGGTTTTGGTAAGTTTGATTATAATATGTCTTGGTGACTTTCTTTTGGGATCTACCTTATGTGGGGTTTGATGAGCGTCTTGGATAAATATCTTTTCATCTTTCACAATATCGGGGAAGTTTTCTGCCAACAAATCTTCAACAATTCTCTGTGTTTTCTGTTATCCCCCCCTGTTCTGGTACTCTAATCGCACATAGTTTATTCCTCTTGATAGAATCCCACATAATTCTTAGGGTTTCTTCAGTTTTTTTTAAATCTGATTTTTCCTCAAATAATTTGGTATCCAGTGCCTTATCTTCAGTCCCACTGATTCTGACTTCCATTGCCTCAGTTCTGCTCCTATGACTTTCTATTGAGTTGTCTAATTTGAAATTTATTTGTTAATTTTCTGGATTTCTGATTGCTGTCTCTCTATGGACATTTGCAGCCTGTTATATTTGTCATCATGCTCTTCTCTAATCTTTTTAATTTCCTCTATTGCATGTTCTGCATTTTGTATAATTTCCTTCTTAGTCTCTCGAAGTGTTCTGTATATTAGTCTTTTGTATTCTGTGTCTGGTAATTCCAAGAAATTTGTCTTCCTCTGGAAAATTTCTTGATCCTTTATTTTGGGAGCTTGCTGAAGCCATCATGGTCTGCCTCGTTATGTGATTTGATATTGACTATTGTCTCCAAGCCATCAATAAATTATTATATTTATTTATTTTATGTTTGCTAACTGTCTCCTAGCTTCTTGTTTTGTTTTGATATGCCTAAATAGGCTGCTCCTGTGAGCTAGCAGCACTCCTGAAGCTCCAACATCCTGCCACCAAGTGGCCGGACCTGCCACTAAGTATGTGAGCCCAGGAGTCTGCCCACTCCTCCTGTATGGATTCAGCTCAGGTGTCCGGGTAGTCAGCCACCAAGTGTGTAGTGCAGCCTTTCACCTGCAGTTCTAGACAGGCATGAGTGATTGGTATAGGCACAGGCATTCAACTGTAGCAGGAAGACACAGGCTGATCAAGGCCACCCCTTAGTGTCCAGGAGGAAAGTGCGTCCCTGTTCCCTAGAGAGTGTAGATGAGTGGGTTTTGCAGCCAGACTATGAGCACCTAATGCTGTTGGCTGTAAGGACTGGGAGGCATCTCTTATTCTTGGGCCCCTGTCACAGGTGGCTTGGTGGCATGGGTGGAGCTACCAGTCCTCATGCCCCTGATGTGAGTAGGTGAAGACCCTGCTAATGGGTAGAGCAGTGTCAAATGTCACAAACCTGCCACTTCACAGCTGAAACAGTTGAAGTTAGACTTCAGGTATATACCCTGTTGTACTGCTGTAATGAGGGCCTAAGCTGTTGAAATGGGCCCACACAAGTCTCTGCATGGGGAAAGGCACTCAAAGTCTGTGAATCCATTATGCTTGTGCCAAGGTAAATGATCTGTGCCTACCCTGAATTCCTGTCTTAGGGGAGCTGATGGATTATTTTTTCCTGTTTGTTAATTTGTTCACTTTCCAAGGTCAGGGCACGTGATGAGACCTCCTTCCAGCCCAGAGGCCTTGGCAATTGCTGAAGTCGGTCCTGGACTCAGTGCAGACCAGGGAGGTAAATGGGAGAGAGGTTTTTCCCAAAGGGGGGTGTTTTTGATCTGCGCAGCAGCCCAGACACAAGTACTTATCGTTCACCGGTCGAGGGCTGCTTCTCACTGCTTCTGGATTGCTGAGTAGACTCTCTGCTGCTGAGTGTCTCCTGGTGTTGAAAATGTCTCCCAAGCGCCGCTGCTTGCCTACCTCACCACACACCACAAGCTGATCAGGACTAAAGGTCTCAGGCTCTCGCCGGGTCAGTTCTGGCAACTCCTAGCTGCTTCTGAACTGTCCCTCCCTCCCCTGCCAATCAGTCCGATTCCTCAACTTTGCCTTTGAAGTTCAGGGCCCCTAGATTGTCATATATCATCGATTCACTTGTTTTTTCGTGTCTTTGTTGTAAGAGGGACGACCGGAAGCATCTGACTACTCTGCCATCTTGGCCCCGCCCCCATTTCTAGCTTTTTAAGGAAGTGCCAAATCAATTTCCAAAGTGGTTGTACCATTTTACATTCCCACCAACAGTGTACGTGTTCCAGTTTCTCCGCAACCTCGCCAACATTTATTATTTTGTGTTTTTTGGATTAATGCTAGCTTTGTTGGGATGAGATGGTATCTCATTCTAGTTTTGATTTGCATTTCTCTAATGGCTAATGATTGTGAGCATTTCTTCATCTTTCTGTTAGCCACCTGAATGTCTTCTTTGGCAAAGTGGCTGTCCATATCCTTTGCCCATTTTTTAATTGGGTTATTTGTCTTTTTGTTGTTAAGGTTTTGCAGTATCATGTAGTTTTAGAGATTAGACCCTGATCGGATTTGTCATAGTCTTGACTCATCTTTGAGGTCTTCCCGGTCTTTCTTAAAATGCTTGGCCCATCTAAAAACTGTTGTTTTATGTGGCGCACCATTCCCATAAACCTGCAAAGTTTCAGCAATTTGGGAAGATGTCCACTTGAGTTTTGCTAAAAATTTGTTATTAGCCCTTACCTCAAAATCATTTTTTCCCATGGCACAAAAAAGATTCTTTGTTTTTTTTTGAAGGCACTCTAATAAAACTAAGACAGGTACATTACTGAGAGAACTTGTTTGCAGCCATCCACTGATCACAGAGACATGTTTAAACATGTTTTGTTTGCATGTATGAACTGGAACCGTAGTAGCAATACTTTTTGATTTGCCCTTGTATATAAGCATTATCTAGGCAGCTTATTTGAAATGCAGGCTATAGCTCAAAAAAATCCTGACTCAGTTATTTTGTGCAAGACTCTGGAAATTGCATTTTTAACCTTGACCCCACTGATTGTGATGCAGGTGGTTAGCCGATCTTTTCTCCACCCTTCCATCTTGGCTCACACACACATATTTTGAGAAACACTACACTAGATGATCTCTAAAGTCCTTATGCCTCTCAGATCCTACGATTCTGTTTCTTAGAATCATCGAAGCAAAGCGTGATGTTAGCCAACATTCCTGACCTGCTATCAGCAGCAGAATTATTAAAGACAAGCATCTTTTGCCCACTCTAAGAACACTGGACCATGCCACCGTGATAAAGACCAGGGGAGAGGAAATAATGGCACACAGAATTCACTTTTGTAGCCATCATCCTGTGTAGGCTGGTGATTTTCTACTTTGTGTGTGTATGCAACTTCCCAGAGATGGATCTTTGAGGGAAGGTCCCAGATTGGGACTCCATCAACTGCCACTTGCCTTTGACTTTCCAGGAATAAAGTTAATGAATACAGTTTGCAGTGAACAAAATCATTCTCTTTTACATTCTCTGTTTATTCTTAACTCTTGTTCCAAAAGCTTGGAGACATAGTTCAGCTTAACTAGTAAAGAATGTCAGCCTTGAGCATTGTGCTCTTTAAGAGAACTATCTATGTATATGTGATCAAACTGACAACAGCCACTTGAAAGATTAGATAGGAAGCTTAGAGGGCAGTAAGTTTATGTTAACGGGGGAGGAACAATTTGGAAAAGGAGGGTGAGAATCGTTGCATCACTTGAAGAATATGGGCAATGTCACTGAGTTGTACATGTTGAATGGGTGTGTGTTCTGCTGTGTATATTTTCAATAACAAAAAAAAAGTTTGGAGAGACTGGAGAAAGGAAGCCTGTTGCACAGCCTTTATAGCCGTAACCCAGGTATGAGGTTTTGTGGGGTTACAACTCAAAGGGTGCAGGGAAGACATTACAAAAGAAAGACTTCCAGTATACTTCTGCGGTAGCGTTATCACATGGCTTTGTGACTCTTACTTACATAACCAAGGACTTCCTTAAAGGAGAGAACTGGTCTTAATCATCTTCTAAGTCTAGCAGATACTTAGCATATAATGGTACAGGTAGTCCCTGACTTACCACAGGGTTCCATTCCAACGACTCCGTTGTAAGTCAGTTGTGACATAAGTTGATTACCTCTTTTTTTTTTAAGTTTTCATTATTAATGCCTTTTATCATCAATATCTTTATATATTGTTGTTATCGTTAGGTGCCATGGAGTTAGTGTCAACTCATAGCAACCCTGTATACAACAGAGCAAAATACTGCCTAGTCCTGTACCATCCTTACAATTGTTGCTATGTGTGAGCCCATTGTTGCAGCCACTGTTCAATCTGTCTTGTTGAGGGTCTCCCTCTTTTTTGCTGACCCTCTACTTTACCAAGCATGATATCCTTCTTTAGGGACTGGTCTCTCCTGATACCATGTCCAAAGTATGAGAGACAAAGTCTCTCCGTCCTCCTTTCTAAGGAGCATTCTGGCTGTGCTTCATCAAGGACAGATTCGTTAGTTCTTCTGGCAGTCCATGGTTATATATGCTTGTGTTTTATTGACTATGCAAAAGCATTTGCCTGTGTGGATCATAACAAATTATGGACAATATTGTGAAGAATGGGTATTTCAGAACAGTCAATTGTGCTCGTGCAGAACCTGTACATAGACCAAGAGGCAGTCGTTGAAACAGAACAAGGGGCTACTACATGGTTAAAAATCAAGAAAGGTGTGTGTCAGGGTTGTATCTTTTCACCATACTTATTCAATCTGTATGCTGAGCAAATAATCCTAGAAACTGGACTATATAAAGAAGAATACGGCATCAGGACTGGAGGAAGACTCATTAACAATCTGTGATATGCAGATGACACAACCTTGCTTGCTGAAAGTGAAGAAGACTTGAAGCACTTACTGATGATCATAGACTACAGCCTTAAGTATAGATTATACCTCAACATAAAGAAAACGAAAATCCTCACAACTGGACCAATAAGCAACATCTTGATAAACGGAGAAAAGATTGAAGTTGTCAAGGATTTCATTTTACTTGGATCTACAATCAACTCCCACAGAAGCAGCAATCGAGAGATCAAATGATGTTTTGCATTGGGCAAATCCGCTGCAAAAACACTCTACAAAGTGTTAAAAATCAGAGATGTCACTTTGAGAACTGAGGTGTGCCTGACCTAAGCCATGGTATTTTCAATCACTTCATATGCGTTCAAAAACTGGACAATGAATAAGGAAGACTGAAGATGAACTGATGCATTTGAATTATGGTGTGGGCGAAGAATATTGAATATAACATGGACTGCCAGAAGAACGAACAAACCTGTCTTGGAAAAAGTACAGCCAGAATGCTCCTAAGAAGCCAGGATGGAGAGACTTTGTCTCACATACTTTGGACGTGTTATCAGGGGGGACCAGACCCTGGAGAAAAGGACATCATGCTTGGTAAAATAGAGGGTCAGCAAAGAAGAGGAAAACCCTTGTCATAGATTGAATTATGTCCCCCCAAAAAATGCGTGTATCAATTTGGCTAGACCATGATTCCCAGTATTGTATGGTTGTTCTCCATTTTGTGATTGTAATTTTCTGTTAAAGAGGATTAGGGTGGGATTGTAACACCCTTACTAAGGTCACATCCCTGATCCAATGTAAAGGGAGTTTCCCTGGGGTGTAGCCTGCACCACGTGTTATCTTACAAGAGATAAAAAGAAAGGGAAGCAAGCAGAGAGTTGGGAGCCTCATACCGCCAAAAAAGCAGTGCCAGGAACAGAGTGTGTCCTTTGGACCTCGGGTCCCTGCACAGAGAAGCTCCTAGTCCGGGGGAAGATTGATGAGAAGGTCGACAGAGAGAGAAAGCCTTCCTTCTGGAGCTGACACCTTGAATTTTGACTTTTAGCCTACTTTACTGTGAGGAAAGAAAAACTTCTCTTTGTTAAAGCCATCCACTTGTGGTATTTCTGTTATAGCAGCACTAGATGACTAAGACAACCCTTAACAAGACAGATTAACACAGTGGCTGCAACAATGGGCTCAAACAGCAATGACTGTGAGGATGGCAGAGGACCAGGCAGTATTTTGTTCTGCTGTACATAGCATCACTATGAGTCAGAACTGACTGGACAGCACCTAACAACAACATCTTTATAAATCCTATCTTTATATGTCTTTGGGGGTTATTGACACGAGAACGATAACATCAGCAAATTACACACTGCAACACTGTATGTAGTGCATATCATTAACAATAAATGTATCAAAAACCAAAAACAGACTGTCGTAAGTTCAAATGGTCATAACTCAAATATGTTGTAAGTCAGGGACTACTTGCAGTTTGTAGCATGTTTAAATGGAATGATTCCTGCTGAATGGAAATTTTCCATTCAAGTATAAAAAAAGTGGGCAATATACTTTCTCTGGTGTTTTGGCAGCTGGGACATTTTTAAAAGGGGATAAAGAAGGGTCATTTTCAGTATATTTGTGTTTCCTCTCCTTTTGGTCTTTAGCTAAATCTTTAACAAATATAAAATAATTGGGAGGAAAAAAAACTATAAGGCTCAAACAAATTAACTCCCTAATTTCTTGAGAGGGTATTCTCTTTCTTCAATGCCAATTCCTAACCAAATATTGGGTCTTTATCACTGAAATATCTCTAAGAAGTTTCTCTGTCTTCATTTTTAAGGCACAGTCTGGCAGATCTACCAGCCACATCAGAGCTCTGCTTTCTGGTGGTGCTAAGATGAGAAGAATTAGGCCTTGTATTTTTATGACTTTTTTTTCTGTCTACCAGAATGTAAATGTTATAATTAAAAGTCTAAAATACAGCATGGTACACAAAACTGAAATTATACAATGATGTGGAAAGAACAGCTAAAAGGAAAGGAAGATGGAAGAGTACCAAAAATTGCTAAAAACTATAAACCAGTGCCACCACGTGTCTGTCAATTTGTTGTATTGTAGTGGCTTGCATGTTGCTGTGATACTGGAAGCTTTGCCACAGGTATTTCAAATGTCAGCAGGGTCACCCATGGTAGACAGGTTTCAGCTGAGCTTCCGGACTAAGACAGACTAGGAAGGAGGACCCAGCGGTCTACTTCTGAAAAAACTGGCCAGTGAAAACCTTATAGATAGCAGCGGAACATTGTCTGATACAGTGCCAGAAAATGAGCCCCTCAGATTGGAAGGCACTCAAAATATTACGAGGGAAGAGCTGCCTCCTCAGAGTAGAGTCAACCTTAATGACGAGGATGGAGTCAAGCTTTCAGGACCTTCATTTGTTGATGTGGCATGACTAAAAATGAAAAGAAACAGCTGCGAACATCCATAATAATCAGAATGTGGAATGTATGAAGTATGAATCTAGGATAACTGAAAGTTGTCCAAAATGAACTGAAACACATAAAGATCAAAATCCTAGGCATTAGTGAGATGAAATGGACTGGTATTGGCCATTTTGAATCAGAGAATCATAAGGTTTACTATATGGGGAATGACAATTTGAAGAGGGGGAATGGCATCACATTCATTGTCAAAAAGAACATTTCAAGATCTATCCTAAAGTACAATGCTGTCACTGATAGGATGATATCCATACATCTACAAGGAAGACCAGTTATACAGCTATTATTCAAATTTACACACCAACTGCTAAGGCCAAAGATGAAGAAATTGAAACGTTTACCAACTTCTGCAGTCTGAAATTGATCAAACATGCAATCAAGGTGCATGGATAATTACTGGTGAATAGAATGCAAAAGTTGGAAACAAAGAAAATGGGTCAGTAGTTGAAAAATATGGCCTTGGTGATAGAAACGACTCCAGAGATCGCATGATAGGATTTTACAAGACCAACGACTTCTTCATTGCAAATACCTTTTTTCAACAACATAAGTGGAGACTATACACATGGATCTCACCAGATGGAATACACAGAAATCAAATCGACTACATTTGTGGAAAGATACAATGGAGAGGCTCTATATTATCAGTCAGAACAAGGCCAAGGGCTGACTGCAGAACAGACCATCAGTTGTGCATATACAAATTCAAGTTGAAGCTGAAGAAAATTAGAACAAGTCCACAACAGCCAAAATATGACCTTGAGTATATCCCACTTGAATTTAGAGACCATCTCAGGAATAGATTTGATGCATTGAACAGTAAAGATTGAAGACCAGACAAGTTGTGAAAGGACATCATTCATTAAGGAAGCAAGAGGTCATTAAAAATACAGGAAAGAAAGAAAAGACCAAAATGGATGTCAGAAGAGACTCTGAAACTTGCTCTTGAATGTAAAGTAGCTAAAGTGAAAGGAAGAAATGTTGACGTAAGAGAGCTGAACAGAAGATTTCAAAGGGTGGCTCGAGAAGACAAAGTAAAGTATTATAATGAAATTTGCAAAGATCTGGAATTAGAAAACCACTCAGCATTTCTCAAGCTGAAAGAACTGAGGAAAAAATGCAAGCCTCGCGTTGCAATATTGAAGGATTATGTGGGGAAAATATTGAATGTTGCAAGAAGCAGCAAAAGAAGATGGAAGGAATAAACAGAGTCACTGTACCAAAAGGAATTGGTTGACGTTCAACCATTTCAGGAGACTGCAGATGGTTAGGAACCAATGGTACTGAAGGAAGAAGCCAAAGCTGCACTGAAGGCACTGGCAAAAAACTAGGCTCCAGGAATGGACAGAATATCAGCTGAGATGTTTCAACAAACGTGTGCAGTGTTGGAGGTCTCGGTCTATGCCAAGAAATTTGGAGGACAGCTGCCTGGCCAACTGACTGGAAGAGATCTTTATTTGTGCCCATTCCAAAGAAAGGTGATCAAACAGAATACAGAAATTATTGAACAATATCATTAATGTCACACACAAGTAAAATTATGCTGAAAATCATTCAAAAGCAGTTGCAGCAGTACATTGACAGAGAACTGCCAGAAATTCAAGCTGCATTCAGAAGAGAACGTGGAACCAGGGATATCATTGCTGATGTCAGATGGATCTCAGCTGAAAGCAGAGAATACTAGAAAGATGTTTATCTGTGTTTTACGACTATAAGAAGGCATTCAGCTGTGTGGATTATGGACAAATTATAGACAACATTGCATAGAATTGGAATTCCGGAACACTTAAACTGTGCTCATGCAGAACCTGTACATAGACCAAGAGGCAGTCATTCAAACAGAACAAGGGGATATTGCATGGTTTAAAGTCAGGAAAGGTGTGTGTCAGGGTTATATCCTTTCATCATATTACTCAATCTGTATACTGCGCAAATAATTCAAGAAGCTGGACTATGTGAAGAAGAACGAGGCATCAGGATTGGAGGAAGACTCATTAACAACTTGCGATACGCAAATGACACAACCTTGCTTGCAAAAAATGAAGAGGACTTGAAGATCTTACTGATAAAGATCAAAGACTACATGTAGCCTTCAGAACCGATTACACTTCAACATAAAGAAAACAAAAATCCTTACAACTGTACCAATAAACAACATCATGATAAACGGAGAAAATACTGAAGTTGTCAAGGATTTCATTTTACTTGGATTCACAATCAACGCCCATGCAAACAGCAGTCAAGAAATCAAACCACATTGGGCAAACCTGCTGCAAAAGACCTCTTTAAAATGTTAAAAAGCAAAGATGTCACTTTGAGGACTAAGGTGTGCTTGACCCAAGCCATGGTATTTTCAACGGCCTCATATTCCTGTGAAAGATGGACAATGAATAAGAAAGACCAAAGAATTGATGCCTTTGAATTATGGTGTTGGCAAAGAATATTGAATATAAGATAGACTGCCAGAAAAATGAACAAATCTGTCTTGGAAAAATACAGCTGGAGTGCTCCTCGGAAGGGAGGATGGCGAGACTTAGCCTCATGTATTTTTGACATGTTATCAGGAGGGACTAGTCCCTGGAGAAGGACATCATGCTTAGTAAAGAAGAGGGTCAGGGAAAAAGAGGAAGACCCTCAGCGAGATGGATTGACACAGTGGCTGCAACAATGGGCTCAAGCATAACGATTGTGAGGATGGCACAGTACTGAGCAGTGTTTCGTTCTGTTGTATATAGGTTTGCTATGAGTCACCTGACAACAATAACAACAACATAAACCAATGGGAAAGACTATAAAAAAAAATCGGCTGAGGCCCTAACCTGGTTCAGACCTTCTCTTCTTTGCTACCAGCTCTTGAACTGTATGTAGAAGTAATACATTCTGAAGCTTGTAATTCATTAAGTGAGTGTGATATTTAAGCCACTTAATTAGGGGGAACATATAATTTGTCCTTCAGACTGGGATAATTTTGTGAGGTCACTAAACCTGATCTGTCTCAGATAGTCCAACAGACGTGCTGCTCTTCTCTTGAACAACTTACAGACTTTCTTTCTACTCTGTGTATTTTGTGCAAGGAACCCTGGTGGCGCAGTGGTTGAGAATTTGTCTGTTAACCAAAAGGCCAGTAGTTCAAATCCACCAGTCACTCTTTGGAAACCCTATGTGGCAGTTCTAGTCTGTCCCACAGGGTCGCTGTGAGTTGGAATTGACTCGACAGCAGTGGGCTTTGTTTTGGTTTGGTATTTTGTTCAAAATGTTCTGTATTTTGCTTAAAGGGAGATCTTAATGAGACTCCCAGTGTGCCAAGCTGAAACGAACATAAGTCTGCATAAAACACACCCAATAACAGTCCAAGTATGAGAGCATGACCCAGACCAGTGTTTTCCAAAGAGTGAGATACATACCACTAAGTGAGAATGTGATTTGGAGTCACAAAGGACATGACACAAAATAACATTGACTCAAAGAAGGACAAAGCTAGTCCCTTCCCTGTCACTTTCAATTCTTCTGATTATAGCAAGGAGAAAGTTGGATTTAGATGGTAAATTATCTCTATCACCTCTCTAACAGTTATTAACCTCCAGTTGTAACAGAGAACAGACATCTAGTTCATAGTCATTTTTTAATGTACCTGGAATTAAATAGCATTGCTTTGTTTTCATTGTGTTTATTTTTGCATGATCTTCTGTTTATTGCAGGTAATATTACCTTTCATTTATAATAATGTTAAAAAGCTTTCTTTAAAAATAAATATAAGTATAAGAAAGAACCAATTAATATAAACTAATCACTAAGAAAATATTTTCTAAAATAATCATAAAAAGAGACAGTTATGTAACTTTGGACAAATTATTTAACCTCTTTGAATTTCAGTTTCCCTATCTGTAAAAATGGAATTATGGTACTTAACTTTCAGGGAGGATGCGAGGCTCAAATGCATAAAATACCAGACCTCTACATTAAAAATACACAAAGGTTGTAATTATTTATAACAATGTACAGTAAACAACATTAAGGAAAACAAATACTTCCGCATACTATGATGCCCCTTAATAAAATCTTAACTTTTGTATCCCAAACTTCAATCTAAACTGTGTTCCTTCAGATCTCAGTAGACTATAACCCATTGTTTTATCTTGGCCTTTTTCTAAGCTCTAGAAGGCTTACCAGGGCAGTGGTGGTTCAGTGGTAGAATTCTCACCTTCCATACAGGAAACCTGGGTTTCATTCCCTGCCTGTGCACCTCATGCACAGCCACCACCTGTCTGTCAGTGGAGGCTCACATGTTGCCACGATGCTGAACAGGCTTCAGCGGAGCTTCCAAATTATGACAGACTAGGAAGAAAAGCTTGGAGATCTGCTTCCAAAATCAACCAGTGAAAACGCTATGGATCACAACAGTCAGATTTGCATCTAATCTTGGGGATTGCTAAAGACCAGGCAGAGTTTTGTTCCATTGTGCATGGGGTTGAGTGTTCTACTGCTTATTAGTGCACGGGGTGGGGCCTGATTCAATGGCAACTAGCAACAATATCAACCGAAGCCTTACAGATTATCATGCAAGCCCCTGGAGACTTCTCTTTAGCCTTATTTCTTCTTACTCTAGTAGGAGACAGTTTTTGAAGGCCACTTAAAAGGCAAGGTGGTACTTGTGCAAGAATCTACCTCTTAATTCCTGTTTCTTTCTTCCCCTGAGGCATCTCTTTGATCTCTGGTCTGAGTACCAGCTGCATCCCTGCCATCTGACCCCTTCTGGTACCAGCCCCAAACTGTAACCTACTTTACCTTTCATCAAGGTTTATCAGAGTGTTGTTCTTATACTTCTTGCATCAGAATCATGAGATGCCTCATTCCATGCCTTCCAAATCAGGCTCTGGGAGTGAAGTCGGAAATCCACATTTTCACAAGTTCCCTGATGATTTTTAGGCACATAAAGCTTGGCTTTAGACCAGGGGCCAGATTTTCTGTGGGCAAATAAAGGTCTCTGGGGAAAGGACAAGGCTCTGCTTTCATCACCTTTCAAGCTCCATTAGGTTGTAGGAGCCTCTTTTACCTTTGCCTGAGAAATACCCCAGCTGGATCAACTCTAAACCAGTTGGCACTCTGAAAAACCTAGCTCAGAAATTGGTACTTAGCCAAGTATAACTATAGTAATTTGTGATGAGTGTGCAGATTAAATAACTAATGCCCCGAGTTAACAGCTAATAGGCTCACACCTGTGATTCCCAAAAGATGAGCTACTAACAGTGAAAGAGGTGATTTTAGATGCTATAGTCATGTGGCTTTAAATAGCACAAAAAGAGAGAGCCTTTTCAGTTCTTTCCTTCTTTTAGATTACGTTAAGGATTAAGCCTCAATGCAGTGCTACTTTGTTTTCAGACATCTCACTAATGGTTTCTAGTGTCCCTCTTTTAATAAAGAAAGAGTAGGCTTCAGGCTATGACTTCCACAAGCAACAATATATAACTAGAATACAGTGAATTGTTTGATCATCTGTGTATTTGTTTTTATTGTTTCTATTTATTTTAGAGCAATGCTATGTTTTCTTGTATAAATTTAGATGTTAAAAAGTGAGTTGATTCTTTAAAAATTCATAGTACAGGTAATGTATGGCAAAAATTCTGAAGGGTACAAATAAATGACTAGCATTTTGGAAATACAGTCTTGTGAATAAAGAACTAGGAGCAAGTTAGAGTAGTTCTTTAATAAAATTAGAAAACAGATTTTCTTATTGTATCTCATGATGGCAATTTGTGTACACTGATGTCTTACGTTGTTTTTATGCATAAGAGAAGTAGTTTGTTTAAGGATTCTTGGATACAAGATGTGATTGAGGCTCCATACCAGCGGCCTTATAAGGATAAGGTGGGGGAGGGGAGGGATGGGGTAGAGGAGAAGGGGACCTTTTTTTTCTTTCTATGGAAGATATGTAGTATGGCAAAATCCAAGAGTTGTTTATTGGTTATGGGCATGGGCTGGTTCTACTGCTTATTAGTTTTGAGTAAGCTATTAATCTTTCAGAACCTCAGTTTCTGCATCTATAGAATAGAGATAATGGTACTCTGTCTTAGAGATGTAAAGATTGTGTGTGTGTGTGTATGACTCATCGCAGTGCTCAACGCATAAAAAACACTCAATACAGTTTATTATTCCACTGTTATTTAAAATTGTATTAGCATATCTGCTGCTCTTTACCATTTCTTAGTAACAGAAGTGAATTATTAGAAAGGTCCCTTTCTGAGGAGCCACCTTTAAACTGTTTACTCTCCTCCTTTTTATTCTTTACTCTTCAAGTTATGGCTGAAGAATGATTTGGATCCCTTGACCAAAATTATTTTCCCCCATACTTTCTAGCATTTCCTATTCTTCGTTTCTAAAGTCTGTCTCATAGTCAATTGCATGTGGGGCCATAGTCTCCCAGGTTGAGATAGCCCAGCATATGAAAACAGGCTCAAAATATCTGGAATACTCATGGTATTTCAGATTTTATAGACACACTAATAATAACACTGCTTAGCTGACTGAGTTATAAAAGTTTATTCAGAATGAGTAGAAAGGATGAATTTTGTTCACTTTACTAGTGATATATCTCTTGGGGAGAAAATAGGCTGGAAATACATTGTTAAAAAGTATAAGACAAACTAAACTTTGTAGACCATTAGGCTTTTAGTTTTCTTTGATGAGCTACGGTGACTTATTTTTATTTGGCAATGTTTTTCTCATTTTTGTACAGTAATACTCATCTCTGAAACTGACCTCTTCTGTAAAAGCCTTTGAAGTAAGATTGTGATTCCTATAAGCTGACTCATAGGAATGAGTTTTGAGAAGCCAATCTTGCCTGATAAGAAATAAGTTAACTCTGTGTGTAGGTTTGTGTTTCTACTTAGTAAAGTATCAGAGAGAAATGTGGTGGCCTTGGAAATGGAGATATGGTGGCCTTTGTTTGAGACTAGGAAAGTAGGATCCTCTTGGAAGCTATATATTGAATAAATGGTATGACCAACTTCCCAAACTCAGTACAAATATGGTCACATAGGTTTGTTTTTCCTTCTGTTGTTTGCTTGACCCTCCCTCTCAACATGGCCTATTAAAATTAAGCCCAGTTTCTCTAATTGAGATCAACTCTCAGGTCCCCCACTTAACCCCAGTGTCCAAGAACCTTAGGGATTGACCTTATCACAAGTGGACTGGTCCTGCTTCCGTTCTCCAAACTGTCTGATTGGACCACTATTGTCATATTTTCTCATTATCACACACTGTCACCATTGAAAATGGGCCTTGGAAAGTCTAAGAGCTCTTGATAGCTGGATCCCTGCTCACACTACAGTGATACTCAGCAGTAGGTCTCCAAAGTTACAGCTCTCTTAGGTCATTTTTCCCAAGGCTGACACCAGTCCATCCTGGCTTAATCCCAAGGGAATTCTGGCATGAGCTACATACTCTGCCACAATCATTCCTGTACAATAAACTCTTTGGCTCATCTTAAGCCCTGATCACTATACTAGATGCCTCCTTTCCTCAAGGTTAGTTTTGTTTCACAGATTTTGTTGCTTTTCCCCTCTAACGTAACTTCCAATATTCATCTCCATCCTAGTTGACGCTGATAAATCTCCCTAACTCCTGAGACGTAGAAGTCAAACCAGTTTTTCTCTGGGAGGATCCTTGAAATGCCAGGATGAATAACCCATATGAATTGAATGCCACTTAGTCTCTTTTGTGTGTAATCATCTATAGTGAAAGGCAATACCCCTGGTCTTGCATCTTTAATGCATGGCAGAATCTGAGATGACCCACTACACTGCTTCCCACCTGGGGATACAGTGTATAAGGAAGCTTCCCTAGAGTTCTAGCTTTTCATTTTTTGGAGAATTTATACAACAGGCAATTTTGAAAAGCCAGCTAAAATGCCCAAGAAACCAAAGTGGGTATCCTAAGTAGTGTCCAACTAAACAGGGAATATCATTAGTACATTCTCTGTGGATATACTATACTTTCTCTCAGGAAATGAACGCACTATTTTCTCAACCTCAATGTTATTTATCTGTTAGATGACACCCCACTGCCATACCATGGCTTATTCAGATTTTATTTTATCTGTGTATCCCTAAAGACAAACAAACCTCAATGATGTCTGTGACTTTAATTCTCAAGATACATCCATGTTTGTCAAATAAATTATTGATCTGGGTTGGTGAGGGTTGCCAGACCTCATTTAACAACCACATCTGGCATGCTATAAAATGTCCCACAGGCTTTAGTGTCCAAGTAGACAGTCTAACCAAAAGGAAACTTGGACTTGGGTCAAACCATCCTTCTCCAATGGCTTGAGGTTGTTTCTCTTCGTTTTTCTTGAACTCTTTAGAAAGGGTCTAACCATATTCTTTGCCTTCTGGCTACCACGTGGGGGTTTAGGGGTCAGCTAGTCTAAGCCTTTATTCAAGTCACAAGTTCCTTCATTGTTGTAATGGTTGACACAGAGAGTCAAGAGTACAGATGGATGCCCACATACCCTATGTCTAAATATTTTGAAGCTAAAAACCAAGCAAAACAATAGTTAAGTAAATATGTTCTGTCTTGATAAAAATACCTTCGTAACCACTTGGAAGACAATGATCAAATTTAGTATTCTTAGAACCCTTGAAGTTCCACTCTAGAATATTGTGGTGCTGCTGAGAGAGCTAGCCCAGACCCAAACTGAGACCCTTATCTTTTCAGTCTACATGTACAAACTCAATCCACATCACCCATAAATAGCTGCCCTGTGGCCACCTCTCAGGCTTGGATATACGTACTCTTGGGAGAACAGCTCTGCACAGGCCCTAAACAGGGAACTTGGGCAGCAGGGAATTCCCAGATCTAAAGAGCCAAGTTTGTGGTCAAGGAGAAAGGGAAGTTTGCCATAATACCAGAAGAAATGGATGGTGCTCAGCTACTATTACTAAACATTTTGATCAATAGGTGGATCCTGATCAAAAGGAGGAAAAGTGTGGAACATAACATCAAATTCCTATGGAAACCAGACTTACTGGATCCATTGAGACTGGAAGAACTCCTGAATACCTTGAACCAAAACTATCCCATGAAGTCATCTGTAAACCAAATTTATAAAGAATGTCAGTCTTGATCATTTTGCTCTTTTCAAGAATTAGCCGTATGTGATCAAATATTGACAACAGTAACTCTAAAGCACAGATAAAAACTTTAAGAGGCATAGAGAGTAAATGTTAATGGTGGTTGTTATGGATTGAATTGTGTCCCCCCAAAATGTGTGTCAACTTGGCTTGGCCATGATTCCCAGTATTGTGTGATTGTCCATCATTTTGTCACCTGATGTGATTTTCCTGTGTTGTAAATCCTACCTCTATGATGTTAATGAGGTGGGATTAGCAGAAGTTATGTTAATGAAACAGGACTCAATCTACAATATTAGACTGTGTCTTAAGTCAATCTCTTTTGAGATATAAAAGAGAGATGTGAACAGAGAGACATGGGGACCTCCTACCACCAAGAAATAAGAGCCAGGAGAATGGCATGTCCTTTAGACCTGGGGTCCCTGCTCTGAGAAGCTCCTCGACCAGGGAAGATGGATAACAAGGACCTTCCGCCAGCACCAACAGAGAGAGAAAGCCTTCCCCTGAAGCTGGCAACCTGAATTCGGACTTCTAGCCTCCTAGGCTGTGAGAAAATAAATCTCTGTTTGTTAAAGCTGTCCACTGGTGGTATTTCTGTTATAGCAGCACTAGATAACTAAGACAGTGGTGAAACAATATGAGTTGAGATAATGAGAGTGGTGACACAATGTGAAGAATGTAACCAATGGCATTGATTTGTATGTGTAGAAATTGTTGAATAGGTGTATGTTTTGTTATGTACATTTTTACCAAAAAAAAAAAAAAAAAAAGAAGAGAAGAAGAGGGGCAGGACCAGAAGGGCAAAGCCACAGGGGCATGACCAGAATGGGACTCTCTAAAGTGTGGGACCCAGAGAAGGGTATAAGGGTGGTAGTATAGTTCACCACCACCAAGAATTATTAGGATATTAACTCACTTTAGACTTAAGATAGCAATATACCACTTAAAAAATTCCAAATTTAGGCAAGATTCTGCCTTCAGATCTCAGTAGCTGAAATGTTCTTGTTGGGAGAATGCAATTCTAGACATGAGAACTTAGTTCCAAGAAAGACGTGAAGTCCTCTTTGCACTGGAGACCCCAAGGAAAGGCTGCTTGTATGTGTCCGATTTTAGGGTACCCAATGATTCTAACTTTCCAGTGTGAGTCTGGGATGACATCAGGTCTGCCTTCAGCAATTGTCACAAAACAAGATTCAGAGAAGCAGGTGTCCCACTATATGGAAAGATTTCATATGCCTTTTTAGGACCAGACTAGACTCATGATTCTCATAAGCCCAAGAGATTAGCTCATTCATGGTTCCAAGTCGTGCTGTGAAGAATGTGTAATGGCTCCCATGATGCTTAATCTATTCTTGGATACAACAGCCGTAATGATACTAAAAATGAAACTTTGTTTTGCCAAGTGTTGTATTACATTTTATAAAGTTGTATTTAAACATGTTCATCTTATTACTCTACCTAGGAAAAACGTCATAAACTTAGGGAGGCCTATCAGGCTGTCTAATGGTCAGACATTCCAGGTTTTATTTCCTTTCTAGGCTGCTGGCAGGCAGAAATGTTCAGTACTAGAAAGCTACAGAACCTCCATGGGGTAGCAGCTTTACAAGACATGACCACATTTCCACAGGAAGAGTTTGAATTTCAGCTGTCAGGAAATCCTATATTTGGCAAATCGGGGTGATATGTCAAGCCCATAAATAAAAGCAAGCCAGGTTACTTATAAATATACTGATTACCTTCCCAGTCCACTTTCTGAGGCCAGAATCTTAGGTATTAAATTTAGGTATTAGTTTCACATGGTACTTTTCTCTGTTTCTGTTGTTTTTTGCATTTGACAGGAGAAAAAAAAGCTTCTCTTCCTTCTCTCTCTCTCTGTATATATACATATATACATATATATATGTACATTTGGGAGCCCTGGTGGCACAGTGGTTAAGAGCTTGGCTGCTTACCAAAAGGCCAGCAGTTTGAATCCACCAGCCACTCCTTGGAAACCCTATGAGGCAGTCCTATCCTGTCCTATAGGGTCTCTAGGAGTTGGACTTGACTTAACGGCAGCAGGTTTGGTTTTTTCGTTTATATGTACATTATGGATTCGATAAGGGTTCCTAAGGATTAACTAAGGATTCTAAGAATCCAAGTAAAATTTACCACACTTTATAGACACTCAAATGAAGACTTACAAAGGCTGTATCATCTGTTTAATATAAATGAACCAAAGAAGAAAAGAGAAAGAAATTTACAGGATGCCAATTAGGAATATTAAATATAATGATAATAGCATGGACCAAATACCAATTATATATGCCAACAATACCAGACATACTATGTATACATTACTTCTAGATCAAAAAACAACACAGTAAGTATCATTACTCCCAATTTAAAATAAAGACTCAGAAAGTTTGAACTACTTACGTAAGTTACACAAAAAGCAACTTCTCTTCCAGGATTCAAGCTGCCGTTACCCTTGTAAAAAATGAAAAGCTGGTGTAGATGCGACACCTCTCAGATTCCTTGGAATTCCAAGAGTGTGAAGGAAACTCAGGAACTTGCAGTGAACAAATAAAGTAGCCTCTGTTCCCAAGACTGAAATGCCCTTTGACTAGTCTTGAGGCCACCTCAAGTTTCTGCAACCTGCTCATTTCCTCTTAAAGAAGGGTAATTTATCCCACTGTGGTGAAAATACAAAGAAAAAGACCAAAGCTTAGATACAGAATCTCTCCTGTGAATGCTAGGAAAGATTGGCAATATGCAGAAAAGCAAGTCTGCCTCTCAATGGGATTCAGCTAAGGATTAAGCTCTTCTGTCACTCCTATCTTCCCTCCTTGGTCCAAGAAGTAGTAGGACCAATATCAAGAATGTCCTTCATTTATTCTTTTCTTCATTTATTGAGGACGTGCTACATAGCAGGCACAACACTATAAATGAGGAGATGGAAGACACAGTCCTTGCCTTGAAGAACTTGCTGTCTAGCCCTGGAGAATAACAAATATACACACAATTATATCTGATTAAGTAAAATAGCAGAAAGGCACAATGGATAGTATAGAAACAAAGACAGGATGTCTGAGGCACTAAGCAATTTTCTTCCCCGGGAGGAGCCTCAGGAAACGTTGTGGAGATACAACCAAGATATTGGCTATGTTAGACAGCTGAAGGAGCAGCAGTAGTAGTATTAAGTGGCACGTGTGCTCACTCAGGTGATGTTGGACTGCTCAAGCAGAAGGCCTCAGGGACCAGGAGGAAGATACAAAAAAAAACCTACTGCTGTCGAGTCAATTCTGACTCATAGTGACTGTATAGGACAGAGTAGAACTGCCCCACAGGGTTTCCAAGGAGCACCTTGTGGATTCAAACTGCTGACCTTTTGGTTAGTAGCTGTAACTCTTAACCACTGACCCATCAGGGTTTCTGGAGAAGATAGTAGCTGTGAAATACTCTAATAATCCCTCCCATTTAGGCAAGAGTTCTTGATTTAAAGGAGCTGCAATTGCAACGGTTCCCAAGATAAGAGGTGAGGTATGGAATAGATGTTCTGCAATTATTTTTTCACTCCATGTTATGGATCAAATTGTGCCTTAGTTATTTAGTACTGCTATAATAGAAATACCACAAGTGGATGACTTTAGCAAACAAATTTATTCTCTCACAGTTTAGGAGGCTAGAAGTCCAAATTCAGGGTGCCAGATCTAGGGATAGGCTTTCTCTCCTTGTCGGCTCTGGGGGAAGGTCCTTGCCTCCTTTCAACATCTGTGGACCTGGTGTACCTTGGAGATCGTCATGTGTCTTGGCATCAATCTTACCCTGGGTCTAGGAGGTTCTTAGTGCAAGGACCCCAGGTTCTAAGAATGCATTCCATTCCTGGCTCTTCTTTTCTGGTGGTGATGAGGTCTCTCCCCTTTTATCTCTTGTGAGATAAAAGATGTGACTCAAGCAAAGGTGTGACTTGAGTAAGGGTGTGACTTGAGTCACACCTTCTTGTAAGGCTATGACTCAAGTACACTTCACACCAATCCTGCCTCATTAACGTATAAAAGTTAGGATTTATAACACATCACAAAATGAAGGATGACTACATCAGATCATAAAATGGAGGACAATCACAAATACTGGGAATCATGGTCTAGCCAAGTTGACACATATTTTTGGGGGAGACAATTCAACCCATGACAAATTGTGTCCCCCAAAATGTATGTTGGAATCCTAACCCTCTACCTATGGATGTAATCCTGTTTGGAAATAGGGTTTTCTCTGTTATGTTAATGAGGTCATATCAGTGCAGGGTGTGTCCTAAGCCCAGGCATTTGTGAGTTACAAGGAGAAGCACAGACGCAGAGACAAGAAACCACAGGCTAGGGGTTGGGGTATAGATGCTACATAAAGATTGATAGGGAAATGAAGAACACTGGGGCTACACAAGCTGAAAGAAACAAAGATCTTCCCCCAGTGTCAACAAAGAGCCTTCCCCTGAAGCAGGAGGCCTGAATTTGGACTTCTAGCCCCCTGAGCTGTGAGAAAATAAATTTCTTTTCTTTAAAGTCACCCACTTGTAGTATTTCTGTGACCGCAGCACTAGGAAACTAAGACACCCCATTTGCACCCCAGGTTGGTATGGCCTGAGGAAATACTTGCTCTGATGTTTTTAGAGACTTCTAGATAATAATATTCTATTTGAATTAACTCAACCTAGAAATTTTCAACACCCATGGAAGCAGCAGTCAAGAAATCAAAAGACACATTGCAATGGGCAAATTTGCTGCAAAAATGTCTCTTTAAAGTGTTAAAAAGCAAAGATGTCACCCTGAAGACTAAGGTGCGCCTGACCCAAGCCATAGTGTTTTCAGTCGCCTCATATGCATGTGAAAGCTGAACGATGAATAAGGAAGACTGAAGAACTGAAGCCTTTGAATTGTGGTGTTGACAAAGAATAATGAAAAGACCATGGACTGCCAAAAGAACAAACAAATTTGTCTTGGAAGAAGTACAACCAGAATGCTCCTTAGAAGAAGGGATGGTGAAACTATGTTTTATATACTTTGGACTTGTTATCAGGAGGGATCAGTCCCTGGAAAAGGACATCATATTTGGTAAAGTAGAGGGTCAGCGAAAAAGAGAAAGACCCTCAATGAGGTGGATTGTCACAGTGGCTACGACAATGGGCTCAAGCATAACAAACATTGTGAGGATGGCACAGGACCACGAGTGTCTGTTCTGTTGTGCACAGGGTCATTATGAGTCGGAACCGACTCGACGGCACCTGACAACAACAGAAATGTTAAATAAAGTTGTGCCGTATCACGATCTTGCAGAAAAGATATTTAACACTGAATGAATTGTGGAATCATGTGTCTGTCAATGATAAGGGTTTAAGACAAATAATGTTCCTAAATCACTGATCTCAAGCATCCTTGGTTGAGTAGTCAGTCTCACTACCATCTAGGACTGTGTGGTCAAGTCAGTCTGAAGTTCCTCTCTCTGGCCCTGGGGTTTCCTCACTGATGGAAAGGTCAGCAAGGTTTTCACGTACCTGGCAAAGGCCTATCTATTTACATCTGCACATGAACAGATACATTCACAGCAAACTTAATTTGAAGACAAATGTAAAATTGCAATTAGTATGTATTACATCTTTTAGATCCCTACAATGACCTGGTTGTTATATAATTAAGAAATGTATGCAGGGTTAATATACCACTCAGGAATGTAAGGAAATCGTGACTTCATTTTTCTGTGATTGGCATGATCTTCCTCACCAGCTGTCTTGTCCCTGGGTAGCAGTGTGTGTGTGTGTGTGAATGTGCATGTGTGTGTATGTGTATGTCGGTGGGTGAATTCAGTTGATCCAGTGACCTTATTTGTTCTTTTTTTTTTCGGTAGTACTTTAGATGCAGGTTTACTGAACAAATGGTTTCTCATTTAACAGTTAATACACATACTGTCTTATGACGTTGGTTAAGAACGCCACGACATGTCAACACTCTCCCTTCTCTACCTTGGGTTCCCTATTACCAGCTTTCCTATCCCCTCCTGCCTTCTAGTCCTTATCCCTGGGCTGTTGTCCACCATTAGTCTTATTTTGTTTTATGGGGCAGTCTAATCTTTGGCTGAAGGGTGAACCTCGAGAGTGATTTCATTACTAAGCAAAAAGGGTGTCTGGGGGCCATACTCTTGGGATTTCTCCAGTCTCTGTCAGGCTAGTAAATCTGGTCTTTTATTGTGAGTTAGACTTTTGTTCTACATTTTTCTCCAGCTCTGTCTGGGACCCTCTGTTATGATCCCTGTCAAAGCAGTCAGTGATGGTAGCCGGGCATCATCTAGTTGTACTGGACTCAGTCTGCTGGAGGCCATGGTAGTTGTAGTCCATTAGTCCTTTGGACTGATCTTTCCCTTATATCTTGTTTTCTTAATTCTCCCATGCTCTTGAAGGGGTGAGACCAGTGGAGTACCTTAGATGGCCGCTCACAGGCTTTTAAGACCCCAGACGCTACTCACCAAAGTAGAATGTAGAACATTTTCTTTATCTATGTTATACAAATTGAGCTAGATATTCCCCGAGACCATGGTCCCCACAGCCCTCAGCCCAGCAGTTCGGTCCCTCAGGGAGTTTGGATGTGTCTATGGAGCTGCCATGACCTTACCTTGTACAAGTTGTGCTGGCTTCCCCATTATTGTGTACTGTCTTACCCTTCACCAACATTACCACTTATCCATTGTCTATTTAGTATTTCACCTTCCCACCCCTCCCATCCCTCATAACCGTCAAAGATTGTTTCTTTTTGTGTGTAAACCTTTTCATGAGTTTTTACAGTAGTGGTCTCATACAATATTTGTCCTTTTGTATTGACTTATTTCACTCAGCATAATGTCCTCCAGTTTCATCCGTGTTATGACATGCTTCGCAGATTCATCATTGTTCTTTATCATTGCATAATACTCCATTGTGTGTATGTACCATAGTTTGTTTATCCATTCCTCTGTTGATGGGCATCTAGGTTGTTTCCATCTTTTTGCTATTGTGAACAGTGCTGCAATGAATATGGGTGTGCATATGTCTTTTCATGTGACAGCTCTTTTTTCTCTAGGATATATTCCTAGAAGTGGAATTGCTGGATCATATGGTGTTTCTACTTCTAGCTAAGGAAGTGCCACATTGTTTTCCAAAATCAATGTATCATTTTGCATTCCTACCGGCAATGCATTAGAGTACCGTTTTCCCCACAGCCTCTCCAACATTTGTTATTTCCATTTTTTTTGATTCGTGCCAGTAATGCCGGGGTGAGATGGTATTTCATTGTGGTTTTGACTTGCAATTCTCTAATGGCTAGTGATCGCGAGCATTTCCTCATGTGTCTGTTGGCCCCTTGAATGTCTTGTTTGGTGAAGCATCTGTTCATTTCCTTTGCACATTTTTTAATTGGATTATTTGTCTTTTATAGCAGAGGTGTTGGATTTTCTTGTAGATTTTAGAGATTAGACCTTTGTTTGACTGTAATGTCCAAAACTTTTTTCCCAGACTGTAGGTTCTTTTTTTCCTGTTTGGTGAAGTCTTTGATGAACATAAGTGTTTAATTTTTAGAAGATCCCAGTTATCTAGCTTATCTTCTGGAGTCTGTGTGTTGTTGGTTACGGTTTGTATCCTGTTAATGCCATCTATTAGGGCCTCTAGCATTGAACCTAATTTTTCTTCTATGAACTTTATAGTTTTTGGCTTTATATTTAGGTCTTTGATCCATTTTAAATTAGTTTTTGTATATGGTGTGAGGTAAGGGTCCTGTTTCACTTTTTTTGCACATGGACATCCAGTTTTGACAGCACTGTTTGCTAAAGAGACTATTTGTTCCCCATTCGATAGAATTTGGGCCCTTGTCGAAGATCAGGTGACTGTAGGTGGATGGATTTACATCTAGGTTCTTAATTCTGTTCCATTGGTCAATGTGTCTGTCATTGTAACAGTACCAGGCTGTTTTGACTACTGTAGCTGTATAGTAGGTTCTGAGATCAGGCAGTGCGAGTCCTTCTACTTTATTCTATTTCAATAGTGCTTTACTTATCTGAGGCTTCTTCCCTTTCCATATAAAGTTAATGATTAGTTTTTCCATCTCTTTAAAGTATGTTGTTGGTATTTGGATCAGGATTGCCTTGTATTTGTAAATTGCTTTGGGTAGAATTGTCATTTTCACAATATTGAGTCTACCTATCCATGAGCATGGTATATTTTTCCATTTATGTAGATATCTTTTGGTTTCTTGCAGTAGTGTTTTGTTGTTTTCTTTGTATAGGTCTTTTACATCCCTGGTTAGATTTATTCACAAGTATTTTATTTTTTAGGGGCTATTATAAATGGTATTGTTTTCCCGATTTCCTTTTCATCGTTCTCCTTATTGGTATATAGGAATCCAACTGATTTTTGAATGTTTATCTTGTATCCTGCTACTCTGCTGAATCTTTCTATTAGTTCGAGTAGATTTCTCATGGAGTCTTTAGGGTTTTCTATGTATAGTATCATATCATCTGCAAACAGGGACAGTTGAACTTCTTCATTACCAATTTGGATGCCCTTTATTTCTTTTTCTTGCCTTATTGCTCTAGCTAGAACTTCCAGCACAATGTTAAATAGGAGTGGTGATAAAGGGCATCCTTGCCTTGTTCCTGTTCTCAAGGGGAATGTTTTCAGCCTCTCTTCGTTAAGAATGATGTTGGCCATTGGTTTTGCATAGATGCCCTTTACTATGTTGAAAAATTTCTCTTCTATAACTATTTTATTGAGAGTTTTTATCAGAAATTGGTGTTGTACTTTGTCGAATGCTTTTCTGCATCAATTGAGATGATCATGTGATTCTTTTCTTTCCTTTTATTTATGTGGTGGATTACGTTGATTGATTTTCTAATGTTGAAGCATCCTTGCATACCTGGTATGAATCCTACTTGGTCGTGGTGTATTATTTTTTTGATATGATGCTGAATTCTATTGGCTAGAATTTTGTTGAGAATTTTTGCATCTATATTCATGGGAGATATTCTTCTGTAATTTTTTTTTTTATTTGTCGTGTATTTGCCTTTATTGGTATCAGGGTTATGCTGGCTTCATAGAATGAGTTTGGAAGTGTTGCTTCCGTTTCTATGTTCTGAAATAGTTTGAGTAGTACTGATGTAAGCTCTCCTCTGAATGTTTGGTGGAATTCTCCGGTGAAGCCATCTGGACCAGGGCTTTTTTTTTGTTGTTGGGAGTTTTTTTAATTACCTTTACAATCTCTTCTTTTGTTATGGGTCTGTTTAGGTTTTCAACATCATTTTGTGGTAGTTTGGGTAGATAGTGTGCTTCTAGAAATTTTTCCATTTTCTCTAGGTTTTCAAATTTGTTGGAGTATGGTTTTTCATAATACTCTGCTATGATCCTTTTGATTTCATTTGGGTCTATTGTAATGTCCCCCATTTCATTTCTTATTTGGGTTATTTGCGACCTCTCCTGTTTTTGTTTTGTCAGTTGTCCAGTGGTTTGTCAGTTTTGTTGATTCTTTCAAAGAACCAACTTTTGGTTTTGTTGATGTTTTATATTGTTTTTCTATTTTCTATTTCATTTATTTCTACTTTGATCTTTATTATTTCCTTTTTTCTAGTGGCTGTGGGCTTTTTTTGGTGTTCTCTTTCTATTTGTTCAAGTTCTGTAGTTAATGTTTTGATTTTTTCCCTTTCTTCTTTTTTGATGCATCCATTGCTATAAATTGTCCTCTAAGGACTGCCTTTGCTGTGTCCCAAAGGTTTTCGTATGATGTGTTTTCATTCTCATTTAATTCTAGGAATTTTTTGATTCCATCTCTGATTTCTTCTATTACCCAGTTTTTTGTAAGCAGGGTGTTATTCAGCAGTATCCATGTAATTGACTTTTTTCCTTGCTGTTCCTGTTGTTAATTTCTACCTTGATGTCATGTGGTCAGAGAAGATACTTTTATTATCTCAATGTTTTGGATTTTGTTGAGGATTGCTCTGTGTCCTAAGATGTGGTCTATTCTAGAGAACATTCCATGTACGTTGGAAAAGAAAGTGTACTTTGCAGCTGTTGGATGGAGTGTTCTATACATATGTCTATGAGGTTAAGGTGCCTGATTGTGCTCTTTAGGTCTTCTGTATCTTTGCTGAGTTTCTTTCTGGGTATTCTGTCCTTTATTGAGAGTGGTGTGTTGAAGTCTCCTACTATTATTGTAGAACTGTCAATTTCTCTTTTCCGTGCTGTTAGAGTTTGTTTTATGTATTTTGGAGCCCTGTCACTGGGTGCGTAGATGTTTATTATGATTAAGTCTCCATGAGGGATCGTCCCTTTAATCAGTATATAGTGTCCTTTGTCTTTTATGGTGGATTTTATTTTAAAGTCTATTTTATCTCAGATTAGTATTGCCAGTCCTGCTCTTCTTTGGTAAAAGTTTGCTTGATATATTTTTTTCCATCCTTTGATTTTTAATAAATTTACATCTTTTTTTCTGAGATGTGTCTCTTGTAGGAAGCATATTGATGGATCCTGCTTTTTTATCCATTCTATCACTCTCTGTCTCTTTATGGGTACATTTAGGCAATTTACATTCAGCGTAATTATTAATAGGTGTGAGTTTATTGCTGCCATTTTGTAGTGCTTTTTTTTGGTGGTGCTGACATTTTCTTTGTTCCTCTTACTCTCCTGTACTGAGTTTCTTTTGTTTGTGGATTTTTTTTTCATTTCTTTTGTTTCTGTAGATTTTGTTTTTTCTGAGATTTATGTTTTTCTTTTTATTTTGATGAGTAGATTTGTTAACTTTCTTTGTGGTTATCTTGAAAGTTACCTTTATCTTCCTAGGTTTGAGCCAGTCTATTATTACTCGGTATCACCTTGCCTTCCTCTCCATTAGAAAGTTCTATACCTAAACTGTTTATTCCCTCTTCTACAGTTCTGATGTTGTTGTCATTTACAGATTAACCTCTCTGATTCCTTGTTGTAATTCTTTTGGTTTTGGATAGTCCTTGAGAGTTCATTTCTTAGTTTGATAACTGACTGGTATGATCCTGGGTCCTAGATTCAGCCTGTGGTCTGATGTTATTTGTTCTCAGATTGAAGGACTCCCTTTGATAATTCTTGCAAGTTTGGTTTCGTTTTTACATATTCCCTTAATTTCTGTTTATCTGTTAATGTCCTAATTTCACCATCATATTTGAATGAGAGTTTTGCAGGATATATTATTCTTGCCTGGAAATTTTTTTCTTTCAAGGTTTTATATATGTCATCCCATTGCCTTCTTGCCTGCATGGTTTCTGCTGAACAATCTGAGCTTAGTCTTATTGTTTCTCCTCTGTATGTGACTTTTTGTTCTTCTTGAGCTGCTCTCAGGATTCTTTATCTTTGGTTTCAGCTAGTGTTATTATGATATACCTTGGTGATTTTCTTTTGGGGTCTATCCTATATGGGGTTGGTTGAGGTTTCCATGTTTCATGATATGGGGGAAGTTTTCTGTCAGTTCTTCAATGATTCTCTCTGTTTTCTGTTTTCTCCCCCTATTCTGGAACTCTGATTACTCGAAGATTTTCGCTTTTGATTGTATCACACATATTTCTCAGGATTTCTTCATTTTTCTTAATTCTTTTTTCTGACTTTTCCTTAGAGTTGTATCCAAGTGTTTATCTTCAATTTCACTGATCCTGTCTTCCATCATTTCAAACTTGCTCTTCAGCCCTTCTATGACACTGTTCATTTCTGAAATCTTGTTTTTTATCTTTTGTATTTATAATTGTTGTTTTTGTATGATTTCTATTTGTGAATTTATGTTGGCATTTTGTTCCTGTATTATTTTCCTGTATTCTTCCATTTTTTGTCTGTATTTTCCATGAATTTGTCTGCCATTTCCATGAATTTGTCTATTTTTTCCTCATTTTTGTCTGATTTTTGCTTCATCTCTTGAATAGCTTTGAAGATTAGAGATTTGAATTCCCTATCAAGTACTTCTATTGACTTTTCTTCTACTGGAAGTCATCTGGTGTTTTATTTTGGATTCTGACTGGAATCATTCTGTCCTTTTTTATATATGTATTTTGATATTGTCTGCTGTCTTCAGGGAATTCAGCAGTTATTTTCCTTATTTATTGATTTTAGCTTTATTTATTTCATCCTTTTTTTTTTGTTTTATTTGGTTATGTCTGAGCAGGCATGCTATGTGTTTTTTGTTGTTTGCTCATCTGTGGGTATGATATTGTTCAGGTATTTGTCCAATGGGTAGGTTCAGTCACTCAGCTATGGTGCAGCAGAGCAGGTCCAGCTGAAAGGGGATTTGCTGGGATGGGCTGTTTGTGGCACGTACTAGGGCTGACAGGGCAGGCCAGGAGTGAGTGCAGGGCAGGTTCTTGTAGGCATGCCTCTGCTGCTTGGGGGTGTGATATTTAGTGCACAGCACAGGTAGGCAAGAAAGAAAGGAGAGATTGGGAAGTGTGGAGCTAAGATTGGTATGGGAAAGAGGAGAGAGAAACAGGGGCCAAAAACAAACAAACAGAAAAGAGTACTAAGGGAGGTTGCCTAGATGAGAGACCAAGAAATGGAGAAAAAGAAAAAGGGGGGAAGGTAAAAGAAAAAATAAATAAAAATTAGGAAGAAAAAAAAGAAAAGCCCCCAAGGATCCCACTGGTGCAGCCACAAAGACTAGGGGAGTGGCTCCCAGGCTGCAAAGTACAGCCTGGCTAGAAGACAAGGTAAGTATAGAGAGATGAGAAACTAAGAAATGAAGAAAGACAAAAAGGGAAAAAGAGAGAAAAGAAAACAAAAACAAACAAAGAAAAAAAAAAGGAAAAGGAAATGCTCTCAGGGATCCCACTGTGCAGCTGCGCAGACTGAGGAAGTAGCTAGCAAGCTGCACATTATAGCCTGGATAGAAGGGGCTCCCAAGTGGAGAAAAGAAAAAGAAAACAAACAAACAAACAAAAAAGTCCCGGGATCCCACCAGCGTGGCCGCATGTGCTGCAAGTAGTTCCATAGTCAAGCAGCATTTCACAGCCCTTCAGGAAGAAGCAAAGATGGCACACAGAGTCAGTTATTTGAGAGAAAGGAGGGGGAGGTGGTGAGAAGTATGGAAGAAATCAAAAGAAGTGGAAAAAAGCAACACCAGCAACAAACAAATGGCACTCCGGGAGGCCACCAGTGTGGGCAGGTGGAATCCAAGCCACACAGGGCTGAAGCCGTTGCCTCCTGGCCAAGAGACTGTGGCTGCAGGAAGCAGAGGAGGCCGAGTGGGAGTGAAGAAGGGTACGGGGTGTGAAAGCGTGTATTACTTGTTACTGGTTGTTCTTTCTTCTGCTGGGAGCTCCGTGAAGCTGCTTTCTTGTACTCCCTGTTCACCGATCTCCAACAGGAGTCCAAGGTGGCAAATCTGTGCTGCATTAGCTGATAGGGAACCTCTGTATGTATCTCTCCTCACTCTCTTTTCTGTGTCAGTTTCTTATTCCATCTGGTGCTTGGCTAAGTTCTTTATATTTTCAGTTGATGCTTAGGGTTTCAGGATTGACATTTGACTCTGTTCAACTTAGTTTCTCTGGTCTTTGCTGTGGAGGGATGGCATGGTTCTTTGGTCTATAGCGCCATGTTGCCCCAAAGTCCCTATTTGTTTTTTAGGTAGCTCAAAGTCTCTAGGTGGTGCAAATGGTTAAGCACTCAGCTGCTAACTGAAAGGTTGATGGTTCAAGTCCTCCCAGAGGTGCCTTGGAAACAAGGTCTGGCAATCTACTTCTGAAAAAATCAGCCATTGAAAATTCTATGGAGCTCAGTTCTACTCTGACACAAATGAGGTTTCCATGAGTAGGAATCAACTTGACAAAACTTTTTTTTGGTTTGTTTATTTTAAGCAACTCAGTCTCAGTTTGGATTACTCAAGCAAACGTTCAGTCTTTCACAGCTCCATTTTCTCCCCCTACTTATATCCAAGATGGTGTCTGAGTGTAGTGGGAGAAGTATGGCTTGGAGACTTGAGGTAGCTGAAGGGAGGCAAGGTTCTAAAATCTACACTGTGCTCCATGGCTCCTTGCTGGTTGGTCTCTACTGTGGAGTGACTGATGAAGTCCACTCCCCGCATTGATCATTCTGTTGGCATCTGCTGCCAAAGGCTGCTGTTGACGTAATGCATACTTTATGTTTGGTTTCCTCTCAGCTCAGTGGTCCCAGGAAATTCACCCTGATGACTCAATCCTCCCTCAGTCCTTGATGGTGTGTGGAGCCCACCTGAGGTCTGATTGTTCTTCCTCCATTGTCCTCAGTTCAGGTGTTTGGCTCCAGAGCCACTTTGCTTCTGTCTGGTGACTTTCAGCCAACTTTGAAAACTCCTTGTGGGGTGAGTGGGAATTTCTGAATCCTATCTATGCCGTTTGGGAACAAACCTAAATTTCAGGTCTGTTTCTGTCTAATCTCCACCATTTTTACTTTGATGTGACCACTCCAGGATGGAGTTGGGGTCTCCTGTGTCCTGTGAGTGTACCTCTTTCAGTATCCCAAATAGGAGATGAGACAGAACCCCTTCCCTTGGAGTTCCCCTCAGCCTAACATTGCCCCTGCACCCCACCACCTCGCAGCCTCCAGAGGTCAGAGCGGCTGAGTGTCTGCTTCCCATACATCTGTCTCCCTCTTTCTCCCCACAATCCAGCAGGACCAAAAGAGTCAGGTTTTTCTAGCTTCCTATTCCTACCTGACTCAAATGCCCCTTTTCTGTAACTCTTTGATCAAATTCACCAGGTCTACCTCTTGGTATATTAAAGGGGAAAAAATTTTTTTTAAATACTTCTCTCTCCAAAAAGTCTATCTTTTGACTCTTGCTTTGCTGCAGGCTCAAATATCCTATTTTGGATGCCAGAAACTAGTTATTAATCATCCCATTCTATTTACAATTCTAAGTCTCATATACACATCAAAATAGCATCCCATGTAGCTGTGATGATCCTTCCACTATGAGAGAAAAACTCTGATACAAAAGATACTTGAGAGGGGAGTGGTCAGTTAGTCATAGCTCCGTTGCCCAGCATTATTTCTCTGCTGGCAACCTGTACCAATCCTTTCTCCTCTCCTTGAGAAGTGAAGAAATTCTTAGCCATACTCTCTGATCCTCTGCTCTACTTGCTGTTCCATTCTTTTCTCTCTGGAAGTCTGGACTAGAAACAGCTGGAGAGAAACACTGTCAGTCATGCCTACTCCAGGGAATCTGTATAAACAGATCTTTCATTTGACTCATTCGAAGCCCAGTGAACCCATGATGTCCACTTACAGGAGCCAATGACTTTCAATATGGTGTAAGCTAATTTGAATCAGACTTGTGACTGATTTCCCCAGTATTGTGTACTGTAGTACCCTTCACCAAGATTACCACTTATCTATCGTCTATTTAGTCTCCCCCCACCCCTCCCATCCCTCGTAACCAATAAAGATTGTTTCTTTTTCTGTGTAAACATTTACATGAGTTTTTACAGTAGAGGTCTTATAAAATATTTGTTTTTGTGATTGACTTATTTCATTCAGCATAATGTCCTCCAGTTTCATCCACATTATGAGATGCTTCACAGATTCATCATTGTTTTTTACCTTTGCATGATACTCCATTGTGTGTATGTACCATAGTTTGTTTATCCTTTCGTCTGTTGATGGGCATCTAGGTTGTTTCCATGTTTTTGCTATTATGAACAGTGCTGCAATGAATGTGGGTGTGCAGATGTCTTATTTGTGTGACAGCTCTTATTTCTCTAGGATATATTTCTAGGAGTAGGATTGCATTTTGTATTGCTTTTTTTTGTGTGGTGCTGACATTTTCTTTGTTCCTCTTACTCTCCTGTGATGAGTTCCTTTTGTTTGTGGATTTTTTTTTCATTTCTTTTGTTTTTATAGGTTTTGTTTTTGTTGTGACTTTATGTTTTTCTTCTTTATTTTGATGAGTAGGTTTGTTAACTTTCTCTGTGGTTATCTTGAAATCTACCCTTATCTTCCTTGATTTGAAACTGTCTATTATTACTTCGTATTGCCTTGCCTTCCTCTCCATTAGAAGGTTCTATACCTACACCATTTATTCCCTCTTTCTGATGCTGTTGTCATTTACAGATTAACCTCTCTGATTCCCTGTTGTAATTCTTTTGGTTTTGCATAGTCCTTAAGAGTTCATTTCCTAGGTTGGTATCTGGCTAGTACAATCCTGTGTCCTATATTCAGCCTGTGGTCTTATGTTGTTCTCAGATCGAAGGACTCCCTTTAATAATTCTTGTAAGTTTGGTTTAGTTTTTACACAGTCCCTTAATTTCTGTTTATCTGGAAATGACCTAGTTTCACCATCATATTTGAATGAGAGTTTTGCAGGATATATTATTCTTGCCTGGAAATTTTTTTCTTTCCAGGTTTTATGTATGTCATCCCATTGCCTTCTTGCCTGCATGGTTTCTGCTGAATAATCCAAGCTTACTCTTATTGTTTCTCCTCTGTATGTGACTTTTTGTTTTTCTTGAGCTGCTCTCAGGATTCTTTGTTTGTCTTTGGTTTTGGTGAGTGTGATTATGATATGCCTTGGTGATTTTCTTTTGAGGTCTACCCTACATGTGGTTCGTTGAGCTTGGATGGCCAGCTTTTCATTTCATGATATTGGGGAAGTTTTCTATTAGCAATTGTTCAATGATCCTCTCTGTGTTTTCTGTTTTCTCCCCTTGTTCTGGAACTCTGATCACTCAAAGATTTTTGCTTTTGATTGTATCCCACTTAATTCTCAGGGTTTCTTCATTTTTCTTTGTTCTTTTTTCTGACTTTTCCTCAAACAGAGTTGTATCCAGGTGTTTGTCTTCAATTTTGCTGATCCTATCTTCCATCATTTCAAAGATGCTCCTCAGCCTTTCTATGACACTGTCCATTTCTGAAATCTTGTTGTTTATCTTTTGGATTTCTAATTGTTGTTTTGTATGATTTGTAGTTGTGAATTTTAGCATTTTGTTCCTGTATTATTTTCTTGAATTCCTCCATTTTTTGTCTGTATTTTCCATGAACTCAACTACCTTTTCCATGAATTTCTCTAATTTTTCATCATTTTTGTCTGCTTTTTGCTTCAACTCTTGGATAATTCTAAACATTAGAGATTTGAATTCCCTATCAGTTAGGTCTAGTGCCTTTTCTTCTACTGGAAGGTCATCTGGTGGTTTATTTTGAACACCTACTGGAACCATCCTGCCCTGTTTTTGTAAATGTTTTGATATTGTCTGCTGTCTTCAGGGCATTCAGTGCTTATTTTCTTCATTTATTGATTGTAGATTTGTTTGTTTCATCCTGCTTTTTTGTTTTATTTGGTTATGTCTGAAGAGGCAGGCTGTGTGTTCTTTGTTGTTTGCTTATCTGTGGGCATGATACTTTTCACCTCCTTCTCCAATCGGCAGGGTCAGTCATTCAGGTATGGTACAGCAGTGCAGGTCCAGCTGAAGGGAAGTTGCTGGGATGGGTTGTTTGTGGCACATACCAAGGCTGACAGTGTGGACCAGGAATCAGTGCAGGGTAGTTTCCAGTGGGCCGTGCCTGTGCTGCTTGGGAGTGTGATGTTCAGCGCATGGTGCAGGTAGGCAAGAAGGAGGGGGTAGATTGTGATGTGTGGAGCTAAGATGGGTATGGGAAAGAAGAGAGAGAGGAGAGAGGAACAGGAGCCAAAAACTTACACACAAACAAAAGAGAGTGCTAAGGGAGCTTGCTATTGGAGTGGAGAGATGAGAGACTGAGAAATGGGGAAAAACAAAAATGAAAACAAAAAAGAAAAAGGGTAAAAGAAAAAAATGAATAAATCGAGAGATTGGAACTGAAGAAAGACAAAAAAGGAATAAGAAAGAGAAGAAAACAAAACAAAAAGAAGAAGAAGAAAAAAGAAATGCCCCCAGTGATGTCCCTGTGCTTCTGCACAGAGTAAGAGAGTAGCTTCCAAGCTGCACAGTACTGCCTGGCTAGAAAGGGCTCCCAAGCCAAGAAAAGAAAAAGGAAACAAACAAACAAACAAATCAAAACAGAACAAATCAAATCAAACAAACAAACAAACAAGCCTTGGGGGTCCCACCAGCTTGGTGGCACAGGCCGGGAAGCAGTTTCACAGCACCAGCAGCCAAAAAAAGGCACTCAGGGAGCCAGCCAGTGTGGTCGGGTGGAATCCAAGTGACACCGGGGTGAAGCTGGTGCTTCCCAGCCAAGAGACTGTGGCTGTAGGAAGCAGAGGAGGCTAAGTGGGGGTGAAGAAGGATGGAGGGTGGGAAAATTTATATCGCTGGTTATCAGTTTTTCTGTCTGCTGCTGGAAGCTCCGTGAAACTGTTTCCTCATACCCCTTGTTTGCTGATCTCCAATAGGGGTCCAAGATGGCAGATCCATGCTGCGGTAGCTGATAGGGGACCTCTGCATGTATTTCTCCTTGCTGTTTGTTCTCGGTGAGTTTCTTATTCCATTCGGTGCTTGGCTGAGTTCTTTATCTCTTCATTTGATGCTTACGATTTCAGGATTGACGTGTGACTCTGTTTGACTTAGTTTTTCTGATCTTTGCTGCAGAGGGACATTGTGGTTCTTCTGACTATAGCGCCATGTTGCCCGGAAGTCCTAAGGGACATAAATTTTGTTGGATGTTTTAAAATACGTGCTATGTTGAAAGGCCACTGATCAGCTAAGTTTTTGTTGTTGTATATGCATAAGTAATTTATTCTGCTTGAGTGTTCTTAAAATCATGCAAGATTGGTGTTCCTTATATTTCTACTTCTAGTCTCTTTACTTTTATTTCTACCTTCTAGTCTTTTCACTCTCTCTTCATGGCCTCATCTGCTCACATTAAAAATATTCCATTTAATCTATAAATTCAAAAGATGTTTTATGGTTTAATTTGTTTTCTCCCAAAAGATATGTTCAAATCCCAAACCCTAGTACTTGTGAATGTGCCCTTATTTGGAAATAGTGTCTTTGCAGAAGGAATTTCTTAACATGAGGTCATCTGGAGCATGGTGGGCCCTGATCCAATGTCCTTATAAGAGAAGAGACACAGAGGTAGACAGATACAGAGAGGAGATGGACATGTGAAGAAGGAGGTAGTAACTGGAGTTGTTCTAGCACAAGCCAAGGAACACCTGGTGCTACCAGAAGCTGGAAAAGATAAGGAAGGATCATCCTCTAGAGCCGTCAGAGACAGCATGGCTCTGCTGAAACACTGAATTCAGACTCCTAACCTCCAGTATTGCCAGGTGGAAAACCCCGATTCTTCTAGATGAGACTCATCTCAGCCAATAAACGAGAGACCAAGGTGGGAGGGTAGAAAGATATCTTTATTTCATTGTACAAGGAAAGGAAACAGTCTAGGCTGCTGCCACCAAGACTGCTCAGTGAGGGGGAGGGGGGGGTTATTTTTAAGGGGTTTACAAGTAGGAAGTTCATACAAGTTACATCAGCAACATCCTTAATTATGCTATGCAGGCACAGTGGGGTTTGCATATAACTTCATGCATCACATTTTCAGAAAATGGAGGTTAAACTACACCCAGAGGTGAGGAAGTTATTATGTATGAGCTAAAAAGTTATCCTGAATGTCAACATGGCGCCTAAACCAGTTTCTGCCAATTTCCTCTAGTTTAGGGGCAGCAGTCAAGGAGACGGGAAGCAGTATTTTAATGTAAAGCTACAGGGCGTGCCAAGCAAGCTGCTTGAGATGGTGGACTTGTCCGCAGCCTGGAAACCTCTGTCTTACCAGAACTCTGAGGGAATAGATTTCTGTTATTTTAAATCACCTAGCTTGCGGTACTTTGCTATGGCAGCCCCAGGAAACTAAGATATCATGGTGTACTCATGAGAAGAGGATTTTGGCATTTAGCATTGTAAGTATTGCCTAAGTGAGAAAACAGAAATACTGAGAAGGAAATAACTTGCTTAAGTCCACAACTTTCCATCATCTAGGTGATTGGCACAAACGCAAATCACTGCAGTAAATAATTTAACAAACGTACAAAAGACTCTGATTTTCTCTGATAAACTGGATCCAGATTCTTATCTGTATCAATACATTTCTACTTTGGTAATATATGAAGACTCTTACATCATCAAAAGGAGAGATCTGTAGACAGACTATAAGACACTGGTTTCAAAGATTCTCGCCTTTTGAACTCTTAATGAAATCAAGTGTAGTGGGGAAATCTCATTGACCAGGCTTGAAGTAGAGCAAGATAAATAGGCTTCTCCATTAAAGTGATGTTAAATATACTTTTCTTTTAAATAACCTTTAAATGTTGTATTATTATGAAGGTGTTTTTTCACTTGAACATCCTCAATTTTTGGCTAACCTAAATCATTAGCCTTTAAGAGAGCTGGAAAAGGAAATGAAGGTTGAATTACAATTAATTAGATGCACTTTGATCATTATGAGGACTTTAATTTAGGAAAGCGTTTTCTGGAATGAAATTTGGGTTATGTTTAATTTCATTCACCTTTGTCCTATCTCCTTAGTACATTTATTATTATTATCAAATATTTGATTAAATTGTTGCTAAGTAGACTTTTAAATATATCAGTTAGGTAAAACTTCTTCAATATGGCATTTGTTGAAATTATGCAGATATTCAAAGGGATAAATCTGGTACGTTGAGAATAAGTCTGCCCACATACTCTTTATTCACATTTAGGAAGTATAGTTTTCAGAGGCACATAGGTAATCTTAAACACTTGTACCATTTTTCTTTCCTTTGCATAAGCACTAAGGAATCTTGGCAGCTAAAACAAGAATTGGAACCTACCTTATTGCTCAAATAGAGTTTAGAATGGAAGAAATCATGATAACAGTAAAACAGAAGGGAGAGCCTTGAAGTCTGACAGTAATGCTGTAATTTTGCTCCATGGCCAGGGAAAGAATCCAGGAACTTTGCCACCCTACACTCATGTGGTAATTCTGCCAAGGATGTGTGGCCATGATGGTGGTGGATGGTAGCTGCAGCAAAGAGTGACTTAATTAGCAGAACCTGAACCCTCTGAGACAGCCTTTCTCATATCCAAACCCATTGCTGTCAAGTGGATTCTGACTCACAGTGACCCTATAGGACAGAGTAGAACTTCCCCATAGGGTTTCTAAGGAGCAGCTGGTGGATTTGAGCTGCAGACCTTTTGGTTAGCGGTTGAGCTCTTAACCACTCTGCCACCAGGGCTCCTCTTTCTCATATCAGTAATTTCTTACTGGAAGACTGATTCCACCCAGGACTGCCTGGGTGTTTTGGAGTCATCCTTCGTCGTTAATTTCTTTAGCTGTAGCAAGCACAAATCCATTCAAGAACTTGAAAGGCAAGATTGACAATCTCTTCATTATGGTACTTTCGGGCTTCTATTCAAAACTGGAAGGTTTGGTGTGAGTTAATGCTAACACAAATGTCTAAGTGCTCACACTTCTAGATAAATAGGTAATATCTATTTATCTATGCTAAAGGAGTTCCTGGGTGGTGCAAAAAAGCACTCAGCTGCTAACTAAAGGGTTGGAGGTTGAGTCCACTCAGAGGCATCTCAGAAGAAAAGATCTGGCTATTTACTTCTGAAAAATCAGCTGTTGAAAACCTTATGGAGCACAGTTCTATTCTGACACACATGGGGTCATCATGGTCAGAATCAACTTGATGGTAACTGGTTTGGTTTTTTGTTCTGTTTTGGGTATCTATGCTAAGTGAATGTAAAGCAATATGATCAATTTTATCTTATTAAAGTGAATGGGGGGAAAAAACAAACCGATTTGAAGATTTCCAAAGAATTAGTGTAGCAAATTTAAGATTATAAAGTGATTTAATTTTGTTGCTTGGTCTTGTACTTCCTTTACCTTATTTCACTGGGGTTATTTGTTCTATAAACAGATGTTGAGGGTCCATATGTGGGCACTGAGCTAGGGACTGCTTTATAGAGGAAATCTAAACAAGTTATTGCTTATTATTTTCCATACTGTTAAGAGGAACAGTACTCAGTACACAGTAGATGTTTAGTCAATATTTGTTGACTATTGAATAAATAATCTATACCAAAAGATAAATCAGGAATCATTTATAATGTTATTTGCAATATTTTCATTATTTTTTGCAGTATATTTATGCATTTATTTAAATCTAACATTATATTTTCTATGTATCTGTTTGATGATAAGTTCAAGATATTTAACTATTAAAATTTGGCCAAGGATGCACGAAGTAGATACTCTATATACAAACAATGGGCAGTGTATTTTGTGATGATTTCAAAATACATTGCAAACTGTTTTCAAGAACTTGTGATTCTATTAAATAAAAATAATTCTGTTTTGATCAAAAGAAGTCAAAGTTGACCAAAAAACCTGTTAAATCTCTAATAAGACTTTGTGTAAGAAAGTACTTTTTAAAATGCTATTAAAATATAAGTTAAAGAAGACCAGTAAGTAATAACATTGATGATAGGAATGAACTGGATAAAGACTATGCTACAGGTTAATTGGAGCCCTTGTGGTGCAGTGGTTAAGCGCTTGGCTGCTAACTAAAAGGTCAGCAGTTCATTCCACCAGCTGCTCCTTAGAAACGCTATAGGGCAGTTCTACTCTGTCCTATAGGGTTGCTATAGTCAGAATCAACTCGATGGCTACAGGTTTGGTTTCGGTTTGGACAGATTAATTGTGCCATCTCCAGTTTTTAAAACCATGTGCTACCTTGGAGACCTGCACTGCTTCTATCGTAAGTACTGACCTAGTGGGGAGATAAGAAAGCCCCCAAGATTTGTCATACTTCACCTATAAGCAGTGGATGGTCCCAACCCTGAAAGTCCCTCAAAAACGTGAATCCCAGGAGATGCCCTGCTTGAAAACTCAGTTGCTACCAACCCTCTACCTGTATAGAAAATAATACAGCATTCACAGAAAGTTCTAGTTCTCGTACAAACAATGTTCCCATTATGTGTAATCTTGCAGGGTCCTGCCTTCTATATAAAAGACAATAGGCCCAAATAGAGCCTTCTCCACCAGTTGACATCTAAGGGCTTGTGACCAGGTCCTTACAATTGGATGGCTCTACCTGCGATTTTGAGTCTGAAGCCAGAGGCAAAGGCAGCTGAATGCCTGGAACTCATTGTGACAGGGTCCAGCAATAGAAGTGGCATCATTCTGGCCATATGCTTCCAGTTAAGATGCTGCCTGGTCTTCCTGCCTCTTTGCCTTTCAGAATTGCCTTCATTTTTGTCGGTTGATTCCCAACCTCCGTCATTTCTTTGAGTCCTCAGTATTCTTTTGTGTTAGTTATCTAATGCTGCTATATCAGAAACACCACAAGTGGGTGGCTTTAACAAACAGAAATTTATTTTCTCACAGTTTAGGAGGCTGGAAGTCTGAATTCAGGGTGTTGGTTCTAGGAGAATACTCTCTCTTTTGGCTATGGGGGAAGGTCCTTTTCTCTTTTCAGCTTCTGTTCCTTGGCTCGTTGGTGATCTTCATGTGGCATGGTATCTATCTTCTCCCATATCTCCTTGCTTGCTTAATCTTAATCTGCTCTTTTATATCTTAAAAGAGATTGACTTAAAACACACCCCACAATAATACTGCCTCATTAACATAACAAATAAAATTCATTCCTAAGTGGGATTATAACCACAGGTATAAAAAAACCAAAACAAAACCCACTGCCATCCAGTCAATTCCGACTCATAGTGTCCCTATAGGACAGAGTAGAACTGCCCCATAGGGTTTCCAAGGCTGTAATCTTCATAGAAGCGGACTGCCACATCTTCCTCCTTGGAGCAGCTGGTGGGTTCAAACTGCTGACTATTTGGTTAGCAGCCGAGCACTTAACCACTGTGCCACCACAGCTCCTTATCACAAGTACAGGGGTAAGGATTTACAACACATATTTTGGGGAGACACAATTTAATCCATAATACCTTGCAATAAATCCTCTCTCCTTTTCTTTAGGGGGACAAGTCAGAATTAACTCCTGTTGCTTGCAACCAAATTATAAATGATGCGGAATCAGAACTCAACAAAGGAAAACCACTGGCCCACAGACATGTTGTAGGGGCTTCAACACAAATGTCCAGAATCTCGGACCAATGTTTTTCTCCCCATATAAATTCAGTTACCAGAATGATTTTTTTTCTAATTTGTGAAAAATTTGCAAAAACATAAAAAGTCAGCAATTATCTGTTAGGTAATTAGTTGTCTTTATTGAAAAAACTATAGTAGTTACTCAGGAAAATCTGAAAAATGAGCTCTCTTTACCTATATTACACTGAAGATTGCTTGAAACAAGCTTGCCCCCTTACTGTCTTTCAGAATTGCTTCCTGCAGACTTGATTCTTCTCCTTATTTCAACAGCCTTGATCCAGTCCATGATGCCAGCATAGGAAGATAAAGTGGCCCTGCTTGTTGGAAAAATCTTATGCATCTAACCAAAAAACAAACCCACTGCCATCAAGTCGATTCCGACTCATAGTGACCCTATAGAACAGAGTAGAACTGCCTTGTACGGTTTCCAAGGCTGTAAATCTTTACAGAAGCAGACTGCCACATCTTTTTCCCACGAAGCGGTAGGTGGGTTTGAACCATTGACTTTTTTCATGAGTGTTTTAACCGCAGCACCACCAGGGTTCCACCTTTGGTTTTTAACTCTTCAGAGAGGTCTTGTGCAGCAGATTTGCCCAATGCAATGCATTGTTTGATTTCTTGACTGCTGCTTCCATGGGTGTTGATTGTGGATCCAAGTAAAATGAAATCCTTGACAACTTCAATCTTTTCTCCATTTATCATGGTGTTGTTTATTGGTCAACATCATGATTCGATCTGTATGCTGAGCAAATAATCTGAGAAACTAGACTATATGAAGAAGAACAGGGCATCAGGATTGGACAAAGACTCACTAACAACCTGCATTATGCAGATGAGACAACCTTGCTTGCTGAAAATGAAGACGACTTGAAGCACTTACTGATGAAGATCAAAGACCACAGGCTTCAGTATGAATTACACCTCAACATAAAGAAAACAAAAATCCTAACAACTGGACCAATAAGCAACTTCATGATAAATGGAGAAAAGATTGAAGTTGTGAAGGATTTCATTTTACTTGAATCCACAATCAACGTCCATGGAAACAGCAGTCAAGAAATCAAATGATGCATTGCATTGGGCAAATTTGCTGCAAAAGACCTCTTTAAAGTGTTGAAAAGCAGAGATGAGGCTTTAAGGACTAAGGAGCACCTGACCCAAGCCATGGTCTTTTCAATTGCCTCATATGCCTGTGAAAGCTGGACAGTGAATAAGGAAGATGGCAGAACTGATTCCTTTGAATTATGGTGTTGGTGAAGAATATTGAATATACCATGGACTTCCAGAAGAACAAACAAATCTGTCTTGGAATAAGTACAGCAGAATGCCCCTTAGAAGCAAGGATGGTGAGACTTAGTCTCACATACTTTGGACATGTTATCAGGAGGGACCAGTCCCTGGAGAAGGACATGATGCTTGGTAAGGTAAAGTGTTAGCAAAAAAGAGGAAGACTCTCAATAAGGTGAATTGAGACGGTGGCTGCAATGATGAGCTCAAGCATAACAACAATTGTGAGGATGGCACAGGACCTGGCAGTGTTTTGTTTTGTTGTACACAGGGTCACTATGGGTTGGAACTGATTCGACAGCACCTAACAGCAGCAGCTACTCAGTAATAAAAAGGGTTACCACTGAGATTATCACTTGCATATAATTTTGCAAGCTAACTTAAACTTAGCAAAATGCCTAATTGTTCATTTTAGCAAATAGCTTCAATCCCCTCCAATCAAATACTTTTATATATTAAAAAAAACCCAAAACCCAAACTACAGAGTCAACAGAATGGATGCTGAATGAGACAGGCTTGTGTTTAAGTCGCAGGTCTGCTGCTTGCTGTCTATACGCTCTTGGGCAAATTACCCCTGTAAGCCTTAGGTTTCTTATAAAAAAGTGGAAAAGAATATTATATCTACCGCATGCATTTTTACTGAGAGTAAATTGAGCTACTGCACAAAAGCATGTTAGACAACTGGCAGTTCATAGCAAGAACTCAATAAATATTAGCAATCGTCACCTTCTTTTTCATCATCATCATCATGATTATCATCATATGTTGTACTTTTCTCCTTACTGCCCAGCCTACAAAATGTCAAGATTTCCAAGAGAAAAAAGGAAAGGAAAAAACAAAGATAATCAGTTGTTTTTAGGTACCATCAAGTCAGTTTCAACTCATAGCGACCCCATGTACAACAGAATGAGACACTGCCCTGCCCTGTGCCATCCTCAGAACCATTGTTATGCTGGAGCCCATTGTTGCAGCCACTGTGTCAATCCGTGTTGTTAAGCGTCTTCCTCTTTTTTGCTAACCCTCTTCTCCAGGAATTGGTCCCTCCTGATAACATGTCCAAAGTACCTGAGACAAAGTCTCGCCATCTTTGCTTCCAAGGACAATTCCGGCTGTACTTCTTCCAAGACAGATTTATATTCGTTCTTTTGGAAGTCTATGGTATATTCAATATTCTATGCCAACACCATAACTCAAAGACATCAATTCTTCTTCAGTTTTCTTCAAATTCTTATCTCTCACCTAGAATAGTCTCCAAACTGGTGTCTTCAGGCTTGCCCCCCTCAAATGGACTCTCCAAACTATCAAAGTGACCTATTTAGAAATCTGATCATGTAGCTTCCCTTATCTCTCAAACAGTTATCTATTACCTACAGGGCAAAGTCCAAGTAAGGCTTTTAGGGAGGGCTCCTGGCTGCCTCTTCAGCCTCAGTTCTGACCATGCCTGTAGGCCTCATAGTCAAATCCTACTCCTTTAAGACTCAGTTAAAAAAGACCAAAAACAGAAAAGCAACTTGATTTAAACTCTGTTTACTTCTGGGAGGTAAGTGCTCACTCCATTTTTCAAACTGCTTCACAAACACACTACACTATGAGCTCCCTGTGGGTAACGCTCCAGGGCTGACCATAGTGCTTGGCATATTCTAGGGGCTCAATATATATTTCTGAATGAATACACATCAGATAACCAGATGCAAAATACATAGATCTGTAGATTTGATGAAGCCAAATCCCTTATAGGGTTTGAAGGGGCCCAGAAAGAACATTCTTTCCCCAATCAAGTTTGAGAACAATTGAAAGATAGACACAGTAGTCTGGCAGAAGGACATACAAATGTCATCTTCATTACTGATAAAGCTGATAAAAGAGGACATGCTTAGGTGTGTGACAACAAGGGGCTTCCAGAAACTGCACTCCGGACTTGGGCAGACTTACCCACCAGTCATAGCATCCCTGCAGCACCACCTCCCTAAATGGGCGCTTGCCTCCTAGAGCGAAAGTGCAGACCACATGTATAGTTCCTGAGGTCAGCTGCCTCACAACTATGCAGAACCAGTTTATTTCCCAAATTCACCAACGGGGACTGCTCCTTTCTCTCTAGGGCACAATGAGTCAAGTGGGAGAGATGCCAAAAGTGTTACAGCAATTGATGTCCCCAGACTTGTAAACGTGGAGTCAGAGGAAGTTGCCCTGCCCCACCCCCAACATCCTCACATGTACTGACTGATTTAGATGCCGGTGATATTTCCCACAAGTGACGGGAAAACGGTATCACAAAGATACCCCCAAATTATACGTCTGTCACTGGATAATCTTTGGATTTCCCCTCTCTAATTTTCCCTATTCAGCTCACCAAAATTATTTTGGCTTCCAAAAACTAAACCAAACAAAACCCACCTCTGTCAAGTAGATTCCGACTCATAACAACTCTATAGGACAGAGTAGAACTGCTCAATAGGGTTTCCAAGGCTGTAAAACTTTATGGAAGCAGTCTGCCACATCTTTTTCCCCCAGAATGGCTGGTGGGTTTGAACCGCTGACTTTTTGGTTAGCAGCCGAGTGCTTTAACCACTGTGCCACCATGGCTCCTTTCTAAAAGACTACATCTCCCCTTTTGCTCAATTAATTCAATTAAGCCTAAACCAAAAAGCCAAACCAGTTGCCGTTGAGTCAATTGCAACTCATAGCAATCCTAGAGGACAGAATAGAACTGCCGCACAGGATTTCCAAGGGGAGGCTGGCAGATTTGAACTGTGGACACTTTAGTTAGCAGCCATAGCACCTAACCAGTGCACCACCAGGGCTCCTCAAGTAAGCCTAGCAACTTTTTATCTTTTATTTTTTATCAATTCAACAATTCTTACATGTATAATTTAGTGACATTTATTATATTCTTGAGGTTGTGCAACCATTATCACTATCTTTTCTACCACCACTAACATAAACTCAGTGCTCCCCAAACAAGAGCTCCCTCTTTCTCTCTTCCTCTGGCCCCTGTTAACCACTAATAATAATTTGCCTATTTCATATAAGTGAGATCATATAATATTTGTCCTTTTGTAACTTACTTATTTCACTCAGCCTAATGTTCCCAATGCTCATCTGTGCTGTGGCATGCATCAGGACTTCACCAACCTCAACTTTTTCATCAAACCATTATCTTGAAATTTTTAATCATGTTCCCTGCCCCACTGCACTAGATGATATATATGAGCTTCTAAAATTTGGAGCAGGCCTCCATTTTCTCAGCGTTGCCCCCGATTGCCAGAAAAGCAACTTCTCTCCTTCTTCCCCCTTCCAGGCCTCTACCAGATTAATAGCAGGAGCGTGAAGTAACTTCTAAAGAAATGTTGCCTTTTTCATTGTGGGATAGTTTGGCAACCTATACTGTATGACGACAAGCAGGGAAATAAAAGCCAAAATTTGTTCTTAGAAGAGACTTACAGAGTTAAAGCAATCTAAAAGTCATTACCTTAAACGCAATATCTTGCGATTATAACTCATGAGCTATCATTGATAAAAAAATGAATTGATATAGCTGCTTGAGTAGCTTGAGTATGTATAAATCTATTTCTAAATGGTCATGAATAAGAAAAATGGCAAAAAGAGGCAACACGCCCAGAGTCTAGGAATATCATTATCAGCATAAAGGGCTGTAGGATTTTAAGCACGGACTAAACTTCCGTGCTTTGTTTTCTAGATTAGTGTGTGTGTGTTGCGGGGGGAGGGGTGGCAGGGGGAGCATCATGACATGGTTATATCTGCTCAGAATCTACATAATATAGGACGAATAAGAGTAAATTTTAGACAGTAGAATCACAAATAATGTAGGGACTCCTGAAAATCACTTTGCATATGCATTTTTAAAATTTCAAATGCATTATTTTATAGGTTTTCAGTACAATAAATATTAAATATTGAACAGGATTAAAAAAAAGGTGTTCATGGATAAAAAAAATTCATCGTTGGGTTTTGGAGATAATATTTGTTTAATAAAACACGCAATTCTTTCTTTTGTTCAAAATTTTATGAGGTCGTAAAGAGAAAATGGGTCTTCCAGGGAGCAGTGGTAATACCTAGAAGAGACCCTTTTACAAAAATTTGCTTAAGGCTATCAAATTTAAATTCTTCTGGAGAAGCAATCAGTAATCCTGGAATAAAACACTGACTTTATAACATACCACTGTAGTGCCCCACAAGGAATCCATTTTTATAATATGCTTACCTTATCATTAATGTGTTGTCTTAGTCATCTAGTGCTGCTATAACAGAAATACCACAAGTGGATGGCTTTAACGAACAGAAATTTATTCTCTACAGTCTAGGAGGCTAGAAGTCTGAGTTCAAAGTGCTAGCTCCAGGGGAAGGCTTTCTCTCTCCGTCGGCTCTGGCGGAAGGTCCTTGTCATCAATCTTCCCCAGCTGAAGAGCTTCTCAGTACAGGGACCCCGAGTCCAAAGGACACACTATTCTCCTGGCTCTTGTTTCTTGGTAGCATGAGGTCTCCATGTCTCTCTGCTCACTTCTCTCTTTTATATCTCAAAAGAGATTGATTTAAGACACAGCCTAATCTTGTAGATTGAGTCCTGCCTCATTAACATAGCTGCCTCTAATCCCACTTTATTAACACCTTGAGTGTAGGGTTTACAACACATAGGAAAATCATGGTGGGTGACAAAACAGTGGACAATCACACAATACTGGGAATCAGGGACTAGCTAAGTTGACACATTTTGGGGGGAAACAATTCAATCCATAACATATGTCAAATACCCAATATTGTTCAAGGCCAAGTTTGAATAAATGCTTGTTGTTTGATAAGAGAATAGGCAAGCAGGGATATGTATTATAGATTAAAAAAATAGATAGATAGATACAAGAAGGAAGGGAGGGAGAGTAAAACACAGACAGACATAAAGGTCAAAAATATAAATAAATTCAATTTGGGGATACATAAATTCATTAAGACTAGTTCACAAGTAGGATACTGTACCAACAGTCCTATTGGGTTGGAGGATCCAGAGTCAATTATTGGTGAATCAGGTTGATGGCATGAGCTACCTTTTGGGATGAATAGGCTGTGTCAGAAAGGGTTATTCCCTCCAGTCCTGGGTCCCACCAGCAATAGCAACTGTCTGTGGTGCCCACTTCCCACAACACTGGCTCAGGATTCTTGCTTCTGACCTTGCAGTCTTAGCTACAGACTCTGCCCATATTGACCATATCTATTATCTGAGCCCTCTCAGAGCCATAACCTAGAAAGCCTGTCCAGGCACACCCTTGACTGCTGTCAACAGCTCCACAGCCTTAACCACAATTCCACGTCTTTGGCCCAGCACCACTTTATACCAAATACACATTAATCTACACTCATCATTTTTTCCCAAACCCAACACTCTTTTCGGACTACTGTTTCTGTTAGAGGTACTGTCTGCTTATAATGGTATGAAGCTTGCAAACTTAAAACATTTTTATGTTTATATTAAAAGAAAAGACATAGAATGCCAAAAGGTTAAAAAATACCAATTACTCAAAGTAAATATTTTAAGGCCCCTTCACCTTCACACCCATCTAATACAAAGAGGAAAGTAGCATTGATTTCGTGCCAAGCACATGGCAGCTACTCACATTGGTCAGATGAAGAAATACATGAACAACTGAAAGGAGGGAACACAAAACGAGAGCAAGTATGCAGGGGGAAGGATGAGATTCTAGCTTTTGGTGGAGACATCTAGCAAGCAGTTAGTGATGTGAATCTATAGCTCCTAGGAGAGAGCAGGAGTTATGGACAGGACTTAGGAAGCCGTGGATAAGGTGAAGTTTTGGCTGTGAATGAAATTGTCAAGGAGGAAATGTAAAGAGAAGAAGCAAGGCCTAAAGCTCAGGCAGAAAAATGAAGTGCTTAATATATAGTCTCTGAGTGCCTACGCTAAATATTTACAATACCTGCTTTATTGTTACAGTTGTGTGCCGTTGAGTGGATTCCAACTCATAGTGACCATATAGGACAGAGCAGAACTGCCCCATAGGGTTTCCTAGGCTGAAATCTTTGTGGGAGGAGATCGCCAGGTCTTTCTCCCGAGGTGAGGCTGGGTGTATTCCAACCGTCAATCTTTCCATTAGTAACCAAGTGTTTAACCATTGTGCTACCAAACCAAAAACAAAACAAAACAAAACCAGTGGCCATCTAGTAGATTCTGACTCATAGCAGCCCTACAGGACAGAGTCAAAATACCCCACAGAGTTTGCAACAAGCGCCTGGTGGATTTGAACTGCCGACCTTTTGGTAAGCAGCTGGGGCACTTAACCAGGGCTCCTCAAATACCTGCTTTACCGCTTATTGTGTGTTTTCTTGGACTTAGTTTATCTCTCTGTGCCTCACTATCTTGTTATAACATGAGTATAATAACAAAACCGACCGCAGAAGACTCTATTAAATGGGATAATGTTTGCAAAGAACTTAGAACTGAGCCTGGCAAGTAGTAAGCAATAAATACATACTAAATATCATAACTATTATCATTTTTTTTAACTTCTAAAGTTTGAGAATGAGCAGAGGAAGAGTCAGAGAATAATACTGGCCATTTAACCCGTATAATACCTTGTATTCCTATGAATGACTACAATTACATCCACTAATGAGTTGCCTAACATCATTAATAAACAGGCAGGTAACATGAAACCCTGGTGGTGTAGTGGTTAAGCGCTACAGCTGCTAACCAAAAGGTCAGCTGTTTGAATCTGCCAGGTGCTCCTTGGAAACTCCATGGGGCAGGTCTACCCTGTCCTATAGGGTCGTTATGAGTTGGAGTCGACTTGACGGCAAAGGGTTTTTTGGAACATGGATAGTGGTATTTTCTATACCAACCTTTCACACTCTGTGTGCTCTTTGAGGCGCTGTAGTAATACGTGTTGTGTCCGTAAAAAAAGTGTTCTGTACTCAAATAAATTTGGGAAATGCTGAATGAACAGAATTAAATAAGTATTTTCTTACCGCTCATACTAAATGCATATGCTAATATGCTTGCTAAGAAGGGAAAATAGAGAGTAAATTTATTTAACTTTTTTTTTAGGCATCAACCTGTTAAACTGATGTTCTATGCAGTGCAACTTCTCAAAGTCAAGGTCAGTGTTAGGCTGGCTACAGAAGAATCTCTTGGGAAACTTCTTTAAAATACATAAATACATAAAAATACTGCTGGGTCCACCTCCACAGATTCTTATCAGAAATTCTGGAGTAAGGCTAAGGAACCTGAGTTTTTAAAAAGCTCCTAGGTGTTCACCTTGCCTCCAAGTGACCTGGAAGTGGAGTTTGAGCCCCCTCATAATTCTTCTTTTCTTTTTCTTTCCAACCTGTTCTTGGAAGAACAACTCCAGCAAAGAAAGGTAGCAGAAAAAAAGGGAGGAGGGTTGTTCTGCCATCAAGGGGTGACTAAAAAATACAACATCAACATTCTTCAAGGGTTTCATTGAGTGGGCTTCAAGAAAAATGCAGCCCAGGCACTCAGGGAGATCTGGAATTTGCTATTAAAATGAGAATTCTCAGTGTGATCATTTACACTGGCTCAAGAAAGTTGTCTGGGTTAAAAGAATGAGAAATATCCAATTAAGTATCAAGGTAGAGTTACTGGGAAAATTTATTGAGGACAAAGATTCATCAAACAAGCACAGCATGTTGATTGCCTATTTATGTGCCTGTTACGCTTTCAAAATCTTCAGATAGTCAAGATGGATGAAAGCTAATGATTTGGTTACCTAAAAAAATACAATTGGGAAAAATGATTGTAGTTGTAGGCTACAAACAAAGAACTTTGAACTATCCCCTCGTGGAATTGGTGGTAATCTGACACATTCCAAGAATAGCCATCAGAATTTTGAGGCAGAGGCAGATTAAGATTTCTTTTTAACTCATTTACAGCTCGTATCTAATACAATGGAAATAGTTGTGCTCTCTGTGTGCCTAATTAAAATTTAATATAAGAACAGTCTCCTTAACTGAGATTGACTTAGAAGCCAGTCAGGCCTGAGAATATATTGACCTTGTGCTATTGCTAAATATAACCTAAGAGAGAATGTCTTCTAATAATAAGACATTATTTTCTTGTGAATATTCTATCTAGAAAGAATTCAGCAAAGAGTGAGTGGTTTAACATACTTCTATCTTTACAGTCTGCTTTAAAACTTCTATGGTAAAAATCAGTTAAAAGCATGACATCGCTTTCAGGCTTCTCCCTACACACTCAAGCAATTATTCATTTTATATGTCTGGCAAGATGGGTTTTTCTTGCTGTAAATTCCTTTAACGCTTCCATCCTTACCACTGGTGCAGGGAGGTGGGGAGCTAGGATACAGTAGTCTGTGAGAGACCACCCATACTGCATTCTTCAGATTAAAAAAAAAAAAGGACTAAACAGACAAGACAACTAAATGCAACAAATGACTCTTGATTGGGTCCTACAGAGGACATTATTGAGAAAGTTCATTACATTTGAATGGAGTTTGCGAACTCAGTGGTAGGAAGTACCCATAATAATTTCCTGAGTTTGATCCTTGTATTGTGGTCGTCTGGAGAACGTCTTTTTACAGTTACCCTCTAAAGTAACAGGCATCGCATAGGTAACTTACTCTCAGATGGTTCAGGGGGAAAAAAATGTTCTTTGGGCTATTCCTGCAACTTTTCTGAAGTTTGAAATAATTTCAAAATTAACATTATCTTTAGCATTTAAAAAAGAATAAATTTATTTTATTGTTTATCATGGATTTTCTAGAGTTTTCTATGTACACTATCATCTCCTCTGAAATGATTTTACTTCTTTTCCAATTACTATGCCACGTATTGCTTTGTCTTTTCTGACTGTATTGGCTAAAACATCTAGAACAATGTTTGATACTAGTAGAGATAGTGAGCATCCTTGCCTTGTCCCTAATCTTAATGAAAACACCTCTAGTATTTCTCTGTTTAGCAAGATGCTGGCTTTCAGACCAAAGCATTATATTGAAGAAACATCCATCACTTTAGCTTTCAATTCAAGTGTCTTCTCAGAGACACCTTTCTTTCTTTTTTTTTACTTACAATATTTTACAATATTTTAAAAATTTTATTTATTTTGTGGTTGAAAAGATACACAGCAAAACACACCAATTCAACATTTTCTACATGGACCATTCAGTGACATTGATTACGTTCTTTGAGTTGCATAACCATTCTAAACCTGCTTTTATGCGTTGTTCCTCCCCTATTAACATAAATTTGCTGCCCCCTAAGGTTCCTGTCTATCAAGTTGCTGTTGTCAGTTTGATCCCCTATAGATAGTTTTTAAACAACCATAATACTCAAGGCAGACATTTTTTACTAGGTAAGCTAAACTATTGTTTGGTTTTAAGAAGACTTCAGGGGATATTATTGTTTTAAAGTTTAAAGATTATCTCAGGGCAATAGTTTCAGGGGTTCATCCAACCTTCATGGCTCCAGGAAGTCTGGAGTCCATGAGAATTTGAAATTCTGTTCTGTATTTTCCCCCTTCTACAGAATCTTTATCAATATATTCAGTTATGGTAGCCAGGCACCGTCCAGTTCTACTAGCCTCATGGCAAAAGAGGCTGTTGTTCATGGAGGCAATCAGCCACACGTTGCATATCCTCCTTCTATTCCTGACGCTCCCTCTTCCACTGTTGCTCCAGACAAAGAGACCCATTCTTGTGCCTTGGATGGCAGCTTGCAAGCTTTTAGGACCCCAAGCACTATGCAACAAACTGGAAGGTGTAACAGAAGCACTAAATGAGTTATTAGGCAAGTTAACTGGGATGATCCCATGAAACCCTGACCCTAAACATCTAAACCAAGAAACCAAATCTCATGAGGATTTTGATTATACATAAGCAACCTCAGCAGCTACACTTTTATTTATTTATTTATTTTGTGGTCATTGTAAATATATCCATGACACAACTTTTGCCACTTCAACTTTTTGCAGGTATATAGCTTATTGACAGTGGTGACAATAAACTGCTGTGCAACAGTACCCTTTCTCAATGCAATATTTCCATCATTGGTAACCCCATTTCCCCTGCCTCCAGCCCCTGGTGACCACTAATAAACATTGGTCTCTATGCATTTGCCTTTTCTTGTCTTTTTGTATAAGTGAGATCATACAATATTTATCCTTTTGTGATTGGTTTATTTCGCTCAGCATAGTGTCTTCCAGCTCCATCCATACTGTAGCATGTATCAAGACTTCATTGCTTCTACTAGTTGAGTAGTATTCCGTTCATCTGTTGATGGCTATTTAGATCATTTCCACTTTTTTGGCTCTTGTGAATAGTGTTGCAATGAACATTGGTGTACAATCTCTGTTTGCATCTCTGCTTTCAAGCCTTTTGGGTATATATCTAGGAGTGGAATTGCTGGGTTCTATTTTTAGTTTTTTCAGAGACACCTTTCTTAACCAACACATTTAAAGATGTTCCCAACTCAACCCTGCCACCACCGTGTTATTATCACAATATCCTGTTTATTATGTTCATAGCATTAATCAAAATCTGAAAGTATCTTCTTTAGTATGGATTTGTTTATCTGACTTCCTTCATAAGAGTGGAAGTCTAATGATCAAAGGGAACATATCTGCCCAATTCACCCTTCTATGATTGTTGTTGTTGTTAGTTTCCGTCGAACTGGATCCAACTCCTGGCAACCTTAAGTATAATAGAATGTAATGTTGCCCCGTCCTGTACCATCATCTTCATGACCATTTATGCGTTTAAGTCCATCATTATGGCTATTTCTTTCATGACTGACACAAAATAAATATTGTAGTCTCTACCACTTGTCTGTCAGTTTGTTGTACTGTGATGACTCGCGTCTTGATGAGATACTAGAAGCTTTGCCACTGGTATTTCAAATACTAGCAGAGTCACCCTTAGTGGACAGATTTCAGCTGAGCTTCCAGACTAAGACAGACTAGGAAGAAGGACCTGGCAGTCTACTTCTGAAAAAATTGGCTAATGAAAACTTTATGAATAGCAGCAGAGCATTATCTGAAATAGTGCCAGAAGATGCGCCCCTCAGGTTGGAAGGCACTCAAAATACTACTAGGGAAGAGGTGCCTCCTTGGGTGTGTCTCTTAGCTCAAGTAGATACAAGAGACTAAACGGGCAGCTTCTGTCCGGAGGTGAGATGGGAAGGCAGAGAGGGTTAGGAGCTGGTTGAATGGACATGGCGAATCAGGGGTGGAAAGGAGGAGTGTGCTGTCGCAATATGGGGAGAGCAATTAGGGTCACATGACAATGTATGTATAAATTTCTTGTATGGGAGACTAATTTGAAATGTAAACTTCATTTAAACTACTATAAAAAAAATTAAAAAAAAAAAAAAAAAGAGTTGCCTCATCAAACTAAAGTTGAAGAGTGTTGAATATACCATGGACTGCCAAAAGAACGAACAAATTTGTGTTGGAATGACTACAGCCAGAGTGCTCATTAGAAGCAAGGATCGCGAGACTTTGTCTCATGTACTTTGGACATGTTATCAGGAGGGACCAGTCCCTGGAGAAGGACATCATGCTTGGTAAAGTGCAGGGTCAGCGAAAAAGAGGAAGAACCTCAAGGAGATGGATTGACAGACTGACTGCAACAATGAGCTCAAATATAGCAATGATTGTGAAGATGGTGCAGGACAGGGCAGTGTTTTGTTCTGTTGTACATAGGATAGATATGAGTCGGAATCCACTCGATGGCACCTAACACACAACAAGAAGTATTGTAGTCAGAGGAAGGGAGATGGAAGGTTGGATTGATATGAGAATGGACTTGGTGGTAGTGGACACAAAGGTATGGTTTAGTAATAGGATCAGAATGATAAGCTGAGGCCAGATCTGAAGGGTCCTATAAACTCCAGAATCTAGACTTTATCCTGAGGTCAACTGAAGGAGTTCAGGTATGGGAGGAACAGGCTGAGATTTGTATTTTGGAAAGATGTTCTTCTTGCTGAAGTGTGGAGAATGGGTTGAAAGAACCTAATTAAGAGACAATGGCAGCTAAGCATACAGCATCCATTCAAGAAATCATTGTTGTTGTTAGTTGATGCCAAGTCAGCTCCAACTCACAGCAACCCCATGTGTGCAGAGTAGAACTGCACTCCATAGTGGTTTTCAAGGCTGTTACCTTTCAGAAACGGATCACTAGTCCTTTCTTTTGAGGTGTCTCTGGGTGGCTTTGAACCACCAACCTTTCAGTTCCCAGTGCTTTACCATTTGTGCCACCCAGGGACTCCCGAGAGAGATCATTAGAAAATGGCAATAGACTGGCTTTGGTGATGGTTGAGTGGGATGGATGGGTGGGAGTAGTGAGAGGCACCAGCTGCTCTCATATTTGAACTAGAAGGCATCATCAAAATCATACAGCCTAAGAGAAGCATCTTGAGATGAGGTGGGTATGAGCATTGTCTCCCTGTGTAGGAGTTGAGATCAGCTTTTGTTCTTTTCTTCTCGCCCATAATCTCTTTGAATTAAGAGAATAAAGAGATGCATTTTCTCTAGGCTGAGCTCTTATATTTTCTCTCTTAATCAGTGTAGTCAGTGATTTAGACATCAGGAACTCACACCACACAGGACAGCAGCCAAGCTTCTAGTGTTCCTGAGTGTGGAAGAGGTACGGAGGGCACCCATTCATTGATGCATTTATTCTACAACAATTTGCTGGGCTGCAGAGATGAAAAACACTATTTACCACTCCAAGAGTGGTTGACACAGAATATTTTGGTAGTGCCTGGGTAGAAGAAATTACCCTAAAGAAGTTGGCATTTGTGCTGGGCCTATAAAGTTGGAACTAAAAAGAAAAGGAAAGCTCATGAGAAACAGCACCGTGCAGGTCTTCCGAAACGGGTTCTAGATTGACACAGACCTAGGTTTGAATTTTATCTGTCTCTTTTTTGCTGTTAAGGCCACCTGGGTGGTACAAAAAGGTAAGAGCTTGGCTACTAACCAAAAGGTTTGTGACTCAAGTCCACCCAGAGGTTCCTCAAAAGAAAGTCCTGGCAATGTATTTCCAAAAAATCAGCCATTGAAAACCCTACAGAGCAGAGTTCTACTCTGACACACATGGGGTCACCATGAGTTGGAGTCATCTCAGCAGCACCTGTTTTTTGTTGTTTTTTTTTCTTGCTGTTGACCTTGTACAAGTTACTTATGTTTTCTGAGTCTTGATTATGTTGTCTAAAAAATGAGCAAAACAGTACCTAATATATATGGTTTTATAGGGAAAACTAAAGGGAATAATATATGTAAAACATGTAGCACAGTGCCTAGCATATAAGTTCTCAAATATAATGGCTATTATTGTTATTATTATTATTATATGGTTTTCAGCAGTGTTCTCCAGTTCTTGCCTCCATCAATAATCCTTCCCTCAGACGTCAAGCTTCTTTTAAAACAGTTTTATTAGATAGAATTCGCATACCATACAATTCACTCATTTCAATGTACAATTCAATGTTTTTTAGTATATTTACAAAGTTGTGCAACCATCACAACAATCTAATTTTAGAACATTTCCATAACCCCAAAAAGAAACCCCATACCCATTAGCAATCATTCCTAACCCTCCCCACCCTACAGCTCTAAGCAGCTACTTACTGTTTCTATAGATTTGCCGACTCTGGACATTTCGTACACGTGGAATCACACTAGATGTGGTCTTTTGTGACTGGCATCTTTCATTGAGCATAATGTTTTCAAGGTTCACCTATGTTGTAGCATGTATTAGTATTCCCTTCTTTTTTTATTGGCAAATAATAGACTACTGTATGGATATACCACATTTTGTTTATCTAATTCATTCACCAGGAGCCCTGGTGGCACAGTGGCTAAGAGTTCGGCTGCTAATCAAAAGGTTGGCAGTTTGAATCTACCAGCTGCTCCTTGGAAACCCTATGGGGCAGTTCTGCTCTGTCCTATAGGGTCACTATGAGTCAGAATCGACTGCATGGCAAGGGGTTTTTTTTTTTTTTTTTTTTTTTTTTTAGTTTTTAACCCATTCCCTAGTTGATGGACATTTGAATTGTTTCCACTTTTTGACCATTATGAATAATGCTGCTATGAATGGTCGCGTGCAAGTTTTCTGTAAACATATGTTTTCATTTCTTTTGTGCATTTACCTAGGAGCTGAATGGCTGGCTTATATGGTAATTCTACATTTAGAAGCTTGAGCAACTGTCAAACTTTTTTCCAAAGTGGCTGCATCAATTTACATTTCCACCAGCAACGTATGAGGGTTCCACTTTCTTTACATCCTCACTGACACTTGTTATTATCTTTCTTTTTTATTATAACCAGTTTAGTGGGTGTAAAGTGGTATATCATTGTGGTTTGATTTGTATTTTATTAATGACTAATGAGGCCTCCCTGGGTGCTGCAAATGGTTAAGCACTCAGCACTGGCTGCCTCAGAAGATAGGACTGGCGATCTGCTTCTAAAAGGTCACATCTTTGAAAACCCTGTGGAGCAGTTTTGCTCTATACACATGGGGTCGCCATGAGTCTGAATAGACTTGACAGCAACTAACAACAACAACAATGACTAATGATGTTGAGAATTTTTTCATGTGCTTATTGGCTATTATATATCTTCTTTGGAGCAATGTTTAATCTTTTGCCCATTTTGTAATTGGGTTATTTATATTTTTATTATTGAGTTGTAAAAGGTCTTTATGTATTCTGGACTCAAGTTCCCTTAACAGGTTTGTGATTTGCAAGTATTTTCTCCCATTATGTGGGTTGTCTTTTCCCTTTCTTGACGGTATCTTTGCAGCACAAAAGTTTTACAAGCTTCTTTTTTATATAACTTATGGAAGTTCGTATTTCAATATTTATCTTCTATAATAATATTGAAACTGGCATACTGTCATGGATTGAACTGTGCCCCTCCAAAATATGTGTCAACTTCACTAGGTCAAGGTCATGATTTCTCTTATTATGTGGTTGTCTTCCATTTTGTGATCTGATGTAATTATCCTCCATTTTGTGATATGTTATAAATCCAAACCTTTATATGTTAATGAGGTAGGATCAGTGTGAGGTGTATCTTGAGTCACAACCTTACAAGAGGGTGTGACTCAAGTAACACTCTTATTCAGGTCACACCCTTGCTCAAATCACACCCTTACTCAAGCCACACCCTTGCTTGAGTCATACCTTTTATAAGAGATAAAAGGAGTGAGAAGGGAGGGGGTACCTCATCACCACCAAGAAAGAAGATCTGAGAGAGAAGCGTGTCCTTCAGACCCTGGATCCCTATGCTGAGAACCTCCTAGACCCAGGGAAAGTTTGATGCCAAGACACGTGGAGATCTCTAAGGAACGCTGAGCCTGCAGATGTTAAAAGGAGATAAGGACCTTCCCTCTGAGCCAACAGAGACAGAAAGCCTTCCCCTAGAGCAGGTGCCCTAAATTCTAAGTTCTAGCCTTCTAGACTGTGAGGGAATAAATTTCTGTTTGTTAAAGCCATGCACTTGTAGTATTTCTGTTATAGCAGCACTAGATAACTAAGACACATACTTTCAGTGGAAGACTTGGCCTTGTACTTATTGACAAAAGGGAGGCCTTTAGTGTATAAAAAAACCTCTACTCTTAACCCTTCCTGCTGCATGACTGTTGATCTACATGAGCATCCATCCTCACCTCATTTCCTCCACACGTTCATGAATTGAGGAGCACATCTTCCAGTCAAGGCCAACTCTCCACCTGGGGTCTTGACCCTGTCTCCCTTCTTTCAGTACCTTGCTCCATCATCTAATCCCCCTCTCCCCTATAATTTTAACATTTCCCTCTCTATCTTCTCTCAGCCTAGGAACCAGATTAGCTTGCTTCCTACCATTTTGAGAAAAAATAAAACTCATGATCTGCGTTGTCCACGTACACACCTCTGTCGTGCATTTCGTTTACAGATATCTTCCAACTCAAGATGTCCAAATTAAATTCCCTTACTCATTCCAAATCTGCTTCACTTTTTGTATTTCCTTTCTTAGATAATGGCACCATTCATTACGCACCGCTTACCCAAATCACACAAGACTCCTTCTGCCCCTTCTGCTCACTCTGGCCTGGTGAATTTTACCTCACATATATATCACGGTTCAAACCTTGGTGTCTTATACAAAAGCCCTAGTCTAAGTTATCATATCTTCCCTGGTGATCAAGCCCTGGTCTTTCTGCTTCCAGGTCTGCCATTATTAAAATTCATTCTCCTTATAACATCAAGAAAATTTTATTTTTTTTTAAATGATATTTTTTCAGCATTTGAATAGGAGGTGGATGTTGTTAACTTACAGTATTTTGTGTTACTATTTATGTGACTTTTGATAACTTTCTTAGATTTCCTTGGGCTCAGAGCCCCATCCATAATATGAGAATAATGATGCTTAGTCTTAAAGTTATTGTGAGAATTAAATGAGAAAATACTTGGGTGTAGTAGGTGCCATGACATGACAGTGAGACCGTATTACCTCCTGGACTATTCCTGAGGTAAACTGCAGAGAAAACTGTGGACATATGAGAGCTGAGGGGGGCCTGGCTTAGAAACAGGAGATGGGAGAAAGCCTTGGGGAACCCTTGAGAGCAAGAACATTGGTTTCCTTTTCTATAATATGGCATATTGTAAAAATTAAAAGAGATAATAAAAACAAAGCACAGGGTAGCTAGTAAATAATAAGCATGGGACGAAAAATAGAGAATAAACAGCAGCAAACCCAAACAGAACCAGCTAATAGACTAGTCCCTCTTTTGGTTTAAGTAGCCTCTGTTCCTTATTTGCTGGCATCTGTTTTTTGTTTATCTATGTATATACTCCACCACCCCTCTGTCAGTTTGTCGTGCTGTGGTGGCTTGCAAGTGGCTGTGATGCTGGAAGCTATGCCACTGGTATTTCAAATACTAGCAGGGTCACCAGTGGTGGACAGGTTTTAGCAGAGCTTTCAGACTAAGACAAACTAGAAAGAAAGGCCTGGCAATCTACTTCCAAAATTAACCAATGAAAACCCTACGGATTGCAACAGAATAGTGTCCAGTATAGTGCTAAAAGATGAGCCCCCTAGGCTGATTAGAAGGTACTCAAAATAAACAGTGGCCACAACCATGGACTTACAAATAACAACAATCATGAGGATGGTGCAGGATGGGCCAATATTTTGTTCTGTTGTATGTGGGTTCGACATGAGTCAGAACAGACTTGACAGCAACTAACAGCAACAGCATACATACTTTAAACAACAGTGTTCTTTTAGTGTTGTTGCTGTTGTTCAAATTTCATCATTATAAAGGAAGTTAGCAGTGGGATAGCAGGGTGGTTGGGGGATGCCTATTTTTCAAGTTCAACAGCAGCTGGTGATCCCCAGATGTTAGGTCTGCTGATTTTCTGGTTTTCAGCATGAGGGCAGTCCAGCTTTCAGCTTTCCAATCATGGTACCTGTCTTTCTTGCTGAATGCAGGCTGCATCAGTCCCAGCTTCTGCTTTGAGATTCAGCAGAAGATCCTGATGGAGGAGGATGATAACCAGAGAGAGGAGCCCACGGAGGATGGAGTTGTTGATGTGCAACATCTCGGTAAAAACTCACACGGTGCACACTTCATTGTCAGAGATTTTCAGTAAATATTTACAATACCTACCCTCCACTATCCATAGTGGGAATGAGCCGGGATTTTTCAGCATAAACCTATGAGTCTAGTAAGCACCAGGAAGATAGCCAGGGGCTGGCAATCCTTGCCCAGGGCTCTGGTTACATGCTAATTCACAGGTTCCTTACCTCCCTGAAAGCATGTTGTGGTTTTGTTTAGACGAGATGCTAAATGACAGAGGCCGAAGTAGCTGGTGTGGAAAGGTCTTTTCCCATAGACTCATCAGTCATTCAAAAACCAAAGCCCAGATGAAAAGGGGGTGGGAACAGGACCCACAGAGAAAGGCATCACATATTTTAAGTTCTCTAGCAGAGCAGCTCATCCTTTCAGAAGGAAAGGGGATCCCAACTCAACAGCTCCCAATTCAGAGAGATTTTGGTGTTGGTTGATATCTTTGTAATTTTTCCCCTGGCACCCAAACAGAATAAATGGAATCACAAAATGAACACTTCCCTCATTATTGTTTATTATGCCAAAGATAAGACAGAGGAACTCAGGAATTTGCTGGGTACCTGGTTTTTAGTAATCCTCCTTAGCATTTCACTGTGACCAGCTGATCATTTCTGGTCTGTGGAGTCCTCTTCTGTTAAGGAAAGTATCATGGATTGAATTGTGTCCCCTCAAAAATGTGTCAACTTGGTTAGGCCATGATTCCCAGTATTGTGTGGTTGTCTTCCATTTTGTGATTGAAATTTTATGTTAAAGAGGATTAGGGTGGGATTGTAACACCCTTACTAAGGTCACATCCTTGATCCAATGTAAAGGAAGTTTCCCTGGGGTGTGGCCTGCACCACCTTTTAACTTACAAGAGATAAAAGGAAAGGGAAGCAAGCTGAGAGTTGGGAAACTGATATTACCAAGAAAGCAGTGCTAGAAGCAGAGCACATCCTTTGCACCTGGGGTTCCTGCACCAAGAAGCTCCTAGTCCAGGGGAAGATCGATAACAAGGACCTTCCTCCAGAGCTGACAGAGAAAGCTTTCCCCTGGAGCCGATGCCCTGAAATTGGACTTGAGAGAATAAATTTCTCTTTGTTAAAGCCATCCACTTGTGGTATTTCTGTTACAGCAGCACTAGATGACTAAGACAGGAGGGTTATTCCAAGCTAGATTTAATTTTTTCATTGTGCTAAATTCTGGAGAAAAGAAGTTAAACTAGAAAGCCCCTTTAGCAAAGGAAGTTAAGTTTTGTGAGCAGATATGGAAGGTAAAACAAAAATTACAATACAACAGTGTGATTTTGGAGTCAGAAACAATGTTTTGGAGGGTGTGATTGCTGAATTGACTGTTCTGGGGGGAATAGTAGTTATGAGGGAAAAGGTGAAAGACTATGATGCATATGAATAACTAACTGCAACCATTTATTATGATTTGAACTTTTGTCCCTTACAAGGAGCAAAGGGAAGAAATGGTAAGCTATTAAGTGGGAAAATAACCTGGAGTAGCCAGATTACATATTTTTTGTTTATTTATTTTCATGCTAAACCTGATTCAGGATTTATTTTATTCTAAAGATTTTGAGGAATCACTGAAGAATTTTAAGCACTGAAGTGATGAGATTAGTTTCAATATTCAAACTAGATTCATGTATTTATTCAACAAATATTTTATAGTGTCTGTCATACCTTAAGGTCTCTGAGTGGCATAAATGTTTTATACTCTACTACTAACCAAAAAGTTGGTGGTTCAAATCCACTGGTGATCTACTTTTGTAGATGGAGCACAGTTCTACTTTGAAACACATAGGGTAGCCATGAGTTGGAATCAACTGGGCAGTAATGGGTTTTACAGGTCATGTACTGGGGAAGGCACTGAAGATGTAAATGTGGATAAGATAAAAAGAGTTCCTGCCCTCACGAAATTTAGAGTTTACTGGGAGGATTTAAAAAAAAAAGAAAGAAAGAACAAAATAATTGCAGAGACTGGATTTAAGAGCTTATTACAATTTCCAGTGTCTTCCTACCCCTGCTACATGACTGCCATAACTACAAGCATCAAGGCGTTAGTCAGGAACATCCCTATACCCTGCCTCTCTTCTGGTCAAGTACATAGGGTCTCCAGTCTCTTGGGTTTGATATTCCTGACCCTTTTTCCAGAATGTAGATTTTAGCTTTCCCTCTAGGCCCTTCCACCTTTTATTGCCTTGAGAGAGCCTTCGCTACCACACACCCAAGGTCCCTCCAGCTCCAGGCCTAATGAAGCTCCATCATCTCCTGGCCCCTGGGCTTGATTTCAGCTCTGTCTGGAGTGAGAGTTAAGAATGCAGGTGAGAAATGAAGGCTAAGAGTTTGGAGAGGAGAGTGGTATTGGCAGATATTTGACAGGTAAGAATAATATGATTTGGTGATGGATTTATAATAAGGGTGGAGAGAGAATGAGGGACTGAAGGAGTTTCCAGATTGGAGAATTGAATGACTAGATATCAGGGGGTGCTCTTTACTTAATTATGGAATCCAATAAAGAAGGAGGGTTGAGGGGTGTACAGAGGGGAAAGTGCTGATGATTCGAACATGTTGGATCCACTGCACCCCAGGGACATTCCTGTGTATGTGTCTAGTATATGGTCATCACCTTCCCTCGTGTGCACCCCTCAGTTCTTCTCCTTTCTTGTAATGAGGATTGTGGCAGTTGGAATGGAAAATAAGGGATTGCTATTTCCAATAGGATTAAAGAGTTCAACTATTTACAAAGTCATTGAGAATCTACCATGAAATGCTAATTAATAGCCCATGAAAGATGAACCTTTCTTTTGGAAGTGAATTGTTCATTAGGGGTAATGTTGCCATCTACCTACATGTATCCTTCAAAATTGCCTGTGTGAGGAATTTCCCACCTGGACAATCGCTTTGATAATTTCAGGAGCCAAGTAGGATGTGGGACAAAATTAGCTTGTGCAACAGGAAAACAGTAAACCACATCAGGGCTTGACGTGATTACACTGGTCATCTGTGCTCAACAGACTAGAGAAATTAAAAGCATTTAGATGATTTACTCCCACTAGCGCTCCAACTGGGGGAGCCCTGGTGGTGCAGTGGTTAAGAGCTTGGCTATTAACCAAAAAGTTGGCAGTTCAAATCCGTCAGCCACTCCTTGGAAACCCTGTGGGGCAGTTCTGCTCTGTCCTATCGGGTTGCTATGAGTTGGAACCGAGCTGATGATACATAAAAACAACAGCACTCCACTAGTTGGGGGTCCTCAAGCTTTGACTGGGCTTTCTGGAGATGAAATAGAAGGAGAGCCCCAGAAAGCTCTGCCAGCAGGCCCGGGGTAGGGGAGGGAAATGCACCCTTTAAACCTATCCATATTTGTCTTCTTGACTAGCAAATTAATTTCAATATATGTAACTTTCCTCTTGTGCATTGTTGGGTTGCTAAGCCTTTTAGAAAGCAAACTTAAATGTTAACATTAAAATGCGTCTATATATACATACTCATGTTAAAATTCTGAAGAGTCTTATGTTTGTCCTATAAATACAATACTAATACATTAAAAATCAACCTCTAGAAATCTGCAATAAGGATGAACTTTTAAATAGTGTTTATTTGTTTTCCTGGGACTTTTTTTGTTTGTTATTTCTATTTAAGAAACACAAAAATGAATTTTGATCATCTTCTTTAGGCATGTTTGTAACTCACAGAAACTCCTGGTCCTTGAGGATAGCCAGAAATTCAAGTGTGTCAAAAAGGACTGTGCTAGTAATAAGCATCACTGTCTGTATCTCAGAAATAAATGCTTCAAACAACCATTTAGAGCCTACTGGGCACTAGCATTACATCTCTAGACAGGGCTGGGTGCTATATAATCATGTTTTTACTAGCTCTCTTTACAGCTCCTCTGGGAGAAACAATGCAATTATCCCCATACAGTGGAATATTTAAAAAGATCAAGCAAGTAGCCACGAGCCCCAGGTGACAGAGCTGGTTAATTGGAGTATTAAGTCACTGAGTTTCCAGTTCAACACTTGGCCCAACAACCAAAAGTACCTATTTCATTTTTGCTTCTGGGTGAATTTCAGGATTTGAGACTATGGAGTCATCATAACCACATAAAGAAAGCACTGTAGTCAGGATTGGGCAGAGTGATTCAGGATCTTAGTTGGGGCCTTAGTGAATACTCAGTTGTGCAGCCTTGACCTGGGATTAATATCTTTGTTTAGCATGCTAGGAAACAGAATATGCGTTGCTGTTGAATCAATTCTGACTCATAGAGACCCTAGGAAACAGAATGGGTATGACTTTATTGGAGTCTTTAAGTTCTGTGGCTGGAGGTCATCATTCTTTTTGATCCCAACCCTATATAATCAGGTCTCTCTTCCTACACAGCTGCTGGTGCTTCCTGTATTTGTTAGGCAAGGAAGAGCCAGTGCAAGTTCAGAGCAAGGAAATGACATAATTAAAACAGTGTCAGACCGGAAATCTAAATTCAAAGCCCCATCTTCCCTTTGCCCCCAAATCCAGCTCAACTCCCTCAGTCTTATCTCCTCCTCTTTGCCTGCCCTGCTGGGCCCAGGCTGGATTGCTCACCATTTCCCACACCTCCCTCAGCCTTGAGCTTCCCCTGCTTCACTCAGGCTGATTCCTCTGCCTGGAAGGCCCTGTTTTGCAATATGAAGATCACATACGGTATTTTTCCTGACAGTTTCACTGGGCAGTGATATGCCCTTCTCTGAACTCAAATAAAAATTTGCTTGTAACATTTGTTTACAGTGTGTATTACGTTACATTATTACATTACAGTTACTTGCTAGGCAGTAAGCCCCTTGTATAGCAACACATAATAAATGTCTTGTTATATCTCCATCTTCCACCCACTCAGGCACATTGTGTGACAGAGTAGGTGCTCAGTAAATTGGCCTTTCTTTTAGTGTTCATTGTGTTCAGAATGCAGGCTATGGCTCTGAGTTGTCAGAAGTCTTCAGTGCAGTGAAGTCTGTATGTATCGGACATGTCAGTTCGAACGCTGGTCCCCGCCCAAGGTGGCTGACTGAATGGATGACTCATTAAGGAAAAATTTGAAATCAAGTTATGAGATAACTGGAGGGCTAGTGAAAGTTAGATGAAAGGAAAACAAAGAAGAGCAACAGGAAGAAGAGAAGCTGAGGTCCCTGCAATGTCAAGTACCCGATAGGAAGTTGGCAGAATCAGAGACTCAGTTGGGAGCTGCTGGAGAAATGCTTTTTTTTTTTCCTGTGATGAGCAGATAAGATGCAAAGAAAATTCCTTGTTCTAAGTCTACCATGCTTGAAAAGTAGAACAATTCAGGGTCCTCGAGTGATGAGAAAAGCAGGCCAGATAAACACAACAAGGATCTGTGGGTTAATCTAAAAGAGGTATGTGCACGCACACACACACACACACAGACACATGTGCACACACACAGAGACACAAGACACATGCACACACATGCACACAGACACATGCACACACTCAGACACACACACACAAACACAGACACACACACACACTCACACACATCAATTTCCTGCTTGATTCCAATAGAAACTCACAGAAAAGATCGGAGGTGGGGCAGAAAGACAACATTTGGTGCAGAAACTAATCAAACCTTCCGAGTGTGTTTAGATTTTGATCCTAATTATAGAGTCAATCTTTTAATGTTTAAACATAAAGCACCACATGAGGATAATCATTAAACTTACTGAGGAAAGAAAATTGAGATATTTGCCTTTCTGTGCCCCTGGAAGGTTGAAACGATTTCCACTTTCATTTAGGTTAATTTTCTGGTCTTAATTTGAATAGCTAATCTGTTATTTATACTTCATATATATTTGAGAACATAGAGCAAAATCCAAATCTACATTAAGATTATTGGAATAAAAATACATTAAAGAAATTTAAAAAGGAGTAGAAAGCAAACTATTACCATAGTTACAATAATTTAACAGTAAATTTGACTCTGAACTTCCTTGCAACCAGGATACCAAGGGAATTATTAGATTACATAAATCTCGTACCCAACAACTGCAAATCCAATGTGAAAATAGATGAAGGTATAACTATACCTTTTCTAAAAAATGAAAATACATTCATTTTTTAAGACAGAGGAAATTTACCTAGCACTAAAATTTAAAAGGAGTTTACAATGTGGAACTCAGTTTATACAGGACATAGATTAGACGGATGGCTTTCAAAACATTTCCATAGAGGAAGAATAAGTTTACTCTTTTGAGTGCTAGGTTTATGCTATCCCTGATGCAAAGAATTATGCTCCTTTATCATGTTAATTCATGAAATATGAGTTGGGTATTATTGTAACCATTTTTCAGAATATGCATTTGTTTCTCAGTGAAGATAAATAATGCCCTCAAATTACATAGCCAGTAAAGGGTCTGAGAGCCCCTCGGTGGAGTAGATGGTTAAGTGCTTGACTGCTAATCGAAAGGCTGGAGGTTCAGGCCACCCAGAAACACCTCAGATGAAAGACCTGGCAATCTCCTTCTGAAAAATCAGCCATTGAAAACCCTGTAGCGCACATGGAGTTGCCATGAGTCTTAACTGATTTGACAGCAACTGGTTACTGGTTAAAGGGGCTGAGTCAGGATTTATACGTAGGTCGGTCTGGCTCAAAAATCCATGGTCTTTTCATTACACTCTACAAATAAAAACTTATTTCTTTACAGAGGCATAATATTAAAGAGAAAGTCAGAACCAACAGTTGTTCCAGGAGTTGGACTGGGGATGAGAATAGGCTAAGCTAATAAATTTGTTTGGTAACCACTAGAGAGAAAGGAAGATGTATACAGACTAAGGAAATAGTTAATCAATCCATTCAGTCTTTGCTAATAAAATGGAACAATCGCAAAAATAATCCCAAATGGGATAGCCCATAATAATCACCCATTCTCTCCACCTACGTACAACACTTCCCCTTTCCCTACCTGAGAGGGTGAAGGATACAGAAAAGTAAGATCAGGTTCTCTAACCAGTATTGATCCTGAACATGGGAGAAGGGAAGGAGGGCCTGTGTAGTCCACACACAGTGTCACTAGTAGATAACAGGAATGGTAGAGAGAGGGATGTGTGACTCTGTCCTGTGCTTAAATGGGTGACTTTGTTTTTAAGAACCCAGGAAATAGAAAAAAAAAAAAAAATAGAAGAAAATAGCTCATTTCTTTTTTTCTTTATATATTTGTTATGGATTGAATTGTGTCTTCCCAAAATACCTGTCAACTTGGCTAGGTCATAACTCCCAATATTGTATGATTGTCTACCATTTTGTAATCTGAGGTGATTTCCCTATGTGTTGTAAATTCTATCACTATGATGTAATAAGATGGATTAGCGGCAGTTATATTAATGAAATCTACAAGATTAGATAGTATCTTAAGCCAATCTCTTTTGAGATATAAAAGAGAGAAGCAAGCAGAGAGACATGGGAACCGCATACCACCAAGAAAGCAGCGCCGGGAGCAGAGTGCATCCTTTGGACCTGAGGTTCCTGCGCTGAGATGCTCCCAGACCAAGGGAAGACTGATGATGGGGACCTTTCTCTAGAGTCGATGGAGAGAGAAAGCCTTCCCCTGGAGCTGGTGCCCTGAATTTGGACTGCTAGCCTACTGGACTGTGAGAGAATAAATTTCTCTCTGTTGAAGCTATCCACTTGTGGTATTCTGTTACAGCAGCACTAGATGACTAAGACAATATTTTTTAAACATCACCATAAATAAAAGAAAGTTTGATAATAATACTAGTACTAATACTGCTGTTGTTGTGCGCTGTCGAGTCGATTCTGACTCATAACAACTCTACATGACAGAGTAGAACTGTCCCATAGGTTTTCCTAGGCTGTAATTATTTATGGGAGTAGATCACCAAGTATTTTCTCCCACAGAGCCACTGATGGGTTCGAACCCTCAGTCTTTCAGTTAGCAGCCAAGCACTTAACCATGTGCCACCAGAGTTCCTTAGTTGCTGTTTATTGAGTCCCTTCTATACATCTTAAGATGTTGGGGTCTTCAGTTAACATCTGAGCTCACACTTGCAAGTTCAGAGGTGGTCTCTTCTGCCTTCAGGCTGCTATGGCACAATAAAAGCTACTGAAAACCACACAAACTCATCAGCAGTGAGAATCTATCCGGGTTTAATCTCTTAAAAAATTAGATGAATACTTTTTGAGCCCTTTCCAAGTAACAAGTCTTGGAGCTATGAATCACGAAAGCACGAATAACACTATTCCCTTGGCCTTCAGTGAGCTTGGCAATCATAAAAGATCCAGAGGTCTCAACAGAGAAAATAAGGCAGCAAGGCGAGATCCATGTGGGTCATTTTTTTTTTTTTTTTTGTCTTGTAATTAGGAATTACTTATTTCACAGAAATTTCCCCTGTTATCATTCATGCTTAGAAAAGAGGTGAAAGATAGCTCTAAGAGCATGGACTCTAGAACACCCTGTCTATGGTTAAATTCTGCTGCCTCTACTAGCTGAGTGACCCTTGACTTCTCTGTGCCTCAGTTTTCTGATTTATAAAATAGGGGCAGTAAAGCTCCCTGCAGACTGCTAACTGAAAGATTGGCAGTTCAAACGTAGCCAGTGGTGCTGTGGAAGAAAAGCCCTGATGATCTACTTCTGTAAAGATTATAGCCAAGAAAACTCTATGGAACTCAGTTATACTCTGTGACACATGGGGTTGCCGTGAGTCAGAATCCACTCAATGGCAATGGGTTTTTGGTTTAATAATACTTACCTCTAGGGTTGTTATAAAGGTTTAAACTAACTAATACTATATTTGGAAGGGTGCCTGGTATAATAATTGTTGCACCCAATAGATGTCAGCAATTTTTTTTCTTAGACATGAATAATTGCAATGTATTTATGGCCCTTCTAGTGTTTTTTGTTAGTATGAATGAATACTCCTTAGACCCTTGAAAGAGAGAACGACGGTCTCATAAAATGTTTACTTAGTCAAGCATATTGCTGATGTTCTCCTGGGTGACATTTGTAACCATAGGGCTTTGGGTCAAAGCCGTTAATTCATTCCTGAGCACCAACTACATGGCAGGCACCATTCTAGGCACATTAGGAATATAGAGCGAAGGGAACAGACAAAAATCCATTCCTGCATGGAACTTATATTCTAATGAAGAGAGACCAACATGAAACATAATAAAAGTACTTCTTGTAATATGCTAGAAGGTGATGATTCTGCCTAAAAAGTAAAAAGGTAACTGGGATGGAGCGAGCATTTGTAATTTTAAATAGAGTGGTCAAGTTAGGCCTAAGGGAGATGATGAGATCTGAGCAGTGTCTTGAAGGAAGTGATGGAGCAGGCCATGCTGACACCTGTGGGGGAGGAATTCCAGGTAGAGGACAGTTAGTACAAAGGCCCTGAGATGTAAGCGTACCTGGCATAGTCTAGGAATACTGAGGTCGGTGTGGCCATGCAAAGTCCTTTAAGGCCATTATAAGGGCTTTGACTTTTGCTGTGATTGAGATGGGGCCATGGCAGGGTTTTGAGCAGAGGAGTGATATGAGCTGCCTTGATGTTTGAAAAAGGAGCCCTCGTGGTGCAGTGGTTAAGTGCTCAGCTGTTAACCAAACTGTCAGTAGTTCAAATCCACCAGCCACTCTGCAAGAGAAAGATGTGGCAGTCCACTTCTGTAAAGATTACAGCCTTGGAAACCCTATGGGGCAATTCTACCCTGTCCTACAGGATCGCTATAGTCAGAATCGACTGGATGGCAATGGGTCATGTTTGAAAGGAGTCCCTAAGTGTTGCAAATGATTAACGTACTCAGCTGCTAACCGTAAGGTTGGAAGCTCCAGTCCACCCTGAGGTGCCTTGGAAGAAAGATCCGGCATCTACTTCTGGAAAATTAGCCATTAAAAACCCAATGGAGCACAGTTCTGCTCTGACACACCTGGGGTTGCCATAAGTTGGAGTTGACTCGATGGCAACTTTTTTTTGTTTGTTTGTTTTTTTAAATGTTTGAGAAGGATCATGCGGGCTGCTCTGTTAAGAATAACCTGCATGGGGCAAAAGCAGAAAAAAGGCAAGACATGAGAGTAGATTGGAACTGGGTGGTAATAACAGGCGAGGTCATGAAGAGTAGTTGAATTTTGGATTTATTTTGAAAAGCCAAATGGATCGGATTTGAACTGTGAGAGAAATAGAATAGTCAAGGTTTGGGGCCTGAGATGAGGAAGACTTCAGCTGGAACCAGGTAGTTGGGAGATAGGGAGAGGAATTTCAGGGGTTCCGTGTTAGAAATGTTAAGCGTGAGATGCCTAGTAGGTATCCAAGTGGCCAGTTGCATACAGAAGCCTAGTGTTCCAAGGAGAGGTGAGGCTGGAGGTAAAATTTGGGAGTCATCAACACATAGGTGTTATCCAGTGCCATGAGACAGGATGAGATCACCAAGGAAGTGTCAATAGAGAAGACAAGAGGTTCAAAGCGTGAACTCTGGGCACTCCAATACTAAGAAGCTGGGAGAAGAGAGGGAATGAGAAAGGGAGACTGAGAAGGAAGCAACCAGTGGGGTTGGAAGAAAACCATGGAAGTGTGGTGTCATGGTGTCATGGAAGTCAAGTAAGTGTTTCCAGGAGGGAGGAGGAGGTGTTCGACTGTTAACTGGTACTGATACAAGTAAGATGAGGACTGTCATGGATTGAATTGTGTTCCCCCAAAATACATGTCAACTTGGTTAGGCCATGATTCCCAGTGTTGTGTGGTTGCCCTCCATTTTGTGATTGTAATTTTATGTTAAAGAGGATTAGGGTGGGATTGTTAACATCCTTACTAAGGTCACATCCCTGATCCAATGTAAAGGGAGTTTCCCTAGGGTGTAGCCTGTTACCACCTTTTATCTTACAAGGGATAAAAGGAAAGGGAAGCAAGCAGGGAGTTAGGGACCTCATACAGCCAAGAAAGCAGCACCTGGAGCAGAGTGCGCTCTTTGGACCTGGGGTTCCTGTGCAGAGAAACTCCTAGTTCAGGGGAAGATTGATGACAAGGACCTTCCTCCAGAGCCTGCACAGAGAGAAAGCCTTCCCTTGAAGCTGATGCCCTGAATTTGGACTTCTAGCCTACTAGACTGTGAAGGAATAAATTTCTCTTCGTTGATCCACTGGTGGTATTTCTGTTATAGCAGCTCTAGATGACTAAGACAAGGACTGAGAAACAACCTTTCAATTTAGCAGTTTGATCTCCACAAGAACAGTACCATGGTCATGGTAGAAGCAAAAGTCTGATTAGAGTGGAATTAAGTGTGTAGTGCAGATGGTTAATATGCTTGGCTGCCGACTGAAAAGTTGGAGGTTCAGTCCACCCAGAGGCCTTGGAAGAAAGACCTGGCGATTTACTTCTGAAAAAATCACCCATTGAAAGCCTTATGGAGCACAGGTCTACTCTGACACACATGGCTTCTTCATGAGTCTAAATTGACTCAATGGCAACTGATACATATTTTTTTAAAGTGTAAATAGGAAGAGAGAACTTGGTAATGGCTTTTCTTAGCAACTTTAAAGTTTTGATGTAGGGGAAGCAGAAAAAAAGGGAAAGTGGTTGGAGGGGAAAGTGAAGTCAAGAGAAAGATATTTTGTTCTTTTTAAGATGGGAGCAATAACATGATTGTATGCTAATGAGAATGATCCAGCAGAGAGGGAAATTGACAATGTTGGAGAGAACATTCAGAGGTTCGTTTGATCCGTCTGGACTGCTCTAGGGCATGTTTCCATGGGCCAAAGACACAGGGCGGGGGTGGGGGGGTGGGGGGGCCGGGAATCCCATAAAACACCAAGAATTCCATTGGTGAGGCTCTCCCTGAAATCAGAAGTGAGACTTTTAGTTCCACAAACGAAAAGTGTGTTAAATTAGTCATTATAATGATTACTGAGTGCCACTCATAGCGCCATTCATATATTATCCAGAAGTTTACTAACTGCCCTGCAACAAAAGTATCTCTATTACTATCCTAAGAAGAAGAAACTGCCTCTGGGAGCTAAAATAACACTGATCATAATTTAAACAGTTTGCACTATTGGGCTCTTGCCGTTGTGAGTTCCTCGAGGACCAATGTCCTTCGTCTTTGTAACTCCAGAGCCAGGCTCAGAGCTTGGCAAAGAGGGTCATATTCCTGCTGGCCGAGATGGACTGCGAGCCGCCCTTGGTCAATTTCGTGGCCTTTCGTGCAAGCATCCTTTGGAAGACGTTCACATCAGCATTTGTTTTAATTTGTTACAGCAACTCAGAAAAATAGGTTGGAAAATACAGAAACTTTCAATAGAAATGTCTAAACGGAAGTCAATATAAGTTTTAAACTCTCTTGTTCCCAGCCCTTAGCTGAGGCCGCTCCTTTCCAACGATTTGCAAAGCTGCTTTTCTGACGAATCAGGTAAACCTGCCCTTGGGCGTCCAGTCAGGAGGAGGTGGGGTCCCCCAGAGTTTCCTAGTAGAAACTTCATTGTGCGGGTGAGGAAATCATCACCCGAGGACGCGTACCCTCCCGCCCTTCTTCCCATTCATAAAAAAAGCCTGACACAAAAGTCTTTACTGCACTGCTGTAAGCACGGCTTAGAAAAGCTGGCGCCGGGAGATGGGGAAAACAACCAGGCGCCTCCCGCGGCGGTAAAAACCTCAACTGCAAACTGCCCGGGAGAGACGTGGGTCACCGACTTCACTGCCAGAAAAAATCCCTGTCTTCGCCGCGGTGGTAACGAAGGGGGTCGGGAACGCTGGACCGAGCCGCGCGTAGCCCACCACTGCGGTCTGAGGGGGACCGCACAGGGCCGCGGGGCGCACAGAGCGCTCCTTCCCGTTCTCGCCGCAGGAACCCGGCCGTGCCGACTCGCCTGGTGAGGAGGGGCCAGCGGTCGGCCTGGAGGAGGGGTCTGCGCCGGCTCCGCGCGTTCGGGCGGCTGCAGGGAGGCGCTGCCTCCCCCGCCGCGGAGTTAGTCGCCGCGGGTTGCGCGGCCGAGGGTTGGGGGCGGAGAGGAGGCAGTGGGGGCCTGTGCTAAGGAGGGACGCGCTTACTGCGCACGACCAGTCCGGAGCGGCCGGCGGGCGCGCGGGGGCAGCTGAGCGGCGGCTGGGCCGGGGCCCGGAGCCGGAGGGAGGAAGGGAGGGCGGGGGCCAGGGCAGGGCGCGAGGGCGGCTGGGCCCGCGGAGAGCGGCGGATCGGAGGAAAGATGAGATGGTGAGTGGGCGCCCGGAGCGCAGAGTTTCTTCCCTTCTCTTGCTGGCGGTAGGGACAAAAGCCCGGGGTGGGGTCAGAAGAGCCCGGGCTGCGCAGCTTTGGAGGGGCCCGAACCCCGTTCTACATGATTCTGTGGGGCTGGGTTTGGGTGGACTTCTGGTTGAGGGAGTTCTAGGGAGAGAGTGTCGGGATAGGGACACACTCAGGGAGCGATTGTAGGGAACAGGCGGGGCTTGGGAGTACCGGGGGACAACTTGTGCCGAGTTCTCAGTCATGCCCAGGAAGGAAGGACCCGAATCTTCAGAATCTAGCTGCTTTTTCAGGGTGAGCGGAGGAAAGAGAAGGTCTGCATCTGGATGATGGGGCGCAGGATTTAGAAACGACCTCCCCCCCCCCCCCAAAATTTCTGACTAGATCCAATAAGAGATAAATTCTGGTTCCACGATTTTTCAAGAGGGGGCTCCCGACTTTGAATAGTCAGGAGTCCCGGATTCCGATTTGGGCCTTGGATCTCCTAAAAGTTTATGGTGTGGCGGCCTCCCCACCGTTAGAGATAGCGGCTGGCAGCCTTGGAGAGCGTTTTGAAACCACTGTTCAGCCTGCGCCCCGCGTTGTGGAGACGCAGCCGAAATGTTCACTGGTGCGTTTAATAACAGCCCCAACAGTCATCACTTATTAGAGTGCTGAAGACCTGGCTAACTCCCGCCACCGCCAGAAAATTAAAAGGCTGACAGGCTGTCCCTCCCAGGGTTGGGGTTTCCTGTTTGAAAGTATTTAGGAAGTCGAACCTGCTTACAGCGTCTGCTCGTCTACCTTTCCCATGTAAAAGAGGAAGAGCTCCAGCAGCCTTTTAGGTTAGTAGACGTGCCCTGGGCTGGAAATCCTCTTGGCTGGCCCTGCCCACATCCCTAGAAGTCTTCCCTCTGCAGCACTGAAGTAGCTCTTGAGTTCTAGAATGCACAGATAGGCAGAACCAGGCGCAGCTGGGAGTGGAACTAGGAGAAAAGAGAAAAACGAGGAGTCGTTTTAGTATAAATACTTGCCAGCCACGCTTCCCTTAATTACGTTATTGTGAAAGTTATAAATATATACTTTCAAGTCCTGGACGTGTAACTTTAAGCTTCCCAGTTTGGCTTAATTTGAGCATTTGAGGTATGTTGCGGAGATTCTAACATCATCTGAATTCAGCTGGGAGAAGTCTATGAGGCTCACAGTTTCAGAGGGTTAAACTTTCGCCATGAGAGCACTTGAATTCTTGGTTCCTGGTAGTATAGCAACAGGGTCATTGGATTTGAGACAAATAAACCTTTAGAGTTGCCCACTATTTTAACAGAATGGCTATATTCTAAGTGCTATTGCCCTCAATTGTGTAAACATTTCTTTGAATAGAACTAAAGTTCTTTGAAAAGTAGAAGTAACAGTTGTATCTATTAATGGTTCCCTCTTCAGGCCCTCGACTTAGGTATTTAAAAGATTTTTTTTTTTTTAACCTCATACATTTAATGTGGAACCTTTAAACATTTAAACTGTAAAGTTTCCAAAACGTTTGTAACTGGCGTTTCCTTTAATGGGAAGGGGAGTTGAGTTTTTGTTCTTAGTTGACTGGTGTAGCCTTCACCTCCTGAGACCTAGAGGTTTGCAAATCCCAGCCTCTCTCACAAAAGGAAAAGTGAGATGTTTGTTAAGAGTAGTCATAATTTAGTGTATTTGCAGGACTCAGTCTGTTTCCTGCAGCTGGCAGCTGTTCTTTTGGGGCCGAGGACTGACTGTAGGGGTGTCTGCTAAATTCTTGTTTGAAGGTGGGGGAGGAAAAGTTGTTTGGGAAATTAGGTTAAGAGCTTGCTAAAGCCCATCTTACAGACCCTGGCTGAAGCCTGTTTACTTAAACAACCTTTCTAGAAACATTTTATTTACTAGTTTTTGCACAGGAGAGGGAAGAACAAGCCAAACTGATTAAACAAGCTGCTGGTTTTTGGTATTTTTTAAAGCCCTATTCTGAGGTCTATAAATAAGGATTGGAAACCCTGGTGGTGCAGTGGTTAAGAGCTACGGCTGCTAACCAAAAAGTTGGTAGCTCAAATCTACCAGGTGCTTTTTGGAAACCCTATGGGGCAGTTCTGCTGTGTCCTATAGGGCCACTACAAGTCATATGAGTCGGACTCAATGGCAACAGGTTTGTTTGTTTTTTTAAAGTAAGAATTGATTCTGGAGTGCACTGGAGAAGTTACTGTGAAAAACGTGATTCCTTTTAAATAAATTTAAAGAGCAGTTGAGTTTATGATTTTGTATGCTAATTTCCAACCCCTAGCAGGGAGATGGTGCTATGGACTTTTTGAAAGACAGTGGTTTTGTACATTTTCCAAGTGGAATACATGTGCTTTATTTTATAAAGCTGTGCAGATGTTAAGGTCTTGGTGTGCTTTAGGTATTAACTGGGTATATGTCATCCACTTTCAAACTAAAACAAGTTCTGAGTGATCTGCTTTATCATAAAGCTCTTAATACACCAGAGCAGTGGTTTTCAACCCCAGGGGAGGGGGTGCTTTTGCCCCCCAGGGGATACTGGCAATGTCTGTGACATTTTCCAATGTCACAACTCAAGGCAAAGGCATGCTGCTGGCATCTAATGGGACAGGGATGCTGTAAATATCTTACAATGCACAGAACCCACAAACAGAATTATCCAGCCCTAAACCCAGCCCTAGAGTATTACCTCGAGGGCATATGTTAACAAGGTTAGGGATCCTAATCTAATTTAGATCCTCAAGAAACTTGTTTAACTGTGTTCTTGCTCAGCACAAGAGAGCACGTCGTAGAAGACTTTTTGTCTTTAGCAGATTTCTTTTGCCATTGGCATTAAGAGTCTTAATGTACCATAGAGGTAAAGGAACTTGCTGTGTTCATTGACTACTTTGAGTTATCAGAATTTTGGAATGTCAGAGCTAAAGATAGCCTCAGATATCACTAAATCCAATCTTTTTCGTTTTATAGGTGTTACAGACTGAAACACCCGGAGATTAGTGACTCCTAAGGTCTCACGTGAGTCTAATGGCAGATGCAGTTGTAGATACAGCCCCAAATTAGTGAATTTAGAAATCAGTATTCAGCAAATGATTCTTTTTTCTTTAAAATTGAGCCCCACCCTTTGTGGAGAGAGTTCAGAGGTACCCTGTGAGGAAATGAATAAACTCTTTGATAGGGGAGGGGCGGCATGAGCAATGGTGACTTGTGGCAGCCCCAAAAAGGGGGTACTTCCGTTGTGTGACCTGTGATACTCCACTTCTGATGCCTGCACCGTCCTTTCCCGTGGCAAAGCAGGCAACAGATGGCTCCACAAACATAGCAGATGCTGCTTTTTAGTCCAGGTACAAAGCAGAACATCTGAGATTTTCTGGCCCTCCCTGCCTTATGAGTTAAGAGTAAAGTGCATGAATGGATAGGGTTGTCTTGGCCAGAAGGGAGAGTGAAAGAGGCCTTCTGAGTATGAAGGAGAAAATGACTCCAGCATATAGGGAAATGAGCATGCACTGGAGCAATTGTGGGAAAAATTCATAAACTGATGTGTGAATATCTAAGATAAATTTAACTGCATAGAACTCTGAATTAGGAGTCTAAAGATAATTCAAGCTTGACTGTTCTTTAGGTGGTGTTGTTACATGCCGTCGAGCCGCTTCCGACTCATAGAGACCCGACGTACAACAGAATGAAATGCTGCCCCATCCTGCGTCACCCTCATGATCGTTGTTATGCTTGAGCCAGTTGTTACAGCCACTGTGTCAGTCTATCTCATTGAGGGTCTTCCTCTTTTTCACTGACTCTCTACCAAGCATGTTGTCCTTCTCCAGGGACTGATCCCTCCTGATAACGTGTCCAAAGTATGTGAGACAAAGTCTTGCTGTCCTTGCTTCTAAGAAGCGTTCTGGCTGTACTTCTTCCAAGATAGATTCGTTCGTTCTTCTGGCAGTCCATGATATATTCAATATTCTTTTCCAACACCATGATTTAAAGGCATCAGTTCTTCTTCAGACTTCCTTATTCATTGTCCAGCTTTCACATGCATATGAGGCGATTGAAAACACCGAGGCTTGGGTTAGGTGCACCTTAGTCTTTGAAGTGATGTCTTTGCAGTGAGGTCTTTTGCAGCAGATTTGCCCAATGCAATGCATCCTTTGATTTCAGGTAAAAGGAACCTTAGAAATTCTCTTACCTGAATCATTTGCCTTTAAACCATTCATACTTCCAGGCTAGGCTCTTTTCTTCTCTCCTCCCTTCTTCCTCCCTTCTCGTCCTCCTCTCCCTTCCCCAGATTCATAGTGACTCTGGCTAGGTCGTGGTAGAACCTGAACTGTAAGCCAGATCTCCTCACTTGTGTTCCATTGCACTTTCTCTTATATCCCACGATCTCTACCATTCCATCTGTTTACCTAATGGGGAAGAAAATGGCAGTAATATAAAGTTAATGTTAATTTCCTGGGAGAGTTTAAAAAGGATGGTATTTGTAAAGGGCTCTTTTTATATGGAAAGGAGTTACTGCAGTGAGTTTTTGATTATCAGAAAAGTTGTGCGCATATGGCCTAATGAATTACAAATATGTGTACACTCACATTATGAAACTACAATTATGGAGTCTAGTTCTGTGTGCCAAGTGGGCCTGCCAGAGAAGTTACTTAATCCTGAAATCTGGGAGGTTCTAGCAATATGGGAGAATTTTTAATATCGCTTTCCTGGGAGAGGGCAGAGCTCTGAACATTGCTAAGGTAGGTTCTTATCATTCTGACAACTAGCCAATGGTGTGCCTCAAAGTCAAGTACATAGTAGTATGTTTAGAAATCGCTCAAAAGTGATGACTCTTAAGGGGTCTGCTCCCCGTAGATGCCGCAGTAAAGGGGTTAGTCTTTCCACTATCACCTTTTATCTAGCCATTCTTGTTCCTTTTTTTTTTAGATATGTTGGGGAAAAAGACATGAGTTGGTTTTTATTTTTTTTTAAATACTTTTTTAGAAATACTTACTGAGATTTTATTAACATGACTGTTGTCTTTTGAAAGTGATTAAAACCTAAAAGGGTGGCTTAGGTTTTCAAACCCCTTCAAAGTGAACACCTAGGAAATCAGAACTTGTCACTCTGTGACCTAGGAAGCTGTACCTTCCAGAGGTTAATTTGCACACAAGTTGTTTTCATGATATTTAGGGATGTTTCTTAGACATTGCTGAAAAGAAGATTTGTGCTGTATCTACTTTGAAGTCAAGATTGTTATACATAGCGGCTAGTGGTCAGTAAGAGAAGCTCATGTATGAAAGTCAGTGTATTGAGGTGCAGGGAATCTAGAGGTTGTTGAAGCTTGCTGTTTACATACACAAAAATACAAACAAAAAGTAGATAAATAGAAAATATCAGGCTAAGTTATTGAGAGATTTTTGAGAAGTTTTTACAAGAATGTTTTATTTAAGTTGTATAGGCTGACTTTAGATGAACTCTTTCTCTTTACAGATTAAGGGGAAGAAAAACTTTGTGCATGCTACTGTTAATATTGTTGCCTTGAGTAGGGTCAGACATTTCTAAGACTTGCTGTTAAGTCTAGAGTTCAGTGGACACCGGTGCTGGCCATCTTCTTAGGATGTTTTGTTGGCATAGTGAGTGTGACTTCTCCAGATGACAGTGGGCTTGTGGCATTAGCATATGGACTAGCAAAACAGCTAAAGCTTAGAAGAATTTTCCAAGATTTGTCTCTTGATCAGTGTACTTCTGCTAAAAAAAAAAAAAAAAAAAAAAGGCAGGTAAAAGCAAAGGAAAGCCAACTCCTGCATTCTTTTGACCAGTTCAGACCCAGCCTGAACAATGTGTCACAGCTAAGTGGTATTCCTAGGAGGCTGGGACATGATGTCTGCCTGCCACACTGCTTATGTCATTGCAGAAGGAGGTTTTCAAAAACAGCCTAAGATTTACTAAGGGAATTGCAAGTCATGGAATGCAGAACAAAATATTTCTTATACATCATGCTGAATCAAATATCCATACTGTATTGCATTAACATAAGTAGGCTTTTTTCGCACAGTATCATGCTGAAACAATTCACCATGCCCTTGGATTATGATGGGCAGCAGTGCTGGTGAAATCTTTTCCCAGTTAGGTAGCTGCTGCCTTATCACCAAAACATATTTCTGTTCTGTGGTCACTTCCATTTCCTGCATTATATAACTGGTACTTCTGTGTTATTTAACCAGTATCTATGGGAGTCTAGAATGTTGGAGGAGAAACAATATCTTGTTAACCCCTCACAATTTGAGATATGAGGAAATCTCTGCTAAAACAAGGTGAAGACAGGTGAAGTGACTTGCTCCAGATCTTACTTCTGTTAGTTGGCAGACCCAGCCCTACGACTGGTCTCCTGACTCATGTTCCTGGCAGCCTGTCCAGCCTTCTTTGTACCAGGTTGGCCCCTACAGTAAAAATAACATCCTAATGTGACTATTTCCTTTATTATCCCTCTTGGCCAGAGTTATTTAAAAAAAAAAAAATTGATTAAATTAAATTTAGTTGGTTGTTTATTGACCTCTGCTGGTTCAAATTCTTTCCCTTCTCTTCCCAAGCAAGAAATGGTCAAAAGGTGGGTAGCAGGAAAGGGAAAAATTAATTAAATATTTTATAACTCCCACTCTGCATAATCAACCCTTTAGTAATGAAGAAATGGTTTCAATATTGGCTTTTTTTTTTTTTTTTACTTTATGCTGTTTTAAAAACCCATCTACCTAATTTTTTAGCTAAGGGAAAAATGTTATGACCGTGGAAGATGTGGTTAAGTTGTGTGCCTGCCCATGCTCTGACTATTCCCAGTTCATGAATACTGGGTGAGGGAATGGGAACCTATCAAGTGTCTGAGTCTGAGGAGTATTACTTTGGAATCGAATATTACTCTCAAGGGAGTGCATTTTGATCATTAGTGTGGAATGGTGGAGAGGATGGCACAGAGATCGGATAAATTTGCTCCCAAGGACTGTCCACAGCTTTTAATTAAAGCCTGTAGCTGTGGTTTCAGGTTCAAAAAAAAGTTGCTGTCCAGTCTATTCTGACTCTTGGCAACCCCACGTGTGTTAGAGTAGAACTGTGCTCCGCAGGGTATTCAATGGCTGTGATCTTTCAGAAGCAGACCTTTTCTTCTGAAGCGCCTTGGAGGATTCAAACCGCCAACCTTTGGTTTATAGCTGAGTGCTTAACCATTTACACCACCCAGGGACTCCGATTCAGGTTCAAGAGCATCATTATCCCAGTGTGATCCCTAAGGCAACATTTCACTTGTTTGAATTTAGCTTTGAGCTCAAAGAACTGGTAGAAGGGTGCTTTTTCCTGCAATACACCCCTGCCTCCGGAAGGGAATCTGAAGGAAAGTCAGGTGTTCATGACTCCGCTTCTCTGACTCCATCCTCACGGGTGGTTACATAATAGAGAAGGGCACGGCCAGGTGTTCAGGGACTTGGTGAGAATCTCTTAGTTTCATCCAGGGGTGAAATAGACCAATGGTCAGGAATCAGAAACATCTGAAAATATGGGGGTTTGGGGGAAAGTTGGAAATTGTTATTTGAACTAAAACTTTTAAGATTCTATAAAGAACCCTGAAAATACAGGTCTATGATTTCCCATTTAAAGAACTTTTTCCACTCTCAGAGAAGCAGAAACATAATTTAAAAATCTACAAAGTATGTCTGCCTCTTTTTTAGTATAAACATGTAAAGGAATAATCTGTGTGCTTTATATTTTTGATGCTGAAATACTTCAGGATTTGGAGGGTTTGACAGTTTTTGTGAATATTTCTACATTTCAACTTTCTGAATAAATGGCTTTGATTTGGGTACACATAGTGGTGAAATTTAGATACCTCACCTAGCATTCATTATCTTGCAAGTATCCTAAACATATTAGCCTGATGACTTTTAATTTTGACAATTAATTTGACTTCAGCTTTCTCCCAGGTACTTAAAAAATACCAGCTTTTAGGAGCTTGATTCAGTATGATAGAGGGTTAGTATTTCATATTTTAAAAAATCAAATAGAAGTCACAGATAGGACTCCATCTTTCTTTGTAAACTACTATAATTTTTAAGTCAGTGTATGGGTTTAATTTTATTCATATTGCAGAAATAATCTTTTCATTTTTATTATTTTATTACAGAAAGTTTTAAACATACACAAGAGTTGAGAGTATAATACACTAAAGTCTAATATACCCATCACCCAGCTTCAGCAGCTATTGACATATGCTAATCTTGTTTTATCTGTAGTCTTCACCTCCCCCTAAAACATGGACTGCTGTAAAGCAAATTCTAACAGTTTAACACTTCATCCATAAATAATTTAAAATATATCTCTAAGAGATTAGGACTTAAAAAATAGCTATAATATCATTATCACACCAAAAAAATCAGCAGTAATTACACTGTCATCTATTTACCAGTTATTGTTCATAGTCGCCAGTTGTCTCATAAATTTTGTTTTTAGTAGTTGGATTGTTCAAAACAGGACCTAAACAAGGCCCAGACATTGCATTTAGTTGGTATGTCTCCTGGATCTCTTAACTGAGAGCAGTTTTCTATCCCTCTTTTTTCTTTTTCCTTACCATTTGATGGTTGAAGAAACTGATCATTTTTTCTGTGACTTTCCCATATTCTAGATTTAGGTGATTGTATCTCAGTGGTGTTGTTTAACCTGTTCCTCTGTCCCTTTATTTTCTGTAGTTGGCTACAGCATACTTTTATTTTTAAATTTTTTTTAAAGAGTATTTTTGAGAACTTTACTACTAAATCACTATGTTGAACTCAATTTATAATAGATATGTAAATACCTATGTAACTGTAATATTGCTGAAGCTGCCTTAATAGTATAAACACAAACATGAATCCACTTGATGAAAGTCTTGTCTTGATTATTTCGGGAAAAGGCAGGATTTTTGCAAGTGGAGAGGAAACTTTAATCACTCAGAAGTTTTTGGAGGTTGCTTCTGCTTTCTGTCCTCCCTCCCTTTCCTTCCTCACTGGCTGAGGAGAGTTATCACAGGAAACGTGCAGCCAAATTCCTTGGATAGCCTAAAGAATATATTAAAGATCCTATAGACAAGTCCTATTTAAGAGACTAGCACAAAATTGAAAAAAACAAAACTGTAATTGACGTTTTACTCTTTTCACTAAGAGTCCTCGAAGATTCTTAAGAATTCCTTATACAAAACAATCTAGAGTTAGTTAAAAGGAGCTTCTGGTCACAGGAGATAAAGATCCTCATTTGCTGTATGGTTATTGCTGTTAATTATGATTATTTGTAGGATCCTTCAGATACCATCGGGAGTTCCTTTTTTGATAGAGCTTGGACTTCGGTACAAGTAGAGATATCAGAAGGGAGCGGTAGCCTGGGATTAGTTAGACTTCTTTATTGTGATGCTATGATGGGAAGAAGCTGAAACTTCTTTCAACTTTTGGTCCCCTCTTCTTCCATCTGCAGTAGGTGTTCTCATTATCCTCTGTCACTCACCGCATCTTGTCTCTTTTCTCCTCCCTGTAGCATCATCTGAGTCTTTTGTTCTTTCCTTAATGGTCTCTTTTACCCCGTCTTTTAGATGTCTTCAGAATATAACAAAGTAACAAAAAAAGCCAAAAGAGAAAACAAAAGGAAACCAAGAAAGACGTGTGGTCAGTGTCCTGAGACATCACAACTACACCAACGGTGCCAGTGACCCTCCCCTTTCTCCCTGGTCCTGCTGTGTTCGCCCCAACATGAGGCGAACTCTGAGCTGGCTGCGGTGTCGTCTGGGTCCTCAAGAGCCTACTCTGACTGTCACCAAAAGCCTTCATGCATTTTAGGCACATGTGGGCATGTGGACAGTGTGTGTCTGTCTCTGTGTGTCTGATTGTGCGTACATGTCTACACACATTAGGGTTCGCAGCCGCCAGTTGTAATAGGCTCAATCTTCAGGAATAAATCAGACCTCCTTATTCAGCTATTAAAGTACCTTCCTTCCTGTGGAACTGCTTCTTTTGGACTTTTTGAGAGATGGAAACACCCTCCTTAGAGGGTGCATTGAGTCTATAATAATTATTTTGTTCAAACAGATCTTTGAATGTCAGAGAACATGGGGCAAAGGAAAGGAGTTGGAACCCATTTGCTGTTATGTTTGTTTGCAAAAAGAACAATAAGGGTACTACATCCACTAACAAACGGAGTGGTTCCCCCCCCCCCCCCACCGCCCCTGCACTGGGATATAAAATCTTGAGTGTGGACGAAGCATTTAAAGGAACAGAGTGTAGAAAGCCAGGATGAGTGAGTGGGAGAAGAGGAAGTTTCGTGCAGATAGCATTGAGACAATGGGAGCATCCAGGTGTTGGGATGTTTGCAGAAGCTCTGTGTGGAAGCTGACATTGAAGGAAAGAGGATCTGGGATATTTCCAGGGAGGAGGTTGCTTGTAGATGGGCGTGGGGATATGTGGCGAGGTGAGGGTTTTTTTGCAGAGATGGAGGAGGATGAGGAGGATTTAGGGAGGGAAGGAAATGCTTGTGTAGTAGGAGGGTATGTTTACAGAGGGGGATTTGAGGGGACTGAGGGTATAACTAAGGATGGTATTTGGTGAACTGAGGATGGGGAAAATAGACTGCTCTTGGATTTCTGAAATGAGAACATTGCTAAAGAAGGAAGTGGTTGTTCCTGAAGCTTCTAATTAGCCACTTCTTCATCTGTTGATGTTGTGATTTAGTACAAACGGAGGGAAGTTTTTGTGTCCATTGTTCTCAAGTGTAAAGCTTGGATTTTGAGGTTGAGGTAGATTTTCCTTTTCAATTCTCTAAAAGCTTCCCTTCAGCCTCCAGCTACTGCCATTGGTCACTACAGAATTCATGGAAAGAATGGCACTGCTTCTGAGGGACTGCTTGAGCAGTCTGAATTCAATTACATGCCATTCTTACATCCTTTCCTCTTCACATTGCCATGCTGTAAACATCACTGGTGAAAAACCAGCTGTGGACCACCAATGGTCTGGGAGAGCTTTGAACACCAGGCCTCCACCGTTGTCTGCATCTCTGCTCTCAGGGCCTTTGCAGGCACAGGAATAGACTCAGAATTTGTTATAAAGTGGAAATGTTGAGTCCATCCTCCTGCTGTCTTTTGAGATGATTTTTCCTGAATTTGCTTCTGTAATCCACATCTCTCCCCCATTTTTCAATAACATGAAGTGAATTTCCACTTTTCTGTCATTTGCTTTTGCAGTCCCCTTTTGATTAAAAAAACAACAAAAATCCAGTTGCTGTCAAGTCAGTTCCAACTCACTGCGACCCCACGTGTTTCAGAGTAAAGCTGTGATCCACAGGGTTTTCAATGACTGATTTTTCTTTAGTAGATCACCATGCCTTTCTTCTGAAGCACCTCTTGGTGGACTCAAACCTCCAACTTTTCAGTTAGCAGCTGTCTTAGTTATCTAGAGCTGCTATAACAGAAATACAAGTGGATGGCTTTAACAAACAGAAATTTATTTTCTCACGGAGGGTAGAAGTCCAAATTCAGAGCGCTGGCTGTAGGGGAAGGCTTTCTTTCTCTGTCGGCTCTGGAGGAAGGTCCTTGTCTCTTCAGCTTCCACTTTCTGATTCCTTGGCGATCTCCATGTGTCTTGGCATCTGTCTTACCCCATCTCTTCTGTGTCCGATTGTTTAATCTCTTTTAGATCTCAAAAGATGTTGACTCAAAAGAGTCAAAAGAGATTGATACCCTACACTAACCCTGCCTCATTAACATGATAAAGACAGCCTATTCCCAAATGGGATTATAACCACAGGCATATACATTGCATGTACATTAGGATATACATTGCATATTTTTGTAGGACATAATTCAATCCATAACAGCAGCCAAGTGTGTTAACCATTTTCACTACCCAGGGACTCCCCACTGATTAATTCCTGTTAAACTGAGCAATCCTAAGCAGCATCTATACATGGCAAAGTAAAACGATGGGCAAGTAATATGTTGTATGATTTAGGAGTCCTCCAGACTCGGTACAGATTACCTGGATTGTTGCATTTAGATAGGCCAGACTTTAATTCCCTCCCATTTGACACAACAAAACAAAGAAAGCACTTATTTTATTTCTTAACTTTGCTCCCTGGGTGTGTTTTTTATTACCTTAAGCCCAAGATCACCACAGCTCTGGCAGTCACGTCTATGTAAATTCACTGTTGCTGTTTTATAATTTGAATGAACTCCCTTTCACTGTGTGGCTGTTTGGTATAAAAGGAGCTGAAGAATTATATTTGAATACAAATGCCAAAACTGTGCCGAAGAGAAAAGAATCTACCAAGAAACTTTTTAAAAATGGTCCCTGAGATTGGTTTTTCCAAGTCATTTTCTTCTCCAGGGAAAAAGGACTGTGATTTTCTGTGTCATCTTTTAGAGCTCTTTGGCTTCTGGCATTTTCTGATTGACAAGGAGGTGCTGTACATTTCTGGTGGTAAAATAACAAGAGCACTACAGGGTTTAAACTCATGAATGGGAAGGTAAACCCAAACGTTAGAACACACGTGAACCTCTTTCCTGTTTAGACTTAGCAGTGTTGTCTTTTCTTCCAGATGGGCGCAGGATGCCTTCTTCCTTTCTCCCGGCCCATCCTGTGGGTATGCCTGCCAGTAGATGTGTCCCTTAAAGCCCCCAGGGCTGTTTTGCTTCCACAATAACATAGTGCAGTGATCTTATAATTTCACTGAGACCTCTTTTTAGTGTAGATAAGATGTACCAAAACCAAACCTGTTGCCGTCAAGTCGATTCAGGAAACCCAAAGTAAACACGCCAGTGTAGACCAAGAAGACAGGCTGTAAACCTTGGAGTCTTCTTTCCCTCTTTTCTTACACGTGTTCACACAGCTCTGTCTGTCCCACCTCCGCCTTATTGTTTGGCACCTTGGAAACGCCATTTGCAGTGCTTCTTTTCAGCCGCCACCACACTGGCTCTTCCTCTTCGTTCTTCTCCTAAATTCAGCCCTAGTCTCGATGCACTCTGTCTGCCATGCTCCTATCACACACTCCCTCCCTGTTGCCTGGGCAATTAAACCCAAACCCTTCCACTGTTTTTTCCAGCCTCCTGCCTCTACTCTCCTGGTCCCTAATCCTTGCTCAAACTGCATTACTGGCAGTCTACTTCCAAAAAACAGCCACTGAAAACCCTATGGAGCAGAGCTCTACTCTGACATACATGGGGTTGCCATGAGTTGGAATAGACCGGATGGCAACTGGTTATAGTTTTATTAGCCCAAATAAAGAGGGAATAGAGCTTGGTAATGTTTCATGTGGGTGATTAAGTGGTACTTGCAACTGTAATCAAGTTCAACTATATTAATAATGTTATATAGATTTTATCATCTAAAATGACAGCAATATTTTATACTTTTAAGTCAAACTTTTAAATGTTTATTTTGACTTAAGATATTCAACCCTTCAGTTCAATACTGTTAGAGTAAATGTTTAAAATGCAGAATTTAGGTTCACTGCTTAGCTTTTGATTTCTGTGTAATACCATCTTCTCTGACTTGTTTTCGGGATTGCTATCTCTGCACATCGTGAGAACTCCTTTTCTAACTTAGTTCTAGTTCCCGCTTTCTGTGCATTATCTTAAAACTGAAGCCTTCCCTACTAACTGGTAGTAATTCTTTTCTCATCTATTCTAACATCTCATTTACAGATTTCTTTTTGTATCCTCACCTAAAATATCTTAAATGCTTAGAAGATTGCTGTCCAGTTTAACACACCCTTTAGGTAAGTGTATGGCTTAGACCCAGCAGGGCCTGTATTATATTACAAGGTGGTAGAGATGGTAAAGGATTTAGATAACTGTGAGGGAGAAATACATGATAATTAAGTACAGTTCATCCTAGGAGAGTTACATCTCTAAAAATTGTAAGGACAATGATATAGAAAATACCTGTTGCTTTTTCTGATGAAAAAATTTTTTTCAGTTCTGTCAGAGATAGAATATTTACTGGACATACCAGTGGTCTGACAAGTGGTCTTTCTGTTTATATAAATTTTATTTAGATCCTTAGAATCACAAATTTTTAAATATGAAGGTGACTTTATGCTACCATTTAATAATACCCATCAGATTTCCATTTCTTCTCTGGTACTTGGCTTTGTTGTCACTTCTTTCTGCCATAACCCCTCAGACTACCATACTCACTGGGTTAGATGGCCTTCATTATGGTCCTTTACCAGTCTGTCATTCAGTCCTCCATTAAGGCATGTATCACACTGTGTGGAAATGTTTGTTCAGATTGTCTTTTCCTTGGGAATCTAAGCTATGTAAAGGCAGGAAATAGTGACACTTGCGTATACCTCCTAATGCCTAACTGAAAGCCTGGTTTATGGTAGGCATTTAATGAAGCACTTCATAGTAATAAACAATCTCAAAATCTCAGTGGCTTAAGACAGTCTTGGGTTGGCAAGGGCTCTGTTCCATGTCATTGTACTTCCGGTGTGTAAGCTAATGAAGCCTCCACAAACTAGAGTGTATGCTAGTCTTCTTAGCAGGGGAGGGGAAGTGATGAATCGTGCTCTGGCTCTTGAAGCTTCAGCTTGGGACTGATATGTCACTTTCTCTCATACTTCATTGGCAAAGCAAGGGGCAAAGCCATATGAACATCACAGGGTGAGGAAGATCAGTGGGGTGAGGGAGAGCGCTATATGACTGAAAGGAAGAGAAGTGGAAAATTAGTGAGCAGCACTAATGTCTACTACTAAATGTCTGCTATCATGCAAAACCAAAAAAAAACAAACTCATTGCTGTCAAGTCGATTCCGACTCAGCGATACTATAGGACAGAGTAGAACTGCCGCATTGGGTTTCCAAAGAATGGCTGGTGGATTTGAACTGTTGACCTTTTGGTTAGCAGCCTGAGCTCCTAACCATTGCGCCACCAGGGCTCCTGCTATTGCAGCAGGCACTTAATACCTATTTAATGAATGAAGTGCCTAAAACTACCTAGTGAGGTTTTATTTATTTATTTTTCTACACAATGCAGAACCACGTCAAACCAGGAAATGTCCTAGTAGCTACATTTTTTAAATGAGGATAAGTAATATTGTCTATGTTCAGCAAAGGTCTGAAGACTTTAATCACTTTTTTTGATTTATTAATATTATCAAAATAACCAAACCTGTGTATTACAGAGTAGAACCGCTCCATAGGGCTTTCTAGGCTATAATCTTTATGGAAGCAGCTCGCTCGGCCTTTTTTCCACAGTGGTGCTGGGTGGGTTCAAACCTCCAGCCTTTTGGTTAGTAGATGAGTGCAAACCATTTGCAGCACCCATAGGGAAGGTGTTGTTTGATTTCCTAGTTTTTTAGATGTATAAAACTGATATAGAATAGATGTCTTAGTTATCTAGCTCTGCTGTAACAGAAATACCACAAGTAGATGGCTTTGACAAACAGATATTTAATCTCTCACAGTCTAGTAGGCTGGAAGTCCGAATTCAGGACATCAGCTCCAGGGGAAGACTTTTTCTCTCTGTAGGCTCTGGAGGAAGGTCCTTGTCATCAGTCTTCCCCTGATCCAGGAGCTTCCCAGTACAGGGAGCCCAGGTCCAAAGGACATGTACTCCCAGCTCTTCTTGCTTGGTGATAATGAGGTCTCCCTGTCTCTCTGCTCACTTCTCTTCTGTGTCTCAGAAGAGATTGGCTTAAGACACAATTTAATCTTGTAGATTGAGTCCTGCCTCATTAACATAACTGCCTCTAATCCTGCCTCATTAATATCATAGAGGTAGGATTTACAACACATAGGAAAATGACATTAGATGAGAGAATGGTACACAATCACACAGTACTGGGAATCATGGCCTAGACAAATTGACACACATTTTTGGGAGACACAATTCAATCCATAACAATAGGTAAGTCTGTAAAATTAACATTTTTCTGAGTCATTTGGAAGAGTTGCAAATCTGTTGCAGTCTTAGAATATTTAAATATTAAGTTGATTTGATCAAGAAGTTCTTTCAAATAACCTTTTATGGAAGAGTTAATATCTGGCTTGAGAACTGGGCAAGAGCTAAGGAAAAATGAGTCTAATCAACTTAAAAGAGAAGTATTGCTGCAGTTTGTGTTTTAGCAATTTATACTAAGTGATTTTTTCCCCTTGATTGTCAAAGCAACCCAAATGCATTATATAAAATATGGAAAATACAAAATATACAAAAGGAGGTGAATTAGAAACAAAACAAACCACAGCACTAGTAATACTAGGATTTCACTACTAGATACTTTAAAACTCATCCAGCCTGTACCCATTACTCAATTCCAGAACTGCTTCCACGTTGTAGGTATCTGTTAGAGCAGCACTCCACTCTCAGTACTAAATTCTGTCTTAGTTTTCTAGTGCTGCTGTAACAGAAGTTTACTTTCTCACAGTTTAGGAGGCTAGAAGTCCAAAATCAGGGCACTAGCTCCGGGGGAAGTCTTTCTGTCTCTGTCAGCTCTGTCACCAAGCCCCACAATTCAATCCATAACAGGGTGATTATTTGTAATAATAAGACTTCTTATAGACTTACTTCGTAAGTTAATGGTCAGAGTGGGTTCTAAGATATATTTTACAGGTACGTAATTTTTTTTTTAACTTAAATAATGGAAGATAGACTCCTGATCTGAGCTTTGAAGACTGAGTGAGTTAGGTGCAAAAGAGGGAGAAAGGTGTTTCCACTAGAGGAGAAGGCTTGGTATCAAGGATGAGTATGGTGAATTTGGGGGACCAGGGAATTTGAGGGATTCAACAGTTTCAAGCTTTTAAATACTCCACCCTGATCATGTGGCAGTAATTTGGGGAACACCATTTCCTCTGCTATTACCTGCCTCTTTTTGATGGGTGCAGGAGCTTTACTAAGTTCTTGTTGAGAAGGTAACTCCCACAGTCTTTTTTATTTTTTTTTAATTTTTTAAAAAATTATGTTCTTGTTGAGAATATACACAGCAAAACACACACCAGTTCAACAGTTTCTGTATGTACCATTATGTGACATTGATTATGTTCTTCAAGTTGTGCAGCCTTTCTCACCCTCCTTTTATGAGTTGTTCTTCTCCCATTAACATAAATTCACTGCCCTCTAAGGTTCCTATCTAATCTTTCAAGTTGCTGCTGTCAATTTAATCTCATATAGATAGTTCTTAAAAAAAGCTTAATGCTCTGACCATAAACTCATAAGAGTAGAAATCAATAACAGAAAAAGCAAGGGAAAAAAAATCAGATACGTGGAGATTGAACAACACCTTGTGCAAAAACTACTGGGTTATAGAAGAAATAAAGGATGGAGTAAAGAAATTTCATAGAATCAAATGAGAGTGAAAACACATCCTACCAGAACCTTTGAGACACAGCAAAAGCAGTGCTCAAAAGTCAATTTATAGCAATAAATGCACACATCCAAAAAGAAGAAAGGGCCAAAAGGCAAAATATTAACCCTACCACTCGAACAAGTAGAAAGAGAGCAGCAAAAGAAGCCCACAAGCACCAGAAGAAAGGAAATAATAAAAATTAGAGCAGAATTGAAATAGAGAATAGAAAAAAAAATTAAAAGCGTTAACAAGACCAAAAGCTGTTACTTTGAAAAGATCAACAAAATCGATAAACCGTTGGCCAAACTGACAAAAGAAAAACACAAAAGGAAGCAAAACATCCAAATAAGAAATGAGATGGGCAATATCACAACAGATCCAACTGATATTAAACGAATCATAACAGAATACTGTGAAAAATTGTACTCCAACAAATTTGAAAACCTAGAGGAAATGGACAAATTCTAGAAAAACACTACCTACCTAAACTAACACAAACTGAAGTAGGAAAAATAAATAAACCTATAACAAAAGAAGAGACTGGAGAAGTCATTAAAAAAAAAACTCCCAACAACAAAATCCCTGGCCCTGACAGCTTCACTGGAGAATTCTACCAAACATTCAGAGAAGAGTTAACACCACAGCAACTAAAGGTATTTCAGAGCATAGAAAAGTATGGAATACTCCCAAACTCATTCTATGAAGCCAGCACAATCGTGATGCCAAAACAAGGTAAAGACACCACAAAAAGGGAAAATTACAGACTAATATCCCGCATGAACATAGATGCAAAAATCCTCAAAAATTCTAGTGAATAGAATTCAATAACATATCAAAAAATTCACCATAACCAAGTGGGATTCATACCAGGTATGCAGGGATGGTTCAACATTAGAAAAACAATCAATTTAATCCATCACATAAATAAAACAAAAGATAAGAACCACATGATCTTATTAATCCACACAGAAAAGGCATTTGACGAAGTCCAACACCCATTCATGATAAAAAGTCTCAGCAAAATAAGAATAGAAGGGAAATTCCTCAGCATGAATAAGGGCCTTTATACAAAGCCAACGGCCAGCATCCTCCTAAATGGAGAGTGTCTGAAAGCATTCCCCTTGAGAACGGGAACCAGGCAAGGATGTGCTTTATCACCACTCTTACTCAACATTGTGCTAGAGGTCCTAGCCAGAGGAATTATACTAGAAAAAGAAATAAAGGGCATCCAAATTGGTAGGGAAGAAGTAAAAGTATCCCTGTTTGCAGACGATATGATCTTATACACAGAAAACCCCAAAGAATCCACAAGAAGACTACTGGAACTAATAGAAGATTTCAGCAAAGTATCAGGATACAAGATAAACTTAAAAAAATCAGTTGGAGTCCTCTACACTAACAAATAGAAATTCAAAGAGGAAATCACTAAATCACTACCATTTACAATAGCCCCCAAGAAGATAAAATACTTAGGAATAAATCTAACCAGACACATAAATGGTCTGTACTAAGAAAACTACAAGACACTATGCAAGAAACCAAAAGAGACCTACATAGGTGGAAACACATACCTTGCTCATGGATAGGAAGACTCAACATTGTGAAAAAGTCAGTACTACCCAAAGTGATCTACTGATACAATGCAATCCCAATCTAAATTCCAATGGCATTTTTTAATGAGATGGAGGAACAAATCACCAACTTCATATGGAAAGGGAAGAGGCCCCGGATAAATAAAGCATTACTGAAGAAGCATAACAAAGTGGGAGGCCTCAGATTACCTGATTTTAGAACCTATTATACTGCCACGGTAGTCAAAACAGCCTCGTACTGGTACAACAATAGATACATAGATCAATGGAACAGAATTGAGAATCCAGACATAAATTTATCCACCTGTGAGCAGTTGATATTTGAGAAAGGCCCAAAGTCTGTTCAATGGGGAAAAGACAGTCTTTTTTACAAATGGTGCTGGCAAAACTGGATATCCATCTGCAAAAAAATGAAACAAGACTCATACTTCACACCATGCACAAAAACTAACTCAAAATGGATCAAAGACCTAAATATAAAATCTAAAACGATGAAGATCATAGAAGAAAAAATAGGAATAATGCTAGGAGCCCTAATACATGGCATAAACAGAATACAAACCATATCTAATAATGCACAAACACCAGAAGAGAAACTAGATAACTGGGAGCTTCTAAAAATCAAACTCTTACGCTCATCAAAAGACTTCGCCAGAAGAGTAAAAAAGACAACCTACAGACTAGTAAAAAAATTTTGGCTGCGACATATCCAATAGGAGTTTAATCTCTAAAATCTACAAGATACTGCAACACCTCAACAAAAAAAGGATGAATAATCCAATTAAAAAATGAGCAAAGGCTATCAATAGACACTTCACCAAAGAAGACATTCAGGTGGCTAACAGATACATGAGGAAATGCTCATGATCATCAGCCGTTAGAGAAATGCAAATCAAAAGTACAATGAGATACCATCTCACCCCAACAAGGCTAGCACTAATCCAAAAAACACAAAATAATAAATGTTGGAGAGGTTGTGGAGAGACTAGGACACTTATGTACTGCTGGTGGGAATGTAAAATGGTACAACCACTTTGGAAATTGATTTGGTGCTTCCTTAAAAAGCTAGAAATAGAAGTACCATATGATCCAGCAATCCCACACCTAGGAATATACCTGAAAGAAATAAGAGCCATCACATGAATAGACACACGCACACCCATGTTCATTGCAGCACTTTTCACAATAGCAAAAATATGGAAACAACCTAGGTCCCCATCAAGAGATGAATGGATAAACAAATTATGGTATATCCACACAGTGGAATACTACGCGACCATAGAGAGCAGTGATGAATCTGCGAAACCTCTCACAACATGGATGAGTCTGGAAGACATTATGCTGAGTGAAATCAGTCAGTTGCAAAAGGACAAATAGTGTGAGACCACTATTATAAGAATTCAAGAAAAAGTTGAATCACAGAAGAAAACATTCTTTGATGGTTACAAGGGTGGGGAGGGAGGGAGAGGGGAATTCACTAATTAGATAGTAGACAGGAATCATCTTAGGTGAAGGGAAGGACAACATACAATACAGGGGAAGTCAGCACCACTGGACTAAACCAAAAGCTAAGAAGTTTCCTGAACACAACCAAAGACTTCGAGGGACAGAGTAGCAGGAGCTGGGGTCTGGGGACCATGGTTTCGGGGGACATCTAGGTCAATTGGCATAACAAAGTTTATTAAGAAAATGTTCTGCATCCCACTTTGGTTAGTGGCATCTGGGGTATTAAAAGCTTGTGAGCTGGCATCTAAGATCCATCAATTAGTCCCAACCCACTTGGAGCAAAGGAGAATGAAGAACACCAAAGACACAAGGAAAATATTAGCCCAAGAGACAAAAGGGCCACATAAACCGGAGATTGCATCAGCCTGACACCAGAAAAACTAGATGGTGCTTGGCTACCACCAATGACCGCCACGACAGGGAACATAACAGAGAGTCCCTGATGGAGCATGAGAAAAGTGTGGAGCAGAACTTAAATTCTAGGAAAAAGACCAGACTTAATGGTCTGACTGAGACTGGTGGAACCCCTGATGCCATGGCCGCTAGACACTTTGTTAACCCAGAACTAAAACCATTCCTGAAGCCCAGTCTTCAAACAAAGATTAGACTGGGCTATAAAACATAAAATAATACTTGTGAAGAGTGTGCTTCTTAATCCCAGGAGATACATGAGACCAACTGGGTGGCTTCTGTCTGGAGGCAGGATGAGAGGGCAAGAAGGGACAGGACCTGGTTGGAGGGACACAGGAAATTCAGGGTGGAGAGGGGGAGTGTCCTGTCACATTATAGGGATTGCAACTAGTGTCACATAACAATATGTGTATAAATTTTTGTATGAGAAATTAATTTGAGCTGTAAACTTTCACCTACAGTGCAATTAAAAAAAAAAGCTTAATGCTCAAGGCAGATATTTTTTACTAATTAAGCTAAACTATTGTTCGGTTTTAAGAAGACTTCAGGGGATATTTTCGGTTTAAGGTGTAAAGATTATCTAAGGACAGTTTCAGAGATTCATCCACTCTTCATGACTCCAGAGAGTCTGGAGTCCATGACAATTTGAAATTCTGTTCTGCACATTCCCCATTTTGATCAGGATTCTTCTATAGAATCTTTGATTAAAATGTTCGGTAATGGTAGCGGGGCACCATCTAGTTCTTCTGGTCTCATGTCAATGGAGTCAGTTGTTCATGGATGCAATTAGCCACACATTGCATATCCTTCTCCTATTCCTGACCCTGCTTCTTCCTGTGTTGCTCCAGGCGAATAGAAGCCAATTGTCGTGACTTGCATGTCACAGCCCTTTTTTTAAAGAACCATTTCTGACCCTCATGTTATTGATCAATGTCTAATACAAAATTTTCTTTCTCTGCTGGAATGTGAATTTTGTTTCCTCAGGACTTCATTTCTGAGCAGTTAATGATTCTAGCAGGGACCACTAAAGGAAGGTCCATTGCATGATCCGCTTGGGTGTTTGCTAGGTACTCAGGAAGCAGGTTGTCCACCAAGAACTAGAATACTAAAGAGAAATTGTCTTTCTTACTGTACTAGCCTCATCCTGCACCTGTACATCGTTAGGGATTTGTTTCCCTCAAATGTCATTGATGTCCTCTTGATTTATTGTTCTTTGGTACAAAATACATTCCAGATCAGTGGTTTTTATTCTTCTTCAATTTGCAGTACAGTTTTACTGGTTTATTAGTAACACAGAGTTTGTGTTTGTTAGCTGTATTTGGTCAGACTGTAAGGCTATTTGTCCAGATGTAGACTGGTGAGTGTTTTTTTTTTTTTTTTTTTAGTCTTTTTTGTTAAGTAAAGCTTTCTCATTTATTCTTTTCCAGATTCCAACAAGATTATGGCAGAGCACAGCCAAATGCCAAAGCGGCTGGATTTACAAAATGATAGCTTAGAGGAAGGTTTTGAAGCAAATTCCCTTGAGAGCAATCCCATAAACGTGATGGAGAGCCTAAGCCAGAAGAAATACTCTTCCAGCCTGAGATTTAAGGCCAACAGAGACTACTCTGGCTCCTACTTAACCCTCTCACAACCTGTGCCTGCTAAGAGAAGCCCTTCTCCTTTGGGAACCAGTGGCAGAAGTAGCTCCTCCTTGACCAAAATCCAGGGAAGCAAGCAGTTCTTTTGTGATGGCACTGACAAAAATATTTCCGTGAAGCCTTCCACTTCTTTGGTTGGCACCTCACCCTCCCTCGGTGGCTGTCCCCTTAGCAGAGTGGGCTTTGATCATTATACTGGCCGGGACAGTGAAAGGGCCTTGAGGGTCTCAGAGAAGCCTCCCTATTCCAAATATAGCTCAAAGAATAAATCCCATGACAATGTCTACTTTCTGGGAGGACTGGAAGGTCGAAAGGCATCTGGCTCCCTCCTGGCCATGTGGAATGGAAATTCCCTGACTGATACAAGTCCCTCTCCTGTCAGCAGATCAGGAGCGGCAAGCATGCCTTCAAGCCCAAAGCAAGCCAGGAGAATGAACGTTCAGGACAGCCTGGTACTTCATCCTATGTTAACTAGACACAAGGAGCTAACATCTGAAAACATCAGTTTGAGAACCAGGAAGTGTTCGGGCAGCAGCCTGAGTCACATGGGAGCCTATAGCCGATCACTTCCCAGGTTGTACAAAGCCACAGAAAATCAGCTGATGCCTCTCAGTTTGCCTCCAAGGAACTCTCTGGGCAATTCTAAACGCACAAAACAGGGAGAAAAGGATCTACCTCATAGCATAATAGACAATGACAATTACCTTAATTTTTATTCTTTAAGCTCAGGGGTTTTACCCTATAAAACCTCTGCATCCGAGGGCAGTCCTTATGTAAGCTCCACCCTCAGCATCCCTGCCAGTCCCCGCGTAGCTCGGAAGATGCTCCTCGCCTCCACATCCTCCTGCGCCTCTGATGACTTGGATCGGGGTCCAAACTCAGGGACAAGCCCGAATCACTCATTTCTTTCCGGAGAGCCGGACAGAGTGTTTGCAGCCAGGCGGAACTACTCTTGTGGATCTGAAGAGTTTGATGATGTTGATTTGGACAGCCTCAGACAGGCCTCAGGAACCCCTCAGCCTGTTCTTCGGGAGCGGAAAAGCAGCATTAGCTCCATTTCAGGACGCGAGGACCTGATGGATTATCACCGGCGGCAGAGGGAGGAAAGGCTCAGGGAGCAGGAGATGGAGCGATTGGTAATCTTCATCTGATCAGCCTTGAAAGCATATATACGAGGGGGTGTAGCGTTTCCAAGTGCTCCAACATTGCTGTTTTTAGTCCCTTCTTAGATTTTCTCCTGCTATCCTTCCTCTTTCCAGATCACAACTATTGGTTGTCTGTAGCTATTTTGTTAAGAAGCCCTGGTGGTGCAGTGGTTAAGCCCTCGGCTGCTAACAGAATGGTCGGCAGTTTGAGCACACCAGCAGCTCTGTGGGAGAAAGATATGGCAGTCTGCTTCCATAAAGATTGAAGCCTTGGAGACCCTATGGCGCAGTTCCACTCTGTCCTGTAGGGTCTCTGCGTGTCAGAATCGACTGGATGGCAATGAGTTTGTGTTTATAGGTATTTTGAAGACCTATATGGAGCCCTCGTGGCATAGTGGTTAAGAGCTCAGCTGCTAACCAAAAGGTCGGCAGTTTGAATCCACCAGCTGCTCCTTGCAGTTCTGCTCTGTCCTATAGGGTTGCTAATATGAGTCAAAATCGACTCCATGGCAACAGGTTTGAGGTTTTTTTTTTTTGTTGTTGTTGCTTATATGTGCCTAATATTGTATTTAGTTGTTCTACAGCTAAATAACTTAGAATTCTTGTAAATTCTTGAAAAAACTCAACAAAGGTAGTTGTGAATTTTACTGATTTCTTTCAAATCTTAGTTTTCCTTTAAGCAATTTGTGTTATTTATATTATCATATTTGCATGTGTGTGGCTGTGATAGAAGAAGACAGTGAAATCATGATTCATCAGGAATTAGGCAGTGCATTTTTTGTAGGATAAGTTGTCTAGGAAGTTAAAGGAGTCTCAGTGGTTCTCAGCCTTTTCTCTGTGCTGTTCATGCACATGCAGTTGTGTGCATGCGCTTGCACACATGCACCATACGTTCTCCCTTCAGCCGTGTCTCTTACTACATAAAGTGACTCCCAACTATACATACTCACCCAAGTTATTGGGTTGTTTTTTTCTGTTTAAAATTATTTATGCTTATTGTGGAAAATACTGAAAATAATTAGAAAGGGTAAAACATCCCTTGAAAGTCCAGTGAATGAGAACACACCACTGCATTTTTCCTTTCCTTTTTCTTGTAAGCATAGTTTTTTGTCGGTTTGTTTGTTTAAATTTTAGAATGAATACATGTCAGAGATTTATTTGACTCGTTCTTGAGGGAACCAATGGGATAGTAAAGCTAGTTGAAAAAAGTATAGGGGAAACAAATATTTTCATTATTAAAAGGAAGTTGAAATAAGATTTCTGGGTCACACACAAAACTAATTGATGACCTACAGTAGGGCAATAACATTGTAACTTTTGAATTATAATGGACAGAAACCATTTGCATTTATAAGGACAAAATTTGAAATTTTATAGCAACAATAATTTGCATCACTTTCAGTTTTCTTATTATCCTTATAGAATTTTGAAATTTCCTCATCAGTAATAGTGAGTGAAAGCAAATAAACATACATACCCTTAGAGAATTAGATAATCCTTGGGTGGGTCTATTAGACAGTGCTCTCTTTTGACAACCCCCCTTGTTTTTATAAATAATTTCCAAAGATTATTCATGGAAACAAAACAGTGGGTTATTGTATTTGGCCGTGATTCATTGACACAAGTTCAGAATAAGTTTTGATGAGTATATTAAAGCCTTCTTGTATATGGATAGAAAATCAAGAGCCATACTGTGCTGAGCAATTATTATTTTTTTTTCCCCATACAAAAATTTATACATACATTGTTATGTGACTCTAATTGCTCTCCCCATACTGTAACAGCACATACCTCCTTTCCACCCTTGATTCCCCATGTCCGTTCAGCCAGCTCCTAACCCTCTCTGCCTTCCCGTTTTACCTCCGGACAGAAGCTGCCCGTTTAGTCTCTTGTATCTACTTGAGCTAAGAGACACACTCCTCACAAGTATCACTTTATGTCCCACAGTCCGGTCCAATCCCTGAAGAGTTGGCCTCAGAAATTGTTTTAGTTCTGGGCTGGTAGAGAATCCAGGGGCCATGCTTTCCGGGGTTCCTCCAGTCTCAGTCAGACCATTAAGTCTGGTCTTCTTACTAGAATTTAAGATTTGCACCCTGCCTTTCTCCTGCTCCATCAGGGACTCTCTGTTGTGTTCCCTGTCAGGGCCGTCATTGGTGGTAGCCGGGCACCATCTTGTTCTTCTGGTCTCAGGCTGATGAAGTCTCTGGTTTATAAGGCCTGTTCTGTCTCTTAGGCTAATACTTTCCTTGTATCTTTGGTGTTCTTCATTCTCCTTTACTCAAGGTGGTTGGGACCAATTGATGCATCTTAGATGGCTGCTTGCAAGCTTTTAAGACCCCAGATGCCGCTCACCAAAGTAGGATGCAGAACATTTTCTTAATAAGTTTTGTTATGCCAATTGACCTAGATGTCCCCTGAAAGCATGGTCCCCAGACCCCTACCCCTGCTACTCTGTCCCTCAAAGTGTTTGATTGTATTCAGGAAACTTCTTAGCTTTGGTTTAGTCCAGTTGTGCTGACTTCCCCTGTAGTGTGTGCCGTCCTTCCCTTCACCTAATTCTTATCTATTATCTAGTTAGTAAATAACCATCCCCTCCCTACCCTTGTAACCATCAAAGAATGTTTTCTTCTGTGTTTAAACCTTTTCTCGAGTTCTTATAATAGTGGTCTTATACAATATTTGTCCTTCAGCGACTGACTAAATTCACTCAGCATAATGACCTCCAGCTTCCTCCATGTTATGTTTCATGGCTTCATCGTTGTTCTTTATCATTGTGTAGTATTCCATTGTGTGGATATACCATAATTTGTTTATCCATTCATCTGTTGATGGGCGCGTAGGTTGTTTCCATCTTTTTGCTATTGTGAACAGAGCTGCAATGAATATGGGTGTGCTTATATCTATTTGTGTGATGGCTCTTATTTCTCTAGGTTATATTCCAAGGAGCGGGATAGCTGGATCATATGGCACTCCTATTTCTAGCTTTTTAAGGAAGCGCCAAATCAATTTCCACAGTGGTTGTACCATTTTACATTCCCACCAACTGTGTATAAGTGTTCCAGTCTCTCCACAATCTCTCCAGCATTTATTATTTTGTGTTTTTTGGATTATTGCTAGCCTTGTTGGGGTGAGATGATATCTCATTGTAGTTTTGATTTGCATTACTCTAATGGCTAGTGATCGTGAGCATTTCTTCATGTGTCTGTTAGCGGACTGAATATCTTCTTTGGCAAAGTGCGTGTTCATATCCTTTGCCCACTTTTTAATTGGGTTATTCGTCTTTTTGATGTTGAGGTTTTGCAGTATCTTGCAGATTTTAGAAAATAGACGCTGATCAGATTTGTAGTAACCAAAACTTTTTTCCCAGCCTGTAGGTTGTCTTTTGACTCTTTTGGTGAAGTCTTTTGATGAGCATAAGTGTTTGATTTTTAGGAGCTTCCATTTATCTAGTCTCCCTTCTGGTGCTCGTGCATTGTTACTTATGGTTTGTATTGTGTTTATGCCATGTTAGGGCTCCTAGCATTGTCCCTATTTTTTTCTTCCATGATCCTTATTGTTTTCAATTTTATATTTAAGTCTTTGATCCATTTTGAGTTAGTTTTTGTGCATCGTGTGAGGTATGGGTCTTGTTTCAGTTTTTTGCAGATGGATATCCAGTTATGCCAGCACCATTTGTTAAAAAGACTGTCTTTTCCCCAGTTAATGGACTTTGGGCCTTTGTCAAATATCAGCTGCTTATAGGTGGATGAATTTATGTCTGGATTCTCAATTCTGTTCCATTGGTCTATGTATCTGTTGTTGTACCAGTATCAGGCTGTTTTGACTACCGTGGTGGTATAATAGTTTCTAAAATCAGGTAATCTGAGACCTCCCACTGTGTTCTTGAGTAATGCTTTACTTATTCCTCTTACCTTTCCGTATGAAGTTGGTGATTTGTTTCTCCATCTCATTAAAAAAACGCCAGTGGAATTTATATTGGGATTGCATTGTATCTGTATCTCGCTTTGGGTAGAACTGACATTTTCACAATGTTGATTCTTCCTATCCATGAGCAGGGTATGTTTTTCCGCTTATGCAGGGCTCTTTTGGTTTCTTGCAGTAGTGTCTTGTAGTTTTCATTGTATAGGTCTTTTACATCTCTGGTTAGATTTATTACTAAGTATTTTATCTTCTTGGGGGCTATTGTAAATGGTATTGATTTGGTGATTTCCTCTTTGAGGTTCTCTGTGTTGATGTAAAGGAATCCAACTGATTTTTGTATGTTTATCCTGTATCCTGATACTTTGCTGAAATCTATTAGTTCCAGTAGTTTTCTTGTGGATTCTTTGGGGTTTCCTGCGTATAAGATCATATCATCTGCAAATAGAGACACTTCAACTTCTTCCCTACCATTTTAGATGCGCTTTGTTTCTTTTTCTAGCCTAATTGCTCTGGCTAGGACCTCCAGCTCAATGTTGAATAAGAGTGGTGATAAAGGGCATCTTTGCCTGGTTCCCATTCTCAAGGGGAATGCTTTCAAAGTCTCTCCATTTAGGATGATGTTGGCTGTTGGCTTTCTATCAATGGCCTTAAATATATTGAGAAATTCCCCTTCTATTCCTATTTGTTGAGAGTTTTTATCATGAATGGGTGTTGGATTTTGTCAAATGCCTTTTCTGCGTGGATTAATAAGATCATTTGGTTCTTATCTTCGGTTTTATTTATGTGATGGATTACATTGATTGTTTTTCTAATGTTGAACCATCCGTGCATACCTGGTATAAATCCCACTTGATCCTGGTGAATTATTTTTTTGATATGTTGCTGAATTCTACTGGCTAGAATTTTTTTTTTTTTTTAAATTTTATTGTACTTCAGGTGAAGGCTTACAGAACAAATAGTTTCTCATGAAACAGTAGTACACATGTTGTTTTATGACACTGGTTAACAACCCCACAACATATTAACCCTCTAAATTCTCAACCTTTTTTTTTTTTTTTTTGTGAAACTACACACAGCCAAAGATACACTGTTTCAAAAATTTCTACATACACAGTTCAGTGACATTGACTACGCTCTTCCAATTGTGCTGTTATTCTCACTTAAGATGAAGGCTTACAGAACAAAATAGTTTCTCATTTAACAGTTACTACAAATGTTGCTCTATGACAATGGTTAACAATCTCACAACACATCAACAATATCCTTACTCAAACTTGTGTTCCCTATCACCAGCTTCCTTGTCCCCTTCTGCCTTCTGGCCCTTGTCACTGGACCCCTGCACCTCGTTAGTCTCATTTGGTTTTACGGGGCTGTCCACTCCAGGGTGAACAGTGAACCTTGGAGGTAACTTCACCACTGAGCTAAAAGGGTGTCTGGGGGCCATACTCTCGAGGTTTCTCCTGTCTCCTTTAGGCCAGTAAATCTGGTCTTTTTTTTCTTGTGAGTTAGAATTATGCTCTACATCCTTCTCCAGCTCTGTCCAGAACCCTGTGCTGTGATCCTGGTCAGAGCAGTCAGTGGTGGTAGCCAGGCACCATCTAGCTGTACTGGACTCAATCCGGTGGAGGCCTTGGTAGCTGTGGACAGTCAGTCCTTCGGGCTAATCTTTTCCTTGTATCCTGTTCTCTTCATTCTCCCTTGCTCCCGAAGGGATGAGACCAGTGGAGTATCTTAGATGGCCGCTGACAGGCTTTTAAGACCCCAGACACTACTCACCAAGGTAGAATGTAGAGCATTGTCTTTATAAGCTGTGTCATGCCAATTGAGCTAGATGTTCCCCGAGACCATGGTCCCCAGAGCCCTCCGCCCAGCAACTCAGTCCCTCAGGGAGTTTGGATGTGTCTATGGGGCTTCCATGACCTTTCCTTGTATAGGTTGTGCTAATTTCCCCTGTATTGTGTACTGTCTCACCCTTCACCCAAGATATCACTTATCTATTGCCTATTTAGTATTTCCCCCCCCCAACCCCTCCCATCCCTGGTAACCAACAAAGATTGTTACATTTTGCGTGTGAACTTTTTCATGGGTTTTTACAATAGAGGTCTCATACAATATTTGTCCTTTTGTGATTGACTTATTTCACTCAGCATAATGTCCTCCAGTTTCATCCATGTTATGAGATGCTTCACAGATACATTGTTGTTCTTTCTCGTTGCATAGTACTCCACTGTGTGTATGTACCATAATTTGTTTATCCATTCCTCTGTTGATGGGCATCTAGATTTGTTTCCATCGTTTTGCTATTGTGAACAATGCTGCCATGAACATAGGTGTGCATATGTCTATTCGAGTGATGACTCTTATTTCTCTAGGATATATTCCTCGGAGTGGGATTGCTGGATCAAATGGTATGTCTATATCTAGCTTTCTGAGGAAGCGCCATATCATTTTCCAAAATGGTTGTATCATTTTGCATTCCCACCAGCAGTGCATAAGAGTTCTGATCTCCCCGCAGCCTCTCCAGCATTTGTTATTTCCAGTGTTTTTGATTCGGGCCAGTAATGCCGAGGTGAGATGGTATCTCATTGTGTTTTTAATTTGCATTTCTCTAATGGCTAGTGATCGTGAGCATTTCCTCATGTGTCTGTTGGCCATTTGAATGTCTTCTTTGGTGAAGTGTCTGTTCATTTCCTTTGCCCATTTTTTAATAGGCTTATTTGTCTTTTTGTTGTAGAGGTGTTGGATTTTCTTGTAGATTATGGAGATTAGAGCTTTGTCTGACTTGTACTGTCCAAAAATTTTTTCCCAGTCTGTAGGTTTTCTTTTTACTCTTTTGGTGAAGTCTTTTGAAGAGCATAGGTGTTTGATTTTTAGAAGATCCCAGTTATCTAGCTTATCTGTTGGGTTTTATGCATTGATGGTTATGGTTTGTATCCTGTTAATGCCATGTATTAAGGCCTGAAGTGTTGGTCCTATTTTTTCTTCTAGGAACTGTATAGTTTTAGGCTTTATATTCAGGTGTTTGATCCATTTTGAAGTAGTTTTTGTATATGGTGTGAGGTATGGGTCCTGTTTCATTTTTTTGCAAATGGATATCCAGTTTTGCCAGCACCATTTGTTAAAAAGACTGTCTTTTCCCCATTTGGGCCCTTGTCGAAGATGAGGTGACCGTAGGTGGATGGATTTACATCTGGGTTCTCAATTCTGTGCCATTGGTCAATGTATCTGTCGTTGTACCAGTACCAGGCTGTTTTGACTACTGTAGCTGTATAGTAGGTTCTGAAGTCAGGTAGTGTGAGTCCTCCAACTTTCTTCTTCTACTTCAGTAGTGCTTTACTTATTCAGGGCTTCATCCCTTTCCATATAAAGTTAATGATTAGTTTTTCCATCTCTTTGAAGAATGTTGCTGGTATTTGGATAGGGATTGTGTTGTATTTGTAAATTGCTTTGGGTAGAATTGTCATTTTCACAATATTGAGTCTGCCTATCCATGAGCATGGTATGTTTTTCCAGGTATGTAGATCCGTTTGGGTTTCATGCAGTAGTGTTTTGTAGTTTTCTTGGTATACGTCTTTTACATCCCTGGTCAGATTTATTCCTAAGTATTTTATCTTTTTAGGGGCTATTGAAAATGCTATTGATTTCCTGGTTTCCTTCTCGTCGTTCTCCTTACCGGTGTATACGAATCCAACAGATGTTTGGATGTTTATCTTGTATCCTGCTACTCTGCTGAATCTTTCTATTAGTTCCAGTACATTTCTCGTGGAGTCTTTAGGGTTTTCTATGTATAGTATCATATCATCTGCAAACAGGGAGAGTTTAACTTCTTCATTACCAATTTGGATGCCCTTTATTTCTTTCTCTTGCCTTACTGCTCTAGCTAGAACTTCCAGCACAATGTTAAATAGGAGTGGTGATAAAGGGCATCCTTGTCTTGTTCCTGGTTTCAAGGGGAATGTTTTCAGCCTCTCTCCATTAAGAGTGATGTTGGCTGTTGGTTTTGCATAGATGCCCTTTATTATGTTGAGAAATTTCCCTTCTATACCTATTTTATTGAGAGTTTTTATCAGGAATGGGTGTTGGACTTTGTCAAATGCCTTTTCTGCGTCAATTGAGATGATCATGTGATTCTTTTCTTTCCTTTTATTTATGTGGTGGATTACGTTGATTGATTTGCTAATGTTGAACCATACTTGCATACCTGGTATGAATCCTACTTGGTCGTGGTGTATTATTTTTTTGATATGATGCTGAATTCTATTGGCTAGAATTTTGTTCAGAATTTTTGCATCTATATTCATGAAAGATATTGGTCTGTAATTTTCTTTTTCTGTGATGTCTTCGCCTGGTTTTGGTATCAGCGTTATGCTGGCTTCATGGAATGAATTTAGAAGTGTTGCTTCCTCTTCTATGCTCTGAAATAGCTTGAGTAGAACTGGTACAAGCTCTTCTGTAAATGTTTTGTAGAATTCTCCAGTGAAGCCATCTGGGCCAGGGCTTTTTTTGGTTGGGAGTTTTTTTATTACATTTTCAATCTCTTCTCTTATTATGGGTCTGTTCAGATTTTCAACATCACTTTGTTGTAGTTTGGGTAGGCTGTGTGTTTCTAGAAATTTATCCATTTCCTCTAGGTTTTCAAATTTGTTGGAGTATAGTTTTTCATAATATTCTGTTATAATCCTTTTTATTTCAGTTTGGTCTGTTGTAATGTCCCCCATTTAGTTTCTTATTTGGGTTATTTGTGTCCTCTGCTGTTTTGCTTTTGTCAGTCTGGCCAGTGGTTTGTCGATTTTGTTGATTCTTTCAAAGAAGCAACTTTTGGTTTTGTTGATTCTTTCTACTGTTTTTCTGTTCTCTATTTCATTTATTTCTGCTCTAATCTTTACTATTTCTTTTCTTCTGGTGGTTGTGGGCTTTTTTTGCTCTTCTCTTTCTATTTGTTTGAGTTCTGTACTTAATGTTTTGATTTTGTCCCATTCTTCTTTTTTGATATGTGCATCTATTGCTATAAATTGTCCTCTGAGGACTGCCTTTGCTGTGTCCCAAAGGTTTTGGTATAATGTGTTTTCATTCTCATTTGATTCTAGGATTTTTTTTTTATTCCATCTCTCGTTTCTTCTATCACCCACTGATGTGTAAGCAGGGTATTATTCAGTTTCCATGTAGTTGATTTTTTTTCCTTGCTCTTTCTAGTGTTAATTTCTAACTTGATGGCATTGTGGTCAGAGAAGATACTTTGAATTATCTCTGCGTTTTGGATCTTGTTGAGGATTGCTCTGTGGCCTAAGATGTGGTCTGTTCTGGAGAACATTCCATGTGTATTGGAAAAGAACGTGTACTTTGCTACTTTGCAGCGGTTGGATGGAGTGTTCTATATATGTCTGTGAGCTCAGGTTGGCTGTTTGTGCCCTTCACGTCTTCTGTATCTTTGCTGAGTTTCTTCTTAGTTGTTCTGTCCTTTACTGAGAGTGGTGTGTTGAAGTCTCCTACTATTATTGTGGAACTGTCAATTTCTCTTTTCAGTGTTGTTAGAGTTTGTTTTATGTATTTTGGAGCCCTGTCATCGGGTGCGTAGATGTTTATTATGGTTATGTCTTCATGATGGAATGTCCCCTTAATCATTATATAGTGTCCTTCTTTGTCTTTTATGGTAGATTTTGTTTTAAAGTCTATTTTATCTGAGATTAGAATTGCCACTCCTGCTCTTTTTTGGTAGTTGTTAGCTTGATATATTTTTTTCCAACCTTTGACTTTTAATAAATTCACATCTTTGTTTCTAAGGTGTGTCTCTTGTAGACAGCATATTGATGGATCCTGTTTTCTTAGCCATTCTGTGACTCTCTGTCTCTTTATGGTTGCATTGAGTCCATTTACATTCAGTGTAATTATTGATATATGTGAGTTTTTTGCTGTCATCTACTGGCTAGAATTTTGTTGAGGATTTTTGCATCAATGTTCATGAGGTGTATTGGTGTGCAATTTTCTTTTTTTGTGGTTTCATTACCTGGTTTTGGTATCAGGGTTATTCTGGCTTCATAGAATGAGTTTGGGAGTATTCCATCCTTTTCTGTGCTCTGAAATACCTTTAGTGGTAGTGGCGTTAACTCTTCTATGAAAGTTTGGTAGAATTCTCCAGTGAAGCCATCCGGGCCAGGGCTTTTTTTTGTTGAGAGTTTTTTAATTACCTTTCCAATATCTTCTTTTGTTATGGGTTTATTTAGTTATTCTGCCTGTGTTTATGTTAATTTAGGTAGGTAGTGAGTTTCTAGAAATTTGTCCATTTCCTCTAGGTTTTTAAATTTGTTAGAGTACAGTTTTTTATAGTATTCTGTTATGATTCTTTTAATTTCATTGGGTCTGTTGTGATATCACCCATCTCATTTCTTATATGGGTTATTTGATTCCTCTCCTGTTTTTCTTTTGTCATTTTGGCCAATGGTTTATCAATTTTGTTGATCTTTTCAAAGAACCAGCTTCTCGTCTTTACTCCTTCAATTGTTTTTCTATTCTCTATTTCATTTAATTCTGCTCTAATTCTTACTATTTCCTTTCTTCTTGCACCTGAGGGCTTCTTTTGCTGTTCTCTTTCTACTTGTTCCAGTTGTAGCGTTCATGTTTTGATCATACCCATTTCTTCTTCTGGGATGTTTGCATTTATTGCTATAAACTGACCTCTGAGCACTGCTTTTGCTGTGTCCCAAAGGTTCTGGTAGGATGTGTTTTCATTCTCTTTTGATTCTATGAATTTCTTTGTTCCGTCCTTAATTTCTTGTATAACCCAGTAGTTTTTGAGCAAGATGTGGTTCAGTTTCTATGTGTTTGATTTTTTTTCTTTGCTTTTTCTGTTGTTGATTTCTACTTTTATGGCTGTATGGTCAGAAAAGATGCTTTGTAATATTTTGATGCTTTGGATTTTGTTAAGGCTTGCTTTATGGCCAAATATGTGGTCTATTCTGGCGAATGTCCATGTGCGTTGGAAAAGAAAGTATACTTGCCTACTGTTGGTTGGAGTGTTTGGTATACGTCTGTGAGATCAAGTTGGTTGATGTAGCATTTAACTCTTCCGTGTCTTTGTTGAGCTTCTTTCTGGATGTTCTGTCCTTCACCGAAAGTGGTTTGTTGAAGTCTCCTACTAGTATTGTGGATCTGTCTATCTCTGTTTTCAGTGCTGGTAGAGTTCGTTTTATGTATTTTGGAGCCCTGTCGTTGGGTGCATATATATTTATTATAGTTATGTCATCCTGGTGTATTGACCCTTTAATCATTATATAGTGTCTTTCCTTATCCTTTGTGGTGGATTTTACTTTAAAGTCTATTTTGTCAGAGATTAATATTGCCACTGCTGCTCTTTTTTGAGTGTTGTTTGCTTGATATATATATATATATATATATATATTTCATTCTGTGAGTTTTAGTTTGTTTGTGTCTTTAAGTTTAAGGTGTGTCTCTTGGAGGCAGCATATAGACAGAGTGTATTTTTTTTATCCAATATGTCACTCTCTGTCTCTTTATTGGTGCATTTAGTCCATTTACACTCAGCGTAATTATTGATAGGTATGAGTTTAGTGCCGTCATTTTGATGTCTTTTTTTGGGTGTTGTTCACAGTTTCTTTGTTCCACTTAATTTTCTGTGTTGAGTCACTTTTCTTTATGTATTTTCTTTTCATCTGTTTCATTGTTGTTGATTTAATGTTGCTGAGTCTTTATATTTTTCTAGTTTTTTATTTTGACTTGTAGGATTATTAGTTTCCTTTGTGGTTACCTTAATATTTACCACTGTTTTTCTAAGTTTATACCTGTCTTTTATTTCTTTATATCGCCTTGACTTCCTCTCCATATGAAAAATCTGTGTCCATAGTTTTTTAGTCCCTTTTTTTTGTTTTAATGTTGTCATCTTTTACATATTAACATCTGTTTCCCTATTTTCAGTATTTTAGCTTTGATTTATTTTTTGTGACTTCCGTGTCTGGGTTGATAGGTTGCTCTGTCCTGTATTCTAGTCTTGGGTTGTTATCTGATGTTACTGATTTTCTATAGGAGGACTCCCTTTAGTATTTCTTGTAATTTTGGTTTGGTTTTTGCAAATTCTCTAAACTTCTGTTTATCTGGAAATGCCCTAATTTTGCCATGATAGTTGAGAGATAGTTTTCCTGGATATATAGTTCTTCTTGGCTAGCATTTTTTTTCCTTCAAGGCTTTATATATGTCATCCCATTGCCTTCTTGCCTGCATGGATTCTGCTGAGTAGCCTGAGCTCATTCTTTTTGACTCTCTTTTGTAGATGACTTTTTGTTTATCCCTAGCCACTCTTAAAATTCTCTCTTTATCTTTGATTTTGGAAAGTTTGATTATAATATGTCTTGGTGACTTTCTTTTGGGATCTACCTTATGTGGGGTTCAATGAGCATCTTGGATAGATATCTTGTCATCTTTCACGATATTAGGGAAGTTTTCTTGCCAACAAATCTTCAACAATTCTCTCTGTATTTTTTGTTATCCCCCCTGTTCTGGTACTCCAATCACTCGTAGGTTATCCCCCTTGATAGAGTCCCACATAATTCTTAAGGTTTCTTCTTTTTTTTTAAATTGTTTTATCTGATTTTTCCTGAGATAAGTTGGTGTCAATTGCTTTATCTTCAGTCTCACTAATTCTGACTTCCGTTGCCTCAATTCTGCTCCTATGACTTTCTGTTGAGTTGTCTTATTCTGAAATTTTATTGTTAATCTTCTGGATTTCTGATTACTGTCTCTCTATGGATTCTTGCAGCCCACTAAATTTGTCATTGTGCTCATCTCTAATCTTTTTAATTTCCTCTATTGCGTGTTCTGCATTTTGATTAACTTCCTTCCTAATTTCTTGAAGAGTTCTATATATTAATCTTTTGTATTCTGCCTCTGGTAATTCCGTGAAATTTTCCTCCTCTGGAAAATTTCTAGGTTCTTTATTTTGGGAGCTTGCAGAAGTCATCATGGATTGCCTCTTCATGTGATTTGATATTGAGTGTTGTCTCTGAACCATCAATAAGTTATTATATATATTTATTTTATGTGTGCTTACTCTGTCCTAGCTTCTTGTTTTGTTTTGATATGCCCAAATAGGTTGCTTGTATGAGCCAGTTTGATTATTGGCACCTTTGAAGTTCTAATGTCCTGTCACCAGGTGGTTAGATCAGCTACTAGGTATGTGAGCTCAGGAGTCTGACCACTCCTCCTGTATGGATTCAGCTCAGGTGCCCAGGGAGACAGCCATGAAGTGTGTGGTGTAGGCTGTCACCTACAGTTCTAAACAGGCATGGGTGATTGGTGTAGGTACAAGCATCTGGCTGCATGAGGGGTACACAATCAGCAAGGCAAGGAGTTGATGGCCACCCCTGACATTCCAGGAGGAAGGCTTGTCCCTGTTCCCTAGAGCATGTAGGTGGGTGGGTTTTGCAGCCAGAATATGAGCCCCTATGGACTGGGGGCACCTCTTATTCATAGGCCCATATCACAGGTAGCTAGTTGGCATTGGTGGAGCCACCAGTCCTCAGGCCCTTATGTGGGTAGGTGAAGACCCTGCTTAATGGGCAGAGCAGTGTCAAATGTCAAGAACCTGCCACTTCTCAGCTGAAACAGTTGAAGTTAGAGTTCTGGTGTATACCCTGTTATACTGCAGTAATGAGGGCCTTCGCTGTTGAGACGGGCCCACACAAGTCTATGTAGGGCGAAAGGCACTCAGAATCCATTGATCCCTTATGCCTGTGCCTAGGCAAAGGAGCTCTGCCTACCCTGGGCTCCTGGCTTAGGAGAGCCGGCAGTTTATTTTTTTCTGTTTGTTAATTTGTTCACTCTCCAAGGCAGGGAGAATGGCTCCGGGTGTGTGACGGATCCTACTTCTGGCCCAGGGGACTCGGCAGTTGCTGAAGCCCATCTGGGACCCAGTGCAGAGCAGGGAGTGGGGAGGAAAATGGGAGAGTGGTTTTTCCTTAAAGGGGGTGTTTTTGATCCACGTGGTAAGCTGTATGCAAGTACTTATCTTTTGCTGATTAGGGCTGCTTCTCACTGGTTCTGGGTGGCTGTGTAGACTCTTTGGTGCTGGGTCTGTCCCAGTGTGGAAAATGCGCCTCCCGAACACCACTGCTTACCTGCCTCACCACTCACACACAAGCTGCTCAGGCCTGAAGGGCTCAGGCTCTCACCGGGTCAGGTCTGGCAACTCCTCGCTGCTTCCGAACTGTCTCTCCCTCCCCATGCCACTCAGCCCGGTTCCTCAACTCTGCCTTTGATGTTCAGGGCTCACAGATTGCCGTATATAATAGAATGACTTGTTTTTTGGGGTCTTTGTTGTAAGAGGGTCCACCGGAGGTGTCTGACTATTCCATCTTGGCCCCACCTTGCAGTTATTATTAATAAAGCCAGAGAATTGACTATTTCTTATGGAATCTCAGAGAGTATTTTCAATGACTTCCAGCACACCAAAGATACGTTTTAAATCCTTTTATTCTTCTGTTCTGAGGATAGGAACACAAATCTGAGGAATTTACCTTTACCAGGTTTCATCTTCGTTAGCTATAAGTGTTGGTAAATTTCTCTTTTCTCCAGATACTTCAAATCTGCTAAGGTTCCTGGCAATCTAGAAAGTGACCTTCCTTACTGCTTGTATGGTCAGCGCCCTATAAGCCATAGACAGGTCCTAGTTCAGTTTCTTGGGAGAGCTTTGTGGGTACCGCCCCGTATATGACATTATAACCCCTCTTCCTTAATAATAGGCTTGTCATGTCTGATTATAGGGGACTTATTTTTAAATATTCCAAGTGTGGCCTTGGTTAGTAGCCTGTTTCTCTGATTACATCCTAGTAAAAGGAGGTCAGATTCTTATTGAGCTTATTCAAGTAACTATACTGCTATTAAAAGGTAAAGAGACTCAGAAAAAGTATTTGTTCCTAAATTCTGAGGGATCAACAAGAACAAGATACCATTAAAAAAAATGTTTCATTTAGTTTCCAAAATCATAGTCAGCTAAAGGCTTTCCTCATTCGAAAACTGAACGTTCATAATGATACCAATAATATTCCAAAACACATATACATATTTAGAAATTAGATTTCCATTATCAGCTTAATCAGTTTTATGTAATTCATTCGTACTCCTCCCTCATTTGATTTCATGAAATCATCTGTTTCTGGGCTAAAGAGTTTTGGAAATCCGATTCAGTTGCCTGGTACTGTCTCATAGTAATCTGTGCAATGTTAAATCAGAAGCCTGACCCCAGAAGCCTATTCTTTGAAATAGCAAGAGTTAAGAATGCCTGGTAAAGTCCTGTCCATGAGGCCCTGAGGCTGTCTTTCTTTGTTGTAGGTACATTCTAGTCTGTATCTTGCAGCAGAGTCTTCAGGTAAGCATGAGAGGAAAGTGGCGACCACTTGGTGATAAAAGTAAATGACTATGGTTAATGTGTTATAACACACCAGTGTCAGAATGAAGGAGAGTTGAAATCTTCCATCAGGGTATAAGACATTCATCTTATTTAATCAGTGATTCCCCTAAGAGCTAGAACACATTACAGAGAGGGAAGGTATTGATAAGTATCTGGGGTCTTTTTGTGAAGTAAATAATTTCTGAAATTTATATTAATAATATTGTACCTGTACAAATTATCCTAGGGAAGGCTGAGCTTCACATTTGGTTTGACAGAGCTTCCTGTGCAGTTCCTAAGATAGTGCTGAACCATTTTAAACTAAGGGGCATACCAAGCAAATCTAATTATTTTTATCATCCATATTTTTGTAAGGTTAAAAAACAGATCTTATCCAGGAGTGCTCTGGGAAAACCTGAAGATAGTTCAGGTATAAAAGACATCTTGAAAAAAAAATTATTTTTTCTCAGTTTAGGGACTGATCTTGGGAAGGCAAAATCAGATGTTAATCAGAGGAGATATATCTGATGCCTGAGAAAATTGAATGCTTTCAGTGTGGCTACTTAATAATCAAAGTGGCAATAGGATATTTCATAATAAGTAAGAAGCCTTAAATTGTTCAGAAATGAGGAACTTTTTCGTTGCTTTAAACAGTAGGGTATATCCTGGTTAGCGCAAAGCACAGGAAGTTACTCTTGCAGGTAGTGAATCTCTGCTCTCTGGGCAGATTCCAGAGAATAACCTTTACAACCTTTTGTAAGCATAGGCTGGTTTCTCCAAGATGAGTTTGCCATTTCAGTAGAGAGGTAACTGCTTTCTAGTTGTACATTAGTAGGGCATTTGTCACACATTCCATGTGTTAAGGAGCCCTGGTGGCGCAGTGTTTAAGAGTTCGGCTGCTAACAAAAATGTTGGCAGTTTGAATATACCAGGTCTTCCCTGGAGACCCTGTGGGGCAGTTCTACTCTGTCCTGCAGGGTTGCTATGAGTCTGAATTGACTGGACAGCAGCGGGTTTGGTTTTTTTGGTTTTGGTCTATGTTTTTTTTTTTTTTTTTTTTAAGACTTTTTTTTTTTTTTGTCACTTTTATTTTTTATTTTTTTATTTTTTTATTTTTTTATATATATTTTATTGTACTTCAGGTGAAAGCTTACAGAGCAAATAGTTTCTCATGAAATAGTAGTACACATGTTGTTTTTTTTTGACATTGGTTAACAACCCCACAACGTATTAAGCCTCTAAATTCTCAACCTTTTTTTTTGATGAAAATTACAGATGGCCAAAGATACACCGTTCCAAAATTTTCTACATTCACAGTTCAGTGACATTGACTACGCTCTTCCAACTGTGCTGTTATTCTCACTTAAGATGAAGGCTTACAGAACAAAATAGTTTTTCATTTAACAGTTACTACACATGTTGCCCTATGACAATGGTTAACAATCTCACAGCACATCAAGAATATCCTTACTCCACCTTGTGTTCCCTATCACCAGGGGGCTTCCTTGTCCCCTTCTGTCTTCTGGACCTTGTCAGTGGACTACTGTACCTCTTTAGTCTCATTTGTTTATTTATTTATTTATTTATTTTTATTTTATTTAAACACCATTCCAAAACTTTTTACTTACACATTTAAGTGATATTGACTATGCTCTTCTAATTGTGCTGCCATTCTCGCCCAAGATGAAGGCTTACAGGACAAAACAGCCTCCCATTTAATAGTTACTACAAATGTTGCCCTATAGCAGTGGTCAACAATCTCACAATACATCGACAGTGTCCTTATTCAATTTGTGTTCCTTATCATCAGTTTCCTACTCTCCCTCTGCCTTCTGGCCCTTGTCACCGGACTCCTGTACATCGTTAGTCCCATTTAGTTTTACTGGGGTGTCCATTCCCAGGCTTAACATCGAACCTTGAAGGTAACTTCCCCTCTGAGCTGAAAGGGTGTCTGGGGGCCACACTCTCGAGGTTTCTCTAGTATTCTTTAGGCCATTATATCTGGTCTTCTTATTTTTTTTTTTTTTGGGAGTTAAAATTATGCTCTACATCCTACTCCAGCTCTGCCCAGAACCCTCTGTTGTGATCCTGGTCAGAGGAGTCATTGGTGGTAGCCGGGCACCATCCAGCTGTACTGGGCTCAGTCCCGTGGAGGCCTTGGTAGCTGTGGACCATTAGTCCTTCGGACTGATCTTTTCCTTGTATCCTGTTCTCTTCGTTCTCCCTTGTTCCGGAAGGGATGAGATCAGTGGAGTATCTTAGATGGCCGCTCATAGGCTTTTAAGACCCCAGACACTACTCACCAAGGTAGAATGTAGAGCATTATCTTTATAAGTAGTGTCATGCCAATTGAGCTAGATGTTCCCCGAGATCATGGTCCCCAGAGCCCTCCGTCCAACAACTCAGTCCCTCGGGGGGTTTGGATGTGTCTATAGGGCCTCCATGACCTTTCCTTGTGCAGGTTGTGTTAGATTCCCCTGTACTATGTACTATCTCATCTCTCACCCAAGTTACCACTTACCTATTACCTATTTAGTATCCCCCCCCCCCCATCCCTGGTAACCAACAAGGATTGTTACATTTTGCATGTGAATTTTTTCATGGGTTTTTACAATAGAGGTCTCATACAATATTTGTCCTTTTGTGATTGACTTATTTCACTCAGCATGATGTCCTCCAGTTTCATCCATGTTATGAGATGGTTCACCGATTCATTGTTCTTTCTCGTTGCATAGTACTCCATTGTGTGTATGTACCATAGTTTGTGTATCCATTCGTCTGTTAATGGACATCGAGGTTGTTTCCATTGTTTTGCTATTGTGAATAATGCTGCCATGAACATAGGTGTGCATATGTCTATTCGAGTGATGACTCTTATTTCTCTAGGATATATTCCTAGGAGTGGGATTGCTGGATCGAATGGTACGTCTATTTCTAGCTTTCTGAGGAAACGCCATATCATTTTCCAAAATGGCTGTATCATTTTGCATTCCCACCAGCAGTGTATAAGAGTTCCCGTCTCCCCGCAGCCCCTCCAACATTTGTTATTTCCAGTGTTTTTGATTCGTGCCAGTAATGCCGGGGTGAGATGGTATCTCATTGTGGTTTTAATTTGCATTTCTCTAATGGCTAGTGATCGCGAGCATTTCCTCATGTGTCTGTTGGCCATTTGAATGTCTTCCTTGGTGAAGTGTCTGTTCATTTCCTTTGCCCATTTTTTGATAGGATTGGTTGTCTTTTTGTTGTAGAGGTGTTGGATTTTCTTGTAGATTATGGAGATTAGACCTTTGTCTGAATTGTACTGTCCAAAAATTTTTTCCCAGTCTGTAGGTTCTCTTTTAACTCTTTTGGTGAAATCTTTTGAAGAGCATAGATGTTTGATTTTTAGAAGATCCCAATTATCTAGTTTATCTGTTGGGTTTTTTGTGTTGATGTTTATGGTTTGTATCCTGTTAATGCCATGTATTAAGGTCTGAAGTGTTGGTCCTATTTTTTCTTCTATGAATTTTATACTTTGAGGCTTTATATTCAGGTCTTTGATCCATTTTGAAGTAGTTTTTGTATATGGTGTGAGGTATGGGTCCTGTTTCATTTTTCTACAAATGGATATCCAGTTTTGCCAGCACCATTTGTTAAAAAGACTGTCTTTTCCCCATTTGATGTATTTTGGACCCTTGTCAAAAATCAGGTGACCGTAGGTGGATGGATTTACATCTGAGTTCTCAATTCTGTTCCATTGGTCAATGTCTCTGTTGTTGTACCAGTACCAGGCTGTTTTGAGTACTGTAGCTGTATAGTAGGTTCTCAAGTCAGGTAGTGTGAGTCCTCCAACTTTCTTCTTCTTCTTCAGTAGTGCTTTACTTATTCGAGGTTTCTTCCCTTTCCATATAAAGTTAATAAATAGTTTTTCCATCTCTTTGAAGAATGTTGTTGGTATTTGTATCGGAATTGCATTGTATTTGTAGATTGCTTTAGGTAGAATTGCCATTTTCACAATGTTGAGTCTGCCTATCCATGAGCATGGTATGTTTTTCCATTTATGTAGATCCCTTTGGGTTTCATGCAGCAGTGTTTTGTAGTTTTCTTTGTATAGGTCTTTTATATTCCTGGTCAGATTTATTCCTAAGTATTTTATCTTTTTAGGGGCTATTGAAAATGGTATTGATTTCCTGATCTCCTTTTCATCGTCCTCTTTACTGGTGTATAGGAATCCAACTGATTTTTGAATGTTTATCTTGTATCCTGCTACTCTGCTGAATCTTTCTATTACTTCCAGTAAATTTCTCGTGGAGTCTTTAGGGTTTTCTATGTATAGTATCATATCATCTGCAAACAGGGAGAGTTTAACTTCTTCATTACCAATTTGGATGCCCTTTATTTCTTTTTCTTGCCTTACTGCTCTAGCTAGAACTTCCAGCACAATGTTAAATAGGAGTGGTGATAAAGGGCATCCTTGTCTTGTTCCTGTTTTCAGGGGGAATGTTTTCAGCCTTTCTCCATTAAGAATGATGTTGGCTGTTGGTTTTGCATAGATGCCCTTTATTATGTTGAGAAATTTCCCTTCTATACCTATTTTATTGAGAGCTTTTATCAGGAATGGGTGTTGGACTTTGTCAAATGCCTTTTCTGCATCAATTGAGATAATCATGTGATTTTTTTCTTTCCTTTTATTTATGTGGTGGATTACGTTGATGGATTTTCTAATGTTAAACCATCCTTGCATACCTGGTATGAATCCTACTTGGTCATGGTGTATTATTTTTTTGATATGATACTGAATTCTATTGGCTAGAATTTTGTTCAGAATTTTTGCATCTATATTCATGAGAGATATTGGTCTGTAATTTTCTTTTTTTGTGATGTCTTTGCCTGGTTTTGGTATCAGCGTTATGCTGGCTTCATAGAATGAATTTGGAAGTGTTGCTTCCTCTTCTATGCTCTGAAATAACTTGAGTAGAACTGGTACGAGCTCTTCTGTAAATGTTTTGTAGAATTCTCCAGTGAAGCCATCTGGGCCAGGGCTTTTTTTGCTTGGGAGTTTTTTTATTACCTTTTCAATCTCTTCTCTTGTTATGGGTCTGTTCAGATTTTCAATATCACTTTGTTGTAGTTTGGGTAGGCCGTATGTTTCTAGAAATTTATCCATTTCCTCTAGGTTTTCAAATTTGTTGGAGTATAGTTTTTCATAATATTCTGTTATAATCCTTTTTATTTCAGTTGGGTCTGTTGTAATGTCCCCCATTTCATTTCTTATTTGAGTTATTTGTGCCCTCTGCTGTTTTTCTTTTGTCATTCTGGCCAGTGGTTTGTCGATTTTGTTGATTCTTTCAAAGAACCAACTTTTGGTTTTGTTGATTCTTTCTATTGTTTTTCTGTTCTCTATTTCATTGATTTCTGCTCTGATCTTTACTATTTCCTTTCTTCCGGTGGTTGTAGGCTTTTTTTGTTGTTCTCTTTCTATTTGTTTGAGTTCTGTAGTTAATGTTTTGATTTTGTCCCTTTCTTCTTTTTTGATATGTGCATCTATTGCTATAAATTGTCCTCTGAGGACTGCCTTTGCTGTGTCCCAAAGGTTTTGGTATGATGTGTTTTCATTTTCATTTGATTCTAGGAATTTTTTAATTCCATCTCTGATTTCTTCTATTACCCATTGATGTGTAAGCAGATTATTATTCAGTTTCCATGTGTTTGATTTTTTTTCCTTGCTCTTTCTAGTGTTAATTTCTACCTTGATGGCATTGTGGTCAGAGAAGATACTGTGAATTATCTCAGCATTTTGGATCTTGTTGAGGATTGCTCTGTGGCCTAAGATGTGGTCTATTCTGGAGAACGTTCCATGTGCATTGGAAAAGAATGTGTACTTTGCAGCGGTTGGATGGAGTGTTCTATATATGTCTATGAGGTCCAGTTGGCTGATTGTGTCCTTTAGGTCTTCTGTATCTTTGCTGAGTTTCTTTTTAGTTGTTCTGTCCTTTACTGAGAGTGGTGTGTTGAAATCTCCTACTATTATTGTGGAACTGTCAATTTCTCTTTTCAGTGCTGTTAGAGTTTTTTTTATGTATTTTGGAGCCCTGTCATTGGGTGCATAGATATTTATTATGGTTATGTCTTCATGATGGATCATCCCCTTAATCATTATATAGTGTCCTTCTTTGTCTTTTATGGTAGATTTTGTTTTAAAGTCTATTTTATCTGAGATTAGAATTGCCACTCCTGCTCTTTTTTGATAGTTGTTAGCTTGATATATTTTTTTCCAACCTTTGGTTTTTAATAAATTCACATCTTTGTTTCTAAGATGTGTCTCTTGTAGACAGCAAATAGATGGATCCTGTTTTCTTATCCATTCTGCCACTCTCCGTCGCTTTATGGGTGCATTGAGTCCATTTACGTTCAGTGTAATTATTGATAGATGTGAATTTGTTGCTGTCATTTTGTAGTGCTTTTTTTTGTGATGCTGAAGTTTTCTTTGTTCTTCTTACTCTCTTGTGCTGAGTTCCTTTTGTTTGTGGATTTTGTGTTCATTTCTTTTGTTTTTGTATGTTTTGTTTTTGTTGAGACTTTATGTTTTTCGTCTTTAATTTTATGAGTTGGTTTGTTAACTTTTTTTGTGGTTACCATGAATTTTACCCTTATCTTTATAATTTTGAAGCAGTCTACCGTTACTTGGTATCGCCTTGCCTTCTTCTCCTTTAGAAGGTTCTATACCTATGCCGTTTGTTCCCTCTTTCATTGTTTTGATGTTGTTGTCATCCTTTGATTGATTTCTCTGATTCCCTGTTGTATATCTTTTGTTTTTGGAAAGTCCTCTGTAGTTCAGTTCCTAGAATGGTATCTGGTTCGTGTGAACCTGCGTCCTAGGTCCTAGGTCCTGCCTGAGGGCTGAAGCTGTTTGTCCTCAGATCGAAGAACTCCCTTTAATAATTCTTGTAAGTATGGTTTGACTTTTGCATATTCCTTTAGTTTCTGTTTATCTGGAAATGACCTAATTTCACCATCAAATCTGAATGAGAGTTTTGCAGGATATATTATTCTTGGCTGACAATTTTTTTCTTTCAAGATTTTATATATGTCATCCCATTGCCTTCTTGCCTGCATGGTTTCTGCTGAATAATCTGAGCTTAGTCTTATTGTTTCTCCTCTGTATGTGACTTCTTGTTTTTCACGAGCTGCTCTCAGGATTCTTTGTTTGTCTTTAGTTTTAGCGAGTGTGAATATGATATGTCTTGGTGATTTTCTTTTGGGGTCTCTTCTATATGGGGTTCGTTGAGCTTCTTGGATGACCAGCTTTTCGTCTTTCATGATATTGGGAAAGTTTTCTGTCAGCAGTTCGTCAATGATCCTCTCTGTGTTTTCTGTTTTCTCCCCCTGTTCTGGTATGCCAATCACTCGTAAGTTTTTGCTTTTAATTGTGTCCCACATAACTCTCAGGGTCTCTTCATTTTTCTTTGTTCTTTTTTCTGAGTTTTCCTGAAACAGAGTTGTATCCAAGTGTTTGTCTCCAGTTCCACTGATCCTGTCTTCCATGGTTTCAAATCTACTTCTCAGCCCTTCTATGACACCGTCCATTTCTGAAATCTTGTTGTTTATCTTTTGGATTTCTAATTGTTGTTTTTGTATAATTTCGAGTTGTGAATTTATTTTGGCATTTTGTTCTTGCATCATCTTCCTGAATTCTTCCAATTTTTTGTCTGTATTTTCCATAAATTTGTCTATTTTTTCCTCATGTTTGTCAGCTTTTTGTCTCAGTTCTTGGAAAATTCCGAGTATTAGTGATTTGAGTTCCGTATCAGGTACTTCTAGTGCATTTTCTTCCACAGGAGAGTTATCTGGTGTTTTAATTTGGACGCCTATTGGAGCCATCTTGTCTTGTTTTTGTAAATGTTTTGATATTGTTTGCTGTTTTCGGGGCATTCAGTAGATATTTCTCTCGTTTATTGATTGTAGATTTTTTTTTTTTTTTCGTTCTTGTGGTACAGCTGGGCAGATCTAGTTGAGGAGGAGCCACTGGGATGGGTTGCTTGTGGCACTCACCGCAGCCACCAGGACGGTCGGTAGTCAGTGCTGGGCAGGTTCCAATAGGGCGTGCCTGCACCGCTTGGTGATGTGATGTCTAGTGCACGGTGCAGGTAGGTAGGGTGCAGCGGGAAGATGGTTATATGTGAAGCTAAGCTGGATATGGGAGAGAGGAGAGAGGAGGAGGAGCAAAAAGCGTACAAACATAAAAGAATGCTAGGGGAGCTTGTCGTTGGAATGTACAGATGAGATACTATGGGATGGAGGAAACCAGAAGGGGGAAGAGAAAGAAAAGGAAAGAATGACCAAATAAAAATCAGAAAAGTTAAAGAACTGCAAAGTTCCCAGGGATCCCACCGATGCAGCTATGAGGTCTGGGGCAGTTGGTCTCAATTTTCACAGCTCAGCCTGGCTAGAAGGTACAGAGGCATACAACGCCTGGAATTCAGGGATCAGAAAGAGAAGGAAGAGATAGAGAGACAAGAAATTAAGCAATGAAGAAAGACAAAAGAGAAAAAGAGGTAAAAGATGACAAAACTAATCAAAAAAGGAAGAAAAATAAAATTGAGAGAAAGAAAAAAAAAAAGGGCAACACCAGCAGTCAGTGCCTACAAATGGGACCCAGAGAGCCCCCACTCAGGGGCGCGAATTCCAAGAAGCCGGTAGTCTCGGGGTTAAGTGACCGTGGCCACGGGAAGCAGAGGGGCCAACGAACAAATGCCCCAGGATCCCACCCGCGCGGGAGCCCAGACCTGGAAACAGCCACACGCCCGAACGCAGCCCTACAGCCCCGCAGGAGAGAGCAGAGACGGCACTCGGAACCAGGCACCCAGGCAAAAGGAGGGGGAGGCGGCAGAAAAATGCTTGCTAGCGGCCGGCAAATGGCTCCCAGAAAGCCCCCAGCCCGGGCGCGCAGAATCCAAGCACCGGCGCCCCCCAGCTCAGGGACTCCGGCCACGGAAAGCAGAGGGGCGAACAAACAAAGGCCCCGGGATCCCACCCACGCGGGAGCCCAGACCTAGAAACAGCCACACGCCCGCACGCAGCCCTACAGCCCCGCAGGAGAGAGCAGAGACGGCACTCGGAACCAGGCACCCAGGCAAAAGGAGGGGGAGGCAGCAGAGAAAGGTTCGCTAGCTGCCAGCAAACGGCTCCCAGAAAGCCGCCAGCCCAGGCGCGCGGAATCCAAGCACCAGCACCCCCCAGCCCAGGGACCCTGGCCACGGAAAGCAGGGGATCCCCAGCTGAGGCGGAGAGGGGTGGGTGTTGGGAGAGCGCGCACCGCAGTTTACCGGTCGTTCTGTCTCCGACCAGATGCTCTGCAAGGCTGCTCTCCCGTTTGCTGGTCTCCGATAGGAATCCAAGATGGTGGATCCGCGCTGCGTTAGCTGGTAAGGAATCTCTGCCTGAGTCTCTCCTCGCTCTCCGTTCTCTTTTAGTATTCTCACTCCGTTTGGTGTTTGGCTGAGTTCTTTATCTCTTCATTTGGTGTTCTAGGGTTTCAGGATTGTTGATTCTCTGTTAGGCTTAGTTTTTCGGATCTTTGCTGTGGAGGGACGGCGTGGTGTTTCTGCCTAGAGCGCCATCTTGCCAGGTGTCTCCTTTGGTCTATGTTTTAAAACATTATGTTATAAATAAACTCATCAAACCTGTACAAACTTTGCCAAAATTTTAACATTTATTACTTCTTTATAGATGAACTATTTGCAGGTATTATAAACCAAGGCAAACAAAGTTCCCTCCTACAAACCTATAATTTTCTATTTCCTTCAGCTTTTGCCCTTCACTGTACTCTTTTATATTCTGGAACAACCAGATGTTTTAAGACAAAAGTACTTAACTAAAGACATTGGGAAATAGGTTTAAGCTGACACATCACAGAAAAATAATTACTTTTGATAGTAAAAGTTTGTTACAATTATAATCCAATTTAGTTGAATACAGATTTTGTATTTTTCTTAATCTTAAACACTATATAGAGGTAATATTAGCTTATTTTTTTAGTAAAATACTATAAGACATTTTAAAAGTTCGGATAAATTAGTATCTTCATGATAAAACCAATCCAAGTCTTATTTAAAAATGAAATTACACTTATATTTTACTGCACACTCATAAAACAAGAAAAAGACATAGAACTGTTTTTAAAGCCAGTGAAAGGCAGAAATTATCAAACAATATCATTAATATCACAAGCAAGTAAAATTATGCTGAAGATATTCAAAAACACTTTCAGTGGTATATCGACAGGAAACTGCCAGACGTTCAGGCCGGATTTAGAAGAGGACGTGGAGCGAGGGATATCACTGCTGATGTCAGATGCACCCTGGCTGAAAGAAGAGAATACCAGAAATATGTTTACCTGTGTTTTCTTGACAATGCAAAGGCATTCGACTGTGTGGATCATAACAAATTATGGAGAATATTGTGAAGAATAGGAATTCCAGAACACTGAATTGTGCTCATGTGCAACCTGTACATAGACCAAGAGGCAGTTGTTCAAACGGAACAAGGGGATACTGCATGCTTTAAAATCAGGAAGGGTGTGTGTCAGGGTTGTATCATTTCACCACACTTATGCAGTCTGTATGTTGAGCAAATAGTCTGAGAAACTGGACTATATGAGGAAGAATGGGGTATCAAAATAGAAGGAAGATTCATTAACAATCTGTGATATACAGATGACATAACCTCGCTTCCTGAAAGCGAAGAGGACTTGAAGCACTTACTGATGAAGATCAAAGACCGCACGCAGCCTTCAGTATGGATTTCACCTCAACGTAAACAAAAATCCTCATAACTGGACCAATAGGCAGCATCATGATAAACAGATAAAAGATTGAAGTTGTCAAGGATTTCATTTTACTTGGATCCACAATCAACACCCATGGAAGCAGCAGTTAAGAAATCAAATGATGTGTTGCATTGGGCAGATCTGCTGCAGAAGACCTTTTTAAGGTGTTAAAAAGCAAAGATGTCACTTTGAGGACTTAGGTGTGCCTGACCCAAGCCAGGGTATTTTCATTTGCCTCATATGTATGCGAAAGCTGGAAAATGAATAAGGAAGATCAAAGAAGAATTGATGCTTTTGAATTATGGTGTTGGCAAAGAATATTGAATATACCATGGACTGCCAGAAGAATGAACAAATCTGTCTTGGAAGAAGTATAGCCAGAATGCTCCTTAGAAGCGAACTTGGGAAGACTTCATCTCATGTACTTTGAACATGTTATCAGGAGGGACTAGTCCCTGGAGGAGGACAACATGCTTGGTAAAATAGTGTGTCAGAGAAAAACAGAAGCACCCTCAACGAGATGGATTGACATAGTGGCTGCAATAATGGGCTGAAACAGCAACGATTTTGAGAATGGTACGGGACTGGGCAGTGTTTCGTTCTGTTGATCACTACGAGTTGTAATTGACTTCATGCCACCTAACAACAACAAAGACAAATTATCAACTCAGTCTTATTTATGTAAAGATTCACTTTGAATGTGTAAACTTGTTTTCTAATAGAAAAACAAATGCTTTGAGTTTTGGTGAGAAAGGTCTTTTTCTTAAAAGGTGAGCACATTTAAAGTATTAGATTTTCATTTTATTTTCTTGGAATTGTGGGAATGTTAGATGTAATTAAGTGCTTATTAGTTTCTATAAACCAATCAAAACAGGTCTTCTCTTTCAATTTATTATCCTCAGGAAATAGGAAAATATTTCACTCTCACACAATGATTTTTTCTCAGATACAGAGTCAAAGACTTATGAAGAGCTTACAGCAGAAGTTATACAGCTTCAACTACATGTCTAAAGTAAACACTGGAACACAAATATCACTGTTCCGGATCACAAGAGGCTGGTCACTTTCTTTGGACACAAAATATTTTGCTAATTTGAGCTCATGAACAAAAAACAGGTAAAAAGATTAAAAAGCCACAGATCCTCTGTCGTCTGTCACATGACCAAAACTAGATTCTTGTTCTACCAGACAGAGCTCACCAAATCTGACCACAAAACCAGATTCCCGGTCATCACTGCCAACAGTGGGGAGTAACTATCGGTTGTGTTCAGACCAAAACCAGGATCATACTTGGCCAAGAACCAGAAACAAAAATGCAGAATCAGAAAAATAAAGCCCGTAGAGAATAGAGAGTGAAGGTAGAGTTCTGCTGCCATTTGGAACTTACTCCTGGAGCCAAGAAAAGATGCCCCTGTGCTTCCGACTCTTGAGGTATAGCTCCTGGGCAATATGGTTTAACTGAGTCTACAAGGTGAGTCCACTTGCACATTTTAGTGGGACCTCCAAATTGTCAAAACATAATTTTCAAAAAGCAACTGTGAGTCTTAAGAGTCTATAAGAACAGACTCATAGAATCTATTCATTCTATATTTGTGCACTATACAAGTATAGAATGAATACATGCCAAAGATATGCTTAACTCATTAATGAGATAATCCACTAGGACAAAACTGGTTTATAAGCATGATTTCTGTAGTCTTTTAGCTTAGCTGTCATTATACCAGTGTTTCTTCTTGCTTTTTTACTTATTCTGTCTTTATTTGAAAACTCAAGGGAATTATATTGAGTATTAAAGATCGAACATAATTATGAACCTCCAAGAACCTATTAATGAAGAAGAATAATTTTTCTTTGAATCTACACTAAATGGCTTCCAACTGCTATAGTATTTGTGATGTTTAATTTTGTTTTTTATAATTTTTCTTTCTCTCAGTTACTAATTCTTGCTTTTGTCATTAGGCCAGTCTTTTCTTTCTTCTGTATGAAAGATATCAAGCCTTGTTTAAAAATAGTCTAAACTAAGAGTTACTAAGTGCAAGTGAGCCCTTGAGAGAGTCCCATGTAAATGTCGTGTTTGCACTTTAGTTCATAAACCTTGTGGCATCTGCTGGGCTGGTCGCTTTAATGTCCTAATCTGAGCTGTGTTCCAAGTAGGAGACATTAGTGGATAATGTCTGGGTCTCTGGGGGGCTGGAATGCTGATCATTTGACAAATCAGATATTCTAGAATCTAGAGAGATCTTTCCAAAATAGACAGGGTGTTCTTTGATTCATCTCCTTTGGTACTTGTACCTGCATCCCTCCCAGTAATCCAGAGGTAGTGATGGCCATCTAGTGTATCTTATGGTCCAGGGCAGTTAAAGTCATTTTAAAAAGAAAAGGGTGGGGGGAAAAACCTAAAACAAATCCTAGTGCCATTAAGATTATTAATTGTGTTACCTTGCCAAAAGTGTCTGTGTACTGTTGTGGAAGAAGTCCTGATGGCACAGTGGTTAAAAACTCGGCTGCTAATTGAAAGGTTGGCGGTTCTAACCCACTAGTGATGTTGTGGGAGAGAAGACCTGGTGATCTGCTATGTAAAGATTGTTATTCTTGTTTGGTGCTGTCAAGTTAGTTCCAACTCACGGTGACCCTCTGTACAACAGAACGAAACGCTGCTAGGTCCTGCACCTTCCTCACAATCATTGCTGTGTTTCAGCCCATTATTGCAGCCACTGTGTCAGTCCATCTTGCTGATGGTCTTCCTCTTTTTCTCCAACCCTCTGCTTTACCAAGCATAATGTCCTTCTCCAGGGACTGATTCCTCCTGATAACGTGTCCAAAGTACATGAGACAAAGTCTTACCATCCTCACTTCTAAGGAACATTCGGGCTGTACTTCTTCCAAGACAGACGTGTTCGTTCTTCTGGCAGTTTATGGTATATTCAATATTCTTCGCCAACACCGTAATTCAAAGGTGTCAATTCTTCTTCGGTCTTCCTTATTCATTGTCCAGCTTTCACATGCATATGAGGTGACTAAAACACCATGGCTTGGGTCAGGCACACCTTAGCCCTCAAAGTGATCATCTTTGCTTTTTAACACCTTAAAAAGGTCGTCTGTAGCAGATTTGCCCAATGCAGTGCATTGCTTGATTTCTTGACTGCTGCTTCTATGGGCATTGATTATGGATCCAAGTAAAATGAAACCCTTGACAGTTTCAGTATTTTCAATATTTATCATAATGTTGCTTAGTGATCCAGTTATGAGGATTTTTGTTTTCTTTATGTTGAGGTGTAATCCATACAGCCTTGGAAACCCTGCGTGGCACCTCTGTTCTGTCCTGTGGCTATGAGTTGGCTATGGTGGCTATAGTTTGGTTTAACAATAACAACAGTGTTTAAAGCAGCCAGTCAGTTCTCTGCCTTCTCTCACTCCTGTGCCTTGCTGAGATGGCTTATAGGGTCTAGCTTAGAAATAGAATGCAAGACACAATTATGAGCCATGTATGTTATTTAACATTTTCTAGTAGGCATGTTTAAAACACACACACACACACGTAAAATTAATTATGATAACATATCAGACAGCACAGGATTCAGTAGATGATGCTGTCTACTGCTTAAACAAGCATCCATTCTCTAAGTAAACAGCCTTTTTTGGTTTTTAATAAAATAAGTCTTCAACCAGTGAGTAATATAAAGAATGTTATCTATGGTTAGACCACCTTGGCTTTTTGGAGTATAAGGCAAGGACTTTCCCTCTGTATCTTTTAAACAGCAGTTTGATGTAGATAACCAGTAAATATTGAAGGAGTTAATCATTAGCAAATTAGGATTGCCAACTGTCTCCAGTTAACTGAGAGTTAAACAGTTACCACCTTTTTTTTTCCTTCTTCAGTTAGAGAAATAGACGGACAGAAAAGCAATGAGAAGGGAATTGGCATTTAGCAATAATCTAATGATTCAACATTGGGAAAACACAGAGCAAAGTCCTGATGTAATCCTGTGTCGCAGTAGTCTGTAGCAGCTGCTATTGAAAGCAGTTTCCTCTGTACTTGGAGCAAACCCAAGGCTCCTATTACAGTGACAGTACAAACTATCTACCTCTTGATGGTGCCACACATTTAAAAATCCCTGCTCAGAGTATAAGGGCTGTGTGTTCTGAATCTTGGCATAGTTGAACATTCTCTAGCTAAATGCTGAAATGTAGAAGGTAACCTAGACTAAACAGGCCCCGTATGCCACCATGGCAGTTATGGAAGAAGGTTCATTCTTTTTTAAAATGATAAATCAATACTGGAACATTTATAATTAAATATTGAATAAAGCTTATAAATAAAAGTCATAGAAAAAATGTACAACATAGATGGAAATTGACAGTATAGTATATTGATGTTAGTAGGTACTTTGGAGTGGGGTAATGAACAAAAACTACTGATATTTCATGGTAAAAATGGTACCCATATTTGTTGTCAAAATACTTAGTATACCTAAAAACAGACTGTTTATTGAGCTACACTGTTTTTTATTTTCTTATCAAATAATAGTTTTAGTGACTGTGCTGGATAACCTGTCAAGGTGATGAGATTAATTTTTTTAAGTTCACAACAGCAGGAACTTTGCCCTGGTGAGGTCTAACTGACTGCGGGAAAGATCTTCCTGTGGAGTGTGTTGTGTTGAAGAATTTGGGTTTGGAAAAATTGATGTTTCACATTCAGAATTGTTAAGACCAGACCGTGTACCCAGCTCTGGAATTGTGGCTTGTATTTTGAGAAAAGATAGAATTTTAAGAAAATGCTCAATAAAATAAAAGAGAGCAAGTTTCTCAAATGTTCATTATTCTTTTATTCTGATTATAGAATAACAGCTGGAAATTTGGAAGGTCATCTTTTCCATCAGATCACAAAGACTAAGGCCTAAATTATGTCAGGCAGAAATTACAGTTTAAAAGTTGTTTTGTGAAAAAGGAAAATTTAGTCACTTCCCTGACATCTCAAATATAGAAAGAAGCCGTGTCACTGTTAATTTTGCATTTTTTGTACATGCAAAACCATGCTTTTAAAATAAAAAAGTAGTATTATCCATTTATCTCTTGTAAATGGTAGCATTATGATACTTTGAGTTGCTATGTGATAGTACACCCTCTTTTTTTTTTTTTTTAACATGAAGCCTTTCCTCCTTTTTTTACTCCACTACTAAATGCATTAATAAAATAATTCCTCATTTTTTTCTTTAGGGTAGGTTTTCAAATGTGAAGATTTAGTTAAGGATCTTGATACTTCTCATGCATGGTTTCAATTAAACAAGATAAGATATAAAATTCTGAAAGTATTTTAATAAATTGTGTTTTATAGACTATGGTCTTTCAGGGGAAACAAACAAACAAAAAGATCCTGCCGATTTTAGTTAAGGTGAAAATGTAAACAAATGACATTATTATTGGACTTTTGTTTTGTTGTAGTTTTTTTAATGGCCTGTAGCTAGAGCATAATTTCTTTAACAAAGGGGACTCCAGCACCTTGTGGATTTTCTTCTAAAACACTGTCCATGAAAGAGTAAAAACATCTGGCATGTTTTCTTAGCCTCACTGTGGAAATTATGATTACATTGATTACATGAATTTCCTTTTTTTCATAACTAGCATTTTTCATTCTGTAGGGGGAAGTGCACTTTCCCCCTTAAATTGTCTGAGCTGAGACAATAATGGTATGTAGTCTTACATAATGGTCATTTTCTTTCAAAGGATATCTTTTCATATTTTAACAGTAGGTTACCTCTTACCCTAATATTTTATAAAAGTAAAACTTTTCATAACTTGCATGTCTGCCAGATGATTTTGCATGTCTGCAAAATGATACAAAAAGGCATCAAGGAAAGCTCTAAAGTACAGAACATACTAGTTAGATGGTAATTGTGGTCAGAAATTAACTTGAGTCTGCATAAAAAAATGCAACTAATAACTAGAGGTGGAAAAAGTAAGCCAGGAAAACATTCTTAGGTGAAAAATTAACAGGGTTAAATAAATCAAGTGATACTACTTTAAGACGTGTTTGACATAAATGAAGATAAAAATAAACATTACTTCAGTGTGTGTGTGTGTACATGTATGTTGTTGTTGTGTGCTGTCAAGTCTGTTCAGACTCATAGGGACCCCCATGAGACAGAGTAGAGCTGCTTCATAGGCTTTGCTAGGCTGTAATATTTACGGGAGCAGGTCTTTTCTCCCACAGAGCTGCTGGTTGGTTTGAACCACAGACCTTTCGGTTAGCAGCCCAGCACTTAACCATTGCTCCACCAGGGCTCCTTATACGTATAATATGTTTATTTCATATATGTGTTAATGTATATTATCTATATAACTATTATATATTATTAAATATACTAAGTGTATTAATAATTAAATATAGTGTTATATAATTTTTTTATGTTGTGTATATTAATATGTGTATATTTTTTAAGTACAAATGCCTTCTAAAATAGATTCACAGCTAGAATAGTAGTAGAGGCAAGTGTGTTTGAGGAAGATGCTGATACACAGGTGAGTAATAATAATTAAAGAAGAAATGGTCGGGAATATGATGAGTTGATTTATGAGATAAGGCTAAAAGAACTTTTTCAGTCTTGAGTGTGAGCAAAGGCAGGATATGACAGTCTCTTCATGTGTGTGAGTGACACGTGCTCAGAAGGACAGGCACATGGCCTCTGAGGTTCAAGGTAGAGCCCAGGGGAATGTGAAAAAGAAACCTGGGCTTTATGTCCAGGGTGAAGTGTGTACACTGGATGGTAGAATGGAGTTCTTTTTAGAAGCACTCCACTGGACTTACTGTGTTGTAGGGACTATACATTGTTCTATGTAGGTAAGGTTACAAGGGACCAAATGACAGTGAGAGCTTGGCAAGATTCCTTCCTCTCTGGGTGCCTGTGATGACAGGGCAGAGCTTTGTTGCCAGGGGCTCAAGCGCATGATCCATCCCTGGGGCAGAGAATTCTGGGCAGTGAGTAAATTCTCTCTCCTTCCACATGAGCAAAGGAACTCCACAGATCTGTGGACATAAAGGGAGACATTTGGCTGCATAATGTATTTTTCCCTTATTTCCTTTTCCTGAAAAATTTGGATTCAGTTTTTAGCTTTGCCTGTTCACCAGTATTGGGGATGGGTTCCCAAGGCCCACAAGCCCACAAGATCATTTTACTTCCAATTTGGGATGGAAACCATCTCGCATCATGGTTAACAAACACTGAGCACCTAGTAGGTGACAGACACCACTCCTTGACTTTTATAGCATGTAGTATATATATTATGCAGTATGTCATAGCGACCCAGCAGGACAGAATAGACCTGCCCCATGGGTTTCCCAGGCTGTAATCTTCATGAGAGCAGATTGCCAGGTCTTTTTCCCGTGGAGCTGCTGGGTGGGTTTGAACTACCTTTCAGCTAGCAGCCAAGTGCTTAACCATTGCATCACCAGGGCTCTTTATATACATTTATATAGTATACAGTATATAAAATGTTCTCATTTGATTGTCCCAAGAATCCCGAGGTAGGTACTATTCTTATCCCTGTAGTAGAAGCTGGAAAAGTTGAACATGATAAATAACAACTATGTTACAGGTCTAGTAGTTACCAGAACTCCAAATCCACCTCTGTGTTCTTTCCACTTAATCAAACTGAGACACAGATCCTGGTCTGTGTGAGAGAGAAGCAGCTTACCTTACTAAACATTAAACTGTAAGATTACAAAGAGGCACTAAGCTTCCTTCATCAGGAGTCCTGATATCATCAAGATATTTTATTTCAACTTAAAATATCTTTATATGAAAGCACTTCTCCTATTTCTGCTTATTTTACTCCTAGTTTTCCTGGAAAAGTGGGAGATGCTGCCTCTATTTACCTTCTCTTACATGACATCCAATCTGTATAAGCCAGGAGTACACTGCCCCAGGTGACCAGGGCCAGGAATGAGTGGGAAGTGAAGTGTCAGGTGACCAGGGCCAGGAATGAGTGGGAAGTGAAGTGTCAAGCATTAGTAACTTCTTTGAGGTTGGGGGTGAGCGGGTTTGGGAGTGTGAAGGAAAGTAGGGAAGTAGAAGAGTAGATCTACTAGGTGACTGGATAAAGATAATTTATAGTTTATTTGTGGAGGTGGAGAGGAGATTTTAGTACATTTCCAGACAGAAGGGAAGGAGTCGTTAGGGGAAAACTAAGGGTATAGGAGAAGGGATAATTGCTAGAACCAAGCCATAAAGACAGTGCAAGGGACTGTGGATGCAGGGTGCAGGCAGAGGACTTCTTGACAAACTGAGAGACTCTCCTTGAATCATTGAGCTGATGGTTAGATTGTTTGCTGCGTGTATGAGTTTCTTAGGCCTGCCATAATAAAGTACCACAAAATGGCTACCTTAAAAGAAATTTATCCTCTCAGTTCTAGACACTAGAAGTCTGAAATCAAAGTGTTGGCAGGGCCATGCTGTCTCTGAAGTCTCTAGGGGAGGATCCTCCCTAGCCCCTTTGAGCTTCTGGTGGTTGCTTGCAATCCTTGGGGTTCCTTGGCCTGTAGACTCATCAGTCCATCATCACAGGGTGTTCTCCTCGTGTGCTCTTGCTGTCTCTGTTTTCTCCTCTTATATGGACACCAGTTACTGGATTATAAAACAATTTGCTGTCAGATCGATTCTGACTCACAGCAATCCTATAGGACAGAGTAGAACTGCCCCATCCATAGGGTTTCCAAGGAGCAGTTAGTGGATTCAAACTGCTGACCTTTTGGGTAGCAACCTGAGCTCTTAACCAGTGCGCCACCAAAGCTCCGTTATTGGATTAGGTCCACCCAAATCCAGGATGATCTTAACTGATTACATCTGCAAAGACCCTGTTTCCAAATAAGGTCATATTCTGAGGTTCCTGGTAGACATGAATTTGGGGGGGACACTGTTCAACCCAGTGTACTATTCAGTCTTGTCGTGGGCACTGTGCTAAATGCTCTCTGTATGTAATAACCTCGCAATAACCCTATAAAATAGAAAACCTATTGCCGTTGAGTTGTTGAGATAAAACCAAGGCGTAGAGAAGCTAAATGACTTGCCCCAAACCACACAAGTAGCCACAGAATCAGGATCAAACCCAAGCAGTCTGGCTCTGGCTCATGCTCTTAGACACTATGGTACATTGATGGAAGGAGGATCGGGTAGATAAAGACAAGAGTAGGAAAGTTTAGGGAGTGTATTTGAGGAGCGGTATTAAAAATCGCTGTGTGTTAAATGTTGTTCTGGTTATTTGTATATGTCTTACTTTCCCTCAGTACATGGTGTCCATGCCTGTGGAGGGAGAGCAGGTGTGTATAATACAAAATCCTACGGCAATCTGTACATAACAAATGTTTACTGGTCAGTTAGTGGCTGTCACATCATTAGTAATTCCCCATGTAGCTTGCATTTGCCCCCAGCACAGATGCAATCACACAAAGCCATTACGTTTTCTTTTGTCAGTCCTAACGGCCGTGCTTTCTTCCTCTTCATATCAGGACTCAAGGGATCCCAGCAACTCCAAAGAAACTTTTGGAATAAATTCAAAGGGTGCATCGGTGAGAGTCAGGAACCCTGGTCTAAAAGAGGGCAGCAGACTGAGATGGGTTGGAGCCGACCATAAGTAAGCAGAACTTCCAGGATTGCACGTAACAACGGTGATGTCTCAATTAGATAGGAAGATCAGGAGCAAAAACAGAAGAAATGGTGGAAAGTCTTTTATGAGCTGGCACAATGGTCAGGCACTCAGCTGCTGCCCAAAAGGCCAGTTGTTCGAACCCATCAGCTGCTCGGCAGGAGAAAAGACTGGCGATCTTTTGTAAAGATTACAGCCTGGAAACCCTATGAGGCAGTTCTACTCTGTTACATAGGGGTGCTATGAGTCAGAATTGACTCCATGGCACATAACAGCATTTGTTTCTAGACATAAACCCTTTGGGACAGTAACTGGGACTACTATGACTAGTTCTCCTTTCTGGGAACGGGAAAGACTACACTTCTCTGTCCCAGCCCCAAGTTAGATATGGTCATAAGGCTTGCACTGGCCTTTGGAAGGCGAGAAGCAATGTGTGAACAGCCAGTTCATGGTTCATCACACACGTTCTTTGCCATGGCAGAGTGACACTCCAGATGGTGTTGGCTCCATCAGCCTGGGCCCTCAGTGAGCAATGTAGACCAGAGGCCTCATTCACTTCACACTGGCCATGCAGTGTGAGGGAGACAGAGACCTACTTGTGTAAGCCTCTGAGATAGTTTTTTCCACAGAAGCCCATTATGACTGATAAAAAACAAAGACAAAAAAGGCATTTCCTGTCTAGTTGGTTCTGACTCATGGCAACCCAATGCGTGTCAGAGGAGAACTGCACAGCTATGACCTTTTGGAAGCAGACTGCCAGGCCTTTCTTCCAAGGAATCTCTGGGTGGATTCGAACTGCCTGCCTTTTGGTTAGTAGCCAAATGCTCTTAACCGTTTGTGCTACCCAGGGGCCTCTTTATGACTAAGAAACCCTGTTTAATTTCAAGCAGGTGACTGGCCCAAAACTTGGAGATGAGGGACTCAAGGATCCTATTAAAGGAAGCTCAGCTACTTACTCAGACATTGCCTTAGCACTGTTTTTATCAGCTTAGGACAAATGACCTGACTGAAAATGTGTATATGTAAGTAAAGAGTTTTTGTTGTTCTTCTTCTTCTTCGTGAAAACCAAAATAAACCCACTGTCATTGAGTAGATTCCAACTCATCACGACCCTATAGGATGGAGTAGAACTGCCCCATATGGTTTCCAAGGAGCAGCTGGTGGATTTGAACTGTCGACCTTTTGGTTGGCAGCCAAGCACTTAACCACTGCACCACCAGGGCTTAATTTCTGGCTCAGAATATTCTATTTCATTGACCTGCTAGGAAGTCTGCCTTCAAGCCTGTGGCCTAATAAAGCACTAAGTTACCACTGACCATTGTGCCAGCTCATAAAAGACTTTCCACCATTTCTTCTGTTTTTGCTCCTGATTTTCCTATCTAATTGAGACATCACCGTTGTTACGCGCAATCCTGGAAGTTCTGCTTACTTATGGTCGGCTCCAACCCATCTCGGTCTGCTGCCCTCTGTTAGACCAGGGTTCCTGACTCTCACCGATGCGCCCTTTGAATTTATTCCAGAAGTTTCTTTGGGGCTGCAGGGATCCCTTGAGTCCTGATATGAAGCGGAAGAAAGCAGGCCCGTTTCTGTGTGTGTATATCATCCCTCTTCTCCTTAAAAACCCCATCCCTCTGGCCGCAGAGTTGCTAATCTCTGAGCATACCATGACTCTGCACCTTCGTTATGTGGTTCCATTACACAAATGCCCCTCGCACCCCACTGTCCAATAGAGAAACTCATAATTATCCGTGAGGACTCAACTCAAATTTTGCTTTTCTGTAACTTTTATGTATTACTTCTCTATATGTGAATCCATAGGTTTTCTATAAACCTCTGTTATCACTTTTCCTGTAATTGATTACTTATCTGTGCCTCCTGTGAAAGATTTGAGGGTAGAAATGATGTCTTTTTTCATATTTGTATCCCCAGCACAGTATGTGGCATGTGTGGTTTTTGTTGTTAGTTGCTGTTAAATCAACCTCCAGCTCATGGCTAACCCACACACAGTGAGATCAGACTGTTGTGATCCGTAGGGTTTGCATTGCCTGATTTTTTGGAAGTGGATTGCCAGGCCTTTCTTTGTAGTCTGTCTTAGTCTGGAAGCTCCACTGAAACCTGTTCGGCATCCTAGCATCATACAAAGCCTCCACTGACAGATGAGTAGCGGCTGCTCTTGGGGTACAGTGGCCAGATTAAAATCCAAGTCTCCCACGAGGAAGGTGGGAACTCTACCACTGAATGGCATATAGTAACTTAACAAATCTTTGTCAAACTGAAGATTATGGAGACACTGAACTGCTAGGGTTAAGAGAAGTAGAGCAATACTTACAGTCTTCTTAAAAAGCTTCTCTTGAAAAAAATCTACTTTTAACTAAATCATTTCTAACCATTCAAGGTTGACCCTTTGGTTTTATGTAATAAGTGACAAAACATATTTATTTATTTATTGTACTTTAGATGAAGGCTTACAGAACAAATAGTTTCTCATGAAACAGAAGTACACATGTTGTTTTATGACATTGGTTAACAACCCCACAACATATCAACCCTCTAACTTCTCAACCTTTTTTTTTTTTTTTTTGGTGAAAATACACATAGCCAAAGATACACCATTTCAAAAATTTCTACGTGCACAGTTCAGTGACATTGACTACGCTCTTCCAATTGTGCTGTTATTCTTACTTAAGATGAAGGTTTACAGAACAAAATAGTTTCTCATTTAACAGTTACTACAAATGTTGCCCTATGGCAACGGTTAACAATCTCACAACACATCGACGATATCCTTACTCAACCTTGGGTTCCCTATCACCAGTTCCCTTGTCCCCTTCTGCTTTCTGGCCCTTGTCACTGGACTCGTGTACCTCGTTAGTCTCATTTGGTTTTACGGGGCTGTCCACTCCCAGGCTGAACAGTGAACCTCGGAGGTAACTTCACCACTGAGTAAAAGGGTGTCTGGGGGCCACACTCACAGGGCTTCTCCAGTCTCCTTTAGGCCAGTAAATCTGGTCTTTTTTTTCTTGTGAGTTAGAATTATGCTCTACATCCTTCTCCAGCTCTGTCCAGAACCCTCTGCTGTGATCCTGGTAAGAGAAGTCAGTGGTGGTAGCCGGGCACCATCTAGCTGTACTGGACTCAATCCGGTGGAGGCCTTGGTAGCTGTGGACAATTAGTCCTTCGGACTAATCTTATCCTTGTATCCTGTTCTTTTCATTCTCCCTTGCTCCTGAAGGGATGAGACCAGTGGAGTATCTTAGATGGCCGCTCACAGGCTTTTAAGACCCCAGACACTACTCACCGAGGTAGAATGTAGAGCACTGTCTTTATAAGCTGTGTCATGCCAATTGAGCTAGATGTTCCCTGAAACCATGGTCCCCAGAGCCCTCTGCCCAGCAATTCAGTCCCTCAGGGAGTTTGGATGTGTCTATCGGGCTTCCATGACCTTTCCTTGTACAAGTTGTTCTAGTTTCTCCTGTATTGTGTACTGTCTCACCCTTCACCCAAGATACCACTTATCTGTTGTGTATTTAGTATTCCATCCCCACCCCTCCCATCCCTGGTAACCAACAAAGATTGTTAAATTTTGTGTGAGAACTTTTTCATGGGTTTTTACGATAGAGGTCTCATACAATATTTGTCCGTCTGTGATTGACTTATTTCACTCAGTATAATGTCCTCCAGTTTCATCCATGTTATGAGATGGTTCACAGATTTATTGTTCTTTCTCGTTGCATAGTACTCCATTGTGTGTATGTACCATAGTTTGTTTATCCATTCATCTGTTGATGGGCATCTAGGTTGTTTCCATCATTTTGCTATTGTGAACAATGCTGCCATGAACATAGGTGTGCATATGTCTGTTCGAGTGACGACTCTTATTTCTCTAGGATATATTCCTAGGAGTGGGATTGCTGGATCGAATGGTATGTCTATTTCTAGCTTTCTGAGGAAGCGCCATATCATTTTCCAAAATGGTTGTATCATTTTGCATTCCCACCAGCAGTGCATAAGTGTTCCGATCTCCCCACAGCCCCTCCAACATTTGTCATTTCCAGTGTTTTTGATTCGTGCCAGTAATGCTGGGGTGAGATGGTATCTCATTGTGGTTTTAATTTGCATTTCTCTAATGGCTAGTGATCGTGAGCATTTCCTCATGTGTCTGTTGGCCATTTGAATGTCTTCTTTGGTGAAGTGTCTGTTCATTTCCTTTGCCCATTTTTTAATAGGCTTATTTGTCTTTTTGTTGTAGAGGTGTTGGATTTTCTTGTAGATTATGGAGAGTAGACCTTTGTCTGACTTGTACTGTCCAAAATTTTTTTCCCAGTCTGTAGGTTCTCTTTTTACTCTTTTGGTGAAGTCTTTTGAAGAGCATAGGTGTTTGATTTTTAGAAGATCCCAGTTATCTAGCTTATCTGTTGGGTTTTGTGCATTGATGGTTATGGTTTGTATCCTGTTAATGCCATGTATTAAGGCCTGAAGTGTTGGTCCTATTTTTTCTTCTATGAACTTTATAGTTTTAGGGTTTATAGTCAGGTCTTTGATCCATTTTGAAGTAGTTTTTGTATACGGTGTGAGGTATGGGTCCTGTTTCATTTTTTTGCAGATGGATATCCAGTTTTGCCAGCACCATTTGTTAAAAAGACTGTCTTTTCCCCATTTGATGGACTGTGGGCCCTGTGGAAGATCAGGTGACCGTAGGTGGATGGATTTACATCTGGGTTCTCAATTCTGTTCCACTGGTCAATGTATCTGTCATTGTACCAGTACCAGGCTATTTTGACTACTGTAGCTGTATAGTAGGTTCTGAAGTCTGGTAGTGTGAGTCCTCCAACTTTCTTCTTCTTCTTCAGTAGTGCTTTACTTATTCGGGGCTTCATCCCTTTCCATATAAAGTTAATGATTAGTTTTTCCATCTCTTTGAAGAATGTTTTTGGTATTTGGATCGGGATTGCGTTATATTTGTAAATTGCTTTGGGTAGAATTGTCATTTTCACAATGTTGAGTCTACTTATCCATGAGCATGGTATGTTTTTCCATGTATGTAGATCCCTTTGGGTTTCTTGCAGTAGTGTTTTGTAGTTTTCTTTGTATAGGTCTTTTACATCCCTGGTCAGATTTATTCCTAAGTATTTTATCTTTTTAGGGGCTACTGAAAATCTTATTGTTTTCCTAATTTTCCTTTTCATCGTTCTGCTTATTGGTGTATAGGAATCCAACTGATTTTTAAATGTGACCAAACATATTTAATGATAATAAAAAGACTTTAACAAAGAATTCACTCGTACTTAAGTATTGGGCAGTCGGCTTTCTGTATAATTTATTTATTCATGCAGTTATAGTTACACTTCTGTGGCCTGATTGGCTAGCATTGGTTACAAGGGGACCGTGTGGGTTCAGGAGACGAATGGGGTCCCTGACTGAGGACTGGGAAGCTGCTCTGGGCACTGCTAGATACATTTCTCTGAAAAAGAAAGCAAGCTCTGAGGTCAAAAAAACATACCTCCAACCCACGACTCACTTTTTTTTAACCAGTAGGGAAAACAACTGCACACAGCATTCTCTTCAGGTATATTTTGAGATCTTGTATTGCCTTTCAAAGGAGCTCTGGTGGCACAATGGTTAAGTGCTCTGCTGCTAACTGAAACGAACCCCTCTAGCAGCTGTACAGGAAAAAGACCAGGCGATCTGCTCCTGCAGAGATTACAGCCTAGGAAACCCTATGGGGCAATTCTACTCTGAGGTTATGAGTTGAAAATCAACTGGACAGCATCTAACAACATTGCCTTCAGAGCTCATTTGATATATGTGGGGTGTGGAGACAGAGGAAAGGGAAAATGAGAGGGAGTAAAAGATAAAAATGTATTTAAAATAATTTGATTGAAAGTGACCTACTTTCTAAACCTTTATTTCCAGTGTTTTGGGCCATTAATATTTAGGTTCTGTAATAATGGCCTTTCAACAGAATGGACAGTAGATTGCTGGTTTGGAAAGGTGGGTAGGATCTGGAGATCTCAAAGAAATCTTTTAAAGAGGGCAGCCACCTGACTCAGCCAGGTGATGGATTCTTCAGAGAAAATGGAGTGTTAGGTGGGGGCTGTACACTTCAGTTTGCCAGGGCCAGTCCCAGTTTGTGCTTGATGTTCCAGCATAGTTATTAACGGAACTCTTCTTAAAGGGTCTCTGGGTGGTGCAGATGTTTAAGTGATTGGCTGCTAAAGGTCAGCGGTTCACATCCACCCAGAGGCACCTTGGAAAAAAGGCCTGGTGATCTACTTCTGAAAAATCACCCACTGAAAATCCTAGGGCACAGTTCTACTCTGATACACATGGGGTTGCCATGAGTCAGACTTGACTGGACAGCAGCTGTACTGGATTTGACTCTCCAGAATCCTGGTCTGAAGGTCACCCTGGTTAGAGTTCATGGAGCATGGAAGGCTCTGGTGTGCTGAATGGGACTGAACAAGACTCCAGAATGAGGAGCGTGGAAGGAAGGATTAGGTTATGAGGGCAGTTTCTGTTCAGGCCTTCAAAGGCGTTCTTCTGAGTGCTCTCTGAAATGCTCTGCAGACTTCCTTCTGACGCGCTTCTCATCATCAGTTTATTTTTCTTTGAGGAGCTTTTATGGGGCAAGTATGTCTCGGCAATGCCTGGATTTCGTTTAGACTTGTAGGCAGTAGTGTTGCGTGTGTTTCAAGCCTGGACAGACTGGCTGTGAATGGGGTGATAAGAATAGGGAGAAGCACATACCCGTAGACCAAACTTCCTGTTCACAAGCCTTTGAATACTGCTTTTCACTTCTGAAATAGCATTCATCTTAGGGCCGGGATCATTTATTCTCTCTCTGGAATTAAGCAATAGCACTGGCAGCCACAGAAACTATTTTGGGAAGGAGACATAGGAGGAATTTTGCTGTGTGTTCAGTGCTCCGCAGAAGCACTTTTCGTACTTTTGATGACTGCACTGTTCAGTATAGTCCTTCTGAGTGGTAATCGGCAACTTTCAGGTAGTCCCAAATGTAATCAATGTCAACGCTAATGTATATGCACTCTCACAAAAAACCCAAACCCACTGCTGTCGAGTCGATTCCAACTCATAGTGACCCTATAGGACAGAGTAGAACTGCCCCATAGGGTTTCCAAGGCTGTAAATCTTTACAGGAGCAGACTGCCACATCTTTCTCCCACGGAATGGCTGGTGAGTTCAAACCACTAGCCTTTCAATTAGCAGACGAGCACTTTAACCACTGTGCCACCAGGGATCCTCATGTATATGTACTATGAACTATAAATATCAGTAAAAATTGAATTTAGATGCTTCAAATTAACTAACTTAAATTGCAGAAAGGGTCCTTGTCTTTGGAGACTAGCCTGTAGTACAGATGCTGTTGCGAAGGGGTGAAATACAATATCTTATTCCTATTCCCTCCTCACATATGCCTCTGCAGATTGTCTGTTGCACATGTATTCTCACGAAGACTTTTCTGGATATTGTGGAAGTTTAAAATAAGGCAGTGAATGCTCTTTCCCCCTCCCTGCCACCCTTCCATAAAGCTGAGGTGGGTAGGGCTTGGCAGCTGGTGGCAGCTGCAGAGATAAATAAGCCCCGGGGCTCCTGTACGGACAGGATGTAGAGGAGCCCGGGATGAGGGTGTGCAGGTATGCGTGCCATCCGTGGGGAGATGCCATGAGGACAGAGCTGCAGCTGGAGTCGAAGACGTTCAGGCCATGAAGAGGAGGTGGGGCTTATAGGAACCCATTTGATAGTCCTTTTGATCAAGCTATTGCTTTCTGGGGGTTGACGGGTTACTTTAGAGGACAGATATAAGTCAGATGGACCTTAAATAACATCTGTCTTGTCATTTTATTAATGTATTTAAGGGAAATCGGGGAACTTTGTTGATCTGTTCCTATTTCACTTTTCTCTTCAATACTAATTCACCTAATGGGATATAACTGCCTTCTGAATTTTGTCTTTGCAAATGAGCTCCAATCAGGAATCAAAAAAATTAGCCCAGTGCTGCTTAATTTTTTTTCTATTTTGTGACTGATAAATACTTTGGAAGGTGTTTTTCTCTAGAAGGCTTTTGAATTCTGTTTTTATGTGGTAGATGTAACGACAACAGGTGTTTTCATATTGGCATTGGAATGAATGTGGGGGGTGAGGATGTTGAGGTTCCCTGTCCCCAAACAATACTGTCTCGGCTTATGGTAAGCATTTTGTAGATTCTGCTTTCTGCTGTTGACAAATGCATAGTTACTTAAAGTTAAAAATCATAAATCTCGACATGTTTTAAGTGGGGAGCCTGGGGAAGTGTGGTTAGCAGTGTCATCATAGACATCATTGATTTTTTGAAAAAAATGAACTATTGTTTTATTTTCCATTAAGTCAATCAAAGTTGTAACGATCTCAGAATTCAAATATATTGATGGCTTTCCATTTGGACATGATGTAAAATGTTCTTTTTAGAGCCACATTCGTATGTTTTTCTAATTTTACTCACTCATGGGAGAAATTAGTGGAAAAGACCTTTATATGATGACCAGGCATAAACAGCTTTGAAAATATTGAAGCTTTTCAAGAAAGTAAGTCAAACACATAGATATGCCTTTTAAATCAAAAGATGCTTATGTAGCTTTTTGCTTTGTGTGTGTCCAACAATAGAATAATAAAACTTTTGTAGAAAAATAATTTTAAGTGCAAATGTTAAGTATGCAGTTGTGAGAGAACTACATGTTGTTGAAGGTAGACAGGTGAAGGGTGGGAAGCGGGATGGACAGGAAACGGAGATAAGAAACATGAAAACGGACACTGAAGTGTCTGGAGAATTGATAAATTAAGAAAAGGCTCACTGAGTGCTGATACGTGCTAGGGTCAGACTGGGATGCACAAGTTACGAGGGCAACCTTAGTTGTGGAGCAGAATCAGGCATCATTAACTTCAGTTTCGTTTGGATCCTTACATGCACCCATAAAAGATGATGGAAAGGCATGGACAGCTGAGTGTCTGTGGTCTCTATGTAGAATGAAGTTGCCGATGGTCCTGCCTTCTTGGGTCTTTTTACGTGGAGTTGTCTCCATTCCCACAAGCCCGCTCACCTCCCTATGCTGTCTGTGTTCCAGGAGCGTCAGCGTCTGGAGACAATCCTCAGTCTTTGTGCTGAATACACCAAGCCTGACAGCCGCTTAGCCACTGGCACCACCGTGGCCCATGTGCAGAAAATCAATAAGGAGCTTGAGAAGCTGCAGCTCTCTGATGAGGAGTCTGTATTTGAAGAAGCCCTGGCGATCCCTGACATGAGATACAGGTCCCACCGGAAAGGCTCTCTCCATGATGTGGACTTGGCTGGCTTTGGGAGTCTCAGCCAGAGCAGTGCCAGCTTCCTCTCCCCAAGGAGCATCAGAAATGATGAACTGTTCACTGACCTCATGAAGACTCCCCCATTACCTTCTTCTGCCTTTCTGAAAGCTTCCAGCGAGTCCACTTATCTAAGTATCCTACCAAAGGTAATGCTGGCAGAGCAGAGACTAGGATTTAGCACCTAGTGCTATGCATATACATCAGGCTAGAAGTTACACATTTCACCATGTTCATTTTCCAAAATGTCTTCAGTGAAGCTTATCAACAAGGTCAACAAATTTAGGTGTTTACCACAAGTAACAAAATTGCACTGTAAAAAATGTAGCAGTATGGGAGGGTACAAGGAGAAAAATAAGTTTCTCTTCTTGTTCCCTACTAATTGTACACTTGAGAGAGAAACACAGTTAAAAAGTGCCTTATGTGCCTTCCTGGTATTTTCTGTGCATATATGGCTATATATTATTGGCATACCAAATCAAAAAAACCAGTTGCTGTCAAGGTGATTCTGACTTATGACAACCACATGTGTGTCAAAGTAGAACTGTGCTCCATAGGGTTTTCTTTTCTTTTTTTTTTTTAAGTTTGATTGTACTTTAAGTGAAAGTTTATAGCACAAATTAGTTTCTCATTCAAAAATTTATACACAGATTATTTTATGACATTGGTTGCAATCCCCCAATGTGACAGCACTCGCCCCCTTTCCACCCCAGGTTCCCCATTTTCATTCGTCCAGTTTTCCTTTCCTTTCCTGACTTCTCATCTTGCTTTTGGGCAGTAGTTGCCCATTTGGTCTCATGTATTTGAATGAACTAGGAAGCATGTTCCTTATGTGTTACTGTTTGTTTTATAGGCCTGTCTAATCCTTGACTGAAAAGTGGGCTTCAGGAGTGGCTTCAGTTCTAAGTTAGCAAGGTGTCTGGGGGCCACAGTCTTGGGGCTTCCTCCAGTCTCTGTCAGACCAGTAAGTCTGATCTTTTTTTGTGAATTTGAATTTTGTTCTACATTTTTCTCCCACTCTGTCTGGGACCCTCTATTGTGATGTCTGTTAGAGTGGTCGGTGGTGGTAGCTGGGCACCATTTTGTTCTTCTGGGCTTAGGTTGGTGGAAGCTTTGGTTCACGTGGTCCTTTAGTCCTGTGGGCTAGTATTTTCCTTGTGTCTTTGGTTTTCTTCATTATCCTTTGTCCCAGATGGGATGGGACCAATAGATGGCCACTTTCAAGCTTTTCGGACACCAGATGCTACTCACCAAAGTAGGATGTAGAACATTTTCTTTATGAGATTATGTTATGCTGATTGACCTAGATATCTCCTGAGACCATGATCCTCAGACCTCAGCTGCAGTACCTTGATCCCTCAAGGTATTTGGATGTGTCTAGGAAGCGTCTATGACTTTGCCTTGGTCAAGTTGTGCTGACTTTCCTATACTGTGTGTTGTCTTTCCCTTCACTGAAGTTGACACTTGTCTGCTATCTAGTTAGCGATTTCCCTTCCCCAATCCTCCCCTCCCTTGTAACCATCAAAGATTGTTTTTTCCTGTGTGTAGTAAACCTTCTCTTGAGTTTTTATAATAGTGATCTCATAAATACTTGTCCTTTTGTGATTGACTTATTTCAGTCAGCATAATGCCCTCCAGATTCATCCATGTTGTGAGATGTTTCATGGATTCATCGTTGTTCTTTATCATTGCATAGTATTCCATTGTGTGTATGTACCATAGTTTGTTTATCCATTCATCTGTTGATGGGCACGTAGGTTGTTTCCATCTTTTTCCTATTGTGAACAATGCTGCAATAAATGTGAGTGTGCATATGTCTATTCGTGTGATGCTCTTATTTCTCTAGGATATATTCCTAGTAGTGGGATTGCTGGATCTTATGATATTTCTATTTCTAGTTTTTAAAGAGGCACGGTATCATTTTCCATAATGGTTGTACCATTTTACATTCCCATCAGCAGTGCATCAGAGTTCCAATCTTGCCACAACCTCTCCAACATTTATTATTTTTTGTTTTTTTTGATTAGGGCCAATATTGTCAGGGTGAGATAGTATCTCATTGTAGTTTTCATTTGCATTCCTCTAATGGAGCCCTGCTGGCACAGTGGTTAAGAGCTTAGCTGCTAACCAAAAGGTCAGCAATTTGAATTCACCAGCCTCTCCTTGGAACTCCCTGTGGGGCAGTTCTACCCTGTTCTGTAGGGTCGCTATAAGTCAGAATCAGTAGTAACAGGTTTGGTTTTGGAATGGCTAATGTTTGTGAGCATTTCTTCATGTGTCTGTTAGCCGCCTGAATGTCTTCTTTTGGTGAACTGTCTGTTCATATCGTTCGCTCATTTTTTGATTGGATTGTTTGTCTTTTTGTTGTTGAGGTTTTGAACTGTTCTATAGATTTTAGAGATTAGACCCTTGTCGGATGTATCATAGCCAAAAAAGTTTTCCCAGTCTGTAGGTTCTCTTTTTACTCTTTTGGTGAAATCTTTTGATGAGCATAAGTGTTTAATTTTCAGGAGCTCCCAGTTATCTAGTTTATATTCTGGCATTTGTGCATTGTTAGTTACAGCCTCTAACTTTGTTCTTCTTCTTCAGTAATGGCTTACTTTCCATAGGATTTTCAATGGCTGACTTCTTGGAAGTAGACTGCCAGGCCTTTTCTTCAAGGCCCCTCTGGGTAGACTCAAACCTCAAACCTTTCGTTTAGTAGCTGAGCATGTTAACCATTTGCACCACCCAGATCTTTTTTGTCACTAAATGTCTTGGGCATCTTTGCATATTAATACACACAGCTCTAACTCATTTTTTACTCTTTTTAGAAAATCTTTTTTTAAAAATTTTTTATTGTGGAGTAAGTAAAAGTTTACAGATCTACCACATTCTTTTTTTTTTTAATTGTGCTACAGGTGAAAGTTTACAGCTCAGTTAGTTTCTCATACAAAAATTTATACACACGTTGTTCTGTGACCCTAGTTGCTGTTCCTATAATGTGACCGCACATTCCTCCTCTCCACCCCAGATTTCCTGTGTCCATTCAACCACCTCCTATCCCTTTCTTTTTTTAACCTTCTTATTTTATTATTATTTTTTAAATTTTACTTTAGATGAAGGTTTACAGAACAAACTAGTTTCTCATTAAACAGTTAGTAACATAGTGTTTTATGACAATGGTTAACAACCCCACAACATGTCAACGGTCTCTGTTCTCAAGCTTGGGTTCCCTATTGCCAGCTTTCCTGTCCCCTCCTGCCTTCTAGTCCTTGTCCCTGGGCTGTTGTGCCCCTTTAGTCTCATTTTGTTTTATGGGCTTGTCTAATCCTTGGCTGAAGGGTGAACCTCTGGAGTGACTTCATTACTGAGCTAAAAGGGTGTCAGAGGGCCATACTCTCGGGGTTTCCCTGTTCTCTGTCAGGCCAGTAAGTCTGGTCTTTTTCTGTGAGTTAGAATTTTGTTCTACATTTTTCTCCTGCTCTGTCCGGCACTTTGTATTGTGATCCCTGTCAAAGAAGTCACTAGTGGTAGCTGGACACCATCTAGTTGTACTGGACTCTGTCTGGTGGTGGCCATGGCTCCTGTCCCTCTCTGCCTTCTCATCTCGCCTCTGGACAGGAGCTGCCCATTTAGTCTTACGTAGCTACTTGAACTAAGAAGCACACTCTCCACAAGTATCATTTTAAGTCTTATAGTCCAGTCTATTGTTTGTCTGAAGAGTTGGCTTCGGGAATGGTTTTAGTTCTGAGTTAACAGAGAATCTGGGGGCCATGTATTCTGGGGTTCCTCCAGTCTGAGTCAGACCATCAAGTCTCGTCTTTTTCCTAGAATTTGCGTTCTGCACCCCACCGTTCTCCTTCTCCATCAGGGACTCTGTTGTGTTCCCTGTTGGGGCGGTCATGGGTGGTAGCCGGGCACCATCCAGTTCTTCTGATCTCAGGCTAATGGAGTCTCTGGTTTATGTGGCCCTTTTGTCTCTTGGACTAATATTTTCCTTGTGTCTTTGGTGTTCTTCATTCTCCTTTGCTCCAGATGGGTTGGGACCAATTTATGCATCTTAGATGGCTGCTTGCTAGCTTTTAAGACCCCAGACGCCACTCACCAGAGTGGGATGCAGAACGTTTTTTAATAAACTTTGTTATGCCGGTTGAACCTAGATGTCCCCTGAAACCATGGTCCCCAGGACCCCACCCCTGCTACACTGTCACTTGAAGTGTTTGTTGTGTTCAGGAAACTTCTTAGCTTTTAATTTAGTCCAGTGGTGCTGACTTCCCATGTAGTGTGTATTGTCCTTCCCTTCACCTAAGATAATTCTTGTCTACTATCTGGTTAGTGAATTCCCCTCCCTCTCCCTCCCCACCCTGGTAACCATCAAAGAATGTTTTCTTCTGTGTTTAAACCTTTTCTTGAGTTCTTATAATAGTGGTCTTATACAATATTTGTCCTTTTGTGACTGACTAATCTCACTTAACATAATGCCTTCCAGATTCATCCATGTTATGAGATGTTTTGCGGATTCATCATTGTTCTTTATCGTTGGATAGTATTCCATTGTGTGAATATACCATAATTTGTTTATCCATTCATCCCTTGATGGGCACCTAGGTTGTTTCCATCTTTTTGCTACTGTAAACAGTGCTGCAGTGAACATGGGTATGCATATATCTATTTGTGTGATGACTCATTTCTCTCGGATATATTCTAAGGAGTGGGATTGCTGGATCATATGGTACTTCTATTTCAAGCTTTTTAAGGAAGCGCCAAATTGCTTTCCAAAGTGGTTGTACTATTTTACATTCCCACCAGCAGTGTATAAGTGTTCCAGTCTCTCCACAGCCTCTCCAACATTTATTATTTTGTGTTTTTTGGATTAATGCTAGCCTTGTTGGGGTGAGATAGTGTCTTATTGTAGTTTTGATTTGCATTTCTCTAATGGCTAATGATCATGAGCATTTCCTCATGTATTTGTTAGCTGCCTGAATGTCTTCTTTGGTGAAATGCCTATTCATATCCTTTTTCCCGTTTTTTAATTGGGTTATTTGACTTTTTGTGGTTGAAGTTTTGCAGTATCTTGTAGATTTTAGAGATTAGACCCCGATCGGATTTGTCATAGCAAAAAATTTTTTCCGAGTCTGTAGGCTGTCTTTTCACACTTTTGGTGAAGTCTTTTGATGAGCATTTAAGTGTTTGATTTTTAGGAGCTCCCAGTTATCTAGTTTCTCTTCCGGTGTTTGTGTACTGTTAATTATGGTTTGTGTTCTGTTTATGCTATGTATTAGGGTTCCTAGCATTGGCCCTATTTTGGTATGGGTCTTGTTTCATTTTTTTGCAGGTGGATATCCAGTTATGCCAGTACTATTTGTTAAAGATATTGTCTTTTTCCCATTGAACGGACTTTGGGCCTTTTCAAATATCAGCTGTTCACAGGTGGATGAATTTACACCTGGATTCTCAATTCTGTTCCATTGGTCTATGTGTCTATTGTTGTACAACTACCAGGCTATTTTGACTACTGTGGCGGTATAATAGGTTCTAAAACCAGATAGTGTGAGGCCTTCTACTTTGTTCTTCTTCTTCAGTAATGCTTTACTTATCTGGGACCTATTCCCTTTCCATATGAAGTTGGTGATTTGTTTCTCCATCTCATTAAAAAATGCCGTTGGAATTTGGATTGGAATTGCATCGTATCTGTAGATTGCTTTGGGTAGAACTGACATTTTCACAATGTTGAGTCTTCCTATCCATGAGCAAGGTATGTCTTTCCACTTATGCAGGTCTCTTTTGGTTTCTTGCAGTAGTGTCTTATAGTTTTCTTTGTATAGGTCTTTTACGTCTCTGGTTAGATTTATTCCTAAGTATTTTATCTTCTTGGGGGCTATTGTAAATGGTAGTGATTTAGTGATTTCCTCTTTGAAGTTCTCTTTGTTGGTGTAGAGGAATCCAACTGATTTTTGTGTATTTATTTTGTATCCTGATAGTTTGCTGAAATCTTCTATTAGTTCCAGTAGTTTTCTTGTGGATTCTTTGGGGTTTTCTGTGTATAAGATCATATCATCTGCAAACAGAGATACTTTGACTTCTTCCCTACCAATTTGGATGCCCTTTATTTCTCTTTCTAGCCTAATTTCTCTGGCTAGGACCTCCAGCACAGTGTTGAATAAGAGTGGTCATAAAGGGTATCTTTGTCTGGTTCCTGTTCTCAAGGAGAATGCTTTCAGACTCCATTTAGGATAATGTTGTCTGTTGGCTTTGTATAAATGCCCTTTATTATGCTGAAGCATTTCCTTTCTACTCCTATTTTGCTGATAGTTTTTATCATGAATGAATGTTGGACTTTGTCAAATGCCTCTTTTGCATCAATTGATAAGATGATGTGGTTCTTGTCTTTTGTCTTATTTATGTGATGGATTACATTGATTGTTTTTCTAATGATGAACCATCCCTCTGTATCTGGTATGAATCCCACTTGGTCATGGTGAATTATTTTTTTAATATGTTGTTGGATTCTCTTGGCTAGAATTTTGTTGAGGAGTTTTGCTGTCTATGTTCATGAGGGATATTTGTAATTTTCTTTTTATGTGGTGTCTTTGTCTGGTTTTAGGTTACGCTGGCTTCGTAGAATGAGTTTGGGAGTATTCCATCCCCTTTCTATGCTCTGAAATATCTTTAGTAGTTATGGTGTTAACTCTTCTCTGAAAATTTGGTAAAATTCTCCAGTGAAGCCATCAGAGCCAGGACGTTTTATTATTGGGAGTTTTTTTAATGACTTCTTCAATCTCTTCTTTTGTTTGTGTTAGTTTAGTAGGTAGGTAGTGTGTTTCTAGAAGTTTGTTCATTTCCTCTAGGTTTTCAAATTTGTTGGGGTACAATTTTTCATAGTATTCTGTTATCATTCTTTTAATTTCAGTTGGATCTGTTGTGATATTGCCAGTCTCATTTGTTATTCGAGTTATTTGCTTCTTCTCTTGTTTTTCTTTTGTCAATCTGACAAATGGTTTATCGATGTTGTTGATGTTTTGATCTTATTAACTCTTTCAATTGTTTTTCCATTCACTATTTCATTTATTTCTGCTCTAATTTTTATTATTTCCCTTGTTTTGGTGCCTGAGGGCTTGTTTTGCTGCTCTCTTTCTAGTTGTTCGAGTTGTAGGGTTAATGTTTTGCTTTTGGCCCTTTCTTCTTTTTGGATGTGTGCATTTATTGCTATAAATTGGCTTCTGAGCACTGCTTTTGCTGTGTCCCAAAGGTTCTGGTGGGATGTATTTTCATTCTCATTTGATTCTGTGAATTTCTTTATTTCGTCCTTCATTTCTTTTATAACCCAGTCGTTTTTGAGCAAGATGTTCACTTTCCAAGTATTTGATTTTTTTTTTCTTTTTCTGTTACTGATTTCTACTTTTATGGCTTTATTGTCAGAAAAGATGCTTTGTAATTTTTCAGTGTTTTGTATTATGTTAATGCTTGCTTTGTAGCACATTCTTTTAAATGGCTGACTAGTATTATAATGTTTGAGGGTACTGTTTAATGTGTTTCCAGTTTTTTGCTAATAAAATCTATAAGCAGCAAATATCCCAGGACATATAAATATATATATTTACAGAGTTCTGCAAATATATCTGTAGGGTCAGTTACTAAAGGTGGAACTGCTCAGTCAAGCGTTTGTATATTTTTAATTTGGGTCAGTATTTCCAAATTGTTGTTCTTGATGTTAGTTGCCATGGAGCCAGTTCTGACTCGTAGTGATGGTATGTAGAACAGAAGGAAACACTGCCCAGTCCTGTGCCATCCCCACAATTGTTGTTAAGCTTGAGCTTGTTGTTGCAGCCACTGTATCTGTCCATCTCGTTGAGGGTCTTCCTGTTTTTTTGCTGACCCTCTGCTTTAACAAACATGATGTCCTTCTCCAGGGACTCGTTCTTCCAGATAACATGTCCAAAGTAAGTGAGATGAAATCTCACCATTCTTGCTTCTAAGGAACATTCTGGTCGTACTTTTTCCAAGGCAGGTTTGTTCATTCTTCTGGCTGTCCATGGTATATTCAATATTCTTTACCAACACCATAATTGAAAGCATTGATTCTTCTTTGGTCTTCCCTATTCATTGTCCAGCTTTCACATGCATATGAGGCTATTGAAAACACCATGGCTCCTCAAAGTGACATCTTTGCTTTTTAACCCTTTAAAAGGTCTTTTGCAACAAATTTGCTTAATGCAATGTGTCGTTTGCTTTCTTGCCTGCTGCTTCCATTGGTGTTGGTTGTGGATCCAACTAAAATGAAATCCTTAACAACTTCTCTGTTTCCTCCAAACGGAGGAAACATGATCTTGCTTATTGATCCAGTTGTGAGGATTTTTGTTTTGTTTATATTGAGGTGTAATCCACACTGAAGGCTGTAGTTTTTGATCTTCATCAGTAAGTGCTTCAAGTCCTCTTCACTTTCAGCAAGGAAGGTTGTGTCATCTGCATATCAGAGATTGTTAATTGAGTCTTCCTCCAATTCTGATGCTACGTTCTTTATCATATAGTCCAGTTTCTCGGATTATTTGCTCAGCATACAGATTGGATAACTATGGTGAAAGGATACAACCATGAGGCACGCCTTTCCTGACGTTAAACTACACACTGTCCTCTTGTTCTGCTAGAATGATTGCCTCTTGATCTATATACAGTTTCCACATGAGTGCAATTTAGTGCTGTGGCATTCCCATACTTTGCCGTGTTATCCGTAATTTGTTATGATCCAACACAGTCTAATGCCTTTGCATAGTCAATAAAACACAGGTAAACATCTTTCTGGTGTTCTTTGCTTCCAGCCAAGATCCACCTAACATCAGCAATGATATACCTGGTTCCACGTCGTCTTCTGAATCCAGCTTGAATTTCTGGCAGTTCCCTGTCGATGTACTGCTGCAACCATTTTTAAATTATCTTCAGCAAAATTTTACTTGCGTGTGATAGTAATTATATTGTTAGATAAATTACACATTCTGTTGGACCACCTTTCTTGGGAGTGGCCACAAATATGGATCTCTTGCCGTCAGTTGGCCAGGTAGGTGCTTTCCAAATTTCTTGGCATAGATGAGTGCACACTTCCAGTGTTGCATCCTTTTGTTGAAACATCTCAATTTGTATTCCGTCAATTCCTGGAGACTTGTTTTTCACCGGTGCCTTCAGTGCAGCTTGGACTTCTTCCTTCAATACCATTGGTTCTTGATCATATGCTACCTCCTGAAATGGTTGAACGCTGACCAATTCTTTTTGCTACAGTGACTCAGTGTATACCTTCCATCTTGTTTTGATGCTTTCTGCATCGTTCAATATTTGAATGTGGAATTTTTTCTTCAGTTCTTTCAGCTTGAGAATTGCTTAATGTGTTTTTCCCTTTTGGTTTTCTAACCCCAGGTCTTTGCACGTTTCATTATAATACTTTACTTTGTCTTCTAGAGCCGCCCTTTGAAATCTTCTGTTCGGCTCTTTTATTTCATCATTTCTTCCATTCACTTTAGCTGCTTTACACTCAGGAGCAAGTTTCAGAGTGTCAACTGACATCCATTTTGATGTTTTCTTTCTTTCCTGTCTTTTTAAAGACCTTTTGCTTTCTTCACATATGATGTCCTTGATTTAATCCTACTACTCTTCTGATCTTTGGTCATTAGTGTTCAGCGCATCAAATCTATTCTTGAGATGGTCTCTAAATTCAGGTGGGATGTACTCAAGGTCATACTTTGGCTCTTGTGGACTTGTTCTAGTTTTTTTCAGCTTCAACTCAAGCTTACATATGACCATCTGATGGCCTGTTCTGTAGTTGGCTCCTGGCCTTGTTCTGACTGATGATATTGAGCTTTTCCATTGTGTCTTTCCAGGGATGTAGTCGATTTGATTCCTGTATAGTCCATCTGGAGGTCTACGTGTACAGTCACAGTTTATTTTGTTGAAAAAGGTATTTGCAATGAATAATTCGTTGGTCTTGCAAAATTCTGTCATGTGATCTCTGGCGTTGTTTCTATCGCCAAGGCCATATTTTCCAACTACCAATCCTTCCTTGTTTCCAACTTTTGCATTCAAATCACCAGTAATTTATGAGTGCATCTTGATTGCATGTTTGATCAATTTCAGTCTTCAGAAGTTGGTAAAAATCTTCAGTTCATCTTTGGCCTTGGTAGTTTGTGCATAAATGTGAATAATAGTTGTATTAACTGGCCTTCCTTGTAGGCATATGGATATTATCTATCACTGACAGCATTGTGCTTTAGGATAGATCTTAAAATGTTCTTTTGACAATGAAATGCGACACCCTTCCTCTTCAATTTGTTATTCCGAGCATAGTAGACCATATGATTGTCTGATTCAAAATGGCCAGTACTAGTTCATTTCAGCTCACTAATGCCTAGGGTATTGATCTTTATGCATTCTATTTCATTTTTGACAACTTCTAATTTTTCTAGATTCATACTTTATACATTCCACGTTCTGATGATTAATGGATGATGCAGCTGTTTCTTCTCATTTTTAGTCATGCTGCATCAGTAAATGAAGGTCCCGAAAGCTTGATTCTGTCCACATCATTCAGGTCAGCTCTGCTTGGAGGAGGCAACTCTTCCCCAGTCATCTTTTGCGTGCCTTCCAACATTAGGGGCTCACTTTCCTGCACCGTATCAGACAATGTTCCACTGCTGTTCGTCAGCTTTTCAGTGGCCAGGTTTTTCTGAAGTAGATCACCAGGTCCTTCTTCCCAGTCTGTCATAGTCTGAAAGCTCTGCTGAAACGTGTCCACTATGGGTGACTCTTCTTGTATTTGAGATACCGGTGGCATAGCTTCCAGCATTACAGCAATACACAAGACACCACAGTGTGACAGACTGACAGACTAGTGGTGGATTTCCAAATTATACCACTTAGAACATCATATATTACCATGTGAAATTTTTTCTAACAGTTTATGAATGAACCGTCTTCTCCTACCCTTGTCAACACTGAATATTATCACACTTTTTCAATTTGCCAAACTAATGTTTTTTTAATTTGTTTTTCTTTAATTTTGTATAAAGTTCGGCGTTTACAAATATTTTTATTAGTATTTTTTGACCCACTTATTCATGATCTCTACCCGTTTTTTATTGTTTTATTTTTCTTGTTTTGACTGAGTAGTAAGAGCTGTTTAAGGAGCCCTGGTGGCACAGTGGTTAAGCAGTCGGCTGCTAACTGAAAGACTGGTGGCTTGAACCCCCAGCTGCTCTGTGGGAGAAAGATGTGGCAGTCTGCTTCTGTAATGGTTACCGCATTGGAAACCCTGTGGGGCAATTCTGCTGTGTCCTGTAGGGTCACTATGGGTTGGAATTGACTCAATGGTGATGGGATGGGAAGAGCTATTTATGTCTTTTATCACAAGTGGTCGTCCCTTAAACTTTGCTTACGGTTTGCTGTCATGTCAACCCCAACTCCTGGTGATCCCATGTGTGTTAGAGGAGAACTGTGCTCCGCAGGGTTTTCAATAGCTGATTTTTCTAAAGTAGGTTGCCAGGCCTTTCTTCTGAGGCACCTCTGGGTGAACTTGAACCTCCAACCTTTAGTTAGCATGCCATGTGCACCACCCAGGGATTCTTTAAGATTTACATGTAGTCCTAGTTATTAATTTGTTTATGTTATGATTTTAAAAGATCTTCCAAACTTGAGGATTTCTTAAGTGGAGTTCAAAGAAAATCATTTGGTGTTATTTTTTCCACATAGGTTAAAAATTATTTTCTGTATAAACTAAAAACAATATTCATCACCTCTTTCTAAAAAGGACTTGAAAGAGGGTACAATAAAAGATATGCATTTTATTAGAATAAAAGTTGTTAGGTGCTGTTGAGTCGGTTCCGACTCATAGCAACCCTACGTACAACAGAACAAGACACTGGCTGGTCTTGCGCTATCCTCACAATCATTTTTATGCTTGAGCCCATCATTGCAGCCAGCCAGTGTGTGGATCCACCTTGTCAAGGGCCTTCTTCTTTTTTGCTGACTGCTTTACCAAGCATGATGTCCTTCTCCAGGGACTGGTCCCTTTGATAATGTGTCTGAAGTACATGAGATGAAGTCTTGCCATCCTTGCTTCTAAGGAGCATTCTGGCTGTACTTTTTCCAAGACAGATTGAGAGTAAAAGTAGGACACCAAAAACAGTAAATAGGAGGAAACCTCAGGCCCCTAGGTGGTGTAAATGGTTTCTGCTGAACTGCTAACTTAAACGTTGGTGGCTTGAACTCACCCAGTGGTGCCTGGAAAGAAAGGCCTGGCGATCTGCTTCTGTAAAGATTATAGCCAAGAAGACCCTGTGGAGCAGTTCTACTCTGTAGCTCATGGGGTCTCCAGGAGTCAGAATAGACTCGACGGCTATGGGATAATCACAAATAACTCTGATGATTAAATTCTACTCTGAGATTCTTGGCAATAATGGCCAACAACAAAAAGATACGTTTGTTAACTTTTTGTTGTAAAAAAGGACGCGCAGTCATCCTTTAAGAGAAAGATGTTATGGTGGTGCTGTATTCTGAAAGTAATTTATCACATGGAGCAGTATTCAGGGAATTTTGTATGTGTGTTTGTTTCTAGTTTTGTTTGTTTTTTTCACTGCAACAAGACTTTTTCACTGAGTTTGAAGTCCTTTTCTACCTGTTGAAGTCTCGCATCATATACATTATGGATTCTGGACTGTTAAATCCATGCTGGATATTAATCCTTTCCTTCTTCTAATGACATGTCTACCTTAAAAAAAAAAAAAAAAAAAAAGCTGCCGTCTAGTCAATTCTGACTCATGACAACTGCATGTGTGTCAGAGTAGGACTGTGCTCATAGGGTTTTCAATGGCTGATTTTTCAGAAGTAGCTCACCAGGCCTTTCTTCTGTGGCATCTCTGGGTGGACTCGAACCTCCAAACTTTTCAGTTCGCAGCTAAGTGCTTTAAATTCACCCTGTATATCACCCAGGGACTTCGTACTAACCCTCGGTGGAGAATGGTTCTGCAGAGTGTTGTGGCTGTGAGAACCTGGAATCTGGAGGGAAGTTAAAAGGCATTGGTGCCCAGGCAGCACGAGTGATCCATCGTTGGAAACAGGAGCTGTTGCCATCAGCCGCGAGGCCCCTGAGAACTTCCCTTCTTTTCATCTGAAATACTTTCACATTGTTTCCTTCATGGACATCTGCCAGATTTTGTTAGCTATGTACTCTCTCTGAGGACTGACTTTTGGGAGATAGGTTTCGTCTGGAGAACCCTGTAACAAGAAGGCTGTGGTGTGTAAATGAGCAGATCCTGGCAGATGTTTTTAATCGCACAGATACGCTGCAGTGGGTTAGGAGGCTCTGAAGTTTAGAGCCACAGCTGTTGTTGCAGGAGATGTGAGACTGTGCTTTAGAGACCACAGACATCAAGGGCACCTCAGGTTACCACCCAGCAGCCTGGGAGTGCTACTGAGAGGTTGATGGGTTCCAAGGAGTGAGTTAATTATTAACTTTTCGAAGGCAGACTCTAGGTATACATCACCTCAAGGCAGGAGATAGAACTCTTAAACTAAATAAGTAAATAAAGGCCTGGGCATTTGTTTTGGACATTCTTCTTGGAGTAATCTGAGCACTGAATTTTTTGCTTAACAAAGTACCATGTTTATAATTAATCGATTAGGGGTAAAGGGAGAAGAGAGGAATGTGGCAAACACTCTAGGCCAATTTAACAAAACGAAGATTTTAATGATATTTAGGAAACCTGGGATTTATGAGTCTGAAACATGTTATTTTACCTAACAGTAAAAGAAGTGAATGAACTTGGAAATTTGCTAATTTTTTTTCCAGTTTTTTTTTTTTAATTGTACTTTAGGTGAAGGTTTACAGAACAAATATTTTCTCACTACACAGTCAGTACGCATATTGTTTTATGACATTGGTTAACAACCCCACAACTTGTCAACACTCTCTCTTCTCGACCTTGGAGGACCTTTTTTCTTTTTTGGTGAAAATATATATAGCCAGAGATACACCACTTCAAAAATTTCTACGTGTACGGAAGTTTGCTAAATTTAATGGCTCTTTCTGAACCTACCACTTACCTGACTTTAGCGTAGTTCACACTTCTCTTTTTGAGTAATTATTCTACTTGTAGCGCAAAGTCCCTGCACCCCCACCTCCTTTGGATGCACAAGAAGATATCTGTCCAAAAAATGGACAGGAGGAAAAACTATCTCAACCCACCCTCTCTCCCCTTTCTCTGTGTGGATTGTTATCCCAGTGATGGCGTATTTGGGGATGCACATGGAGGTGTAAAGTGCTTATTAAAATATATCACTCTGTCAGTGGAATCCTGCCCACTCCTGTGAGAAACGGTTGCTTTGCAGTGTATTCCAACTCCATGTGTGTTAGAGTAGAACTGTGCTTTACAGGGTTTTCAGTGGCTGATTTTTTAGACGTAGATCTCTGGGCCTTTCTTCTAAGGTGCCATGGGGTGGACTTAACCCTCCAATCCTTTGGTTAGCAGCCAAGTGTATTAACCATTCATACCACCGAGGGACTCCTATTGTGAGAAAATAACAGATGAAATGAAGGGAATACGTTTAAAATTTTCAACTTTATCTGTCACCATAAAACCAAAGCTTATTTAATGGATAACATATCCTCTGTTTTCTATTTGATTTTCTTCTTTGGTTAATAAATGAGATTACAGTATCCTCACCCCATCCTATTACAAATCAGAGATTTAGGCTGCCTCTTAAAGATTTTGCATTTTATAAAGAAAAAACACAATCATTTCCTAGATGGCATTTATTGCGAAAAATAGCCTCTTAGTCTATTATTAAATACCTGCACTTTTTGTGATAAATTTTCTAAAGACTTTGGGTTATGCACATCCTTATGTTGTTGCTGTCATTAGGTGCCGTCAAGTCAGTTCTGACTCATAGTGACCCTGTGTCCAACAGAAAGAAATATTGCCCAGTCCTGCGCCATCCTTACAGTCGTGCTATGTTTGAGCCCACTGTTGCAGCCACTGTGTCAATCCATCTTGTCGAGGGTCTTCCTCTTTTTCCCTGACCCTCTACTTTACCAAGCATGATGTCCTTCTCCAGGGACTTAGTCCCTACTGATAACGTCCAAAGTATGTGAGATGAAGTCTTGACATCCTCACTTCTAAGGTGCGTTCTGGCTGTACTTCTTCTAAGACAGATGTGTTCGTTCTGGCAGTACACGGTATATTCAATATTCTTCGCCAACACCGTAATTCGAATACATCAATTCTTCTTCCGTCTTCTCTTCCTTGTTCATTGTCCAGCTTTCACATGCATATGAGGCGATTGCGTGCACAGTCACACAACCATGGGTTGGTCAGGCATGCCTTAGTTCTCCAGGTGACATCTTTGCTTTGTTAACACTTCAAAGAGGTCTTTTGCAGCAGATCTGCTCAATGCAGTGTGTCGTTTGGTTTCTTAACTGCTGCTTCCATGGATGTTGATTGTGGAGCCAAGTAAAATGAAATCCTTGACAACGTCAATCTTTTCTCTGTTTATCATGGTGTTACTTATTGATTCAGTTGTAAGGACTTTTATTTTCATGTTGAGGTGTAATCCATACTGAAAGCTATAGTCTTTGATCTTCATTAGTAAGTGCTTCAATTTCTCTTCATTTTCAGCAAGCAAGGTTGTGTCTTTTGCATATCCCAGGTTGTTAATGAGTCTTCCTCCGATCCTGATGACCCGTTCTTCTTCATATAGTCCAGTTTCTCGGAGTATTTATTCAGTGTACAGATTGAATAAGTATGGTAAAAGGATACAATCCTGATGCACAGCTTTCTTGATTTTAAACCACGCAGTATCCCCTTGTTCTCTTCAAATGACTGCCTCTTGGTCTATGCACAGGTTCCGCATGAGCACAATTTAAGTGTTCTGGAATTCCCATTCTTCGCAGTGTTATCCATAATTTGTTATTCTGGCAGTTCCCTGTTGATGTTCTGCTGTAACCATTTTTTGAATTATCTTCAGCAAAATTTTACTTGCATGTGATATTAATGGTATTATGTGATCATTTGCATATTCTGTTGGATTGCCTTTCTTTGGAATGAGTATGAATATGGATCTCTTCCAGTCAGTTGCAGATCCTTATAATTTCTACTATTACCTGTCTTCATCCCCTACTTACTTATCAAGTTTGTAGTTGTGCAGATTGTTCAGTTGTTGTCTTTTAATGCTCAGCTCCCACCAGTGGGAGCAACATGTTTAAACCACATTGGAGGTTGAAACCTAGTGTGTACTCTCACCATTGACCCAGCAGGATACTGGCCCTTGCGTGGCCTTCCTGTCAGGGTTACTTGGCAGTGATTTTGGAATGCCACTCACTATTACAGGCATTCCTCATGGCCTAAAGCAGGCACCTAAGTATTAGGACTGTGGGATTCATTGTCTGTGATGAAAAGGTCAGCGGTTGTTTTATTAGTCGATAAGACATTGGACTTAAGATGACAATTAAAAAGCTAAATGTCAAAACTTGGGAGGCTGCATACCTTTGTTCTAACAAACCCGAGATACTTGTCAGTTGTCTAAGCTCCTTAAGGAGTAGCAAAGTAGGGTAAAAATGAAGTATACAATATGACAGATATCTTGAAATTACTAGGATTATAAAACAAATTCAGTGAGTTTAGTGAGGTGCACTAAATTTTAATGGTTTCTGTGTTTAATTTGAATATTCCTTTCAGTAATTAGTGAATCATCTTCATTAATTTACTTATTTGGGCTGCTTTTTTCAGTTTCCAGTTGGGAAATTGTGTAATTATTGACTTGCTGATCCAAAAAAATTACTTCTTTACAAGATAAAAATTAAATAAATAATATGCCAATATTGGCATTCCTTAAATTTAAAACACTTGACTTAACAGAAATATTGGCCACCATCAGATGATATCTAAGGTACTAGACTGAAATTCTTTAAAGGAGACAATTTTCAGATCACTATATTCTTTTCTTAATCAGTAAAACCAGCTGCTGTCAAGTCCATTCTGACTCAGGGTAACCTCATGGGGGTTTAAGAGGGACTCTCAAACAATAGACAGTCCAATTTTGGCAGTGGATATGAGTGACAATATTCTTTTCTTCCCTAGACATTTGTCGTACTCTGGTTATGGGTATAAGTATGCCCTCTTTCATTTAATTTCTTTCTTGTTAATTCCAGGGAACTCAGCTGTTCCATGAAATAATTTTACAAATGGTGGCCATTGTCCTGCTTCAGATCACAGATGTCCATGTGGCTCCACTAGTGTCTTAAGCATTATATAGGAACAAGGTCTTCCAGGACAAAGACAGCAGTACACTAGCGAAAAGTGAAATATGAATTAACTTAATATTAAGTGTGTAGTTCTTAAATTATTTTGAGGGTCACCAAAATGATAAAGCTTGTATTTTTCTGGTTCTTTACTTTGTGGAACATTTCAGTGAGACAGGGCCAAGCACAGTGTGTCCTTGCTCTTCAACTTTGTGTTGAGAAGGAAATAATAAGCTTGAATACTCATTTGCAGATAATCCTAGCAGTGGGAACCAATACTACTGCTAGAGATTCAAGAGGATTTGAAAAGAGATTTACTCATTTGGAAATGAGAGACAATATGGAGGTTGTAATGAAGGTAGTCTCGTGCCCAGCAGATCCCTGTCTACGTTCTAGTTCTACACTGCTGAACTTTCTCTGCTGTTGTTAGGTGCCATTGAGTTGGTTCCAACTCACAGTGACCCTGTGTACAACAGAACGAAACACTGCCTGGTCCTGTGCCATCCTCACAATCGTTGTTATGCTTGTGCCCATTGTTGCAGCCATTGTGTCAGTCCATCTCATTGAGGGTCTTCCTCTTTTTCGCTGACCCTCTGTCTTACCAAGCATGATGTCCTTTTCCAGGGACTGATCCTTTCTGTTAACATGTCCAAATAAGTGAGACGAAATCTCACCATCCTCTCTTCTAAGGAGCATTCTGGCTGTATTTCTACCAAGACAAATTTGTTTGTTCTTTTGGCAGTCCATGGTGTATTCAATATTCTTCACCAACAGTGATTCAAAGACGTTGATTCTCCTTCGATCTTCCTTATTCATTGTTCAGCTTTTCGTGCATGTGAGGCGATTGAAAGTACCACAGCTTGGGTCAGGCACACCTTAGTCCTTAAAGAATATCTTTATTTTTCAACACTTCAAAGAGGTCTTTTGCAGCAGATTTGCCCAATGCAGTGCACCGTTTGATTTCTTGACGGCTGCTTCCATGGGTGTTGATTGTGGATCCAAGTAAAATGAAATCCTTGACATCTTCAGTCTTTCTCCGTTTATTATGATATTGCTTATTGGTCCAATTGTGAGGTTTTTTGTGATTTTTTTTATGTCGAGGTGTAATCCATACTGAAGGCTGTGGTCTTTGATCTTCATTAGTAAGTGCTTAAAGTTCTCTTTGCTTTCAGCAAGAAAGGTTGTGTTATCTGCATATCTCTACCTTGGAGAAATTACTTCAGTCTCTGTGGACCACAGCTTCCTCATCTGTAGAACACAAATATACATTTGTGAATTGGTTGTATGAGCTAACCTAAGAACCTAAGTGCAGAGTGTGACATTGTCTCCATGGGAAAATGCATTTAGATTTTCCAACTAAACAATCGCAGGAATGCTTTTAGAATCCAGATGGCCATGGAGGTTGTGAAATACTAGGCCCGTGGCTGGTTTATAAATTGGGAACTATTGCAATGGAAATGTGAATTAATTTTTTACTGTGTTGATTAATCACAGACCCCAGAGAGTGTAAGTGAAGAACAGAGGACGCAGGAGTTGGTTGCAATGGAAGAGTCCAGGATTATAATTTTGAACAACCTCGAGGAACTCAAACAAAAAATCAAAGATATAAACGACCAGATGGATGAATCTTCCAGAGAGGTATAAGCCACAAGTTCACTCTTTCCCACCTCTCCATTTTCTTTCTTTCCTTTAGTTTAAAAATATTGACTCTCATGAGGGCACTGGCCTTGTAGGCTAAATCCATAGCTGTCAACATAAGCAAACAGTTGTTGAATGGGTACCATGTGAAGGGTACAAGTGCCCTTTTTTTTTACATTTCTTTCTTTCTTTTTTTGGAAATTGGGTGAGATAAACATGTTAAGCCGTTTTTTAAAATTGTGTTTTTTAGGGATGTAACCAGACATTCGCCATTTCAACATTCTTCCCATGTATAATTTAGTGACATTAATTTTTTTCATCATGTTGTGCCACCGTCATCATGATCCACTTCCAGCTTTTTCCATTACACTTACCAGAAGCTCAGTGTCTCCTAAGCAGAGTCCCCTTTTCTCCCTCCTTAGGTCTGTATACGTTTGCCTGTTCTAGATTATTTCATATTAGTGGAATCATAAAATATTTGTCCTTTTGTGACTGACTTATTTCACTCAGCATGATGTTTATGAGGTTCATCCATGTCATAGCATGTATCACAACTTCATTTCTCTATGGCTGAGTAATATTCCATTGTATGTATATACCACATTTTGCTTATCCATTCATTTATTGATGGGTATTTAGGCTGTTTCCATCTTTCGACTATTGTGCATAGTGCTGCAATGAACTTTGGTGTACATATGTCTGTCTGTGTTTCTGCTTTCCATTCTTTTGGGTATATACCTGGGAGTGGAACTGCTGGATCATATAGTAATTCTATGTTTAACTGTTTGAGAAACCATCAGATTGTTTTCCACAATGTCTATACTATTTTACATTCCCACCAGCAATAGATGAGGGTTCCTGTTTCTCCACATCTTCACCAACACCAGTTTTTTTTTTTTAACACGGCCATCTTAGTGGATATGACATGATATCTCATTGTGGTTTTAATTTGCATTTCCCTAATGACTAATGGTGTTGAGCATCTTTTCATGTGTTTATTAGCTATTTGTATATCTTCATGTCCTTTGCCCATTTTTTTGACTGGGTTGTTTGTCTTTTTATTGTTGAGTTGTATGACAAGCCATCTTTAATGTAGTTTATGTATACCTGGATTGGTCTTAACTAATGTATACTTGCTGGCTTGTCCCACAAGGTCTGTCAGCTGAGGGACCCTGGAGTTGGGTGTTTGAGTTCAAATGAAACAAACCTTTTCTGAGCATGCTTACTGTGAATCAGACATTGTGCTGACACTCAGGAGAGATGCATACGTAACTCAGATGTAGACTCAGCTTTCTATAGGTTTGCAGACTAGAAAGGCGACAGACACACATTTTATAACTGTAACAGAAGAAAGTTAGTGGCAATTCTTATATTACCTCCATGGAGTGAAAAGGAGCAAATAATTCTGTCTAGGGGGGACCTGCATGTTTATAATCACAGATGATGTGGACAGCCCTGTCAGGGTAAGGGAACTGCCCACTTGTCTTACTCACAGACCTTGGAAGCCCCTCCTGCTGGCACTGCTAGAAATGCAGGCCTTGAATGCTGGGCTGTGTGTAACTTTCACTTTTCTTGGTCTAGAGATAAAGAAAGACATAGCTGCTCCCAGGATGGTTCAAGCTTGAGCCTGAGTCTAAGTAAATAGGCAAAATATCACTGAGAAGTAGTCAGAAAAGGAGTTATAATAGAAAAATTCGGTGACAATTAACTTTCTTAGCAATTGTGTTCTGGTTTCTCTGGCTTTCTTCTGTAAGCCCTGAGTTTCATATGACTCTCTGGTGTGTTCTCTAGGCCCCAAGATACTGACTGATACAGTAGTATTTTTTGAAATTTGTAGCTACTAAAAATGCGTCTCTAAAGTAGGTAGTGAGAATTTCTCAGAATGGAAAACATTTCTGAACTCTGTTGTGTATTGTCAGTTGGATATGGAATGTGCACTTTTGGATGGAGAACAGAAATCTGAAACAACTGAACTTATGAAGGAGAAAGAGATTTTGGATCATCTAAACCAGAAAATAGCAGAACTGGAAAAGAACATTGTTGGTGAAAAGACCAAGGTAAACTTATATTTGAATGCAACTTTTATGGCAAAGTGGTGGTGCCGTTTGAATTTAAATGTTGAGTGTAATTACCATGATTTTTGATTTGCGTGTCATGTTCCTGGTGACAGTGGTAGTAGAGAAGAGTCGTCAGATCAGGTAAGTTGTTCCAAGTGAAGAGCTGTGAGGTACTGAGCAGATGCTGAGACAGCAGCGCGTGTATCACTTGTGGGCTTATGTTCATGACAGCTTATCATACTCAAGACGAACTGCTTTTTTCCACTAGCTTTTCTGTCTTTACTGCTGGTCCCCTGCAGGGATGGCTTAAGCATATTCAGATATGGTTGCCTCATTTCTTTTCATGTTTCTGTTTATTAAAAAGGTGAATGGGAGCCATTCATCTCATCTGTCTTGCCTTGTCATTGTCTTCAATGCAAGTGCACTGCTCTTTGAAAAATGCATTGATGTTTTGGGAGGGTCTTCACACACTGCCAGATGCAAACTGCCTGTGAAACACAGCTGACACTTACCCTGAAAAAGGCTTTATTCCACATTTCAGGCCACAACCTGAATGTTAGCTGATGTCTGTTAGGGAGAGGATGAAATATTACTAGCAGTTCTTAGAGTTCAGGGTGGTAGTTGGGTTTTTCATCTGTTTATTAATTTTCTCTTTGGTAAATACTATGCATCACTCTCCTTTCCCATTTGGAGTTAGTTTTAGCTGAATTAAACCAAATAAATAAATAAATAAAATTCCGGTTTAGGAAAGAAAAAGCAAATGAGCTTTGCCACATTCTTCCCTGTTTGCCGTGTTCTCCACTGAGCTAAGAAAAGCAAAAAAAGTTTCAACTTAAGTAAGTTCTAGTGGTAATGTGTGCAAAGAATTTCTGCTGAATGTGGCTTCCTTTTTAGGCCCTTCTTTGTTCAAGATCTATAAATAAGGGCATGTGATCTTGGTGCCAGAGAATGAGCTCAAAATGATGTGGGAAATGGAAGTCAAGTTAAAAGTTACACATTGATTTTTTTGGTTGCCTGTTTGTCAGAATTAAACTGCATGGCTTTTGCGTATTCAATTTTATGAATACTCATTCTATCTCCAGACTTTAAAAGAGTAAAGAATCTTTTTGGGTAGTAACTATACTTTTCTTTAAAAACTCAAAACCAAGTAAAGGATTCACTTTCTAATTTTGCTGTGTAGGAGGATCCAGTTAACAGCTTATGCTTTTCAGAGATCCTGCACTGCTTGATACAGCAAACAACTTTCGTTGGAGACGTCAGATGTGCTGTTTTGATACTTATTAGTATTATACGATTTATGTCATAGTGGAAAACTTTCAGGACAGAGGAATGAGATATGTTCCCTGTGAGTCCGTCCGCCTTCCTCACGCACGCAGTGGTTTATCTTTGTGTGGCCCACATACTGCATAGCCTATACATTCTATTTGTCTAACTGTCGTTAGTATCAAAGTCTACACAAAGTGAAGCAAGTCAAGTTAGTGCTAAATCTCACTTCGCAGGGAAAGCTGTGTTATATTCTTTAGGCCTCAGGGAGGTGGACGTCCAGGAACATGGAAGACCCAACCGGGGAGGCCACCTCCATCTTTCCTGTTGCTGTTTTGGTGGCTCGAAGAAGGTTATCCATAGGAGGGGGCCTGCTGGCAGTTTGAATTATGGAGCCAGCTCATGCAGCCTGTTAGAGGATTAGTTGGTCTTAGAAGGTGGGATTATCGTCTGTCATCATAAGGTGTGAAAAATGGTAGAAACCACTTCTGGGTGAGCGACTCCAGAGTAGAATAAGGGAAATAGAAACAGAAACAGGACTAGGTCTTGAATGGTGTTACTACATGTTATTGACACTCTAACTCAATAGAGACCCACCATTGCTTGGCAGTACTGCTGTGTTTCTCAAATAAGCTTCTTCTATCATTTTATGACCCAACAATTTCATACTTCCCTCTGCTCAAACCTCTGGCCCACTTTTCTCCCACTGGCACTGAGAAGACCTCACCACCTACTTCACTGAGAAGTTAAAAAGCATCATATCTTCTCACAACTAAAGAAAGCTCTTTCCTCCATTAGAGATTTTTAGATGTGCTCTGGGTGTCATCCCATCCCGCCCCGCCTTTACAATTGGTATGTTACTTGAAAGAGAGGCCTTTTTAACTATGAAGTAAAGGTATGAAGACCAGGTATTTTGAGAACAATTTTTGGTGGATCCTGTATTAATGCCCTGTGTCTTCATTAGAAAAATCAAATTGTTGATTATCTTTGCTTGTACGTAATCCTGGGTGACTAAATCAATCAGTGGTTCTCAACTCTGGCTGCATGTTAGAATCACCTAGAGAGATTTTTTTTTTTTAGAGTTGTATTTCTTTTTAAATTTTATTGTATTTTTGGTGAAAGTATACACAGCAAAACAGGTTCCCATTCAACAATTTCTACACATAATGTTCGTTGACATTGGTTACATTGTTCACATTGTGTCAACGTTCCTGTTATTTCTGTTCTAGTTGTTTCGTTCCCATTAACTTAGTCTCCTGCCCTCCCCACCCCCACCCCCGACAACCTTCTCATCCATGCTTTAGAGTAACTATTGTCCATTTGGTCTCATGTCCATAATTTTTTGAAAGAGTGCAGCACTCAAGGATGATATTCCTTTCTTTTTGACCTAACTGCTATTTAGTTAAAAGGTGACTTCAGGGGTACTTTCAGTTCAAGGTTTAGAGTATCTCAGAGCAACGGCCTTGGGGATTCCTCCAGTCTTAGTGGGTCCAGTCAGTCAGAATTCTTTCAGAATTTGAAGTTCTGTTCCACATTTTTCTCCCTTTCTATCAGGATCCATCTGTTGTGACCCTGACCAGAACATTCAGTAGTGGTAGCCAGGCACCATCTAGGTCTTCTGGTCTCAAGGTAGAGGAAGCATGGTTCATGGAGACGGTTGGTTCTGTGGTCCGGTTCCTTATCTGATTCTCGGGGTTCCCTCTTTCTCTTTTGCTTCAGACAAATACCTAGAGAAGTTTTTAAAGCTATCAATCCCAAGGCCTTATGCCCCTAGATTTCTGACTAAATTGGGGCCTGGGAAGCAGTATGTTTAAAAGCTCACCTAGATTATTCTAATGCGCAGTCAGGGTTGAGGGCCACAGAGCTAAGTGAACTGTGCTTTGTGAGTCTTCATCAAATTCCCTCTTTTCTCTTCCTCTCTTGTTGTTGTGAGCTGCCCATGACCCATGGTGACCCCATGCACAACAGACCAAATGCTGTCCAGTCCTGTGCCATCCCCATCAATGATTTTGGATTGGACCATTGTGATCTGTAGGCTTTTCATTGGTTAATTTTTGGAAGTAGATCACCAGGCCTTTCTTCCTAGTCTGTCTTAGCTCTGTTGAGGCCTGTTCAGCATCATAGCAATACACAAGTGTGACAGATGGGGTGGTGGTTGGGTATGGGGTTCATTGACTGGGAATTGAACCTGGGTCTCCTGCATAGAAGGCCAGAATTCTACCACTGAACCACTATTGCCTCTCTCTACCTCTAGTACCTTTATAAATATTTATTGAGTGGATAAATGAATAATTCATTTTGGATATAAATATAGGCCCAGTTTCATATACAGATTTCTATTTTAATTTAGCCATGAGTGATTTATCTTCGACTATGTATACACTCTGTGTTAAATAGATCTAGCAATGAATTTGTGATCTGACTGGATTTTGTTAGCACATGAAGAGAAGACAAGTTAATGCGAAAACATTGCTCACAGAAGTAGCTGTGTCTCCAGAGAAGACACATTCTGTTCTTGCCTTTTAAAATGCTTCCTTGTATATCCTGGATTTTCCTTGTAATCTTATTTTTTTAACAAAGTGAACTTTGTTAATTTTATTAAAAACAGATTTCAATTCACTTGCTAAAAATAAATCTTAAACAAAAACAAGAGTTTTGTTCTGTCCAGTTTGGGGTTTGGAAAATATCATTATGCCTGTAATAAGTAGACTATGAGAGAGCTGGTGGCGCAGTGGTTGAGAGCTTGGCTACTACCCAACAGACTGGCAGTTTGAATCCGCCAGCCAAACCTTGGAAACCCTATGGGGCAGTTCTGCTCTGTCCTATAGGGTCTCTATGAGTTGGAATTGAGTTGATGGAAACGGGTTTACTTTTGTTTGTTTTTTAAAATTAGACTAGGTGAGTTTACCAGTTTAAATCTTGATGGGGGGGAGTAACACTCAGTTTTAATATTTTACGTCTAAAAAGCAAGACTCCCCAAACCCTCAAATACTATTAATTTTGTTCATCAATTTATTTTACCTTCACTGTAGAAGTTGATACTTTCAGCTCAAATTAACTGCTTGCCTAGAGTTAATTTTCCTTTGAAAACTTCCTGGACAATAAATAGTAGAGAGGAGTATTCATTTCTTTCTGGTTCAGATGAGTCTCCTTCTGGCTTCTTGCAGGGGTGTTGTTACCTCTGTGGCCCTCTGTGATTTATGGCCCTGTCATAAATCCTGCCACTAGTCCTTTTTTCATCCTTCCCTCTACTTCCTTTCCTGGAGCTTTGGCCCCTCTGAGCTTCAGTTCTGAGATGCAGACAAGGGTCACAAAGGCAATGATAAACCACAGAGATGCTGCAGAAGGCTCTGATGCTGCCAGCTTGCATAATCCTTCTAACTTCCCCCTTGTATGGAATTGCAAAACGTTTTGAAAACTTCAGAAGGAAGGCGGTACGTAAACACAAGGTATTTTTTTTATTAGTTGTTTATCTATGCTTGTTATTATCAATAAGTAAAGTTTGAGAGCACCTGAGGAATAGTTTGGTGATTTTTTCAGATTTGAAACCTGTGTTTCAGACCAGTTCCTTTCCATATTATCAAATACTGTGTCTATGTTTCCTAGCAAATATAACTTTAAATGTTAGGGCATTGGACATAAGTCATTTAACTGGAATGAATAGTTTTCTTTTTTTTCAAACTTTCTTTTTTGAACTAGAATTGCTGCAAGGTTTGGCAGTACAGTATCTAGAAATAGAACTTTTTTTTTTAGATAAAATTATTTTGCTATGTAAATGGGGCCATCTTTAATCCAGAGATAAGGAAATAACACATTTTCTTAGCCAAAAGACAACAGTGTGTATTGCTGGTTTTATTTAGGGGAAAAATATTAATTCTGAAACTAGAGGCTAAAGCTGACCTGTCTTCATGGCACCAGTTTCACTGCAGATGAACACGTGGGTGTCCCTTTTTCTGTAGTGATGTCGTTGCCCTCTCCGGCTCCTGCATGGTAGGTGTGTCCAGGGAGCTAACATGCCTTACAGATTGAGGGCATTTTCTTTATGTTCTGCTGAAGTTTAAGTTGTTGCGGAACCATTTTAGATTGAAACGTGGAGTAGGAATGCTATTTTCACTTTCTTTTGTTTCCTAGCAAAGGTGTTGAAGTAATACCCTGCCCTACATTAAGTAGCTGTTCTGCCATTTTTCAGCCAGAATTATTAAAATGCCAGATTATTAAAACAGATTATTAAAAATATCACCACCCTCTGCTTGTTAAGAAATGATTAAGGTTGAAGGAGTTAGTTAAGGATGGCATAGAAAGCAAAGGAGATCTCTTCTAGTTCTAATCCTGAGGTAATTAAAAATATGGTAAATGTGCATGAGAGAAGACCAGAGTAGTCTCATAGTTTTGAAATGGATATGGGAAAAGTATAAACTTTAATGATAGAACTGAGATGTCTTCAGCCCTTAGCAAGACTTGAGAATTTCTGATATATGTATACATCTTGAAGGCTGTGTTAAAGAAGACATGTCCCTCCCTGAAAATGCAAATTAAGTTTGAGATCTGATGGGATTTTAGATTCTGAATTTGCAAAATTGTTCTGGAGCCAGGAAAGAGAAATCAACAGGCAAGTTTATGTTAATAATTTAGTTCTATTCTCAGTTTGACTTCTGGATTTAAACATTTTGAGAAAAAATGCATATATAAATCTGAATATATATTACTAAACTGTCCATGAAATTTTAAAATTTAAGCAGAAAGTAGAGACTCGAACTGGTATAGATATTAATGTTGTATAGTTTTAAATTTAAACCACAACATCTTATAAAGAATCTATATCTTTACAGAAGAAATCAAGGCCGTTCAGATAAATAAATTGCTGTTGTTGCATGCCATCGAGTCAATTCCGACTCGTACGGATCCTATAGGACAGAGTAGAACTATCCCATAGGATTCCCTAGTCTGTAGTCTTTATGGGAGCAGATTGCCAGGTTTTTTCTTCAGCAGAGCCACTGGTGGGTTTGAGCCACCAACCTTTATGGTTAGCAACCCGGTGCTTAAAGATTGCACCACCAGGGCTCCTTAAATAAATCATAGTAAGTATAATTTTAGGAGGCGTGTGCTGTTGCATTGTGGGGATTGCAGCTAATGTCACAAAGCAATATGTGTGTGAATTTTTGCATGAGAAATTGACTTGAGCTGTAAACTTCCACATAAAGCACAATAAAAGTTAATCTTTATTAATTAATGAGATATTCAAATAGAAAGAAAAAAATGACTCTGAGATAGTCTCCTTTCCTTCTTACTGCGGTTATAGTTATGAATTCAGCTTGAGACCCAAAGAAACTATTCACACAAAAATAATCAATTACTTTCAAATTTATTCAAAATTCAAGTGAGGTTTTCAGTGTTGTAATATTGTTAGATAATATAAAACAAACTCAGATATATTTACTTACAGCCTGTTCACTACAAGTGAAAATAAAAAGCATTTAGGGTTTTTAAGTAGGCAGATTTTAGGAAATTGAAGGCAAATGGCTCAGCCCTAGAGAGAACTACACAGATACCATCCCAGAACCTCTAACTACATTTAACTGCACTGTCTCCTCTAAGAAAGGGGACGAGTTCACAATCTTTGGTGCCTTCTACCACGTTAATCATTATAAAGGACACAAACTGCACTGTCTCCTCTAAGAAAGGGGACGAGTTCACAATCTTTGGTGCCTTCTACCACGTTAATCATTATAAAGGACACAAAAGAGATGCTCAGAGTAGCAGAATTTCTGATACAAACAAACTAGCATCAGTAAGCAGGTTCTTGCTACTTCAGAAGAGAAAAAGATTGTTTCCAGGAAAGAGCAGGTAGCTGTATGAATTGATTTATCAGTTAAAAGTGTTGTTGTTGTAGTTTCTTTTTTTTTTTTTTTTTTGATGGTGGAAATTCCTTTTGTCCTCCTTCAGCCCTATTTTACTTTGCAGATACTGCCCACGTTGGACTTCGAAGCAGTGAGAGATAAATCTGTGCGGTGTTAAGTCACTGAGATTTCTGAGTTTGTTACCAAAACATAACCTGACTAATACAGCATGATATTTGAAATATGGAAGTAACGGAAGAAACCACTAGAAAAGATGAAAGTGATTATTTCTCAGGATCAGGAAATTAAGATGGGATGCTTGGGGCAGAAGACTGCTGTTTTTCACACTTATAGAGCAATATGACCTTTTCAAACTCAGCATGTCCACTTGGATGTCTAGTAGACATCTCAGATTTAGTATGTTTAAAACAATGTTTGGCCCCAAAGCTGCCCTATTTCGTATCAGATGATGGCAAGTAGAATCTTTTGGTTGTTTAACCTCGACTTATTTTTCCCCTGCAATCCATACCCGACCCATCAGAAAATTCTTCAAAATGTATCTGGAATCTGACCATCTCATACTTCCTCCACTGTCACATCCTGGTTCAAGCACCTATCATCTCTCACCTGGATTCCTGCTAATAATCTCCCAGATCTCCATGCACAGCAGCTAACATGTTTCCTTTAAAACATAAATCAGATCATGTTATTCCTTGTCCCATAACCCTCCAGTTGTGCCTGGTGTCCCTCAGGACCAGCATGAGCCAGCCTCTGTTATTGCTCTGACCTGAGCTCACTCTGCTCCATCCACACTGACCTCCCTGATAAGAACTGACTTTAAGTTAAGACCTTGAGGCTCTTGGTGTGGTGAAGAAAAAGATGGTGGAGGAAAGCGCAGGCGGGGAAAGCACTTGTAGAGGGTTGTCAGGTGGACAGTGGCATAGACTTCATCAAGGTGATTCCCTTAGAGAACAGAATTAGAACTAATGAGGGGAGAGAGGCCGACTTCACTCTGATGTAAAGAACTATTAATTAGGAATGCCTTACAGTGGAATGGGCTTTCTCCAAAAGCAGTAAGCTCCAGTCTTCGGAAGTCAGAAAGGATTCCAACACAAAATATGCCACAAGAATTTCCTGAACTGGGGAGTGGTGGTCAGAGTAGATGTCTTCTCAGGTCCCTTTTCAACTTAAGGTTCTATGATTTAAAAGAAGGCATTCCATTTTAATTCATTTAAGTTGATTAGGTTCCTATTTTTACCATCTGCGTATGAAAAGGTGCTACATATGCCTTGCTATTAGGGTAAGTGCCTAACCCATTGCTGGCGAGTAGATTCTGACTCATAGCGACCCTATAGGACAGAGTAAAACTGCTCCATAGGGTTTCCAAGTAGTACTTGGTAGATTCAAACTCCTGACCTTTTGGTTAGCAGGGTAATCGCCTGGAAAAAAAAAAGTATAATTTTATAGGACTGTTTCATAACTACATCTTTTAAAAAAAAAAAAAAAACTACCATGATATACTTAGACACCAGTTTTTTATTTATACCAGGTCACGTAGAGTGCAATTAGGAAGGTAAAGTGTTGGCCATCTTCCTTACAGAGGGTTCGCACCGTGCTTTTGTTTAGCCTGAGGATGTACCCAAAATTTGCTTTGAGTGTTCAGAGCATCACAGTATCCTGGTGAATGTCCAGGGCACTTTGGCATGTGTGACATTGGAGGGGTTTAGTGTAATCTTCTCCTTTGTCTTCTTTCTCTGACTCCTGAATGTTCTGATCTTTTTTTCCACAGTCCCTGTTTTTTTTTTTTTGGTTAGTCATCATGGGGCCATCTATATCTCCTCAGTAAATGTCATACTTTTTGTGTGTCTAAGCTACCTAATATAACTTACCCTTGCTTCTCTGCCAGTCTTGCAGAACTCTGTCCAACAACAGCCAGCGCAGTAACACGTTTACTAGTGCTCTCAGCCTCTGAATTAGACGCTGTCCTTGGGATCATAGTTTCTTATTGCTTAAGCTCTAAAGTTTGCCAAGTAGCTACTAGAATGGTTTCATATGACCAGAGTATCAGCTAGTGCTCCAGAACTTCTCTGACCTGAGAAGAGAATTTTAATAATTTCCAAAACTTGCTTAATAAATGCCTTAAACAAATTGGGCTATAACGGTACTTGGGGTAAATGCCCCTTTCCTTTGTCTGGTTCTCTGACAAGTGACTCTTTGCAAGGCTATGTTATGGATTTTGTTGGCATTTATTTTGTTCTTTGTTGACCACTGACCAACATTCCTATTGCTCCTTCTGCTTTTTTAACATTGTGGCAGGAGGGAAGAAGTGGGGGAAGGTCATTGTCAGTACCCAACAAAGTGGACCACGTTTTGACAATGCAGAAATGGGGCCACCATGTCTTTACTTCCACTTATACTCCTTTTTCCTAGTCACTAACAAGATATGTTTCTATATGTTTCATGGAATATCTAGTGTTTGTATACATTTGTTTGTATTACCCTTGGAAAATGTTCACTAACACGTGCTTGGGGTGTGAAGATAATTTCTATTCTTCTATTTTCTGATTTCTGAACTTCAGGAGAAGGTAAAGCTTGATGCTGAAAGGGAAAAACTAGAGAGGCTTCAGGAGCTTTACTCCGAGCAGAAGACCCAGCTGGACAATTGTCCTGAGTCCATGAGGGAACAATTACAGCAGCAACTGAAGAGGGTCAGTAGCAAACAGGAATGCACCAGTTTTTTGTTTGTTTTTAATTAAGTTCCAATGCCTGTGACTTATACTTTCATAGCATAAATTTGTATAAATTCTGGTCATTAGATACTTTTAAGATGGAAATATGCATGCTGTAAGTCTGTATAATTCTATGATAATCAGTTTAAAAATTCCTAGTTAAAATTCTTCACCTATTTATAATGCAAACATATTCCTGGAGTTACTCTTTGTAACAAAAGAAAATAGCTGTTTTGTTACAAAGAGTAACAACATCTTTTGTTACCAAGATTGTAACATTTAAATCAATTGACATCTCTCCTTTTATTCTCTGTGGCAGCTTGAGTGCTATTTACCCTTGAATGTATTTTTTCCCCCTTTTCTTAGGGTCACTATAAGTCAGAATCGACTTGATGGCAAAGGGTTTTTTTTTTTATCTTAGCTTGATTTTACACCGTTGTTTAAAAATTATCCCATTCTCTGGTTTGCTTCCCTCCCTCATCCCCATTTTCTTTTTCTTTCCGGTTCTCGGTTCTTAGTGACATTGAACTCCTTAGCATGACCACAACAATCAAATACTGGAAGCAAAGATGCAGGGCTTTGTTACTGCCCTCAAGACTTTGTCAGACGAGCGTCACAATTTTTAAAAACTTAAGGCAGCATAGCCCTGCCAATTTAAGTTTATCAGCAGTGCTTCACACATCCACGCTGGTTGTCTTCTGAAAACTAGAATTCCTCCGTGGATTGTTTTGCAAACACTGGAATGGTCACTTCGTAGCTTCTTGACAACTTGCTTGTTTCGTCTAAACTGTGAACCTGAGGAATCATCTTCAACAGACTTGGACCTTTAAAGGAGTCACATAATTGTAATTGGTCCTAAGTGAATCCACAGAGTAGGAAGGAAGTCTAGTTTCATTCATGTTATTATATCTATACCTTCTTGGGAGTGGGCAAGTGGAAACATCAGTTGAGATGACACATTTGAAAATGTTTAAAATGACCTTTGATGTGAAAATATTTAACACCTCTGAGAGCATGACTAAGTAATGAAAATTTACAGTTAAAACTTTTCCCTGTATATCAGAGCTTGAAAGCTTCTTAATAAAAAGTATCCAGTATTCTGTTCTCCAGGAATAAAATCCTGAGTAACTCTTTACCAATCCCTTTGGCTTAATCAGTGTAAAGTTCACTTATTTCAAGATAAGTCTATTCATACTAGGAACTATCTGTGCTACCGTAATCCCACTTCGCTTCTGATCTCAAATATTTTAGAATACCACTTCATTATAAAACTTCCTCCAAGGCATTTAAACTAGATTCAAAAACTTGGTTTATTACAAGTAACTTTATTAGGTGGCAATTCACACGAAATAAAAAAAAAAAAAATGAGTAGAAAAAAATTTTCTATGTTGTCTCAAGTATTATACCTAAGGTAAGTTCTAGAAAGATTTTGCACATAAACCATAGATTTATGGCTGGACTTACATCTAAATCATTGCTTTAGAGTCAGAATATATTTTTCATCTGATTGTGATTTGATGAGAAGTGTTTGATATGTAGTTGATATGGGCCTACCAATGGAATCGTTCCCTGGAATATGTTGTTGTTGCTGTTACGAGTTCCAACTCATAGCGACCCTGTGTACAACAGAATGAAACACTGCCCAGTCCTGCGCCATTCTCACAGTCTTTGCTGTGCTTGAGCCCATTGTTGGAGCCACTGTGTCAGTTCATCTCATTGAGGATCTTCCTCTTTTTTGCTCACCCTCTTCTTTACCAAGCATGATGTTCTTCTCCAGGGACTGGTCCCTCCTGATAACATGTCCAAGGTATGTGAGATAAAGCCTTGCCATCCTTGCTTTTAAGGCGCATTCTGGCTTCATACATTCCACGTTCTGATTATTAATGGATCTTTACAGCTGTTTCTTCTCATTTGAATAATGCCACATCAGCAAATGAAGGTCCTGAAAGCTTTATTCCATCTATGTCATTAAGGTCAACTCTACTTTGAGGGGAGCTCTGGTGGCACAGTAGTTAAGAGCTCGGCTGTTAACCAAAAGGTCGGCAGTTCGAATCCATCAGCTGCTCCTTGGAAACCCCATGGGGCTGTTCTCCTCCGTTGTACAGGGTCGCTATGAGTCAGAATCAACTTCACAGCAGTGATTTTTTGTTTTGTTTTTGGTTTCTACTGTGAGGAGGCAGCTCTTCCCTAGGTGTATTCTGAGTACCTTCCAACCTGATGCACATATCTTCTGGCACTGTATCAATGTTTCACTATTCATAAGGTTTTCCCTGGCCAATGTTTTTAAAAGTAGATTGCTAGGTCCTTTTTTCTACTCTCTCTTAGTCGGGAGGCTCCACTGAAACCTGTCCACCATGGGTGGCCTTGCTGGTGTTTGAAATACTGGTGGCGTAGCTTGGAGCATCACAACAACATGCAAGCCACACAGTATGGAAAACTGACAGATGAGTGGTGGATCTACAATTAGGAGACTTTTTTTTACTATCGTTGGATCCCTGGTGGCTTAGTGGTTAAGAGCTTCCCTGCTAACCAAAAGGTCAGCAGTTCAAATCCACCAGCTGCTCTTTGGAAACCGTATGAGGCAGTTCTACTCTGTCCTATAGGGTCGCTATGAGTTGGAATCGACTCAGTGGCAACGGTTTCTTTTCCCCCTATCGTTGGCTCTACAACCAGTTTGTCCTTTAATGTTGGACAAGTCATTCAACCTCTGTGGTCTTCAAAATCTTCATATTTAAAATGAGGAGGTGCTACTAGGTGATTTTCATCATGTTCCCCAAGTCCCAAGAGTATACAGTTAAAATGTTTGACCATAGAGCCTAAGGAGTCCCGGTGGTGCAGTGGTTAAGTGCTCAACTGTTGTTAACTGAAAGGTTGGCAGTTAGAACTCACCAGCGGCTCCGAGGGAGAAAGATGTGACAGTCTGCTTCCTTAAAGATTACAGCCTTGGAAATCCTGTGAGGCAGTTCTCCTCTGTCTTATCAGGTCGCTGAGAGTCGTGATCCACTCGACAGCAATGGGTTTGGTTGGTTTTATAGAGCATCCCATTGAAATTTGCTTTCAGAGTTGCCATTGAGCTGTCCTGGGTTATTACTGCAGTCTCTCATGGCCATGTAACGTCTGTTCCTCTACCTTCTGTCTCCCCACTAGTCAAAGAAAACATGAAGATGTGCAGGAAACTTCTGCTTCATAAATTCTCGTAAAAGTTGCTGGAAAGACAAAAGAAAATATGTTGAATTTTTTTTAATGCAGCTGTTTTATTTCCTTTCATGACTGACCTGTGAGCTTGCCAGGCAGCTGAGATTTGTAATGTTCTTTTAGTGATGAAATTTAGTTAAAATTTGCATTCAAGTAGTCATACACTTGACTCTGAACTTCCTGTATATATTATTCTGTGCTCAATTAAACTACTCCAGCCCCTACATTCCACTCCCTGGATTCTTATTCTTCTCTAAAAGCCTTTAAACCCCCACCCCACCACCCACAATAGTTTTTCTCTCAGAGTGTAAGCTTACCTACACACGTTCTAGTGGCTTGGATAACTTGATCAAATGATTACACCAGTGAAATCTGAGTGCTCAGTGTAGCTTTAATTTTCAACTTTCCTGCCTAGTGTGCTATTATTTTTATGTGGTGGCTCACACATATACTAGAAGTACATCAGTGACTGTGGCCTTCATGCAGGGTTGAGATAACACCTGTTGCATGTTAATGAGATGTGGAGTAAGGAACTGACTAGCCTAGTGTGTGAGCTGTTAACCGTCTTCCCATTTTGACTGAAGATTTTTCTAAGCAAGAAAAAGGGGCTTATTATTATTTTTTAATCTTGGTAGTCTTTACAAATTAAGCTTAATTGAAATACCTTTAAAAACTTGAGTATATATATCTGTATGAGTAAATATATCAGTTGTTTTGTTTCAGATATTCAGATCAAAACTAAAGATATTTTGCGTCAAGACATAAACTTGAGTTATGTCTTAATTCTTTAAGTAGTGACTAGACTTGGTCCAAATTTATTAATTCTTTTAAAAGTTATTGTGGAACTAACAGATAAACTTGGAATGTCAGTCAATAAAATTGAAACCACGACCACATTCCGTGTGGCCAAATAAAATGTAAAGAAGTGTTAGGAAACACTGAATATGTTTTCAACTTGTGTTTTCCTGGCTCTTAACCTTTGTAAATTCACAGTCTGTGTTGACATAATAATCTTGTTGCTGTAGTGTTGCTGGTAATTACATGGTAGCTAATAGCCCTTCTATGAGTCATTCCCAGAATGAAATTCATTCCAGAAGATAGAAATATATTCCATTCTATTAAAAAACTTTATCATTTATATAAAAACTGGGTGCAGAGGTGGTAGAGTGAATTTAAATAGTGACTCAGAGCTGGTTTATCTTATATTGGTTTATCCAACTTTATCTGATGTTTCGATTGGAAAACAAAGTTCCTGGCTATTTAACCTATGTGGATCTTTGGCCAGCATAGTCCAGCTGCCTCTTCTTTGGGCCACAGAGTATTTATAAATTGTATTTAAAAAAAAATCTTCTGCACATGCCACATTTATAGTTCTGTGAAAGTTTCTAAAAAGCAAGGGATGTTTAAAAGTGGAGATTGGAGAACTATTTTACAACATGTACCCATCTCTGCACAAATACAGATGCATGAATGCGATGATTCATTCCTAAGCATCTCAGATCGGAGAATACCTATCCTAGACCACCTGATTTTCATGATCTCTGACTTTCCTTACATGTCCTCAAGATTATTCCCAGGGTAGTGACCTTTAACCTTTTAAATCATCCTTTGTGACTGATGAATACTGTGTATCCACTCTTTTCAGTAAAATGCGTATAGACAAAGGTTTGTAAACATTTTTAAGGGATTCTAGAAGCCTAATTTAAGAATCACAGTCTCCAATGTTCCTGATTGCCAGTCAATAAAACTCTTTGGGCATGCATTGTATATACATATTTATCATTTTATATATATTATATATATATATAATTATATACTTAAACTGCTCTACATATATGTACATTAGAAAACATTTACCAAGAAATTGAAAAAGAAAAGGAAAAAACTTTTTAGTATACTTTTAAATATAAAAAATGTATAATATTTTTCCTCACATCTCATTCGATTGTGTTGTGTGCCGTTGAAGGTGCATATATTCTTCTTAGAGACCTCTAGTCTGTATAATCTTGAATTTAATCTCTGTATTAAAGTCTTGTTTCATTTGAAAATTTGTGCAACATAATTTTCTCTGGAGACTGTCACATCTTTGGTCTGCAGATAATGTTTAGGCCATTTATGGAATTCTTGTAGTATTTCATGATCCATTTTAAAGGCACCTAATAGGTTTAAAATAAGAATTCCTATGGTCATAGAGGTGAAGTAAATGTTCCCATCCTTTCATTTCCACTCTAGCAGTTACTGCTGTACGGTTTAACTTCAAAAGAGAGGATTATCATATTCTAACTCTAGTCAGTGTTGTGATTGGAAAAATATTTTGAACTGTCTGCTTTTAATAATTGCTTCTTCAAACTAGATGGTGCCCAGCTACCACCAATGGCCACCCTGACAGGGAACACAACAGAGAGTCCCTGATGGCACAGGAGAAAAGTGGGGTGCAGAACTCAAATTCTAATAAAAAGACCAGACTTAATGGTCTGACTGAGACTGGGGAAACCCTAGAAGACATGGCCCCTGGACTCTGTGTTAACCCAGAACTAAAACCATTCCCAAAGCCAACTCTTCAGAAAAAGAATAGACTGGACTATAAGACATAAAATGATACTTGTGAAGAGTGAGCTTCTTAGTTCAAGTAGATACATGAGACTAAATGGGCAGCTTCTGTCCAGAGGCGAGATGAGAAGGCAGAGAGGGTCAGGAGCTAGTTGAATGGACACGGGAAATCAGGGGTGGAAAGGAGGAATGTGCTGTCACAGTATAGGGAGAGCAATTAGGATCACATAACAATGTGTGTATAAATGTTCATATGAGAAACTAACTTGAACTGTAAACTTTCACATAAAGCACTATAAAAAATAGTAATAATAATTGCTTCTTCATGTTAAGACTGCAGCCATTCTGGTGTGTCTTGTTTTCATTGTCTTTTCCTCAAAGGATGCTGATTTGTTGGATGTTGAGAGCAAACACTTTGAAGACCTAGAATTCCAGCAGCTTGAACATGAGAGCCGTCTGGATGAGGAAAAGGAGAACCTGACCCAACAGCTCCTGCGTGAAGTGGCTGAGTATCAACGGAACATTGTTACTAGAAAGGTAATTTTGCCAGGTGTCATTAAATGTTAAAAAAAAAAAAAAAAAAAAAAAAATTTAAAATATACTCCTTGTATGTGACAATAAAGATAGTTAATATAGCTTTAACTTGCATCTGTATGCCTACATGTCTTTGTATCTGAGTACTGTGTGTTTAATTACATATCATATTTAGCAGATATGGATTCTGCTATATATATGGCAAATGGTGCCCTAAACTAGACACATTGACTTTACAGTCATTGTTACATAATGTTACAGATGCATTTTTTAATAATATTCTGTTTTTTCTTTTATATGGAAACCAAGGCATACAAAATCAGAAATTTATAGACATTTGTTTTAAATTACTTCCTTTGCAACCATAGTAACTAGATTCAGACTAATTCTGTGAACAAAGTCTATTTTGGGATTTCCTCTGTTTTCCTTGCTCAAGGTTATCAAAACTGGCTGATGGCTTATTTCCATTAGAAGTAGCTCATGGAATTCGACACCAATTACTGACCCCCCCAACACCCAGCACCCAGATACCCAGCCTAGAATTCAGCACTTGCTCCAGAATTCAGAATCGCACCCAGTGCTCTGTACTAACCTGATGAAATTGAGGGAGGAGGAGGAAAAAGTGACTTCTTAACTCTCAGTTTAAGAAAGAAATTCCATTGTTGTTTTTTCCCAGGAGGTATCTCCCAAGACGATGTCAAAAATTCATTTATAGTCTAAAATAAGATTTCCTGTTTACATCCACGTTCTTCAAAATAGACTTTAAATCACTTGAACTGTGTTGGCCTTAAGTAAAGAGAAATGTTGAGCCTGGCAGGTAGAAGAAAAAGCCTCACAATCTCTGGGCAATAATCCTTGCCTGTGGGGCCGTTCTGCTGTGTCCTGTAGGGTCGCTATGAGTTGGAATCAACTCAAGGGCAATGGGTGGTTTTTTTTTGGTTTTATGGTTGTCCTGAATCAGAAACGACTAGACAGCAACCAACAAGAACAATCAGCTAAAAGTCCCTAAGTGGCACAAACGATTTGCACTTGACTACTAACCTGAAGATTGGTGGTTCAAACCCACCATCAGCTAAAATGTGGTCACTGTTATCTGAGTTGTAAATACCTTGTCTGTCTTTTCCAGGACAGACTGGCAAATCTTTGAATGTCTAATCTACATGTATCTATGATAATCTCTTTTCGTCCAGGAAAAAATTTCTGCATTGAAAAAACAAGCAAATCACATTGTCCAGCAGGCTCAGCGGGAGCAAGATCATTTTGTGAAAGAAAAGAATAACTTAATAATGATGCTGCAGAGAGTAAGTGTTCCCATGTGAGCGCTGCTCGCAGTAAAACGCAGGTTCTGCTGGGGAAAGTTGCCTTCTTCAAAGTAAATGCCTGTGGGTAATGAATGTCTTTATCATGTAAGAAAGACTTTTATGTACCTTTTTATTTAATAGTGAATGTCTTTTATAATTTAAGAAAGTCTTTTCTATACATTTTTATTTAACCCTCCACATTAGTAAACTGATGGTCTGTGAATGATTAACTGTAATTCAGAAAATAAGCAGAGACATTTTCTTCATGATGTTTTTTTCCACATTGTGAAAATCGAAACTATGAAAAATCTATACTTTTTCTTATTTTCCTCCTTTAGAAAATCATATTTTTCTTCCAAAAGGTAAAACGCATTTGGACAACAATTTTGAGTAGGCTTAAGGAAAACTGCTTGTTTTACTGCTGTCAAATATTTTGGCTCAGCTGCTTTAGTGTTTTGAACTCTTATTACTTATGTGCATTTCTTCCTGGAAAATGCTTCATTGAATTTAGCTTGACTCAACTGGACAGGTAGATACCCCGTGTATTATGGTTAGAGGGGTGGCAAGGTCTGTCCTCACAAAGAGACTATGTCCCCATCTGCCCTGGGACCTGAAGTGGCTACATGCCCAACCAGTTGCCTTCAAGCTGATGCTGACTCATGGCTACCTCATGTATGGTCAGAGTAGAACTGTGCTCCATTGAGTTTTCAGGGGCTGATCATTCAGAAGTAGGTTGCCTGTTGTTTTTTCCAAAGCTTTTCTGGGTGGACTCGAACTGACAACCTTTTGGTTAGCAATTGGACATGTTAAAAGTGTGTTATGTAAATATTTGTACCGCTCAGGAACTCCTCTTTGCCCAAAGACAGTAAACTGCAACCTGTAGCCTAACTTCCTAGCATGGGCCCTAATCTAGGGATAAGGAAAAGACTCAGAGATAAGACACTAAAACTATTGAAGTTGATGGGCAGTCTTACCACCGAGCCATGCATGTACGCCCAAATGTGACTCAGAATGGGGAGCAAGAGAAAGAGTCTTAGATCCAGAATGATGGATTATAGGATGAGGTTGTTCCATGGTCCCACCTAGAAGAAACATTATAGCCAGAGAATTCCCTTCTTAGCTATTTTTAAATTGGGAAGACAGAGGAAATTTGTCCCTCACATGGAATTAGGAGTCCACCTGAGGTGCCTCTGCACCCACACAGATCTGATGGCTGTTCTTCTGCTTCTTCAGCTCCTAGCAATCTCTGAGTGGAGTTGTATTTTCCACCTCTGCTCTGACGGTGAGTTCTGATGCTGTTACTTTCCCCACCGCCATTTTACCCTTAGCACTCAATATTCAGAAGCACAGCTTAAATGAGATAATGTGATACATAGTACTCAAGTTTTTTCTGAAATTTTAGCAAAGGAGAAAATTCCCTTAGTGATAGATTTTTTTAAATGAGTAAGCACAATTACAGATATAACATTTCCTGATTAAAAATATGAAATACATTTCTATAGTAATCTATACTTATTAAGGGAGCCCTGGTGGTGCAGTGGTTAAGAGCTCAGATGCTAACCAAAAGGTTGGCAGTTTGAATCCACAGCTTCTCCTTAGAAACTCTATGATGCAGTTCTACTTTGTCTTATAGGGTCACTATGAGTTGGAATTGACTCGACAGCAACAGGATACTCATTAAGATTTTTATTTTCCCAAACTGATCTATAGATACATCTCAGTCCCAATCAAAATCCAAACAGACTCTTTTCGGAGAAATTGACAATTGATGCTAAAGCTTATGTGAAAATGCAAAGGGCCTAGAATAGCTAACTTAACTTTGAATGAGAAAATAAATTTGGAGAATTTATACATTTAATTTCAAGGTTTAATATAAAACTATAGTAATTAAGACAGTGTGGTGCTGACATACAAATAGATGTATAGATCAATGGAACTCAACAGAGTCCAGAAATAGACTTCCATGTTAATTTTTGATAAAGTCTCCAAGACAATTCAATAGGAAATAAAAATCTTTCCAACAAATGGTGCTGGAGTAAGTGGATAAACATGAAAAAAAAAAGAACTTCAACACCATCCTGACACCATACATAAAAGTTAATTTTGAGACAGATCACAAACCTAAACGTGAAAACTAAACTGACAAAGTTTCCAGAGGAAAGCATAGGAGTGCAAATACATCTTCATGGCTTTGGGGTAAGCAGAGACTTTTTAAAGGGGAAATGACGAACAACTTGTATTCAGAAAATATAGAAAACTCCTAAATTCACTACTAATAAGATAAACACCCAGTAACAAAAACAAAAATTGAATAGGCGTTTCACAAAAGAAGATGAATGAACGGCCAATGTTATGGATTGAATTGTCTCCCCCCCCCCCCCCAAAAATGTGTGTCAGCTTGGCTAGGCCCTAATTCCCAGTATTCTGTGGTTGTCTTCCATTTTGTGATTTGATACGATTATCCTATGTGTTTTTTATCCTAACCTTTATGATGCTACTGAGGCAGGACTCAATCTACAGGATTAGGTTGTATCTTGAGTTATCTCTTTTGAGATATAAAAGAGAGAAGTGAGCAGAGAGGAGAGTGACCTCCTACCACCATGAAAGAAGTGCCAGGAGCAGAACTTGCCCTTTGGACCTGGAGTCCCTGTGTTGAGAAGCAACTAGATCAGGGAAAGAGTGATGACAAAGACCTTCTCCCAGAACTGACAGAGAGAAAGCCTTCCCTGGGAGCTGGTGCCCTGAATTTGGACTTCTAGCCTCCTAGACTATGAGAGAATAAATTGCTGTTTGTTAAAGCCATCCACTTGTGTTATTTCTGTTATGATAGCTAAGACAGCCAGTAAGTCTCATGAAAAAATACTCAACATCGTTAGTCTTCTGGGAAATACAAATTAATCCAGTGTTAAGGAACATTTGGAAAAAATATTTTTGGGCTGGATATTTTATTTCATAAAGTAAAATGCACAGATCTTAAGTACACAATTTGATTCTTCCATAGAAACAGAACATTTCTGAGAAAGTTTTCTCATGATCCTTTCCAGTCAATCCCCACCCCATAAGCAAGCACTGTGGCCTTGCACTAGTTTTGCCTGTCTTGAACTTCACATAAATGGTATTATATAATATGCACTCATTGTGCCTAAGTTCTTTCATTCAGCATAGTGTTTTTTAAATACATCCATGATATTGCATGTATCAGTAGGTAGTTCGCTCCTTTTTATTCTTGAGTAGTTATTGTGTTACATAAACATACCACAATTTTTTTTGACCTATTCTCTTGTTGATAGACATTTAGGTTGTCGCTAGTTTTTTGGCTATTTTTAGTAAAACTGCTTTAAATGGTCTTGTGCAAGTTTTTATGAAGACATGTTTTCATTTCTAGTGTGTAAATATTTACTAGTAGAGTTACTGGGTCATAGGATGAGTGTATGGTTAATGTTTTAAAAATAAAACTGTCAAACAGTTTCTGAAGTGGTTGCACCATTTTACACTCTCTTTAGCAATGTATGAAAGTTCCAAGTGCTCCATATCCTGTCAACATTTGGAATTTTCAGTTTTTAACTTTAGTCATTTTAGTTGGTAATGATGTTGAGTATTTTTTTCATGTGACTTACTGGCCATTTTTCCAGAAGAAAATATATCACTAGATTATGATATATCACTAGAAGGCATATGATTATGTGCTACTTAGAAGAGGTAGAAAAAATTGACTTTAGAAAATATGCCAAAGACAAGGGCTGTGAGGGAATCTGAGGGCTCCTCCTTCCATTCTTGATTCAACCAAAGTGGCCTACTCTTGCCTTTTTTTTTTTTTTTAAACATACTGTTACTCTATAAATTTCTCTTGAATGAAAAGTAAATTTGTTTGAAAGGAACCCATGCATCCTATCAGCTAGCAGATGAGTTCTTGGTTGTATAATTTGAAGTTTTGACTATGTATGTGGAGAGGAAATAGAAATGGCTGAAGTGTATGGGATTCTGATGTTTGTTTCTGTTGCAGAGTCACTGGGTTTCTCAGTTGTGTCCAAGGCTGACTGTCACCTTAATAGATGTTATGTTCCTGCAGGAAAAGGAGAATCTTTGTAATTTGGAAAAGAAATACTCCAGCCTCTCAGGGGGGAAAGGGTTTCCTGTCAGTGCCAATAGTCTTAAAGAGGTAAGCTTATAAATGTCACCTTATAAATCAGGAGATATACTTTAGGTTTATGGGATTAGCTGAATAGTAAAAACATTAACTGACTTATGAAAGCACTCAGTGCTTTTATGGCTTTCCTGTCTTTCATTATATATACTTTGTATGTTTCAGGCATTATCTTTATGTCTAATGAAGATGAACATTGTGCGTGCATGTGTGTGTGTCTGTCTACTTTCCTTGGCAGTCACACTGTGGGTTAACTTAGAGTTTCAAAATTTTAAGATCCAGACCCAGAATAGTCTTAAATTCTCCTCTTCCCTTCTTCTTTCTCTTTCTCCCCTTGCTTATTTTACTTTTCGTTCCCTTAAGTCTTACAGAACATGAAAATACCTCAAACATTTGAGGAAATAGTCTGATTTCTTTCTTTTCTCTTTGTCTCTTCTTTAAAAATCACTGTTATTTCTATTTTTTTCCTAAATTTCTGTTTACATTAAGCTGTACGCATTCTTTATCCCAAATATTCTTATCTTTCCAGTCCCTATCACCACTCTTTCCCAAATGTTTTCTTTATGAGCTACACTGGTACACTGGTTTTATACCAGTATTTTGACTCTGGTTTGGGAAATTATAATCCTGACTGAGAAATAAAATAGTTTTCTTTAGATTTAATGTTTTCTAAAACGCTAAGGAAAAAGCTTGCTTCTGCATAAAAATTTGTATAATAAAACTGCTTTCATTGATAAGCTGCTTTAAATAGGACAGCAGAGCTAGAAATTCCTATATAGAAAATACATTTTGTGGAAGTATGTGAAATAAAATGCTCATGATAATAATAACAGTTGCCAGCAAGTCAACTGTGACTCATCGATACGACTATTGGGTGGGTACCTTGGAAGCATTTTGTGAAATATTTTTTATAAAAGCTTTATACGTCGTTCAGTTTCATAGTTTCTCTCCACTATTCAAAAATCTCTAAGACCCTTTTCCATAACAGCAAACGTTTCTTGATTTCTGTTCCCTTGTGGAGATGCTTGCCATTCACATTTTTGAAGAGCATTTACAGTACAATAATACTGCCTTTTTAAAAAAATCCCTCACTTATTGCCTAGTAAAGTTTATGTAAAACGTAAACAGGACAATTTTTCTGATTATTTTACTAAAATAAGTATTCTTTTAAGTAGGTTGATAGTGACTTTGATCTTTGAACCACTTATGTGTTTTAAAAAGAAAGTACGTATGTTATAATTTGTATAACAGATTTACACATTTAGTATTTTGGGTTATTAAGTAAAATAACATGTAAACAATTCCACAGAATTTTCTAGAGCAAAATTTTAACCTTCTTTAGATTTACCATGTAAGAGTTTTATTTGTGTAAAAATATTTAATATCACTAGTCAGTTTTATTGGAAAATTGATTTTATTTTTAAAGTGGGACTTAATTAGAAAAATACATAATTTGGAAGTTTAGTTAGCCCCATCTTACTCCCACATACCTCTTAGGAGTGGATAAAATAATTAGCTTATTAAAAGAATACAATTTTCTATACTGGATCTTAAATGGAATAAAGCTTATGAAGTTTCTGTTCATCCTGGTTGTGGTTCTTATCTAGCTCAACAGGAAGAGTGGAAGTTGCTGGCAAACCAGGAGTACAGGGGTCTCAGGATGATTTATGATGCTGGAGTGACTGCTTTCAGTGGGGGCAGTGGACAACAGAGGAGAGAAATGTTTATTATCAGGTTATGCTTCTCTCTCCACAGTTTAATTATTGATGGGGGAAGAAAACCTAGGTAACCAGGATGTAGATTCATGCATTTGAACTCCTGTGTTGGGTCCTGCTTATACAGGTAGAATTTGCTTTGGATTCTGATTATTGTTCTGCAGGATGCTAAGTAGTACCTTGGGAAAGAGCCCAGGGGAGAGCAGCAGTTGAGATGTGTCTTATCGTGGTGTGTTGTTTGTGTCTGTTTTTATGAAACACTATCCAGAGGGACTAGGTTTAGGACTCATCCTACTCCATTATGACCTCAGTAACATAACAAGAGAAATACCCTGTTTCCAAACAGGATCATATTTACGGGTACCAAACAAAACCAAAAACCAAACCCGTTGCACTGAGTCTATTCCGGCTCACAGCAACCCTATCGAACAGAGTAGAACTGCCTCACAGGGTTTCTAAGGCCGTAATCTTTATGGAAGCAGACTGCCACATCTTTCTCCTGCACAGTGGCTGGTGGGCTTGAACTGCTGACCTTTTGGTTAGCAGAGCTGAGTGCTTAACCACTGTGCCACCAGGGCTCCTAGATTTACAGGTACAGGGGTTAGGATTTCAACATAACTTTTTGAGTGACACAGTTCAGTCCATAACAGGATTGTGGGATCCAGCTTTCCTTTTGCATTCTCTGTGACCCTTCCCCGTGACCTCCCTGCATCCCTTTCCTCATCTGGGAGCTAAAGAGATTGAATTAGATGGTATTCTACACATATTTGTGAAGTGCCTACTATGTGACAGGCTTGCATCTTGGCACATATACACCGGAGATGCATACCTGAACAAGGTAGGAAAGGTCCTGTTCTATAGGAACTTACGTACTGAGAGGCAGCTTATTATAACAACTAAGAGCCAGACTTCCTGAGTCTGAAGTCCTGGTCTGTGACCTTGGGGTGGTTATTTAGCCATTTTGTGTCTGTTTCCTTACTTGTAAAATGGGGATGATAACAATGGTGCCTAAGTCATATAACTGTTGTGAGGAAGAGATAGATACTTGGATCAAGGCATTTCCGGAACAGGGAACTGACAGGCTCAATGAAAAAAGGATGGTTGTGAATGGAGTGTAGTGAGTATGAGACATTGGCATAAGGTAATGTCTGTGAGGTGGGTAGGCGCCAGGTTTTGTGAGTCAGGTTACAGAAAGATGGTTTATTTTATGTACCATGGGAAGTCAGTAGGTGGTTTTAAGTAGAGAGGTGACATTATTTGATATGCATTTTTTAAAGATTACCCTGGCTGCTCTGTGGATCTTGGATTAAAAGGAGTAAGAGAAAATGCAGGGAAACCAGTATGAAGTTGCTGCAACAGTGCATGCTGGAGATGCTGGCGGCTTGGATTAGAGCAGTGATTGAGAGATGGAGAAAATTAACAAGATTAGATTTGGGGTTAGAGTTGACAGATCTTGCTGGTAGATAGGGTATGGGGATGCAGTAAGGGGAGGAGTTAGGATGATACCATTGTTTCAGTTGGAATAATGGGATGGATGGTGAGTGCCTTCTCCTGAGGTAGGGAAGATTGGGAAGGAGTAGGTTTAAGAGAGAAGGTTTGAAATTCAGCTCTGGGCACACTGAGCGTGGAGGGCATGTGGCATACAGACGAGCTGGATGGTGTTGGTCTTTCATTTCCTAGTGGAAGAATAAAATCTTTCCTCTTCTATTTCTGCATGGTCCTTTTCCTATGCAGACTTCTTGGGGTCAAAAGTACATTTATTTTTTTATTTTTTATTTTTTTTACTATTTTTGTGTGCCTGCAGTTCTCTTGTTTGTTGGGTAGCTATGTGTTCTCTTTCCTGTACCATGCAAACTTCACTCACAAGATGCCCAGGATGTTTCCATGACTCTTTCTTTCTTTGTTTTTTTCTCTCTCTTTTCATTCAGGAGTGATGCATTTATGCCCTAACTCTTAAACAACTCCTACTTCTGACAAACAGTACACATTTTTGAAGCAATTGATTAGTCTATGGTCTGTATATGGTCTATGATCCATATAAGGAGTCAAACTTTGGTTTTACTGAAAACATTCTCCTATCGATTGTGCGAAAGAATGGCACAAAGTTGTTCCTTTTCATCCTAACTCATTATCATAAATAAAATGAAATCTGACAACCCAGTTGACAACTTCCTTTTTCAGTTTAGCCTTATAAAGCTTTACATGATATCTATTGCCCCTTTTGGGAATGCAGGATTATATTTAGGAGCATTTTGATGCCTCCAGTTTATAAAGTCAACTCTAGCTTTCTTTATTTTGTCATAATTGTAAGTCTCAGTAAAAACCTTGATTTCCAGCCTGGAATTCTTGCCTTTCCCGGAGCCACTTTTGAAAGGATTGATGGGCTGGTATAAGAAGCTAAATGTCAAACTTAACTCAATTTAACTTTTAAAAGGGAGATATTACTTTAAACCTTTTATTTTTTTTTTATTTTTGATGAAAATTTTGATGAAAATCAAAATTTGTCTGTATAGTTACTTTCCATGAAAATTTAAAAGTGCCTTTTCCACAAGTATAAATTTAGGAGTTTTGATTTTGATAGCTTTGATTTATGGGCATTTTCTCTAAGCTGAAGCCAAAACTGAAGCACTGAATTTAAAAGTTACTGGAAATTCTCTGTTCCGGGGTTGGAGGTGGGGTTGTGGAAGCTGCTTTGAACTTTTGATTGAAACACCCTGTAGTTGCTACCCTCCCTTCAGGGTGTGTATATATGTGTGTGTTTATTTTTCTAGAAAAGCTCACCTGATTGAGAAGGCTGTGTCCTTTGTATCCTCATTTGGTTGAGATGCTCGAAAACTAGATTCCATCACAAAGAAATTTCTGTTGTATAAGTGTCATTTTAGTGAAAGATCCAGTACACCTTGGCCCACTTCCTCTTGTACTATAATTTGTCAAAAAACAGAAAAAGAGAAAAATCTGTGAATGAGGATTGGTGGGAAAGGCTCTTGTATTAAGGAGTGAGTGATTATGTTGTGAATGTTACATCTCAGATTCTGTGTATGTGATTATTTTAAATGTGTGTGTAATGATAAGCTCATTCAGTAAACAGAATGAATGCTGATACCAATGGGTATTTTAAAATGGAAGGTGTTGGGTTATTTATAATGTAGTTGTAGTGATTTCATAACAAAAAAATATTTGTAATGTTTGGAATGCCACTTTTCAAGATTAAGCACTTTAAATCCATTGTAATCCCTGACTGCCCTTTAATGAAACATTTGATAATATCACAGATATCTGGCTGTGCTGCTCTAAGCTAACTCCATTGTACTGGGAACATTAATACTCTTGCATGCCTCAGCTTTTGCTTTCTTTGTGTCTAACTTCTGAATTCCTCCTTTTAGGGCTATATCAGTATAAATGAAATTAATGAGCCATGTTGCAATTCCACGAATCTGTCCCCTTCCACTCAGTTCCCTGCTGATGCTGATGCTGTTGCCACTGAGTCTGCCACAGCTGTGCTTGTGAGCCAGCCACAGAATACAGAGGTGTGTTGGCATGACATTTCATCCATTCACTGCTTTTCCTCGTGTCAGAACTTAACCCATGGTGAGCTGAAGGCACGTGTGAGAAATATACATCTGTTTGACCAGAGGGCAGAGTGATGGAGTTTGTAAAACATACCAATTTGGAAACACTGCTGCACCTATTAAAGTGCTAGGAACCATGACATGTATGGTAAAGAGGGGAGATGAAACCAAGAGCACTGGGCGATGTAAAGTCCAAAGGAAGAAATCCATCCCTAAGCACTCTAACCCAACCTAAGATATCTGGGAGTCGTGAAAAGCCTTTCTAAAATTGTTGATTTGAATCATCTTTCCAGTTTGATTTTGTTGTCTATTTTGCTTTGCAGTGTGGATTTTTCTTTTAATGCTATGCTTTTTTAAAACATATTAACACATGGCAAGTAATAGTAATTAAAATATTTTCTACAGGACAGGTTACATGAAGTGTGGGATTTTAACAAGAGGCTGAATTAAAAGACACTGCCCATCATTTGTGACTTCTTGATAAAAATATGGCTAAACAGAACAATCAGATTATTGCTTCCATTTCTTTGTTGGTTTTATTCTTTTGTTTCATATGGACACATCTCTACTTTTTCTTTCTCCTGTGAAGCAGAGATCACCTGTCTGTTCTGGATTTATGTGTCCTTCCACCCTTTCTCCTCATCCTATCACTCAGCCTCCATCAGTCCGTTGGCCTGAAGTCATGGCTGCATCTCTCGATCCTTTTCCTTTAAATGATACACCTCCTCCTCTGCCAGCTAAGAAACACAGAAGGCAGCAGCAACAGGAGCAGCAAGTAATCAGGAACTGGTGTTTAGAGCTGGGGAATTTTACCTTGACAACAAAGTTACTTATGTCGAGTCTTTTCTTCAGACACAAAGGTGTATTTTATTAAAAGGCAAGTTGCATACTCCTTTGTGCTTTTTTTTTTTTTTTGACATTTAGTATATTCTAAGAATGTTCCAAAACAAAGTGAAACCGTTGCTTTCAAGTTGGTTCTGACTTATAGCGACCCTACAGGACAGAGTAGAACTGCCCCGCAGGGTTTCCAAGGAGTGGCTGGTGGATTTGAACTGCCAACTTTTCGGTTAGCAGCCGAGCTCTTAACCACTGTGCCACAGGGCTCCTCTAAGGATGTTGGGATTGCTGTAAAGTTTTGAGGCCTTGATTGTCCTCTCCCTGCTTTTTGCGTGCTTCAGCGAGCTTCACGTTCTCAGGCTCCAGTTCCCATGCAACCAAAATAGTTCACATTATCCCAGGTGTTTTTTAAAATAATGTTTATAAAATCCGTGGTATAAGAAGTTGCTTTGTCAATACAAAATAGAAGTATTAGCTTCTTAGACATTATTCCCTTAATATGTGTCAGAATTTGCTAAACATTTTACAAATATCTCATTTTGTCCTTAGAACAATCTTGTGAGATAAGAATTATCACCACATTGACATTTGGGGAACTGAGGCTCAGCACAGTTAACTAGCTTGTCCAAGGTTAAATTACAAGTAGCACATCTGGTCCACAGAACAATAGTTGTTGTTATTTTTAATTATGATTGTTTTATTGTGGTAAAATATACATACCAAGACATTTACCGTTTCAACCATTTTTACGTGTATAGTTTATACGTGTATAATTCAGCGACCTTAATTACATTCACCATATTGTGCAATCATCATTGCTATCCACTTCCACACATTTCCCTCACCCTTAATAGAAACCTAGCATCCTTAAGCAGTGCTCCCTCGTTTTTCCCTCCCACCCACCCCTGGCAACCACTAAGAAACTTGAGTCTCTATACATTTGCCTATTCTAGATATTTCTTTTAAGTGGGATCCTACAATATTTGTCCATTTGTGTCTGACTCATTTCACTTAGCATGATGTTTTCGAGAACAGTTTCTATTGACCAGCTTTTTAAATAAGTAACTTGTTATTCTGAATGTTACCCTCCTTTTAGTACACTCAATGCATATTAATGATTGAGTATTCAAAAAAATGTCTTTTGACACTCCCTTTCAGTTCCTATAGGAATTTGATTATGGTCCAGAAAATCCTGAGGAAACATGGTCACTAGATCTCAAAATGAGCTCAACCCAGCCCTTAAGGGTAACTAACAACAACGTTTGTTATCTGTCACCTTCTGTTACAGAGACTCTGTCCCCCCACAACTTCAAGGTTACTACTGCCTGTGGTGAATTAAAAAGGGAATTGGTGATTAGTGGGTCAAATATGTGATATATACAAAGGAGTAACAAGGAGAATGAAAAAACTAAACATCTTCAATTTTGATGTTATATTTATCTCTCTAACAGCTGCATTTAGGGTAAAAGACATCTCTAGTAACAAAACAGTTTTCAAATCTGCCTGTCCCCCCCACCCCCAATATCAGTTAACCTATGTTTTCAATGGGATTTCTTTCCTGTTGTATTAAGCTACCTATTATGGAAAACTGGGAAGTTTTGAATTCTGGAATTTGTGACATTTGGTCATAATGAGAGCGAACTTGAAGAGTTCTGATGCTGTTATCATAGAGTGAACTCCCTGGGCTTAAATTACAGCTCTGCCACTTTCTAGCTGCATGACCTAGGGCAAATTTGTTTAACCACTCTGCACCCCAGATTCTTCATATGTAAAATAAAGATAATATAATCACGGGATTATTATGAAAGTTGAATAAAATAATGTATATAAAGCAATTAATATCATACCTGGCACATAGTAAGCAATTACTAATGTTAATACATATTGTTAATGTTTGCACTATTTATTAATTAATATTATGTTAGCATAAATATTAATAAATGTTACCTAGCATGACTAGATAATCATAAAGTTAGAATGCAGATTTTCTCATGACAGGCAAGTTGGAAGCTTGTTCAGAAATTTGCTAACTCACATTTGCATTTATTTTTTTAAATGTATTTCAGAAGCCTAAACTTGGTATAAAAATGATCAAACCTGAAGAACTTTTAATTAGGAAATCACCTTACCACGAAGACTGGGGTTTTCCTCTTGGGGGTGGGGTGAAGCCTAGAAAATTTTGGATAAATTTAGGTAGACAGAACCTTATCTCAGGAATCTGAAAAAATGGAATATTCCACAGGTGGATTTGTAAATGTGAAGGATTACTATAGGAGCTCCTTGGCCAAGATCTGTTTAAATAAATGAATAACCTAGGAAGATGTCTTCCATAGGAACCCTGTGGATTTGAGTGTGTTTACGTGACAGAAATCTTATTACAACCTTAAAACAGCTTCCTTGTTTACTTGCTTCCTCTCTGTCTTTTTCCTCCTCCCTTTCTCGTTCCTGTTCTCCTCACGCTGGGGTCTGTGTCGTTGCACAGAACTGTCCAGACAGACAAGGGGAGAAACTGCTTACTTGCTTTGTCCACTGACTGTCTGCCATCCACATGGCAACCATCATCATAATTTGTAAGTTGTCCTGAAGCCCCAAGGCAGCAGGCACTATGAAACTAAAAGGCAGATTTTTTTTTTTTTTTAATTTGCTAGGTTAGTAATAAATCCTTCCAGTCTCTATGTGTCTTATCAAGTGCTATCCCAAGTCTGTTAGTGAACACAAATATAAGTTTAATAATAATGAAAAATTCTGTGTGTAAAAATTCCAAAACTTCTTTGTAATTGCATAGTCTTAATTTCATAAGTGATCTCTTTCTATTAGTCAAGTTTGCTATTTTGCTTTACATTTGCATTTAAAGCACTTTAGAAGTCTGGAAGAAAGAAAAAAACAGCATAAAGAAGGCCTCTATCTGAGTGACACTTTGCCTCGAAAGAAAACCACACCTTCCATGTCGACACATTTCAGCAGTGCTACTATGGGGAGAAGCACCGCCCCAAAGGTAGGACGTGGGAAGAACCACGGGCTCCACAGTCACTGAGTCTCCTTGTCATTATGTTGACTGATGTGCAGAGGCCCTTATGATGGGAACATGCCACATAGTAGATCATATTTTCCTGCTGGGAAGAAGTCAGAGCTAAATTGCATTTTCTATCCTATTCAGAGGACATTTGCAATTGTACACTCTGGGGCCAAATAACTTGGTCCAGGGTTTTTTCTACCACCACGACACAAATGGTCGATGACATTCACATACACGTCAGACTCCCATGTCTGCATCCCAGATCTGGAAATCACATAGGATCCAGGAATAGCAGCAACAAATATTTGTTGAGTCATGTCTATGTACCTGACACTGGGCTAAGCCCTTTATATGGTTTGTCACATTTTACAACCAGCAACACTATGCAATGCAGATACTATTACCCCATTGTATGTGTGGATAAACTGAAGCGCAAAGGTGAGCAACTAGCCTGAGTGCTCTCAGTTGGGAAGTGGTAGATTGGAATGTGGCCCTACACGGGCTGGAGCCTGAGCTGTGTGCTCGCTCATGTTGTGACGTGTCCAAGGGGCCACTGCAGGAAGAGAGAGGAGGTAAGAAGGCTGTAACTAGACCTGGCCCTTCATCTGCCTTTTATCAGAGTAACTTTTTTGTAATCTTTTTTTTATAAATTGGTGTTTCAATTAAATTTTTATTTACATAAAGAATTTGGCTCTTTATAAGAGTGCTAAAGCCACCGGGATAGTTAATGAGTTTCTCCAATTTTTAGCTTACTAGATAAATGGGACAGCATGTTGGTAAAGTAGAGGGTCAGCGAAAAAGAGGAAGACCCTCAATGAGATACACTGACACAGTGGCTGCAACAGTGGGTTCAAGCACAGCAAAGATGGTGAGGACGGTGCAGGACTGGGCAGTGTTTCGTTCTGTTGTACATAGGGTTGCTATGAGTCGGAACCGACTCCAGGGCACCTAACAACAACAACAACAACAACAACAGATAAATGGGGGTAGATGGTAATTGGTGCATTTGTGACACGTGTGGCTCTTTCCTGTTCTTGTATATGATGTGCATGTATTCTTTTCCCTGCATCTGCCCTCTGCTCCTCCTGCATGACGAATATTCAGTCGTTCGCTGATGTGATTTTAGATAGTGTTCTGCCTGACTTCCTTCACTTTTGGAATTGCTGCCACTGGCAGAACTGCTGTGATGTATAGACTGTATGAACCTCTTAGGGAGACCCAGCGACTGGCCTTCACCATTGAGCATCAACAAAATGGGATGGAAATACCTGCCTTCTGTGCTCTCTACACTTAGACAGGAGCAGTGGACCCAGGGATGTGGCCGCTTGCTGAAGGACCATTTGGCCTGCAGTGTGCCTAAAGCATTTTCTCCCGGTTCTCACAGGCTCACCTTCCCCTGGGACAGAGCAACAGCTGTGGTAGTGTGCTCCCTCACTCACTGGCCACTGTGACCAAAGACTCTGAGTCTCGGAGGATGCTCAGAGGTACGTACCTTTTAAATCACATGTCATGGTCTTTTGTTAAGCATTTGAATTTGTTATGGAGAGAGAGTGGGGTCAGGGTTGGGGATGGTTACAGAGGGGATCAACCAAAGTCCTAAATTCTACTCTTACTGTGTCTCCTTTGGGGAAGGGGGGAGAGAGAGACAGACAGAGACTGAGAGAGAGCTTTATTAGTGTACTAAGGTAACTTTGCTATACATGCATAGAGTTGGTGCATTTAGAACACACCCATTGTACATTATAAATTCAACAGAACTTTCAAACCAGAAAGAACCTAGAGAATTACTTACTTTCCCATTTGATTGGTAGAAAGAAAAACTACTGAGATCCAGAGAGATTACCAGGCCTAAGATTGCTCCCTTGGTTTGTGGGTAAGCCACTTCATTGTTATTGTTAGCTGCTGTAGAATCAACCCCAACTCATGGCGACCCCGTGCACAACGGGATAGGACTGTTGTGATCCACAGGGTTTTCACTGGCTGATTTTTGGAAGTAGATCACCAGCCCTTTCCTCTTAGTCCGTCTTAGTCCATTGAAACCTGTTCATCATCATAGCAACATGCAGGCCTTCACCGTATTAATCCATGTGGTAAAGAGTCATTGAGCTTCCTCAGTAAATAGAACCCTCGTGTCTCAGAATTCACTTAGGCCTTTCATTGTGGATTTGAGCTTTTGTACTATGTGGTTGTTAGGTTCAGGTAGACTTTGACTCTTAGCATATTTTATTTCTTTTTAATAATACTTAGCAGTTATAATGGAGTTCTAAGATAGTCTTTTGGGGCTAGAAGAAATTACTATACTGCAGTAATTTATAGAGGTAAACTGTCTTCCTCCCTTGGGAGGGTTAGATTTATTGTATTAACACAGTAGTTTAGTTCAATACTGTATATTGGCCCTAACTTTTGAGCAGTCATGGTGCTAATTGCCAGAATGCAAGTGAATATCATGATCCTTGCCCTTGAAATGCTTATAGTCTAGTAAGGAAGAAAGACACGTAAACAGGTGATTTCAATAAAATGTGCTTAATGCAGTGGTGGAGGTACACCCGAGATGTAACGGGACACTTAGCATCCAAATACATTCATACGCTGTTGGAATTGAAACGCTTCCCTCTCCAGGCACGCTGGAATTCAATTCTTACTGCTCGGCCTCTCTGCTAATGGTGCCAGGGGGTAATCACTGGTTTTCCATTTTGTGTGTGTGTGTGTGTTTGTGTATACATATACATAATTTTGTATATATTGTTGTTGTGTGCCATCAGGTTGATTCCAACTCATAGCGACCCTACAGGAAAGAGTAGAACTGCCCATAGGGTTTCCAAGGCTATCACCTTTACAAGAGCAGACTGTTATATCTTTCTCCTGTGGATTGGCTAGTGGGTTCTAATTGCCTGCTCTCTGGTTAGCAGCCAAGTGCTTAACCACTAAGCAACCAGGGCTCCATTTTTCTATATATATAATTTTTTGTATATATGCTTCTGTAAAGATTACACCTAAGAAAACCCTATGGAACAGTTTTACTCCAGAATACATGGGGTCTCCGTGAGTTGGGAGCCGACTCAGTGGCAGCTAACAATAAGAAATATATGTGATAATGTGTGTGTGTGTGTGTGTATATATATATATGCATATATATATGGAGGGAGAGAGCCCTGGTGATGCAATGGTTAAGAGCTCCACAATGTTGGCAGTTCAAATCCACCAGCTGCTCCTTGGAAACCCTATGGGGCAGTTCTACTCTGTCCTGTTAGTGTCACTGTGAGTTGGAATTGACTTGACAGCAATGGGTTTGGTTTTTTTTTTTTTTTTTTTTTTTTTTTGGTATATATATATACACACATCACTGAAATGAGGTTTTAAAATAATTAGTAAAAGTAATTTGAGAGTTAAATAGAAACTGTAGTATTTATAAGAGAGATTTAAAATGTGTAAACTAAACCCATTGCCATGGAGATATAAAAATATCTCTGCTTTTATGATGTATAGATAATGAGAAGAAATGAGTCTATATTTTGGCTCTCATTTATCACTGTTCACTTGTGGGTCAAGTCTATTTTTAGTTGAAACATTTTTCTTTAATATTAATAGACTTTTTAAGTGTATTTTTGCCACCGGCTAAAGACATCAAAGCTTGGATTGTCTACTACATCAACAAAGGCCGTTCAGCTTATTCATGTGCTTTATATGTAACGGTGGTTTAAGGAAAGCTCAGACACTTGGGAAATGGAGTATGAGCTCAGATTATTACACACTATCGAAAGATGTGGCAGTTGGCTTCCGTAAAAGATTTACAGCCTTGGAACAGCCTGTGGGACAGTTCTACTTTGTGGGACAGTTCTGCTCTGTCCTGTAGGATCACTGTGAGTTGAAATTGACTCAGTGGCAATGACGACAGCGACCAGTGTTGAAGGTAGTTTCTTAAAAATCAAGAGCTGTTGCCATTACTGTGTCAGAGGACTCTTCTGAGAATATGGTGAAACTGAAGAAATATTTGATCTCCATTATTCTGATCTCTCTTTTCCCCTGAAATAATGGGAATCCCATGCTAGGTTCAGAGAGGAAAACTGAGCCAGTTCCTTTAGGTCACATTAGAACATACCCTCAGCAAAATCTGCTGTCTTTGATCTAATGTTTGTGTTCTTGTTCTTCACTGACATGACTTTTGTACAGAAAGACTGTATCTTCAGTCTTTCTCTGACGCAGCTCTGAAGTAATACCCCTCCTAAAGAGTTCCGTGTGGTGCTCATGAGACATCTTCTGAGGAACCAGAGAAACATCATGTGTGTGTTGATCCAAGCAGACGTGTTGAGAGCGAGGAAGCCTGCCACCCCAACTCAGGAGAAAGTTGGGGACTGTGGTGTTTAGAGCCATGGCTGACTAAAATTGGCAGGATTTTCTACTAAGCCCATACAGGTGGCCCACAAGGACCAGAAGGGATGAGTCATAATTTCATTTAGAATTATTTCAGTAGCATTTGCTGGCTTCACTGAAATAAAAAATGGGAGTAAAATCCCATGGTTTAAACAAAATTGGACCTAGCACGTTTTCATTAATTTGCATTTAGTATACCTTATTTATTTATTTATTTTTTTACTTACACAGTTAACTTAATTAAATAAACTATTTTTTTGCTGCTAATCTTAATGGAAACATCAAGGATGATGGTGTAAGTATAAGCCTTCCCCAGTCAGCACTGTTTTCATAGAACTGACACCATGAATCGTGTATACAAAGATCTTTGAAAGGAGAGTCAAAGCAGAGAGTCGAGGAAGTCCACTCCTAAGATTGTAAAGGTTGTTGGCTTTTGTACAGGTTGTGACCTATTACTTTGTAAGCTTCAGAATGAATGAAATCTTTGTCCTTTTGTCTTCTGTTAAATGCAGGAAAGTTCAAGAAAGGTATGACAACCTCCCTGTGTGCTGTTTTTGCTTCCAGCAAATATTGCAAGGTCATTGTCAGTCATCTGTAAAGACTGATTAGATGTAAAACTGTACAGTGGTGGATTTTTAGTCTAATTATTCCTTTCACACAATAGAGAAAAAAGTTGTTGCACTTTCAAAACAAAGTGCTGGGCACAGCTGCTGTTCATTCACAGGTAGCTGCATGACCCTCTTTGTTTTGGTGTTTTATGACAAGGTCAGACTCTACAGGAAGCATGGGTCCTGTGGAAGCATTGTTTTGCAAGATTCAGGATCTGTCTAAAGAAAAGAGTGGGTGTATGTAGCCTAAGTGTAAAACATGATGTTTCTCCTTTATAAAGACCAGGTATAAAAAAAGGCAAGCTACAGTTGGAGGGTGGGAAGGATTTAGGACATTCCTACTTATTCATTCTTTTAAGCTTATTTTATAAGCAAGACAGTGGAGAGAGTGAAGAACAGCTTCAATGACTGGCTTGAAAAAGGAAGATGGTTGTTTCTGTAGTTAGGTGGTAGATATGTCAGATGCTAGGAGATTTCTAATAATGTTTCATGGGCTGTGCTTCAAACGATTGAATGGCATTTTACAAACCTGAGCTCTTCAAAAGTATTTGTTACTGTCTGTTTGGAAAAAATTGTTTTATAGATATAGTCTTTATTTATTTATTTATTTTTTTGGTAGACAGATATGTGTGAAAGATCTTTTTTTTTTTGTAACAAGTCTTTTTTGACTAACTGTATTCATGTATTATAAGACCATTTTTTTTAACTTCTTAAGTTCTCTGGAAATTCAGATTTAATCTAAAAATGTGAATATGGTGCCTTGTTAATCTGCTGGTATTGTTACTAACAGTGTCGATGATTAGCATGTTGGAAGCCTTGTGTATTTTTCTTGTCCCTTTGTCATCCTTTTTGATCTTGTATCTTTTCCCCTTTCTCTGTCATTCTCTTTCCTAATTCCTGATTTGTCCTATACCTTCATCTCCCGGCTGTGGACTATCATTAGGAAGAATGAATTTCTCAGCAGGTGAGTTACAACAGGCTGAATTGGCAGAAATACTGGTTAGTTTTGTCCTCTTAAATCAGGTTACATTTTTAAGTCATCTCATTTTCCATATTAAGTCCCAGGTAACCCTAAAAAGTATATTACACAAATTGGGAAAATGTTGGCAAGAGTCTACATACCCTGGAAGAGCTAACTCAGAAAGGGCTTTCTGGGTCCGATTAGTCAGAATTCATAGACACTGGCAATAAAAATCAATAAATCAATCAGTGGGCCTTGCATATCCAATCTGTTGACTCTCTAGGACGATCTCATTTCAGTGCAGTGAAGAGAGATGAATTTGTTTGGGTTCTTTGTATGTGCTATGCTTAGTGACAAGCCTCAGATATTATCAAGTCTCACTTTATATGCTTTATGAACTACCCTGTCAAACAGCTATTTCTGTCTGGATAATAAGTATTTAGAGCATTTACAAGTCCCTTTTTACTTTTCAAGGAGACCTGGTTGTGCAGTGATTAAAGCACTTGGGTGGTAACTGAAAATCAGCAGTTCGAACCCACCAGCTGCTTCTTGGGAGAAAGATGTGACAGTCTGCTTCTGTAAAGATTTACAGCCTTAGAAATCCTATGGGGTAGTTCTACCCTGTCCTGTAGGGTCTCTATAGTTAGAATCAACTTGACGGCAGTGGGTTTTGCTTTTTACTTTTTAGTTGCTTTCCCACTGCTTAAAGTTATTCTTGTTTAATTTTTATTTAAAATAAAAATAAAAACAAGCATCCTCAAGGGTTGGGAAAGTCTCATTTTTTCCAGTTCACTTACTTTGCCCCACCCCTAACTGTAGATACATTTCAATTCCTTATTTCACCATTAATGTAGAATTGATAGATGAGAATATGAATTCATTCACTGACTCTTTATTGAGTGACATTCATATGCTAAATAATGTGGATACTGTAACAGGTCATACATGGCTCCATTGCTTATAAAGCTTACACTTGAGTGGAGGCTTAAAGACCAGTTTACAGTTGTTCTGGTTCTTTGCTGCTCCAGAGTTCTTCTTGGACCTCCTTACGGGCATACCCTTTTTCAATCCTTTGTTCTTCTATGGTGTTTCCTCTATCAAAAGTACCTATGCCTTTGATTGGCCAGACCAGAGCCTGAATCCCAAACCCAGCTTTTCAGAATTACATTGGAGTAATTCCACAGTCGCAGGGGAGAATTCCATGCCCTTACTTATGATTGCAGAGGCAAACCATTTCTTGGAATTGTTCAGCAGAGATAAGGATAAGCCAGATGGCAGCTGGGTTCATTGTGACCAGGTAAAGTGTTAGTTGCATTTAGAAATAAAATTCCTCCATAAGGAGAACATTCCCACTCACGTTGGATCCACAGGAAACAAACATAGTGTGTTGGAAAAGATGTGTTCATTAGCAGTGGGCTTTTTCATTTAAGTAGCTAGGAAAATGTAGAATGCTTATTCTACCTTGGGAAGGACTGGAAGGCTCTCTCAGCTGTAGAGTTAGACCTCAATGAATAGTGAATTGGCTTGGAGAATTTATGTTCACTGTCCTTAGTGCACATTGTGACATGGCTGCCCCTCATGCCCACGTCTGAAAAAGCTTGAGTGATTTTAGTTTACTGTCCTCACCTGAAGGATGTAAGTTCGTTCTCTTATTCTGTGATATGGTTTGAAAAAAAAAAGATCTACATATCTTGATTGAAATTATTCCTTCCTACCTTGAGGGGCAGGACATACAGGTACTTTAATAAAATATATACATATACTCACCCTCTTTTTGCTTTTCCAAGGAGGTGTTAGCTGCCTTGCGGGGACTGATTGTTTCTCATGGTAGGAAGCTGAAGGGGAGAGGGAGGTTGCGGCAGGCGCCATGGCAGGGATGCGATTCTTGTGTGTTTCAAATTACCTGGCTGTCTTTTAGTGGTTTGTTTTCATACTAAAATGAGGAAATGTCTTCCATGTAGTTGGTGCCAGTTTGGAAGTTTTCTATGTTACATGCCTTTTTTGAATACATAAGGAATTATACATGTGTGACCTTTTCAAATAATTTCTGTTTGTTTTTGCCTCCCCCCACCTTTTTCATAATGAATAATTGGAAACAATTTAAAAGGAGCAATAAGTAATTCCAAAAGTTCAAGGGTCAAAGGTAAATATTTGAATAATGGATTATTTTGTCTTTCTTTATAAAAAATGAATAAATAAAAGGCACAAGCTCCATGCTTATGAATGCACTGGCTTTGTTTTTATGCTTTGATGCCGATTAATGATATTCTATCTAAGATCTCGTGGTGTGTCTTTATGTTTTGTGTCTTCCCTTAGCTAAGTGATGTGGCTTTATGAGAAAAAAATGTATGTGTTTATAGTAACAGCTAGATTAAGGAAACTTATTCTTCCAAAAATACCTTAATCCAAATTAAGGCTTTAACATATTTTCATCTAGATAGCTAACACTGCCCTGAGTACTAATGGCTTGAAAACTCGGCATGGAACTAAACTCAGTTTACTGAAACTTCTGGAGTATAATGCTTAGTTAGAGCATCATTGATGTGGCTCCCATTTTTAAGTGGAAATGTTTACTCAGCAGCTGAGGAAGCTGTTGGAGCCATTCCCTTCCTCTTGCCTGCTTTTTGGCCACTCCTTTGCTAAATTAAGATCCTTGTGGAAAGGTAGGGAGAGCACTGGAAAAGAGGCAAAATTCAAATGGTCCAATGGTATATTCTTAATAGCTTGATCAGAGTAGTGAGAGAGTGTAAACTATCGTACTGGTTAGAGGAAAGTTTTTTTTTGTATTGAACCGGGAGATTTGTTAATCGGTATGGTCCCTGCTTGCTGAATATATGGTAAAATAGCTGAAAAAAGGCCAAATTCTCAAGTCAGCTACCAGAGAGTAAGCCATAGCAATAAAAGTACAGGTAGTCCTCCACTTAATAAGTATTTGAGTTACGATGAACTGCACTTATGACCATCTGTTTTTTGTTTTGTTTTGTTTTTTTGGTACATCTTATTGTTAGTAGTATGTACTACATACAATATTCCGGCACATAATTTACTGATGTCATCATATCTGTAAGTTTATATGTATTGTTTCCAACCCCTAAAGACAAATAAAGATCAGATTTATCCAGATACTGATAATAAAAGGCAATAATAATGAAAACTGAAAAAAAAATGAGGTATTCGACTTAGAACTAACTTACGACAGTGCCATTGGAACGGAACCCTGTTATAACTTAGGGACCACCTGTATAAGGTAAAGCCAATGACGTAATGTGCCAGCTGACAAAGTACCAGGGTAAGGGAAAAGCTCTTATTTACTATACCTTGGGACCTGTTGATACCTGCATTTTCATACGGTCAACATCACCAAGTGGCTGATGGCTGATTGTTAAGGTGGAATAAGAAGAAAGCTACACACCCAGTAATTAGAAGAACTATAGCCACTGGAACGATTATTGATCCTAAGTGTTTTAAATAAGTAGTTGGAAAGTAAGAGTAATTGAAAAACAAAGACAGAATGAGAAAAATGAAAAAATGTGCAGTTTGGATCCTATCCAGATTAAAAGCATAAGTGCCCAACTCCGTCTCAGCCCCTGCTCCCCAGAAAACCCAGTCTGTGATCAAGGACAATATCTACTTCATAGAAGTCCAAGCTTTCAAGTCAGCCCAAACCTGAGTCCAAATACAGATTCCACCCCTTGTCAGCTCTGTGACCCTAGGCAAGTTACTTAACCTTTCTAAGCCTTGTTTTTCTCACATGTAAAATGGAATGATAAATAATGTGGGACTATAATGGGATAAGGAGCCCCTGTGGTGCAGTGGTTAAGTGCTTGGCTGCTAACAAAAGGTCGGCAGTTCGAAACCACCAGCTACTCCACAGGAGAAAGACGTGGCAGTCTGCTTCCATAAACATTACAGCCAAGAAAACCCTAGGGGACAGTTCTACTCTGTCCTATAGGGTCACCTTGAGTTGGAATCGACTCAATGGCACACAACCAAAACAGCAACATAATGGGATATTTATAGAATGTGTAACAGAATTCCTAGTACATAGTAAGTGCTAGAAAAAGGATAACTATTGTCTATCCACAGACTATGCACAAACTAACCACTTTACATTTTCCATAAGTTTTATTGGAAATTAGTTCAATACATTGTCTATTATAGATGTAGTAGATCTTTTTTTTAATATTGTGGTGAAAATATCCACAACAAAACATACACCAACAATTTCCACTTGTATAATTCAGTGTATAGTAGGCCTTTGATATTCATGAGGATTACACTTGATTCTTTTCATGAAACCCCAAACTACCGAATACTGTTATTGCCCACATCATCACCTTTAAAATAGAATAAAGTACATACAACTCAAAAAATAAATAATTTTTTTTTTTTAAAAAGCCTAAGTGTTGGTATGAGATACAAGGTTCTGAAATCCTATACCTGGAAGATTTCATCTGCTGCTTTATGACCACATCTCACGTTTCTTAAACTCAGATACCACTCAAGAGTGACAGCTCTCAAATCCTGGTGTTGCTTGTCACTAGGAGTCATCCTGCTTTCACATGAACCCAGCTGCATTTCAAGGATTTAGGGCCTTTAGTTTTTCTTACAGTATATAATCCTCAGTTGTGTTGAGATGTAGGAATGATTTAGGCAAGTGTTAAGTGAGCCCACTGCCAAAAAGGATCACTCACGAGACCACTTCTTTGAGTCTCTTTCTTGCACAGAGCATGATGCTGTTCCTTTGATCTTATCAGCTTCAAAACAAATGAGACCAAACTTACCCCTGGAGTCATATGCATATGTTTTTGGTTGCTGTTGTGAGTCTGTAGACTTAAAAGTTTCTAGGACTGAAAAATGAGGCACAGTAACATACTTATGGCTCTTTTCTTAGGGTATAATCACCAACAGATGAGTGAAGGACAAAGGCAGAAATCTTCTGAATTTTACAACCGGACCGCGTCTGAGTCAAATGTCTACTTGAATAGTTTCCATTATCCAGATCACAGCTACAAGGACCAGGCCTTTGATTCTTTGAGCCTAGACAGCTCTGATAGCATGGAGACCAGCATCTCTGCCTGCTCCCCTGACAATATCTCTAGGTAAGATTTATTCATGAGTAAGTTTTCTGGTTTAGAAAAGCACTTGCTGGTTTCAAAAGGTAAAGCCATCAAATTGGGACAATGTATATGTACAAGCCCAAATTGTCCAGGCCCAAAGAGTCTACAATACAGAAGAAAGTCTAATGCCATGGGCCCTTTGAAAGTAGTTTGTATCCTGTGTGACCTAGCGAGTCAGACACCATGCCATCCATTCTTCCCCTTTGCCCTATTTCTTTACACTTGAGCTCACATTTATACTGTTCTTCAACATTGATTTGCCTCTGTTGACTCCAATTTTTATTGCAGTGGTTTTGATCAAACAAAGAAATAATTTCCAACAGTAGAGTCAGAACCGTGAAGGATTTTTTACCTTTATGTTTTGTTAAAAGGAAGGCTCTAGCTGTTGTGCTTATTAAAGTTTTTGTAAGGATTTTAGCACTCATTTGTGTTCATACTTTGAGGGAAGCAAAGGTAGTGCTATGGAATTAGGGGCAGAGGCACATCTAAAATGCAGATCTAGTCATAGAACTTCTCCTCTTCAAAAGCTTTGATGGTGCCCCATTACCTACTGAATAAAGTCAGACCCCAGAGGCAGGCATTCCAGGTCCAGCTTAGCTCCACATTCATTCTCTCCTCCTGACACACCTCACAGGACTTCTTGTTATTTGAAAGGGTGATGTGCTCTCAGATCTCTATGCCTTTGACTGTATTGGTCCCAGTCCTGGAATCAGGTAGTTTGTTTATTCATTCATTCTTTTATATGCTCAGTCATTCCACCAATATTTACAGAGTGCTCTGCAGAAGTCATCGACTGAAGCTGGCTCATATGGGCTGGCCAGACCCAACTGTATATAACTCTTCACAACTCTGTGCTCAGTGATTTCATGTGGTATCTTGAAATTGGCCGTTATAGCAGTATTTACCAAGTAAATATTTGTGCCCATTCCAAAGAAAGGCAATCCAACAGAATGTGGAAATTATCAAACAATATCATTAATATCACACACAAGTAAAATCTTGCTGAAGATAATTAAAAAAACATTGCAGCAGTACATCAATAGGGAACTGCCAGAAATTCAAGCCAGATTCAGAAGAGGACGCAGAACAAGGGATATCATTGCTGATGTCAGGTGGATTCTCGCTAAAAGCAGAGAATACCAGAAAGATATTTACCTCTGTTTTATTGACTGTGCAAAGGCATTTGACTGTGTGGATCATAACAAATTATGGATAACATTATGAAGAATGGGAATTCCAGAACACTTAATTGTACTTATGAGAAACCAGAAACCTGTACATAGCCCAAGAGGCAGCTGTTTGAATATAACAAGGGGATACAGCAGGTTTTAAAATCAGGAAAGGTGTGCATCAGGGTTGTATCCTTTCACCATACTTATCCAGCCTGTATGCTAGGCAAAGAATCCGAGAAGCTGGACTATATGAAGAAGAATGTGGAATCAGGATTGGAGGAAGACTTATTAATAACAACCTGCGATACACAGATGACAAAATCTTGCTTGCTAAAAGTGAAGAGGACTTGAAGCACTTACTGATGAAGATCAGAGACTACAGCCTTCAGTATGGATTATACCTTAACATGAAGAAAACAAAAATCCTCACAACTAGACCAGTAATCAACATCATGATAAACGGATAAAAGATTGAAGTTGTCAAGGATTTCATTTTACTTGGATCCACAGTCAATGTCCATGGAAGCAGTAGTCAGGAAATCAAAGGATGTATTACATTGGGCAAATCTGCTGCAAAAGACCTCTTTAAAGTGTTAAAAAGCAAAGATGTCACTTTGAGGACCAAGGTGCACCTGACCCAAGCCATGGTATTTTCAGTCACCTCATATGCATGTGAAAGCTGGGTAGTGAATAAAGAAGATGAAGAAGAATTTATGTATTTGAATTATGGTGTTGGTGAAGAATATTGAATATACCATGGACTGCCAGACGAATGAACAAATCTGTCTTGGAAGAAGTACAGCCAGAATACTCCTTAGAAGCAAGGACGGCGAGACTATGTCTCACATACTTTGGACATGTTATCACGAGAGATTAGTCCCTGGAGAAGGACATCATGCTTGGTAAAGTAGAGGGTCATCGAAAAAGAGGAGGACCCTCAATGAAATAGATTGACACAGTGGCTGCAACAATGGGCTCAAACAGAGCAACGATTATGAGGATGGTGCAAGACAAGGTAGTGTTTCGTCTTGAACATAGAGTGGCTATGAGCATCAGCACCTAACAACAACAACCAAACCAAACCCATTGCCATCGAGTTGACTCCAATTTATAGTGACAGTATAGGACAGAGTGGAGCTATCCCACAGGGTTTCCAAGGAGCAGCTGGTGGATTCGAACACCACCACCAAGTAAATTGGCAAACACTAAACAAGTCTCCACCCCTACACCCTCTCCCACCCGCCTCTCACAGAACTGATTTACCAGCACACAACTGTCTACAGTCAGTTCATTAGGTCATTTGTTTATTCATTTAACCAATACTTACTAATAGTGCCTGGCATTGCAAAATATCTTTTATCCCTGTCTTGCCCCCATTTCCTTCTTAGCCTGGAGAAATTCTCCTCATCCTCCAAGCTCAGTCTTAAATTGGAGTCTTATGAGTACTTCTCCCTTTTGGGCCTCTCTCTTCTATGTCCCCATAGCATTTGATATATACATATATATATATATATAACAACACTGATCACATTGTTTTCAATTTGTCTTCCATAATTAATATGTGAATTCCTCAATGCCAAATTATCATTTGGTTTCTGGACTCAAAAGGGATCTTGGCATATTATAAGTAATAAATGTTGGCTGAATAAATAATTTGGAATATAGTAAAATGGATATATTTTTAATTTTGATGTTTTTCTGTGTTTCATCTGTATATCCTAATTGGCTGAGAACCATTTGGTTTCCACCCAAAAAGTATCCGATAGTCAATAAGTGTTAATTGAGCACTTATGTGTCTCAAAAGAAACTGTCTATGTGATAATTGCCATCAAAAAAACTTCCTGTGTTGCAGTGATGCCAGCAGGCTGGGAATAAGAAGTCTTGTGTTCTGTGGGTTTGACCTGACAACTGATTGTGCTGCCTGGAGAAGATCATAGAATTCTCTTGGTCCTGATTTGCTAGTGTGCAAAATCGAGGGATTGTTTCTTGAATAAAAGGGTGATAGATTTTAAAACAATTTGGGAGAAATTACTAGTATATAAATATAATCTCTTCCTTTACAAAAGTTTGCACAATGTGCTCCCTTCTCAAAACAAAGCAAGTAGTAACAGATAAACAGAGAAAAAATAATATCAGCGAAGTATATTTAGCTTTGGGTAAACCAAACACACCTGTTACTGTTGAGTCGATTTCACCTCATAGCTTTGAGCAGTGTTTCCTAAAGGAAAAGAATGTCAGAGACCCACCTCTAATCAGGCATTAGAGACAGGAAATTGTCTAGAGGGTGGGGGAGGGAGAGAAGAAAAGAATAGATGCTACATTTTGTAATAGAGTACAATGCCTTGCCATGTTGGTATTAATGGGTGAAATATCAATATTGTTGTTGTTCACTGCCGTGGAGTTGATTCCAACTCGTGGCGACCTGATGTGTTTCAGAGGAGAACTGCTCCATAGGGTTTTCAAGGTCATGACCTTTAGGAAGCAGATCACCGGGCCTGTCTTCCAAGGTGCCTCTGGGTGGGTTCCAGCCACTAACGTTTTGGCTAGTAGTCAAGTGCTTAACTGTTTATGCCACCCAGGGACTCTATGAAATAATCAATATTACCAGGTATATCCTGTCAAAGAAGGACCTGGGAAAAACACTGAAACAAGCGTGAGAATTGTATTTCTGCTTGCTACATGGGAAATGACCCAAATTTAAGGAGAGAACCATTTAATAATAAAGAATAAGGATAAGTGAGTTTCTTTAATCTTAGGGAGACTAATGTTTCACTTCATTCACTGTTAGAGAGACATTATCTCACTTATCCAACTTTTGTTTTATTTTTTAATTTAATGTGATTATTTTAGGGAGGGCACTTGAGTGTAGGGAACAGTTGGGCATCAACCTACCTCTTTCACTGAGGGGTGTTGATCAATACCAGGTGCTCCTATCAGAGCCTTGACAACAGAGCCAGGAGGAAATGTTCTCAGAACAGAAAGCCTAGAACTTTGAGTAATTATTCACCATGACAGTAACCTGACCAATTCAATACAGTATTTAAACGAGACACTCACCAGGACACTTACACAAGACAGAGTGGATAACTCAACAACTCTTATATAATGATGAAGAGAGGAGTAAATTAACATTAAAAGAGAGGAAGAAAAATGCACGTTTGCTTTCCTGGTATGGTAATCTGAAGGGGGCAGCCTATGGTTCTTATGTAGCAGTTTTTTGAAAACATCACATTTCTCCCCCTGCCCTGAAAAATAGTTGACATTTTCTAAATGTAAATTTATAAAATTTATAATGTATAAATAGGATACTACTAATCCTATGGTGAACTTTTGATAGCTTGACCTTTTTTATTTTTCCCTATTTTTGAGCCATCTTTAGTAAATAAATACAGTTTATATGTTTTCCATTCTTGGTATTTTTCTTCCTCCATTTTCAGCTTCCTGCCTCAACTTTTCTTCCAAAAATTAGAAGTAAATATGCATCCTTCCAAATAATCATTTCCAACCCCCATCTTATATTTAATGATGGTAAATGAGTACAGGAGCCCTGGTGGCACAGTAGTTAAGAGCTTAGCTGCTAACCAAAAGTCAGCAGTTTGAATCCACCAGCTGCTCCTTGGAAACCCGATGGGGCAGTTCTACTCTGTCCTAATAAGTACAGGCAATGACCTAAAATGTGACCATTTTGATTGTATTTAGTAAGTTTTCTAAGTTCAGAATGGGAGACTTAAACCGGGTTGCCACCAAAAACTTCATTTTTATTCATTCACTCACTTAAAAAAAAAAAAGGTTTGCAAAGGTGGAAAGTAAGAATGGTTCCATTAAGTAGACCATGTTCAAAGGACAGCATTATTGCAGAGCCATCATTCTTGGCAAGTGTTTTCATGCAGACGGGATCGTTCCCCATAGTTAGTCCACACAGGGTCACCCAGTGATGCTAGCAGTCACAGGCACAGAAACCAATCAGCACAGTCAAAAATTATGAATGGTGTTTATCTGATTGTGCTAGCAGATCCTGTGAATGACAAAAATAAAATAAAATAAAACCATAGTAGAAGATGAGTGTGAAAGATCTAGTGTAAAAGAGAGAGCAAAAAAGAGGCATTTTGTCTCTGTGGAGTGATTATCTGGAAGAAATCATGCTATCCTAAAACAAGTTTGCCCCCATCATTATGGAAAATAATATGACAAACACTAGGAAAACAGATAATAAGGGACTCATGTTTAAAATGTACATTATGGAAAAGCATCCTCATTTGTTTGAGAATTAGTAGAAAGGAGAAAAAGATTGCTCTACTTAAATTTGTTTTTTAGTTATGTATTAACATGCCCTGAAATTACATATATGCTAAAGAGGTAATTCCATGCTTAAATTCTGGTGACATAAACTTGGGCTTGTGGTTTATTATGTCATAAAAAGTCATGTGTAGAACTGTAGAATCACTCAGCGTTGTGGGTAAAATCGCCCTTTATTTTTTGTTGAGACATCATTTTGTGACCACCAGAGATTCATGGGAGTCAGGCAATGTTTTTTGCTTTTTCAGCATCATTATTTACATTGTAAACATACAGCTTAGAAAACAGATCTTGAGTCCTAGAAAACAGGCAACTGAGCTTTAATTCTGCATTAAATTCGATTTAAATTTGGTTCTGTGTTGGCTTGTAGAATGGGACATGCTGAATACCTGCAATGATACATTTTACTATTGCTAGTGTTGACTTACTGTGCCCTGACTCTCTGTGCTTGTGCTTTGAGAGAATGTTGTTGTTGTTGGGTGTTGTTAATTCCAACTGATTGCGACCCCATGTGACAGAGTAGAACTGCCCCATAGGGTTTTCTTGGCTGTAATCTTTACCGGAGCAGATTGCCTGGCCTTTGTCCCACAGAGTGGCTGAATGGGTTCAAACTGCCAACGTTTCAGTTAGCAACTGATCACTTAACCGTTGCATCACCAGGGCTCCTTGAGAAAATATTAAGGACATTGATTTTTAGCTTAAATATCAACAGTGAGGGGTGGCAAAGGGGGATAGTGGATGTGGAGAGGGGCAAACAATGGCTGAACTTGGTTTTAAGAGTACTTTAAGCAGAATTTCAGGTGCTTCTGATCACTTCATTTTAGGCAAAAGTTTGTATTCTGATTTCTATCATAGATAGTCAAAACCAGTGTATGCATTCTATTCTAGGGAGTTCTTTTCAGAAGCTATAGCAAACCAGAGTGATTTCAGAGGTGACAGGCAACTGTGGAGAAGACCAGATGCCAGACTATGTGAAAGATGATTGAGAAAGTGTTAGAGAAGGGAAGGCTCGTGTTCTTCTAATATGCAAAGAACTATGGAATAAAGAAAAATTAGATTAATTTTATAAGTAGTAAATAATTTGCTTGAGCTGAAAAAAAAAAACCTCCAAAGAGCAAATTAATTAAAAATAAATATTCTAGGCCACTGGTTTTTCCATTAGTGATAATCTTGGTACACTGAAGGCAATTTCGGAAGAAGTTTGTCCATCTATGGAGAATTTTCTTTTGCGTCATGTTATGTTTTGTTTTTGCTTATTTATTTCATATATGAAAATGTTCTTTATTTTTCATTTTTCCTTTTTCCGTTTGCCTTTGCCTCAAAGTGAACTTCCTAAAACAAAATTGATTTACAAAATGGTGTTTTCCATCAGTAATTCAAATTTTGCTGAAAGAGAATGTTACTCAGCACTGAAGACTCCTAAGTCTACTATCTAGATTCCCTTTACCCTTGATGGCAGTTTTGTTTTCCTTTATGAATACAGTTTTACCAGTGTTGCTTAGATATAAAAGAAATCTTCAGTTGATGAACTAGCAACAACACGACTTAAGTAGGAAAAGGCAGAACTAGGCATGTTTATAGCATTAATAGCTAATCTCTCAGTACCATCAGAATTCTTACAGCTATCACATAAGAGAACTGAACTGCCTTTTGGAGAAGGTCCTGAAGTTGGAGCAATGACAGAAAGGATTACTTCTCTCCTGATTTGGGTAGACTTGAGAAAATAATGATAAATATCACGTGCTACAGGTAATGCATTATAAAGCTTATCTTCGGTGACTTCAGACTCCCCCTACATGAGAGGTGCTAGGCCATGTGACATTTCATCTGTTGACATCTTCACATGCCATGATATTGACAAGCCTAAATACCACTCCCTGAATTCTTATTGCAGTTGCACTTGCTTTTCACTGCAGGTGCAGTTCTGACGGCAAAAAAAAAAAAGAAAAGAAAAGAAAACAAAAAACTATCAAACAGTGACAACATAATATAGAGCAAAGACAGTTTTGTTGAATAATAGTGGCTTAAATGTCTGGTACTGGTACAACAGATACATAGACCAATGGAACAGAATTCAGAATCGAGACATAAATTCATCCACCTATGACCAGCTGATGTTTGACAGAGGCTCAAAGTCTGTTCAGTGGGCAAAAGACAGTCTTTTTAACAAGTGGTACTGGCATAACTGGACATCCATCTGCAAAAAAATGAAATAAGACCTATACCTCACACCATGCACAAAAACTAACTCAAAATGGATCAAAGACCTAAATATAAAATCTAAAGCGATAAAGATCATGGAAGAAAAAATAGAGCAACACTAGGAGCCCTAATTCATGGCATAAACAGAATACAAACCATAACTAACAATACACAAACACCAGAAGAGAAACTAGATAACTGGGAGCACCTAAAAATCAAACACTTAGCTCATCAAAAGACTTCATCAAAAGAGTAAAAAGACAACCTACAGACTGGGAAAAAATTTTTGGTTATGACAAATCTGATCAGGATCTAATCTCTAAAATCTACAAGATACTGCAAAACTTCAGCCACAAAAAGTTAAATAAACTGATTAAAAAATGGGCAAAGGATATGAACAGGCACTTCACCAAAGAAGACATTCAGGCAGCTAACAGATACATGAGGAAATGCTCACGATCGTTAGCCATTAGAAAAATGCAAATCAAAAGTATAATGAGCTTCTGGGCAAAATGGAGCTCTAGGCAGAAGCACCACACCGTCCTTCCACAGCAAAGATCCAAAAAACTAAGCTGAACAGAGAATACAACAATCCTGAAACCCTAAAATATCAAATGAAGAGATAAAGAACTCAGCCAAGCACCAAATGGAGTGAGAAAACTGACAGAGAATGGAGAGCGAGGAGAGATTCATACAGAGGTCCCCTACCTGCTAACACAGTGCAGATACGCCATCTTGGACTCCTATCAGAGACCAGCAAACGGGGTACGAGAAAGCACCCTCACGGAAAGTCCAGCGAGAGACGAAACAACTGTTTCTCGTCTCTCTATATCTTCCTTCTCTTTCTGTTCCCTGAATACCTGGCGCTGTATACCTCTACGCCTTCTTGCCAGGCTGTACTGCAACACCTGAGAGCAACTTCCCCAGACCTCATAGCTGCACCAGTGGGATCCCTGGGGACTTTGCAGTTCTTTAACCTTTCTGATTTTTATTTATTCTTTCTTTTCTTTTCTTCCTCTTCCCCTTTCTGTTTTTCTCCATTTCATAGTCTCTCATCTCTCCACTCCAACAGCAAGCTCCCCTAGCATTCTTTTTTGTTTGTTTGTATGTTTTTGCCTCCTGTTCCTCTCTCCTCTCTCCCATATCCATCTTAGCTCCACACATAACAATCTCCCCGCTGCTGCATCCTGCCTGCCTGCACCATGAGCTTTACATCACACCACCAAGCAGCACAGGCACAGCCTACTGGAGCCTGCCCTGCACTGATTACCGACCCGCCCTGGTGGCTGTAGTAAGTGCCAAAAACAACCCATCCCAGTAACTCCTCTTCAGCTAGACCTGCCCTGCTGTATCATATCTGAGTGACTGACCCTGCCAATTGGAGAAGGAGGCGAAAAGTATTGTGCCCACAGACAAGCAAACAACAAAGAATACACAGTTTGCCTGCTCAGACATAGTCAAATTTAAGAAAAAAAGAGGAATGAAACAAACAAATCTACAGTCAATACATGAGAAAAATAACTACTGAATGCCCCGAAAACAGCAGACAATATCAAAACATTTACAAAAACAGGACAGGATGGTTCCAGTAGGCATCCAAAATAAAACACCAGATGACTCTCCAGTGGAAGAAAATGCACTAGAACTAGCTGATAGGGAATTCAAATCTCTAATACTCAGAATTCTCCAAGAACTGAGGCAAAAAGCTGACAAACATGAGGAAAAAATAGACAAATTCATGGAAAATACAGACAAAAAATGGGAAGAATTCAGGAAAATAATACAGGAACACAATGTCAAAGTAAATTCACAACTAGAAATTATACAAAGACAACAATTAGAAATGCAAAAGATAAACAACAAGATTTCAGAAATGGACGGTGCCATAGAAGGGCTGAGAAGCAGATTTGAAACGGTGGAAAACAGGATCAGTGGAATTGAAGACAAACACTTGGATACAACTCTGTTTCAGGAAAACTCAGAAAAAAGAACAAAAAAAATAATGAAGCGATCCTGAGAGTTATGTGGGATACAATCAAAAGCAAAAATTTGTGAGTGATTGGAATTCAAGAACGGGGAGAAAACAGAAAACACAGAGAGGATCATTGAAGAACTGCTGACAGAAAACTTCCCCAATATCATGAAAGATGAAAAGCTGGACATCCAAGAAGCTCAACAATCCCCATATAGGAGAGACCCCAAAAGAAAATCACCAAGGCATATCATAATCACACTTGCCAAAACCAAAGCCAAACAAAGAATTCTGAGAGCAGCTCGTGAAAAACAAGAAGTCACATACAAAGGAGAAACAATAAGATTAAGCTCAGATTATTTGGCAGAAACCATGCAGGCAAGAAGGCAATGGGATGTCATATATAAAATCTTGAAAGAAAAAAACTGCCAGCCAAGAATAATATATCCTGCAAAACTCTCATTCCAATTTGATGGTGAAATTAGGTCATTTCCAGATAAACAGAAGTTAAGAGAATATTGAAAAGTCAAGCCAAACTTACAAGAATTATTAACGGGAGCTCTTCGATCTGAGGACAAACAGCTTTAGCTCACAGGCAGAATCTACGACTCAGGATCGTACCAGCCAGATACCAATCTAGGAAATGAACTCTCAAGGACTATCCAAAACCAAAAGAAATACAACAGGGAATCAGAGCAGTTAATCAGTAAATGACAACAACATCAAAACAATAAAAGAGGGAATAAACGGCATAGGTATAGAATGTTCTAATGGAGAGGAAGGCAGGGCGATACCAAGTAATGGCAGACTGCTTCAAACTTAGAAAGATAAGGGTAAAATTCATGGTAACCACAAAGAAAGTTAACAAACATACTCATAAAAATAAAGAGGAAAAACATGAACTCTCAGCAAAAACAAAACCTACAAAATCAAAAGAAATATCCACGAACAAAAGTAACTCAGCACAAGAGAGTAAGAAAAACAAAGAAAACATCAGCACCACAAAAAAAAGCACTACAAAATGGCAGCAACAAACTCACATCTATGAATAATTACACTGAATGTAAATAGACTCAGCACCCATAAAGAGATGGAGAATGACAGAATGGATAAGAAAACAGGATCCATCAATATGCTGTCTACAAGAGACACACCTTAGAAACAGAGATGTGAATTTATTAAAAGTCAAAGGTTGGAAAAAGATATATCAAGCTAACAACTACCAAAAAAGAGCAGGAGTGGCAATTCTAATCTCAGATAAAATAGACTTTAAAACAAAATCTACCATAAAAGACAAAGAAGGACACTATATAATGATAAAAAGGGGACGATCCATCATGAAGACATAACCATAATAAACATTTACGCACCTGATGACAGGGCTCCAAAATACATAAAACAAACTCTAACAACACTGAAAAGGGAAATTGACAGTTCCACAATAATAGTAGGAGACTTCAACACACCACTCTCAGTAAAGAACAGAACAACTAAGAAGAAACTCAGAAAAGATACAGAAGACCTGAAGGGCACAAACAGCCAACTTGAGCTCATAGACATATATAGAACACTCCATCCAACCGCTGCAAAGTACACATTCTTTTCCAATGCACATGGAACATTCTCCAGAATAGACCACGTTAGGCCACAGAGCAATCCTCAACAAGATCCAAAACATTGAGATAATTCAAAGTATCTTCTCTGACCAGAAAGCCATCAAAGTAGAAATTAACAGCTGAAAGATGAAGGAAAAAAAAAATCAATTACATGGAAACTGAGTAATAACCTGCTTACACCTCACTGGGTAATAGAAGAAATCAGAGATGGAATCAAAAAATTCCTAGAATCAAATGAGAATGAAAACACATCATACCAAAACCTTTGGGACACAGCAAAGGCAGTCCTCAGAGGACAATTTATAGCAATAGATGCACATATCAACAAAGAAGAAAGGGACAAAATCAAAACATTAACCACAGAACTCAAACAAATAGAAAGAGAACAGCAGAAAAGCCCACAAGCACCGGAAGAAAGGAAATAGTAAAGATTAGAGCAGAAATAAATGAAATAGAGAACAGAAAAACAATACAAAGAATCAACAAAACCAAAAGTTGGTTCTTTGAAAGAAGCAACAAAATCGACAAACCACTGGCCAGACTGACAAAAGAAAAACAGGAGAGGACACAAATAACCCAAATAAGAAATGAAATGGGGGACGTTACAACAGACCCAACTGAAATAAAAACGATTATAATAGATATTTTGAAAAACTATACTTCAACATATTTGAAAACCTAGAGGAAAAGGATAAATTTCTAGAAACACACAGCCTCCCCAAACTACAACAAAGTGATGTTGAAAATCTGAACAGACTCATAACAAGGGAAGAGATTGAAAAGGTAATAAAAAAACTCCCAACCAAAAAAAGCCCCGGTCCAGATGGGTTCACTGGATAATTCTACAAAACACTTACAGAAGAGCTTGTACAGTACTACTCAAGCTATTTCAGAGCATAGAAGAGGAAGCAACACTTCCAAATTCATTCTATGAAGCCAGCATAATGCTGATACCAAAACCAGGCAAAGACGTCACAAAAAAAGAAAATTACAGACCAATATCTCTCATGAATATAGATGCAAAAATTCAGAGCAAAATTCTAGCCAATAGAATTCAGCATCATATCAAAAGAATAATACACCACAACCAAGTAGGATTCATACCAGGTATGCAAGAATGGTTCAACATTAGAAAATCAATCAACGTAATCCACCACATAAATAAAAGGAAAGAAAAGAATCACATGATCATCTCAACTGACGCAGAAAAGGCATTTGAAAAAGTCCAACACCCATTCCTGATAAAAACTCTCAATAAAATACTTATAGAAGTGGAATTTCTGAACATAATAAAGGACATCTATGCAAAACCAACGGGCAACATCGTTCTTAATGGAGAAAGGCTGAAAACATTCCCCTTGTAAACAGGAAGAAGACAAGGATGCCCTTTATCACCACTCCTATTTAACATTGTGCTGGAAGTTCTAGCTAGAGCAATAAGGCAAGAAAAAGAAAAAAAGGGCATCCAAATTGGTAATGAAGAAGTTAAACTGTCCCTGTTTGCAGATGATATGATACTATACACAGAAAACCCTAAAGACTCCATGAGAAATCTACTCGAACTAATAGAAAGATTCAGCAGAGTAGCAGGATACAAGATAAACATTCAAGAATCAGTTGGAGTCCTATACACCAATAAGGAGAACGATGAGAAGGAAATCAGGAAAACAATACCATTTTCAGTAGCCCCTAAAAAGATAAAATACTTAGGAATAAATCTGACCAGGGATGTAAAAGACCTATACAAAGAAAACTACAAAACACTACTGCATGAAACCCAAAGGGATCTACATAAACGGAAGAAACATACCATGCTCATGGATAGGCAGACTCAACATTGTGAAAATGACAATTCTACCCAAAGCAATTTACAAATACAACATAATCCCGATCCAAATACCAACAACATTCTCAAAGAGATGGAAAAACTAATCATTAACTTCATATGGAAAGGGAAGAAGCCCCGAATAAATAGAGCACTACTGAAGAAGAATAAAGTTGGAGGACTCACACTACCTGACTTCAGAACGTACTATACAGCTACAGTAGTCAAAACAGCCTGGTACTGGTACAACGACAGATACATTGACCAATGGAACAGAATTGAGAACCCAGATGTAAATCCATCCAGCTGCAGTCACCTGATCTTCAACAAGGGCCCAAAGTCCATCAGATGGGGAAAAGACAGTCTTTTTAACAAACGGTGCTGGCAAAACTGGATATCCATCTGCAAAAAAATGAAACAGGACCCATACCTCACACCGTATACAAAAACTACTTCAGAATGGATCAAAGACGTGAATGTAAAGCCTGAAACTATAAAGTTCATAGAAGAAAAAATAGGACCAACACTTCAGGCCTTAATGCATGGCATTAACAGGATACAAACCATAACCATCTATGTACAAAACCCAATAGATAAGCTAGATAACTGGGATCTTCTAAAAATCAAACACCTATGCTCTTCAAAAGACTTCACCAAAAGAGTAAAAAGAGAACCTACAGACTGGGAAAAAATTTTTGGACAGTACAGGTCAGACAAAGGTCTAATCTCCATAATCTACAAGAAAATGCAACACCTCTACAACAAAAAGACAAATAAGCCTATTAAAAAGTGGGCAAAGGAAATGAACAGACACTTCACCATAGAAGACATTCAAATGGCCAACAGACACATGAGGAAATGCTCGTGATCACTAGCCATTAGAGAAATGCAAATTAAAACCACAATGAGATACCATCTCACCCCGGCATTACTGGCATGAATCAAACACACTGGAAATAACAAATGTTGGAGGGGCTACGGGGAGATGGAAACTCTTCTGCACTGCTGGTGGGAATGCAAAATGATACAACCATTTTGGAAAATGATATGGCGCTTCCTCAGAAAGCTAGAAATAGACATACCATTCGATCCAGCAATTCCACTCCTAGGAGTATATCCTAGAGAAATAACAGTCATCATTGAATAGACATATGCACACCTATGTTCATGGCAGCATTGTTCACAATAGCAAAACGATGGAAACAACCTAGATGCCCATCAACAGCTGAATGGATAAACAAACTATGGTACATACACACAATGGAGTACTATGCAATGAGAAAGAACAACAGTGAATCTGTGAAGCATCTCATAACATGGATGAAACTGGAGAACATTATGCTGAGTGAAATAAGTCAATCACAGAAGGACAAATATTGTATGAGACCTCTATTGTAAAAACCCATGAAAAACTTCACACGCAAAATGTAACAATCTTTGTTGGTTACCAGGGATGGGAGGGGTGGGGGGGAGTACTAAATAGGCAATAGAAAAGTGGTATCTTGGGTGAAGGGTGAGACAGTACACAATACAGGGCCAAGTAACACAACTTGTACAAGGAAAGGTCATGGAAGCCCCATAGACACATCCAAACTCCCTGAGGGACTGAATTGCTGGGCAGAGGGCTGTGGGGACCATGGTCTCGGGGAACATCTAGCTCAATTGGCATGGCACATCTCATAAAGACAGTGTTCTACGTTCTACCTTGGTTTGTAGTGTCTGGGGTCTAAAAAGCCTGTGAGCGGCCATCTAAGATACTCCACTGGTCTCATCCATTCGGGAGCGAGGGAGAATGAAGAGAACAGGATACAAGCAAAAGATTATTCCAAAGGACTAATTGTCCACAGCTACCAAGGCCTCCACCGGACTGAGTCCAGTACAGCTAGATGGTGCCCGGCTACTACCAGTGACTGCTCTGACCAGGATCACAACAGAGGGTTCTGGACAGAGCTGGAGAGGGATGTAGAACATACTTCTAACTCACAAAAAAAAAAAAACCAGATTTACTGGCCTAAAGGAGACTGGATTAACGTCGAGAGTATGGCCCCCAGACACCCTTTTAGCTCAGTGGTGCAGTTATCTCCGAGGTTCACCATTCAGCCTGTGAGTGGACAGCCCTGTAAAACCAAATGAGACTAACGAGGTACAGGAGTCCAGTGACAAGGGCTAGAAGGCAAAAGGGGACAAGGAAGCTGGTGATAGGGAACCCAAGGTTAAGTAAGGATACTGTTGATGTGTTGTGAGATTGTTAACCATTGTCATAGGGCAACATTTGTAGTAACTGTTAAATGAGAAACTTTTGTTCTGTAAGCCTTCATCTTAAGTGAGAATAACAGCACAATTGGAAGAGCGTAGTCAATGTCACTGAACTGTGCATGTAGAAATTTTTGAAATGGTGTATTTTTGGCTATGTGTATTTTCACCAAAAAAAAAAAAAAGGTTGAGAAGTTAGAGGGTTGACATGTTGTGGGGTTGTTAAACAATGTCATAAAACAATACGTGTACTACTGTTTCATGAAAAAGTATTTGTTCTGTAAGCCGTCACCTGAAGTACAATGAACAAAAAAAAAAGTATAATGAGATACCATCTCACCCCAACTAGGCTAGCATGAATCCAAAAAACACTAAACAATAAATGTTGGAGAGGTTATACAGAGACTGGGACACTTATACGCTGTTGGTGGGAGTCTAAAATGGTACAAACACTTTGGAAATCGAATGGGCACTTCCTTAAAAAGCTAGAAATAGAAGTACTATATGATTCAGCCAGCCCACTCCTCAGAATATATCCTAGAGAAATAAGAGCTGTCAGACAAATAGATATATGTACACTCATGTTCACTGCAGCACCGTTGACAATAGCGAAAAGATGGAAACAACCTAGGTGCCCATCAACAGATGAATGGATAAACAAATCATGGAACACAATGGAATACTACGCAACGATAAGGGACAATGATGAATCCGTGAAACATCTCATAACATGGATGAATCTGGAAGGGATTATGCTGAGTGAAATCAGTCAGTTGCCAAAGGACAAATATCGTATAAGACCACTATTTTAAGAACTCAAGCAAATGTTTAAACACAGAAGAAAACATTCTTTCATGGTTATGAGGGTGAGGAGGGAGGGAGAGGCGTATTCAATAATTAGATAGTAGACAAGAATTATCTTAGGTGAAGGGAAGGACAACACACACTACAGGAGAAGTCAGCACAACTGGACTAAACCAAAAGTTTAGAAATTTCCTGAATGCAACCGAACACTTTGAGGGACAGAGTAGCAGGGGCTGGGGTCTGGGGATCATGGTTTCAGGGGACCTTTAGGTCAGTTGGCATAACAAAGTTTATTAAGAAAATGTTCTGCATTCCAGCTTGATGAGTGGTGTCTCAGTGTTAAAAGCTAGCGAGCAGCCATCTAAGATGCATCAATTGGTCCCAACCCACCCGGAGAAAGGAGAATGAAGAACACCAAAGATACAAGGAAAATACTGGCCCAAGAGACAGAAAGGGCCACATAAACTAGAGACTCCATCATCCTGAGACTAGAAGAATTATATGGTGCGTAGCTACCACCAAATGACCACCCTGACAGGGAACACAACAGAGAGTCCCTGACGGAGCAGGAGAAAAGTCAGGTGCAGAACTCAAATTCTAGTAAAAAGACCAGACTTGATGGTCTGACTGAGACTGGAGGGATCCTGGAAGACACGGCCTCTGGAGTCTCTGTTAGCTCAAAACTAAAGCCATTCCCAAAGCCATCTCTTTAGGCAAAGATTAGACTGGACTATAAGACATAAAATGATACTCCTGAAGAGTGTTCTTCTTAGCTCAAGTAGATACATGAGACTAACTGGGCAGCTCCTGTCGGGAGGTGAGATGAGAAGGAGAAAGGATCAGGAGCTGGTTGAATGGACGTGGCAAATCTGAGGTGGAAAGGAGGAGTGTGGTGTCGCAGTATAGGGAGAGCAACTAGGGTCATGTAACAGTGTGTGTATAAATTTTTGTATGAGAAACTAACTTGAACTGTAAACTTTAAAGCACAATAAAAAAAGTGGCTTAAATATAAAGGAAATATTAAAATCAACAATAGCAAAAGTGGCTACATGGAGCAAGTACATGGATAAAATTTTATTTTTTAACAAAAAATTTTAGAAGGAAATAAAGTAGCTTCTAAAGCATACTTAAATTAGGTGACCTTATGTCCCTAAAAGTTATAAAGACTTAAAATGGTAAATAACAAGATGTGATTTCTACCAATTTGTTTTCAAAACATTTAATCCATTTAGAGTGAAAATTAAATATTTATGGGAACATTGACAAAAAAAGCAGGTTGAGCATAATTGGCTGAAAATAAATTAGGAATATTATAAAATAAATATGCATGGGAAAGCTCGACAATGAATAAGGAAGACTGAAGAAGAATTGACGCCTTTGAATTATGGTGTTGGTGAAGAATATTGAATATACCATGGACTGCCAGAAGAACGAACAAATCTGTCTTGGAAGAAGTACAGCCAGAATGCTCCTTAGAAGCAAGGATGAAGAGAATTAGTCTCCCAAACTTTGGACATGTTATCAGGAGGGACCAGTCCCTGGAGAAGGACATCATGCTTGGTGAAGTAGATGGTCAGTGAAAAAGAGGAAGACCCTCAATGAGGTGGACTGACACAGTGGCTTCAACACTGCGCTCCAGCATAACGATTATGAGGATGGCACAGGACTGGGCAGTTTTTGTTCTGTTATAATAAGGTTGTTATGAGTCAGAACTGACTTGACAACACCTAACAACCACAACTTTATAAACTTAGAAAACATCCTGAAAAATTATGAATAATGAATAAAAATACTTAAAGATGGATAAAAGTTTGAAAATTTCCCCCCAGATGTATTAAAATTACCAATACATGAAAAACTAAGGGCTGATAATACTTGTTTTTAACCAAGTTGTTTTCAACCGATTCTTCTGGATTGGTTTCATATGGTTTCAGGGCTATTCTTAGACCAGTGAGTGAAAGCTGTAGGAAGATGGATTTTGATTCACTGTAAGTATCAACATTCTGCTAGTGCTGCCCAAAGAAAGAAAGAATGGATACAGTGAGATTTCTGTCACCCGTGATGTTCAAGCACAAGCTACATGAAAAATGGAATGTTGTATAAAGAATTAAAGGAAAAAATTGGGATTAGGCTATTGGTGAGTTTTAAGGTCTCTTCTCACTAAGTTTCATCTAGTGAAGCTCAAATAGTTTCCAAATTAACTGTAGACCTAAGATGTCTGATGTCACAGACAACTCCATACAGCAGAAATAATTGTAGACATAAGACATACATATCTGATGTCACAGACAACTCCATACAATAGAGATAAAATTTTGTGCTGTTATATGGCCTGCAGGTTTATCTTAGGCTTTCTGTGTGGGACTGATGAGGTTTGCCCTTTTCCCATCCATGAGGTCAGGTATTCTCAGTGAAGAGGAGTAAGAGTTCCTGCAGAAACATAAAAGATTTTTTTTCTTGAATTCTTGTTGGCTGGAGAGAACAGCACTTACTCTCTTGTACCTTCTCCAGCAACTATTGAAAATAATGAAAAGTTTCTGTAGTCTTCTCTTTCTCAGGAGAAAAAACACCTGTTTAAAAGTTGGCCCAAGGAAACCCTGCAAAGTACAGTATAGTTGTTTCTAAGAATCCAATATTCCTAAGACTGTCATTCTTGTATGGGTGCATTTTGTGATAGGGCCAGCAGTACTGATTCTAAGATAAACCCTATTAGTCCTGTGTTTCTGCGGTCATTATCTCTTCAAAAGAAGAACCTTTACCTCTAGGTTTAAACTATTCTAGATTTGATTTGATCAAAAATATAATATTGGAAGACTATATTAATAATAATCTATAACCAACAGGGCTTTGCTTATCTTACGTTTTTATGTGAATCTATTTATGTAGCAAACATGAATCCCTACCATGTGCCAGATTTCTGTCCTGTAAGCATGATAGCCTCTGTCCTCACCAGAGTCTAGTATGGGCACAGGTGCTGAGATGACTCTACAAGTATATGCGAGTAAGGGACAGCATTGGTTCTATCCATCAGAGTAACTACATTTTGACCTAGGCCATGTTCCCTCCATCCCAAAATAGCCTGATAAAATGTAAGTGAAAAACAAAATTGTATGTTTAGTGTATAACATTTCCAAGTTCTCTTTCTCTTTTAATTACCCTAACTCTTCTTGCGGCTTTCACTCCTTTTAGTTTTTTCCTTCACTTGTTTTTTTGTGATGTCTTTTCCAAGATGCATTTATTTTGAGGCTCTTGAATCCTCTTATGTAGTTTTCTCACTGGTATGTGAATGGGTATTATTTACAAAACTGCCCTCCAGCCACACATTGCACAAAGTCAGTTTTTAATTGGCATCATTATTTAATAAACAAATGTCCACATGTATACAGGCACACCCAAAATCACCTGGTGATACGTATTTCCCAAACTTTCAACTTAAGTGTCATCTACATAGAACTTTGGTGGTGACCTGTTTGGTCTGCCATCTCTGAATCATTAAACCAACAGGAAGGTCTCCCGCAGGCCACAATGTTCAGACTTTGGAGGAAGCATTTTGAGTTCATACTTGGTTAGATTTAGTTTTGGTTTATTCATTTATGAGTATAGCAGTTTACATCAGCATTATTTTGCTTGCCTATATTTTATCTCCTAAACTGAGGTAAGTCACTATCCTCTACAGTTTCCAGAGTTGAGTTGACCGAACTAATCAGACCAATGACTATTAAGTAACATCCTTTAGATTGTGTATTTTGGAGACTGTCATGCACCAATGTTGAACCTCTGTGTGTGTGTGTGTGTGTGTGTGAAAGAGACTTAGCAATCAGTAACAGTGTCCTTGAAAGGCCTTTGTGTTTTTCTCAGTGCCAGCACTTCAAATATTGCCAGAATAGAAGAAATGGAGAGACTTTTGAAACAGGCTCACGCAGAAAAGACAAGGCTACTTGAATCGAGGGTAAGCTTCCTATCTTTTTATTAGAGATTTGTGATTTGGTGGTACAAAGAGCCCTGCGCTGAAATCAGGAAGCTCTCCTTGGGTCTTAATAAGTGGTGTGATCTTGGAATAGTTTATCAATCTTTCTCAGCCTTGGTTTTCTTATCTGAAAAGCCCGATGTTAGATGGATGGGGCCTAAATGCTCTGCTTACTGCACTACACTTTCCCATATTTTTACATGTGTTGACATAAGACTGAAGCGAGAGCTCTGTATTATATCTTCCCCTTGATTTCTGCTTTGTGTTCCTGCCAAGGAGCATGGAGGAATGTCATGTCTGCATTTTCCCATTCCTGCCAGTTTGTCTTAACTGCACTATTGTAATACCAAACATCCCAGGGTATTGTGACCCTATTTCTAGCCAGAATCCAAACTTCCTTAGAAATCCCCCAAAATGCCTTTGCATCCTGCCTTAAAGGGCACCTCCTTTCCTTTTCTAACTCCCCCACATGTTTCCTGTGAGACCTTCAGCCAGGAAGCTGCAGATCAACAACAGGAATTGGAAGGACCCATGGCCTTTAGTTAGAAGACAGCAATCAAAAGAAAGGATAAATCTGATGACTAATGTTGAGTGACAATTTTTAACACTTTTGATTGAAAATGGAAAAGTTATGGTTATAGACATGAAATAACTGAATATAATCACTAGCTAGATTTTTCCTTTAAACCAATATTTGTTAATTAAACTTTGTTTGCATTTTGCATATGATTTTCTTGAAAGCTGTTCAAGGGGTGGTTACGGCTTGTTTTAGTTGGTTATATATTGTAAGAACCTTGGCCATAGACCAAGAATTGTCTAATGAGAATTGTCTTTTTGGATACTAGTTGGGCTCATTCCAGGATAACCAGTGTATCTTAAAATAATATTCTGTGTGATGATATTTAGGAACGGGAAATGGAAGCCAAAAAACGAGCTCTGGAAGAAGAAAAACGACGTCGAGAACTCCTGGAAAAACGACTGCAGGAAGAAACTAGCCAGAGGCAGAAGTTAATTGAAAAGGAAGTGAAAATAAGGGAGAAACAAAGGGCACAGGTTGGTCTGTCAATCTGGATGAGTAAGAGGAGGCTGCCCCCTTGTGGTCAGGCCATAGGAGCCCATTCTGTCTGTGAGGATGCTTTCTCCCCTGCACCACGCACTGGCTGTGGACATTCAGTAGTTAAGATGTGTGCTAGTGTGCAGTGTGTTCATTTCAAAACTCTAAAGGCCTGCTAACCAAATGACACTTTCATCTAGTTATACATAGAACATTCTGATGAGAGGTACTTTTTCTTCCACCCATTGTTTGGAATACTTTTCAAAGGACAGTATTTTTTTGAGCAGTTTTTTTCAGAAGGTGTTTTTGTTTACTACTGAAAACAAATATAAGCCCCAAACTAAAACCTTTGAAGAGGAGAAGAGGTTCTGTTACATCATTTTTTTAGAAGCAAGCATTCCAGAACAGCATTGTTTTACCCAAGGTTGGTTTCTTGCTGTTTTGTTTTCTAGGACTGTATTTTTCACACATGTCCATAAAACATGTTCTTAAGATTATTGAAGCAAGCAAAATTCAGGGAGTCCACCGATTTTGTTTGGCTTTGTGTCTTGGTTATTGTAGACTTTGAGTTACTGTTGTTGTCACTAGAGCAGCTTACATAATGGACGTTTTCTGAGGAACTAAAAGTTTTATTAAGTACCATGTAATTTAAATTGCCAAGGTTTATGAAACTTAAAAGGTATCATTTCCTTTATTCTTTATAATTGCTGAGTTTGATAGTGCAACAGTTGAAGCCTGTCCTTAAGACCTTGTGTGCACTGATTTATCAGTGAGCCTGTGCCATCTGTCTCCAGTCAGAGTGCCACAGAATCAAAGGTAAAATATTGAAGGAAAGATAGAAAATAAAAGGTGTTCATTTCCTTTCGTTATGCCAAGCCTCTGCCAATCTCTGATTAGCAGTGAAAGTCATCCATACCTGTGTGGTATCTGAAGCAAAACCAAAAAAACACAATTCTATTTTATTTCTGATTAATACATTTTGCCTCCAAGTATATGATTAGGTAATTTTCCCCGGGGGGGAGGGGTTGGGTTATTTAACAGGATAAAATAAAACACTGTTTTAGAAATATTACCCGGGGTGGTATGTGCTTCCCAGATTAGATGAACTTCCGCCCCGCCATTATTAAAATAAAAGGCGTGTAAGTGCATCCCTGCAGCATCCAGTCCTGGGTGGCCCATTAAGTCCATCTTTGATCCTGCTTCTTATTTTAGCTTCACACTTCAAAACATACACCTCTGACTTCAACTTAGAAAGTGTATGTAAGCCAACATATACAGCTTTGGGTGAACCTTATGCGGGTTATGCTTATTAAATAATACTGAATCAATCACATCATGCCTGAGATTACGTAAAGAGAATTATTCTGATAAGTTGTGGCAGGGAGAAACCCTGGGAACTGTATAATGGCAGAGTCCTCACCTGTAGGAAACCACCCAGGTAACTTCATGCTTCACGTCCTTGTGTTTGTTAAGTGCCACGTGCCTCTGCTAAAGCTAAGATAGATGATTTTATTCCATCTTCTCACTTGCCCACCTCAAGGAGTAGAATTGATTGACCTGAGTTTATCCACTTATTTTTTCTCCTATTGTATTGTCCTTCTCAAAATACCATCGACTTTTTAGTCTCCAAATGGTAAGTGCTTTTTTTTTTTTTAATTTTTCTTTCGTCTTAAACTCATAATCACATGTCTATTTTAAATCTTAGGCTTTTTAGTTAATTTCAGCTTTTAAACATCTGTGACCTAAAATACAACAAATAATTAGTTATAGATGGACTGGGTTTTGCACTTTTCCAGGCGCGTCCTTTGACACGATACCTGCCTGTCCGGAAGGAAGACTTTGATTTGCGAAGTCATGTGGAGACTGCGGGCCACAGTGTTGATACCTGTTACCATGTCTCAATCACAGAGAAGACCTGTCGAGGATACCTTATCAAAATGGGTGGGAAGATTAAAACTTGGAAAAAACGCTGGTTTGTTTTTGATCGGAACAAGCGAACATTCTCTTACTACGCAGGTGGGTGATAAAAAATTTTCAGTGACATATTGAAATCAGGAACCCTCTGTTACAGAGTAAAAGCAGTTGAAATTCATGGAAAATAAATAAATTGGTAAGGTAATAGAATTAATGATAATACTAGCTTTGTAGATACATGTTATTTTATATACAGATTATATAGTCTACATGATATGCATTTCCTTTCTAGAAATGATGAAAATTATATTACTTTAAAAAGTATGAATTAGTCTATTCTAGTTCTGAAATAAGCTCAAGTCCAAATAAATGTTAACTAGACTTTATTTTTTAGATCAAAATATTGCCTTTTAAACCACAAGGCCAGAGAAAAAGTCTTTTTTTAATTTATTTATTCATGGTCATATGCCCTACCTAAGTCACACACAATTAGGCAGCCTTAGCTGACAGTCATTCAACTGTAGTTTATAAACTGGAATGCTTTTTTAAACAGAGAGTAAAGCTCACCGGTAAGCTAGTGAATATGTACTTATTGAGTGACTGAAATATTTGGATTCTATAAATGATGGACTATGAGAAACATACTCTACTGGATCTTCTAAAAATTCGAAAATATTAGTGTATCTGTTGTACTTATCAAGACCTGTTGCCTCTAAGTTGCCTCCGACTCATAGCTACCCTATAGGACAGAGTAGAACTGCCCAGTTGGGTTTCCCAGGCTGAAATCTTTATGGAAGCTGACTGTCACGTCTTTCTCCTGTGGAGTGGCCGCTGGATTCGAACCGCTGACCTTTGGGTTAGCAGCTGAGAGTTTTAACTACTGTGCTCACAGGGCTCTTTACTTACCAAGAAGTCTCCTGTTTACTTTCGGATCACAGATGAAGCATGTCTGTTATTAGCACAAGTATAGCTCAGCTGCCTTTTCAGCACCTGAGGAAGAGTGGTATCATCCCATAAGTTATTAAGCATATCAACGTAATAAATATAAAAGAAGAGTCCAATAGTCCAGTCATTTAACGTGTCCTGTGAGGTCAGGTTATGTTTATGCAGAGAGGTGTGAGAAACCAAGAAGCAATATGGAAGAAACAAAGCACTGGCTATGGTGCCCCAGAATTGGAGTGAGGAAGGGGTCATGTGGGACAACATGTTGGTGTTATTAAGTGCCGGTGAGTCAGTTCCAACTCATAGCGACCCTGTGTACAACAGAACGAAACACTGCCCAATCCTGTGCCCCCTTCAGTCATTGTTATGCTGGAGCCCATTGTTGCAGGCACTGTATCAGTCCATCTTGTTGAGGGTCCTCCTCTTTTTCACTAACCTCCTGCTTTACCAAGCATGATGTCCTTCTCTAGGGGCTGGTCCCTCCTGATAACATGTCCAAAGTATGTGAGATGAAGTCTCGCCATCCTTGCTTCTAAGGAGCATTCTGGTTGTACTCCTTCCAAGACAGATTTGTTGGTTCTTAAGCAGTCCATGGTATATTCAGTATTTTCGCCAGCACCACAATTCAAAGGTGTCAGTTCTTCTTCAGTCTTCCTTATTCATTGTCCAGCTTTCGCATGCATACGAGACAATTGAAAACACCATGACTTGGGTCAGATGCATCTTAGTCTTCAAGGTGACATCTTTGCTTTTTAACACTTTAAAGAGGTCTTTTGTAGCAGATTTGCCCAATGCAATGCGTTGTTTGATTTCTTGACTGCTGCTTCCATGGGTGTTGATTGTGAATCCAAGTGAAATGAAATCTTCGACAACTTCAGTCTTGTCTCCATTTATCATGATGTTGCTTACTGGTCCAGTTGTGAGGATTTTTGTTTTCTTTATGTTGAGATGTAATCCATACTGAAGGCTGTGTTCTTTGATCTTCTTCAGTAAGTGCTTCAAGTTCTCTTCACTTTCAGCAGGCAAGGTTGTGTCATCTGCATAATGAAGGTTGTTAATGAGTCTTCCCCCAATCCTCATGCCCTGTTCTTCTTCATATAGTCCAGCTTCTTGGATTATTTGCTCAGCATACAGATTGAATAGATATGGTGAAAGGCTACAACCTGACTCACACCTTTCCTGACTTTAAACCATGCAGTATCCCCTTGTTCTGTTTGAATGGCTGCCTCTTGATCTATGTACAGGTTCCTCATGAGCACAATTAAGTGTTCTGGAGTTCCGGTTCTTCGCAATGTTATCTTTAATTTATTATGATCCACACAGTCAAATGCCTTTGCATAGTCAGTAAAACACAGGTAAACATCTTTCTGGTATTCTCTGCTTTCAGCCAGGATCCATAAGACATCAACAATGATATCCCTCGTTCCATGTCCTCTTCTAAATCCTACTTGAATTTCTGGCAGTTCCCTGCTGATGTACTGCTGCAGCCGCTTTTGAATGATCTTCAGCAAAATTTTACTTGTGTGTGATGATGTTGTTTGATAATTTCTGCATTTGATTGGATCACCTTTGTTTGGAATAGGCATAAATATGGATTTCTTCCAGTCGGTTGGCCAGGTTGCTGTCTTCCAAATTTCTTGGCATAGACGAGCGAGCACTTCCAGCACTGCATCTGTTTGTTGAAATATCTCAATTGATATTCCCTCAATTCCTAAAGCCTTGTTTTTCACCAGTGCCTTCAGTGCACCTTGGACCTCTTCCTTCAGTACCATCGGTTCCTGATCATATTCTACCTCCTGAAATGGTTAAACGTCGACCAACTCTTTTTGGTATAGTGACTCTATTCCTTCCATCTTCTTTTGATGCTTCCTCTTTCATTTAATATTTTCCCGGGAGAATCCTTCAGTATTGCAACTCGAGGCTTGAATTTTTTCTTCAGTATTTGCAGCTTGAGAAATGCCAAGCATGTTCTTCCCTTTTGGTTTTCTAACTCCAGTTCTTTGCACATGTCATTGTAATACTTTACTTTGTCTTCTCGAGCCGCTCTTTGAAATCTTCCGTTCAGTTCTTTTACATGATCATTTCTTCCTTTTGCTTTAGCTACTCTGCATTCAAGGGCAAGTTTCAGAGTCTTTTCTGACATCCATTTTGGTCTTTTCTTTCTAATGACCTTTTACTTTCTTCATGAGTGACGTCCTTGTTGTCATCCCACAACTTGTCTGGTCTTCGGTCGTTAGTGTTCAGTGCATCAAATCTATTCTTGAGATGGTCTCTAAATTCAGGTGGGATGTGCTCAAGGTTGTACCCTGGCTCTCATGGATTTGTTCTAATTTTCTTCAGCTTCAATTTGAACTTGCATAGGAGCAACTGATGGTCTGTTCCGCAGCTGGCCCCTGGCCTTGTTCTGACTGATGATATTGAGCCTTTCCATCATCTCTTTCCACCAATGTTGTCATGGATTGAATTGTGTCCCCCAAAAATACCTGTCAAGTTGGCTAGGCTATGATTCCCAGTATTGTGTGATTGTCCACCATTTTGTCATCTGATGTGATTTTCCTATGTGTTGTCAGTCCTGTCTCTATGATGTTAATAAGATGGGATTAGCACCAGTTATTTTGATAAGACTCAGTCTACAAGATTAGGTTGTGTCTTAAGCCAATCTCTTTTGAGATGTAAAAGAGAGAAGCGAGCAGAGAGACAGGGGACATCATACCACCAAGAAACAAGAGCCAGGAGAATAGCTCGTCCTTTGGATCCAGGGTCCCTGCACTGAGAAGCTCCTAGACCAGGAGAAGATTGTTGACAAGGACCGTCCTCAAGAGCTGACAGAGAGAGAAAGTATTCCTCTGGATCTGGCACACTGAATTTGGACTTCTAGCCTCCTAGACTGTGAGAGAATAAATTTCTCTTTGTTAAAGCCATCCACTTGTGGTATTTCTGTTATAGCAGCACTAGATAACTAAGACAGATGTAGTCAATTTGATTCATGTGTATTCCATCTGGCGAGGTCCACATGTATAGTCGTCATTTATGTTGTTGAAAAAAGATATTTGCAATGAAGAAGTCATTGGTCTTGCAAAATTCTATCATGCAGTCTCTGGCACGATTCCCCTAGTATCATGCCTTTCCTTTAAGTGCTGTCTGGGTAAGGTTCCAGTTACTGCAGTAGCTAGTGGCCTGACCAAATGGCCTGCCCCTTATTGGTCCCCTGTTTTGCCTCTTCAGTTTTGACTTTAGATTTTATAAAAATCCAGAGATGCTCTTTTCAGTTAGCTGAATAAGAAAGATATCTGTTTAATAAGAAATGTGAATATAGTGTCTTCAAAGTGTAGAAATGGAGTGTTGCTCTGTGCTAGTCTCCACAGACAACCTTCTCCCAGAATTTTCTAAAAATAAAAGTTTTAAATAACTTCAGATAACGCAGCTTCACTCTTTTGCCCTGGTCCTCTTCTCTGTGAACCTTATTAAATACCAAAACTTTTTTGGTGTATGAAGGATTATCCAGGATTCCAATGCATAAAACAGACACAAATTATATCTTATTAAAACAAATTTAAATTCAGCTTTTAATATTTACATATGCTATAACTGACCAATGAGAACCAGTTTGACAAATGCTGCCCATTTGGCTCTGTTACAGCCATCATCAGTTTTGTCTGCTTCTGCTACCTTCAACTCCATCCTTTCCTAAAACACCACAGTCATAGGAATAAATTAGCCCACAGGCAGACATCCAATTGCAGATTAGGCTGCATTTGATTCCATAAGTGTCACACCTCTTCAGCCTGTCAGTGGCGTAGATGGCCACACACATGTGTGAAGTCTGAGTGCTGATGGCTGGATTCCTAGGTCTCTGTGTGTTCATGACTCTTGCCTCTGTCCTTGGCCTCCCTGCATATAAGCTAGGTCACTTTAGAAGAGTCACTAAAGAAAATTGAGTCATAGAGTTTATATATTTGTAAATTGATGCAGTGATGCTATTTCGATAGAATAAATAACATTATTGAATCCATTTACAATAGCATTATTGATTCTCTTATCTCACTATGTGGTTGTGGGGCTTATATTTTTCAGAGTTCTTTCTCACATATAAAGTGCCATACAAGCAAAAGTTTTATTCTCCAGTTTCTTGCCTGCTTGCAACATTGACAAAATTTACTCAGTTATCTCTAGATTTTATTTTACATCAACATACTCCTTTTGGAAAAAAGAGTGTTATTATATTCCCATGAATTATTGCAGAATCCTTTCAAGCAAATGTTTGAGGGTTACACTCACCTTCTCTTTCACAGAAACTGGTTGAAACCCACTAAATATGATATTAATTAAAACCGTATTTCCCAAGGAAGAGAAATATAAGTACACAAAAATATGGTTCATGCGCAAATAAGTTGGGGAGATGCTTGTTTAAATAAATTTAAGCAGGTTTATTTTCTGATAAACTTTTTAGAGCCTTTATTTTTCAGAGTATCTTTTTAGTTGTTATTGGGGAAAAAAAGGATATTCAGTTTGTAAAAACTTAATAAAACAACAAAAGTCTGTACAATAAAAGTAAGTTTCTGTCCCATAACAAAAGTTCTAACTTTCTCCCACTGTTAAATCTGAAGTAGTCTTTCAGATTTTATATATGTTTACGTATGTATACATTATTCTTTTTTGCCTTTATAGACTTGGGACCAAATCATTCGCCTGTTAACTCTTTTTTTTTTTTTACATAATAGTATTTCAAGATTTTTTTTCCTTATAAGCATATACCAGTCTACCTCATTCTTTTCAATGGCTGTGTACATCCGATTGTATGGTTGGTCTATAATTGAATCACTCCCTGTTAAAGCTCGAACAAATCTTTTGCAGCCTTGTGCTGTAACAAACAAATCTTTGTGCATTTGCACATGCATGTGTATATCTTACACAATAAATTTTTAGAAATGAGATTACTGAGTAGAGAATTTGCATTTTTAATTACGTTAATTTTACCAAATTGCCTTCAAAAGGGGCTTTCTTATTTATATTTCCACCAACAGGGTATGATAGAGTCTCATTCTCTGCATTCTCAGCCATGCTTTTGAAATTCTTTAGTACACTTACATGTATTATGATCCTTTGTTGTTGTTAGGTGCTGTCGAGTGGGTTCCAACTTATACTGACTCTACATACAACAGAATGAAGCACTACCTGATCCTGTGCCATCCTCCTAATCATTGCTATGTTAGAGCCCATTGTTGCAGCCACTGTGTCAGTCCATCTCGTTGAGGGTTTTCCTCTCTTTTGCTGACCCTCTACTCTACCAAGCATGATGTCCTTCTCCAGGGACTGGTCCCTCCTGATAACATGTCCGAAGTATGCGAGACAGAGTCTCGCCATCCTTGCCTCCAAGGAGCACTCTGGCTGTACTTCTTCCAAGACAGATTTGTTCAGTCTTCTGGCAGTCCATGGTATATTCAATATTCTTCGCCAACACCATAATTCAAAGGCATCAATTCTTCTTCAGTCTTCCTTATTCATTGTCCAGCTTTCACGTGCATATGAGGTGATTGAAAATACCATGACTTGGGTCAGGCGCACCTGAGTCCTAAAAGTGACACCCTTGCAGAGTTTAAATTGCAAAATTTTTTGTTTTCTTTGTTTTGATTGTGATTTAGGTGAAAGTTTACAGAGCAAATTATTTTCTCATTAATCAGTTAATACACAAATTGTTTTGTGACATTGGTTGCCAACTGCACAGTGGGTCAACACTTTCCCCGTCTCTACCCCAGTTTCCCTGTTTCCATTTGTCCAGTTTTCCTGCCCCTCCCTGCCTTCTGGTCTTTGCTTTTGGGCTGGTATGTCCATTTAGTCTCGTATAAGTGATGAACTACGATGCACGTTCCTCATGTGTGTTATTGCTTCCCCTATAAACCCCTTTGCTGTCAAGTCAATTCTGACTCCTAGCAACCCCATAGAACAGAGTAGAACAGAGTAGAACTGCCCCATAGGGTTTCCAAGGAGTAGCTGGTGGATTCAAACTGCCAATCCTTTGGTTAGCAGCTGAGCTCTTCATCATTACACCACCAGGGTTTCTGTTTACCCTATAGACCCATCTAATATTTGGCTGAAGGGTGAGTATTGAGTTAAAAAGGTCTCTGGAGGCCATACTTTTGGGGTTTCTCCAGTCTCTGTCAGACCAGCAAGTCTGGTCTTTTGTGTGTGTGTGTGTGAATTTGAATTTTGTTTTACATTTTTCTCCTACTCTCTCCAGGACCCTCTATTGTGATCCCTGTCAGAGCAGTTGGTGGTGGTAACCAGGCATTATCTAGTTATTCTAGGCTCAGTCTGGCAAAGGCTGTGGTAATTTAGATCCATTATTACTGCGGACTAATCTTTCCCTTGTGTCTTTGGTTTTCTTCATTCTCTTTTGCTCCAGACAGGGTGGGACCAGTGGAGTCTCTTAGATGGCCACTCACAGGCTGTTAAGACCCCAGATGCTACTCACCAAAGTTGTATATAGAACATTTTCTTTATATACTATGTTATGCCAATTGAGCTAGATGTCCCAGAGTTAGATGCCCCCTGAGACCGTGGTCCCCAGCCCTCAGCCCAGTAATTCGGTTCCTTGAGGAGTTTGGATGTGTCTTTGGAGCTTCTATGACTTTGCCCTGGTCAGCTTGTGCTGACTTGCCCAGTATTGTGTACTGTCTTACCCTTCACCAAAGATACCACTTATCTACTTATCTAGTTAGTGTTTATCCCTCTCTACCCCTCCCCTTCCTCTTAAACATCAAAGATTTTTTTTTTTTTCTGTGTGTAAACCTTTTCTTGAGTTTTTATAATAGTGGTCTCATGCGGTATCTGTCCTTTTGTGATTGACTTATTTCACTCAGCATAATGCCCTCCAGATTCATCCATGTTGTGAGATGTTTTGCAGAATCATCATTGTTCTTTATCATTGCATTCTATTCCATTGTGTATGTACTGTAGTTTTTTATCCATTTATCTGTTGGTAGGCACTTAGATTGTTTCCATCTACATGCTACAATGCACATGGATGTGCACGTGTCTATTCATTTGATGGCTCTTATCTCTCTAGGAATATATGCTAGATGTATATTAGGTTCTGAGGTCAGGTAGTGCGAGGCCTCCTACTTTGTTCTTCTTCTTCAGTAATGCTTTACTTATCCGGTGCTTCTTCCCTTTCTATATAAAGTTAACGATTAGTTTTTCCATCTCATTATAAGAATGCTGTTGGTAGTTGGATCAGGATGGTGTTGTGTTTATAGATTGCTTTGGGAAGAATCAATGTTTTCACAATGTTGAATCTGCCTATCCATGAGCATGGTATGTTTTTACATTTATGTAGGTCTCTTTTGGTTTCTTGCAGTAGTGTTTTGTAGTTTTCTTTGTATAGGTCTCTTACATCACTGGTTAGATTTGTTGCTAAGTATTTTATTTTTTCAGAGGCTCTTAAAAATGGTATTGCTTTCTGATTTCCTTTTCATGGTTCTCTTTATTGGTATATAGGAATCCGACTGATTTTTGTATGTTTGTCTTGTATCCTGCTACTCTGCTGAATCTTTCTATTAGTTCCAGTAGTTTTCTTATGGAGTCTTTGAGTTCTCTACGTACAGTACCACATCATCCACAAATAGGGATAGTTTTACTTCTTCCTTACCAATTTGGATGCCCTTTATTTCTTTTTCTTGCCTTATTGCTATAGCTAGGACTTCCAGCACAATGTTAAATAGGAGTGGTGATAAAAGGCACCCTTGTCTTGTTCCTCTTCTCAGGGGGAATGTTTTCAGCCTCTCTCCATTGAGAATGATTTTTGGTGTTGGTTTTGTATAGATGCCCTTTATTATGTTGAGGAATCCCTTCTATTCCTATTTTATTGAGAGTTTTTAGCAGGAATGGGTGTTGGACTTTATCAAAAGCCTTTCCTGAATCAATTGAGATGATCATGTGATTGTTTTATTTATGTGGTGGATTATGTTGATTGCTTTTCAAATGTTGAATCATCCTTGCATACCTAGTATGAATCCCACTTGGTTGGGGTTTTATTTTTATTATTTTTTATATGATGCTGAATTCTATTAGCTAGAATTTTTTTGAGAGCTTTTGCGTCTTTATTCTTGAGAGATACTGGTCTGTAATTTCTTTTTTTTTTGTGGTATGTGCCTGGTTTTGGTATCAAGGTTATGTTGGCTTCATAGAATGAATTCAGAAGTATGTTCCTTTTCTATGTTCCGTAATAGTTTGAGTAGTACTGGTGCAAGCTCTTCAGTGAATGTTTTATAGAATTCTCCAGTGAGGCCATCTGTGCCAGGACTTTTTTTTATTACCTTTTCAATCTCTTCTCTTGTTTTGAGTCTGTTCAGATTTTTGACCTCAGTGTGTGTTAGTTAAGGTAGGTAGTGTATTTCTAGAAATTTGTCCATTTTCTCTAGGTTTTCAAATTTGTTGGAGTACAGTTTTTCATAGTACTCTGTTATGATCCTTTTTATTTCAGTTGTGTCTGTTGTAATGTCCCCCATTTCATTTCTCATTTGGGTTATTTGTGTCCTCTCCTGTTTTTCTTTTGTCAGTATGGCCAGTGGTTTGTTGATTTTGTTGATCCTTTCAGAGAACCAGCTTTCGGTTTTGTTGATTCTTTCTATTGTTTTTCTATTCTCTATTTCATTTATTTCTGCTCTGATCTTTATTATTTCCTTTGTTCTGGTGGCTGTGGGCTGCTTTTGCTGTTCTCTTTCTGTTTGTTCAGGTTGTAGGAGTAATGTTTTGATTTTGTCACTTTCTTCTTTTTTTGATGTGTACATCTATTGCTATAAATTGATCTCTGAGCACTGCCTTTGCTGTGTCCCAAAGGTTTTGGTATGATGTATTTTCATACTCATTTGATTGTAGAAATTTTTTGATTCCATCTTTGATTTCTTCTATTACTCAGTGGTTTTTAAGCAAGGTGTCACTCAATTTCCATATTTTTTCCCTTGCTCTTCCTGTTATTAACGTCTACTTTTATGGCATTGTGATCAGAGAAGATGCTTTGTATTATCTCAATGTTTTGGATTTTGTTCAGGGTTGCTCTGTGGCCTAAGATGTGGTCTATTCTGGAGAACATTCCATGTGCATTGGAGAAGAATGTGTACCTTGCAGCTGTTGGGTGGAGCGTTTGATATATTCTGTGAGATCAAGATGGTTTTTTGTGGCCTTTAGATCTTCTGTATCTTTGCTAAGTTTGTTTTCAGATATTATGTCCTTTACCAAGAGTGGTGTGTTGAAGTCTCCTACTATTATTGTGGAACTGTCAATTTCTCTTTTCAGTGCTGTCAGAGTTTGTTTTATGTATTTTGGAGGCCTATCACTGGATGCATAGATTTTTAGTATGGTTATGTCATTGGATTGCCCCTTTAATCCTTATATAATGTCCTTCCTTGTCTTTTATTGTGTATTTTACCTTAAAGTCTATTTTATCTGAGATTAGTTTTGTTACTTCTGCTCTTTTTTGGTTGCTGTTTGCTTGATATAGTTTTCCATCCTTTGATTTTTAATATATTTATGTCTTTATGTCTAAGGTGTGTCTCTTATAGACAGCATATTGATGAGTGGGTTTTAAATCCATTCTGTCACTCTGTCTCTTTATGGGTGCATTTAAGCCATTTACATTCAGTGTGATTATCGGTAGGTGTGAGTTTATTGCTGTCAGTTTGTAGCGCTTTTTTTTGTGGTGCTGAGGTTTTCTTTGTTCCTCTTACTCTTCTGTGCTCAGTTCTTTTTGTTTGTGGAATTTTTTTTCATTTATTTTGTTATTATACATTTTTTGTTTACTGAAACTGTGCTTTTCTTCTTTATTTTTATGAGTAGGTTTGCTAACTTTCTTTGTGGTTACCTTGAAATTTTCCCTTATCTTCCTAGGTTTGAACCAGTCTTTTATTACTTGATACCGCCTTGACTTCCTCTCCATTTGGAAGTTCTATACCTATACTGTTTACTCCCCCTTTTATTGTTCTAACGTTGTCATCATTTACAAATTGACATCTCTAGTTCCCTGTTTTAAGTCTTTAAGTTATTTTTATCCTTGAGAGTTCATAACCTAGGTCAGTATCTGATTACTGGCCTGTGTTCTACATTTAGGTTGCTGTCTGATGTTGTTGGTTCTCTGACCGAAGGACCCCTTTAATAATTCTTGTAAGTTTGGTTTGGTTTTTACAAGTTCCCTTAAATTCTGTTTATCTGGAAATGTCCTAATTTTACCATCATACTTGAGCAAGTGTTATGCAGGATATGTTATTCTTAGCTGGCAATCTTTTTCTATCAAGGTTTTATATATGTCATCCCATTGCCTTCTTGCTTGCATGGTTTCTGCCAAATAATCAGAGCTTAGCCTTATTGTTTCCCCTTTGTATGTGACTTTTTGTTTTTCTCAAGCTGCTCTCATGATTCTTTGTCTTTGGTTTTGGTAAGTATGATTATGATATGTATCGATGACTTTCTTTTGGGGTCTGCCCATATGGGGTTCATTGAGCTTCTTGGGTGGTCACCGTTATTTTTTTTTAAAATTTTTTCTATTATATTTTAAATGAAGGTTTACAGAACAAATAGTTTCTCATTAAATAGTCAGTATGCTTATTGTTTTATGACATTAGTTAACAACCCCACGACATGTCAACACTCTTGCTTCTCGACCTTGGAGGACCTTTTTTTGGTGAAAAGATACGTAGCCAATACATTTCAAAAATTTCTACATGTACAATCCAGTGACATCAATTATATTCTTCCAGTTGTGCTGCTATTCTTACTGTCCTTTTCCAAATTAGTCCATCACCATTATCTTCAACTCACTGCACACTAGACTTCCCATCAACCCTTTTGAGTTGCTGTTGTCAATTTGATTTCACACAGATAATTCTTTTTTTTTTTTTTTTTTTTGTACCTTAGATGGTTTACAGAATAGTTTCTCATTAAACAGTACACGTACTGCCCTATGACAATGGTTAACAACCCCACGACATGTCAACACTGCCCCTTCTCAACCTTGGGTTCCCTATCACCAGCTTTCCTGTCCCCTCCTGCTTTCTAGTCCTTGACCCTGGACTGCTGTGTCTCATTATTCCGTTTTGTTTTATGAGGCTGTTCAATCCCCAGTGAATGGTGAACTTCGGGAGTGACTTCACCACTGAGCTAAAAGGGTGTCGGGGCCATACTCTCAGGGTTTCTACAGTCTGTCAGGCCATTAAATCTGGTCTTTTTTTTTTTTTGTGAGGTAGAATTTTGTTCTACATATTTTTCCAGTTCTGTCCAGGACACTCTGTTGTGATCCGAGTCAGAGCAGTCATTGGTGGTAGCCAGGCACCATCTAGCTCTACTTGACTCAGTCTGGTGGAGGCCATGGTAGCTGTGGTCCATTAGTCCTTTGGACTAATCTTTTCCTTGTATCCTGTTCTCTTCATTCTCCCTTGCTCCCGAAGGGGTGAGACCAATGGAGTATCTTAGATGGCTGCTCACGGGCTTTTAAGACTGCAGACACTATTCACCAAGGTAGAATGTAGAACATTGTCTTTGTAAACTGTGTTATGCCAAATGAGCTAGATGTTCCCCAAGACCATAGTCCCCACAGTTGGGTGGTCAGCTTTTCATCCTTCATAATATTAGGCAAGTTTTCTGTCAGCAAATCTTCAATGATCCTCTCTGTTTTTTCCATTTTTCTCTCCCCCGCCCTGTTCTGTAACTCCAATATTTTGCAAATTTTTGCTCTTGATTGTATGCCACATAGTTCTTAGGTTTTCTTCATTCTTTTCTCTGATTTTTCCTCAAACAAAATGGCATCGATGGATTTGTCTTCAATTTCACTGATCCTGTCTTCCATTGTTTTAAATTTGCTCCTAAACCCTTCTATTGTGTTTTCCATTTCTGAAATTTTGTGGTTTATCTTCTGGACTTCTAGTTGCTGTTTTTGTATGGTTTCTAATTGTTTATTCATTTTTATATTTTGTTCTTGTATTCTTTTCCTGAATTCTTCCTTTGCTTTTTCTGTGTTTTCCTTGATTTTAGCTGTTTTGGTTGGTTTTGTCTGTGTTTTCCATAATTTTGTCTGTACTTTCCTTGATCCCTTTCTTAATCTCTTGAAGAGCACTGAATATTAAACTTTTGAATTCTCTATCAGGTAGTTCCAGTGCCTTTCTTCTGCCAGAAAATCACCTGGTCCTTTATTTTGGTCACTTACCAGAGCCATCTTGTCCTCTTTTTAAATATGTTTTGATACTGTCTGCTGTGTCCAAGAGATTCAGGATATTATTTTCTTTATTTGTTGATGTAGATTCATTTGTTTTGTCCAGCTTTTTTGTTTCGGTTATATCTGGGCAGGTGGGCTGGGCATGCGTTGTTGTTTACTTGTCTGTGGTCACGATAGTTGTTACCGCCTTGTCCGGGTGTTTAGGGCCAGTCGCTCAGTTATGGTGCAGCAGGGCAGGTCCAGTATGGGGGGAAGGGGTGGAAATGGGTTGTTTGCAGCGTGAACCAGGTCCGGGCTGGGGGCTGGAGTTGGGCCCATGGCAGGGCAGGCCATTTTCCCTTGGGATCATGGGGCCTGCTGAGGCAGGGCCCAAGCTGGTAGGAAGAGGACTGAGGGTCTGGGCTGGTTCCCCTCGGGGACACAGGATGTGGCAAGGCGGGGCCTGAGTTAGGAGGGAGGGGTCTGGTGGTCCAGGCTGGTTCCCCTCAGGGCGGTGGAGCATGGTGACACAGGAGCTAAGCTGGCCAGGAGAGGCATGTGCGTCCAGGCCAGTTCCCCCCAGGGCTGCAGAGCATGGCTGTGTGGGGCCCAAGCCGACTGGGAGGGTTGTGGCGGTCCTGGCCAGTTCCCCTCAGGGCTATGGAGTGTGACAATGTGGGGGCCAAGCCAGCCGGGAGGAGTATGGGGGTCCAGGCTGCTTCCCTTTGAGGCTGCAGAGCATGGCAACTCAGGGGCCAAGCTGGCCGGGAGGGGTCTGGGATGCACCTGGTGGGGCTGAGGAGAAAGGCAGGAGGGGGGCAAAGGCAGGGGCAGAGGGGGCTAGATGGAGGAGGGCAAAAGAGGGAGTTAGTACTGTGGTTCTCGAAAGTTGGGGCTGCTGGGATGGGGCGTTTCTTGCCACTATTCCTAGAGGGGTTGGGGTTGTAGGAGTGTGCTCCTTTGGTTACTGGGTGAAAGAATCTGCGCTCCTCCTTGAGCTGCAGCCAGCAAGTATGGTCTTACTTACCCCTGGGTGTGTCTGCACCATACCTCCATCTCCTATTGGGAATTCCATGGAGGTGCCTTTCTGTGTGGGGGGGTTGTTGTCTTTATTCCAGGATGGCCAAGCTGAGTTATGCCATTTGGCTGGGAATCTCCACTCTGTATCTCCACTCCTTTGCCATTTTCTATCAGTTTCTTCTTCTCAGTGGTTTCCAATCTTATACTTTATCTCTGCATTTAAGGTTCAGGGTTCCTGGATTGATGTCTGTATCTGTTTTACTTGGTTTTTCAGGTCTTTGTTGCAGCAGGATGGCTTAGTGCATCTGACTAGTCCGCCATCTTGGCTCTGCCTCGCAAAATATTTTGAGAACTTATTAGATCATGGAGTAGGGCTATTTATTTGCTTGTTTGGTATTTTTGTTTTTTGTTTTTGTTTTATTCTGTTTTAATGGTAAAACAGTATAGAAAATGCTGCCTTGAAAAGGTGTTAAATTATTTACATGAAACTATTGTGAATAGGAAAAAAATCAACACCAGCATCCTTGACAAGAAATTTAATAGGAAAAAAATATAACCAGAATATTATTTTTAAATTAAAAAAAAAAACACTAAAAATTTCATTACAGTAGATCTGAGTATTAATACATCCATTATAAAGACATTCTTTGAGTATGTAGGAAAATACTTTGTATTGTGCCCAATAGTGTTTATACTTGGTGTACTAATCTGAGAGTCAGTATTTCCGGGTTGTCTTTTGTATGCTAATTTGCTGAAGAGCCTTGGACAAAGTCACTTAATCCCTTTGGTTTGGGGCTGCTGAGTTAATCATTTTTCAGTATAGAATGGGGCTAATGCACTAACCCAGATTATCTGAAGTAATCTTAGATAATTTAAATACTAGGTATATATTTTAATGATGATAATTATAATGAAATTATAATTTTTCCTGCCCATCAGTGGTGATAAAGTATTTTAACACTCATCTATCATTGCAGACAAGCATGAAGCTAAATTAAAAGGAGTAATATATTTTCAAGCCATTGAAGAAGTGTATTATGATCACCTGAAGAATGCTAATAAGGTAAACATTGATTTTTTATATTCCTAGAATTTTAAACGCATAGTTAAATTGGGGAAAAGATGTTTTTGAATTCTAAGCAATTTGGGTTTGTTTTTCTGACATAGTGGATAGATACGATCAGAGTGGTGCCAGAAAAGTAAATATAGAAGTACCAGGGATAGCTGAAAAAGAGGCATGGAGAAGTGAGGAAATCTTCTGGGACTATTGGTTTGGGGGATTCTGCCGAATGACTCCTTTTTAGTGTTCTAGCAAGAAGCTACTACAGGTAGTCCCCAGCTTACAATGAGGTTACATTCCAACGTCTCTGTCATAAGTCAGTTCTGATGGAAGTCGAAAACTTTTATTTTTTAGTTTATGTTATTATTTCCTTTTATTATCAGTATCTTTGTAAATCCAATCTTTATTTGTCTTTGAACATTTGCAAGTGAACATCTGAGAATGATAACATCAGCAAATTACTCACTACAATATTGTATGTAGTATATATTACTAACAATAAGATGTACCAGAAGAAAAAAAAAAGCAACAAAACAACAAAAACCAGACGTTCTTAAGTGCAGTTCATTGGAACTTGAATATGTCGTAAATCGAGGACTACCTGTACACAGTTATAAGGCAGATCATGAAGAAGGCTTTTAGGGCTAAGAATAACAGCTACTATCTTTTGAGTATCTACTATCAGCCAGGTATCCTGTTAGAGCTTCACAAATTGACTGCTAGGAGGACTGGGGAACTCTCTGAAAGATGTCTTGTGCAGAAAGGTCAGAAAGATAGTCAAGACTGAGAAGGGTGTTGGGGGCTGGAGAATGGGTGATACTAGATAAAACGTAATGCTTACATTGATTTCTATAAATGGGAATTTTTAAAGAGGAAGAAGTCTTCACATATGTCTTATGTCATTTAGCGTTCTAATTTCAAGAGGTTTGTTTTACATTCTTCTTCTTTTTTTTATTTTTAGAGTCCAAATCCATTACTCACTTTTAGTGTCAAGACACAAGACAGGATCTATTATATGGTGGCCCCATCACCGGAAGCCATGCGGATCTGGATGGATGTTATAGTTACTGGGGCAGAAGGTTACACTCACTTCTTGTTGTAGTGAATTGGGTCAACAGTTCACTTCAGGGCATACTGCAATAATCTCTTACAAGAATGAAGCCATATTCAATCCTAGATGGAAATACCCGACAAACCTACTGCTTTAACTGTGTATAAGTAGAACTGTTTTCATATTAACAAGAAGTCATCTATAATAGAGGAAGAAGGTCTTTTAAGTCAAAGCTTGATCATAAATAGCAGAAGAATTGAAGCACCTATGAGAAAGAAAACACTATTTTGATAAATAGCATCACTTACAGGAATATTTCTTGCAAACATTTTTTATTTTTTTTAATCAATTGTTGGTTTTGGAGAAACAAACTAAATAGTTTACAGAAATGTCTGTATGCATTTGGAAATATAAAAATACTTTAGCGCCCTAATCATTAACATTAGCATGAATATTTTGGTATTCAACTGGCTTTTTAAAAAGTGGCATTTTGCTAAAGGTAATTTTATAAATATAAGTAAAGACTTGGGTGGTGGGAGGGGAATATATTTAGGAGGAGATTTTGCCTTAATTTTTGAGTACCACACCAAAGCCAAACACTTGGCCTGATTTCTGTTTAACGTTAGTAGTTTCCAGTGATGAACTGCATTTAGAAACATTCTGCCTTATAAACTGGAATTTTGATGCCACATCAGGTGCCCACGAAGTTGACTTTGAAGAGTCACCACCAGCATAAGCTGCTGTACACATACAGCAAACTATTCTGTGTAAGAGAAGAAAGAACAAAAAGCTGTGCATTTTAGAAAGAAGCAGTCTTAAACATTCTGTCACATTGGGCAGTTTTAAATAAAAAGAATATTTAGTGTTAGGAGCTTGTTTTGCCAAAGGTTTCTCCTTTTCCAGTGCTAAGAATAAAAGCAACCAGTAGCTGATTTCCCTTGGCTTGTCTGATCTCTTGGTTGTAGAGCACACCTGTTAATTGCAGTATCACAGGACATAAGTATGAAATCAGAGCTCTGTTTCTACCAAAGAACAGATCAATCAGTTTGCAGGAGTGGTGTAGTTCTATCGAAAGGCAAATGAAATTCAACTTAGCATTGTCTGTAGTGTACCATTTTATTATGTATTTCTTTACAACTAGCCTTTGGTTTTTACAGTTAAATTAATTTTTTGTTGAATAAAATGACTTCAGGCAAGTTCTTTTTATAATGGTTTTCCAAATGCCCTTTATACTGGTTTATCTTGTGTGTGTTTGTAAGAATGAATGTACTCTTTCCTAAAAGGAGGCAATAAATAGAAGTAGAAGACAATGACCTTACTTACTAGTTCAATGTGACATGATTAGATTTGAAGTCTCTCTCTAGAAACTCTTCGTCAGGCCTGAGAACCATTCTTTTTTTTTTTTTTTTTATTTTCAGGGTAGTTTGCATACATGTTGCCAATAATAAGATTTTGCAACTGGATGACCAGTATTTTACTTGAAAGTGAAGGACAAAAATTACAATTGGAGAAGACATTTTAACAGTCTGTTTTATTTTTTCCATAGATCACTTCTGTACCCTGTAGGGATCTAAGAGAATAAAATGCAGTCACTAAAATTTTGTTGGTTAATGTAAAGATGTGACTTTTCTATACTGTACTTTGCATTTTCACACGATTGTAAAGGTATTCTAATTAACTTTATATCTTGCATGACGTAGTAAGCTTTTAAATACACGTGTTAAATATGTTGAATTTGGGTTAAAATGTTGACCCGATTTCACATTTAAAAATAAACTCATCCCTCAGGTGGAAGTTATCTGTAATAACATTATGGAGCAAAATCAATGATAGAATCTAAATAAAGATTGTTCTGTGTTAACATCATGATTGTAGTCTCATTGTTTTTGTTTCTTTTTTGCAAGGATGCACTTATTGCTGGTGATTGAAGGACCATGTGTACTTACCCTTCTGTCTAACAGAAAAATAAGAACGATGCAACTGTGAAGCAAAGCTATGAGACTTTAGTTGGTGGGGACCTCATTTGTCACCCTGAACCAAGGTAGCAGATTTCAAAGAGAGAAACTGCTGTCCACAATATGTCCTTTCATCCTTTTGTATGTTAATGAAGGCAAACTTGAAAGTGTCCCGAGAATAGAAGAAAATTTGTCTCCTTCAAGCCCATCACTGTCAGTAGAAGCATCTTGGCCACAATTTTTCCTGATTTGTTAGGCTGATAGCTATGGATAGAGAGAATGGTTCACGGGTTTCACGTTTTTCCCGCTACGATGACAAGTCAGATTGTTCGTTTTGCCTCACAGAAGATGACAGGAAACCTTCAAAAGTGAAGGAGAAAAAAGGGAAAGAAATGATTGAGAATATTTGCTATTATCCAAATCTACAGGGTGAAGTGTTTATTGTTAGGATATAAGGACAGTGAGGTGACATGCACTGGGTATCACCACGATTTAGTCCTTCTGGAATCTACAACAGGCTTCACGGAGAGCTAGCAAAATAGCTCAGCAACTTTTGGGATATGACCTGAAATCAGATGGCTGCCCTTGCTATATATTTCTGGCATTACACCTGCCAAGAAAGATCTCTTCAGTGTTTTGCCATTATTCAGCTTTTTCACTGTGGTCCAGCTGGACAGGTTCTCAAGACTCCAGAGACATACTGACTTCTCTGGATCCAACATTTGCCTTTAACTTTGGCACATATCGCTGCTCCAAAATATATGACCAAGATAGTAGAGTGGCTTTACTCCAGGACTTTATACTGATTCTTCACAGTTCCATCATGGCCAAGGAAGCGACCCTGGAACAGACCTGAATTTTTAAAATATGGTTGAACCGGAACCATAACCAAAATGAGAAGAATTACAGGTGGAAGCCCTGCTCGAAACTGAATCTCCATCTTAGAAAACAAGGGCAGTGTCTGAGTTGCATAGCAACCAAATCTCTTGCCCGTTGGATTTTGCACAGAGTCAAACAATGGTGCCCCGATCAAAGATGGCCGTCAACCCTGCCGATTTTCATGTGTGTCACTCTCCTCAGTCCTGGCAATAATACAGTTTTACACATCAGGCTCCTGAGAGGGTTCACTATGCCTCTTCCAAGTCTCCCATTCCAGGGAGTTGACCTGTAATTTTTGTGGCCAAGAGATTCTTATTCAATAGATCTGGGAAGGGCAGCTGAGCTAAAAGTCTTCATATAATAACTGATGAGCACCTAGGTTTAAAAAACCAGTGACTCAGGAGGGATAAATGCCCTACTATGTTGGTTTGGCAGTGTTGTTTTTTAATGCTCAGACCTGTACCTTCTCTGGTGTAATATACGTCAGTCAAGTAGGTTCCTGGCTAATTTGATCCCTGGAGCTCCCATGGCTTATCAGCCCAAACTGCAGATCTTTGTCAGCCCGTTGGCCTGCCTACCATCTCTTATTAACTGCTACCTGTTTCCAACTTCTCTCATTCCCAATTTATCGACAAAATGCTTTGTGGCCATTGCTTGGACAAGAAGCCTCTTTCAGTCCTAGCTGTAATGGGAATAACTAGAATGCTAACTGAAAAGCTTGAAGGTTCAAGTCCACACAGACACCTCAGAAGAAAGGCCTGGTGATTTGTCTTAGGCTGGGTTCTCCAGAGAAGCAAAACCAGTGAAGCGTATAAATATGTGTGTATATATATATATATATATATATATAGAGAGAGAGAGAGAGAGAGAGAGAGATTTACATCAAGGAAATGGTACATGTGATTGTAGAGGCTGGAACGTCCCAAGTCCGTGGATCAGGATAGAGGCATCTGCTTATTCACGTAGCTGCAGGGGCTGGTGAACCCAGGATTGGCAGGTTGGAGAGCAGGGCTCTTGCTCACAGGCTGTCAAGATGGAGGAATCCCAAGATTGGCAGATAAGCTGCTAGCTCAACTCCCAAGAACCAGAGGTCAGATGAACAGGAGGTAGTTCCAGTATCCAGAGAGGGCAAAAGCCAGAACGTCTGCTTATATTTGGATGCAGGCAACTCGCCCAAGGAAACTCCCTTTCAATCGATTGGCTACTCACAGCAGATCCCATCATGGGGGTGATCACATATAAACACTGAGAATCATAGCCCAGCCAAGTTGACACACAATCTTAACCATCACATGATCTGTTTTTGAAAAATCAGCCAACGAAAACTCTGTGGATCCCAGTTCTATTCACAGAGTCACCATGGGTTGGAGTTGACGCTACTGAAACTGGTAATACTAATAATGGCTAATTTTTGCCAATCTGATAGGTGCAAAAATTCACATTTTTTAAATTACTGAGGTTGTGCATCGTGTCTGCTTATATGAATTGTCTTTTGTAAACTTTGGCCGATTTTATTGTAATTATATATTTTTTTCTTATCATTTCTAGGAACAGGCTTAATTGGAAGTATTAAGACTTTGTTACCTAGCTATAAAATCTGTTTTTCTAGGCTCTCGTTTGACTTAATGTACCTTTTGCCATTCAAAAAATTTAAATTCATATACCATCAAATACATCCTTTTTTTCTTTATGATTTTGGGGCTTCAAACCTTGCTTAAGAGAGTCCCTCCCATCCCCAGACTATACAAATAGTCTCGTAAAATTAATTTTAATCCTGTTTTATTCTTCCTTTGAGACCCTTCTTGTATCTGGAAATTATTTTCGTATATAGCATGAGGCAGGAGTCAGAATAATTCAAAATTCAGGCATATAAATACGGAAAAAATGGAAAAGTGGTGGGAGACGGCGGCGAGTGTCGGATTCCACTCCAGGTATTTGAACACAGAGGATTTAGGTTAGATCCTGGGAGGATTTCCCGTGTACGCTGAGACCCAGCCAAGAGGTTACCGCGTCGTGCGCTTCCGCTCCCCAGTGTCCCTGGGAAGAGGAGATGGTTTCCTATCCAGGAAGGCTGGGGAACGGTTCCTCTCCTGGAATATCTAACAGCCAACTGAGAACGTAGCCACTCGGGACCACTCAAAGCATTCCAGGCTGTCACAAGCAAAAACGTTCTATGACAAGCGCAAAAAGGTGAAAGAGCAACAATCCTCCGCGCATGTGCATTCTCCCCAAGCTGAACATGGTACAGGGGCTCTTTAGCGAGTTCCACCCTCTAGCCGATGACGCATGCGCAGCCTGCGTGCCTGTGCACGTCCCCTTTCTCTGGAGGACTTTGTGGGGCGCAGGGGCGGCTGGGAAGATGGCGGCCCGGGTACCTTGTTGGAATTGGGGTTGGGCGGCTGTCTCTTTCGGCCCCCACCGAGGCCTCAGCGCCTTACTTGCACGGAACCCCGGACGGGCGCCACGGTGGCTCCCAGGTCAGTATCTGAAAGGCAGGAGTAGGACGCGTCCTCTCGAACATCCTAAATTCCGTCATTCTCTGTCCAGTGCGTTTTTGGCGCCCTATTCAAAAATGCACTTCTCCTTTTTTCAGCACCCCAATTACAGGCGCTTTCAACGGAGGAGAGCTCTGCTGCAGGTTAGGGACATCCTCCAGGGCTGCCCTCCTTGCTGGCCTTTTGTGCTAGGCGCTTTAAGGAGCAGCTGCTCTCTGCCTGCCTCTTCTGCGTTAAGGGCCAAATGGGAAATATTAACATGTGCGTTCAATGCGTTTGGTTGATTCGTTGCCCTGTTTTTGCTTTTTTTCATCTACAGGTTCTAAAGTTTAGAGATCGTGACTCTGTGTTAGGATGTTCAGACCTGACCTTTGACTTGAGGTGACTTAAAACATGAGACATGTTCTTTGTAAAAGTGTAGACGCCCTCGTCAAGCCAAATTTCTAGTTTTATCTTCTCCATGCCCCACTCAATGAAAGAACATCATTCCTCTACAAAGAAAACTAGAATTTGGACCAAAAACTAGAGAACTTGAATATTTCTTTTATCTTGAGTTTCAGCCCTACCTCTTCCCCCGAGTTGCATATATAGTCTGTCGTTCTGAATTATGTCCTTTTATTTATTGGCTTTCTGTTAGGCAAAAAAATAAAAGGATATAATTTTGGCAGTTGTCAGATGCATGGTGTTTGGAATGGGAATTCATGTCGTTTCAGATACACTTTGTTTTGAGTTAATATTTTTAAACTTACATAATTAGTCTTCTTGTTGTTAGGTGCCATTGAGTGGATTTTGACTTACAGCGACCCTGTGTGACAGAGTATAACTGCCCCATAGTGTTTCCTAGGCTGTAATATTTACGGGAGCGGGTCACCAGGTCTTTTCTTTCAGGATCCACTGGCAGATTCCAACCACTGACCTTTGGGTTACCAGTCAAGAACTTAACCATTGCACCACCAGGGCTCCTATATAATTAACTTACATTTAATTGTACACAATCTAAAGGTGTGTTATACATAAGTCTCCACTAGAGAAGTATGTCACTTCCTTAACTAGAGTATAATACTCTTTCATTTATTTAGCAAACATTTCTTGAGCACTTATGCACCAGGCTTTGAACTAATCCTTATGGTACAAAGATATTTTATGGATATAATGTTAAGAGTATGTCCACTTACAACCGAGATTAAATTGTAATTGTCTTGGGAAATTCCTTTGTTGGGAGGTAATAGCTGGAAAAGACAGGAAGGTTTTTTTGAGTGCTGAGCTAAGGGAATTGGGAAATGAATGTTTTTGCTGGTAGAATCTGCCAGCATTTATAATGCATGCATCATAACTGGCCCTAGTAGCCCTGTTTTTCACTAAAAGTTTGAGATTTGTCATATTTCTGTATACGTGGTAACCTTAAAACAGCTTTACATGTGAAAGGGATAGCTTTAAGGCCTACAATTAAGTTAAAAAAAGAAAAAAAATCAACTTCTTAAATCCAAAATGGGGAAAACTTTAGCAGCTCACGTGGAAGGGGCTGAGTTTTAGTTAACCACAAAAAGTGGAGGAAGGCTCCACTTAATATAAAAAAAGCAATTTGCTAGTCCAGTAAAAAGAAAGGGCTGATGGTGCCCGCCTACCACCACCGACTGCTCTGACTGGGGTCACAATAGAGGGCCCTGGACAGAGCTGGAGAAAATGGAGAACAAAATTCTAACTCACAAGGAAAGACCAGACGTACTGGCCTGACAGAGACTGGAGAAACTCTGAGAATATGGCCCCTGAACACCCTTTTAGCTCAGTAATGAGGTCACTCCTGAGGTTCACCATTCAGCCAAAGATTAGACAGCCCCATAAAACAAAATGAGACTAATGGGGCACAATAGTCCAGGGACAAGGACTAGAAGGCAGGAGGGGACAGGAAAGCTGGTAACAGGGAACCCAAGGTTGAGAAGGGACAGGATGTGTCATGGGGTTGTTAACCATTGTCATAAAACAATATGTGCACTGTTAAATGAGAAACTATTTGTTCTGTGAACCTTCATCTAAATAAAGTACAATAAAAAAAAAAAAAGGACTGTTAAACAATTTTTTTAAAAACCCCACTGCCATTCCAACTCATAGTGACCCTAGAGGACAGAGTAGAACTGCTCTATAGGGTTTCCAAGGAGCGGCTGGTGGATTTGAACTGCTGACCTTTCAGTTAGCAGCCTTATCACTTAACCACTGCACCACCAGTCTCCAAAAAGGACTGTAAGGAAATGTATAAATCTGATGTCTTTGGAGGGAGAAGGTGGGATTATAAATGACATGAAAAAAAATCTTTATACTCTTTTTTTTAAGAACAAGTATTGATTTTAGAGGTGGGAAAAAAAAAACTAAAAAAAATGAAACTTAGAGTACTTTATACGGTACACCAGTTGTACTGTTGGACTCATATTACACTAAAAGTTGTGTGTACTGTTCACAGAAAGCCAAACCAACAAATAAAACACACAACGATTGTAGAGTACTGTGAAAAATCTCTTTCCGAGATGAAACTGTTACATATTGTTCAAGGCAACTTGTGAAGAAACTACTCATTGAACCCACTTCAGCTGATACTGAGTTATGATTGACTGGTACCATGGCCCATGATTTCGTAGGTGGGATGTACCATGGCCATGATTTCGTAGGTGGGATAAGAGTCATTAATAAAAAGGGTCACAGCAGTTCTGCCTTTGAAACAATTTTTCAAGAGCAGACCAAACTTGTTTCTGCTCCTTCCCCCAAAAGTGGAGGATGCAGAACTATCCAAACATTTAAAAAAAAAAAAAAAAAGATAAAAATCTCACATGAAGAGGACTAAAACTAGAGTAGGTCTTTCTGAATGTTGATTGGTGAGATTGAGGGTACATGATATAGCAGCAACAGGAAAACATTATTGATGAGTCTCTGTCTTTTGTTGCCTTGAAATTTCTACCTCATTGTGTATTTTGAAAGACTGAGATTGAACCTTGCTCAAAGAAGGTACTGATTTTGGTACAGTTTTAAAAGTAAAGATCTCATGCACAGATTTGTGACTTCAGTAGTTTAAATCTTGTTTTGCTTTTCCTACTAAATGGAAATAATATTTGACATCAACTTGATGAGTTAAGAAAGTTAAGACTGAAAATATTTATGGTTTACCATACTGTATTTGCAAACTATAGTTTATATTTCATGTACTTTGTTTAGCTTGCAGACAAAAGACATCACTCTCTTTCCTTAATCGACCAGATCTTCCAAACCTGGCTTATAAGAAGCTAAAAGGCAAAAGTCCAGGAGTTATCTTCATCCCTGGCTATCTTTCTAATATGAATGGTACAAAAGCACTGGCAATTGAGGAGTTTTGCAAATCTCTAGGTCACGCCTGTATAAGGTAGGAACCACACTTTTCCGAGAAAACATTGCTGCCATTTAGCACGGCAATAGAGAAGTATTTCTGATTTAGCCAATTGAAGTAAATGCCAGCATTTTTATAGATTAATTTATTTTAATGGTCTGTAAACTTTCATCTTGTGATATGAGGTTGTTGTACAAGCACTAGTTTAGATCTAGCTAAGTGGAATTTGTGATAATTCAAAAGTAGTTTATGGTGCTTCTTTTTTTAAAAGGTCTTTGTGCCGCATTGACAATTCTGGCAGGAAAGGACATGGTACATCTTCTTAACCCTTTCATGACCCAATTATTTTTTCCTTTTAATTTGTTGTTGATACTGTGTGTTTTCAGTAATAGAGGGTATGCTGAATCATTGAGTGTGTCTAAATTTTTGGTAGGTAATATGTTTTTTGTTGTATGTCTTATTCCACAAATCGTACCGTTGGAATCCAGAGGTACATATGTATACCCCCTGTGAACACAAATTCTACCTCCAGAGTCCAGAGGTACATGTGTGTACCAAATGAAAATTTTCAGAATTCATGTTTTTCCTACCAAAAATTCAGTGATTCAGCATCACCTCATACAATACCTTGTAAAACTAGTAATTTGTGGCACACTCCTGTTTTTTTCCATTTCAAAGTGTTATGTAGGGCCCTTCCTGGTGGCCACATGTACTGTTAGTAGGACGGTAGCTTCCCAATGAACCTCAAAATACAAAAAGTAAATGGTAGCTATATATACTGCCAGTCTTGAAAGAGTTTTAAGAGAACTAGTTATAACTAAGCTCTTTAGATGGAATAATCTACATGACAACAAATGGAGATAATAGATGGTTTTCTTGTACTCCCTTGTAATTATATATTGTGATTTTTCATTGGGGACTTTAGGACTTTTATTTGACCACTAATTACCTTAGTTCTAAAATATGTATTTAAAAATAAAACATGTGTTTTAAAGTACTGTGAAGTTAGTATTGTATAATTCATGTTTTCACCGAGTTGTCTCTTTCTCCCGCTCCTCTAATCTGAATATGTCTGAGCCTAAGTAAGGATACTTGGTGTTTAAAGTTTGAGTTCACAATGCCGAATTTTTCATACTGGCAATTATTTTAGTTAAATAATTTGGTTATACTGCTGTTATTGAGTTTATTTACCTATAACAGTCAATTATTTCATATCAGATTTGTCAGAAGAAATAATATGGTTGTGTACAAGGAGCACGAGTCTGGAATTAAAGAAACATGGGTTCTAGAACTAATTCTAGAAATAACTGTAATAAGGCAAGTCAGTTAATAAACACTAGACCTAATTTCTTCATCTGTAAAAGGAGGGTAGACTAAAGATAATTTCTGAGTTCTTTTCTAGCACTAAAATGTTTTAAAAGTCTGCTCACCAACATTTTTAGAAAAGTAGTTGCACTAAATTTCATTCAATAGTTCTGGAAAATACAGCTATATATAAAACTGTTAGACTTTACTGTTCAATATATCAGGAGAAATTATGTCAGTTATATGGATTTAGTCTTATTCCTTTTATTACATAAACTACATTATTTTATTTAATGCTCAAAACTCTTAAAGTCTGTTTCGACTTAACTGTTATTCTGAAAGTTGAGTATCATTTGCAAGTAGACGCTCTAGCACTGTCCTGGGTGCTGTTGCCCTTGAGGGTCCTTCAGTCAGGGTGGGGGAACACAGGTAAAATACGTATGAGAAATCAGGTAAAAATACTAACCAAAATGGGATTAGTGTAAAAACAGCAGTATAATTAATTGCATAAAATGAGAAAAAGAAAACTGGGGATTGGAATAAATAGAAAACACTTTATAAAGAAACACTGAAGAATAGGCAGAATTTAGGTAAGAGGGAAGAGCTGTCCCGGAAGGGAAATCAACCAACCAACCAACCAACCAACAAACCTGTTGCCATCGAGTGGGTCCCGACTCATAGTGACCCTATAGGACAGAGTAGAACTGCCCCATAGGGTTTCCAAGAAGCAGCTGGAGGATTTGAACTGCCGGCCTTTTGGTTAGCAGCCAAACTCTTAATCACTTCAAGACATCATAAAATCAGAAAAATTGCCATCATTCTTCTTTGTTGCCCCTAAAAGACTTTGAATCAAGAAATGGTTATTTTACCAGTTCTTGAATTTATAGTGAGTCTATGAGAGCTATAACCAGTTCCTATCTCTCTATAAGACAAAATATGGGTTTTCTGCATTTTAGGTGCATGTCAAATACATTTTCTTTTTAAAGGTATATTAGTTAAATAATCATGAAATAATATGATTGTATCATTTAATGGTACTGTATTAAAATATAGTTTAAGTATATGTTTATAAACCACGTATATATCTTTATAAAGTATAGCTCTTTACTACATATGTTTTATTTAATCAAGCTCCTTTTTATTTATGCTTATCAAACTTCATTGCAGTCTAGTTGCTATTCATTGTATTGTAGCTCATTATAAGAAATTTTATCTTCTATTTGTATATTCTCCAATTTCTCAGTTTACTTTTGTTGTGATTTTGGCTGTAAAATTTAAATTTTGAATGAGGAAATGTTTAGTTTTATGTGTTATATAAGAAACGATACACGTGGCTTTATGAAAATGTTTAAATTTTCTATCACCATGCCTAAAGTAATATTGAGTCATAGCTCAGGAATATAACACATGATTTTGGGGCCAGTAGTCTCTCATAATTATTTCTAGTAGAATTTTTAGTTCTAGATTTGGGCCTATGTCCTGAAATACTAAGGCTGCCAGGACAGAAGTTGTGTTGGTGTAAGTTGTAAACTACTTAATATGTCTGAATGATCTTTGTTGTTATCAGGATTTAACAAGAATGAACTATATTTTTTATTCGTAACCTATTAGCAGTACTACCATAATAGATTTTCCTCTGTGAAAGGGCTCCACAAGTATTTTACATCCTCATCATACATTTGGAAGGAAGCTGTAAAACATGCAGCAAGTAGAAATAGCCAATTGCCCATCAACAAGGCGGAAAAGGAGAATTTAACTGGTATCTTTCTCACCTCTCTTTTTTCTGACTCTGTTTTCTACATACCCTAGATTGAGGGGAAACAACTGATTTAGAACTGCAGCAGCTACCTAGTCCTACTTCCTGAGGATCCAAAATCATTTTTATCAGCAAACCTGAAGAAAAATTTTTTTTTATTGTTGTAGTTTAAGTAAAAGTTTACAATTCAAGTTAGTCTCTCATATAAAAATTTATACATACATTGTTATGTGACGCTAATTGCTCTCCTTCTACTGTGACAGCACACTCCTCCTTTCCACCCCTGATTTCCTGTGTCCATTCAGCCAGCTCCTGACCCTCTCTACCTTCTCATCTCACCTCTGGGCAGAAGCTTCCCATTTAGTCTCATGTATCTACTTTAGCTAAGAAGCATGCTCTTCATGAATATCATTTTATGTCCCACAGTCCAGTCCAATCTTTGTCTGAAAAGTTGACCTTGGGAATTGTTTTAGTTCTGGGTTGACAGAGAGTTCGGAGGCCATGCTTTCTGGGATTCTTCCAGTCGCAGTCATACCGTTAAGTCTGATCTTTTTACTAGAATTTGAGTTTTTCATCCTACCCTTCCCCTGCTCCATCAGGGACTCTCTGTTGTGTTCCCTGTCAGGGCATTCATTGGTGGTAGCCAGGCACCATCCAGTTCTTCTGGTCTCAGGCTGATGAAGTCTCTGGTCTGTGTGGCCCTTTCTGTCTCTTGGGCTAATACTTTCCTTGTGTCTTTCATGTTCTTCATTCTCCTTTACTCCAGGTGGTTGGGACCCATCGGTGCATCTTAGATGGCCACTTGCTAGCTTTTAAGACCCCAGATGCCACTCACCAAAGTAGGATGCAGAACATTTTCTTAATAAACTTTGTTATGCCAGTTGACCTAGATGCCCCTGAAAGCATGGTCCCCAGACTTCTGCCCCTCTGTCCCTCAGAGTGTTTGACTGTATTCAGGAAACTTCTTAGGTTTGGTTTAATCCAGTTGTGCTGACTTCCCTTCACCTAAGATAATTCTTGTCTACTATCTAGTTAGTGAATAACCCTCACCCTCCCTCCCCACCCTCCTAACCATCAAAGAATGTTTTTTTCTGTGTAAACCTTTTCTTGAGTTCTTATAATAGTGGTCTTATGTAATATTTGTCCTTCTGTGACTGACTAAATTCACTCAGCATAATGCCCTCCAGATCCCTCCATGTCACGTTTCACGGCTTCAACGTTGTTCTTTATCATTGTGTAGTATTCCATTGTGCAAATATACCATAATTTGTTTATCCATTTGTCCGTTGATGGGCATCTAGGTTGTTTCCGTCTTTTTGCTATCATGAACTGTGCTACAGTGAACGTGGGTGTGCATATGTCTATTCATGTGACGGCTCTTATTTCTCTAGGATATATTCCAAGGAGCAGGATAGCTGGATCCTTTGGTACTTCTATTTCTAGCTTATTAAGGAAGCGCCAAATCAATTTCCAAAGTGGTTGTACCATTTTACATTCCTACCAACAGTTTATAAGTGTTCCAGTCTCTCCACAGCCTCTCTAGCATTTATTATTTTGTGTTTTTTGGATTAATGCTAGCCTTGTTGGGGTGAGATAGTATCTCATTGTAGTTTTGATTTGCATTTCTCTAACGGCTAATGATCCTGAGCATTTCTTCATGTGTCTGTTAGCCGCCTGAATATCTTCTTTGGTGCAGTGCCTGTTCATATCCTTTGCCCATTTTTTAATTAGGTTATTTGTCTTTTTGTTATTGAGGCTTTGCAGTATCTTGTAGATTTAGTGATTAGATGCTGATCGGATTTGTCATAGCCAAAATTTTTTTCCCAGTCTGTAGGTTGTCTTTTTACTCTTTTGGTGAAGTCTTTTGATGAGCATAAGTGTTTGATTTTTAGGAGTTCCCTTATCTAGTCTGTCTTAAAACCTGAAGAAAATTTTAATGTCTTATTCCATCCCTTCACTTATAAATACCTTATTGCTAAGGGAGTACGTATATGCTATATATTCCATATATATATACAGAAAAACAGGAAAGCTTTGATATTTGAATAAAGTAACTTTTTTGTTCAACTCATACCTTACAGTTGTATTTGTTTAGTTGTTGTTATTAGGTGCCCTTGAGTCACTTCCAAGTCATAGCGACCCTGTCTGTGTACAACAGAGCAAAACACTGCCTGGTTCTGCACCATTCTCATGATCTTTGTTATGCTTGAGCCCATTGTTGCAGGCACAGTGTCAGTCCATCTCGTTGAAGGTCTTCCTTTTTTTCGCTGACCCTCTGCTTTACCAAGCATGATGTCCTTCTCCGGGGACTGATCCCTCCTGATAACATGTCCAAAGTACGTGAGATGAAGTCTCACCATCCTTGCTTCTAAGGAGCAGTCTAGTTGTACTTCTTCCAAGACATATTTGTTTGTTCTTTTGGCAGTCCATGGTATATTCAATATTCTTTGCCACCACCACAATTCAGAGGCATCAATTCTTCTTTGGTCTTCCTTATTCATCGTCCAGCTTTTGCATGCATATGAGGCGATTGAAGATACCGTGGCTTGGGTCAGGCGCACCTTAGTCTTCATGGTGACATCTTTGCTTTTGAACACTTCAAAGAGATATCATGCAGCATACTTGCCCAGTGTAGTGTGTTGTTTGGTTTCTTGACTGCTGCTTCCATGGGCATTGATTGTGGATTGAAGTAAAATGAAATCCTTGATAACTTCAGTCTTTTCTCCGTTTATCACAATGTTGCTTATTGGTCCAGTTGTGAGGATTTTTGTTTTCTTTATGTTGAGGTGTAATCCATACTGAAGGTTGTGGTCTTTGATCTTCTTCAGTAAGTGCTTCAAGTCCTCTTCACTTTCAGCAAGGAAGGTTGTGTCATCTGTGTAACACAGGTTCTTTTTTTTTTTAATTGTACTTCAGGTGAAGACTTACAGAACAAATAGTTTCTCATGAAACAGTAGTACACATATTGTTTTATGACATTGGTTAACAGTCCCACAACATGTCAACCCTGTAATTTCTCAACCTTTATTTTTTTTGGTGAAAATACACATAGCCAAAGATACACCATTTCAAAAATTTCTACATGCACAGTTCAGTGACATTGACTACGCTCTTCCAATTGTGCTGTTATTCTCACTTAAGATGAAGGCTTACGGAACAAAATAGTTTCTCATTTGACAGTTACTACAAATGTTGCCCTATGACAATGGTTAACAATCTCACAACACATCAATAATATCCTTACTCAACCTTGGGTTCCCTATCACCAGCTTCCTTGTCCCCTTCTGCCATCTGGCCCTTGTCACTGGACTACTGTACCTTGTTAGTCTCATTTGGTTTTATGGGGCTGTCCACTCCCAGGCTGAATGGTGAACCTTGGAGATAACTTCACCACTGAGCTAAAAGGGTGTCTGGGGGCCATATTCTCGGGGTTTCTCCAGTCTCCTTTAGGCCAGTAAATCTGGTCTTTTTTTTGTGAGTTAGAATTATGTTCAACATCCTTCTCCAGCTCTGTCCAGAACCCTCTGTTGTGATCCTGGTCAGAGCAGTCAGTGGTGGTAGCCGGGCACCATCTAGCTGTACTGGACTCAGTCCGGTGGAGGCCTTGGTAGCTGTGAACAATTAGTCCTTTGGACTAATCTTTTCCTTCATCCTGTTCTCTTCATTCTCCCTTGCTCCCCAAGGGATGAGACCAGTGGAGTATCTTAGATGGCCGCTCACAGGCTTTTAAGACCCCAGACGCTACTCACCAAGGTAGAATGTAGAACATTGTCTTTATAAGCTGTGTTATGCCAATTGAGCTAGATGTGCTCCAAGACCATGGTCTCCACAGCCCTCCGCCCAGTAACACAGGTTCTTAATGAGTCTTCCTCCAATTGCAATGCCCCGTTCTTCATATAGTCCAGCTTCTTGGAGTATTTGCTCAGCATACAGATTGAATAAGTATGGTGAAAGGATACAACCCTGACGCACACCTTTCCTTACTTTAAAGAACGCAGTATCCCCTTGTTCTGTTCGAACAACTCCCTCTTAGTCTATGTACAGGTTCCTCGTGAGCACAGTTAGATGGTCTGGAATTCCCATTCTTTGCAGTTTTATCCGTAATTTGTTATGATCCACACAGTCTAATGCCTTCACATAGTCAATAAAGCGCAGGTAAACATCTTCGTGGTATTCTTTGCTTTCAGCCAGGATCCATCTGTTAAATCAGCAGTGGTCTCCCTTATTCCACATCCTCTTCTGAATCTCCAGTGTGTGACGCATCATGCTTAGCTACTATGAAGAATGCAGAAGGAAAAATAAGATAATGGGATTTCCTCTCCAAGATCTTATGGTCTCACAGGGATGATGAGATACATGTGCACACATGTATACACACAACTGTCTTAGAAAGCAGGATGTAATACGTTGCCTATAACTGATAAAATTAATCTCTATAGAAGTTTCACAAGAGAAAGATTTTTTTCAATGTGTCTGGGAAGGCTTTTCCCAAAAGAAGTTTAATTTGACCTGGACTCTGAAAGAGGATATTAGCCATGAATGTGATGGCAGAAGGTATTCCAGATGAGGGAAATAGCATGAGGAGTCAAACAGAAGCAAGAGGACATAGAACATATTTTAGGAACAGCAGGTTGATCAATTTGGCAAATGCAGTAGTTTTCCTCTGATGAAGTGATAAAAGATCCGAGATGACCAGAATATAATGGTCTAAAAAACAACAGGCTAAAGCACTAAATCTTTATGTTGTAGGTCACAGGGAGCCATTAAAGGTAGTGCGATATCAAAATAATGTTTAAGAATAAAACCTTACAGGTGTAAAGTAGGTCAGTTTGGAGACAGAATAGAATCATAGAGACTAGTTAGGAGGCTAACTGTGATAGTCTAGGTTTAAGATGACAAAGACCTGCACCAAGATACTAGCTTTATAGAATTGCAAAGAAAGAGGTGAAATGAGAGTGAGTGATGATGGTACAGGACAGGCATTGTTCTGTACTCTGAAAAAAAAAAAAACAAACTTGAATTAAAGCATTCTGCCCTTGAGGAACTGACATTCTAGTCAGATGGATATAAATGTTTAAAACTTGATTATAATACAATATGAAAAATGTTAATTGAGTACATACAAAGAAAAAAATGACTGGTATTAAACAGGCAGATAATGTCAAGGAAAGTTCCTCAGAGGAGGTGACATGACTTGGAGTTTGGGTGAGGAAGGAAGGCATTCTAGGCAACATAATGACATGCACAGAGTTATGACATGGTTTATCCAGGAATAGGGAGTAGTTTAGTGTGACTAGAGCTTGGAGTAATCTGTGAGAATGGTTTGATACCTCATGATTTATTTAATGTAGGATCTTGAAGGAGAGGTAAAATTCAGAGATCAGACAGACCTTGAGTCTAGATAACTAAAAAGTCTGAAGGAGAAACAAACTAAGTGGATGGGTCAGTGATGATAAATTTGATTCTAGACTTCTTCCCTTCAGTAAATATGTACTAAGCATTTACCGTGTACAAGGTACTGATCTTGGTACTTGGAAAGCAGTGGTGAACAAAACAAAGCCTGCCTACATGGAGCTTCCATTCTCTTGCGGGAGACACCACTAATAATGACATATATATTGTCAAGTCACAGTAAGTGCTATAAGAATATAAAACAGGGTAAGATAATAGAGAATGATGGACGGAGCACAGTTTTAGGTTGAATGGTCAAGGAAGGCTTTTCTGGGGATGTAACATTTGAACCAAAGGCCTGATTGAAGTGGGGGAGCAATCTGAGTGGATATCTGGAGGTAGAGTATTCCATGCAGAAGAAAAGCTAATGTAAAAGTCTCAAGGCAGGACTATAGATGGTATAACCTATTAACTCAAGAAGGAAAATGAGGATACAGATGAGAGGGAGAGAGAAAACAGTAAGAAATGAAATCAGAGAGGTAGTCAGAGGCCAGAGCATGGTAACGACTTTGGATTTTATTCTAATGGTTATAGAAGGCCTTTGGTGGGTTTGTGTAAGACATGATTTTTGTTTTAAAAGGATCACTACTGTGTGGAGTCTGGACTACAAGAATGAAAAATGGTAGTGTGGAGACACATTAGGGGACTATTGTATTAGTCCGCTCGAGAGATGATAGTGACTTGGACCAGGCTGGTAGCAGTGAAAGAGGTGAGAAACAGTGGATATAGGAGGTATTTGAAAGCTAAGCCAATAGGATTTGCTGAAATATATTGACTGTGATATTTTTATGTGTTTAAGCATTGTAATAATGAGAAATGATCTGTCTTCCTAAAAAAAAAAAATCAGAAGTAAATATATAGATAGGTATATAGATATACATATTTTTCTTTTTCTAGATTTGATTACTCAGGAGTTGGAAATTCGGATGGTATCTTAGAAGAATGTACAGTGGGGAAGTGGAGAAAAGATGTTCTTTCTATAATTGATGACTTAGCTGATGGACCACAGGTGACTATTTATGTTGAATATTTGCCTGTGACCTCAAATTTGAGCTGTTTCTTTAGATATGAAAATTTATTTACTGTTTTAAGTTTTTTAAAAATCAATTAAATATTATTTAAATTGGTCTATCATTATCACTTTCTAATAATATGTAAGTAGAATTTTACTTTTTATTGTACAAACTTTATTTTTTATTTTCATGCTGTATTATGGAACTAATACTTTTTTAAAAAAATAATCAAAATTTAACTCTACTTTGTGCCAGATAGTAGCCTGTGGGAGCCACGTATGCATAAATCTGTTAAATTACTCGTTCCTCCTTACGGACAAGAAAAAGGAATTCCTTTTTAAAACTATACATATTTTTATTTTTAGATACTAGTTGGATCTAGCCTGGGTGGATGGCTTATGCTTCATGCTGCCATTGCACGGCCAGAAAAGGTCGTTGCTCTTATTGGTGTAGGTACATCAGCAGATGGTCTAGTGACACAGTTTAATCAGCTTTCTGTTGAGGTAAGTCACAAGTCACTTTGACAAGCTCATTGTATACCTCCTGTCACTCTTCTGTGCCCTCTTCCTTTAGATATCTGTGTGCATTTCGCCTGTTTTGTGACTTATGCTGGCCCATGTTTTATTTTAGCTGCCCTTTTTGTATACCATCTCCTTGTCTTCTTTAACTATTTAACCTCATGTTGAAGATTTTCTTTTCGTCATGGTTCCTTCAAATTATTTTGTCAAATATTTGAGCCACGTTAATGAAGTTACACTTTTAACTTTCTTTTTTAATAACTTTCCTTATTAATCACATTTACTTATTTAGATCATACATTGTCACTTCTTTTGTACTTCTTATTTTTACTTTGTGGCATTTGGGCAACAGTACCTATTCTTATGACCATGTTAAACTTTTAAGCTTGGGTAGTCAATCATGAAACTTTTTTTTAGCCTGAAAGCAGCCTCAGATCTTCTCTCTGCACAGCTCCCTGGCAAATACTATCAGCCAGTCAGAGTTGGCATATAGAAGATAATATTTGCCATTCTTGGCTTAGACACTTGGCTTTTTTTTTTTTTTTTTTTTGAATATGCTTTTCAGTATTCTTCAGCAAATCATTGTAGAAATGAGCTTTTTGAAATAACTGGGGATGTCATTAGTTTATTACACCTTTTTATTAGACATATCTTTAAGCACTTCAGTAATCTGCAAGGACAAAGAAATAATGGGTAGGATGTCATGCAAAGTGGCTGAGCAGGAAGCTCTAAAGGTTAGTACCTCCACCAAGACAACTGTTGTGCTGGGAAGAGTAATTGCAACAAACTATTTTGGAACTCTGGAACCTGATCGGACGCTTAAACCAACCAAGGGAGTACTTGATGAAGGGACAAGCTGCTGATCTTTCCTAGGTGAGCCCCATGTGCCAACCAGCTAACCATTCCGCATTCCTCAGCCCTGCCATGGTGGTGAGGATGGCAACCCATGTGCTTAGAGTGGCTAACTGGTGCCAAGGCAGGCAGTAGGGACCTTGTCCTTCAAGAATTTAAGGTTGCACAGTTGGATTGGTCTGGCAGTGTCCTGAGGGAGTGGTGCCAACTATTGTAGGTTTTCGTCCCTCTCACAGAAGTAGCTTCTACCAGTTGGCAGAACATTAAAGGGCCAGCATGGCTTTTTAAAATTTTTTTTTTCTTTTTCTTTCTTTCTTCTCTTCCCTTCTCTTCTCTTCTTTTCGTAAACTCTGTCAGGCCACTGACTGACTGCAGAGATAACCGAATTAGAATACACACATTACAAAAATAGCTTGAAAAAGTCACTAAACAGTCAACTGCACACTTCATTAAGTAACAACAATAGTCCCTGAGGAGTGGGAGAATCAGATATTTCCTATTTTTTGCTTTTTGTCTTTTCCCTGAACTACAAAGAAATCTTTTTTAGAACACTAGTTGAATGTGGGCTGCAGAATAGAGACCTTGTTTTGAAGGGCAGTCTTTGCAAAAATAGGGGAGGTCACTGAGCAGAGAGATTATTACAGCCTTCAATGATTAAAAAGAAATGGAAAAGAAAAACTGCAGTCCCTAGGGGAGGGGAAGAATCAGTTCCAGAGTTACTACATTATAGTATTCAAATGGCCCATTTTCCACAAAAAAAAAATCACAAAGCATATAAAGAAACAGGGAAGGGTGGCCCAGTTGAAAGACCAGAATGAACAGACATAAGTTGTCCCTGTGGAATCCTGGATAATGGACAGATTAGCAAAACCAAACTCGTTTTTTGTTGAGTTGATTCTGCCTCATAGCGACCCTATAGGACAGAGTAGAACTGCCATATAAGGTTTCCAAGGAGCAACCAGCTGGTGGATTTGAACTGCTGACCTTTTGGTTAGCAACCAAGCTCTTAACCACTGTGCCACCAGGGCCCCATGAACAGATTAGAAGATTTTAAAACAACAATATTAAACGTGCTCAAAGAACTAAAGAAAAACAGGGACAATAAACTAAAGAAAATATGGAAAACAATAACAGGAACAAAAATGAGAATTTCAATAAAGAGATAGAAACTACAAAAATGAACCAAACAGAAATATTAGAACTGAAAAATACAATAACTGAAATGAAAAAATTCAGTGGAGATATTCAGCAGCAGATCTGAGCTGGCAGAAGAATCAGTGAGGATAAGGCAATCAAAATTTTTAAGTCTAAAGAGCAACAGGAGAAAGTATAAAGAAAACTTAGTCTAATGGAATTGTGGGAGAGCATCAAGAGAACCACCATATGCATTATGGAAATCCCAGGAGAAGAGAGAGAAAGGAACAGAAAGAATATTTAAAGAATTAATGACAGAAAACTTTCCAGATTTGAAGGACGTGCAACTATAAATCCAAGAAATTCAATGAACTCTAAGTAGGAAAAACCCAAGGAGATCCACAGCAAGATACATTGTAACCAGATTCTTGAAAACCAGAGATAAAAAGAGAAACTGAAAGTGAGAAGTGAATTTTCGCAAGGGATCCTTAATAAGATTATCAGAAATGTTGGAGGCCAGAAGGCAATGGAATGACATAAAGTACTGAAAAGAAAGAAATGTTGTCAAAGAATTCTATATCTGGAAAAACTGCCCTTCAAAAATGAGGGTGAAATTAAGACATTCCCAGATAAATAAAAACTGAGGGAGTTCATTATTACAAGACCTGTCCTACAAGAAATACTAAAGTTCATTAGATTGAAAGGAAAGGTTACTAAACAGTAGCTCGAAGTTATACAAAGGAAAAAAGATCTCCAGTAAAGGTAATTTCATGGGCCAATATCAAGGCCAGGGCAAATATCAAGGCCAGTTGTACAGTATTTTTGGTTTCTAACTCTAATTATCATTGTCCCCTGTGTGATTTAAAATGAAAAATGTGTAAAAAAGAAGTATAAGTTTATCTTATTGAGCCAATAATGTATGAAGTTGTACTTTGTGACAGTGATATGAAGGGGAAGAGGAATGGTATAAGAATAGTCTTCATATGCTATTGAAGTTCAACTGAATCAATTTGAACTAGATTGTTATGTTAGAGTGCTCAGTGTAATCCCTACGGTAACCACAAAGTAAATATCCAAAAAGTAGACACAAAAGGAAATGAGAAGGGATTCAGAATGGCTCACTTAAAAAAAAAAATCAATTAAACACAAAAGAAGACAGCATTGAAGGAAATGAGGGATAAAAGCAGTACATAAGACACACACAAAAACAAAAAGGCAGAAGTAAGTCCTTACCAGTAATTATTTTAAATGTAAATGGATTAAACTTTCCAGTGAAAAGGCAGAGATTGGCAAAATGGGCAAAGAAACAAAAAAATAAAAAAGCCCACATGATCCATCTTATGCTGTCTACAAGAGAAACATTTTAAACCCAAAGGCACAAATAAGTTGAAAGTGAAAGGATGGAAAAAATGATTCCATGCAAATAGTATCAAAAAGAGCTGGAGTAACTATATTATTATCAGGCAAAATAGACTATATCAAAATGTGGTACAAGAGACAAAGAAGGACACTGTGTAATGATATAAGGGTCAATTCAACAGGAACATATAGCACTTTATAAGAGTACATTTATGTACCTAATCCCAGAGCCAAAAGATACATGAAGCAGATACTGACAGAATTGAGGGGAGAAATAGACAGTTCTATGATAATAGTTGGAGACTTCAGTACACCACTAATGGACAGAACTTCTAGAAAGAAGATCAGTAAGGAAATAGAAGATTTGAGTAACACTGTAAATCAACTAGACCTACTAGACATATGTGGAGCACTCCACCCATCATCAGGACAATACACATTCTTCTCCAGTGCACATGGTTCATTCTCCAGGGTACACCACATGTTAGGTCACAGAACAAATCTCAGTATACCGTATTTAAAAACACTGAAATCGTATGAAGTATCTTCTCCGACCACAATGGAATGAAACTAGAAATTAATAACAGAAGGGAAACTGGAAAATACACGGATATGTGGAAATTAAAAACATGATTAAACTATCAGTGGGCCAAGGGAGAAATCAGAAAATACTTAGAGTTGGAAGAAAATGAAAGCACAGCATATCAAAACTTACGAGATGCAATGAAGGCAGTGCTCAGAGGAAAATTTATAGCAATAAAGCCTACATTAAAAAGTATAAAGATCTCAAATCAGTAGCCTAACTCTACAACTTGAAGAACTAGAAAAAGAAGAGCAAACTAAGCCTAAAGCCACCAGAAGAAAGGAAGTAACGAAAGCCAGAGCAGGAATAAATAAAAGAGAATCAACAAAACCAGAAGCTGGCTTTTTGAAAAGATCAATAAAGTCAACAAACCTTTGGCTAGACTGGCAAAAAAAAAAAAAGAGAAGACGCAAATAATCAAAATCAGAAATGAAAGTGAGGACACTATGAATAATTGTACACCAACAAATTGGATAATTTGACAGATTATCTAATGAAACGAATGGACAGATTCCTAGAAACATATAAATTACTCAAGAAAAAATAGAAGAGCTCATCAGACTCGTAACAAGTGAAGAGTGAATCAGTAATCAACACCCCCCCACCTCCCAACCACCAAACCAAAAAAAAAGTCCTGGACCAGATGGCTTCACTAGGGAATGCTGCCAACCATTTAAAGAAGAATTGGAACCAACCCTTCTTAACACTTTTCCAAAAAATAGAAGAGGAGGGAATACTTTCTAACTTATTCTATGAAGCTAGCATTACATTGATACCAGTGCCAGAGACACCACAAGAAAAGAAAACTATAGACCAATATCCCTTAAGAATATAGATGTAAAAATCTTCAACAAAATAATAGTAAGCTAAATCCAACAGCATATTAAAAGGATTTTACCCCATAACCAAGTGGGATTTATTCCAAAAAGCAAGTGTGGTTCAGCATTAGAAAATCAATCAGTGTAATACACCACATAAGTAGAAAAACAGCAACGAAAAACCACACGATCATATCAACTGATACAAAAAGGCATTTGACATAATCCAATACCCTTTCATAATAAAAACACTCAAAAACTCAGTCGAATAGAAGAGAAATTCCTCAGAATGATAAAGGACATTTATGAAAAACCTGCAGTTAACATCATACTAAATGGAGAAAGACTGAGAGCTTTCTCTTTAAGATCAAGAACAAGACAAGGATGCCTGCTCTCACCATTGTTGTTCAGCATTGTACTGCAAATCTAGCCAGAGAAATTAAGCAAGAAAAAGATATAAGAGGTATCCAAATTGGGAAGGAAGAAGTAAAACAATCCTTTGCAGATGGCATGATCCTGTATATAGAAAATCCCAAAGAATCCACAAGAAAGCTTCTAGAGCTAATAAGTGAGCTCAGCAAAATTGCAGGTTACAAGGTCAACACAAAAATCAGTCAAGTTTCTGTACATGAGCCATGAACAAGCTGAAAAGGAAATTAAGGAAACAGTTCTATTTACAATAGTATCTAAAAGAATAAAATAGGAATAAATTTAATCAGGGATATAAAAGACTTGTACACTGTAAACTATAAATGGAAAGACATTCTGTGTTCTTGGTTTGGAAAACTTAATATTGTTAATATAGCAATACTGTGTAAAGCAGTCTATGGATTCAGTTCAGTCCCTATAAAAATTCCAACAGTCTTCTTTGCAGCACAGCCAATCCTTAAATTTATGTGGAATGCAAGGGATCCTGAACAGTCAAAGCAATCTTGCAAAAGAGGAAAAAAAATAGGACTCAGACTTCCCAATTTCAAAACATACTATAAAGCTACAATAATCAAAACAATCTGGTACTGGTATAATAATAGACACAGACCAATGGAATAAAATTTGATAGTCCAGAAATAAACCCATACATCCATACAACCTGTATGGCCAGTTGATTTTCGACAAGGGCCCTAAGTCTATTCAGTGGGGAAAGAATAGTTTCTTCACTAAATGGTGTTGGGACAATTTGGTCTCCAAATGCAAGAGAATGAAGTTGGACCCAGACCTCACACTATATATGAAAATTAACTCCAAGTGGACCAAAGACCTAAAAGTGATAACTAAAACCACAAAACTCCTTGAACAAACCGTAAGAGTAATGCTTCCAGACCTAGTTTTCAACAATGAATTCTTACATATGGTACCAAAAGCATGAGCAACAAAAGACAAAATAGGTAAATTGGACTTCATCAAAATTTAAAACTTTTATGCATCTAAGGACTTTATCAACAAAGAGACAGCCTATAGAATGGGAGAAAACATTTGAGAACCATGTATCTGATAAACGTTTAATATCCATAATATATAAAGAACTACTACAACTCAACAACAACAAAAAAGACAAACAACCCAAATAAACAGGCAAAGGACTTGAATAGACATTTCACCAAAGAAAATAGACAAAGACCAGTAAGCACATGAGAAATGCTCAGTGTCATTAGTTACTGTTGTTAGTAGCTGCTGCTAGTTGGCCATCAACTCATGGCAGCCCCATGTACAATGGGATCAGACTTCTGTGATCCGTAGGGCTTTCATTGCTGGACCTTTTTTCCTAGTCTGTCTTAGTCTGGAAGCTCTGCTGAAACCAGTTCAGCATCATAGCAACATGCAAGCCTCCACTGATGGATAAGTGGCTGCATTTAAGGTTCATTGGCCAGGAATCGAACGTGGGTCTCCCACATAGAAGGCAACAAGTTTCCCACTGAACTACCACTGCCCTCCAGTAGTCATTAGCAAAATGCAGATCAGAACCACAATGAGATACCACTTCACCCCTACTAAGATAACTATTATCAGAAAAACAGGAAATAACAAGCGTTGGCAAGGATGTTAAGGAATTGGAACCCTCCTCCATTGCTGCTGGGAACGTAAAATGATGCAGCAATTGTGGAAAACAGTTTGGTGGGTCTTCAGAAAGTCAAACTAGAATTGCCTCTGATCCAGCAATTGCACTCCCAGGTGTATACCCAAAGAATTGAAAGCAGGGACTCAAGCAGATACCTGTACACCATTGTTCATTGCAGTGTTATTCATAATAGCCCAAAGGTGGAAACAATCCAAGTACTCATCAGCAGGTGAATGGATAAACAAAATGTGGTATATCCATATGTTGGAATATTATTCGGCCATAAAGAAAAATGAAGTTCTGATAACATGCTGCCATATGAATGAACCTTGAAAACATTATGCTGAGGGAAATAAATCAAACTTAAAAAAGGACAAATATTGTATGATACCATTTATATGAAATATCAAGAATAGGCAAATGCATAGAGACCAAAGTTTATTAATGGTTACCAAGGATGGTGGGTGAAGACGTAGGGAGGTATTGCTCAAGGGGTACTGAGTTTCTATTAAAGATGATGCAGAAAATTGGAAACATGGTGTTGGTTGCACAGTATGGCGAATGTAATTAATGTCACTGAATTGTACACGTGAAAGTAGTTGAAATGGTAAATGTTACATATTTTTTACCACAGTAAAAAAAAAGAGAATGGGTAAGTGCTGTTCGTTTTTTTTTTTTTCCCTTCAGTTTTTTGTTTGTTGTCATGCAATCAGTTGAGTTCCTCGGCATCTTTTTTCTAAGGTCTAAATTGCACCTGTGGGACTGAGATCCTGGCAGGCCTGAGGCATAGAAAATTAAAGAAAGGAAAGAGAGAAAACAGTCTAGAGCACTGGTTCAAAAAGTGTGATTCCCCAGACCAGCAGCATCAGCACCACCTAAGAACTTGTTAGAAATGGAAATTCTTGAGCTGCACCCTAGACCTATTCAATCAGGAACTAGTAGTGTAGCCCAAAAGTCTGTGTTTTAATAAGCCCCCCAGGTGAAGTTTGAGAACCCCTTATCTTGACAGTAAAAAGGGAAAGAAGAAAAAAGCATATGTAGTGTTGAATAATGGAATGTCACTGACTTTTGCCTCAGTTCTTCATTGATACCAGTACCATGTCATGTGTTCTAAGCCCATTCTTAGTTCACATTGTTCTTTCTACCCCTTCAGAAATGGCATTGTCTGAATAGTCAGATCCTGCTTAGTTTTTTTCTATCAGGACTAAAATTATAAAGCTGATCTTCCTTGCGCTTATCTCGTATTTCTGAATTCTTTTCATTTTCTTGGTTGTTTCTAATACACAGTTGGTCAGTGTCCTCATATTGCTAACTTTTTCTACTACTGCATCTTTCTACACCTAAACCTTGGACCCCTTATTGCATCCTCTAACTGAGTAATACCTAGCCACAGTGCATCTCATTGTAGGAATTATCTCAAGGACTTGGTAGATTGGAAAGGAGTTGATTTACCAGATTTAATTGATTATTGGTAAATGACAGGTTTATGTATATTTCTTTTTGTGTGTATGTATCCACATCACTCAGAGTGAAGATATGATGGATAATCCCTAAGGGAATGCAAGATCTGTGGCCTACAAATCAGGGCACATATTTGCTAATTCTAAATCCTGTTTGTTAGCGGTTGCTATAGAAGCATGTTGAGCCCTGGTTGACTTAGAAGCGTGTGAAAGGGAGGAGCAGGGACACTAGGACTCCTATTCCGTCTTCCCACACAAATAGCTAGACCTAACAATGTTGGTGGAGCTGAAGTGGATTATTTTTTTTTTTCTTTAACCATGTTTGACGGCCCTGGGAATGTTAGAACCCAGCATTTCTCCTTGTTTGTATAGGAACTTGACCTGCTGCTTAACTGACACTAATCATTGTCTCCTCCTTTGGCCACTAGAGGGCCTCAGAGAGGATGCATTGTAGTTTGGAATCTGAGCTTATCAGCCACGCTACCTCCATAGTTTCTTCTTGGTGTAGAATTTATGTATACTGTACATTTTCTTTGGCTAATACTGATTTTGCTGTTCTGAACTTTTTGTTTTTGAGGGTTTGAGATGTACAACATTTTGTAAATTTAAGTTTTGTTCCTTAAATAGACAGTATTCATTCAAATCAATGGCAGATAACAGAGCTAGTTGGGGGTGGGAGGGGTACTTAAAATGCAACTGTTATTAATTCCGTGTCTCAATAATTAACATATCTCCCACTTAAGCTAATAATCAGTGAAACTAAGTTCTAATCACTGAAAAATGTACAAATTCAGGGACAATTCTGAGTAGTTTCAGGATAGCTGAATATCATTTTTGCTTCATATACTTGGCTCACATGTGTTTAATGAAGAGAATTCCATGATATTAATATAGATTCATACATTTTACAGTTTTTTAAGAATTTTGTTAATTTTAAATCATTTAAAGACATATTTAGAAGTACTGTATAGCTTTCTGATACATAGCTTTTTCACTGAATCAATCTTTTTGGAATTTTAAAAAATAGTAACATCAAAATGTCTAAATAGCTATCCATTATTTGGTTTTTATATTCTTTTTTAATTATATGTGGCTTATCTTTCCAAATACCTTATTTTTGATAAAATGTCCGTTTTTCTAGTCAGAAGTGCCCTTCGTATTATATGCTTCAGAGAGCCTTAAAACTACGCACATCTTAGTTTATTCAGGTTCTGGTAACTTTTCCAAAGAATTGATAATATACAGACAAACCTTTATGCTCAAAGATGTTCATGGAAGTATCCAGCAGAATGGCAATGGTTAATTGTCTTAGATTCATTACAGTGAACTATGATGTAGCCTTTAAAAACTCCTCATAGAATTTTTTAAAGTGCAGAAATATATGTACTAAATGAATAAAGCAGCATAGAAAATTTCATATGAATGCGTGATATGTATGGTATATATTTTACATATATCGTATATAAAAACTAAACGTGTAAAAATGTAGGAAATAAGCCAGAATTTTAATGGTAGTTACATCCACGTAGTAGTATTATGGATGATTTATTTCTTTTTATGCTTCATTTTCACGTTTTCTGTAATGAGTATGTGTTACTCTTTTACTTAGAAAAATTATTTAATTTAAAATAAATTATAATCTAAAATAAGAATTCATCCAGACTCAAAGGATACCCAATGTTTTATCTTCAGGTAATAAATGTAGAAATGATGCAGTTGTTCTGTTTTCAGGAAGTAAGTATTTGGAAGATTTCTTTATCATCCAAAACAAAAAACTTTTTTTCCTCATTCTACGGGACTTGGGAAGGTAAAAACTATAACTTACTTTACATTCAGTCGAAAATCACATGGAGCATGTATATGATTGTCCCAGAGTAACCAGTATCTTACTTTTTTTTTAGTTCAATGCTTGATCCCCACTTCCCACTCTCATCTCCACTTATTTCTTTTATAGGGAGTTTTAGTTTTATATGATTTTGAAATCTAAACAATTCTTAATCCTAAATTGATTTCATATGAATGATACTTGGATTGATTCCAAGAAATTACTTTTTCCCCTTCATTTTGCCATTCAGTTGGGATGGAGCAACATCTGATTTAAGTTGCTGTATGATAAAGTTAGATAAATCTAAGTTTGAGTCCTAGCCACAACAATTACTAGCTTTGAACTTTGAGAATGATATTTAGCCTCTCTAAACCTTTATTTCCTCTTTTGTAAAAATGGAATAACAGAATTATTATAAGGATCTTGGGAGATAAAACATGTACCCGTCACTACCTAGCACATAGTAAGTATTCAGTTATTGATAACTGTTATTGTTACATTTTTCCTGTCTCTTTCCTTTTTTTTATTTAATCTCTTTCTTTTGTTACTGCTTTCCTCTGGGGGCAGTGGTGGTTGAAGAATACAGTTCTCGCCTTCCTTGCAAGATACCAGATTCAGGTCCTGGCCATTGTGCCTTACATGTTGCTATGATGCTGAACAGATTTCAGTGGAGCTCCCAAACTAAGACAGACTAGGAAGGAAGGCCTGGCAGTCTCCTTCCAAAAATCAGCCAATGAAAACCCTGTGGATCATAACAGTCCAATCTGTAACTGATCATGGGGATGGGTGCAGGACTGTGTAACATTTTGCTCTCTTATGCATGGGGTCTCCATGAGTCAGGGACCAACTCAAAACCAGCTAACAACAACTGTCTTCTCCCTCAAGGACTATGTTTCTTAGATAATTTAAGACTGTTGGATGTGTTCATATTGCATAATTACCTTTATTTTTTTTATTTTTCCCAACAGGCAAAAAAGGAAGTAGAGATGAAAGGCCAGTGGGTAATGCCATCAAAATATAGTGAAGAAGGAGTTTATCACATTCAGTACAGTTTTATTAAAGAAGCAGAACGCCACTGCTTGTTACATAGCCCTATTCCTGTGACCTGCCCTGTAAGATTACTCCATGGCATGAAGGATGACATTGTACCTTGGCACACATCCATGCAGGTCGCTGACCTAGTAGTCAGCACAGATGTAGATGTTATCCTCCGAAAAGATAGTGATCACCGAATGAAGGAAAAAGCAGACATTCAACTTATTGTTTATACTATTGATGACTTAATTGATAAGCTTGCAACTTCAGCTTGAATTATATTGTGACATAAAGATATACTTTATTGTGTAGTTGGTTAGAATCACATTTTTAGTTGGTATGTAAACTGATGTATTCAGAAGATTGGAAGAAAGATAGCAAATGAAAGGTGCAGGTAACTTTAGAAAGTTTTTTTCCCTCTTACCTCTATTTTGTAATATCACATGAGCATTTATTTAATGATGTATTTGCACACAAATGGTACAGATTGTGAAGAAAGTACCAGCTGCTGTTTCAAAATTTTCTCCTTCAACGCTTGATTCTTTTTTCATTATAATGTTTCCAATTTTTTAAATCAAGATACTTACCTTTCTTATGCTTATGCTAATTGTACCAACTCTTAATTGTGTCCTCTTCTGCTTAGAATTGTTTGATGAACTTTGAATTCTTTAGAGTTTTGTTGTTGTTGTTTGGTACCACTATATATGGAAATTTGTAAAATTATTATGTCTGATTTTAAAATGAATTTCACAAAATGTAGCAGAAGTTTATTTAGATAAATTTGAATGATTAGAGAAATGTCTGAAGCATAATAAAGTTCAAAAAATAAAAATATTACTTTATAAATTATATACTGCTTGTGATATTTGAACTTAAAATTAAGGTTTTATTTTTTTAAAGGCCCAAAACTTTTTACAATGATATAAAGGAGACACATTATTTCTAAGGAGTCCTTGGGTGTTGTAATCAGTTAAAGCACTCAGCTGCTAACTGAAAGGTTCGTGGTTCAGGTCCACCCAGAGGTGCTTTGGAAGAAAGACTTGGCAGTCTACTTCCAAAACAGCAGCCATTGAAAACCCTATAGAGCACAGTTTTATTCTGACACACATGGGGTCACCATGAGTTGGAATTGACTCAACAGCAACTGGTTTCTGGTTTTATCATTTTTAAAATTTGTCTTATTTGTTACCTATATTTAAATGAGGCATTTTATCTTAATGGAAAATTTTTATATTCTGATTGGTAAAACAAAAAAGCAAATTGATCTTTACATATTTTTGCTTACCTGCAGAAATACTACTTTTTTATTAATATATGCTCTAAGTGCAAATAGCTAAATGATTGCTACCTAAATAGCAGAGCATTCTGAAACGTGGAGAGTCAGTAATAAAATATGAAATGGAAATGGAAAGTTTTTTTTTGAAATAACTAAAGTGTGTGCAGTAGTCAGCCTTGATATTATTGAATTGGTGTTTTTTAGCTATTACTTTCAGCTGGAATTTGTTTAGCCTGCTTAGATTATGTCTGTCAAAGTAAACGTGACTCCTACATATAAAATGAACACATGTCAAAGACTGACTTAACTCATTAATGAGTTAAATCAATGACGGTAAACCTGGTTCAGAGGAGAATTCAAGAAACTTGAGTATAGACATTGAAGAAAGCATGTTGAAATAAAATTGCTAGGTTAGATACTGTGCAGAAAAGAGTTTACGTGGCAGGCCTGACTGCTCATCCTTAGAATGCCCTCCCCGCGTACAAGGTTGGCCTGTGGCTGGCATCTACGAACTTGTATTTCAGGAGGGTTCCACCATTTCCAGAACTGATAGGAGCCAGTTTAAGCTCACTATGCCTAAATTATTTGCACACAAAATATGGTATATACTGAACACCTGCTTTCTTTTTGGGACTCTGAAGTATGTGTCAAATGTGCCTTTGTGACCAGCCCCCAGTAAAAACCCTGGGTGCTAAGCCTCCAGTGAACTCTGTTTGGCAACATTTCGCGTGTAGTGTCACAACTCATTGCTGGGGAAATGAATGGCATTCTGTGTGACCACTGGGACAGCATTCTTGGAAGCTTCCACCTGGTTTCCCTGGACTTTGCACCTTTTCCTTTGCTGATTTTGCTTTGTATCCTTTCACCATTATAAATCATATTGTTGCTGTTAGGTGCCACTGAGTTGGATCCAACTCATAGTGACCCTGTGTACAACGGAATGAAGCACTGCCCAGTCCCACATCATCCACACAGTTGTTGCTACGCTTGAGCCCATTGCTGGAGCCACTATGTCAATCCATCTCATTGAGGGTCTTCCCCTTTTTCACTGACCGTCTGCTTTACCAAGTGTGATGTCCTTCTCCAGGGACAGGTCCCTCCTGATAACATGTCCAAAGTACATAAGATGAAGTCTTGCCGTCCTTGCTTGTAAGAAGCATTCTGGCTGTACTTCTTCCAAGACAGATGTGTTCGTTCTTCTGGCAGTCCATGGTATATTCAGTTTTCTTCATCAACACCATAATTCAAATGCATTGATTCTTTAGCCTTCCTTTTTCACTCCAGCTTTCTCATGCATATGAGGCGATTGAAAATACCATGGCTTGGGTTAGGTGCATTCTTAGTCTTAAAAGTGATATCTTTGCAGCAGATTTTCCTAATGTAATAGGTTGTTTGATTTCTCGACTGCTGCTTCCATGGACGTTGACTGTGGATCCAAGTAAAATGAAATCCTTGACAACTTCAGTCTTTTCTTCCTTTATCATGATGTTACTTACTGGTCCAGTTGTGGCAATTTTTGTTTGCTTTATGTTGAAGTGGAATCCATACTGAAGGCTGTAGTCTTTGATCTTCATCAGTAAGTGCTTCAGTCCTCTTCACTTCTAGCAAGCAAGGTTGTGTCACCTGCATATCACAAGTGGTTAGAATCTTCCTCTAATCCTGATGCCACATTCTTCATATAGTCTTCATAGAGTCATACAGATTGAATAAATATGGTGGAAGGATACAATCCTGACACACCTTTTCTGATTTTAAACCACTCAGTATTCCCTTGTTCTGTTTGAACAACTGGCTCTTGGTCTATATACAGGTTCCTCATGAGCACAATTAAGTGTTCTAGAATTCCCATTCTTTGCAATGTTATCCATAAATTGATATTAGCCACACAATTGAATGCCTTTGCATAGTTAATAAAACACAGGTAAATATCTTTTTGGTATTCTTTGCTTTCAGCCAAGATCCATCTGACATCAGCAGTGATAATCCCTCATTCCACATCCTCTTCTGAATCGAGTTTGAATTTCTGGCAGTTCCCTGTCAGTATACTGCTGCAACCATTTTTGAGTTACCTTTAGCAAAATTTTACTTACATGTGTTATAATGATATTGTTTGATAATTTCCATTCTGTTGGATCATCTTTCTTTGGAATGGGCACAAATGTGGGTCTCCTCCAGTCGGTTGGCCAGGTAGCTATCTTCCAAATTTCTTGGCATAGACGAGTGAGCTCTTTCGGCTTTGCATCCGTTTGTTGAAACATCTCAATTGGTATTCCGTCAATTCCTGGAGCCTTGTTTTTCACCAGCGAGCCCTGGTGGTGCAGTGGTTAAGAGCTTGGCTGCTAACCAAAAGCTTGGCAGTTCAAATCCACCATGGCTGTATTTTTCAACTACTGATCCTTCTTTGTTTCCAACTTTTGAATTCCAATCACCAGTAATTATCAATGCATCTTGATTGCAAGTTTGATCAATTTCAGACTGCAGAAGTTGGTAAAAAATCTTACTTGTTCATCTTAGGCCTTAGTGGTTGGTAGCTAAATTTGAATAACAGTAGTATTAACTGGTCTTCCTTGTAGGCATATGGATAGTATCACCGACAGCGTTGTACTTCAGGATAGATCTCAAAATGTTCTTTTTGATGATGAATGTGACGCCATTCCTCTTCAATTTGTCATTCCTAGCATAGTAGACCGTATGATTGTCTGATTCAAAATAGCCAATACCATTCCATTTCAGTTCCCTAATGCCTAGGCTGTTGATCTTCATGTGTTCCATTTAATTTTTGATGACTTCCAATTTTCCTACATACATTTCCTCTGTACATTCCACATTCCAATTATTAATGGATGTTTGTAGCTGTTTCTTCTCATTTTGAGTCGTGCCACATCAGCAAATGAAGGTCCTAAAAGCTTGACTCTATCCACATCACTAAGGTTGACTCTACTTTGACGCTACTTCACCAGCTGACTTTTCAGTGCATTCCAACCTGAGGGGATCGTCTTGTGGCAGTATATCAGACAATGTTCTGGTGCTATTCATAAGCTTTTCAATGGCCAATTTTTTTTTAAAAGTAGATCACCTGGTCCTTCTTCCTAGTTGTCTTAGTCTGGAAACTCTGATGAAACCTGTCTACCACGGGTGACCCTGCTGGAGTTTGAACTGCTGATGTCATAACTTCCAGCATCAGAGCAACACACAAGCTACCACAGTACGACAAACTGACAGATGGTAGATGTTGTTGTTAGGTGCTGTCAAATCGATTTCACTCATAGAGACTTCATGTGACAGAGTATAACTGCCCCATATGATTTTCTAGGCTGTAATCTGGAGCATTTCTACTCTGTCCTATAGGGTCACTATGAGTCAGAATCCAGTTGATGGAAATGGGTTAATCTTTACAGGAGCAGATTGCCAGATCTTTCTCCTGCAGAGCTGATGGTTGAATTGGAACCACTAACCTTTCAGTTAGCAGACAAGTGCATAAATCATAGCCTTAAGTGTGCTGAGTCCTGGCAAATCAACAAACCTCGGGTAGCCTCGGGGACCCCGATACATATATTAAACTGGTTAATGCCCTATAGGGCAATAAAACTGCAATTTGTGGGATTACCTTTTATATCGGACAAAAATCATTTACTAATCAAAAATATATAAATCTGTGTGTACAACACAGTGCCTGGTGCTGGAGTGAGTTGACTGGTGGCTACTATTTCATTCAAGAAATCAGTGGCCTATTCTGCCTAGACACTGCTATGCACAAGAATTAGAAAGATGAAGAGGAAAGGACCCCTGTCCATGAGAGTTTTCTGGGGCTAAACCATAATAAATTTGTAGTATATCTACAGAGACAGTGTAGCATAATGGTTAATGGCAGAGATGCTGAAGCTTTGGCTTACCAGTACTAGCTCTGTAACTTAGCAATTTACTTAACCTTCCCAAGCTTCAGTTTCCTTATCTATAAAATAGACTAATATAAACCTACATAATAGGGTGTAAGGATTAAATAGGTTAAGAAGCACAACGCATTTAGAGCAATGTCTAAAGCATAGGAGGCACAACCTTTTAGCTTTTATTTTTGTGACATACAGAGCACAGTCCAGTGACAGACTGATGGACAAAATCCATGGAGTGTAGGAAGTAGGGAAGGCTTCTAAAGCTGAACTGGATTTGATCTTCCTAACCTCAAGATTCCAAACTGAAATGTCAGTTTTATGGAATCCTTTCGAATGGTCAGGGGTTGAGAGAGAGAGAGACTTTCACAATCTAGAGTCAAGAGAAGCTGTGTAAATTATAATCTGGAGACAGGGCCAAGATGGCAGAGTAGTCAGATGCTTCCTGTGGTCCCTCTTACAACAAAGACCTGAAAAAACAAGTAAATCAATTATATATGACAATCTAGGAGCCCTGAACATCAAAGGCAAAGCTGAGGAATTGAACTGAGTGACAGGGGAGGGAGAGATAGTTTAGAAGCAGTGAGGAGTTGCCAGATCTGACCTGGTGGGAGCTGGCACCCTTCAGACCGGATTGGCTCATGTGAGCAATGAGGCAAGCAGTGGTGCTCAGGAGGTGTTTTCCACATCAGGAGAGACCCAGTAGCAGAGAGTCTAGTTGGGCATCCAGAACCAGTGAAAAGCAGCACTCAATCAGCACAAAAAAAGATAAGTACTTGCGTCTGACCTACTGCATGGATCAAAAAATACTCCCTTTGGGAAAAACCTCTCTCCCATTTATCTGCCCCCCTCCCTGCTCTTTACCAGGCCCTGGCTGGCTTCAGTAATTGCCAAGTCCCCTGGGCCAGAAGTAGGACCCATCATGTGCCCTGAGCCATGCTCCCAGCCTTGGAGAGGGAACAAATTAACAAACAGGGAAAAAGTAATCTGCTGGCTTCCCCAAGCCAGGAACTCCAGGTAGGCACAGCTCCTTTGCCTAGGCACAGGCATAAGGGGTCCATGGACTTCGAATACCTTTCACCCCTACATAGACCTGTGTGGGCCCATTTCAAAAGCATAGGCCCTCATTACCACAGCACAACAGGGTATATACCTGAAGTCTAACTTCAACTGTTTCAGCTATATGGTGAAGTGGGAGGTTCGTGACATTTGACACTGCTCTGCCCATTAAGCTGAGTCCTCACCTACCCATATCAGGGGCCTGAGGACTGATGGCTCCACCCACACCACCTAGCCACCCACAATGGGGGGTCCAAGAATAACTGATGCCCCCCAGTCATTACAGCCAACAACATTTGGCGCTCATACTCCTGGTGTAAAACCCACCCAACTATGTGCTCTAGGGAACAGGGACATGCTTTCCTCCCAGACACTCAGGGGCAGCCATCAGGCCCTTGCCTTACTCAGCATGTGACTCCCTACTGCAGCCAGATACCTGTGCCTACACCAATCACCCATGCCTGTCTAGCACTGTAGGTGAAAGCCTGCACCACACACTTGGTGACCAACTACCTGGACACCTGAGCTGAATCCATGCAAGAAAAGTAAACAGACTTCTGGGCTCATATATCTAGTAACAGATCAAATCACCTGGTGACAGGACGTTAAAGCTTCAAAGGCACCAATAATCAACGTAGCTCACACAAGCAGCTTATTTGGGCATATCAAAACAAAACAAAACAAGAAGCTAGGACACAGTAAGCAAACATAAAATAATATAATAACTTATTGATGGCTCAGAGACAAGAGTCAATATCAAATCACATAAAGAAGCAGACCATGATGGCTTTAGCAAGCTCCCAAAATAAAGAATCAAGAAATTTTCTGGAGGAAGAGAATTTCTTGGAACTACCAGAGGCAGAACACAAAAGTTTAATATACAGAACTCTTCAGGAGATCAGGCAAAATGCAGAACAAGCCAAGGAACACAAAGACAAAGCAATGGAGGATCTTAAGAAGGTTATTCAAGAGCATAATGACAGATTTAATAGGCTGCAAGAATCCACAGAGAGACAGTAATCGGAAATCCAGAAGATTAATATAAAATTTCAGAATTAGACAACTCAATAGAAAGTCATAGGAGCAGAATTGAGGCAATGGAAGTCAGATTTTGTGAGATTGAAGACAAAGCACTTGAAACCAACTTATTTGAGGAAAAATCAGATGAAAGAATTTTTAAAAAATGAAGAAACCTTAAGAATTATGTGAGACTCTATTAAGAGGAATAACCTACAAGTGATTGGAGTACCAGAACAGTGGGGAGTGGGGGGAGGGGATAACAGAAAATACAAAGAGAATTGTTGAAGATTTGCTGGCAGAAAACTTTCCTGATATCATGAAAGATGAGAAGATATCTATCTAAGATGCTCATTGAACCCCATATAAGGTACATCTGAAAACAAAGTCACCAAGACATATTATAATCAAACTGGACAAAACCAAAGATAAAGAGAGAATTTTAAGAGCAGCTTGGGCTAAACGAAAAGTCATCTACAAAGGAGAGTCAATTAGAATAAGCTTGGACTACTCAGCAGAAACCATGCAGGCTAGAAGGCAATGGGATGACATATATAAAGCCTTGAAGGAAAAAAATCGCCAGCCAAGAATTGTATATCCAGCAAAACTGTGTCTCAAATATGATGGCTAAATTAGGGCATTTCCAGATAAACAGAAGTGTAGGGAATTTGTAAAAACCAAACCAAAATTACAAGAAATTCTAAAGGAAGTCCTCCAGTTAGAAAATCAATAACATCAGATAACAACCCAAGACTAGAACACAGGACAGAGCAACCAGATATCGACAGGGAAGTCACAAAAATAAACATAAACGAAAACACTGAGAATAGAGAAACAGAGATGTCAATATGTAAAAGATGACAACATTAAAACAAAAAAGAGGGACTAAAAAATGTAGACATAGATTTTTCATATGGAGAGGAAGTCAAGGTGATATAAAGAAATAAAAGACTGGTATAAACTTAGAAAAATAGGGGTAAATATTAAGGTAACCACAAAGGAAATTAACACTCCTACACATCAAAGTAAGAAACTAGAAAAATATAAAGACTCAGCAAGTACAAAATCAACAACAATGAAAAAGATGAAAAGAAAATACATAAAGAAAAATGACTCAGCACAGAAAATTAAGTGGAACCAAGAAACTGTCAACAACACACAAAAAAAGACATTAAATTATAATCTAGCTTGGTAGAGGTTAACATGATAAATTCCAAATGACTTAAGTTCAAACCAATGAGATGTAGTGTATTCTAGCACACTGTCAATTACCTTAGTATTTTTCCCCCAGAGCTTTTTTTTTAAAAACACTCCATCTCTTGTATTTAGTCACAGCAAATGCTTGAACAGCAAGCACTCCCTATGGAACTTCTGCATTTAAAAAAACGAAAAAAGCGAGGCCACTAATCAATCTCAGCACGTGCAAGGGAAAGGGATAAATCAAATGCTGATGGCAAGGAAGGATAAGTGAGGCTACACAGAATGTTGTGCTTTTGCTGTTATCTGTTGAGCCTAGAGGCATTTCCAGACCCTAAGCAGTGTGCTCTTCCCTGAGCAACCAATGGAAAGGCCTGTGTGGAGGAGGGGAGGGAAAGCACCCTGGGCACATCTGAGTTTATAAATCATGGAGACACAGAGCAAGGAGAACATTACTTGCCATGTAACACTTCCCAGAACTGTTCCTAAAATGGATATGTCAAATTTCCATTAAATTTGGAAATGATAAAAAATAGTAACATTTTTTGGAGGAGGAGAGAGGATGTGTGGAATTTAAACATAATACCTTTTTTAAGTCCCTGGGTGGTACAAATGGCTAACTCACTCTGCTGCTGACTGAAAGGTTAGCAGTTTCAATCCACTCAGAAGCCTTGGAAGAAAGACCTGGCAATCTATTTCTCAAAAATCAGCCATTGAGAACCCTATGGCACACAGTTCTCCTCTGACAAACATGATGTTGCCATGAATTAAAATCAACTCAATGGCAACTTTATTTTTAACCTTTTTTAGAGCGCCTTTAAATACAAATCTAAAGTAACTTTTTAGATTAGAAATTAATCATGTATTTTGTGTAACTTGGTTTGTTGAAAAAATTTAATACTTTGGTATATTTAGGGAATATATCTAGAAAAATGCAGGTGATTTTTTAAACCAAGTATGTCTTTGGGAAAAATATTCTTTCTCATTTTGGCTCTTCCTTTTCCTGAGTCTCAGGTTTTTGCTGATAGACTTTCTTTTACTAAACAAGAAGCTCAAATGTCAGCGCTTCGGCAAAGCCTTTCCTGACTCACCCCACCTCTTTTTCCAGGAAGTTTGTTCAGGTCTCCCATGCTCCCGCAGCACTTTGGTCACGTGTTTTGGTAGGGTAAGTGTTATCCTACTGCTTTGAAATTCGCAGCGTGTAGGCCAACCTCCCTCTCTCAAAGGACCACTGAGGTCTGGCTTTAACATTTTCTTATCCCCAGATCTCTGACCATGCTCCATCATACTCGGTTGTTGCCTCCTCTCCTTGCCCACCTTGTAATGTTAATATTCCCTCGGGTTCAGACCTTGGCAATCTTCTCATGCTACTTACTTATTTGTCTTGAGCAACCTTACCCACATTCATGTATTTGTTTAATTACTACGTACATGTAAATGATTCCCAAGTATATTCCTCAATCTAGATTTCTCTCTTGAGCTCCAGACCCATAAAACAAAATGCCTAATGACCTTTGATGGACCGTGGGCCTCTCAGATGCAGTTAGTACAAAACTTGCTACTGTTCCTCTCTCTATATTTCCTTTTCTACATGTCCTTTTACAATAAATGATGCACCAGAACCCCTGTTATACAAGTCAAACTCGGATTTAAAGGGTCTCTTTCCTTCACTCAAATAAGATCTCTTGGCTCTCCTTCCCTATGAAGAAGTCCACATTCTTTTGCATGATACGTAAGTTCAACGGTAAGGTGTATAAATGTTTAACAACTGGCTTTCAGGAAAAAAAAAAAAAAGCCCTCATTTGTAGCATTTGCAAATTTCCATGGTATAAATACTCCCACCATGACTGATTTCAAGCTACCATCTTGACATCACTGAATACAAAGTTGGGAAGAAATGCTCAATAGTACATCATTATATAATAATTACACTTATATAGATGAAATAGACATAAATATCAAGAACATAGATAATAGTAAACTGTTGCAAAATAAATTAGGAAGTGAGCAGTTTTGAGTATTTAACATTTCTAATATATTTAAGTATACGTTTGCATAATTTAACTTTTAAATGGCTGAGTTTAACAACTGGGTCTCAAAATTCCTAAAACGTAACCATGGACTCTCACATGTACATGACTTTAAGATCAGTGGCTTGCCTGATATTCCAGCCTTATTTTTCCTTCTGTGTGTCTCTGTCCTTTAAGAATGGGCAACCAAATAGAGCGGGGGTAGCAGTTATGTAACAGTAAATGACAGCCTGCGGGAAATGGTGGGCTTGTTGGAATCAGCAGAGCCTGCAGCTAATACTAGAAAGTTTATTTTCACCTTATCAAGTAAGTCAGACTATTTAACTACATCAGCAACTTTCCCTGCATAGTTCCAACCTGGCAAATACCTACTCATCTTCTGAGACTCAAACTTAGAATCATTTCGTTTATAATCCTTTTCCCTACTCCTCCAGCTTCCTCTAGGTATGACTGTGCCCAGCATGTTTTTACCTTGTGCATGTTTTTACCCTGACAACTGGTTGGCATTTATTGTTTGCAAGTTTAACTTTTCCACTGGACCATGTTATCATCGCTCATTCATTTTTGTATCTCAGATACATTGGACCTTTAAAAAAGTTGCTGAATAAATTAGCATGCACTCAGTAAATGTTGGCTTGAGCCAGTTTCCACCGTCACCCCCCAGATGATCAGGTATTCCTTCTCTGAAGACTTCCCCTGGATTTGTGGCCTGTTAGCCACTGTATTCTCTCCACAACTATGGATTCAATCGTTCAATCAAAGCACTTCAACTATTTTGCTACAATGGGAGGGAAACTTTGGGTACAAAAGACCTGCATAATAAAATCTGCAAAAAAAAAAAAAGGAGGGAGGGAAGGAAGGCAAATGTACATCTTTTAAAATTATTTCTAGCTTATAGCTCCAACCAACATCTTCCTTAGAGCAATTAGAGCCAATGAGGAAGTGAAATGCTCTCTGTTGGGATCTCTGTCCCCTTCGTCTCAGGTTGACACTGACCTTATTGCAGCCACCCAAGACACAGCTCAGGGACTGCATGGTTCTGCTGGCAGTTTTCTTGCTCTAAACTCTCCCCTAAGCTCTCTGGCCCTGGAGATAGTTCTCAGGTCTAGAGCTTCCTCAAATGACAACTCCACGCGGCATCAAAACCTGCATTAGTCAGCCCTTCTCTTGCCTCCTTCAAGACCCCAAACCAAAAATCCACTGTTGTCAAATTGATTCCAACTCATAGTGACCCTATAGGACAGAGTAGAATTGCCCAATATGGTTTCCAAGGCTGTGATCTTTACGGAAGCAGACTACCACATCTTTCTCCCATGAAGCAGCTGATGGGTTTGAACTGCAGGCATTTTGGTTAGCAGCTAAGTGCTTTAACCACTGCACCACCAGGGCTCTTTCCTTTTTAGACCCACTGCTCACCTACAACCTCCTGGTTCTTTCACAATTCTGTCTTTTAGAGCTCTCTCTCCCAAGCCTTCGACCATTGACCACAAAGTCTTTTCTACTGAGTAATTAAATTTTCATTAGTCTAGGCCTAGTCTAGCAGGAGACTTTTTTAATATTTGTATTATATGAGGAGTCATTTCCTGCATAGCTTCTAATCAATTTCCCACAGGGACTAAGTACCAACCCTTGTACGTGTTTTGTTGTTATGTGCTGTTGAGTCGGTTCCGACTCATAGCGACCCTCTAAGACAGAGGAGAACTGCCCCATAGGGTTTCCAAGGAGTGGGTCATGGATTTGAGCTGTGACCTTTTGGTTGGCAGCTGAGCTCTTAACCACTGCACCACCAGGGCTCCATCTCATGTACTAGAGTGGCTTTATCTGATGTGCCTGAGTCAATCGGTCAATCCATCCCAGAGGCAAGAATTATATTTTTTTCCTCTTCCCATCTCCAAGGCCCAACTATTACTTGGCACATTTAAAACCAAAAACACCCAAACTTGTTGCCGTTGAGTCAATTTTGACTCATAGCGACCCTAAAGGATAGAGTAGAACTGTTCTATATGGTTTCCAAGTCTGTAATCTTTATGGAAGCAGACTGCCACATCTTTCTCTCGAGGAGCGGCTGGTGGATTCTAACCACTGACCTTTCGGTTAGCAGCTGAGTGCTTTAACCACTGCACCACCAGTGCTCCTTATCGACACATTTAAGCACTCAGTATTTGTTGAATGAAGAACTGAAAACAAACAAAAAAAACCTGCTGCCATGAAGTGGAGAAAAAATGGACCAAAGAACAAATATTTGGATGTTTTTGTCATGAAAAGTACCCGGAGCCTTACACAACACCAAGGAGACTCAATCGCTACCCGCAAGTGGCCGTGCTGTCTAGTGTCCTGTGTACTTATGCCAACTTCCGGTTTCACTCCCACTGGGTCAGTGTGCCTTGACTGGCCTTAATTGTAGCTGAACAGATGAAACCTTCACCCTCTTTATCAAAACCTTTCACTGAAAGAATCCTTGGTACATTGAGCTCTGTTTAATTTACAAAACTTGCTGGTAGTGTCTTTTGGTTAAAATAGCCGTGAAAAGCTACATTCCTTTCTTAAGTTAAAGTGAGTCACAGGTTTCCCACAAGGACACAAGTTTCAGAGCGAAATCTTGGGCTGAGAGCTTAAGAAATGAATGATTTCAGCTCTCAGTTCATCCCCTCCTGCCCTAAACAATTGTTACCTCAACAGTGTGGTTTGACTACCCCTGACAGATAGACAGCTGGCAGAGTGGGCCTTCCGCGAGGCCTGCATCCCGTTGTGCAGCTGTATGCTGGCCTTGCAGACAATAGGCCTGGCTCCCCAGAGGAGGGGAAGGAATTGTGCAGCTGAGGAAGAAGCTGGCAGAGGGAGGGAGGCGGCAGGCTTGACTGACGCTAGAGAGGGCTGGCTTTTTGAGCCGCTCTTAGCAACAGCCCTGGTTTGACCCTCGTCAGCCCTGAGAAAATCAAATCAGTGCTCCGTTCTTCCAGGCGTGATGCAGCATCAGCAGCTGAACCTCAAGGCAGCGCTCCTCTCAGCCTGTTAACTACAGGCGCTTTCGGATCCCATGGTTCCTGCCTTTGCAAAGTGCCTCTGAGAAGGCGGACGCAAGGACCACCGCCCAACCCTTTGCTGCTCCCGGCTTCAGGCGCGATTGTGAGTCCTCAGACATCATCTCAGCTCTCGGGTAGGCGGGACTGAGAGGGATGGTCCCAGACCCCTGGACGGGCCGGGGCCTTATTCTTTTATTCTAGAGTCACTGGCCCCTGGCCGCGCGTTTCTTTGCCGTTTGTAGGTGAAAGCCCATTGGCTTCCTCGGTTCCTTGACTTAAACCACGCCCGGCTTTCTGCCCGCCTGGCTGCTGCTGAGTCAGGCCCTCACCCAGCCCCGTCCAGCTTGGAGGGAGCCCGAGGGCGTGGCGGTGCTATTGTGTGGATGCCGCGGGGTCCGCTCTTCTCTTGCAGAGATGGCTAACAGGGGCCCGAGCTACGGCTTAAGCCGAGAGGTGCAGGAGAAGATCGAGCAGAAGTATGACGCGGACCTGGAGAACAAGCTCGTGGACTGGATCATCCTGCAGTGCGCCGAGGACATCGAGCACCCGCCGCCCGGCAGGGCGCATTTTCAGCAGTGGTTAATGGACGGGACGGTAAGAACGGCAGCGGCGTTGCTGCCGGGGCGGTGGGCCAGGAAACCTCCCGGGCCCTTCGTTTTGGCGCGAGGCTGCGTGAGATGCTGCTGTGGCCGCTGCCTCACGGAGGATGGGAACCCCGGTATTTGGTGCAGCATGTGGGCTCCTTGCACCATCCCCTAGCTAGTTAGAGGATTCTCCACTCATCCCATGCTTGGCAGCTTCCTTCTGAGGAGTTGGCAAATTCGGTGCCCTTTTGCTTTTCCTAATGAGACTAGAGAGAACTATTTCTTTGTGATTTCCTCAGCCTTCTTGGCTCATCAGCGTGTGGGGATATTTCTTCCCCCAGGGGAATGAGGTGGTTAGACAGTAAAACAAAGGAAGGGCTGGGGAACTAGCCACCCTCCCAGCCCTCCCGGGGCCCTGGGTGCTCACTGTCTGTTCCTTGAATGGATGAGTTCTCATGAAACTAAAAGGAGTCCTTATTCAATACTTGATTTTCTGATCAGATGCTTGTGTTTTGGGGGGCTGGGAGCTGCAGGCTCTGCTGATTCCAACAAGCCCACCATTTCCCGCAGGCTGTCATTTACTGTTACGTAACTGCTACCCCCGGTCTATTTGGTTGCCCAGGGTGTGGGTTATAGGTAGCTGGATGAGGGTACCCAGTCCAGTTCTTTTGCACATCATTAGCACATATGGGATGAGTGACAGAAGCCGCAGACAGAAGAAATAATATTAGACTCTATCATTTGACATCACCCACCCCAGCCACGAACTCACCTCTCCGTGGGAAGTCTGAAGTCATGTCTGGCTCCCACTCCACATCATTCCCTATTTGTAAACATTCTGCTCCTCTCCCAGGAAAGGAAAGGAAGGCACAAGAACAGAAGGGGGTTTCCAGGCTGCAAGACTCGCTGTGGTCAGGTGCAGCCCTGGGAATGGGGTTGTCTGGGTTTTTAGGGTTCAGTATGGGAGCCTGGCCACACAGCTGAGCCCATGCCTTCCTGGGGCCTGTGACTTGCCTGTGCCCAAACCTGGTGAGCTGTGCTCAGTAGGGGCAGGCTCACTTCGAATGAGTGACCTGCAAACACAAAGGGATGCATTGATTCTGTCTCCTCTCTCCCCTTTCAGGTTCTGTGTAAGCTGATCAACAGTTTATACCCACCAGGACAAGAGCCCATCCCAAAGATCTCAGAGTCAAAGATGGCTTTTAAGCAAATGGAGCAAATCTCCCAGTTTCTAAAAGCTGCGGAGTTGTACGGCGTCAGGACCACGGACATTTTTCAGACGGTGGATCTATGGGAAGGTAAACAGCCTACGACCTTTGAGGTTGTTCTCCCCTCCCCTCCCCTTTGTGGCACCTCTGTGAAGCCTGCTCACCATGTTCTTCCCTGCACCGCAGGTGTGTATAGGACTGGGGTGGGCTGGGGGGAGTGTTGTCAGCCGTCAGCCCTTGGGCACAGGTAGCCACTGCCCCCCCCAGATGTGCTCTATCACAAGGCGCACTTGCCTCTAAGGGAACACAGTCCAGGACACACAGCGACCTCAGGACACCAACATGTAAACAGAAGCTCAATGAAGAGAAAGCTAGGATTGTTACAGGGATGCCTTGTCTTCCTCTCGCTCCTCCCACAACATACTCCCTCAGAGCACAGCCTAGCTACTGCAAGAAAAGGGAGGCAGGGGGCAGAGCTTCTGACTCACCAGCAACAGGCCTTATAGACAAAGCCGGCTGGTGCCGTTTGTCTTTCAATCTGACAAATAAATAACACCTCAACCTTTTTTATTAACCACTTATCGAGAAGCGTGGTAACTATACCTTCCAGATACGTATTCTGCTCAGATAGCCTGACAAATGATTTTTTTCTTTCAGATTTGTGAATTGGTTTGAGTATGAAATTTTATAAAGGTATAAAAAGAAAATGGCATTTCTGGACATATTTAACAGTCCACCATTACTGGGGGGAAGTGGTGTGGGTGGAGACATACTTAGAGAATTTGGGACCTGTGGTCACAGTGCCTAGTGTCCCCTTTAGCCCAAATGTGCATGTCCATCCACGTGATTGTGTTCTCCATTAGGCCTGCCTGAGGCACTGGGAGATCAAGACCAGGCCAAGCATGGTTGTCAGATGACTGACTCTCACATGCCCACTGTCACTGTCTGTCATCAGTGGCCCAACCAATAGGATCCCCAGAGCAGTGACCCAAATGGCTCTTCTGACAGTGAGAATGGGTAACTGTCTGAGGAAGAGACAATGGTGTTTTAAGGGGTATTCAGATGATGGTTGGAACTGATTTCTGGCGGAGGACCATCCTATTAAACAACTTGTAAAGAAACAATTGCCTCCTTAATCTTCACACCCTTCCGTGTCATGTTAAGAGCTGGTGTGTCCTGTTTCCTTCATAGACAAGTGGTTCAAATCCCAAAAGCCAATGAGCTTGCCTTGTGTTGTACCAGTACCTCAAAACCCAGATATCCAAAACTTCAGTCCAGGCCGTTGGACTCCATGGACTCTTGGCTCAAAATCACAATGAAATGTCACAGTCAAGACTTAGTCCCTGCTCCCTAGGTCAAAATTATGATGATTTTCCCCCAGAGAATAAGAGAGCTACTGCTTATTGCATTTCCCTGTACACTAGGCATTGAGAACCCTATGGAGCACAGTTCTGCTCTGACACACATGGGGTCATTAGGTGTCAGAATCAACTCGACGGCAACAGACAAAGGCATATTGTGCTTGTATATTGTGTAACATCAATTGATCCTCCTAACTATCCTATGAGGTGTTATTAATTTCTCCTTTTCAAAGAGGATGAACCTGACGCTTGCCCATGGTTACTGGCGCACATCAAACAGCTAGTAGTTAGCAGAGCTGGAACTTAATCCAGACCGTCTGATGCCAAAGAATAGAGCCTTAACTAGTCTTCCTTGCTATTCTTTGACCAGGGTGGTAGTTTCCTTCACCTACACTGTAAGCATACTGTGACTAATAACAGTGACTAGCTGATTAGGACAAAGAGGATGAGGGGGAGGATGATTCAGGGCCGAATGGGGCAGAAGGATAGAGCCCCTGAACTGTGGGGTTGGTGTGAATGGAAGGGGAGCTGGTGAGACCCAGCAAGTACAGGAAGTGTGTAGACAGAAGAGGGAGCTGGGAGGTGGGGATCCTGAAGGGGCTTTCCTGCCTTTACTTTACTGAAGATGCTTTTACTTACCCTTCTCTCTTTTTACAAAGACCACTTTACACCAAGGAGGTGCTCACAGCAAGGGGTGGGGTGGGATGTAGGAGCGATGGTCTCTGTCAAACAGAGTAGGTGGAAGTCTACACCACCTGCCGCAGCCCTGTGTGCTAGTTCTCACATAAACAAGAAGGAAACTAAGAAATACGAGCGTGACTGTGTTAGCTTGAGATAGGGTAGTGGACAGGTGAACTCCAGGCAGGATAATGCCCCCCAAAAAGGGAACAAGGCAGACACTGAGGGATCTCATCCCCAGGGAGGAAGAAAGATGGGGTTGTAAATGGAATAAGGAAAGAGACCCACTCCAAGGGTACTATGGCTGACAGGTAGAAGGAAGAACTATAGGTAGGTCATGTGATAGGTAGGGGTAATAGAGAGAGTTGGCAATAGGGAACGGGATGCCCAGGAATTTCCAATAACCCTGAGAAGCCCAGATAGAGACTGAAGATCAACCTTAAGTGGGTTGCTTCGAGCAGAGAGGTGGCGGGGAGGGCTGGCCTTGAGCAAGCCCAGCTGTGAGAACCACAGCACAGCAACGTAGACTGAGTGAGCAAAGCTGGGCCTTTTCTGCAAGAGTAGGTGGTTGCCTATGAGTTTTAGAGAGATTAGCTGGAATCAAAGGGGCACTGCAGGGCAGGACTGGCATGTGTTTACGTGTCTGTGTGCGTGTGAGGGTGTACATGTTCAGATACAGAGCTACTGGACAAACCATTTCTTAACTTAACCCCACATTGTCTCCTATCCTGCACGCTGGCTGTGGGCTTGGTGCTGTCCTCACATTGCAGTTGACTCACGTTAATTCCTGATTCTATCCACTGTGGTTGTGGTGGTTGTGGCTGCCTCTGCTCCAGTCATCTTTCCTGGGTGCTTCCTCGTCTGCAGGCTTTTTATGCTCTACAGCTCTCAGTCTCTCTAGTCAACGCCCTGCCCCTCATCTTCCTTGTTCTGCATTTTCCTCCCAAATGGAGCTCAGCTTGCCCACAGCTGCCCAGTGGCTTCTCATGCTTCTCTTACGATGCATATCTATAAACCTGCAGGGGCCCAGTCTTGTCAAATGCCTTCTCATCTAAGCATCTTTTATTCATATAGGCAGGGCCTCCAGATGGACTCACTAACCTGAAACCCCTTTCAGATGCAAGCTGAACTGTTTAGGGTGGACTCTGAGGAAGTCAGAATAAAAGATGAAGAGCTTAAAAAGGAACCCAGGGCTGAATGGGGACCTTATAGACAATGCTACTGAAGTTTGCCCTGGGAGGTAGCTAGGATGACTAGTTCTTTTCACCGATGGGGAAGAAGTGGGGGCAGCTTAGAGAAATGGTGGGGGACTGAGGAAGTCTTCCTCCTGGATGAGAAAAGGTTACTTTCAGATCTGCCGTGGGTACCCTGAAACGGAATAAAGCACACACTGGTGCATCATAGGGAAGTCTTCAGCATCTTTTCTATGGAGAAGGAAGGAGAAGAAAAAAAAAAGGAAGGAGCAAGAAAGGGAGGAGTGTGTGCGTGCGTGTGTGTATGTGTGTGTGTGGGTGTGTGGGTGTGAGACAGAAAAAGAGAGAGTGAGAGGGTCAGTGCTCTGGTCAGCAAGACTGCAAAGAAAGCTTATTGTGGAAGGTATTACAGTAAAGAGTGGAGTGCAGACTCTGGAGTCAGACATCTGACTGGTTCAAACATCTGCTCCACCACTTACCAATTAACCTCTCTAAGCCTCAGTTTCCTCAACTATAAAACAGGGGTAGTTGTAGCACCTATTTCATAGCGTTGATGTGAGAATTAAATGAGATAATGTTTAAAAATGCTTAGCATAGTGCCTGGCAATAGTAGAGTTTGATGAATGCTGGCAGTATAAATTCTTACTATCATCGGCCTGTCCTTTCTAACAGTAATAGAAAATGAGGAAGGGAAGAACAAGGCAGGAAAGATCTCTCATATTCTGTCTTAAAATAATGAACTTTATTAATGTAATGACCTCACGTGGGAACTGATAAGGTTGCCTGGCTGACCTTTGTCCTTGCTGTCATCTGTGGTGTCTTCACCTCATCTGCCATTCTCCAATAAGAAGAGTCAGCTTTAATGGGCCCCATATAGAATTTTTCACTATAACTTTTGTTTTACCAATCACAGACCCAGAGTTTTCTGGTACAGCAGAAAGAGCATGAGTTTTGGAGTCAGGCAGATGAGCTGAAACTTTCTTTAGCTACGTGAAGCTGTGTGTTTAAGTTTTGGTACTTAGCTTTTCTGAGCCTCACTTCCCTTCTCTGTAAACAGATCTAGTGCCTCCCTCGGATCTAAGACTCCATCATAGGATCATTAACTATGAGGATTAAATGTACAAAATGCTTAGCACAATGCCTAACTAACAGACGCCTAATAAATGCTGGCATCTTTCTTCCTGTTACAAGTTCTTCAGTAACTGATCTTTTGGTCTCTTTGAATAACCATATGGCAAGCATTAGACACTTAAAATTCTAGAATGTCAGAGCAGGCAAGACTCAGAGACCAATCAAATGGAACCACTCTTTCCAGTAACCCTAATGATGTAGAGCATGGACACAAGGTGTTGTCATACCTCTCTGCCCCTCTCCTTGACAGCTGGGAGTTAAGGAGGTGAGGTTTGCGTTGGAGGTGGAGTGCCTGGAAATTTCAAATATATTCTCTAAGGAGGTGTCACTATAGGTGTCATTCCTCAACAGCAAGAACAGAAGAGACATTTCACCAGTTTGAGAGATATTTTGGGAGAGTGTAAGGTATAGGTAGTGACTTTAGACATCATAAATGCCTGCTGCTTGAAGCTTTCTTTTTTGTCAAAGTAGACTTCACTGCTGGTGATTTTGTTTAGCGGGTTTCTCCTTCAGCAGTGGTTCTCAAACTCGAGTGCAGAATCACGGGCAGAGCTTGTTAAAACAGATTGCTGGCCCCCACCCTCAGAGTTTCTGAGGTATTAGATCTGGGATGGGATCCTGGAATTTGCATTTCTAACCAATCCCCAGGTGGCGCCGATTCTGCTGGTCTGGGAACCCCACTTTGAGAACCACTGCCCTGCAGACTTCCTCCTTCCTCAGGCCAAGAGGCAAATAACAAAACTTCATGAAACCCACAGAGCAAGCTCAGCCAACCCTCTGACATTTCTCTTTTGACAATGGAAATATTTTCTCTACCTTGAGTGGAGGGTTGAGGACTATGCCGAAGTTATTATTCAGGAAAATCAGGAGTGTCTTCTTCAACTACTGCTTGCCTTCTCCATAAGTCTCAGGAAGATGAAAAAAGCTAGTATTCCAAGGGTTACAATGGTGAATCGAGACTGATGTAAAATACAAGTAGCACTGAAACAAACAATTTTGACTGAAAGATTGGTTTTTAGTATTAAAGCAGAAATAGAAAGTAGGGAGTATTCAATCTGACTTTTCCTGCTCAGATGACTTCTCTTTTGCTTTTTTCCCCCTCTTTACCCTTCATGTTTATATTTGCTTTCCAAAGACATGCGTAAGATATTCTGGAAGTAACAAAAAATGTAAGAGAACAAAATCGTTGTTAAAGTATCTTTATGAGGATAGCACTAACTTTACTAGCATTAAGAATCCCGGAGGAGGGGGGATGCAGAACCCCTGACCCCTCTCCCAGAGATTATAACTTAGAAGTTTGGGGTGCAAGACTACACTTTGGGAAATATTGCTTTGGAACACTATTGTCAAGTAGAAGTGTTAGTTGCTATCTGAAACTCTGAAAAGGTTTGCCACGTGAGGCTGGGAAAGCTACTACACCATCAGCTCTTCTTAAAACTGTAAGTCTAACGATGGCCTCCTCCCCTGATAGGGTGATCAGAGTCCAGGCAGCTAATTAAAATTCTGAGCTGTGTCAGTGTAAATGTGGCTCTTCCTCTTTCACATGTCACTTCTATTATGGTCAGTGGTCTCCTTAGATCACCACCAGGACTCAGTCTTATCTGCTATCCCTGCATTTAGAAAATTCCCAACACCTACTTGGTCTTTCTTTTAGGAACTGTTTTCTTCTTTGTTGTCTTGAAAGAATGGCCATGAGCACTGGTTTCCAACTGCCTGGAAGAGCCCCAGGGATCAACCCGGTGATCCAGGGGTGACTTGCAGGGAGCAGAGAGATTCCGAGCCACCGGGGCTTTGGGCTAACGCCCAAGGCAGACCAGAGCCCTTCTAATTATTGCTTTACGATTTGACTTTGTGAAAGACATCTCCGAGGGATGGAGTTATTGTTTAACAAATATTTAGTACTTACCATGTGCCAGACATTGTAATGTTTTGAAAAAATTGAAAACCAAAGTATTGGAGAAGTGCTTGGCTGATCATCTGGCTGCATCAGAATCACCTCAAGAGATTGCCTCAGAGGCTGAATTTTTTAAGATTCTTGGGTAATTCTGATGATCAGTCTAGTTTGGGAGTTACCAGGTTAGACCCATGTTTCTCAAACTTGCCTGATGGTGTGAATCACCTGGGGAGCTTATTAAAAATAAAGACTCCAAGCACCCACCCCGGGCCTACCAAATCAGAGGAATGACCTAAAAATTCATATTTTTAAAGAGATCCCCTTGCCCCACTCTCTTAAGTAATCTGAGAAGTTTGGGAAACACCACTCTAAAGCAGACTGTGTTCAGCTATTTTTTCTGCTTGCACAGATTTGTTGAAGGCATCATAACTAGGCAGATGTTACACTTGGTTGTGATACAGTTTAGCTTTTGTTATTTTACACCTGGCACACTGCATTATCTCCCAACTACACAGCTCCTTTAGGTATTTCAATTTTTGACCTGTGATTTTCGGAGTCAGCCTCCATAAATGGCCCCGACTCCTCCCAGGGGCCACCTTCCATCTACCAGCACTTGATCTGGACTTCTGAACTAACAAGAGAGGTTAAGGCTGAAACAAGGAGGCCCGCTTCCCCTTTCATCAACCCAAGAATCTTGGAATTCTTCTCACAGAACCTTTATTTGTAAACAAACTAGGCATGCCAAGAAAGCAAGCTAGACATGAACTGGTTACAGAATGCAGGTTTCTGGTCATAATGGTACTTAGAATCTTAACAATAACTAACTTGGCCAGCACACTTACGGGGCCTCTAGGCCCCAGCTGCTTTTTATTTCAATCTGCTTGAGTTGAGACCTGGACAAATTATTCCAGATAAAGTACTCAAATACAAAATTTATAGTCTTTTGGAATTGGGGCCCTTGATCCTATGGAGTCCAGAAAGCTGCAGCTTAGTCTTATCCCCAGCTACATTTCATTGCGCTTGGCACCAAAGCAGCCACTGAGACCTCTTTGGTGTCCCCTGATCACTGGCTCCTGCTAAGGAGCACACCTCCTCATCTAGCCTGTAATGGGCTTCATGGAAGATGTGGGGTCATGGACTCTTTGTGGGCTTTAGAGTCAGACAGACCTGAACTAGAGCTGGGGTCTAATTTTCTTGGGTGACACTGGGCAAACTTCTTAACCTCCCTGAATTAGTTTTCCCACCCATACACTGAGAGGAATAACATCAATCCTATGGGACTGAGATCATGCATAATTGATATCAAATTCTCTCGCTTTGGGACTTAAGAAAACCTTCCCAATTTGTTCCTGTCAAGTGATGCCTCCTTCCCCAGCTTCTTCTGCCCTACTCTTGCAACCTTGCAATCACTTCCTTTTCTACTCTCCTGGAATGAGGGTTGGGGTGGTATTTATGGTTCTAGGCTCCTAGATATTTTACCTTTGCCCTCAACTTAGTTCCCTTGAACCTTTCTGTGTTCACGTAGTGAGCGCAAGAGCTAGCTGTTTGGGAAGGTGACTGGTTCTACAGTTTAACAAAGCTTGTTTCTTCACCTCTTGCTCCAGGGTGGTATCTGTGGCTGAGTGACTGGGTATCAAGCTCTTCATTTCCCCAGATCCTGGACATATTAGACCAGCTCTTTTCAACTGCCAGAATTGGACTTCCTGTGTACAACTTCTACAGAGTAGAGATGAATGATATACCCCGATATAACTAATAACAACAAGCCTTCCTGGGCTTAATTGTTTCTCTAGGTTCTCTTTAATGACTCATTACTTAAGAGTAAACCCTCTTTCTGTCTCTTCCCAGAGTGATCCTTCAGGATACTAATACAGTTCTATTAAAATATGCTGTTGTTTTGTTGTTAGGTGCTGTTAAGTAGGTTCTGACTCACAATGACCTTATGTGCACCAGAACGAAATACTGCCCCGTCCTATGCCATCCTCACAATCATTGTTATGTTTGAGCCCATTGTTGTAGCCACTGTGTCAATCCATCTTGTTGAGGGTCTTCCTCTTTTTTGTTGACCCTCTACTTTACCAAGCATGACGTGCTTCTCCAGGGACTAGTCCCTCCTGATAAAATGTCCAAAGTACTTGAGACTTCTAAAGAAGTCTATCCTTGCTTCTAAAGAGCATCTGGCTGTACTTCTTCCAAGACAGATTTGTTCATCTTTCTGGCAGTCCATGTGTCTTAGTTATCTAGTGCTGCTATAACAGAAATACCACAAGTGGATGGCTTTAAGAAAGAGAAATTTATTCTCTCACAGTCTAGAAGGGGAAGTCTCCATTCAGGGTGCCAGCTCCAGGGGAAGTCTTTTTCTCTCTGTTTGCTCTGGGGGAAGGTCTTTGTCATCAATATTCCCCAGTCGAGGAGCTTCTCAGCACAGGGAGCCTGAGTCCAAAGGATGTGCTATTCTCCCGGCTCTTGTTTCTTGGTGATATGAGGTCCCCCTGTCTCTCTGTTCACTTCTCTCTTTTATATCTCAAAAGAGAATGACTCAAGACACAACTTAATCTTGTAGATTGAGGCCTGCCTTATTAATATCATATTTACAACACATAGGAAAATCACATCAAATGACAAAATAGTGGACAATCACACAATACTGGGAATCATGGCCTCACCAAGTTGACACACATTTTTGGGGGACACAATTCAATCCATAACACCGTTATTCTTTACCAACACCATAATCCAAAAGCATCAATTCTTCTTCGGTCTTCCTTATTCATTGTCCAGCTTTCACATGCATATAAACTGATTGAAAATACTATGGCTTGGGTGAGGAGCACCTTAGTCCTCAAAGTGACATCTTTGCTTTTTTAACACTTCAGAGAGGCCTTTTGCTGCAGATTTTCTCAATGCAATAGGTCACTTGATTTCTCGACTTCTGCTTCCGTGGGTGTTGATTGTGGATCCAAGAAAAATGAAATCCTTGACAGTTTCAATCATTTCTTCATTTATCATGATGTTGCCTATTGATCCAATTGTGAGGATTTCTGTTTTCTTTATGTTGGTGTGTAATCCATACCGAAGTCTGTAGTCTTTGATCTTCATCAGTAAGTGTCTCAAGTGCTCTTCACTTTCAGCAAGCAAGGTTGTGTCATTTGCATATCACAGGCTGTTAGTCTTCTTCCAGTCCTGATGCCACATTCTTCTTCACATAGTCCAGTTTCTTAGATTACTTGTTCAACATACAGGTTGAATAAGTATGGTGAAAGGATGCAACCCTGATACACGGCTTTTTTTTTTTTTTTTAAATTGTACTTTAGGTGAAGGTTTACAGAACAAATAGTTTCTCATTAAACAGTTAGTACACATGTTGCCCTATGACAATGGTTAACAATCCCACTACATGTCAACACGGTCCTTACTCAACCTTGGTTTCCCTATCACCAGCTTTCCTGTCCTCTTCTGCCTTCTAGTCCTTGTCGCTGCACTGCTGTGCCTCATTAGTCCCATTTTGTTTTATGGGGCTGACCAATCCCTGGCTGAATGGTGAACCTCAGAAGTGACTTCACCACTGAGCTGAAAGTGTGTCTGGTGGGCATACTCTTGGGGTTTCTCCCGTCTCTTTCAGGCCAGTAAATCTGGTCTTTTGTGTGTGTGTGTGTTAGAATTTTGTTCTACATCCTTCTCCAGCTCTGTGCAGAACCCTCTGTTGCGATCCTGGTCAGAGCAGTCAGTGGTGGTAGCTGGGCACCATCTAGCTGTACTGGACTGTCTGGTGGAAGCCTTGGTGGCTGTGGTCCATTAGTCGTTTGGACTAATCTTTTCCTTGTATCCTGTTCTCTTCATTCTCCCTTGCTCCTGAAGGGGTGAGACCAGTGGAGTATCTTAGATGGCTGCTCACAGGCTTTTAAGACCCCAGATGCTACTCACCAAAGTAGAATGTAGAACCTTGTCTTTATGACTGTGTTATGCCGATTGAGCTAGATGTTCCCCAAGACCATGGTCCCCACAGCCCTCTGCCCAACAATTCAGTCCTCAGGGAGTTTGGATGTGTCTATGGAGCTTCCATGACCTTTCCTTGTACAAGTTGTGCTGGTTTCCCCAGTATTGTGTACTGTCTCACCCTTCACCAAAGATACCACTTCTGATACACAGCTTTTCTGATTTTAAACCACTTAGTATCCCGTTGTTCTGTTCTAATGACTGCCTCTTGGTCTATGTACAGGTACCACATGAGCACAGTTAAGTGTTCTGGGATTCCCATTCTTAGAAATATTATCTGTAATTTGTTATGATTCACACAGTCTAATGCCTTTGCATAGTCAATAAAACACAGGTAAACATCTTTCTGGTATTCTCCGCTTTCAGCCAAGATTCATCTGAAATCAGCAATGATGTTCCTCAGTCCACGTCCTCTTCTGAATTTGGCTTGAATTTCTGCTGAAACCATTTTTGAATTAACTTCAGCAAAATTTTACTTGCATGTGATATTAATGATATGGTTCTATAGGGTTGCTACAAGTTAGAATCAACAGCACCCAAAAACATTGTATACACATATATATATGTCCTGTCATATAATCACAATTACAGAAATGCTTTTCATCTGGGGAGGATAAGAGTCATCTGACAACCACTCTGTTTCCTATCATCATATTCTCAGTATCTTTTGTGTGCCCCCAACCATGTGTTGCCCAGATAATCTGTTCTCTACCACCCCAGCTGTTTCTTGAATCTAGGGATCTCTTCGCTGAGAGTTCAACCCTGTATCCATCAACCAATCCCACAGGGTCTCAGGATCCAGGAAATCACCCTGTGATTAATGTGGGGCGTGGGAGGAGACAGGAGAGTGAAGCAGCAGCTTGTCTCTCTCTCCTCTTTGACTAAATGGACATCTTGGACTAGACCTCCTTTGTGGGCCCTAATTATTGATTTTATTACAGTTTATACTCCATTCTCATTTTCCATCTGCCTCTCCCTGTAATTCTGTATTCTCTGGTGGCTGAACTGCAATAGCCCGGCTAGAGATCTGCAGCTGGTTCACTCAGGCTGAAGAGGGCCTTTTCCTATTTGCCATTTTCTTTCACAGCTCCCCATCAGGCTAAATGCTGGCTTCCTTCTGACCTTGTGCTTTTTGGCTTTTGCACTCCAAACTTGTGCCTTTCACAGACCTTTGGACTGCTACTAAATTGCAGGACTAATCACACAGTAGCATCTCTCCCAGTCCAAGAACATCAGTCACCTGAAAGGGAGAGAAGGAAAAAGGATGAGAGGAAAAGGCTGACTTGTGGGGCCTAATTGCCTTTTCTCTGTGTTTAGGGTCACTGGGCTTCTTAGGTAACAGTGATCCCCATCTTATTGTGGGAGGAAGACCACCACATCTCTCACTTACTTTCTCCGTGTCCGCCCTTTCTTCCTCTCTCTCTCTCCATGTCTTTTCTCTGCTCTGTCTCTCTCTTCTCTCTTTCACACACAAACCAGTTATTGTCTCCATTTAACTCCCTTCAAGCAGCACAAAATTAAGAGCCTATCATTTGTGTCACACTGAGTGCTTTCTGTGTTGATTTGCTTTTTTTCTTTTCCCAGCCTCTGGACTGAATAGCCTAGTGAATACTAAATTTCATGCACATGGATGGTTTTAGACCCTTTTAACCCAGATAAAGTAAAAGAGAAAAGCCACTTGGGGTTGACACAGAGTTATCCATCCAAACAACTTATCTCGAGCTTTCTTGTCTCTTGTCAGTCCTGAGGAACCATTCCTTTTCTGCAGGACCACGATGCCAGCCCACCCACAGGCCCTCGTCTCACCACAGCTTGTAGAACCCACCAAGGCAAAGTGGTCTGCTTAGTGCAGGGACTTACCTACATATGAGCTGCTAGGTGTATGGAATGTCTTATTAACACAGCAACTATGAATGGGTTAGAAACTGGATATCTCACGTATATACTATAGAGAGAATAATTAATCAGGCTAAGTTTGTCTATAGGCACAATGAGAAGTGGTTGATAGTGCCTCCCCCTGATTTTGAGTATGATAGCCTTCTATCAGAACTTCCTTGGTGAAGGTTCAGCCCAATTCTTCCAGAACCCCTGGGCCTGACACATTTGGCTTTGATCCCTTTGTTGGCTTCCAGGGAAGGACATGGCGGCTGTGCAGAGAACCCTGATGGCTCTCGGGAGTGTTGCAGTCACCAAGGATGATGGCTGCTACCGAGGAGAGCCATCCTGGTTTCACAGGTAAGAAACCCTTCCCAGCCCCTTGAAACAGAGGACGATTTTAAACAGAGGCAGAGTTTGAAGCCTTGGAGTTCCTAGAAGCTATTTCTACCCAAAACCCCTTGAAGTAAGCATATCCACCCCATGCAGCCCCTCAGAGCATGGAGAGACCAATGCTGCCATTCACACCAACATCCTACCCAGAGCAGGGTGCTTTGTTCTTTTCTATGAGATGCCCTGATCCTCCAGCTTGGGCTGGGTTTCATTTCTCCTGAGACTGGGAGGAACTGGATGGCCTTACTCAGAGGTGACTTAATATCTAAACTCAGTTTTATTGCGACCTGAGCAGCCTTGAATCTACAAAAAAATTTGTACTTAATGAAGGATAAATATTGGGGACTATATGTCCTGTTTGCCCTGATTAGTGCCTGTTGTCCCAACATATTTATTAATAGTGCCCTCTTTCACACTTAAAAATATCCTGGTCTGGATATTTCCCAAAGTGAATTCTTGTGTGTGTGGAGGAAGGGCTTAAACTCAAACCCAAAAGCTTGATGGTGAATGAAGAGAAAAGAGCACATGGTAGTAGATGATTAACCTGAGTCTCATTTGTTTCCCTTAACAGTTATAAAAAGGTACCTGTCTGTGTTATTTTAAAAGAACCTGCTCTGAAAATCTCCTAGAATATTGGCCATTTGAAACCGTGGTTTTAATTCCATCTATGTTAGTAATCCACCACGGTGTGTGTGTATATACATATATATATATATATATGTATCTAGCCCTTTACAGAAAAGTTTGCTAACCCTGTTTCTAGAGTAAGAAATTTCCCCTGGTTAACTGCCAGCTTCCTGAGCTCTAAAATATCACATAGTTCCCTTGCATAATGAGACATGAATCCATAATGGGACATCAAGGGAAGAGTGGAATAGGATTAATGGTGAAGACACTTGACTTGCTCTGTAAGAGGAGCTGACTTTCCTTTTCCCGAGTGGGAGAGTGTGAGGAGATGCTGGCTGAAATGACCGAAATGGGGCGGGGGGGGGGGGGGGAGGAGGAGTCAGGAGAGGGGAACAAAGAGGCAACTGAGAGTGAAGACGCCAGAGAAGAAGCCACTGACTCTTCTCTTCCCTTTGCTGGAAATGCTGGAAAGCCATCTGGGCTTCTGAGGGGTAGGGAACTTGCGTATCATGGTAGACCTGTCCTTTTAATTGGTGCCCCCCACTAGAGCCTGTCTGATGGCAGGCTTAAGAAGGGTTTGCAGGCTGTCAGAGTGACGTGATTCCATCTCCCTCCCACTGCTCAGGAAAGCCCAGCAGAACCGGAGAGGATTTTCAGAGGAGCAGCTTCGCCAGGGACAGAACGTAATAGGCCTTCAGATGGGCAGCAACAAGGGAGCATCCCAGGCAGGCATGACCGGGTACGGGATGCCCAGGCAGATCATGTAAGAGGCCAAATCCCTCCCCCTTAGAGAGGACAAATCTTCCACACTATGGTCTCCATGGAAAAGAAATAGTCACCTTCTGACCTCCTCCTCTTTCTCAAAGCCTCCTGCCCTCGGTTTTTTTTTTTGCAAGAGCTGCATTTCTGCCGAAAATCCACGTTGCCTACTGCTGCCACCCTCTGTTCATTTAGAACTATGCAAAGACTCCGCTTCCTTCCTCTTCCTGAGCTCCTTTTTATGCCCTAAAACCTTTGTTTGATTATTTATTATTTATTTGCCAGTAATTTTCCTCCCCAACTATAGAACACACCTAATAAACACATTAGTCTTGTGTCTTAAAGTGTAAAGTTCATTCTTGTCTTAGGGACTTTGCAGGCAGGGCTGTTTTCTCTGTTGCTCAAGAGACCAGCAAGATGTAAATAAGCTTAAACTATGGTTGTAGAAATATAGGTTAGCTAGGAGGAAGCTCTTGCACATTTATAATGTTCATTTTGGTAATTGTAATAGAAAGTCTGGGAATAGTTTTACCCACTCTAAGAGCCTAAGGCTATGAGTTCAAGAACAAGGCCTTTGACTCACAAACTATTGGAATACCTTTTGTTGTTAGCTGCCATCATACCAATTCCAGCTCGTGGCAACCCCATGTACAACAGAAGGAAACACTGCCTAGTCCTGCACCATCTTCACTATCGTTGGTATGCTCAAGTTCATTCTTGCAGCTACTGTGTATTTTGGGTGACTTCCAGCACTATACTGGACAATAGTCTGTTGTGATCCATAGGGTTTTTATTGGCTAATTTTTGGAAGTAGACCACTGGTCTTTCTTCCTAGTCTGTCTTAGTCTGGAAGCTCCACTAAAATCTGTCTACTGTGGGTGACCCTGCTGGTATTTGAAATACTGGTGGCATAGCTTCCAGCATCCTAACAACACAGAAGTCACCATCGTAAGACGAGCTGATATATGAGTGGTGGATTTGAGTACCTACTTTATGCATAATAAGTTAGATCCAGTAGGGGACACAGGAATGAGCAAGACAAAGCCCCAGTTCTTAAGGATCTCTCACATAGATGCCCAGGAAGAATCTGATGGATTGGATAGACAGAATGTGTAGATGGATGGGTGGTCTATGGAATGGATGGGTGGATGGATGGCTGAATGAATGAGCAGTTTTCACTTCTCTAGCAATATTCTCCTCCCTACAGACCAGATCCTGGCCCTATGCTGACATTTATACAGTTTCTTCATCAGTCAGGAGATATAAGTAATATAGATTAGTCTTCTAAAATGGTTTTTTAGGGTCTAAACTGCTAAAACTCTTGGTTATTGCCTAAGATTGAACTGTAGCTAGGATGGGATAGATTTTCAAGATTTTCTCATCCATAAAAAGATTAAGAGGTAAAATAAGTCTGGGTGCCACCAATTCCTCTTATCCTATCCTACCAGTAGAAACAAGAAACAAAGTGATGCATTTAGTAATAAAGGAAATATGGTCCCTTTTCCATGTAATCCATTACTATTTAACAAGAAAAAAGAAAATAAATGAAACTTTACACATTACAACACTCTAAATTGCTTGGATGGTGGTTTTCAGACTGTGTTCTTTGCAGTTCTAGGCTTCTGTAGAGTTTTCTATGGGATCATCGTGGGAACAAGGGGTCTGGGGAACAGAATCATGTACCACTCCCCCCACTCTTGCTTTGACCAGAAGTAACAGGTAACTCTGGTGTTACCTATTTTCATATTTTGGTTCAGCATAAGATTTTTTTGAAGAAGACTTTTCCATGTAAAAAAAAAAAATTTAAAAGAAAAAGATTACAATAAAAGAAATTAGTCTGTAGGTGACCTAAAGGGCTTAATATATTCTCTAGGGTCCTAGTGCTTCTTTGAAAACCACCAGTAAATTGTCCATTCCTGGAAACATGTCTCACAATCACGACTGTGGTTCTCTCCTCAAACCTTATCTTGGAGTTGCCACAAGAGCAAGAGAGGGAGTTTGATGATTCCAAACAAGTGAAATAAAATTGGGAGGAAATTTATGGGGAGATAGAAGGTGGTTAGGCTCCTGTTGGAGACTGGTGATGGACAGCATGGGAGATAGCCTCCATCAGAGAGGGAACAGGTTGGGAGAAAGCTTTCACGCCATGCCCTGTTCTGTCCTCCACACTTCCTTGGCTCCATCATTGCTGTGCTTGAGACACCAAAAGGCAGAAAAGGCAGAAAAGCACAACCTTCAGTTCAAAGCCAGCAGGAAGCAGCCTGCTCAATCCAAGGCAGTGCCGGGTCCCAGCTGGAGTAAGAAGCAGGTGATAAGAAAACAGGTAGACTGGCCAGCCCCTGAGTATTTCATCCTTCAGTCCCTATCCCACCCATCCACTCCATCTGCCCCCACCCCAGGTGATTACAACCTAAACATGGGGCTGTCAAAAAATTTGAGGTTAACAACTAGGGGCAGGAATTGGGGTGGGGAGTGGCAAACAGAAAGTGAGAGAGTCCAATTTATAATTCCACAGACTATCTGCCTCAATATATTTCCAGCTCCCATAACTCATCAGAAGCTATACAAGCTAGGGCCTGAGATTTTTGTCCTTTTCTCCACTTTGCATTTGCAATCAAGGCAGCAGATAATTCCAGGGAAATGTGAGCTTACAAGAAGCAACTGGAAGACCTGAGAGGTACAAGGAGCACAGATACTATCATTGAAAGACAAACTAGACAACCTACACCAGAAGAAATAGAATTCATGGATCGCACAGAAGAATCACTTAAAATTAGCCTAATAAACTAAAAATCGTAAGAGAAAACATTGAAAACATGAAGCAAGGATAATCCATTATGAAGAAAAACAATTAGAGATATAGAATTTAAAAAAATTAAATAAAGATTGGTGGCAGAATAAATACAAAGAACACATTAGTAAGTTGGAATACCAAGACAAGGCACTCTGCCAAGAAAAAAAAAAAGCATAAGTAGATAGCAAATACAAAAGAAATATTAAGTTATGTGGGGCAGCAATCATATCATTGGAATCTCAAAAGACAGGGCAAAACAAATGTAGGGGAGGGAATATTTGAAGAAATAATTTTGAGAATTTCCCAGGATTATAAAAAAAAATAGATGGAAGAACTCAGTTTTAAAATCTCATAAAGTGGCAAAAAATGATAAAAGTGTTCACTGGAAAATATTATAGTCAAATTTATGACTATCAAAAATAAATAGAAAACTCTCAAAGAGTCTAAATGGTAAAAGTAGATCACTGGACTTCTCAACAGTAACCATGGGTGCAGGAACTAATATTTTCAATGTGTTGAAGGAAAAACAACATTGAGCATAGAATTTTCTATCTAGCTAATTGATTTTTGAAGGCCAGTACAACAGAACAATTAATAGATGTGCATGTACTCAGACAATTTACTACACAAGGATCCTCTTTGAAAACACCATTGGATAAAGCACTCTGATAAGAAAAATATATTACCAGGAAGATACTATGGGGTATGGAAAGTGAAGGTAAGTAAATAAGTTAGAAAATTTTATTGTTTAAGGGAACAGTAACTAAAAAATAAAGAGATAAAAAGTATATCCTAATAACTCAAAACTAAAACTCTAGACAATACCAATATGGTGCATGTGAAGAAGCACGGAAGACAGGTATAGATGAGAGTGTTCTAAGGAAATTGTCTTGTTTAGAGGAAATATAGAGATATTGATAAATTTATGAAATTATGAGAAAAAGACAAATGTATGGAGTCCAGCCCACTTTATGAGGTTAATTCATTGCTTCCAAAACACAATAAGAATAAGAAAATTATAGACCCATTTCACTTAAGAACATAGGTGCAAATATTCTAAATGAAACAATATCTAACCAACTCCAAAGTATTTTTAAAAGTATGTAGAATGGAGCTACTGGGAGGCAGGGCCAAGATGGCAGAGTAGTCAGATGTTTTCTGTGGTCCCTTTTACAACAGAGACCCCAAGAAACAAGTGAATCAATTATATATGACAATCTAGGAGCCCTGAAAATCAAAGGCAAAGTTGAAGAATCAGACTAAGTGGCAGGAAGAGGGAGAGACAGTTTGGAAGCAGCGAGGAGTTGCCAGACTGTGCTGGAGGGAGCCGGCACCCTTCAGGCTGGATAGGCTGGTGTGCGTGGTGAGGCAAGCAGTGGTGCTCAGGATATTTCCACATCAGGAGAGACTGAGCGGCTGAGAGTCTACTCACACCTCCAGAACAAGTGAAAAGCAGCACTCAATCAGCAAAAGATAAGTACATACTTCTGACCTGCCCCGTGGATCAAAAAACAAGATAGAAGACACTAAACGGGCAGCTCCTGTGCGGAAGCAAGATGAGAAGGCAGAGAGGGTCAGCAGCTAGTTGAATGGACACGGGAAATCCAGAGTGGAAAGGAAGAGTGTGCTGTCACAGTATAGGAAGAGCAACTAGGGTTACATAGCAATGTGTTTATAAATTTTTGTATGAGAAACTGACTTGAATTGTAAAGTTTCACTTAAGGCACACACACACACACAAAAATAAATGTAGAATGAACCATTTTCTATATTTGAGTGGATTATTATTATTATTATTATTATTATTTTTATTGAATGAGCTCTTTGGGAACCCATTTTTTTCATACCGAGTAAAACTGGAACTGTGTTCCATTCCTTGCCTTTCTCCCTTCTAAAAGTCATAGAGAGACTACCTATTCCAAGCCTTGCATTTTATATATAATAAAACTGAAGACCAGATATGAAATGGTTTATGCAACATCATTTAGCTAATTAATTTTTGAAGTAGGATTTAAATCCATTTCCTAGACTTTCAGAGCAGTGCTCATTCCTTTCTATTATATGATATTTCTGCTAATTCTCTCTCACTAATTCTTCCTAAGGCACGATTAACTGATAATTTCTTTATGTAGTAGTCTATTCATTCATTCATTCAAAAACTGTCCTGGTAATCAGAATAAGCCATCTATATGCTGAAGATATACAATGATTAGAAAACCATCCCAGTCAACCAACGAATCGACAAGAATTTTTTAATTTATTATTATATGTTTAAAGAATTGTCTTATGTTGCTGTTGAGTCAGTTCCAACTCATAGCAACCCTACGTACAACAGAAAGAAATACTGCCCGGGCCGGCGCCATCCTCACAATAGTTGCTATGTTTAAGCCCATTGTTGCAGTCACTGTGTCAATCCATCTCGTTGAAGGTCTTCCTCTTTTTCTTTTTTTATTAATGTACTTTAGATGAAGGTTTACAGAAAAACTAGCTTCTCATTAAACAATTAGTACCTATATTGTTTTGTGACACTGGTTAGCATGACATGTCAACACTTTCCCTTCTCCATCTTGGGCTCCTTGTTACTAGCTTTCCTGTCCCCCTCTACCTTGGGTTCCCCATTACCAGCTTTCCTGTCCCCCTCCTGTCTTCTAGTTCTTGCCCCTGGGCTGGTGTGTTCCTCTAGACTTGTTTTGTTTTATGGGCCTCTCTAACCTTTGGTTGAAGTGTGAACTTCAGGAGTGACTTCATCACTGAGCTAAAAGTTGTCTGGGGACCATACTCTCAGGGTTTCTCCAGTCTTTGTTGGGCCAGTAAATCCGGTCTTCTTTTGTGAGTTAGAATTTTGTTGGATATTTTTCACCCTCTGTTGTGATCCCTGTCAGAGCAGTCAGTGGTAGTAGCTGGGAACTATCTAGTTGTGCTGGACTCAGTCTGGCGGAGGCTGTGGTAGTTGTGGTCCATTAGTCCTTTGGACTAATCTTTCCCTTGTGGTTTTAGTTTTCTTTATTCTCCCTTGCTCTAGATGGGCTGAGACCCGTAGAGTATCTTAGATGGCTGTCACAAGATTTTAAGACCCCATTTGCTACTCTCCAAAGTAGAATGTAGAACATTTTCTTTATAAACTGTGTTATGCCAATTGAGCTAGATGTTCCCCCAGACAATGATCCCCACAGTCTTCAGTCCAGTAATTCAGTCTCAGGGAGTTTGGATGTGTCTATGAAGCTTCTATGATCTTGCCTTAGACAAGTTGTGCTAGCTTCCACAGTACTGTGTGCTGTCTTACCCTTCACCAGGGTTACCATTTATCTGTTGTCTAGTTAGTGTTTTTCCCTCCCTCACCACCCTCCCTCATAACCATCAAAGATTGTTTCTTTTTATGTGTAAACCTTTTCATGAGTTTTTATAGTAGTAATCTCATAGAATATTTGCCCTTCTGTGATTGACTTATTTCACTCAGCATAATGCCCTCCAGATTCATCCATGTTGTGAGATACTTTGCAGATTCATCCTTGTTCTTTATCCTTGCTTAGTACTCCACTGTGTGTATGTACCATAGTTTTGTTTATCCATTCATCTGTTGATGGGCATCTAGGTTGTTTCCATCTTTTTGCTATTGTGAACAATGCTGCAATGAGCGTAAGTGTGCATATGTCTATTCGTATAAGGGCTCTTATTTTTCCAGGATATATTCCTAGGAGTGGGATTGCTGGATCACATGGTATTTCTATTTCTAGCTTTCTAAGGAAGTGCCATATCGTTTTCCAAAATGGTTGTATCATTTTGCATTCCCACCAGCAGTGCATAAGAGTTCCAATCTCCCTGCAGCCTCTCCAACGTTTGTTATTTTCTGATTCATCCCAGTAATGCCAGGGTGAGATGGTATCTCATTGTGGTTTTGATTTGCATTTCTCTAACGACTAGTGATCGCAAGCATTACCTCATGTGTCTGTTAGCCACTTGAATGTCTTCTTTGGTGAAGTGTCTGTTCATTTTGTTTGCCCATTTTTTAATTGGATTATTTGCCTTTTTGTTGTAGAGGTTTTGGATTTTCTTGTAGATTTTAGAGATTAGACCTTTGTTGGATTTGTCATAGTCAAAAATTTTTTTTCCCAGTCTGTAGATTCTCTTTTTATTCTTTTGATGAAGTCTTTTGATGAGCATAAAAGTTTAATTTTTAGAAGACGCCAGTTATCTAACTTATCGTCTGGTGTTTGTGTGTTGTTAGTTATGGTTTGTATCCTGTTAATGTTGTGTATTAGGGCGTCTAGCATTGATCTTATTTTTTCTTCTATGATCTTTAAAGTTTTTGGTTTTATATTTAGTCTTTGATCCATTTTGAATTAGTTTTTGTGTATGGTGTGAAGTATGGGTCCTGTTTTATTTATTTGCAGATGGACATCCAGTTTTGCCAGCACCATTTGTTAAAAAGACTATCTTTTCCCCATTTAATGGACTTTGGGCTCTTGTTGAAGATCAGGTGACCGTAGGTGGATGGCTTTACATCTGGGTTCTCAATTCTGTGCCATTGGTCAATGTATCTGTTGTTGTATCAGTACCAGACTGTTTTGACTACCGTAGCTGTATATTAGATTCTGAGGTCAGATAGTGGGAGTCCTCCTACTTTATTCTTACTCTTCAATAGTGCTTTACTTATCTGAGGTTTCTTCCCTTTCCATATAAAGTTAATGATTCATTTTTCCATCTCTTTAAAGAATGCTGTTGGTGTTTGTATCGGGATTGCATTGTATTTGTAGACTGCTTTGGATAGAATTGACATTTTCACAATGTTGAGTCTACCTATCCATGAGCATGGTATGTGTTTCGATTTATGTAGATCTTTTTTGGTTTCTTGTTTTGTAGTTTTCCTTGTATAGGTCTTTTACATCCCTGGTTAGATTTATTCCTAAGTTTTTTAAGGGCTATTATAAATGGTATTGTTTTCCTGATTTCCTTTTTCTCATTTTCTTTCTTGGTGTATAGGAATTCAACTGATTTTGTATGTTTATCTTGTATCTTACTACTCTGCTGAATCTTTCTATTAATTCCAGGTGTTTTCTCGTGGACTCTTTTGGGTTTTCTATGTATAGTATCATATCATCCACAAATAGGTACAGTTTTACTTCTTCATTACCAATTTGGATGCCCTTTATTTATTTTTCTTGCCTTATTGCTCTGGCTAGGACTTTCAGCACAATGTTAAATAGGAGTGGTGATAACGGGCATCCTTGTCTTGTTCCTGTTCTCATGGGGAATGTTGTCAGCCTCTCTCCATTAAGTATGATGTTGGCTGTTGGTTTTGTATAGATGCCCTTTATTATATTGAGGAATTTCCCTTCTGTACCTATTTTATTGAGAGTTTTTATCCGGAATGGATGTTAGACTTTGTCGAATGCTTTTTCTGTGTTGACTGGGATGATCATGTGATTCTTTTATTTACATAGTGGATTACATTGATTGATTTTCTAATGTTGAACCATCCTTGCATACCTGAGATGGATCCCACTTGGTCTTGGTGCATTATTTTTTTTGATGAATGATGTGAATTCTATTGGCTAGAATTATGTTGAGAATTTTTGCATTTATATCGATTAGAGATATTGGTCTCTAATTTTCCTTTTTGTGATGTGTTTGCCTGGTTTTGGTATCAGGGTTACGCTGGCTTCATAGAATGAATTTGGAAGTATCCCTTCATTTTCTAAGTTCTGAAATAATTTGAGTAGTACTGGTGAAAGCTCTTCTCTGAATGTTTTGTAGAATTCTCCAGTGATGCCTTCTGGGCCCGGGCTTTTTTTATTGGGAGTTTTTTTTTTAAATTACCTTTTTAGTCTCTTCTCTTGTTATGGGTCTGTTCAGAGTTCCAACATCATTTTGTGTTAGTTTGGTTAGGTAGTGTGTTTTTAGACATTTGTCCATTTCCTCTAGATTTTTAAATTTGTTAGAGTATAGTTTTTCATAGTATTCTGTTATGATCTTTTTTATTTCAGTTGGGTCTGTTGTAATATCCCCCATTTAATTTCTTATTCGGGTTATTTGTATCCTTTCCTGTTTTTCTTCTGTCAGTTTGGCTAGAGGTTTGTCAATTTTGTTGAGCTCCTTGTATGGCCAGTTTTTCATCTTTCATGATATTAGGGAAGATTTCTGTCAGCAATTCTTCAGTGATCCTCCCTGTGTTTTCCATTTTTCTTCCCCTGCTCTGGAACTCTGATCACTTGCAAATATTTGCTTTTGATTGTATCCCACATCGTTCTTAGGGTTTCTTCATCCTTTTCTGATTTTTTCCTGAAACAAAGTTGTAGCCAAGTATTTGTCTTCAGTTTCGCTGATCCTGTTTTCCATTTTTTCGAACTTGCTCCTCAGACCTTGTATGTCAGTGTCCACTTCTGCAATCTTGTTGTTTATTTTTTGGATTTCTAATTGCTACTTTTCTATGATTTCTAGTTGTGAATTTATTTTGACATTTTGTCCCTGTATTATTTTCCTGAATTCTTCCGTTGTTTTGTCTGTCTTTTTCATGATTTTGTCTGCCTTTTCTGTTATTTTGTCTATTTTTTCCTCATTTTTAATCTGCTTTTTTCTTCAACTCTTGCATATCTCTGAATATTAGAGATTTGAATTCCCTATCAGGTAGTTCCAATGCCTTTTATTCTACTGGAAGGTCATCTGGGTTTTATTTTGGACGCCTACTGGAACTGTCCTATCTTATTTTTTAAAAAATAGTTTTGCTGTTTTCAGGACATTTGGTAGTTATTTTCTTTGTTTATTGATTGTAAGTTTGTTTGTTTCACCCTGATTTTTTGTTTTATTTGGTTATGTCTGAGCAGGTGGGCTAGGTGTTGTTTGTTGTTTACACATCTGTTGGCATGATACTTCTCACCATCTTGTCCAATGGGCAGGGCCAGTTGTTCAGCTATGGTGCAGCTGGGCAGGTCCAGTGAAGGGGAGGTTCTGGAATGGGTTGTTTGTGGCATGTAATGGGGCCAACAGAATGGGTCCATGGGTCAGTACAGGGCAGGTTCTAGTAGACAGTGCCTGTGGTGCTCACGTCTGTGATGCTCAGGGCATGGTGCAGATAGGAGGGAGGGAGAGGTTGTGATGTGTGGAGCTAAGTGGGTGTGGGAAAGAAGAGAAAGAGGAGAGATAAAGAGGAGACAAAATAAAAAAAAAAGTACTGAGGATGCCTGCCATTAGAGTGGCTTTGTAGCCAGGCTGTGAGGCACAACCCGTCAAGAAGGGACAGATATGGCACATGCAGCTAGGTGGGTAGGAGAAAGGAAAGGAAGGAAGGGAGAGAGAGATAAGAAACCAGATTTTTTAAAAAAAAGAGAGAAAGCCACATGCAGCTAGGTGGGTGGGAGAAAGGAATGGAAGAAATGTAGAGAGAGACAAGAAACCAAGAAAAAAAAGATTCCAGGTGGATGGGAGGAAGGAAAGAAGGGAGGTAGAGAGAGACAAGAAACACAGAAAAAAAGAAAGTCTTAAGGGACCCCACTGGGAGTGGGTCCAAAGCCCAGAGCTTTACAGCCCATCTAGAAGGAGTGGAGATGGCACAGGATGCCAGGTTTTCAGGAGAAGTGTAAGGAAGAAAAGTAGAGGGAGACAAGAAATTGAGAAAAGAAGAGGGAAAGAAAAAAGAAAAAAGATGTGCCTAGGGATCCCACTGGTGTAGTAGCATGGAACAGGAAAGTGGCTCCCCAGTGGCTCAGCACTGCACAGCCCATCTAGGAGGAGCAGAGATGGCACACTACACCAAGTGTTTAAGAGAAAAGAAGGGAATGATGGTAGAGAGAGACAAGAAATCAAGACGAGAAAAAAAAAAAAATCCCCAACGGAGCACACTGGCTTGGTGGCACAGAGTAAGAATGTGGTTCCCAAGCTGCTAAGCACTGCACAGCCTGTCTAGAAGGGGTGGAGATGGCACATAGCACCAGGTATTCAGGAGACAGGAAAAGAATGAAAATAGAGAGAGATGAGAAACCAAAAAATGAAGAAAAACAAAAGGAAATAAAAAAAAGAGAAATGCCCTCCGGGATCCCACTGGCTTGGTGGCCTGGACCAAGGAAGTGGCTCCTGAGATGAGTGGCACTATACAGCCCATCTAGAAGGGATGGAGATGACACACAGTACCAGGTATTCAGGAGATAGGAAAAGAAAGAAAGTAGAGAGAGATGAGAAACTGAGAAATGAAGAAAAACAAAAGGGAAAAAGAAAAAGAAAAAAAGGCCCCAGGGATCCCACTGGCATGGCAGCGCAGACCAGGGAAGCTTTTCCCCAGCTGAGCGGTGCTTCACATCCTGTCAAGAAGGAGCGGAGATGGCACATGGAGGCAGATGTTCCAGAGAAAGGAAGGGAAGGAGGTGAGAGAGAGAGAAAAATCCAAAAGAAGCTGAAAAAAAGCAATAACAGCAAAAAAAAAGAAATGACACTGAAGGAGCTGGTCCATGTGGGTGGGGGAAATCCAAGGAGCAAGCACCCCCCTGGCCAAGTGACTGTGGCTTGCCATGAAGTGGCTGAGTCCAAGCAGGGGGAAGAAGGGGAGGGGGTAGGAAAGTGTGTATTGATGGTTACTGGGTGCTCAGTCTCCTGCTGGGAACTCTGTGAAGCTGCCTTCCTGTACTCTGTGTCCATGCTGCATTAGCTGATAGGGGACCTCTACTCTGTATCTCTCCTTGCTCTCAGTTCTCTGTCATTGCTTATGCCATTTGATGTTTGGTTGAATTCTTGATCTCTTCATTTGATACTTAGGTTTCCAGGATTGAGGTTTGTCCCTGTTTTTACTTAGTTGTTTTGGGTCTTTGCATGGAGGGATAGTGTGGTGTTTCTGTCTATAGTGCCATGTTGGCTCTGCCCCAAAGGTCTTCCTTTTTTTCGATGACCCTCTGTTTTACCAAAGAAGATGTCCTTCTCCAGATACTAGTCTTTCCTGATAACATGTCCAAAGTATGTACGACAAAGTCTCACCATCGTTGCTTCTAAGGAGCATTCTGGTTATACTTCTTCCAGGATAGATTTGTTCGTCCTTCTGGCAGTCCATGGTATATTCAATATTCTTTGCCAACACCATAATTCAAATGCATCAGTTCTTCTTTAGTCTTCCTTATTCATTGTCCTGCCTTCATGTGCATATGAGGCAATTGAAAATACCATGGCTTGGGTCAGAAGCACCTTAATCCTCAAGGTGAAATCTTTGCTTTTTGACACTTTAAAGAGGTCTTTTGCAGCAGATTTTCCCAATGCAATATGTCATTTGAATGTATTATAAACTAGGGGATACAAAGAAATATACGGCATGGCTCTTAATTCAATAAATTTACAGTCCAGTTGAGTAAACAGAATATACCCTACAATTCCCTGTATCATTAGTTACCTATTTAAGTTTAAGGGCCTAATGAGGGCAATGCTCACTCAGACCCTCTGAAGGGGGAGCTCTCTGGCCTGGGATGGTCAGGGAAGTTTAAGTGGAGGAGACAGGACTTTGGCACCTCTGTTTTGTGCCATCATGAGAAGCTGTTTGGCTGCTTTACCTCTAGTCTGAACCTGCCTAGACCCAGGAGGGTAAAAACAATGAAAAAAGTGCTTGAATTTCAAGAAAAATCCTTCCTGAGTAGACCTGAGCAAGGGAGTAGTTATTTGCAAAACATCTGTGGTTCTTAGGCTTGGGCTCTCATTCCGTCTTAGACCTCTAAGAGGCAGTGCTATATGTTAAGATCTTAAAGGACGATATACAAGTTGTTTCCACATTCTTTTCTTTTTTTTTTTAAATATTTTGTTGTACTTCAGGTGAAGGCTTACAGAACAAACAGTTTCCCGTGTAACAGTAGTACACATGCTGTTTTATGACTTAGGTTAACAACCCCACAACATTTTAACCCTCTGAATTCTCAGCTTTCTTTTTTTTTTTTGGTGAAAATACACATAGCCAAAGAGACACCATTTCAAAACTTTTTACGTACACATTTAAGTGACATTGACTATGTTCTTCCAATTGTGTTTCCATTCTCACCCAAGATGAAGGCTTACACGACAAAATAGCCTCCCATTTAACAGTTACTACAAATGTTGCCCTATAACAGTGGTTAACAATCTCACAACACATCAACAGTATCCTTACTCAACTTGTGTTCCTTATCATCAGCTTCCTACTCCCCCTCTGCCTTCTGACCCTTGTCACTGGACTCCTGCACCTCGTTAGTCTCATTTAGTTTTACTGGGCTGTCCACTACCAGGCTGAACAGTGAACCTCGAAGGTAACTTCACCTCTGAGCTGAAAGGGTGTCTGGGGGCCACACTCTTGAGGTTTCTCCAGTCTCCTTTAGGCCAGTAAACCACATTACTTTTTAAAAGGCCAAATTCAACCAGTGTTTGTGCCAAAGTCTTAGTTAGAGCTCAGCTTGATGTGAAATGTACAAGTCTTTCCATGGTGACAGTTGTAGGTCCGCCATGAGGTCATGCAGCCAGATCTCAGCACCAGACATCTGCAACCTCAATCCAGGAGCCAAGATCAAGGCTCTGGTAGATCACAGAAGTATAAAGATTTCCTAACGGCTAGTGACACCTGAGGAAAGCCTGGTGGTGCAGTGATTAAAGATCTTGGCTGCTAACCCAAAGGTCGGTAGCTCGAACCCACCAGCTACTCCATGGGAGAAAGATGTGGCAGTCTGCTCCCATAAAGATTACAGCCTTGGAAATCTTATGGGACGGTTTTACTCTGTCGTTTAGGAATTGACTCGATAGCAACGGGTTTGTTTTTGTGAGTGACATCTGTAGGCATGACATCAGTTGAGTTGCCCCATGGCTGCAGTGTGAGTGCTTGTCCCATTTCTGGCTCTCTGATAAGCCAAAGACATAGAAATGGGTTAAGAAAATGTCTGACTCCAGGCAGACAGGCTAGGCCAGAGTTCTCTACTTTTCATCATATCTCTGAGTCTTTTGTCAATGGAAAAAACAGCTCACTTTCATAAAATCTATTTCAATTTGCAGGCATTCTCTCATTTTAGTTATCATTTATAGACTGTTTTAATGACTTAATAAATTGCAGCACTATTATTGATGGTAAGTGTAAAGCATAAAGATAAGATTTTAAATTATGGTAGTATTATTGGCAGAAATGGGCACATCATTCTTTCAGGTTGCTTCGTAAATGCCTAATTCCCTTGAACATTTTGAAGGCTAAATTTTCTCATTGAAATCCAAGGTCAGCTTCCTGAATGACATATATTCTAGGCCATTTCTCACATGGGCCTGGAAATGCCTTCACATTGTACAGATGATTTAATAAAATTAAGGTCACTACATCCCCTGAATGAGATTCTCTGCTCCCAAGCATTGTTTAAGAACCACTTCAAGTGGTAGGTGTCAACCCTTGATAATTTATTTATCCATTTTAGTACCATGAAATAATTCAATAGTTTTATTGGATCCAGGGTTTAGTCAACACTATTTTTATGAAGAGTAACCTTTCTCCTCTCTCACATCATAAACTTACTTAGCCTGCTGTGCATTCATTCTAACTGGGGCAGTGGTGACTGACAAAGAGTAAACCGAATCGTCATTATGCAAAACTTTTGTCTTCTCAGTGATGCACTTATTGCACCATTAAAACCACTAGCTAGGAAGCCGTTCTGGTAGGATTCTTCTAGGTCTGTGATGCTCAGTTTTTCTTCATGTGATGCTGATATGCTGTACATTATGTTGTTGTTGTTAGGTGCCATCCAGTCGGTTCCGACTCATAGCGACCCTATGAACAACAAAATGAAACACTACCCAGTCCTGCACCATCCTCACAATCGCTGTTATGCTTGAGCCCATTGTTGCAGCCATTGTGTCAATCCATCTCGTTGAGGGTCTTCCTCTTTTTCATTGACCCTCTACTTTACTAAGCACGATGTCCTTTTCCAGGGACTGATCCCTCCTGATAACATGTCCAAAGTATGTGAGACATAGTCTCACCATCCTTGCTTCTAAGGAGCATTCTGGTCTTACTTCTTCCAAGACAGATTCGTTCATCCTTCTGGTAGTCCATGATATATTCAATACTCTTTGTCAACACCACAAATGAAAGGCATCAATTCTTCTTCGATCTTCTTTATTCATCATCCAGCTTTCACATGCATATGAAGTGATTGAAAACACTATGGCTTGGGTCAGGTGCACTTTATGTCAAGGTGACATCTTTGCTTTTCAACACTATAAAGAGGTCTTTTGCAGCAGATTTGCCCAATGTAATGTGTCCTTTGATTTCTTGACTGCTGCTTCCAGGGGTGTTGATTGTGGATCCAAATAAAATGAAATCCTTGACAACTTCAATCTTTTCTCCATTTATTATGATATTGCATATTAGTCCAGTTGAGAGGATTTTTGTTTTCTTTATGTTGAGGTGTAATCCATACTGAAGGCTGTAGTCTGATCTTCATCAGTAAGTGCTTCAAGTCCTCTTCACTTTCAGCAAGCAAGGTGGTGCCATCAGCGTAATGCAGATTGTTAATGAGTCTTCCTCCAATCCTGATGCCCCGTTCTTCTTCATAGAGTCCGGCTTCTCAGATTATTTGCTCAGCATACAGAGTGAATAGATATGGTGAAATGATACAATCCTGACGCACACCCTTCCTAACTTTAAACCATGCAGTATCCCCTTGTTCTGTTCAAACAACTGCCTCTTGATCTAAGTATAGGATCCTCATGAGCACAATTAAGTGTTCTGGAATTCCCATTCTTCATAATGTTATCCATAATTTGTTATGATCCACACAGTAGAATGATTTTGCATAGTTAATAAAACACAGGTAAACATCTTTCTGGTATTCTCTGCTTTCAGCCAAGATCCATCTGACATCAACAATGATATCCTTGGTTCCACGTCCTTGTCTGAATCCAGCTTGAATTTCTGGCAGTTCCCTGTCGATATACTGCTGTAGCTGCTTTTGGATGATCTTTAGCAAAATGTTAATTGCATGTGATATTAATGGTATTGTTCAATAATTTCCGCATTCGATTGGATCACCTTTCTTGGGAATGGGCATAAATATGGATCTCTTACAGTCAGTTGACCAGGTAGCTGTCTTCCAAATTTCTTGGCATAGACGAGTGAGCACTTCCAGCTGCTGCATCTGTTTGTTGAAACATCTCAATTGGTATTCCGTCAATTCCTGGAGACTTATTTTTCACCAATGCCTTCAGTGCAGCTTGGATTTCTTCCTTCAGTACCATCGGTTCCTGATCATATGCTACCTCCTGAAACGGTTGGATGCTGTAAATTATGGAAACAGAAATTTTCAGGTCAAAATAGTTCTTTGCTATTAGTGTATCCAACAGACAAAAGAAAGATATTTGAATATTTTTATGAACACCAATTTTTTCTGTTGTGCATGATTAGGTCAAAATTGCCTTGTATTGCAAGAAGCAGGTATAACATAGTCTATAACAGGTTGATGTCTGAGGTAATGCTCCTTCAGAGGTACTTAGTGATTCTTGATGTTAATTTGTACCTATCTTTTTATCTTGTGACTACTTTATTAATAATACAGGTCTTAGGGTTTGTTGTGTGCCATCAAGTCAACTCTGAGTCATAGTGACCGTATAGGATGGGGTAGAATTGTTTCTTTATGGGAGCAGATCACCAGATCTTTTCTTCCACAAAACCACTGGTGGGTTCAAATTGCTGACCTTTCAGTTAATAGCTGAGTGCTTCACCATTGCACCACCAGGGATCCTTAATTAACTTTTAACATGTTTAATTTCATGACTGCTTCTCTAGCTTCAATATATTTGTGCATCAGGCCAGCATGATAATTTTTCCTTTTTAAAAGAGATTTTTTTTTAACCTTGATAAAACTTTGTAAACTATTCAAATAATTTGGTGAAACTGAAAGACCTTCTTTAATCCCATCCCTTGGGGATAACCATTGCCCACAATTTGGAGCATATCATCCTAGAAGATTAAAATGCATGTGTTGTTGTTGTTAGGTGCTGTTGAATTTGTTCAGACTCATAGCAACTCCAAACACAACAGAATGAAACACTGCTGGGTCCTGCGCCATCCTCACAATTGTAGCTATGCTTGAGTCCATTATTGCAGTCACTGTGTCAATCCAACTTGTTGAGGGTTGTCTTAGTTATCTAGTGCTGCTATAACAGAAATACCACAAGTGGATGACTTTAACAAATAGAAGTTTATTCTCTCACAGTCTAGGAGGCTAGAAGTCTGAATTCAGGGTGCCAGATCCAGGGGAAGGCTTTCTCTCTCCATCGGCTCTGGGCTAAGGTCCTTGTCATCAATCTTCCCTGGTTGAGGAGCTTCTCAACGCAGGGATCCTGAACCCAAAGGACACGCTATTCTCCTTGGTGATATGTTTCTTGGTGGTATGAGGTCCCCAAGTCTCTCTGCTCACTTCTCTCTTATATCTCAAGAGATTGGTTTATGACACAACCTAATCTTGTAGATTGAGTCAGGCCTCATTAACATATGTAGCTAATCCCATCTCGTTAACATCATAGAGATAGGATTTATAACACATAGGAAAATCATATCAGATGACAACATAGTGGACAATCACAGTACTGGAATCATGGCCTAGCCAAGTTAACAAATATTTTTGGGGGACACAATTCAATCCATGACAAGGGTCTTCCTGTTTTTCACTGACCCTCTACTTTACCAAGCATGATGTTCTTCTCCAGGGACTGGTCCCTCCTGATAACATGTCCAAAGTAAGTGAGATGAAGTCTTGCCATCCTCCCTTTTAAATACTACATTGTTTAAAATCAGAAAAAATGTGTGTCAGATTTATTCAATCTGTATGCTGAGCAAATAATCTGAGAACTGCACTATATGAAGAATAACGCTGTATCAGAATTGGAGGAAGTTTAATTAACAACCTGCAATATGCAGATGACACAACTTTGGTTGCTGAAAGTGAAGAGGACTTGAAGCACTTACTGATGAAGACCAAAGACTATAGCCTTTGGGATGGATTACACCTCATCAAAAAGAAAACAAAACTCCTCTCAACTGGACCAATAACCAATATCATGATAAACGGGGAAAAGATTGAACTTGTCAAGGATTTCATTTTACTTGGATCCACAATCAACACCCATGGAAGCAGCAGTCAAAATGCATGTGTAATTGGTGTAAAATGTTTAAACTATCTCCACCTTTATGATTCCTTGTCAGTAAACTGGGTTTGTTCTGCTACAGCCTTTCCACTTTAATAGCCTCATGGAAGGGGAGAGCAAGTGTCTTCCCAGAAACAAGAGAAGTTGACTCTTGGGATGTCCCAACAAGAAAGGAAGAAGATGCTGATCCTTTATGAGTTGGTGGTTAAAAGGGAGAAGGAAGGGAATAGAGGGAGAAGATGGAGGCAGACAGACATATGTCCCAACCACCCCAGAGAAGGGAGAGGTACATTAAGTTAAGGTTGAAGGGAACACTAATTGCACAGGGTGTTTTGCCCCATTCACATTTGAGAATTTAGCAGGTGACAACCATGCATTATTGTCCAGCTTCCACACAGGGAGGTCCCAAAATATTTAGAGTGGCAGAGCTGCATAGTCAGGCCGATCAGGGTCAAGGCTGAATCGGTGAGACTTTTTTGGAACACCTGCTGAGCCAAGTATTACTGATACTGAGCCAGCTGTGGCAGCAGGGTAGGATGAGTCAGAAGTGAAACAGGTGGCCTGCAACTGAGGCTGAAGGGAGGGCATGGCTGAGGCTAGGCTCTTCCATGAGAACCAGAGGAAGGCTAAGTCCTCAGAACAAGTAGCACTGACAGTGGCAAATGTGGAATCTTCCTGGGTCCATTTCTGTCTCATGGATAGGCCACCAAGGAACATTCTGAAAGAACCAATGAAGAAAGACCAGACCTTCATTGGCCTCAGGAGCCAGCAGAAAGGCCAGCAGAATTTGCAGGAATAGAGCTCTACCCACACATCTTGGCAGATGCCACTCAGTGTAAGGTCATGGTCCCCACATGCGTCTCTCCACATGCGTGCAAACCTGTCCACTGTCTCTCACATAGCTAGACACGCATGTGAAACTGTCCACTGTCTCTCGCATACTAGACTCCTTGGAGAGGTGCAGAGGGTGGGAGAGAAACCTGAGAAGATGAGCAATTATCCCAAAGACACTGAACTAAACTTAAGGGTCATTTTAAATTATAGGATTGCCTTGCATATTAAACTATGGACTAAATTTCATAACTTCCACTCTAACAAGAAGACAGGGAACTCTGGAGAACAGTTACACAGAAATAAAGGATCTATATTTTCTTTCATATCCGAGTTGTAGTGTGATTAAATTTATGACTCCACAAATTTGATTTTCTTTATATAAACAGGTTCATGTTATATACATTATTTTGTAACTTATTTTTTTATACAATACCTTGGGAATATCTTTTCAGGTTTTTTATACATGGCAATGACTGAATAATTTTCCATCAAAAGGATGTATCATAATTCATTTAATTAATCCTTTATTGTTGAATTTTAGGATGTTTCCAAATTTTACCACTAATATCAATACTGCAAGAAATATTCGTATTCATTTATTTTTATAAATTTTTACTTAGGATAATTTCCTAGGTGTTATTTACCATTTATAGACTCACTTGCAAAGTATGGGTGTGACCATTTCTCTACACCCTCATTAGCATTGTCACTTTTTAAAAAATTGTGAATTTTTTTGAAAGACTTTGTCTAGTGCTAGGATGTTTGTGGAACTTAGTATACATCCTGGGTCCCTTGTCTCTCAATATGTTTCGTCTCTTCCATAGAGCACACTGAATCTGTACTTATTAATATCTCTATGAAGTACACAGGGTTGGTAAAGATAGAAGGTTCAACTAGTAAAAATTATTTCAAAATTCAAGAGCAGAAGAAAAATTATTCATTGCTTTCAGAATTCAACTTGAACATATTAGGTAAAGAAATAAAGCCAAATGGGTAACTGGTTTGCTGTTGAGAGAAATCAAAGCGCTAATGTGGCTGTAAACCTATAAAACATTCTCAGAACAAATATGTCAACTTTTATGGCCCTGAGCTGACAGTGTAAAGCTATTTTGAAGGGCAAGGATATATCTCACTATGGTTCCAATGAGTTTAGTGTGAATATTGTCCTACTGACCTTTGTTTTTTGTGAAACAGTTATTGAATGGCCTTCTGTACGATAGATGTTAAAAAGCCATTCTGGTCCCATATTCTTGGGATCAATAATTCTTTGGGGGAACATTACCAGAAACCTGTTGCCATCAAGTTGATTCCAACTCATAGTGACCCTGTAGGACAGAATCGCACTTCCCCATAGGGTTTCCAAATCTGTAATCTTTACGGGAAATAGACTGCCTCATCTTTCTCCCATGGAGCAGCTGGTGGGTTCAAACTGCTGACGTTCTGTTTAGCAGCTGAGCACTTTAACCGCCATGCCACCAGTGCTCCTGTGGGAAAACTTTGTATCAGTCTTCTTAGGCATGAGCTTGGCTCACATAGATTGCAAAATGAAAAAAATCTGCCTAAGAAGAAATCTTGCTTCAGAACAAATTAAAGGGCAAAATGATGACCTTAGAGAATTCCATTTGAAAGATATGTAATGAGTAGAACCCACTAAGTGCCAAGCACTCTATGTAATCCAGCCCTTTTTATGCTCATAACAACCCTACTAGGTTGTATTTACATACCTTTCCAGATCAAAAAAGTGAGGACTAGAGAACTTAAAAGATTGCCCAAGGTCCCACAGTTAGTAAGAGGAAGAACTGGAATTTGAACTCTGAACAATATGACTCCAAAGCTTTATTAACTCTGTTATATAACACTGCTTTCTATGTTCTAGACACAGTGGTAGGTACTGGGGATACACAGGTGAAGACACAATCCCTGCATTCAACTAGAACTTTCCCTGCAGGAAACCACAGTGAAGAGCTTACCTGCAGTAATAATTCAGGAAAGCACAAGCGTGCGTCATTCTGTGGTCTCTGCTCAAAGGGTATTTACTTTCTTCCTGAGTTCAAAGCATACTTGTATATATAAATAACCAATATTTAAGGTATCTTTCTTACATTTTAAAGTTTAACATATGAATCTTGATTGGAGTTATTTCCCAGGAGCTGTGTAAATGTTATGTAAGTCTTTCTTTTTCTTTAGGACCTTTTAACTGGGGCCGGGATTATAGTGAGGTGAGTAAGGTATCCACCTCAGGCAAAAATTTAATTTTGAGGAGCATCCCAGTCTTTAATACCCCTCTCAGAAGTCAAAAGAATGAGAATGGAGAAACTGGGGCTTTGGCAATATTATATTCATTAACTCATAATCCTTTGCCATCGAGTAAATTCCAACTCTTAGCAACCCTATAGGACAGAGTAGAGTTGGCCCATGGGGTTTCCAAGGAGCGGCTGGTGGATTCAAATTGCTGACCTTTTGGTTATCAGCCGTAGATCTTAACCACTGCACCACCAGGGCTGCAAGTAATTAATATATTTTACTAATTAATAACTGATATGTTAACCAGTCCAGTGTCTGTTGGGTGGACTCCGACTCATGGCAACCCTGTGTGTCAGAGTAGAACTGTGCCCCATAGGGTTTTCAATGGCTGATTTTTCAGAAGTAGATTGCCAGACCTTTTTTTTGAGACGCCTTTGGGTGGATTTGAATCTCCAATCTTTTGGTTAGCAGCCAAGCGTGTCAGCCATTTGCACCACCCAGGGACTCCAGTTAATACATTAGCCAAGATTTATTGAGCTCCTGCTATATGCCAGACACATTACTACCATCAGGGTACTGTAAAGAATTTATCACAGTAAGGATCAGGAAGCAGAGCTTCCCTAACTGCACACCATGCCTCATGGATCTGGGCTGCTGTGGAGGACAAAGATTCTCACAGTCTGATACTAGCCCTGTGGCCAGATGCCATCCTCCAGTGGTTTGCTGACGCTGAGCCATTTTACCAGTGAGTCTCAAGCACCTCTATCTCCAAGAGGATTTGGCAGCTGTGGCTAACAGCTAGGGGGCGCTATCAAGGACTTCCAGTGAGATTCAGCCAGTGAAAGAAGTGCAAAATGCCAATGGAGACAAAACTTCCTGGTTCCTTGTAGCAAATTGATGCACTGAATGATCTCTTAGTGAAGATACCCACACACGTGCCCTTTATGCTTGAAGAGAAAATGGGAGGATGGCAGCAATCACTTTCAAACAGTCAAACGCGCTCAGCCTTAGGGAAAGGCAGTAAAATTCCACTGGAGGCCCCTGCATCCTGATGCCAGGCCCGCGAACGTTACCAAGCATCTTTTAGAATTCTCAAGTGGGATCAATAACAATGTGACTGCAAATAAACACCTGTCTCAGATAGCCTGCAGCTTTGGGGAAGACTTAATCACATAGAGACACCAGTGGAAATGAATAAAAATAATGATTTAGTAGTGAATGCTACAGAAACTACACATAGACATTGTAAGTGTTGGCTAGAACAAAAAATGTCCCTACAGCAAATTTAGGATCCCTGGTGGTGCAATGGTTAAGTGCTCGGCTGCTATCTGAAAGGTTAGCAGGTTCTTACCCACCAGCAGCTCCATAGGAGAAAGACCTCACGATCTACTCCCATAATCACATCTTTCTCCCCCAGAGTGGCTGGTGAGTTGATGCACTGACCTTTCAGTTAGCTGCCAAGCACTTTAACCACTGTGCCACCAGGGCTTCATCGAGTACTATATAAGTTCCCTCAATAATGGTAAGACTTGTTAGTGAGCCTAATTCAATTCTGAAATTTCTACTTCCAAATTGGGTAGGGGACGGCAGGGTTTTTTTTTGTTTATTTTACCATATCACTGATATTTTATTTTGATTTTAGTTGTGTCCCCAAGCATCTGAGCTTTTGGCAGAAATGTCCAGAACATACCAACCAAACCAATTGCTGTCAAATTGATTCTAACTCAGGGTGATCCCGTGTGTGCAGAGTAGAACTGCATGGTTTTCAAGGGTTTGGCCTTTTGGAGCAGATCACCAGGCCTTTCTTCCGAGGTGCTTCTGCATGGGTTTGAACTGCTAATCCTTCAGTTAGTAATCCAACACTTAACCATTTAAGCCACCCGGGGACTCAGACCAGAACATGGACTGGATCATTTCTCTTGTTTACCATTTGTAAATTCCATTAAGGTGTTTAGGGTCTCTAATTGGGGATGCTTTAGGATAATGAGCAAATAGATCAATGGTATTTATTTCAGATTCCAGAATATGCACATAGCTGAAGTTCCTGGGTGGAGCAAATGGTTAAGCACTCAGCTACTAACCGAGAGAGCGAGGGCTCAAGTCCACACAGAGGTGCATTGGAAGAAAGGCCTGGCGATCTGCTTCAGCCATTGAATGCCCTGCGGGCCTCAGTTCTACTCTGACGCACATGAGGTCTCCATGAAACAGAACTGACTCGATGGCAATTGATTTTTTTTTTGGTTATGGGAAAATTGGTGTGACAAGCTACTAAACTCCAAAGAAGCTCAGAGCATTGAACAGCACAACAGAAATGAGTCTGTGGAAGAGCTAACTCTGCAGAGCACCGCAGGACTTTACTCTGCCAGCCGAGAAGTAAATGCTCCACAGGCCGATTCAAGCTGTGGAATACACATTTCAAAGGATTTCATTGAAATCTACTCTTCCTGCCTTCATTTTCTCCTCCTCTCCTTTTTGTTCCTTTTCTTCATGCCTCTCTGTGCCAAGTTCATTTTGATTTATCTGCTTTATTTCATCCTTTCTACCATAATTGCTCTCATTTTCCATCATTCTGTCATTTCCCAATTATATTCTTTCAAACTGATTAATCTGATTTTTAAAGTAGTTTTTAAAAATATTCCTTTGGAATCCAGTGAACTTTGCACAATTTCCAGTCAATACTTTTTAGTACAGCATATTCATTCCTTCATCAAACATTGAGCGGCTTCAGTTCCTACCACGAGTCAGATGCTGTGTTAGCTCAATACCATAGCTTTCTGTGAGAGTGATGTTTACAGGTTTGGGGCATTCGAGTCCTTATAGGGTGCTATGAATTAAATTGTGTCCCCCCAAAATCTGTGCAACTTGGCTAGGCCATGATTCCCAATACTGAGTGACTGTCCACCATTTTGTCATCAAATGTGATTTTCCTATGTGTTGTAAATCCTACCTCTATGACGTTAAACAGGCAGGATTAGAGGCAGTCATCTTAATGAGGCAGGACTCAATCTACAAGATTAGGTTATGTCTTGAGTCAATCTCTTTTCAGATATAAAAGACAGAAGCGAACAGAGAGACAGAGGGACCTCATACCACCAAGAAAGAAGAGCTGGAAGCAGAGCGTGTCTTTGGACCTGGGGTCCTTGCACTGAGAAGCTCCTAGACTGGGGGATGATTGATGACAAAGACCTTCCTCCAGAGCCGACAGAGAGACAAAGCCTTCCCCTGGAGCTGGCACCTGAATTCGGACTTCTAGCCTCCTGGACTGTGAGAGAATAAATTTTGGTTTATTAAAGACATCCACTTGTGGTATTTCTGTTATAGCAGCACTAGATGACTAAGACATGGGGTTTATCTGGTTAGGTATGTGTTGTAGAATGGCATCTAGACTAGTTTACCCAAAGGGCCCCTTAGCTAAATCACATATTCATACTGAACTAAGCATTCTTTGTACCAGGCACTTAAAAAGGGAAAAGAGGTCTTTTTAATGGGGCTACTGAACCAGAAAGAAAAGAGGTATTAGCTATCCATTCCCCATCCCCCCAACGTTGTTCTAATGGCTGGACAGTGTTGTGGTCTGGACACTGGTCCCCCTTGGGGTTGATATGGCTGACCATGGATGCTGTACTAACGTCTCCTCCTGGTCACTGACTCAGACATACTGCACCCTCCCCCCACCCCCACCACTGATGGAGAGGGAGTCAGAAAGCGTGGAGGGCTTTCAGGATAACACATGGATAAGACAGTCAGGATGCAATTGCAGCTGCCCCAGACTCTGAGCCAGCTCCAGGATTTTTGCAGCGCTCTTCTCCATGGGCAGAGATTGGCTTGATGCTGCCACAAGTCAAGGAATGCCCGAGACTCCCAGAAGCTGAGAGAGACAAGACAGGCTCTGCTCCTAGAGCCTTTGGAGAGAGCATGGCCCTGCCAACACCCTGAATTTGACTTTTGGCCTCCAGAGCTGTGAGAGAATAAATTTCTGTTGTTTTAAGCCACTCAGTTTGCTGTACACTGTCACAGTAGCCCTAGAAAATGCAAGGTCCTGACTGCTTTCCATTTTGGCCATTTCTCAGGGTGTGTTTGCAGGGAGCAACCTTGAGGGACAAGGTAATATATCCATCTGGGCAATGAGCAGCCTTGCTTACTGCTTTGGACTCTCCGAGCACAGAGTTTCTCAGCTGTGACCCAAGTCTACTGCATATGCAGTATCTATCTGGGCCATATTGTGTCAGCCACTTGGGGCACGAAGGCAAAGAGAACCAACACAAGCATGCCGATACTCATACTGCTGGCTGAGCCATGAATCTGTGTCTTCTGCCAGCATCCATGAAAGAGTAACAGGCTAACTTACTAGCCTGTAAATGGGATAAAATGAAATTTCAGACCCAACAAATTCCTGATGCAACTATTACCCCCAAAGCTATTAATTTGAAGGTTCAGGGGCTAATAAGACAATGACTTGTCTTCAAGGAGCTTGGAGTTTAGTTAGAGACAGGAGATACATATGACAAGCTGAATAACCAACAAGACAACATGAGAAATGACACAAAGTAGTGCTGAATTACAACATTATAAAATCTCAAGTACTAGGGCATTTAATAAAGGCTGTGACTACAAGAGAGACAACGTAGACTTAAAGACACAAACAAACTAAAACTCAAAGGATGGAAAAAAAATATATCAATCAAACAACACTCATAAAAGAGCAGGAGTGGCAATGTTAATCTCTGACAAAATAGACTTTAAAGTCAGATCCACCACAAAGGATAAGGAAGGACACCATACAATGATTAAAGGGTCAATACACCAGGAGGACATAACTATAATAAATATCTATGTACCCAATGACAGGGCTCCAAAATACATAAAACAAACTCTAATAGCATTGAAAAGAGACATAGACAGCTCCACAACAGTAGTAGGAGACTTCAACACAACGCTTTTGGTGCAGGACAGAACATCCAGAAAGGAGCTCAACAAAGACAGGAAAGATCTAAATGCTACAATCAATCAACTTGATCTCATAGACATATACTGAACACTCCACTGAACAGCAGCCAGGTATACTTTCTTTTTCAACACACATAGAACATTCTCCAGAACAGACCACATATTAGGCCATAAAGTAAGCCTTAACAAAATCCAAAGCATCGAAATATTACAAAGCATCTTTTCTGACCATAAAGCCATAAAAGTAAAAATCAACAACAGAAAAAGCAAGGAAAAAATCAAACACATGGAAACTAAACAACACCTTGCTCAATAACTACTGGGTTAGAGAAGAAATTAAGGATGGAATAAAGAAATTCATAGAATCAAATGAGAATGAAAACAGCATCCTACCATAACATTTGGGACACAGCAAAAGCAGTGCTCAGAGGTCAGTTTATAGCAATAAAGGCACACATCCAAAAAGAAGAAAGGGCTATAATCAAAACATTAACCCTATAACTGGAACAAGTAGAAAGAGAGCAGCAAAAGAAGCACTCGGGTGCCAGGAGAAAGGAAATGATAAGAATTAGGGGAGAATTAAATGAAATAGAGAATAGAAAAACAATAGAAAGATTTAACATAGACCAAAATCTGGTTCTTTGAAAAGATCAACAAAATTAATAAACCACTGGCCAAACTGACAAAAGAAAAACAGGAGAGGAAGCAGATAACCCATATAAGGAATGAGATGGGTGATATCACAACAGACCCACTGAAATTAAAAGAATCATAAGAATACTATGAAAAATTGTACTCCAACAAATTGAAAACCTAGAGGAAATGGACAAATTTCTAGAAACTCACTACCTACCTAAACTAACACAAACAGAGGTAGAACAACTAAATAAACCCTTAACAAAAGAAGAGATTGAAAAGGTAATTAAAAAACTCCCAACAAAAAAAGCCCTGGCCCGGCTGTGGGGACCATGGTCTCAGGGAACATCTAGCTCAATTGGCATGACACAGCTTATAAAGACAATGCTCTACATTCTACCTTGGTGAGTAGTGCCTGGGGTCTTAAAAGCCTGTGAGCGGCCATCTAAGATACTCCACCTGTCTCATCCCTTCGGGAGCAAGGGAGAATGAAGAGAACAGGATACAAGGAAAAGACTGGTCTGAAGGACTAATTGTCCACAGCTACCAAGGCCTCCACCGGACTGAGTCCTGTACAGCTAGATGGTGCCCGGCTACCACCACTGACTGCTCTGACCAGGATCACAACAGAGGGTTCTGGACAGAGCTGGAGAAGGATGTAGAGCATACGTCTAACTCACAAAAAAAAAAAAAAAAAAAAAAAAAAAAAGATTTACTGGCCTAAAGGAGACTGGAGAAAACCCGAGAGTATGGTCCCCAGACACCCTTTTAGCTCAGTGGTGAAGTTATCTCCGAGGTTCACAGTTCAGCCTGTGAGTGGACAGCCCTGTAAAACCAAATGAGACTAATGAGGTACAGTAGTCCAGTGACAAGGGCCAGAAGGCAGAAGGGGACAAGGAAGCTGGTGATAGGGAACCCAAGGTTGAGTAAGGATATTGTTGATGTGTTGTGAGGTTGTTACCATTGTCATAGGGCAACATTTGTAGTAACTGTTAAAAGAGAAACCATTTTGTTCTGTAAGCCTTCATCTTAAGTGAGAATAACAGCACAATTGGAAGAGCGTAGTCAATGTCACTGAGCTGTGCATGTAGAAATTTTTGAAATGGTGTATCTTTGGCTACGTGTATTTTCACCAAAAAAAAAAAAAAAAAAAAAAAGTCCAGAAGTTAGACGGTTGATACATTGTGGGGTTGTTAGCCAATGTCATAAAACAACATGCGTACTACTGTTTCATGAGAAACTGTTTGCTCTGTAAGCCTTCACCTGAAGTACAATTAAAAAAAAAAAAAGAAAAGCCCTGGCCCGGATGGCTTCACTGGAGAATTCTACCAAACCTTCAGAGAAAAGTTAACACCCCTACTACTAAAGGTATTTCAGAGAACAGAAAAGGATGGAATACTCCCAAACTATGAAGCCAGCATAACCCTGATACCAAAACCAGGTAAAGACACCACAAAAAAAGAAAATTACAGACCAATATCTCTCATGAACATAGATGCAAAAATCTAGCCAACAGAGTTCAGCAACATATGAAAAAAATAATTCACCATGATCAAGTGGGATTTATACCAGGTATGCAGGGATGGTTCAACATTAGAAGAACAATCAATGTGATCCATCACATTAATAAAACAAAAGACAAGAACCACAGGATCTTATCAATCAACGCAGAAAAGGCATTTGACAAAGTCTAACACCCATTCATGATGAAAACTCTCAACAGAATGGGAATAGAAGGGAAATTCCTCACTATAATTAGGGCATTTATACAAAGCCAACAACCAACATCATCATAAACGGGGAGAGACTTTGAAAGCATTCCCCTTGAGAACGGGAACCAGACAAGGATTCCCTTTATCACCACTCTTATTCAACATTGTGCTAGAGATCCTAGCCAGAACACTTATGCTAGAAAAAGAAATAAAGGGCATCCGAATTGGTAAGGAAAAAGTAAAAGTATCTCTATTTGCAGATGATATACACAGAAAACCCCAAAGAATCCACAAGAAAACTACTGGAACTAATAGAAGATTTCAGCAAAGTTTCAGGATACAAGCTAAACATACAAAAATCTGTTGGATTCCTGTACACCAACAAAGAAAACTTCCAAGAGGAAATCACCAAATCAATACCATTTACAATAGCCCCCAAGAAGATAAAATACTTAGGAATAAATCTAACCAGAGACGTAAAAGACCTATACAATGAAAACTACAAGACACTACTGCAAGAAACCAAAAGAGACCTGCATAAGTGGAAAAACATACCTTGCTCATGGATAAGAAGACTCAACATTGTGAAAATGTCAATCCTACCCAAAGCGATCTACAGATACAATGCAATCCCCATCCAAATTCCAACAGCATTTTTTAATAAGATGGAGAAACAAATCACAGGTAAGCAAAGCATTACTGAAGAAGAAGAACAAAGTGAGAGGCCTCACACTACCTGATTTTAGAACCTATTATACAGCCATGGTAGTCAAAACAGCCTGGTACTGGTACAACAACAGATCCATAGACCAATGGAACAGAATTGAGAATCCAGACATAAATTCATCCACCTATGAGCAGCTGATATTTGACAAAGACCCTAAATCTGTTAATTGTGGAAAAGACAGTCTCTTTAACAAATGGTGTTGGCATAACTGGATATCCATTTGCAAAAAACTGAAACAAGACCCATACCTCACACCACGCACAAAAACTAACTCAAAATGGATCAAAGCATAAATATAAAATCAAAAACTATAAAGATCATGGAAGAAAAAATAGGGACAAAGCTAGGAGCCCTAATGCACAGCATAAACAGAATACAAACCATAAGCAACAATGCACAGGCACCAGAAGAGAGACTAGATAACCGGGAGCTCCTAAAAATCAAACACTTATGCTCATCAAAAGACTTCACCAAAAGAGTCAAAAGACAACCTACAGACTGAGAAAACAATTTTGGCTAGGACTAATTGGATCAGGATCTTATCTCTAAAATCTACAAGATAACTGCAAAATCTCAGCGATAAAAAGTCAAATAACCCAATTAAAAAATGGGCGAAGGATATGAACAGACACTTTGCCAAAGAAGACATTCAAGCAGCTAACAGACACATGATCATTAGTCATTAGAGAAATTCAGATCAAAACTACAGTGAGATACCATCTCACCCCAACAATGCTAGCAGTAATCCAAAAAACACAAAATAATAAATTCTGGAGAGGTTGTGGAGAGACTGAAACACTTATACATTGTTGGTGGGAATGTAAAATGGTACAACCACTTTGGAAATCGATTTGGTGCTTCCTTAAAAAACTAGAAATAGAAATACCTAAGGTTCCAGCTATCCTGCTCCTTGGAATATATCCTAGAGAAATAAGAACCATCACATGAATAGATATATGCACACCCATGTTCATTGCAGCACTGTTCACAATAGCAGAAAGATGGAAACAACATAGGTGCCCATCAACAGATGAATGGATAAACAGATTATGGTATATCCACACAATGGAATACTATGCAACGATAAAGAACAACGATGAAGCAGTGAAACATAACATGGAAGAAGCTGGAGGTCATTATGCTGAGTGAATTTAGTCAGTTATAGAAGGACAAATATTGTATAAGACCACTATTCTAAGAACTCAAGAAAAGGTTTAAACACAGAAGAAAACATTCTTTGATGGTTTTGAGGGTGGGGAGGGAGGGTGAGGGTTATTCACTAATTAGACAGTAGACAAGAATTATCTTAGGTGAAGGGAAGGACAGCACACACTACAGGAAAAGTCAGCACAAGTGGACTAAACCAAAACTAAGAAGTTTCCTGAATACAATCAAACACTTCGAGGGATGTAGTAGCAGGGATGGGGGTCTGGGGACCATGCTTTCAGGGGACATCTAGGTCAATTGGCATAATAAAGCTTATTAAGAAAATGTTCTGCATCTTACTTTGGTGAGTGGTGTCTGGGGTCTTAAAAGCTTGCAAGCAGCCATCTAAGATGCATCAATTGGTCACAACCACCTGGAGTAAAGGAGAATGAAAAACACCAAAGACACAAGGAAAATATTAGCCCAAGAGACAGAAAGGGCCACAAAGATCAGAGACTGCATCAGCCTGAGACCAGAAGAACTAGATGGTGCCCACCTCCCACCAATGACCGGCCTGACAGGGAATACAACAGAGAGTCCCTAATGGAGCAGGTAAAAGGTGGGGTGCAGAACTCAAATTCTAGTAAGAAGACCAGACGTAATGGTCTCACTGAGACTGGAGGAACCCCAGAAAGCATGGTCCCTGGATTCTCTATTAGCCCAGAATTAAAACAATTTCCAAGGCTAACTCTTCAGACAAAGATTGGGCTGGACTGTGGGACATAAAATGATACTTGTGAAGAGTGTGCTTCTTAGCTTGAGTAGATACATGAGACTAAATGGGCAACTTCTGTCCGGAGCTGAGATGAGAAGGCAGAGAGGGTTAGGAGATGGTAGAATGGACATGGGAAAGCAGGGGTGGAAAGGAGGAGTGTGCTGTCACAGTATAGGGAGACCAATTAGGGTCACATAAGAATGTATGTACATATTTTTGTATAAGAGACTAACTTGAAAGGTAAGCTTTCACTTAAACTACAACGATAAATAAAAAAAATAAAGGCTGTGAGTTAAGAGGAAGAAGAGAGTGCTATGTGTTAGGTGGAAAAACTTGAAGGAGAGCTACAAGTAGAGTGTTGAAGTGGTTAGGATTTCAACAGTAATGTGGATGGGAGGTGTAGGATTGAGGGGAGGGAGCTGTTAATATTGGTCTTCTCTATGGTCCTATGGCATTTTGTTCACATCTTTGTGATAGCACTTATTATATATAGCCGTAGCCAGTAATTTGCATGTCAGCTCCCTCTGTGGAGAGCTTTATAAAGGAGTGATATTCATTTTTTAAATATTTGGTATCTTTCACATAGTGCCTAATAAATATTGAGTAAACAGTTTAATGGGTGGATAAACGGATGTCTTAGTTATCTAGTGCTGCTATAACAGAAATACCACAAGTCAATGGCTTCAACAAACAGAGATATATTCTTTCACAGTCTAGGAGGCTAGAAGTCCGAACTCAGGGTGCCAGCTCCAGGAGAAGGCTTTCTCTCTCTGTTGGCTCTGGGGGAAGGCCCTTGTCATCAATCTTCTCCTGATGTAGGAGCTTCTCAGCACAGGAACCTCAGGTCCAAAGATGCACTCTGCTCCTGGCACTACTTTCTTGGTGGTGTGATGTCCACTGTCTCTCTACTCGCTTCTCTCTTTTATATCTCAAAAGAGATTGGCTTAAGATACAACCTAATCTTGTAGATTGAGTCCTGCCTCATTAACATGACGGCCTCCTATCCCACCAAATTAACATCATAGAAGTAGGATTTACAACACATAGGAAAATCTCATTAGATGACAAAATGGTGGACAATCACACAACACTGGGAATCATGGCCTAGCCAAGCTGACATATATTTTTGGGAGACACAATTCAATCCATGACAACAAATGAATAAAAATTGAAGATGCCTAATATGACAGAACAGAGTTAGTATATGTGACAGAGGGAAGACACAGTCTTCCAGGCGACTTGGTTCCATACTGGGAAGGACCTTGAATGAAGGCTATGGGGGACAGAAAAAAGGTGACATTAAAGAGTTATTTTAGGAAAATTTATTTAGTAGGGATGCACATATGAGTCAGTATCAGTGAAAGGGGCAAGTGTAGAAGAGGAAAGCTAGTTTAGGGAATGCTGCAATAGTCTGGATCTAGGGTTCTTTGGACATGTCATCAGGAAAGACCAGTTGCTACAGAAGGACATCATGTTTAGCATAGTAGAGGGTCAGAGAAAATGAGGGAAACCTTCAATGAGATGGACTGACACAATAGCCTCAACAATGGGTTCAAACATACCACGGATCATGAAGTTGGCACAGGACTGGGCAAGCTGACACCAGCTAACAACAGGGGTTCTTTCAGATGCCTTGCTACAACTTCACTTTTTAAAGGATTTATGTGATGTGATGCAGCCATGAGAACTTCTGTCTTGTCACTGTGCTGCAGGACAGCAAAGGCAAGAAGACTGCACACACGTGACAGTGTGAGACAGCTGGCTGCCTTCCTAGCATCCTGTGCAACAGTGTGATTCCTCACCAGTTCTTCGCCCATCACAGAGAGCTCAGTGGTGAGCGGAGATCACATGGCAACTTTGCACATGGCCATTTATCATAACAGAGAGAAGCAGGCCCTGAGCATCAGAAATTAACTTATTAGTTGCCAAAAAGCCAGCTTCTCATCTGGTCAGGCAAGGATGGAAGTGTCACCCCCCACTGCTAAGTCCTCTCCCTGTGGGCTGGGAACCTTGCCCATGTTAGACGGATGGCTCAGCCCCACCCCAGACCTTCCACGATGCACTGGCCTCCCCACTAAGACAGAAGGTTGAAACATTTAGAACGTTTTCATGTGCTGAACTCAGGTAATGGGGTAAGCTATGTGCTCCCAGTGACCACTGCTGAATACAGCAGAGAGGTAGTTCTTCTTTGACCCAGGTCACTGCCCACTAACTGCACGGCTGGCCAGCTGGCAGACACTGCCCTGTTGTGTCATTTAGCACAGCTACCTTTGTGTCTGGGGAAAAAATAGAAATCTCTTCATTATGTTTTAATCTGCCCAGTTCAGTGGTAGAATTCTCAATTTCCATGCAGGAGACCCAGCTTCAATTCCTGACCAATGTACCTCACGTCTAGTCACCACCCACCCACGTGTCAGTGGTGGCTTGTATTTTGCTATGATGCTGAAAAGATTTCAGCGGAGCTTCCAGACTAAGATAGAGTAGGAAGAAAGGCCCGGTGATCTACTTCCAAAAGTCAGCCAATGAAAACCCTACGGGTCACAACGGTGCATCCATAACAGCTCACAGGGATGGCTCAGGACCTGGCTGCTTTTCCTTTAGTCACGCATAGGGTCTCCATGAGTCGGGGCTGATGCAATGGCTGCTAACAACTACAACAAATGGTTGGAAAAACCAAGCCGTATCTGGCCGTATTGATTGTCTTTGTCGTAAATTCTGGGATTGAAGGGACTTGGTACTGGAAAAGCAGCAGGATCCATACACGCTTGCTCACCAAGCCCACTTCATCTTGAGCCCCAGCTTTCTTGGCCAACCCCTCTCATGCCTAGCATATCTGAAACCAGAGGTGATCACTTCCCCCGGATAGTTTATCAAGAAAAATTTTAAACACACAGTTGAAAGAATTTTATAGTGCAAATGCATATACATGCCTCTAGATTTTACCGCTAACGTTTTGCTTTACTTGCTTTATCATACATGTTTTATCCATTTAGAGTGGATCATTTTTTAACATTCCCCTCCTCTATACAATGAAATTGTTTTCTGTTATAATCATAAAATAAAATGAATAATAATGGCTGGAAAAGATACATTAAAATTTTAATTCAACTATGTATATGTAATTATGCTAGTAAAAATAAAATAAATACTGCATATAAAATATTATAAATAAAATATGTATGCATTAACATGTATATTATATATTAAAATATATATTATAGATATTGCTCTCCATGCTGTGTATTGGATTTTAAATATAATGTAAATTTTAAAAGATAAATGAACATCTCCAAGTGTTCACATGAAATGATAGAAATGAAATAATCTAAGTTCTGTTTCTTCAGCTTCACACATATTGTGCTATTATCGCTTATTTTAAACCTACTGTTTGAATAAATGAATATGTGGTCCCACAGGGGTTGCAGACAAGGATTCTGCTCTAAGTAAGCTCCAATGATTCTAGATCATTACAGATTCACTCAGGAGATGAACATGCATCAGAGTCCCTTGTGTTGAAGACCAACTTTACAAAATATCTTCTATATGGCAGTCATTATTTAGTAAAATATGAGTTATAAAAATGTGTTCATTTGAAACTTATATATAAGCTTAAATGTAAATATATATACATATATATTTATGTATAAAACCAAACCAAATCCATTGTCAACGAATTGATTCTGACTCATAGCGACCCTATAGAACAGAGTAGAGCTGCCCTCTAGGTGGGTACGAGCTGTCATCTTTTTGGTTAGCAGACAAGCTCTTAACCACTATGCCACCAAGGGCTCCGATATATATGTATATATAAAAATAATTAAAAATCAATGGTAATTGCAGTAATTGATTAGAACTTACATAAATCAAAGTTGTTTTTTTTTTTTTCCCCAGGGAGGGGTATTTTATCACTGATATTGTTTAGAATTGCCAGTCTATGGTGATAATAACAAAGCAATTTTAGTTGGTTTTATGATTGTTCTTAAATTCTGTACAAATAGTTGAGCCCCTGTTATCTGCTCTCACTTCTCACCCTTGGTGACTTCAGCGGAGCAGTGTTTTCCTTTAAAAAGCCAGTGGTCCGCTTTCCATTAATACCTAGCACCCCCAGGGAAGCTTGTCTGTGCCACAGGGATGAGAGCTGGTGATGTGTGAGTTGCCCCAGCTCTTTCCCTCCCCCCGTCTGCTAAGGAAAATTCTGGCAATGCCCCTCAGGATGACCCTCCTCTTCCAGCCTTGGCTCTAATTCAGATTGACAAGGAAGGGTAGGTGCAAGGGATGGAGAAGTTACACCAGGATGGGCCCAGCTTTACTGGGATGGCAGGTGGCTGGTGGCAGCAGCCAGCAGGAGGAGAAAGGGAAATCCTTTGGCTTGGGGCTTTCAAAGTGTAAGCTGGAGTCTTCTGGAGCAGGGGTGAGGCACAGAACAAGAGAAATGGGGACAAAGGGGCTTTTCAGAAGCAGCACTAAGGGTTTTTAATTTTGCCTCTTAATATACTTTGGAAGATGCAGGCAAAACTTTTAATTACTCATAAATATTTTGGATTGTTGAACTGCTCTGAAGCTGGGCTCTGAGGGGCTCTGAATTGTAGAGTTTCATTAATGGAACCCTTAGTTTGGGGTGCAAAGCTGACCTCTAGGTCCCTTTAACATTTACTGTATAGCAAGTAGGCAGCTTCAGTTTCTGAACTGGACCTGGTGGAGGTAAATTGACTCTGTTCCTCTGAAAGCTAGCTTGAATACGTCTACCAGTTCTCCTGAGGCAAGAATGTAGGAGGGTGAATGCCAGCTGGGAGACGCCTCTGTATGTTCCTGTGCAGAACACCTGAGAAATGCACACAGACCACAGCAAGCCTGCTGACCTCAATGTAAGTGCCATTTACTGTTGACTTGTAGGAAAACGAGGCAGTGTGACTTTATAAAAATAAAGAGAGCAATGACAAACGACTTTATCTTTTTATGGTACTTAATAGGTTTTACATATGTGAGCTTGTTTTCAAGTGCTGTACTTAGCAATCGACTTGCAGCTGTTTTTCTGAAACTCCAGGGAAATTGTAGTGATCTTTGTACAAATTCCATTTTAAAATTTAATCAGTGCTAACTGAGACTGCCTATAATGTATTCCTGCATTTAAAGACCCAAACTTGGCCTCGTCAGCTCTACACGTACAGTCATTTCTGTGGACTTCCTTCTTTTACTTCTTTGGGGGAATTTTTGAAAGCAGGCTGGACGCCGTAGGTCAATGCCTCATCCTAAGATGGGATGTTTTTTCTCCTTAGAAGCACCAGCCTCACTCTTGTAGGACCCACATTAGATGAGATCTGGTCTCATTCAATCTCACCAGGATGGATACTGTGACATTTCACTGGAGGGGTTGACAAGGTGTTCGGCAGAAAAAATGAGGGAGCCATGAATAATTCACAGTATACTTGGCTACATAGCGCTCCGTTAACTGGCAGGATTCGACTGGAAGCCACGAACTTTGAAGAGGAGAGCAAGGGGGAGTCAGAATGAGAGAACACTGCCGGCAGCGAGAAGAGGGACCGCTGCTTTGGAATCTGTGTGCTAGGCGGCTGCCTTTAGAAGAACGTGTGTTTAAAAGTTATTTCGTGACCGGGATTTATTTACCCTGATATGTATAAATCTCTCCTTCAAAGAGGCTAAACTCTTGCGTACATTATTAAAGAATTCACAGCATCAAATGACAGAGAGTAGAAGAGAAAAAAGAGGAGGGGAAAAGGATAAATAATACATTTTCCTCTGGTGCATAACACTTGGCACGTCAGTACATTTAAACCAACAATTTGCTATTTTTTTCTTTCACTGTATTTTTAACCAAATTTTCTTTCATTTATGACTGCAAAATTGAGTCACTGAGCAGTTCAGTGGCTGGCTCAGAGCCACATGCATGTGGGCAACGGTGAAACGAAGCATATTTGATTCCTGCCCTACAGCTTGACACAAACCAGGCGTCATCTATCACCCTTAGATTTTTCTTCCCACCACCCAGTCACGAAGCCATAATTAAGAAATCACTTATTTTCATATTTTTAATCCTGTCTCAGCCCAAAAAGAATCGATTGTAGGAGAAATCCTACATAATACCAACATTAGAAACCCACTCACATTCTCACAGCTGCGTGCATATGAATCGACCCTCATAGAATCCTGGCCACCCAACTTTTAGGTCCTCCAGTCTGCAATCCATGGCATTCAGGCGTCTCCCTCACAGTAACTGTTCAGCAGAGCTAGGGAGGCGAGAAGCAAACCTGGGGACCATCTCACCAGTATTCATACAATCATTGGCTTTCCTTATCTTAGTTGTATGACTTCATACAAGTCAATAAATAAGTACATACATGTGTACATATATATACACACACACAGGGTCGCTATGAGCTGGAATTGATGGTGATGAGTTTATATATACATATATACATAAATTTGATATATTTAGGCCTCTAAGCACCAAGATTCTCCTGACTCAGTAGTTCCATTTCAACTTTGTTGCTGTTGTTAGTTACTGTCGAGTGGATCCTGACTCATGGCGACCCCAAGTGTTACAGAGTAGAACTGCTCCACAGGAGTTTCTTGGCTATAATCTTAAGGGGACAAAATTTCCAGGTCCTTTCTTCCGTGGTACTGCTGGGTGGATTCAAACTGCCAACCTTTAGGTTAGCAGTATTTAAACTCTAGACTACTTTTAATTCACATTACATCTCTTTTTGTTTGTTTGTTTTTTAAAAGATATTAAATATCTCGGTTCAGGTGGTCAGTGCCCAAGGAGAGCTTCCAGGGAGACTACCACCACGAAAACCCATCAGCAAAGCCAAATTCAGGAAGAAATCACCTAAGAAGAAAGCTCCCTTTTGGAACGTCCAAAACAAAATCATCGTCTTCACAGGGTTTTTATTCATCCTGGCAGCCATAGCATGGACACTTCTGTGGGTCTACATCAGTGAGTTAAAATTGTGCCCCTTTGGGGTTAGTCCAGCATGAGTGACGCAGGCCTTCCTGCCTCTGGCTGTTTCTGATAGGACTTTCCTCTTTCTGAGACTGACACTCCTTTTCCAAAACGCGTGTTGAGGTTTAGGGAGAAAAACCAGAACAGTCTTTCCAGGTTTTCTTTCACCACAACTTCTTTCTCCCCAGAGGGAGAATAAGGGGGCGTGGGGAACAGGGTGAGAAGAGCTGGGGATGGTGTCAGTCAAAGCTCAGAAAAGGGTTGCATTCAGAGCTTTAAAAAATGAATGAGATGCTGAGCCGTTTCATGTCCTCATTCCACCCACTGCCTGTTTCTAAGCAACCTTAAATCTCTGGCTCCCTGAGCTAGGTTGTTTATACATGCATCTTTTCTCTCTCCTGGATTGTGGTTTTGCCAATCTGTTTGATCTTTTAGATGGAAGTCGTAATTAAGCTCTTTCATATAAGTGCTTGCTCATGTAACTCAGTAACTATAGCGTTTGTTGACCTACAATTTCGTGCCTGCCCCATAGTTTTAGGGAAATACAGCTTAATGTATTTAGTACACGATATGTGTACTCCAAACCCCCCCACATCCCCCCCAAAACCCAAACTCATTGTTGTTGAGTCAGTTTTGACTCATAGTGACCCTGTAGGACAGAGTAGAACTGCACCATGGCATTTTCAAGACTGTAAATCTTTATGGAAGCAGCAGACTGCCACATCTTTCTCCCTTGGAGTGGCTAGTGGGTTTGAGCTGCTGACTTTTAGCGGCAGAGTGCACAATCACTGCACCACCAGGGATCCTCATGTGTACACCCAAGGGTATTAAAATCTAGTTGGAGAGGCAAGATTTAAAGGCAAAAAATTAATGAGTATTGTCTTGAACTTTCCAGGTCACTTACATATATACAAATTGATCACCTATTATTTGCTTGGCACAGTGTAAGGCAATGGGCATACTGAGATGAGGAAGATGCAGTTCCTACCTTCAAAAGTTCACAGTTCAGTGCTGGAGAGAGGCTATGAGGTGACTTCTCTGCTGGAGGGAATACTCTGTGATCACAGAAGAGGGTCACTGTCCCTGCCCAGGAACAGAGTTCAGTCAAGGCTTCAAGAGCTGGTTCCTCAGAATGCACTAGACACATCTCTTGAGTGCCTCCTTTGGGGGCCCTGGGGTAGACGTGGGGGACAGAGCAGTCCTCTGGGAGCTTACCAAATAGTGGGAAAAGTAAGTCACTGGGCAATTAAGACAAACATACAACACACACAAATACACTTGCACAACTGCAGTCCAGAACAAATAAATTATTTCCCATCAGCTCTCGGCTGTACCTCACGTGATACGTCTGCGTTGCCTTAGCATTTATGTATCAAGCTTTGTAACCTCACTCTGCAGAAGCAATTTTTTTGGCTGTGTAAAAATCAGAGACGGGTATTTCAGGGAGAAAGATCCGTATGAACAAAGGGAAAATGGAATAAACAAGCAAGAATTGTTCGACAAGCAGTGGAGCTTAGTTTTGATACATGAAATTGGGGTGTGGAGGGTGACCTTGAGAAACGAGGTGGACAGCTGACCAGGGAGACCACGGGATGGTCTTTTTGCTGGACTGAGCTAGAGTAGACTAAATGTAATCTGATTCACGGCTAAATTGACCTCCATTGTCCTAACTCTCGAGCGTTTACTGATGTGAGGAGGATGTGCTAGCTTCTAGAGAGAAGTCATAGCTTTCATTCCATTTTTAAAGTGTCCAAAACTAGAAACATAGCTAAGAAGCCCTCCCCTGCCCAAACCCTGTTTTATCCAGGAGGCCTAGTGAGATAAGGTCATCTGCCCAAGGTCACACAACCTGAGAAAACAAATCCAGGACAGAAACTCAGGCCTTCTTGCCCCTTACCCTGCGCCCCTCTCCCATCCCTCTATGACTCACTCCTCTGCTTGGCGCTAAAGTGACCTTGGGTTTTACCTTCTTTTTAATTAAGCCATCATTTATTTAGCATTTTCATGTGTTAGGCATTGTGCTAAAAGAGAATATTCTCTGAGTCCCTGGGTTGCACAAATGGTTAATGGGCTCAGCTGCTAACCAAAAGTTGCTGGTTTTCGTCCACCCAGAGGTGCTTCAGAAGAAAGCCCTGGCAATCTACTTCCAAAAGATAAGCCACTGAAAACTTATGGAGAACAGTTCTATTCTGACACACGTGGGGTTGCCATGAGTTGGAATAGACTCGATGGCAGCTGGTTTTCTGGTCTCTTCCTCTATCGCCCTTCCTCCCGCCCTTCCTTCCCACAAACATCTGTTGAGCTTCAAACCTATACTGGACACTCACTATGTTAGACACTGGGGAAAAGAAGAAGTTACTGTTACTTCCTCCAGAGAACTCTAAACGGACATAGACAAGCAGACAAAAGCTATGCTATACTGGGGTGTGTGCTATAGGAAAGGAAAGTACAAGGCCACAGAGGCCTGGGGATGGTGCCAGCAGAAACAGTTGTCAGCAAGTTAATTCCAAATGATGGTGACTCCGTGTGTGTCAAGAAGAACTGTGCTCCATAAGGTTTTCAGTGGCTGATTTTTTGGAAATAGATCACCAGGCCTTTCTTTGGAGATACCTCTGGGTGGACTTGAATGTTCAACTTTTTGTTTAACTGTTTGCAGGAGATGGTGCTACAGAGGAGTAAAACATTGGAAACAAAAAGAAAAGGGAGCAAGGAGAGCCCTCATCTCCACGAAGCTCTTCTGGGTCCTCAGGTGCCCTAAGGCAATTCATGAAGGGAGGTGTCTTTGTCATTTTGTCTGCAAAGTCTCTGGGCAGGCTTGACACCCAACCTCTCCCACAGTGCTCGCTAGGAAGAATAGTGAGCAGGTGTTACCTAGCACTGGGCTGAGGGCCACACTTCGTGACTCATTAGAAGGATGAATTCCCCAGGCACTGCACAGATGGCCCAGTGCCCTGGGCATCGTGAACAAATTCATATAGGGAACGAATGCCCCAAGAGCTTAGTGAAGGTCATTTGGGGCCCTTCCCTCCCCCTTCCTGGGCAAATTTTACCACAGAACTCGATTGTGTGCATTTCTTATCTCCTTGCCTTCCACAGACTGGGAATCCAGGAGAATCGTATATGATCTTCTTGGGTCCTTAGCATCTCTAAACCAAAACCAACCAAACCCTTTGCTGTCAAGTCAATTCTGACTCATAGTGAGCCTATAGGACAAAGTAGAACTACCCCATAAGGTTTCCTAGGAGCAGATGGTGGATTGGAACTGGCAGCCTTTCAGTTAGCAGCTGAGCTCATGTATATCTTTTTCCTTTTAATCTTGCTCTTAAGTATTTGCCATAGAAAAGAAAAAGAATCATGTCCTCAGAGATGTGGTTATTTTCTGCTCATGAAGAGATGCTATTAACCACAGCTACAGAGTCACTGAAGAAGCCCTGGTGGCACAGTGGTTAAAGTGCTCAGCTGCTAACTGAGGTCAGCAGTTCAAACCCACCAGCCGCTCTGGGAGAGAAAGATGTAGCAGTCTGCTTCCATAAAGATTACAGCCTTGGAAACCCTATGGGGCAGTTCTACTCTGTTCTACAGAGTTGTTATGAGTTGGAACTGACTTGATGCAGTGGGTTTTTGATTGGAGCTTCACAGGCTATGAATCAGTCAAATATTTAGCTGCCTCAAATAAAACCATTTTAGGAGTCTGCCACACAGGTGGCAAAGCCTGCTTATTGCCTTCTCTCCATCTTACAGGTAAGACAGAAAACAAAGATGCCTTTTACTTCTTTGGGATGTTCCGCATCACCAACATTGAGTTTCTCCCAGAACATCTACAGAAAGAGTCCAGGGAATTCTGTTCAGTGTCACGGACCGTGCAGCAAGTGGTGAGGTGGCTGGTGCGGGGAGGGGGGCAGAGGAATGAGAGGATGGGGGCAGGGGTGGAGGGGTCACGAGGGTCACAGGTGAGCAGGGTTTGAAGAAGTAGAGGGCTGGGTGGACGAAACCTATCAGAGGGACACGTGGGACGTAGCTCATCTTTGCGGTAAGACAGAATTCTTTTTCTGTCGCTTATTTCTTTTCCTGCTTCAGGTAAAAAGAAATGACTCTCTGGGCTTCAGTTTTTGTTGCTGCTGTTGTTGTTTGTCTCATCTGTAAAATAAAGGAATTGGGTCAGGAGATCTCTAAAATATCTTCTAGTTCTGAAATTGCATGTATTCATTTCAACCTTAACACATTGGTAATCTTGTCACTTTTTTTAACTTTCTCATTACAGACGTAGTATGTATTTATTGTAAAAATGTGTAAAATTCAGAAAAGTACACAAAGGAACATTAAACCTTCTTTAATTTCATCACCAGAGAAAGAACTCCTTTTTGATCTGGACCACATCAACACAGGGGATCATGGGAAATTGGAGTATTAGAGCATATTCAGTTTTATAGCATGATTTGTACCTCTTAACATTATATTGAGTGTTTCTATGCAAGTAAGTATTCTTTAAAGAACAGAAACTTTAGCAGCTACAAGGTGTTAACAAATCTCTTTTTATTGGATGTTTAGGTCACTTCTAATTTATGCTACAATAGCTAATGCTACAATAACTGTGCCACGTAAATTGTATCTCCTATTACCTCCTTAGACAATTTCCTAAAAGTATAATTACTTGGTCAAATAGAAAAATATATGTTCATGGCTCTTGGTACGTATTACTAACTAGAAAGTTTATACCAATTTGTGTTTCCTCAGTGATACACAGGGTTACCTACACAGTGGGGGTCTTAATGAAGTGACAGGCACCCCGCAGTGTAGAATTAGGAAAGAGAAGCATTTGCGAAAGAGCAAGAAGTCACAGAAAATAGTGGTCATGGAAGTGTTTATTTACTGAATGTCTACTATATATTATGTTGCTAAGCACTTTACCTCAAGTATTCCTCAAATTATCCCAAGAGAACAGGTATTTTTTTGTGCTTTAGGTGAAAGTTTACAGTGCAAATTAGTTACTCTTTCAAAAATTTATACACAAATTGCTTTGTGACATTGGCTATAATCCCCACAGTGGGTCGGCACGCTCCCTCTTTCCCTTTCCACTCCAGGTTCCCCCGTCCATTCCTCCAGTTTTCCTGTCCATTCCTGGCTTCTTGTCTTTGCTTTTGGGCAGGTGTTGCCCACTTGGTGTCCTATACGTGATTAAATCAAGAAGCACGTGTGTTATTGTTTGTTTTCTAAGCCTGTCTAATCTTTGGCTGAAAGGTGGACTTCAGAAGTGGCTTCAGTTGAGTTAGCAGGGTGTCAGGCGGCTTAAATGGATTTTTTTTTTAAATAATTTTTTTTTATTGTGCTTTAGGTGAAAGTGTACAGCTCAAGTTAATTTCTCACTCAAAAATTTTAGAAGTAGGTATTTTTATCACCACTTTACAGATTAAAAACCAAAACAAAAGAAAAAGGGAGACTCAGCAGATCTAAGTAACTTGTTCTGCATTGCATAGTGAATTTGAACTCCACAATCCATATTTTATCCACTAGGCTACATTATTTATAAGTTTTTTTTTTTTTTTTCTCCTGGGCAATTAGGTGAGTGGTTTTGCTGTTATGTAGGAAGGGGTATACGAGGAGAGAAGATTTGAGAGTGAGTTTTGTTCTAGAAATGTTAAGCGAGGACAAATAAGGTAGGTTGATTGAAATAGCTCTCCTTTGAGATCAAACTATGGCGTTTTAAGAGTGCGAGGTGCTTCCCTACAGACCGGAGAGTTGAGACGGAGGATCGTAGACCCACCTGTGGGCACCACCTGCCCCCTAGTGGCTAATTTAGGAATGTGTCCTTAAAAATATAAACAGTCAAGAGGGGCAAGATGGCGCTCTAGGCAGAAACACCACGCCGTCCCTCCACAGCAAAGATCCGAAAAACTAAGCCTAACAGAGAATCAACAATCCTGAAACCCTAGAACACCAAATGAAGAGATAAAGAACTCAGCCAAACACCAAACGGAGTGAGAATACTAAAAGAGAACGGAGAGCGAGGAGAGACTCAGGCAGAGATTCCTTACCAGCTAACGCAGCGCGGATCCACCATCTTGGATTCCTATCAGAGACCAGCAAACGGGAGAACAGCCTTGCAGAGCATCTGGTCGGAGACAGAACGACCGGTAAACTGCGGTGCGCGCTCTCCCACCACCCACCCCTCTCCGCCTCAGCTGGGGATCCCCTGCTTTCCGTGGCCAGGGTCTCTGGGCTGGGGGGTGCTGGTGCTTGGATTCCGCGCGCCTGGGCTGGCGGCTTTCTGGGAGCCATTTGCTGGCAGCTAGCGAACCTTTCTCTGCCACCTCCCCCTCCTTTTGCCTGGGTGCCTGGTTCCGAGTGCCGTCTCTGCTCTCTCCTGCGGGGCTGTAGGGCTGCGTGCGGGCGTGTGGCTGTTTCTGGGTCTGGGCTCCCGCGTGGGTGGGATCCCGGGGCCTTTGTTCGTTCGCCCCTCTGCTTTCCGTGGCCGGGGTCCCTGGGCGGGGGGGCGCCGGTGCTTGGGTTCCGCGCGCCCGGGCTGGGGGCTTTCTGGGAGCCGTTTGCTGGCACCTAGCGGACCTTTTTCTGCCGCCTCCCCCTCCTTTTGCCTGGGTGCCTGGGTCCGGGTGCTGTCTCTGCTCTCTCCTGCGGGGCTGTGGAGCTGCGTGCGGGCGTGTGGCTGTTTCTGGGTCTGGGCTCCCGCGTGGGTGGGATCCCGGGGCCTTTGTTCGTTCACCCCTCTGCTTTCCGTGGCCGGGGTCCCTGGGCGGGGGGGCGCCGGTGCTTGGGTTCCGCGCGCCCGGGCTGGGGGCTTTCTGGGAGCCGTTTGCTGGCACCTAGCGGAACTTTTCCTGCCGCCTCCCCCTCCTTTTGCCTGGGTGCCTGGTTCCGAGGGCCATCTCTGCTCTCTCCTGCGGGGCTGTAGGGCTGCGTTCGGGCGTGTGGCTGTTTCCAGGTCTGGGCTCCCGCGCGGGTGGGATCCTGGGGCCTTTGTTCGTTGGCCCCTCTGCTTCCTGTGGCCACGGTCACTTAACCCCGAGACTATCGGCTTCTTGGAATTAGCGCCCCTGAGTGGGGGCTCTCTGGGTCCCATTTGTAGGCACTGACTGCTGGTGTTGCCCTTTTTTTTTTTTTTTTTCTCAATTTTATTTTTCTTCCTTTTTTGATTAGTTTTGTCATATTTTACCTCTTTTTCTCTTTTGTCTTTCTTCATTGCTTAATTTCTTGTCCCTCTATCTCTTCCTTCTCTTTCTGATCCCTGAATACCAGGCGATGTATGCCTCTGTACCTTCTGGCCAGGCTGAGCTGTGAAAATTGAGACCGACTCCCCCAGACCTCATAGCTGCATCGGTGCGATCCCTGGGAACTTTGCAGTTTTTTAACTTTTCTGATTTTCATTTGGTCATTCTTTCCTTTTCTTTCTCTTCCCCCTTCTGGTTTCCTCCATCCCATAGTCTCTCATCTGTACATTCCAACGACAAACTCCTCTAGCATTCTTTTATGTTTGTACGCTTTTTGCTCCTCCTCCTCTCTCCTCTCTCCCATATCCAGCTTAGCTTCACACATAACCATCTTCCCGCTGCACCCTACCTACCTGCACCGTGCACTAGACATCACATCACCAAGCGGTGCAGGCACGCCCTATTGGAACCTGCCCAGCACTGACTACCGACCGTCCTGGTGGCTGCGGTGAGTGCCACAAGCAACCCATCCCAGTGGCTCCTCCTCAACTAGATCTGCCCAGCTGTACCACAAGAACGAAAAAAAAAAAAAAATCTACAATCAATAAACGAGAGAAATATTTACTGAATGCCCCGAAAACAGCAAACAATATCAAAACATTTACAAAAACAAGACAAGATGGCTCCAATAGGCGTCCAAATTAAAACACCAGATAACTCTCCTGTGGAAGAAAATGCACTAGAAGTACCTGATACGGAACTCAAATCACTAATACTCGGAATTTTCCAAGAACTGAGGCAAAAAGCTGACAAACATGAGGAAAAAATAGACAAATTTATGGAAAATACAGACAAAAAATTGGAAGAATTCAGGAAGATGATGCAAGAACAAAATGCCAAAATAAATTCACAACTCGAAATTATACAAAAACAACAATTAGAAATCCAAAAGATAAACAACAAGATTTCAGAAATGGACGGTGTCATAGAAGGGCTGAGAAGTAGATTTGAAACCATGGAAGACAGGATCAGTGGAACTGAAGACAAACACTTGGATACAACTCTGTTTCAGGAAAACTCAGAAAAAAGAACAAAGAAAAATGAAGAGACCCTGAGAGTTATGTGGGACACAATTAAAAGCAAAAACTTACGAGTGATTGGCATACCAGAACAGGGGAAGAAAACAGAAAACACAGAGAGGATCATTGAGGAACTGCTGACAGAAAACTTTCCCAATATCATGAAAGATGAAAAGCTGGTCATCCAAGAAGCTCAACGAACCCCATATAGAAGAGACCCCAAAAGAAAATCACCAAGACATATCATATTCACACTCGCTAAAACTAAAGACAAACAAAGAATCCTGAGAGCAGCTCGGGAAAAACAAGAAGTCACATACAGAGGAGAAACAATAAGACTAAGCTCAGATTATTCAGCAGAAACCACGCAGGCAAGAAGGCAATGGGATGACATATATAAAATCTTGAAAGAAAAAAATTGTCAGCCAAGAATAATATATCCTGCAAAACTCTCATTCAGATTTGATGGTGAAATTAGGTCATTTCCAGATAAACAGAAACTAAAGGAATATGCAAAAGTCAAACCAAACTTACAAGAATTATTAAAGGGAGTTCTTCGATCTGAGGACAAACAGCTTAAGCCCTCAGGCAGGACCTAGGACCTAGGATGCAGGTTAACATGAACCAGATACCATTCTAGGAACTGAACTACAGAAGACTTTCCAAAAACAAAAGATATACAACAGGGAATCAGAGAAATCAATCAAAGGATGACAACAACATCAAAACAATGAAAGAGGGAACAAACGGCATAGGTATAGAACCTTCTAAAGGAGAAGAAGGCAAGGCGATACCAAGTAACGGTAGACTGCTTCAAAATTATAAAGATAAGGGTAAAATTCATGGTAACCACAAAAAAAGTTAACAAACCAACTCATAAAAATAAAGACGAAAAACATAAAGTCTCAACAAAAACAAAACCTACAAAAACAAAAGAAATGAACACAAAATCCACAAACAAAAGGAACTCAGCACAAGAGAGTAAGAAGAACAAAGAAAACTTCAGCATCACAAAAAAAAGCACTACAAAATGACAGCAACAAACTCACATCTATCAATAATTACACTGAACGTAAATGGACTCAATGCACCCATAAAGCGACGGAGAGTGGCAGAATGGATAAGAAAACAGGATCCATCTATTTGCTGTCTACAAGAGACACATCTTAGAAACAAAGATGTGAATTTATTAAAAATCAAAGGTTGGAAAAAAATATATCAAGCTAACAACTATCAAAAAAGAGCAGGAGTGGCAATTCTAATCTCAGATAAAATAGACTTTAAAACAAAATCTACCATAAAAGACAAAGAAGGACACTATATAATGATTAAGGGGATGATCCATCATGAAGACATAACCATAATAAATATCTATGCACCCAATGACAGGGCTCCAAAATACATAAAAAAAACTCTAACAGCACTGAAAAGAGAAATTGACAGTTCCACAATAATAGTAGGAGACTTCAACACACCACTCTCAGTAAAGGACAGAACAACTAAAAAGAAACTCAGCAAAGATACAGAAGACCTAAAGGACACAATCAGCCAACTGGACCTCATAGACATATATAGAACACTCCATCCAACCGCTGCAAAGTACACATTCTTTTCCAATGCACATGGAACGTTCTCCAGAATAGACCACATCTTAGGCCACAGAGCAATCCTCAACAAGATCCAAAATGCTGAGATAATTCACAGTATCTTTTCTGACCACAATGCCATCAAGGTAGAAATTAACACTAGAAAGAGCAAGGAAAAAAAATCAAACACATGGAAACTGAATAATAATCTGCTTACACATCAATGGGTAATAGAAGAAATCAGAGATGGAATTAAAAAATTCCTAGAATCAAATGAAAATGAAAACACATCATACCAAAACCTTTGGGACACAGCAAAGGCAGTCCTCAGAGGACAATTTATAGCAATAGATGCACATATCAAAAAAGAAGAAAGGGACAAAATCAAAACATTAACTACAGAACTCAAACAAATAGAAAGAGAACAACAAAAAAAGCCTACAACCACCGGAAGAAAGGAAATAGTAAAGATCAGAGCAGAAATCAATGAAATAGAGAACAGAAAAACAATAGAAAGAATCAACAAAACCAAAAGTTGGTTCTTTGAAAGAATCAACAAAATCGACAAACCACTGGCCAGACTGACAAAAGAAAAACAGCAGAGGGCACAAATAACCCAAATAAGAAATGAAATGGGGGACATTACAACAGACCCAACAGAAATAAAAAGGATTATAACAGAATATTATGAAAAACTATATTCCAACAAATTTGAAAACCTAGAGGAAATGGATAAATTTCTAGAAACATACGGCCTACCCAAACTACAACAAAGTGATATTGAAAATCTGAACAGACCCATAACAAGAGAAGAGATTGAAAAGGTAATAAAAAAACTCCCAACCAAAAAAAGCCCTGGCCCAGATGGCTTCACTGGAGAATTCTACAAAACATTTACAGAAGAGCTCGTACCAGTTCTACTCAAGTTATTTCAGAGCATAGAAGAGGAAGCAACACTTCCAAATTCATTCTATGAAGCCAGCATAACGCTGATACCAAAACCAGGCAAAGACATCACAAAAAAAGAAAATTACAGACCAATATCTCTCATGAATATAGATGCAAAAATTCTGAACAAAATTTTAGCCAATAGAATTCAGTATCATATCAAAAAAATAATACACCACGACCAAGTAGGATTCATACCAGGTATGCAAGGATGGTTTAACATTAGAAAATCCATCAACGTAATCCACCACATAAATAAAAGGAAAGAAAAAAATCACATGATTATCTCAATTGATGCAGAAAAGGCATTTGACAAAGTCCAACACCCATTCCTGATAAAAGCTCTCAATAAAATAGGTATAGAAGGGAAATTTCTCAACATCATAAAGGGCATCTATGCAAAACCAACAGCCAACATCATTCTTAATGGAGAAAGGCTGAAAACATTCCCCCTGAAAACAGGAACAAGACAAGGATGCCCTTTATCACCACTCCTATTTAACATTGTGCTGGAAGTTCTCGCTAGAGCAGTAAGGCAAGAGAAAGAAATAAAGGGCATCCAAATTGGTAATGAAGAAGTTAAACTCTCCCTGTTTGCAGATGATATGATACTATACATAGAAAACCCTAAAGACTCCACGAGAAATTTACTGGAACTAATAGAAAGATTCAGCAGAGTAGCAGGATACAAGATAAACATTCAAAAATCAGTTGGATTCCTATACACCAGTAAAGAGAACGATGAAAAGGAGATCAGGAAATCAATACCATTTTCAATAGCCCCTAAAAAGATAAAATACTTGGGAATAAATCTGACCAGGAATATAAAAGACCTATACAAAGAAAACTACAAAACACTGCTGCATGAAACCCAAAGGGATCTACATAAATGGAAAAACATACCATGCTCATGGATAGGCAGACTCAACATTGTGAAAATGGCAATTCTACCTAAAGCAATTTACAAATACAATGCAATTCCGATACAAATACCAACAACATTCTTCAAAGAGATGGAAAAACTAATTATTAACTTTATATGGAAAGGGAAGAAACCCCGAATAAGTAAAGCACTACTGAAGAAGAAGAATAAAGTTGGAGGACTCACACTACCTGACTTGAGAACCTACTATACAGCTACAGTACTCAAAACAGCCTGGTACTGGTACAACAACAGAGACATTGACCAATGGAACAGAATTGAGAACTCAGATGTAAATCCATCCACCTATGGTCACCTGATTTTTGACAAGGGCCCAAAATACATCAAATGGGGAAAAGACAGTCTTTTTAACAAATGGTGCTGGCAAAACTGGATATCCATTTGTAGAAAAATGAAACAGGACCCATACCTCACACCATATACAAAAACTACTTCAAAATGGATCAAAGACCTGAATATAAAGCCTCAAACTATAAAATTCATAGAAGAAAAAATAGGACCAACACTTCAGACCTTAATACATGGCATTAACAGGATACAAACCATAAACATCAACACAAAAAACCCAACAGATAAACTAGATAATTGGGATCTTCTAAAAATCAAACATCTATGCTCTTCAAAAGATTTCACCAAAAGAGTTAAAAGAGAACCTACAGACTGGGAAAAAATTTTTGGACAGTACAAGTCAGACAAAGGTCTAATCTCCATAATCTACAAGAAAATCCAACACCTCTACAACAAAAAGACAACCAATCCTATCAAAAAATGGGCAAAGGAAATGAACAGACACTTCACCAAGGAAGACATTCAAATGGCCAACAGACACATGAGGAAATGCTCGCGATCACTAGCCATTAGAGAAATGTCAATTAAAACCACAATGAGATACCATCTCACCCCGGCATTACTGGCACGAATCAAAAACACTGGAAATAACAAATGTTGGAGGGGCTGCGGGGAGACGGGAACTCTTATACACTGCTGGTGGGAATGCAAAATGATACAGCCATTTTGGAAAATGATATGGCGTTTCCTCAGAAAGCTAGAAATAGACGTACCATTCGATCCAGCAATCCCACTCCTAGGAATATATCCTAGAGAAATAAGAGTCATCACTCGAATAGACATATGCACACCTATGTTCATGGCAGCATTATTCACAATAGCAAAACGATGGAAACAACCTCGATGTCCATCAACAGACGAATGGATACACAAACTATGGTACATACACACAATGGAGTACTATGCAACGAGAAGGAACAATGAATCGGTGAACCATCTCATAACATGGATGAAACTGGAGGACATCATGCTGAGTGAAATAAGTCAATCACAAAAGGACAAATATTGTATGAGACCTCTATTGTAAAAACCCATGAAAAAATTCACATGCAAAATGTAACAATCCTTGTTGGTTACCAGGGATGGGAGGGGGGGGGGAATACTAAATAGGTAATAGGTAAGTGGTAACTTGGGTGAGAGATGAGATAGTACATAGTACAGGGGAAACTAACACAACCTGCACAAGGAAAGGTCATGGAGGCCCTATAGACACATCCAAACCCCCCGAGGGACTGAGTTGTTGGACGGAGGGCTCTGGGGACCATGATCTCGGGGAACATCTAGCTCAATTGGCATGACACTACTTATAAAGATAATGCTCTACATTCTACCTTGGTGAGTAGTGTCTGGGGTCTTAAAAGCCTATGAGCGGCCATCTAAGATACTCCACTGATCTCATCCCTTCGGGAACAAGGGAGAACGAAGAGAACAGGATACAAGGAAAAGATTAGTCCGAAGGACTAATGGTCCACAGCTACCAAGGCCTCCACGGGACTGAGCCCAGTACAGCTGGATGGTGCCCGGCTACCACCAGTGACTCCTCTGACCAGGATCACAACAGAGGGTTCTGGGCAGAGCTGGAGTAGGATGTAGAGTATAATTTTAACTCCCAAAAAAAAAAAAAAAAACAGAAGACCAGATATACTGGCCTAAAGAATACTAGAGAAACCTCGAGAGTGTGGCCCCCAGACACCCTTTCAGCTCAGAGGGGAAGTTACCTTCAAGGTTCGATGTTAAGCCTGGGAATGGACACCCCAGTAAAACTAAATGGGACTAACGATGTACAGGAGTCCGGTGACAAGGGCCAGAAGGCAGAGGGAGAGTAGGAAACTGATGATAAGGAACACAAATTGAATAAGGACACTGTCGATGTATTGTGAGATTGTTGACCACTGCTATAGGGCAACATTTGTAGTAACTATTAAATGGGAGGCTGTTTTGCCCTGTAAGCCTTCATCTTGGGCGAGAATGGCAGCACAATTGGAAGAGCATAGTCAATATCACTTAAATGTGTAAGTAAAAAGTTTTGAAATGGTGTTTAAATAAAATAAGAATAAATAAATAAATAAATAAATAAACAAATGAGACTAAAGAGGTACAATAGTCCACTGACAAGGTCCAGAAGACAGAAGGGGACAAGGAAGCCCCCTGGTGATAGGGAACACAAGGTGGAGTAAGGATATTCTTGATGTGCTATGAGATTGTTAACCATTGTCATAGGGCAACATGTGTAGTAACTGTTAAATGAATAACTATTTTTTCTGTAAGCCTTCATCTTAAGTGAGAATAACAGCACAGTTGGAAGAGCGTAGTCAATGTCACTGAACTGTGAATGTAGAAATTTTTGAAACGGTGTATCTTTGGCCATCTGTAATTTTCATCAAAAAAAAAGGTTGAGAATTTAGAGGCTTAATACGTTGTGGGGTTGTTAACCAATGTCAAAAAACAACATGTGTACTACTATTTCGTGAGAAACTATTTGCTCTGTAAGCTTTCACCTGAAGTACAATAAAATATATATTAAAAATAAAAAAAATTAAAAAAAATAATAAAAAAAAAAAAAAAAAAAAAAAAATATAAACAGTCAACTGCGGACACTTCTATAGAAAAACAGGCTGGGTCAAGTACTACAAAAATGGGTTAAAGAAGTTTGAGTTATTAATTATGGAGAAAATTAACCTTTGGAGTGGAAAGAATACAAAAGTTAAACTTGTTGAGGATCTTTAAAGAGAGGAATAAATGAATGAGGGTAACTGGTTGTTCTTCACTGAAAGCAGAGTGAAGTACACGACCCAAGACAGCTGCAGGAAAGAGGAGTTTATTAGAATTCTATAATACTGTCTGCATTTGGAGTTAGAGGCCTTTTGTTTGAGCCTTTGCTTTTCTCCTCGCTAGTTGTCAGAGCCTGGACCTGCAGCGCTCAAGGTGCTGTGAGAGCAAGTTTGAAAAACTCCAGGCACCTCCGTTGTTTTTTTGTTTTTTTTTTCAGGTAAACCTTGTTTACACCTCATCTGCCTTCTCCAAATTTTACAAGCAGTCTGTCATTACCGATGTCAGGTAATTTATGTCTCTTGCTTTGGAATGTCTACATTAACTGCTGTAAATTCCTCTCAAGGCTGTGGAAGGCCTGAGATTCCACCATTCTCTAGTAACTTCTTGGGGGTGGTTGTGGGTTAATACCCTATAAACACAATTTCTGCCTTGAATCTCTGCCTCCTGTCACCCTGAGGTTTTGATCTTCACTTACCAAAATCTCTGCCTTTTTCCCATGCTGGAATTTTGGACTTCGTATTAGCACCGCCGGCAAAATGGCTGTAATTGGGGCTGCCATATTGGACTGGGTTGCAAGCGGGGCAAGCAAAGCTCAGATAAGTATTTCACAAAGTATGTTCAGTGAAAAGCTGATCACCAGAGATCTTCTGGGGGAAAAAGGGATCTCAAGGTCAAATAATTTTTAGGAAAACATTGCCTCCCATACATCTGCAGAGATTCGCAGTCTGCTCTGGCATATTAAATAAAGCCACTGAGAAGTCTTGGAGTAAAGTAACTTATTTACTTTTCTTAGCCCTCCATTTCCTGAATTATTTACTTCAGGACGCTATCTTATGTTTCTTTCATTAAATGTGCTAGTGTTTGTGTGGTTAGGACTCAGGCTGTGAAATCAGACTGAAAAACATATTGGGTTTGAATCCTGAGTTTGCTACTTAATAGCTGTGTGATTTTAAGTCATATTTGGCTTAAATTTCCCCATCTGTAAAACTAGGATAATGATAATAGCACCCTCTCCATAGAGGAGTCCGTAGGTGGTGCGGTGGTTAACACACTTGGCTGCTAATTGAAAGGTTGGAATTTCAAGTCCACCCAGAGGCTCCTTGGAAGAAAGGCTTGGCTATCTACTTCTGAAAAATCAGCCATAGAAAACCATTGGAGCACAGTTCTACTCTGACACACATAGGGTCACCATGAGTTGGAATCAACTTGACAGCACTGGTTGGTTCTTCATAAGATTAAATGGGATGAAATGGATGTAGCACAGTGCCTGGACAGGTGAGGTATCAAAAATAACAACTGTAGTTATTTGTAATGACAGTGAATACTGATTGCTATCCATAGAGATAGTATATTCTTCACGGAGATACAATTATAGAGTAATGGTTTTAGATATGAGCCCCACACAATAGCCAGTATATGCACAACATGATGCTCTTCCTCTCCTACCCTCTAAAGAGGAGTCAATGACTTCCTAAGGAAGGGTGTTAGGTCCAACTGAAGGATGCATTCACTGGCCTTACCTTGAATCTGGCAGTTGGCTCACTGCCTCCCTGTGAACATCTATGCACCCTGAACATCTTTCTTTTCTTCTCTATAGCAGCAACGACAAGGGTGGCCTCCTTGTCCACTTTTGGATTGTGTTTGTCATGCCACATGCCAAGGGCCATATCTTCTGTGACGACTGTGTGGCGGCTGTCTTGAAGGACTCCATCCAGACCAGCGTTATAAACCGGACCTCTGTGGGGAGCTTGCAGGGTCTGGCTGTGGACATGGACTCTGTGGTACTAAATGGTGATTGTTGGGTAATTCTCCATTAAGCATTCCTTCCTACTGCATTCTTGCTGCTTACCATTACCGTAGTCAACACTGTAATGAAATATCTTCTTCCATAATCCCAGTGGAATAGGACTAGCTGAAGTCATTGGCGCTATGATTGTAAAGGAAATTTTGTAAGTGTTATATATATGCTAAGCGTTATATATAATAGAATTTGGACTAAAACATATATCAAATTGAATTTATTAAAGTGTTCCCCTCCCTAAATTTATCTGAACTTTTTGCCCCTTCAAGCTAGGCTCTGAAGAACATAGTCGTAGCATCCTGGAGAAAGAAGAATCTCACTGTGGTTTATCTTGTTTCCTCTCTCTTCAAGACGGGACTGCAGCTCTAGGATGCAGTGCTGCCAGTGCTCCAAATTGGCCTGCCCGTAACCGTGTCAAACTGCAGATTACACCGTTTGTGTTGTTAGTGTGCTGGCTTCATTACTGTGTGACCCAGAACGTATGCAGCTTTTATATTCTCTTTTGATTTAAATTATATATGTGCTGTTAAAGAGCATGGCTGCTAACCAAAAGGTTGGCAGTTTGAATCCATCAACCACTCCTTGGAAACCCTAGAGGGCAGTTCTACTCTGTCCTGTGGGGTTGCTATGAGTTGGAATCTACTTGGCGGCAATGGGTTTGGTTTGGTTAATAATATAGTGGGTGGTTGATAAGTATTTGTTAATTAATTAATGAAAAATTTCTGGTGGGAAATTCAGCACCAAATTTGCTATTTGAGATATAGAACTAAATATTACCATATTTAATTTTTAAATTAAAAACTTTTTATTTAAAATTTTTTAAAACTTTTTATTATGGATGATTTCAATAATATATAAAAGTAGAGAAAATAATAAGCTCCTATATACCCTTTAATCACATTTGGCAACTATCAACTCATGGCTGTTGTACTTGATCTCTAATTTCTAAACAACTTACCCCTGCCCACACTGGATTATTTTGAAGCAAACACTACACATGTTTGATTGCTTTTAAAGAAGGACTGAAAATAATTTTCCCTAAGCAAAATTCTAACAAAGTGGTATGCCGGCAATAACAGGCTCTTTTCTGTGTGCTTTTTCAATGCAGCTGGGCTTCGGTCAGATTACTCTTCAACCATAGGCTCTGGTAATGTATCTCATACTGTCCCCACTAGTGCCCCGCCCCCATCAGTACCCCTTTCAGCTGTAGTTTTCTTTTAAAATCATGGTGGTGTTTGTTAGTGCTCTTTCAGTTCAAGTGACAGAAATACCCTCCAATTGGCTTAAGCACCAAAGACATTTGACTGGCTCATGTGACTAGGACATATGTGGAGCGGTGTGGCTTCAGGCATAGTTGGGTCCAGTGCCTAAAATAACAACATCAGGACACTGCATCTGAAGAAAGAGGCTCTTCTTCCCTCTGTGGTGGACCTATTATCAAGCAAGTTCTTCCAACATGGTAGCAAAGAAGGCCACCAGACGGTCCAAGCCTATAGTCTATCAGTTTAGCAACCATGGCGGGGAAAAACTCAACAACATAACACTCATATTTCCTACAGAAGTCCTGGGACTGGCCCTCATTGTCCCCAGGTGGGTGCGTGCTCATTCCTGAATCAATTTCTGTGTCTCTAATTAGCGAGTCTGGGTCATGTGCCCAGCTCTGGAAGTAGGGGTGAGCTTCACATCGACCAAACCACAGAAAGAAGAGCAGGGCAGGCATATTTCCTCAAAGTAAAATTTAGTTGCTGCTACCAGAAGAGGGCGGAGTGGACTCTAGGCTGCAAAGACAGCACATGACCCCCATATGACCGACCTCCTTTGCTCTTTACACTTCAGGAAAGTTTTATAGAGAAGTCATTCTTTGACACAAAGTTTCTGTCTTCACAGGCAGAGGCTGCTGTCAGAACTTCTATGCAGATCACCCATCTCTCCAATATCCTCTGGAGATTTCTGCAACTTCAGGGAGGCTGATGTGCCAGTTTAAGCTGGTGGCCCTAGTGGGCTATCTAATTCGTCTCTCCATTGAGTCCGTCCAGATGGAAGCAGACAACTGTGTCACAGACTCCTTGACGGTTTACGACTCCCTCTTGCCTATCCGGAGCACCATTTTGTACAGGTATTATGCAGCATTCTTGTTTTGGTGAGTGAAAAAGTTTTTCCAAGTCTTTATTTTGCAATATGTAGATTCCTTGGATTTTTTTTTTTTTTTACCCTTGCTGTGTCCAATCATAAGATCAAAGACTGACTCATACCCTGTTTAGTACCCTTGGTATTAGCCAGAGTCTAATGTTTGTTTTTCACTTGTAGCAGACAAAATTAATGCAGCAAGAACTCAGCCAATATTTCTGGAATGCAACAGATTTTTGTTTGATTTTACTTTTTCTTATCACAATAAAGTCAGTTTCAATAGTATGAGAATAGTCTATGATAGTGTTTGCATAGCATTAGTAAACAATTTTTTTCTTTTTTTGTTGTGCTTTAGATGAAGGTTTACAGAGTAAATTAGTTTTTCATTAAACAATTAATACAAATATTGTTTTGTGACATTGGTGGCCCACCCCATGACATGTCAGCACACTCCCCTTCTCAATCTTGGGTTCCCCATTATCAGCTTTCCTGTCTCTCTTCCTGCCTTCTCATCCTTGCCCCTGGGCTGGTGTGCCCATTTAGTCTTGTTTTGTTTTATGGGCCTGTCTAACCTCAGGAGTGACTTCATTACTGATCTAAAATGGTATCCAGGGGCCATACTCTTGGGGTTTGTCCAGTCTCTGTCATATCAGTAAGTCTGGTCTTTTTGTGTGTGTGTGTGAGTTAGAATTTTGTTCTACATTTTCTCCAGTTCTGTCTGGGTCCCTCTATTGTGATCTCTGTCAGAGCAGTTGGTGGTGGTACCCGGGCACCATCTAGTTGTGCTAGACTCAGTCTGGTGGAGACTGTGGTAGTTGTTGTCCATTAGTCCTTTGGACTAATCTTTTCCTTGTATCTTTGGTTTTCTTCATTCTCCTTTGCTCCAGATAGGGTGACACCAGTGGAGTATCTTAGATGGTCACTCACAAGCTTTTAAGACCCCAGATTCTACTCACCACAGTAGGATGTAGAACATTTTCTTTATAAACTATATTATGCCAACTGAGCTGGATGTTCCCCGAACCCATGGTCCTCAGCCCTCAGCCCAGTAATTCAGCCCCTCAGGGAGTCTGGATGTGTCTATGAAGCTTCCATGACCTCGTCTTGGTCAGGTTGTGCTAACTTCCCCAGTATTGGGTACTGTCTTACCCTTCACCAAATCTACCACTTATCTATTGTCTATTTATTGTTTTTCTCTCCCCACTCCCATAATCATCAAAGATTGTTTCTTTTTGTGTGTAAACCTTTTCATGAATTTTTGTAATAGTGGTCTCATATAGTATTTGTCCTTTTGTGATTGATTGATTTCATTCAGCAAAATGCTCTCCTGATTCGTCCATGTTGTGAGATGTTTTGCAGATTCATCATTGTTCTTTATCGTTGAGTAGTATTCCATTGTGTGTAGGTACCATAGCTTGTTTATCCATTCATCAGTTGATGGACACTTATGTTCTTTCCATCTTTTTGCTATTGTGAATAATGCTACAATGAACATGGGTATGTACATGTCTATTTGTGTGATGGTTCTTATTTCTCTAAGATATATTCCTAGGAGTGGGATAGCTGGGTCATATGGTATTTCTATTTCTAGCTTTTTTTAAAAACCAAGTCCCATATCGTTTTCCAAAATGGTTGTACCGTTTTGCATTCCCACCAGCAATGCATAAGAGTTCCAATCTCCCTGCAGTCTCTCCAACATTTGTTACGCTCTGTTTCTTTTTTTTTTGATTTCTGCCAGTAATGTCGGGGTGAGATGGTACCTCATTGTAGTTTTGATTTGCATTTCTCTAATGGCTAGTGATCGCAAGCATTTCTTCATGTGTCTGTTAGCCTCCTGAGTGTCTTCTTTGGTGAAGTGTGTGTTCACATCCTTTGCCCATTTTTTAATTGGATTATTTGTCTTTTTGTTGTAGAAGTGTTGGATTTTCCTATAGATTTTAGAAATTAGACTTTTGTCAGATTTGTGATAGCCAAAATTTTTCTCCCAGTCTGTAGGTTCTTTTTTTACTCTTTTGTGAAGTCTTTTGATGAGCATAAGTGTTTAATTTTTAGAAGATACCAGTTATCTAGCTTATCTGCTGACATTTGTGTATTGTTAGTTATGGTTTGTATCCTATTTATGCTGTGTATTAGGGCCTCTAGAGTCAACCCTGTTTTTTTCTCCCATGATCTTTATAGTTTTTGTTTTTATATTTAGGTCTTTGATCTATTTTGAATTAGTTTTTGTGTGTGGTGTGAGGTATGGGTCTTCTTTCATTTTTTTGCAGATGGCCATCCAGTTTTGCCAGCATTATTCATTAAAAAGACTATCTTTTTTTTTTTTTATTGTACTTTAGATGAAGGTTTACAGAACAGTTTCTCATTAAACAGTCAGTACACATATTGTTTTATGCCATTGGTTAACAACCCCACGACATGTCAACACTCTGCCTTCTCAACCTTGGAGGACCTTTTTTTTTTTTTTGTGAAAATATACATAGCCAAAGATACACCATTTAAAAAATTCCTACAGGTACAATTCAGTGACATTGATTACATTCTTCCAGTTGTGCTGCTATTTTCACTATCCTTTTCCAAATTATTCTGTCACCATTATTTTCAACTCACTGCCTCCTAGGCTTCCCAGCAAACCTTTTGAGTTGCTGTTATCAATTTGATCTCACATAGATAATTTTTTTTGTACTTTAGATGAAGGTTTACAGAACAAATAGTTTCTCATTAAACAGTACACATATTGCCCTATGACAATGTTTAACAACCCTATGACATGTCAACACTGTCCTTTCTCAACCTTGGGTTCCCTATCACCAGCTTTCCTGTCCCCTCCTGCCTTCTAGTCCTTGTCCCTGGACTGCTGTGCCTCATTAGTCCCGTTTTGTTCTATGGGGATGTCCAATCCCCAGCTGAATGGTGAACCCTGGCAGTGATTTCACCCCTGGGCTAAAAGGTATCCAGGGGCCCTACTCTCAGGGTTTCTCTAGTCTCTTTCAGGCCAGTAAATCTGGTCTTTTTTGTGTGTTAGAATTTTGTTCTACATCCTTATCCAGCTCTGTCCAGGACCCTAAAAAGACTATCTTTTCCCCCATTTAACGGACTTTGGGCCTTTGCTGAAAATCAGGGGACTGTAGGTAGATGGCTTTACATCTGGGTTCTCAATTCTGTTCCATTGGTCAACGTATCTGTCGTTGTACCAGTACCAGGCTGTTTTGACTACCGTAGATGTATAGCAGGTTCTGAGGTCAGATAGTGCGAGTCTTCCTGCTTGATTCTCCTTCTTCAATAGTGCTTTACTTATCCAGGGTCTCTTTCTTTTCCATATAAAGTTAATGATTAGTTTTTCCATCTCTTTAAAGAATGCTGTTTGTACTTAGATCGGGATTGTATTGTATTTGTAGATTGCTTTGGGTAGAATTGACTTTTTCACAATATTGAGTCTATCCATGAGCATGGAATTATTTAAGTCTCTTGTTTTCTTGCAGTAGTGTTTTGTAGTTCCCTTTGTATAGGTGTTTTACATCCCTAACAAAACAACAACAACAACAACAAAATAAACCCATTGCCATCCATTCCGACTTACAGTGACCCTATAGGACAGAGTAGAACTGCGCCATAGGGTTTCCAAGGAGTGGCTGGTGGATTTGAACTGCTGACCTTTTGTTTAGCAGCCCAAAGCTTAACCACTGTGCCAACAGGGCTCCATTACATCTCTGGTTAGATTTATTCCTAAGTATTTTGTTTTCTTAGGGGCTGTTATAGATGGTATTGATTTGGTGATTTCCTTTTCATAGTTTTCTTTATTGGTGTATAGGAATCCAACTGAGTTTTGTATGTTGATCTTGTATCCTGCTACTCTCCTGAATCTTTCTATTAGTTACAGTAATTTTCTTGTGGAGTCCTTTGTGTTCGCTATGTATACTATCGTATTATCCACAGATAGGGACAGTTTTACTTCTTTCTTACCAATTTGGACACCCTTTGTTTCTTTTTCTTGCCTTATTGTTCTAACTAGGACTTCCAGCACAATGTTAAATAAGACTAGTGATAAAGAGCATCGTTGTTATGTTTCTGTTCTCAGGGGGAATGTTTTCAGCTTCTCTCCCTTAAGAATGATGTTGGCTGTTGGTTTTGCATAGACGCCCTTTGTTATGTTGAGGAATTTCCCTTCTATACCTATTTTATTGAGAGTTTTTATCAGGAATGTGTGTTGGACTTTATCAAATGTCTTTTCTGCGTTGATTCAGATGATCATGTGATTCTCTTCTCTTGTTTTATTTACGTGGTGGATTAATTTTATGTGGTGGATTAAGTTGGTTGATTTTCTAATGTTGAACCATCCTTGCATACCTGATATGAATCCCACTTGGTTGAGCTGTATTATTGTTTTTAACATGATGCTGAATTCTGTTGGCTAGAATTTTGTTGAGAATTTTTGCATCTATATTCCTGAGGGAGCCCTCGTGGCACAGTGGTTAAGAGCTTGGCTGCTAACCAGAAAGTTACAGTTTGCTTCTTGGAAACCCTATGGGGAAGTTCTCCTCTGTCTCATAGGGTCACTATGAGTCAGAATCTACTCAATGGCAACAGTTTTTTTTCTTTTCTTTTTAAAAAGTATATTCATGAGAGATAGTGGCCTATAATTTTCTTTTTTTGTGGTGCCTTTGTCTGGTTTTTGTATCAGGGTTATGCTGGCTTCATAGAATGAATTTGGAAGTGTCCCTTCCTTTTCTGCGTTCTGAAATAGTTTGAGTAATACTGGCGCAAGCTCTTCTCTGAATGTTTTGTAGAATTCTCCAGTGAAGCCGTTTGGGCCAGGACTTTTTTTTTGGTTGGGAGTTTTAAAAAAATTATTATTACCTTTTCAATCTCTTCTCTTTTTATAAATTTGTTCAGATTTTCGACCTCAGTTTGTGTTAGTTTAAGTAGGTAGTGTGTTTCTAGAAATTTGTCCATCTCCTCTAGGTTTTCAAATTTGTTGGAGTATAGTTTTTCATAGTTTCTGTTATGATCCTTTCTATTTCAGTTGGGTCTGTTATAATGTCCCCATTTAATTTCTTATTTGGGTTATTTGTGTTCTCTCCTATTTTATTTTGCTTTTTGTCAGTTTGGCCAATGGTTTGGCAATTTTTTTGATCCTTTCAAAAAACCAGCTTTTGGTTTTGTTGATTCTTTCTATTGTTTTTCTATTCTCTATTTCATTTATTTTTGCTCTGTATTATTATTTATTAGTATTATGTATTATTATTTCTTTCCTTCTGTTGGCTGTGGGCTTCTTTTGCTGTTCTCTTTCTTTTTGTTCAAGTTGTATAGCCAATGTTTTTATTTTGTCCCTTTCTTTTTTTGATGTGTGCATCTATTGCTATAAATTGGCCTCTGAGCACTGCCTTTGCTGTGTCCCAAAGGTTTTGGTATGATGTGTTTTCATTCTCATTTGATTCTGGGAATTTTTTATTCCATTTTTGATTTATCCTATTACTCCGTGGTTTTTAAGCAAGGTGTTATTCAGTTTCCATGTATTTGATTTTTTTCCTTGCTCTTCCTGTTATTAATTTCTATTTTTATGCCATTGTGATCAGAGAAGATGCTTTGTATTATCTCAGTGTTTTGGACTTTGTTGAGGGCTGCTTTGTGGTCTAAGATGTGGTGTATTCTGGAGAATCTTCCATGTGCATTGGAAAAGAATATATACTTTGCTGCTGTTGGATGAAGTGTTCTATATATGTCTATGAGGTCAAGTTGGTTGATTGTGGCCTTCGGATCTTGTCTTTGTTGAGTTTCTTTCTAGATGTTCTGTCCTTTACTGAAAAGGGTGTGTTAAAGTCTCCTACTACTATTGTAGAACTATCAACTTATCTTTTCAGTGCTGTTAGAGTTTGCTTTATGTATTTTGGAACCCTGTCACTGGGTTCATAGATATTTATTATTGTTATGTCCTCATGGTGGATTGTCCCTTTAATCATTATATAATCTCCTTCCTTGTTTTTAAGGTTGATTTTGTTTTAAATTCTATTTTATCTGAGATTAGTTTTGCCATTCCTGATCTGTTTTGGTTGCTCCTTGCTTTTATTTTTATTTTTCCATCCTTTCATTTTTAATATATTTGTGTCTTTGTTTCTAAGATGTGTCTCTTGTAGACAGCATATTGATGGGTCTTTTTTTTAATCCATTCTGTCACACTCTGTCTCTTTATGAGTGCCTTTAAATCATTTATGTTCAGTGTGATTGATAAGTGTGAGTTTTTTGCTGTCATTCTGTAATGCTTTTTTTTTTTTTTGTGGTGCTGATGTTTTCTTTGTTCCTTTTTCTTTCCTGTGCTGAATTTCTTTTGTTTGTGGATTTTTTTTTTCATTTCTGTAGATTTTGTGCTTACAGAAACCTTGTGTTTTTCTTCTTTGTTTTGATGGGTAGGTTTTGTTAACTTTCTTTGTGATTACCTTGAAATTTACCTCTATATTCCTAAGTTTAAACTTGTCTTTTATTACTTGATATCTCCTTGACTTCCTCTCAATTTGAAAGTTCTATACCTACATCATTTATTCTCTCTTTTATTGTTCTGACATTGCTGTCATTTTCAGGTTGATCTCTCTGTTTCCCTATTGTAAATCTTTTAGTTTTGGTTTATTCTTGAGAGTTCATTACCTAGGATGATGTCTCTTTGATGTTGTCTTGCATCCTAGATTCAGGTTGTTGTCTGATATTGTTGGTTCTCTAACTAAAGGACTTCTTTTAATAATTCTTGTAGATTTGTTTTAGTTTTTACATATTCCCTTAATTTCTGTTTATCTAAAAAACCAAACCCATTGCTGTTGCTTTGATTCTGACTCATAGTGACCCTATAGGACAGAGTAGAACTGCCCCATAGAGTTTCCAAGGATTGCCTGGTGGATTCAAGCTACCAACCTGTTTTTTGGTTAACAGCAGTAGCACTTAACCGCTATACCACCAGGGTTTTATCTGTAAATGTCCTAATTTAACCATCATACTTGAGCGAGAGCTATGCAGAATATATTATTCTTGGTTGACAATTTTTTTCTTTCAAGGTTTTATGTATATCATCCCACTGCCTTCTTGCCTGCATGGTTTCTGTAGAGTAATCAGAGCTTAGTCTTATTTTTATTTTATTTTTATGTGACTTTTCATTTTCCTTGAACTGCTCTCAGGATTCTTTCTTTGTCTTTGATTTTGATGAGTGTGATTATGATATGTCTTGGTGATCTTCTTCTGAGGTCTATCTTATATGGGGTTTGTTGAGCTTCTTGCATGGTCAGCTTTTCATCTTTCATAATATTAGGGAAGTTTCCTGTCAGCAAATCTTCAATGATCCTCTCTGTGTTTTCCATTTTCTCTACCTGTTCTGGAACTCTGATTATATGCAAAATTTTGCTTTTGATTGTATCCCACGTTGTTCTCAGGGTGTCTTAATTTTTCTTCATTCTTTTTCCTCAAACAAAGTGGTATCCAAGGATTTGTCTTTAATTTCACTGATCCTGTCTTCCACTTTTTCAAATTTGCTCCTAAATCCTTGTATTGCACTGTTCATTTCTGAAATATTGTTGTTTATCCTTTGGGTTTCTAATCACTGTTTTTGTATGATTTCCAGTTGTTTGCTTATTTTTACACTTTTTTCCTGTATTATTTTCCTGAATTCCTCCATTGCTTTGTCTTTGTATTCCCTGGTTTTGTTTGTATTTTCCATGATTTTGTCTATTTTCATTATTTTTGTCTGTTTTCTTTCACCTCTTGGAGAGTCCTGAATATTAGAGTTTTGAATTCCCTGTCAGGTAATTCCTGTGCTTTTTTTCCTACCAGAAGATCACCTCATGTTTTATTTTGGTCACTTTCTGGAGCAGTCTCGTCCTTTTTTTTGAAATATGTTTTGATATTGTCTGCTGTCTTTGGGACATTCAGAAATTATTTTCTCATTTATTGATTATAGATTTGTTTGTTTCATCCAGCTTTTTGGTTTTATTTCATTATGTCTTGGCAGGTGGGCTTGGCGTGCCTTGTTGCTTGCTTGTCCGTGGGCTAATAATTCTCACCACCTTGTCCAGGTGGGTCAGGGCAGTTGCTCAGCTATGGTGCAGCAGGGCAGGTCCAGCAGGGGGTGGGGAGGGGTAGGGATGGGTCATTTGCAGCATGTACTGGGGCCAGTGGGGCAGCCCCAGGGGCAGTGCAGGGTGGGGTCTGGTGGTCCACACTGGTGTTGCTCAGGGGTGGCACTTGGTGTGTGGTGATGATCGGCAGGATGGAAAGGAGAGGATGTGATTTGTAGAGCTAAGTGGGTGAGAGAAAGCAGAGAGAGAAACAGAAGCAAGAAAAAAAAAAAAAGCAAAATAAAATGAAGAAAAAAGTATATAAAATGACCGTGTGGTAGGATTTGGTGGGTGGGTGTGGGGCAGACATGGCAAGGCTCTGTGCTGATGGTTCTCTAGCTAAGTAGTGCTGCTCAGCCTATTGAGAAGGGCTGTGGGTTGCACACAGGGCTAGGTGAGCAGGAGAAAGGTGAGGAAGGAAGGGAAAGAGAGAGAAGAAAAAACGACCAAAGAAACAAAATAACAATAACCAAAAATAAGTATGGTACTGGGAGAGCTAGCTGTTGGGGCAGGGTGGAATTGGGGTGGCAGTGAGCTGATATCTCTCTTGCCATGTGGTGTGGCATGACCTGTCAGGGAGGAGCAGCAGCAGTGCAGGGCATAGATGGGAGGGAGAAGGAAAAGAGACAAGGGAAAAGATAAAGAAAAATAAAAAATATGACACTGAGGGAGCTGGCCTGCAGGGGCAGCGCAGACGGAGAGGCCATGTGCCAGAGGCTCTGTAGCCAAGTGGTATGCACAGCCCATTGGGCATGGGGGGCAGTGCATGTGGCTAGGTGAATTGGAGAAAGGAAAGGAAAGAAGGGAGAGAGAGAGAAGAAACAACAAAAAAAGAAAAAAAAAAAAAACCCCAAAAGCAAAACCAAACAAACAAAATGGTGCTGAGGGAGCCTGCTGGTTGGGGGGGTGTGGACCTGGAGAGGCTGTGTGATGGTGGCTTTCTAGCAGAGTTGTGTGGCACAGCCCATCAAGAAGGGTCAGGGAAGGCACATGGGGCTAGCTGGGCTAGAGAAAGGAAAGAAAGGAAGGGAGAGAGAGATAAGAAACCCAAACAAACAAAATGGTGCTGAGGGAGCTTACTGGTGGGGTGACACAGACCTGAGGAGGCTGTGTGCTGGTGGCTTTCTAGCCGAGTGGTGTGGCATATCTCACCAAAAAGAGGCAGGGACAGCACGCATGGCTAGCTGAGTAGGAGAAATGACAGGAAGGGATTGAGAGGGAAGAAACAAAAAGAAAGCAAAAAAAAAGAACAAAAAAGGTTAGTACTGAAGGAGCTGGCCAGTGTGAGCTGGGTGGACTTGGGTGGCAGTGATCTGGTATCGCTCTGCCTGAGGGATCGTGGCCCACTGGAAAGTGGTGGAGGCCACGTAGAGGGAACAAGAGTGGGGGGTGGGAAAGCATGTATCTCTGGTTATCAGGTGCTCTGTGTCCTGTAGGGAGCTCTGTGAAGTTGCCTTCCTATATTCCCTGTTCACCGTTCTTGGAGTCCAAGATGGTGAATCGGGTATGTTAGCTTGTTGCGGACCTCCACCCCATAGCTCTCCTCGCTTTCTGTTCTCTATCAGTTTCTTATTCCATTGGGTGCTTGGATGAGTTATTTATCCCTTCATTTGATGCTTAGGGTTCCAGGATTGATGTTTGTATCTGTTTTAATCAGTTTTACAGGTCTTTGCTGTAAAGGGATGGCATGATTCTTCTGTTTATAGTGCCATGTTGGCTCTGCCTCAAATTTTTTTTTATTATACAGATATTGCATATATTCATTGTAGAAAGTGTTGTCAATCAGAAAAACAATATTAATTACTTCTCAATCCCACTACCCATAATATTTTGGCATAAATCCTTTCATTGATATATATGTAATCACACACACACAATACACACACACATATATGCACACACTAATACTTTTTACTTAATAGATTCGTAGGAATATTTTTATGGGTGCTTAATATTTTGATAATCTAATGAATGACAGTTAGGCTTTATTAAGTCTTCATTATTTGTTGCCCACCATGCTAACCAGTTACATATATTATCTAATTAATTTTAATGGTGTTTTATGTATGCACGTACGTATTTATTTATACTTTGGTGATGGATGCACATGGTTAAAATTTTAATAGTGAAAAGCAAGTTTGTCTCTGAATCGTAATTCCTCAACCACTGTTATCCATTTCTTTTCATCCTTCCAGACTACTTAGTTACAATCTCTAATCATCACCACAATGGTATAAAAACCAAACCCCTTGCTGTCAAGTCGATTTTGACTCATAGCAACCCTATAGGACAGAGTAGAACTGCCCCATAGACTTTCCAAGGCTGTAATCTTTATGGAAGCAGATTGCCACATCTCTCTCCCATGGAGCAGCTGGTGGGTTCAAACCGCTGACCTTTCAATTAGCAGACAAGTACTTAACCACTCCCCACCAGCGCTCCTGCAATGCTATGAGGAATATATCATTTTCACTGCCATCTCATAGAAAGGAAAACTGGTGCATAAGTGGATTCTTATTTGATTGCCCAGTGCCTTCCAGCCAGTTAATGATGGAGCTGAGTCTTGAACCAGTTTTGCTGAGTCCAGAGCCCATAGCCTTAGCCATTAGATACCCTGCCTTTCCCACCTTTATACCTTGTTTGCTCTCAAGGAGGGTCCAGTGATGGCCATCCAGGAACACTTTTCAGTGGTAGTCACTGGACAAAAATTTCTGTGCCTTTCTCAGCTCCCCTCTATCCGTAGTGCCCTGTGGCCACTCACTGATGAGGACTTGGCTGGCAGTGTTGGATTTGCAAGAAATATAACAGCCCAGGAATTGAGGAATTAGTGTCTGATTAAGGCCCACTCCTCACCAAAAAAAACCAAACCTGTTGCCGTCGAGTTGATTCCGACTCATAGCGACCTCAAATCACCTATTATTTATGTCCTTTTCTTCTGTTATCTGGTTTCAGAATCTGTGAACCCATGAGAACATTAATGTCCTTTGTTTCCACAAATAATCTCATGTTGGTGACGTTTAAGTCTCCTTATATACAGAGGCTATCAGGAATCCGCGGATATTTTGAGATCATTCCAGAACAAAGTAAGTGTCCCCCAATTTAAAAAAGCCACCTTCAGAAATATTTGTTATGATCCTCTAGTCTTATCTTTCCTGATACTGTGCTGTAATACTAGTTGTGTTAGTCAGAGGCCCTGATCAGGGTCCAGTCAGAGGAGAGAGATCATACTTGTTGTTTCAGCAGAGAATTTAACGTAAATAACTGTTAACAGCATAAAGTTGTTAAGGAAGTAACTCAAAAGTCCAAAAGAGAACTGTAAGGGTATCTGGGAAGTGGAAAATGGAGGAAGCAGCTATCACTCCCAGGGCTGGGGGAACAAAGGGAAGAGATTGAAATTATTAACATTTTGAGCTTGTTGGATGGGTTCTGTGGAGTGAAACACAGGCCTCTGAGGAGGGGTTGCTGCTCGGCTGGTGCTGGCATATCAGAGTTCAGAGGCAGGCACTCACAGATCTGGGACCCGGACCTTTGAGGATGGTATGCCAGACAGCTAAGGCTAGTATCTTTGCCGTCCAGTTGATTCTGATTCATGGCAACACCATGTGTGTCAGAGTAGAACTGTGCTCCACATAGTTTTCAATGGCTGATTTTTTAGAAGTAGATAGCCAGGCATTCTGGGTGTACTCAAACCACCAACGTTTCCATTAGCAGTCCAGCTCATTAACCATTTGCACCACCCAGGCACTATGGTATCTTTAAGGTAGGTGAAATAAAGTGAAAGTTGGAAAAACTGCTATAAGAGCCAGCTCTGCTGAAGGAGGGAAGTGCAGCTGCAAGGTGAAGAAGTGTTGCTGGGTTGATGATCACAGGAATAGGAGACAGACAAGAAGCATTCTCCCTCTTCCAGCCTTCTGGTCTCCCTTTAAACCCACACCTCATAGCAACCCTATAGGATGGAGTAGAACTGCCCCATAAAGTTTCTAAGGCTGTAATCTCTACAGAAGCAGGCTGCCATATCTTTCTCCTGCTTAACCACTGTGCCACCAGGGCTTCTAACCTCCCTTTAGCGCTCCTATTGACAGAGCCTAACAGGAAGACAGGGGAGAAAAGGAGAAATGTGGTTTGCAGCATCACAGAGCCGAGTAGAGAAGGTTGGGCTTGGAGCTGAGAGACAATAGCTGAGAGACAATAGGCACACTACACTGTCTTTCCTGGATTCTCATTCATGAATGTGAGTGCTACCCTGGAAAGGTCTTGGTGAAGAAAGGCACTATAGTCTTTGGCACTGTGTTTTTCAAAAGTTTCCTGTAATATGTTACAAGTAGGGAATAAGCAAAATCCAGGGGATTAAATGCTTTTTTCCAGGTCAGACAGGGAGCAAAAAGGAACTTTCCTTTCACTCTTCTCTTTTTGAGTCACCTTGATAAAGTAAAACAACACAACACAAAACAAACCAGAAAGAGTTTTCACTGAGACTCTGGTCTTTTTGTAATGTTTGTTGCCTTTTGACTGGTCAAGTCTTATAGGTCGTATCTTGGGAACTTGTTAATGAGCCTCAACAAAGCCAAAGGAGTCAGGATGGGAGATGGAGTGAGAAGGGAAGAGGATTTGGCTTAAGTAGACGGTGACAGCTCTAGGTTCATCTACATTTTAGGGCACCGGCTTAGTTGCTTAGGTTTTCTCCTTCAGATTATTAGAAAACCAAATAAAAAATTGATTATTTATTGAAAAAATTGAACTAGATATCTGGGGCTGCTGGGTAGTAAATATCTCTAACTCAACAAGTTAAAATATGACTATCTCAGACATATTGTCATAGAGTCTGTCCACTTATTCAACAAATATTTACTGAGCATCTACTATATCCAAGGTCTTGGGGAAATAGCAGTAAACAAAATTGACAAAAATCAATCTTCTCAAGGAATTCACATTCTAGCAGAATGATGACCATATTTATATGTCTTTTTTAGACAGAACAGCATGCTGTGTATACTGGGCACATTTCTTCTGCAACAAATATACACTTATTTGAATAACACAAGCTGAGAGGTTTTTTAAATTTTAAATTATTTTTTTAAAGAAAGGAATAACATCCTACAGATATTTTTGCTGAAATATATGGTTTGAAAATAAGTCTAAAATCTGAAAAGAAGGCTTTTTAGCTATACATCTGTAGAGTGCTTATCTTATTACCTAGGTCTGCTGTAAAAAATACTACTAGTGGGTGGCTTTACAGAACCAAAATTTACCTTCTCACAGTTTTGGAGGCTAGAAGTCCAAATCAGGGCATTGGCAGTAGTGGAAGTTCCTTCTTGTCTGTAGTCCTTGACATTCCTCTGCTTTCCTTGTCTTGCAGATGGTTCCCCCCCTCTGTGTGTGTCTGCCTATTCTGTTATTTTTATAAGGCACCCCTCAGAAGGGATTAGGTCTAGGACCCACTCTCCTCCTGTATGACCTCATTAACATGGCAAAACAAACCCTATTTCCAAACAGGGTCATATTGACAGGTACAGGGGTTAAGACTTCAACATATATTTTGGGGCAACGCACTGCAATCCATAACAGTGCTATTTTTTCTTTAAAAGAAATTAAAGTCCAAAAGATCCATAAGCATATTGTTCAAGGAATTGTACATTTGTAGCTGAAGATGTGTATGTAGTATATTTGCCATCATCTCACAACTGTGAATCACGTGTGTTACTGGATGTTTTTTTCAGAATGTGAAAACATGGTGTTGGTCAAAGAAATCACTGGCTTTGAAGGGAAAATTTCAAGTCCATATTACCCAAGTCACTATCCTCCGAAATGCAAGTGTACCTGGAAATTTCAGGTAGCTGAGTCTTGCCTGTATCTTAGAAAAACATTATCTTATTCTTAGTAGCAGTATATTTTTGAATTTAATTATCTTTACTTTTTAAATTACCAAAAGAACATTAGTTAATTTTATAAAATTTAAACCTTATTGAAATAACGTTTCAATAAGGTATTGAAATTTATTACCTAGAACATTAAATTTCCCTATAATTTCAACCCTCTTCCCACAAATCAACTGCTGTTAGCAGAGTGAAGCTCATTTTTCCAATTTATTATTTTATTTTGTATTAAAAATGCAAAGACACTGTTTCAGAGATCATATAATTTATCACTTTATTATGATAGAGCTTAATCACCAATTTTATTACTTCCTCGTTATGATAATAGGAATAATAAAGAACTAGTAAATTAGATTGTTGTGTTTAGCTGCCACCGAGTTGATTCAGACTCATAGCGACCCCATATGACAGAGTAGAACTGTCCCGTAGGGTTTCCTAGGCTGTAATCTTTACAGAGGCAGATTGCCAGGTCTTTTTGCCTTCAGAGTGGGTTCCAACCTCCAACTTTTTGGTTAGCAGCCGAGCACTTAACAATTGTACCACTAGGGCTCCTTATAAATTGGATTAGGCAATATATATTTCGTTTGTATAAGCAAACCAGAGTGAAGATTTATATAAATACCTACTGCTCCTTCTGGTGCTAATTAGGGCTTCCATGCTTTTTTTTTTTCTTTGTAATCTTAGAATGAAGACTATTTTTCTGACTGTACTATAACATGGAGATAGGATAAGATGTCACCTTTGTTCTTTAGCATATCTGTATAAAATCATTATTATGTTGTATAGAAATCAGGCATAAGGGAAAGCAGTATATAGTTTGCATTCATTCAACATGTAATTGTTGAATGCTCGCCATGTGCCAGGCACTATTCCAGATACTGGGGATCCATGAGATCAGACCAAAAAAAAAAAAAAAAAAAAAAAAAAAAAAACCCTGCTCTCATGGAGCAGGGGAGACAGGTGACAAACAAGTAACTAAAAAATATGTAGCATGTCACACGGTGATGCTGTGTAAGCTTTCACCTAAAATACAATAAACTATTTTTAAAAAAGTTAATGGAAGACTCATGCAACTGAAGTTTACACAGCAAATTCGGTTCCCATTTAACAATTTGTATACAAATTGTTCCTTGACATTGGTAACAATTTTCCCAATGTGTCAGCATTCTCATCATTTCCATTCTGTTTGCTCTGTTTCCATTGATCTAGCTTCCCTGCCCCTCCTTGCTTTCTCATCTTTGCTTTTGGGTAAATGTTGACCGTTTGGTCTCCTATAGTTAATTGTTGAAGGCAGCACATTCCTCACAGTGATATTGTTTATTTTATAAGCCAAATCTATTATTTGGCTAAACGGAGACCTCTAGGAGTGTCTTCAGTTCCAAGTTAAAAGGGCATTTTAGGGTGATAGTTTTGGGGTTCCCCTAGCCTCTATCTCACTGCCAACTTCTTAAAACAGCAGAAATTCAGGGCCTCAGGTGACTGGTGAGTCTAAGGGTGGAAATGAGAAGAGAAGCTAAAAGAAAGATTGAGGAAAATAGAGGGAAAAACATAAAATCTCTGTCTTTTCAATCTGTCCAAAAAGCAGATTTATTTTATTGAGTTAATATGATATTCAGAACAAGAAGGACATGATTTCCAAAAGCTTGGTCAAGTGTTTGAAATTTGTTGGAAATTAAAAAAAAAAAAAGTTAATTCCATGATAACCCATGTAGACTTAAAACGGAAATCTTAAATATTGCCATGATTAAATTTTAGTCAGATAAATGAATATTGGATCACTTTCTATTTCGCTAGGGGTTGAGGGTTAGAAATTCTAAAGAGGAAGAAGGCTACATAAGGAAAACAGCTCCCATTGTGGGGAGCAGAGGTTGGGAATGGGGAGACAGGAAGTACTGGAGACAAAGCTGGCAGGTGACGGCCCTTCTTGGAGGGAGAGTTTGTCCTCCTCAGTGAGGACATTCTCTGAGAGCTTTGAGCACTGTGAGAGTATGCTTCCGCAATTGGAAATCAGTGTAAACCAATCATTTGTCATCTGTAAAATAGCCTTGAATTTATTAAAAACAATAAAGACTTAGATGACTTAAGTAACAAAACTATTTGCTCAAGTCAGGATAAAACTTTTTTTACACGTATTTGATTCCTATCTTCCTCAATCCTTCTTAGTCCCTGGTCTTGTTTCCACATTTACCAATGAGCAGTTAATCCCCTTTGCAAACTCACTTTCAACTGAGTTTTTAAGGTCTTATTTATCTGAGAAGGATTAACTCTTGCTCAAGCTTAAAGTCCATCTGATTTCTTCACCCAAGTTCTCTTACCTATTCAACAAATGCTTATTAAAGTTTATGGGGTGCCAGGCACTGTAAGGACTCACAGGTATATGTGCTACATAGGCAGCCCTCCTTTTGTTTGATCTCTTCTGATCAGACCTATGGGTGACTCAGTAACTGTCTTCAGGGATTTGAACTGCTGACCTTTGGCTTAGCAGCCGAGCTGTTAAGCACTATTTCACCAGGGCTCTGCCTTCAGGGATACACAGGTATAATACAAGAGGATGCTGATTCATTTCTCCTTTATCTAAAGAATCTGAGTAATGCTTTAAATAAAACATGTCGTTATTTTCATTGAAGTAGGAAAATACAGTCATTAACAACTGGACGTTTTCAAAGTCAACTCATTTAACAGGAGGAAACTGAAACCCATAGATAATCTGATGTGTCTAACATCACTCAGGCTAGCCTGGGGCCTTACAGCTGCTCCCCAAGCACCAGGCTGCCCACTCTGCTCTCCAGAGGAAGTGGTCTACCCCATCAAGTGCCATAGGGCACAAGGGGTCAAACACCCTTAAAACAATGGACAAGTTCTGAGTGAACCAAGAAGTCTTACATGAAAGTTGTCCTTTGATTGAAGCATTTTTCTGACTTAATGTTTGTCTTTCACAGACTCCCCTATCGGCTTTTGGCATAGCCCTGAAATTCCATAACTATTCAATAACTAAGAAGAGTTTGAAAGGCTGTGACCATGGATGGTGGGAAATTAATGAACACATGTAAGTGGTTTCCATATATGAGGAGTCTGATGAAAGGCCTTCCCCAGAGGTTCACAGCCTGGATTCTTTGTCCCCAAAGACTCAGCACTTTGATATTTACTATTTACAGTTGAGGAAGCTGAGGGTCACAGGAGTTAAGTAACTTCCTGAAAGTTACTCAGCTAGCAAGTGATTGATCCAGTCCCTGCTCCGACACTGCTCTATGCTGTTGGGATATGGATGTGTACATTCTACACTTTACAAAATAAGTAAAGTATTTCAAATCATGGAGCCGTGGGGGAAAATAGTAAATAGGGATACTAGTAATGCAAAAGTTAGAAGCCATTAGCCAATTCTATGCAGCAGAAAACCAAAACCAAATCAAATCAAACCAGTTACCAGTGAGTTGATTCTGACTCATGGCAACCCCATGTATCGCAGAGTAGACCAGTGCTCATTAAAGTTTTCAGGCTTTAAACTTTCAGAAGCAGATCACCAGTTCTTTCTTCTGACGTGCCTTGGATAGTGGATAGGTGGGGTCGAACCACCATCCATTTGGTTTGCAGCCAAGCCTTAACTGTTTGCACCACCTAGGGACAGCTCTGTGTAGTAGAGAGAGGCCCAATTGGCTTGGTTGGATCCCCAACCTGGGACATGAGTTGAGGCTGATCAGAAAGAGACAGAGAAATCTACGTGTCTGGGCTTCCAGAATCGACCTAACAGGTCCTCACTCTCACTCTTACATTATTTCCTAGTTGTTGTTATTTATTTGCTCTCAAAGCTTATTTTGGTTGTCTAGTGCTGCCATAACAGAAATACCACAAGTGGATGGCTTTAACAAAGAGAAATTTATTCTCTCACAGTCTAGTAGGCTACAAGTCCAAATTCAGGGCGTCAGCTCCAGGGGGAAGGCTTTTTCTCTCCATCCACTCTGGAGGAAGGTCCTTTTCATCAATCTTCCTTTGGTCAAGGAACTTTTCAGTGCAGAAACCTCTGGTCCAAAGGATGCGCTCTGCTCCTGGTGCTGCATTCTCGGTGGTATGACGTCCCCAAACATCTCTGCTCCCTTCTCTGTTTTATATTTCAAAAGAGATTGGCTTAAGACACTATCTGATCTTGTGGATCTCATCAATATAACTGCCACTCTAATCCATCTTACTACATACTAGTCCATCTTATTACATAGTGATAGGATTTATAACACATAGGGAAATCACTTCAGATGACAAAATGGTAGACAATCATACAATACTGGGAATCATGACCTAGCCAAGTTGGCAAATATTTTTGGGAGACACAATTCAATCCATCACAAAGCTATAATAGATACTTTATCCTACAATAGAGGATGCTCTGCCTTGGTAGCAGAATAGTCTATTGGTTCAATTTTGAATAAGAATCCTTGTGAGATTAAAGGATCTGCCTGCTAATTCTTTGTTCATTGCTATTCCACGAATGAGACCTTTCCTTTCTAAATGATTTTCCAGAACAATCTCCTTTCAGTTCCTTTAGATATTTAGATGATTCTGTCTTCATTGGAAACCCTGGTGGTGTAGTGGTTAAGAGCTACGGCTTTCGAATCCACCAGGTGCTCCTTAGAAAAAGTATGGGGCAGTTCTACTCTGTCCTATAGGCTAACTATGAATTGGAATCGACTCTATGGCAATGGGTTTTTTTTGGTTTTGTCTTCATTGGAATAGGCCTTATCTTATTGAAAGGCATTCTTGGATCCATTATTAAGATATAACTCAGGACGACACTTATCTTTTCTGGAGTACTTTTGAATCAAGGGTCAGAAGCATTTTTTCTGATGTTGTTGTCATTTACAGATTAAACTCTCTGGTTCCCTGTTGTGAATCTCTTAGTTTTGATTAATCCTTGAAAGTTCATTACCTAGGTTGGTTTCTGCCTGATGTGGTCTTGCATCCTAGAGTCATGTTGTCGTTTGATGTTTTTTGTTCCCTAACTGAAGGACTCCCTTTAATAATTCTTGTAAGTTTGGTTTGGTTTTTTACATATTTCTTAATTTCTGTTTATCTGGAAATGTCTTAATTTCACCCTTATATTTAAGTAAGTGTTTTGCAGGATCTATTACTCTTGGTTGGAAATTTTTTTCTTTCAATATTTTCTATATGTCATCCTATTGTATTTTTGCCTGCATGGTTTCTACCAAGTAATCAAGCTTAGGCTTATCGTTTCCCCTCTGTATGTGACATTTTGTTTTTCTTGAGATGCTCTCAGGATTCTTTCTTTGTCTTTGGTTTTAGCAATTGTGATTATGATATGCCTTGGTGATTTTCTTTTGGGCTTTATCTTATATGGGGTTCATTGTTCATTGAACAATCGGTAATTTCTTCATTTATTGATTGTAGATTTGTTTGGATGGTCAGCATTTCATCTTTCATATTAGGGAAGTTTTCTGTCAGCAATTCTTCAATGATCCTCTCTGTGTTTTCCATTTTCTCCCCCATTCTGGAACTCTGATCATGCGCAGATTTTTGCTTTTGATTGTATTCCACATCATTCTCAGAGTTTCTTCACTTTTCTTCATTCTTTTCTCTGATTTTTCCTCAAACAAAGTGGTATCCATATATTTGTCTTCAATTTCGCTGATCCTGTGTTCCATTGTTTCAAACCTGCTCTTCAAACCTTCTTTGACACTGTCCACTTCTGAAATCTTGTTGTTTGTCTTTTGGATTTCTAATTGCTGTTTTTGTATGATTTCTAATTGTGAATTTATTTTGACATTTTGTTCCTGTATTATTTTTCTGAATTCTTCCATTGTTTTGTCTATCTTTTCCATGATTTTGTCTGTTGTTTCCTCATTTTTGTCTACTTTATCCTTCAACTCTTGGATAGCTCTGAATATTAGAGATTTGAATTCCCTATCAGGTAGTTGCAGTGTCTTTTCTTCTACTGGAAGGTCATCTAGTGTTTTATCTTGTAAGCCTATTGGAACCATCCTGTCCTTTTTAAAATACTTTTTGGTATTGTCTGCTGTTTTCAGAACAATCAGTAATTATTTTCTTCATTTATCAATTGTAGATTTGTTTGTTTCATACTGCTTTTTTGTTTTATTTGGTTATGTCTGAGCAGGCAGCCTGGGCGTTCTTTGTTGTTTGCTCTTATGTAGGCAGGATGCTTCTCACCACCTAGTCCAATGGACAAGGCCAGTTTCTCAGCTATGGTGCAGCAGAGCACATCCAGTGGAAGGGGAGGGAGTGGTCTATGTCACTGTAGCATGAACTGGGGCCAACAAGGTGGGTCCAAGGGTCAGTGCAGGGTAGGTTCCAGCATACCATGACTGTGCTGCTCAATCATGTGATGCTCAGCACACAATGTAGATAGCAAGAGGGAGGAGGGAGATTGTTAAGTGTGGAGCTAAGTGGGTGTGAGGAAGAAGAGAAGGAGGAGAGAGGAACAGGAGCTAAAAAAAAAATGATGAGGTAGCCTGCTGTTGGAATGGTGCCCACCTGGGAAGCTTTGTGCCAGTGGCTTTTTACCCAGGCAGTGAGGCACAGCCCATCAAGAAGGGACAGATTTGGCACATGAAGCTAGGTTGGCAGGAGAAAGGAAAGGAAGCATGGAAGAGAGAGATAAGAAACTAGATTTTAAAAAAAAAGGAGAGAGAAAGGCACATGCGGCTAGGTGTTTGGGAGAAAGAAAAGGAAGGAATGTAGAGAGAGACAAGAAACCATGAAAAAAAAAAAATCCAGGTGGTTTGGAGGAAGGAGGGTAGAGAGAGACAAGAAACTGAGAAAAAAAAGAAGAAAGAAAAAAATGCCCCAAGTGAGCCCACTGGAAGTGGGTCCCCAGATGAGTGGCACTACACAGCCCATCTAGAAGGAGGAGAGATGCACACAGCTCCAGGTTTTCAGGATACGGGTAAGGAAGGAAGTAGAGAGAGACAAAAAATTGAGAAATAAAGAAGAAAGAAAGAAAAGAAAAATAAAAAAAACACCCCAAGGGAGCCCACTGGAAGCAGGTCCCCAGCCAAGTGGCATTGCACAGCCCTTCAAGAAGAAGTGGAGATGGCACATGGAGTCAAGTGTTCAGGAAAAGGGTAAGAAAGGAAGGTAAAGAGAGATAAGAAACCAAGAAAAGAAGAGAGAAAAAAAAATGCCGAAGGGAGTCCACTGGTGTGGTGGTGTGAACTGGGAAAGTGGCTCCCCAGCCTCATGGCACTGCACAGCCCATCTAGAAGGAGCAAAGATGACACACACAGTGCCAGGTGTTCAGGAGAAAAGAAAGGAAGTATGGTAGAGAGATACAAGAAATCAAGAAAAAAAAAAAAATCTCCAAGGGAGCCCACTGGCTTGGAGGCTCGGACAAGGGAAGTGGTTCCCCAGCTGAGTGACACTTCACAGCCTGTCAAAAAGGAGCGGAGATGGCACACCAAGCCAGGTGTTTGAGAGAAAGGAAGCTAAGGAGGTGAGAGAGAGAAGAAACCAAAGGAGGCTGAAAAAAGCAAAAAAGCAACAAAAAAAATGTTACTGAAGGAGCCGGCTGGTGTGGGGGTGGGGGCTGAATCCAAGCAGTAAGAAGCCAGTGCCTCCCCAGCCTAGCAACCACTGCCCACCAGGAAGTGGTGGAGGCCGAGCAAAGGGAAGAAGGGTGGGGGGTGGGAGAGTGTGTTTCGCTAGTTACCAGGTGCTCTGTCTCCTGCTGGGAGCTCCTTGAAGCTACCTTCCTGTATTCCCTGTCTGATGTTCTTGGTGGCTGAGGAGTCCAAGATGGTGAATCTGTGCTGCATTGGCTGATAGGGGACCTGCACTATGTATCTCTCCTGACTCTCTGTCCTCTGTCAGTTTCTTATTCCATTCGGTGTTTGGTTGAGTTCTTTATCTCTTCATTTGACGCTTTGGGTTCCAGGATTGACATTGGTCTCTGTTTTACTTAGTTTTTCGGGTCTTTGCTGTGAAGGGGTGGTGTGGTGCTTCTGTCTGTAGAGCCAAGTTGGCTCCACCTTCTGATATTTTTTTCCTTAGCCCTCCTAGTGGGAGAGAAATGGTATCAAAACCAAAACAAGATGCCATTTTGGTTTTGATTTGCATCTCTCATGACTAATGATGCTGAGCATCTTTTCATGTATTTGGTGGCCATTTGAATGTCCTACTTGGTGAAATGTCTATTCAAGTCTTTTGCCTATTTTATGATTGGGTTATTTGTCTTTTTATTGTTAAGTTGTTGAAGTTTTAGATATATTTTGGTTATTAAAGTCTTGTCCCATATATGACTTCCAAAGATATTCTCCCAGTTGGCATCTTGTTTATTCACTTTTTTAGTAAAACTTGTTTTTGCGTTATTATTATTATTTTTATCGTGCTTTAGGTGAAATTTTACAGCTTAAGTTAATTTCATACAAAAATTTATACACATATTGTTTTCTGACATTAGTTTCAATCCCCACAATGTGACACACACTCCTCCTTTCCACTCCTGGCTCCCTGTGTCCATTCAACCAGTTCCTGTCCCCTCCTGCTTTCTCATCCTGCCTCCGAACAGGAGCCGTCCATTTGGTCTCCTTTATTTGACTGAACTAAGAAGCATACTTCTCACTTGTATTATATATTTTTTATAGTCTTTGTCTGAAGAGTAGGCTTTGGGAATGGTTTTAGTTCTGGGTTAACAGACCGTCTGAGGACCATAGTTTCAGGGGTTCCTACAGTCTCTGTCAGATCAAAAAGTCTGGTCTTTTTACATGAATTTGCATTCTGCTCCACACTTTTCTCCTGTTCAGTCCAGGACTCTCTGTTGTGTCCCCTGTTAGGGTTTTCATTGGTGATAGCCAGACACTATCTATTTCTGGTCTCAGTCTGGTGGAATCTCTGGTTCATGTGGACATTTAGACTCTTGGGCTAATATGTTCCTTGTGTCTTTGGTTTTCTTCATTCTCCTTTGCTCCTAGTTGGATGGGACCAAATGATGCATCTTACATGGCCGCTTGCAAACTTTTAAGACCCCAGATGCCACTTACCAAAGTAGGATGCAGAATATATTCTTTTTTTTTTTTTAGTTGTACTTCAGGTGAAGGCTTACAGAGCAAACAGTTTCTCACGAAACAGTAGTACACATGTTGTTTTATGACATTGGTTAACAACCCCACAACATATCAACCCTCTAACTTCTCAACTTTTTTTTGGTGAAAATACACATAGCCAAAGATATACCATTTCAAAAATTTCTACATGCACAGTTCAGTGACATTGACTATGCTCTTCCAATTGTGCTGTTATTCTCACTTAAGATGAAGGATTACAGAACAAAATTGTTTCTCATTTAACAGTTACTACAAATGTTGCCCTATGACAATGGTTAACAATCTCACAACACATCAACAATATCCTTACTCAACCTTGGGTTCCCTATCACCAGCTTCCTTGTCTTGTTCTGCCTTCTGGCCCTTGTCACTGGACCCCTGCACCTCGTTAGTCTCATTTGGTTTTACGGGGCTCTCCACTCCCAGGCTGAACAGTGAACCTCGGAGATAACTTCACCGCTGAACTAAAAGGGTGTCTCTGGGCCATACTCTCGGGGTTGCTCCAGTTTCCTTTAGGCCAGTAAATCTGGTCTTTTTTTTTTTTTTTTTTTGTAAGATAGAATTATGCTCTACATCCTTCTCCAGCTCTGTCCAGAACCCTCTGTTGTGATCCTGGTCAGAGCATTCAGTGGTGGTAGCCGGGTACCATCTAGCTGTACTGGACTCAGTCCGGTGGATGCCTTGGTAGATGTGGACCATTAGTCCTTCAGACTGATCTTTTCCTTGTATCCTGTTCTCTTCATTCTCCCTTGCTCCCGAAGGGATGAGACCAGTGGAATATCTTAGATGGCCGCTCACAGGCTTTTAAGACCCCAGACACTACTCACCAAGGTAGAATGTAGAACATTGCCTTTATAAGCTGTATCATGCCAATTGAGCTAGATGTTCCCCGAGACCATGGTCCCCACAGCCCTCCGCCCAGCAATTCAGTCCCTCAGGGAGTTTGGATGTGTCTATGGGGCTTCCATGACCTTTCCTTGTACAAGTTGTGCTACTTTGCCCTGTATTGTGTACTGTCTCACCCTTCACCCAAGATACCACTTATCTATTGCCTATTTAGTGTTTCCCCCCAACCCTCCCATCCCTGGTAACCAATAAAGATTGTTACATTTTGTGTGAGAACTTTTTCATGGGTTTTTACAATAGAGGTCTCATACATTATTTGTCCTTTTGTGATTGACTTATTTCACTCAGCATAATGTCCTCCAGTTTTATCCATGTTATGAGATGCTTCACAGATTCATTGTTGTTCTTTCTCGTTGCATAGTACTCCATTGTGTGTATGTACCATAGTTTGTTTATCCATTCATCTGTTGATGGGCATCTAGGCTGTTTCCATCGTTTTGCTATTGTAAACAATGCTGCCATGAACATAGGTGTGCATATGTCTATTCGAGTGACGACTCTTATTTCTCTAGGATATATTCCTAGGAGTGGGATTGCTGGATCGAATGGTATGTCTATGTCTAGCTTTCTGAGAAAGTGCCATATCATTTTCCAAAATGGTTGTATCATTTTGCATTCCCACCAGCAATGCACAAGAGTTCCCATCTCCCCGCAGCCCCTCCAACATTTGTTATTTCCAGTGTTTTTGATTCGTGCCAGTAATGCCTGGGTGAGATGGTATCTCATTGTGGTTTTAATTTGCATTTCTCTAATGGCTAGTGATCGGGAGCATTTCCTCATGTGTCTGTTGGCCATTTGAATGTCTTCTTTGGTGAAGTGTCTGTTCATTTCCTTTGCCCATTTTTTAATAGGATTATTTGTCTTTTTGTTGGAGAGGTGTTGGATTTTCTTGTAGATTATGGAGATTAGACCTTTGTCTGACTTGTACTGTCCAAAAACTTTTTCCCATTCTGTAGGTTCTCTTTTTACTCTTTTGGTGAAGTCTTTTGAAGAGCATAGGTGTTTGATTTTTAGAAGATCCCGGTTATCTAGCTTATCTGTTGGGGTTTGTGCATTGATGGTTATGGTTCGTATCCTGTTAATGCTGTGTATTAAGCCCTGAAGTGTTGGTGCTATTTTTTCTTCTATAAACTTTATAGTTTTAGGCTTTATATTCAGGTCTTTGATCCATTTTGAAGTAGTTTTTGTATACGGTGTGCGGTATGGGCCCTGTTTCATTTTTTTGCAGATGGATATCCAGTTTTGCCAGCACCATTTGTTAAAAAGACTGTCTTTTCCCCATTTGATGGACTTTGGGCCCTTGTCGAAGATCAGGTGACCGTAGGTGGATGGATTTACATCTGGGTTCTCAACTCTGTTCCATTGGTCAATGTATCTGTCGTTGTACCAGTACCAGGCTGTTTTGACTACCGTAGCAGTATAGTAGGTTCTGAGGTCAGGTAGTGTGAGTCCTCCAACTTCATTCTTCTTCTTCAGTAGTGCTTTACTTATTCGGGGCTTCTTCCCTTTCCATATAAAGTTAATGATTAGTTTTTCCATCTCTTTGAAGAATGTTGTTGGTATTTGGATCGGGATTGCATTGTATTTGTAAATTGCTTTGGGTAGAATTGTCAGTTTCACAATGTTGAGTCTGCCTATCCATGAGCATGGTATGTTTTTCCATTTATGTCGATCCCTTTGGGTTTCATGCAGTAGTGTTTTGTAGTTTTCTTTGTATAGGTCTTTTACATCCCTGGTCAGATTTATTCTTAAGTATTTTATCTTCTTAGGGGCTATTGAAAATGGTATTGTTTTCCTGATTTCCTTTTCATCGTTCTCCTTACTGGTGTATAGGAATCCAACTGATTTTTGAATGTTTATCTTGTATCCTGCTACTCTTCTGAATCTTTCTCTTAGTTCCAGTAGATTTCTCTTGGAGTCTTTAGGGTTTTCTATATATAGTATCATATCATCTGCAAACAGAGACAGTTTAACTTCTTCATTACCAATTTGGATGCCCTTTTTTTCTTTTTCTTGCCTTATTGCTTTAGCTAGAACTTCCAGCACAATGTTAAATAGGAGTGGTGACAAAGGCCATCCTTGTCTTGTTCCTGTTTTCAAGGGGAATGTTTTCAGCCTCTCTCCATTAAGAATGATGTTGGCCGTTGGTTTTGCATAAATGCCCTTTATTATGTTGAGAAATTTCCCTTTTATACCTATTTTATTGAGATTTTTTAAATCAGGAATGGATGTTGGACTTGGTCAAATGCCTTTTCTGCATCAAATGAGATGATAATGTGATTCCTTTCTTTCCTTTTATTTAGGTGGTGGATTACGTTGATTGATTTTCTAATGTTGAACCATCCTTGCATACCTGGTATGAAACCTACTTGGTCATGGTGTATTTTTCTTGAGATGAAGCTGAATTCTATTGGCTAGAATTTTGTTCAGAATTTTTGCATCTATATTCATGAGCGATATTGGTCTGTAATTTTCTTTTTTTGTGACGTCTTTGTCTGGTTTTGGTATCAGCGTTATGCTGGCTTCATAGAATGAATTTGGAAGTGTTGCTTCCTCTTCTATGCTCTGAAATAGCTTGAGTAGAACTGGTACAAGCTCTTCTGTAAATGTTTTATAGAATTCTCCAGTGAAGCCACCTAAGCCAGGGCTTTTTTTGGTAGGGAGTTTTTTTTATTACCTTTTCAATCTCTTTTCTTGTTATGGGTCTGTTCAGATTTTCAACATCACTTTGTTGCAGTTTGGGTAGGCCGTGTGTTTCTAAAAATTTATCCATTTCCTCTGGGTTTTCAAAATTGATGGTGTATAGTTATTCATAATATTCTGTTATAATTCTTTTTATTTCAGTTGGGTCTGTTGTAAGGCCCCCATTTCATTTCTTATTTGGGTTATTTGTGTCCTCTCCTGTTTTTCTTTTGTCAGTCTGGCCAGTGGTTTCTCGATTTTGTTGATTCTTTCTGTTGTTTTTCTGTTCTTTGTTTCATTTATGTCTGCTCTGATCTTTACTATTTCCTTTCTTCTGGTGGTTGTGGGCTTTTTTTTGCTGTTCTCTTTCTATTTGTTTGAGTTGTGTAGTTAATGTTTTGATTTTGTCCCTTTCTTCTTTTTTGATATGTGCATCTATTGCTATAAATTGTCCTCTGAGGACTGCCTTTGCTGTGTCCCAAAGGTTTTGGTATGATGTGTTTTCATTCTCATTTGATTTTAGGAATTTTTTGATTCCATCTCTGATTTGTTTATTACCCAGTGATGTGTAAGCAGGGTATTATTCAGTTTCCATGTAGTTGATTTTTTTTCCTTGCTCTTTCTAGTGTTAATTTCTACCTTGATGGCATTGTGGTGAGAGAAGATACTTTGAACTATATCATCGTTTCGGGTCTTGTTGAGGATTGCTCTGTGGCCTAAGATGTGGTCTGTTCTGGAGAATGTTCCATGTGCATTGGAAAAGAATGTGTACTTTGCAGTGGTTGGATGGAGTGTTCTATATATGTCTATGAGGTCAAGTAATCTGATTGTGCCCTTTTGGTCTTCTGTATCTTTGCTGAGTTTCCTCTTAGTTGTTCTGTCCTTTACTGAGAGTGGTGTGTTGAAGTCTCCTACTATTATTGTGGAACTGTCAATTTCTCTTTTCAGTGTTGTTAGAGTTTGTTTTATGTATTTTGGAGCCCTGTCATTGGGTGCATAAATGTTTATTATGGTAATGTCTTCATGATGGATCATCCCCTTAATCATTATATAGTGTCCTTCTTTGTCTTTTTTGGAAGATTTTGTTTTAAAGTCTATTTTATCTGAGATTAGTATTGCCACTCCTTGTAGACAGCATATTGATGGATCCTATTTTCTTATCCATTCTGTCACTCTCCATCTATTTATTGGTGCAGTGAGTCCATTTACATTCAGTGTAATTATTGAGAGATGTGAGATTGTGGCTGTCATTTTGTAGTGCTTTTTTTGTGGTGCCGATGTTTTCTTTGTTTTTCTTACTCTGTTGTGCTGAGTTACTTTTGGTTGTGGATTTTTTTTTTTCATTTCTTTTGCTTTTGTAGGTTTTGTTTTTGCTGAGACTTTATGTTTTTCTTCTTTTTTTTAATGAGTATGTTTGTTAACTTCCTTTTTGGTTAGCATGAATTTTACCCTTACCTTTCTACGTTTGAAGCAGTCTACCATTACTTGGTATCGCCTTGCCTTCCTCTCCATTAGAAGGTTCTATACCTATGCCATTTATTCCCTCTTTTATCGTGTTGATGTTGTTGTCATTTATTGATTAACTGCTCTGATTCCCTGTTGTATTTCTTTTGGTTTTGGATAGTCCTCGAGAGTTCATTTCCTAGATTGGTATCTGGCTCGTACGATCCTGCGTCCTAGGTTCTGCCTGTGAGCTGAAGCTGTTTGTCCTCAGATCGAAGAACTCCCTTTAATAATTCTTGTAAGTTTGGCTTGACTTTTACATATTCCCTTAACTTCTGTTTATCTGGAAATGACCTAATTTCACCATCAAATTTGAACGAGAGTTTTGCAGGATATATTATTCTCGGCTGGCAATTTTTTCTTTCAAGATTTTATATATGTCATCCCGTTGCCTTCTTGTCTGCATGGTTTCTGCCTTATAATCTGAGCTGAGTCTTATTTTTTTCTCTTCTGTATGTGACTCCTTGTTTTTCACGAGCAGCTCTCAGGATTCTTTGTTTGTCTTTGGTTTTGGTGAGTGTGAATATGATATGCCTTGGTGATTTTCTTTTGGGGTCTCTTCTATATGGCGTTCGTTGAGCTTCTTGGATGTCCAGCTTTTCATCTTTCATGATATTGGGGAGGTTTTCTGTCAGCAGTTCCTCAACGATCCTCTGTGTGTTTTCTGTTTTCTCCCCCTCTTCTGGAATTCCAATCACTAGAAAATTTTTGCTTTTGATTGTGTCCCACATAACTCTCAGTGTCTCTTCATTTTTCTTTGTTCTTTTTTCTGAGTTTTCATGAAACAGAGTTGTATCCAAGTGTTTGTCTTCAATTCCACTGATCCTGTGTTCCACCATTTCAAATCTGCTTCTCAGCCCTTCTATGACACCGTCCAGTTCTGAAATCTTTTTTTTATCTTTTGCATTTCTAATTGTTGTCTTTGTATAATTTCTAGTTGTGAATTTATTTTGGCATTTTGTTCCTGCATCATCTTCCTGAATTCTTCCAACTTTTTGTCTGTATTTTCCATGATTTTGTCTATTTTTTCCTCATTTTTGTCTGCTTTTTGCTTCAACTCTTGGATAATTCTGAGTATTAGAGACTTGAATTCCCTATCAGGTAGTTCTAGTGCATTTTCTTCCAGAGGACAGTCATCTGGTGTTTTATTTTGGACGCCTACTGGCACCATCCTGTCCTGTTTTTGTAAATGTTTTGATATTGTCTGCTGTCTTCCAGGCATTCAGTAGTTATTTTTCTCATTTATTGTTTGTATATTTGTTTGTTTCATCCCTTCTTTTAAAAAAATTTGACTATGTCTGAGCAGGTGGACTGTGTGTTCTTTGTTGTTTGTCTGTGGGGACAATACTTTTTACCTCCTTCTCCAACTGGAAGGGTCAGTCACTCAGATATGGTACGACAGGGCAGTTGTAGCTGAGGAGGAGTTACTGGGACTGGTTGTTTGTGGCACTTACTACCGCCACCAGAGTGGGTCGGTAATCAGTGCAGGGCAGGTTCCAGTAGGCCGTGGTTGTGTTGCTTGGTGGTGTGATGTCAAGGGCATGATTCCGGTAGGCAGGATGCAGTGGGGAGATTGTTATGTGTGGAGCTAAGATGTATATAGGAGAGAGGAGAGAGGAACAGGAGGCAATAACATACAGACAAACAAAAAAGAGTGCTAGGGGAGCTTGCCATTGGAGTGGAGAGATGAGAGACTATGAAATGGAGAAAAACAGAAAGGGGAAGAGGAAGAAAAGAAAAGAATGAATAAATAAAAATCAGAAAGGTTAAAGAATCACAAAGTTCCCAGGGATCCCACTGGTGCAGCTATGAGGTCTGGGGAAGTCCCTGTCAGGTGTCGCAGTATAGCCTGGCTAGAAGGTGTAGAGGTATACAAAACCAGGTATTCAGGGAACAGAGAGAGAAGGAAGGTATAGAGAGATGAGAAACTGAGCAATGAAGAAAGACAAAAAGGGACAAAGAGGGAAAGAAAACAAAACAAATTTAAAAAAAGAACAAGAAAGGGCCCCCCAAAAACAGAAAAAAAAAAAAACCAACAAAGAAAGAAATGCCCTCAGGAATCCCTCTGCACATCTGTGGAAGTGGGGGGGGGGAGTCTCCTTGCCACCCAGCTCCGCCTGGCCAGAAAGGGCTCCCAACTCAAGAAAAGGAAAAGAAAACAAACAAACAATTCAAAACAAACAAACGAACAAAAGCCCTGGGATCCCACCAGTGTGGCAGCCCCGACCAGGAAGAAGCTCCACACTTATACAGAGCTCCGCAGCCCCTCAGGAAGAAGCAAAGATGGAGCACGGAGCCAGGTACTCGAGCAAAATGAGGGGGAGGTTGTGAGAGGCAAGTAAGAAATCAAAAGAAGCTGGGAAAAAAAAAAAAAAAAGGCAATTCTAGCAGCCAACAAATGGCACTCAGAGAGCCAGCTAGTGCAGGTTGGTGTTTCTGGACAAGAGACTGTGTCCGTGGGAAGCAGAGGGGGCTGAGTGTGGGTGAAGAAGGGTAGAGAGTGGGAAAGCGTATATCACAAATTACCAGAGCTCTGCAGCCCCTCAGGAAGAAGCAAAGATGGTGCATGGAGCAAGGTACTTGAGCGAAAGGAGGGGGAGGTGGCGAGAGGCAAGGAAGAAATCAAAAGAAGTGGAAAAAAGCAATACCAGCAGCCAACAAATGGCACTCAGAGAGCTGCCCGCTCCGGTGTGTGGAATCCATGCAGCCGGTGTTTCCCAGTGGAGAGATTGTGGCCGCGGAGGCAGAAGAGGCAGAGTCGGGGTGAAGAAAGGTGGGGTGTGGGAAAGCGTATATCACAAATTACCGGTTGTTTTGTCTCTGGCTGGAATCTCTGTGAGGCTGCTTTCTCATACCTCTGGTTGCTGGTCTCCGATAGGAGTCCAAGATGGAGGATCCATGCTGCGTTAGCTGGTAGGGGACCTCTGCACGAATCTCTCCTTGCTCTCCGTTCTCTGTCAGTTTTCTCACTCCATTTGGTGGTTGGCCGAGTTCTTTATATCTTCATTTGATGTTTTAGGGTTTCAGGATTGTTGTATTCTCTGTTCAGCTTAGTTTTCCAGATCTTTGCTGTGGAGGGACGGCGTGGTGCTTCTGCCTAGAGCGCCATTTTTTGCAGAATGGTAAAATTTTTTGATGAATGAAAGTGTTTAATTTTTATGAGGTCCCATTTATTTATTTTGTCTTTTGTTGTTTGTGCTTTTGTTATTATATTAGATAATCCATTTTTAAAAGTTAGGCCCAACAGTGTTGCCCCTGCATTTTCTTCTAAGAATTTTATGGTTTTAGTTTGCACGTTTAGGTTCTCAATCCACTTTTGAGTTTGTTTTTGTGTATGGTATGAGGCATGGATCCTGTTTCATCCTGTTTCTGCATTTGGAAATCCAGTTTTCCCAACACCATTTATTGAAGAGACTCTTCTTTCCCCCATTGAATGGACTTAGCACCCTTGTCAAAAATCAGTTGACCACAGATGTATGGGTTTGTTTCTGGACTCTCAATTTTATTCCATTGGTCTATGTGTCTATTGTTATACCATTACCAGGCTGTTTTGATTATTGTAAGTGTGAGTCCTTCTACTTTATTCTTCTCTTTCAACGTTGCTTTTGCTATTTGGAGCATCTTGCCAGTCCATATAAAGTTGAGGATTTGTTTTTCCATTTCTATAAAGAAGGTTGTTGTAATGTTGATCAAGATTGTGTTGAATCTATAGATCGCTTCGGGTAGTATTGACATCTTAACAATATTAAGTCTTCAAATACATGAACATGGGAGATCTTTCCATTTATTTAAGTCTTCTTTAATCTCTTTTAGCAGTGTTTTATAATTTTCATTATATAAGTCATTCACATCCCTGGTTATATTTATTCCTAGGTATTTTATTCTCTTAGATTCCATTGTAAACAGAATTGTTCCCCTAATTTCCCTTTCAGGTTTCTCATTGCTGGTGTATAGAAACCCAATTGATTTTTGTTTGTTGACTTTGCTAAATTCCTCTATTATCTCTAGAAGTTTTCTTGTGGATTCTTTGGAATTTTCTACATATAGGATCATATTATCCACGAATAGCAATAGTTTTACTTCTACTCCATAGGGTTCTCGTTGCTATAATCTTTATGAAAGCAGGTCACCAGGTCTTTCTTCCATGGAGTCATTGGGTGGGTTTGAACTGCCAACCTTTCAGTTATCAGCCAGTAGCAAACTGCTTTTGCCACCCAGGCTTCTGCACCAGGTGGACTTGAGTCCAATTCTTGGTTCTACTTACTAGCTATTTGAACTTTAACAAGTTACTTCACATCTTTGTATCTCAGCTTTCTTACCTGTGAAATGTTTGTGTATGTAAACTGACTCTTGCTGGGTTTCTCCAGTCTCTCACTCTTCTTAGTTTCCATAAGCCACCACCATGCCCCATTGCATACTGTTCCACTCTAAACTCTAGCCTAAGCATCCTTTTCCTCTTGTCCTGCCCTTAACATCCTTAAGTAAGGCTCATCTTTGCTTTCTTGCAAAATGTTAATAGAGAACACAAAGAAAATTATTATGAAACACAGATAACATACCAATCACTATGTTTCCAGAACACAGGATTCTGATATCAAGATGGCCAACTAGATATCCTGACCATAAAGGCTTGGCTTGGCTTTCAGGTGCCTATCAGACCTGACTCCCACTTGGCCAGGTGGCAACCTGCAGCTGCTATTTCTTATTCTTATCTGAGAATCTGGCCTATCAGCCCATCAGGTACTGAACTTCATCCAATAGCAAAAGATTGTTTCTGAATAATACGTGAATGCTTTCCTACTTCAAACCTTAAAACCATATTACCTACATGGTCTTCTGCTGAATGTCAGTGTTGGACCCATGGAACATGAATAGCTCTCATGCATGCTTCTGGGGACCTGGACTGACTGGTACTCAGAGGGTCCTCCAGCGAAGGACATCACCCCTCAAGCCTCATATCTGGTGCCTGTCCTCCTCTGAGACCTTGCAGGATTCACTCTGGGAAGAGCCTCTCCCACACATGGTGGTGGCCTGATTTATCATTATTGTTGTTAGCTTCTCTTCAGTCAATGCCTCATGACAACTTTATGTACAATAGAACAAAATGTTGCCCAGTCCTGTGTTAACCCTCACAATCACCAGCACATTTAAGTCCATCGTTGCAGGTGGTGTGCCAGTCCATCTCACCAAGGGTCTCTCTTGCCCTTGTTGGCCCTCTACACCAAACATGACGTTGTCCTCTAGCGATTAATACCTCCTGATGACATGTCCAAAGCAAACGAGTTGGACAATGTTCTGTTGTAATCCAGAAAGTTGTCAATGCTAATTTTTGGAAGTAGATCCTACTCCTTTCTTGCTAGTCTGTCCTAGTCTGGAAGCTCCACTTAAACTTGACCACCATGGGTGACCCTGCTGATATTTGAAATACAAATGGCATAGCTTCCAGCATCATAGCAGTTCACAAGCCACTACAGTATGACAAACTGACAGACAGGTGGTGGGACTTATCATAGGCTCTCAGTATAATAATAGCCCCTGTCCTACTAACCACAGTGCTAATATAATAAGAATTATTAACAGGAGAGCCATTTTCTCACAAAGATACTGGGAACCTGGGAAGCATTAGGTAATAAAAGAGGTAAGAAAAAAATCATGGTGGAGAAATATTGAAATTTTGCTAAGGACAAGCTCTGACATACATATCAGATTTCAATTTAGATTAAAATAATGTTGTTTTTTTGCTCTAAGTGTTCCTGGAATTCACTGCATATTTTCCCTCTGAGCTCATGGTCCACTCTGCTCAGCAGAGAGGTGTGTGGGCAAAAGCAACCAATTCTTGTTGTTTGACAGTTTACTACACTGAAAAAAGATAGAGGGCTGGGAGAATTAAACAAATATTTCTGATTGTAAATGTTAGTGAGAAAAGCAACAGGTAACAGTTTATTGTTGTTGTTGTTATTTACCCTCAAATCAGTTCCTACTCATGGTGACCCCATGTGTACAGAATAGAACTGATCCATAGGGTTTTCAAAGCTGTAACCTTTCAGAAGAAATCACCATGCCTCTCTTCCTGTCTTCGAGACGCCTCTGGGTGGGTTCAAATTACCAACCTTTTGGCTAATAGTTGAGAGCGTAATCATTTGTGCCACCCAGGGACTCCTGATAGTCGAGAGTCAGTACTACTGTTGTTCTATTTAGCAGAAAACGAAATTGAGGTGGCAGAAGTTACTCAATCATAGTCACTCATCATAAAATGAATAAATCACCCAGCCCTACCATCAGCATCTCTGTTTATGAAGCCCAAATGACCAAAAATTAGTGAATTCATTGTCAGCAGCAATGCAGTCAGCAGAACCTTAAGCTGTGTGTACTCCCTGGCTCTCTTGTCTCCTCAGGTACTGTGGCTCTTACATGGATCACCAGACAATCTTCCGAGTGCCCAGCCCCCTTGTTCACATCCAGCTCCATTGCAGCTCAAAGCTTTCGGACAAGCCACTGTTGGTAGAATATGGCAGCTACAACATCAGCCAACGTAAGCTTGGGATCCACTCCTTAGAAAACCTTACTAAAATGTCAAACAGAGGGTAACACTTTATAATGTTAAACTTTGAGAACTGAACGAATGAAAACTGCTGCAATCAGAAGAAAATAATATAACTTTTTTATTATTACTGATTAGTAGTTGAAAATATGATTTCTCATAGATCCCTAAGATATAGAACAAGCCCATTCCTTGATTTATTATTCTTCTTGCTAGGCATAATTTCTTGTATATATGATGTGTGCAAATACATCAAGTGGATTTCAGGCCACTAGCCGTGGCTCACTTTGGCTTGTGATGCAAAGGGAGAACTGGTTGATCAAAGAGAGTTCAATGTCAACCCTAGAATGATGAACTTGAAGTTCACATGGAGATCCACTAGAGCAGGGCCAGGAAGTGGTTAGTAGAGAAGGCAATGTTTGAGGGAAGTCCTTAGAGCTGGAGAGAGTAGGTAATGACTTGCTCAGGAAATCCTCAACCAGTTTTAAAGGGGGAGTAGGTTTAACCACTTAGGAGTTCATGAGGATGTGACTTGAGAGAAATCTACTTAGATCAAACCCTTCTTTGCCAATCCCCAGTATACCTTCTTCTGGATTCAGAATATTACAATTCCAAACAGGGGCAGAGAGACGTAGTAAATCATCTTATTTTTATTTTTTTTTTCAAACTATGAATGTTTTCCAGTGTCATGTACATTCCATTGTGTGCCATTGAGACAATGGTTGACCTGACCATGTACTCTCCCCAGTTCTTTTGCACAAAAGGAGGAAGGATTTATTATTTGTATAATACTTAGCTATAAGCCCAGATTTAATGATTCCAGATGTGACAAGGAAATGATCTTTGACAAACAATCTGGTTGTAGTAGAAAGAATGATGGAATAGGAGGCAGGAGGCAGGGGTCCTGGATTTGGAGACCAGTCGCTAATACCTTTCTAAGATCAGTGGTTCTTAATGGATTTTGGGACAGAGATCACTTGAGAATGTAATTAAAGGCATGGACTCCACAGAATAATGCATTTGATCACAGAGGATTCAGAGACACCAGAAGCCTGAAGACTGAGGGGTCCAAAGACTACACACTAAGGATCCTGGACTTTAGGTTTCCTTCCAGCTTTTACATTCTTCCAGTCTATGTTCAAACCCAAGTGCTGAGTCAAGGGTATGCAGACAGCAGAAATTTGGCTGTGCATGTGAACTGGATGCAAAGTTAACTGAAACATTCTTGTGTAATAATTGGCTTTATGCTTTGCTCTTCTCAGTTCTGCTTTTTTGTCTTTCAATTATCCATGGTCCTGATTTGGTGGAGATATTGCATAATTACTACTCCTCTCATGGCAACTTACCAATCAAGTAACAGTTTTTATTTCTGTGCCAGTATGACCTGGTGATTTTTAGGCACTCACCCAAGGTTTTCTATTTTGTGTTCTCCCTAGCCTGTCCTACTGGATTTTTCAGATACTTCTCTGGCTTGTGTGTCCCTGAGGCCCAGCGCTGTGATGGGGTAAATGACTGCTTTGATGAGAGCGATGAACTTTTCTGTGGTGGGTACTCACGCTTTTTTTATGAATAAATAACTTGTCAGGGCATTGTTGCTGCCATTGCACATCTTTGGTTTTTGTAGCTGTTATCTATTGGTGCATTACAAACTATCCCAAAGGTCAGCGGCTTACAACAATCATTTATTTACGATCATGCATTAGTGGGTTGTCTGGGATATGGCTGATATAGGATGGGCTCAGCTGGGTGGCTCTGCTTCAGGCTGTGGGTCCTGCTGAGCTTGGCTCTTCCCAGTGGGCTGGGATTAGGTTTACTCCACATGGCCTCTTCCTCCTTAGAGCAGTCTGGTAGCCACGCCAATGGTAGAAGCAAAGGAGAGGTGAGAAAAACATGTGGTTCCTCTTAAGGTTTTGGTCTTGGAACCACACACCATCACATGTGTCCATATTTCATTGGTCAAAGCCAATCACTTAAGTGAGGCCGAAGTCAAGGGGCAGGGGATTTACTGTGCACAGCTTGGCACCGTGCAAGGGCAGGGTGGGGGTGGGTGCATAATCCTACCAAGGAATGGAGATCTGAGGCTAGTAATTTAACCCATCACAACCTTAAACACAGCAGTCCTGTTTTAAAGTACTAGTCCTCCATCTAGAAAGAAACTCAGAATCTGCAGATAACTAAGCTCTGTCAGCATATTCATTTATGGAGCACAGATGTGGTTTGTGGGTGATAAAGTTGATTTTTTTTCTTTTTCTTTTTTTACCTAAACAGCCTGCATTGATTTCACATTGATACTCAGTGTTGGGGTATCAAATATTCCTTCTTTGAGGGGAGAGTCTCTGACTTGGTCTTTTTATTACTATCTGCACCTTGTTCCTGAACCCACCTCCAGTTCCAGAGAGCAGTGTGGGGAAAATAATTCACTCAGTCATGTGACATCACTGGCAACACTTCCTCCTGCTGACAATCCAGGGTTTTAATTGGATACAGTTGTGATGGTAACGCTATTGAAATTCTTTCATGTTCTTGGAGAAATATTACAGTTAATATAATAAAAAAATTGCTTATGAAAGATAACTTGCAACTCCATACATTATTTATTGACAAAAGAAAGTAAAACTCACTTATCGTGTATTGATCATTTAAATCTTTAGGGGCTTCTGTTTCTTAGAAAAATAACAGTTACTGCCCATTATACAGTGATTGAGGCTGCCTTTTTTTTTTAATTATTATTATTCTCTGCTATGATGTTCTGCTATGATGTTCCAAACAAAAGTGATCTTATGTTACTTGACAGTAAGGGATGCTTTTTGGTGATCGTTATTTCACATGGTGCCTCTCCCACACCCTTCACAGAAGATGTTGTTGTTGTTGTTAGGTGCCGTTGAGTAGATTTCGACTCATAGCAACCCAATGTGACAGAGTAGAACTGACTTACTGGGTTTTCTAGGCTGTACTCTTTACAGAAGCAGATTTCCAGGTCTTTCTCCCATGGAGCCACTGGGTGGGTTTAAACAGCCAACATTTAAACAGCTGAGCGCTTGACTGTCGTGCCACCAGTGCTCCTTTCCACAGAAGATACCTCTGTAAAAAACAGGAGAAGGTAAACACAAATGATAACTTCCCACAAAACCAGAAATGCTTAGTGAATTATACCTTCTTAAAGTGCTTGCTAATATACTGTGCCCATCATTGGTTCAAGGCAATTCATGAAAATATTCCAAGGAAGAAAAATTGTGATACATTTACACTGCTATTTCCTAATCCAGAAAATGGATCTCTCTTAGTGTAAAATAATTTTAAAGAAAGTTTTCCTTGCACATAGACCACACGTCTGCAGATTGTCCCTGCAGATCTCATGGTCATTCATTCACTCAACAAACCTTTAGTGAGAACCTACTGTTTGTCAGGGGCTGAAGGTACAGAGATGAAAAGAGAAAGGCTCCACTCTCAGGAGGTTCCCAGCTTCCTTAGGAAGGAGAATATGTTCAGTTTATGTCCCAGCTTATAGTTTTTGTTCTTTTTTTAAAATAAATTACTTATGATGCATTTAATTATAATTAAAGAAACTACCAAATTTTAACATGTTTATGCAAAAGCAAAAACCAGATCTGACAAAGTCAAAGGAGTTACGCCAAAGTTTAAACATTTGCTGTTTCTTATGGAGGTGTCAGTTTTGAGGAAAAGACATTTTTAATTTTATTTAAATGATCTTACTGATTTGCACCTTGGGAGTGGCACTGCTGATCTTCAGAGAATCCAGCTGATGGCTCAGATGGCTCATGAACTTTGTCTGTTCTCGTTCTAGCGGCTCTTAAACCTGCTTGCAACACCAGCTCCTTCAGGCAGCATGGCCGTCTGGTCTGCAACGGCTTCAAGGACTGTGAGGATGGCCAGGATGAGCAGAACTGCACCCAGAGTGAGGAAGCGTCCTCTGTGCTCTATGTTTCTTCCTATAAATTTCCCTGAATCAGAGTGAAATATGTTTGCTGGGTTAGGCTAATCAACTTGTTCCATTTTTCCTAGGACTTTCCCAGTTTTAGCACTGAAAGTTCCATGCCCTAAGAACTCCCCCAACCCGAGGCAAACCAAGGTGGAATGTGTGTGTGTGTGTGTGTGTGTGTGTGTGTGTGTGTGTGTGTGTTCGTGTGTGAATCCTGGCAGATGTTCATTGCTTACTTGCTTTTAATGCTGCTCAAGGCTGTGGATACTGAGGACCTGATAGACTTGATGGAGGAATTTGCCAGATACCGGGATGGGACATGTTCTGTTCTAGCCCCTGCAGAACACTCCTTCAGGGTTGTGAGCAAACATGCTGTAATTCAGATTCGTTCCCCTTAGTGATACAAAAGGACTGAGTGCGATGGAAATTTTGCTTAAAATTTTTCTTGGTGAACAAGACAAGGTAATAACAAAGTCTGTGGCCTAAAGGCACTGATCTGGTCAACTCCTTTGCATCTCGTGGATAGTGGAAGGAGACGAGTGGCTGTGGGACTGATTCTCAGCAGGTGCACCTGCCTGCCTGCCTTCCCCTGGCTCTGCTGCGGTGGAGGATTGGGTCTCTCTGGGGTCACTTCTCTTCTCTCTGCCATTTCTTGAAAAGCAGCAAAACTGATTTCTGTAGTTAGCCATCCTTTGAGGAGCTCAGTGTCATTCACTCAAATCAGTTTCTGGCTAGGAAAAACTCTTTCTCTTTTTATTCACTTTTAGGCATTCCATGCAACAATAGAACTTTTAAGTGTGGCAATGATATTTGCTTTAGGAAGCAAAATGCGAAATGTGATGGGACAGTGGATTGTCCAGATGAAAGTGATGAAGAAGGTTGTAGTGAGTAGAATGATGTTCTTCCTAGTTTGTGAATTCCTCCTTCAGTTCGCTTGGTTTTCATTTTCGTTTCTTTCTTGGTGTAGCCTAGATTGCCAAAGACCCAGAGAAGAATAGGAAATACTGGTTAATTCAGAAGTGATTGGGTTTAGGACACACCTTGCGCTGATACAGCCTTGTTCCCATAACAGAGAGACTCTATTCCCAAATGGGATTACATCCACAGGTATAAGGGTTAAGATTTCAACTTACGTTTTGAAGGGATACATTTCAATCCATAACACTAAGTCTGAAGTTGTTTCTCAGAAATAAAAGCTCTAGAATAGACCTTGTCTTCTTTCTTGATAACAAAAATCAGTACACTAGGTGTTCATAATGAGAACATTCACTTTCTAAGAACTAATCAAGATCTTCATTAAAAAAACCTGTGAGGAAAGAAACAGAAACTGGAACACAGTGATGACCTTGGTAATGATGCCTTATGTTAGGAACAATATCTAGTGCTGGTTCTTTCTTTAGCTCTGCCCTAATACTGACAACCTGCCGTATGCTCTTATTAGTCATGTGGCTTCTAATTGATCATATGGTGACATCTTAATTATACAGCCTTATCAATGCTATTTATGCTGAAAAATAATTGCTCTGATAATTAGTTTTTCTTGCTCGGTTTTCATTTGTTTTGTCTTGCACTTACAAATTCTCTCCCAAATGTTTTCTCTCAAATTAGCACAACTTCAAAGACACTCTGAGTTCTGTCACATCTGGAACTTATCTTTTCCTCTCTGCCTAACAACCTAAACTGCACAGGCTGCTGTTGGTAGCAGTCCAGCTGTTACTAACAGGTCTCCGTCCCACCCTCGCATGTATTAGTAGACAGAGAGACTTTGTGTCATAGTGTTTTCAGGAGGTGGGGCAGTTTGTCAGTATTGGTTACAGACAGACCCACATATTCTTTCTCCTCTAAATAGGCAGGAGATTTCACATTGTTTACCTGGTTTGTAAGTTCCCAATCCAGATCTAAGCCTGACTTAATTTCTAGTTTTTCTCCCAAGGCTGCGTTTAAATCATGTGACCTTTTCTCTGCCGAAGGCTGCAGCAGGAGCTCCTCCACCCCCCCACCGCAACATCGGGGGCACAGACACCCTGGAAGGGGGCTGGCCGTGGCAGGTCAGCTTCCACTTTGTCGGATCTGCCTACGGTGGGGCATCAGTCATCCCCAGGGAGTGGCTTTTCTCTGCGGCCCACTGTTTCCATGGAAACAGGTAGGGCATGCCGTCTTCACTCTAAAGTGGTACCCTCTGTGACTACAGACATACATCTAACCTCAAACATAAGGAGAAGCTCCCTGCTGAAGACATCCAATCAATCCAGTTGTTTATTTATTTTTTTTAATTTTGATAACAGATGTGTGCCAAACTCTTCTTTTTTTTTTTAAGGTATTATCGATATAAAGAAGAAGGAAAAACACAAAGGAAGCATCAGGAATAAGTAGGCCTTTGCTAGTCTGAGGAAATAGGATTGTGATTCCTAGTCAGAGGGAGCTAACCCTCTTGGAAGGCATGAAGAATGTGCAGAAGAGTGAGCATTGAGGATGGCTGGAGGTGGACCCTGGAAAGGCCACTAATAGCACTGGAAGGGCTCTGTCCTTACCAATGGTATTATTATGGGACAGTTATTCTTTCAGCTGAGGGTAAAAGGAAACCTTAGAAAATAACCTCACTTAAAATTTGACCTTACTTAGAATGTACTGAATCTTGTTGTTATTATCAGGTGTATCAGTCTGTTCCGACTCATAGTGACCCTATATACTCATAGTGACCTGAATGAAATGCTGCCAGGTCCTGCGCCATCCTCACAGTCATTGCTATGCTTGATCCCATTGTTGCAGCCACTGTGTCAATCCATCTCATTGAGAGTCTACCTATTTTTCACTGACCCTCTAGTTTACCAAGCATGGTGTCATTCTTGAGAGACTAGAGTCTTCCAAGGAGCATTCTGGCTGTACTTCTTCTGAGACAGGTTTGTTTGTTCTTTTGGCAGTCCATAGTGTATTGAATATTCTTCGCCAACACTGTAATTCAAAGGCATCAATTCTTCTGTCTTCCTTGTTCATTGTCCAGCTTTTGCATGCATATGAGGTGACTGAAAATACCATGGCTTGGGTCAGGTGCACCTTAGTCCTCAAAGTGACATCTTTGCTTTCTAACACTTTGAAGAGATCTTTTGCAGCAGATTTGCCCAATGCAAAACATCGTTTGATTTCTTGACTGCTGCTTCCAGGAACATTGATTGCGGATCCAAGTAAAATGAAATCCTTAACAACAACTTTCAATCTTTTCTCTGTTTATCACGAGGTAGCTTATTAGTTCAGTTGTGAGGATTTTTGTTTTCTTTATGTTGAGGTGTAATCCATACTAAAGGCTATAGTCTTTGATCTTCATAAGTAAGTGCTTCAAGTTCTTCATTTTCAGTAAGCAAGCTTGTGTTGTCTGCATATCGCAGGTTGTTAATGAGTATTCCTCCAATCCTGATGCCACGTTCTTCTTCGTACAGTCGAGCTTCTTGGATTATTTACTCAGCATACAAATTGAATAAGTATGGGGAAAGACTACAACCCTGATACACACCTTCCTGACTTTAAACCACGCTGTATCCCCTTGTTCTGTACAAATGACTGCCTCTTGGTCTATGTACAGGTTCCTCATGAGCATAATTAAATGTTCTAGAATTCCCATACTTCACAATGTTATCTGTAATTTGTTATGATCCACATAGTTGAATGTCTTTGCATAGTCAATAAAACACAGGTAAACATCTTTATGGTATTCTCTGCTTTCAGCCAAGATCCATCTGACATCAACAGTGATATCCCTCGTTCCATGTTCTCTCTGAATCCGGCTTGCATTTCTGGCAGTTCCCTGTCAATGTACTGCTGCAACGGTTTTTGAATTATCTTCAGCAAAATTTTACTTGCATGTGATATTAATATTATTAAATAATTTCCACAATCCGTTGGCTCACTTTTCTTTGGAATGAGCACATATGTGGATCTCTTTCCATCAGTTGGCCAGGTTGCTGTCTTCCAAATTTCTTGGTATAGATGAGTGAGTGCTTGTCGTGTTGCATCCATTTGTTGAAACATCTCAGTTGGTATGCCATCAATTCCTGGAGCCTTGTTTCTTTGGCTGCTGCCTTCAGTGCAGCTTTTACTTCTTCCTTCAGTACTATCGCTCTTGATCATACGCTACCTCCTGAAATGGACGAAAGTTGACCAATTCTTTTTGGTACAGCTACTGTGTATTCCTTCCATCTTCTTTTGATGCTTTCTTTGTCATTCAATCTTTTGCCCATAGAATCCTTCAATATTGCAATTCGAGGCTTGAATTTCTTCTTCAGTTCTTTCAGCTTGAGAAATACCAAAAGAGTTCTTCCCTTTTGGTTTTCTAACTCCAAGTCTTTGCATATTTCATTATAATACTTTGTCTTCTTGAGCCACCCTTTGAAATCTTCTGTTCAACTGTTTTACTTCATCATTTCTTCTGTTCGCTTTAGCTACTCCACATTCAAGAGCAAGTTTCAGAGTCTCTTTTGATGTCCATTTTGGTCTTTTCTTTCTTTCCTATCTTTTTAGTAACCTTTTACCTTCTTCATGTATGATGTCCTTGATATCATCCCACAACTCGTCTGGGCTTCAGTCATTAGTGTTCCATGCATCAAATCTATTTTTAAGATAGTCTCTAAATTAAGGTGGGATATACTCAAGGTCACACTTTGGCTCTCATGGACAGATAGACAAGTGGTAGACTGAATCTTAGGTCCAAAATTAATATTCATTTTTTATTTTGATTTTTTTAAAAGCAGCTTATTTCAACCAATTTATGCAATTTGAGTATTTGCTTCTCCTGGAAATTCCTGGATCCACATTAATCACTAAAATAACTTTTCCCCTGTCGACTATTAGTCTTTTATGCTGTGCAATTTATTCAAATAATATGTTAACTGTAGTACTCCCCCAGGCCCCCAGTGCCACCCATGAGATGTCAGCTAAGCAGATTAGTGGCCACACTCTTTGGGTTGTCTGCTTATTTTTCTTCAAAAGGGTCTACGTTCTTTTCACTCCACCAGAGCAAGGCTGTTGTGCCAATGGGATAGAAGTCATCCATGGAGACTGAAAGGCCCTTGGTGACTTGTGCATGGCCACTAGGGTCAGGAGTAGGATTCAGGAAGGACTGGCAGGAGGTGCTATCTGGTGGATGGTCACACTTCAGCAGCTAGAGCAATAGTCTTTAAGACTTCATTTAATTCCTGCTTATAATACTTTGATTTCTAATCTGTCTTAATATTCATACCATTTGAATTTGGCAAATGGGTTTTCTGTCTCCATCAAGTACCATAATCAGCGTGAGTAGGAAGAATGTAACAAATCAAATCCAGATGCCAATGTTCTTGACCTATGTGTGGTTCATGTAATACCGGTGGCAAGAAACTTTCTGGGCATTTCCTTAGGGTGTTGTTGAGTGAATATGCTGGAATATCTCTGATTTTACTAAGGAGGCAAGTGAGACCCATAGAAGATGTGCTTCTTGCCAGGTCCCTGGACAGAGCCAGTGGCTACAACAGGGCTGCAAAGCCAGGCCTCTCTTTTCTCAGTTTTCATCAGGTTCTTGTTTAGGACCCATGTCTGGCCCTTTGAGCCCCTGACTTTGTGCTTTGTTCCTTTTCTATCAGGCTGTCCGACCCCACGCCATGGACTGCTCACCTGGGGATGTACGTGCAGGAGAATGCCAAGTTTGTCTCCCCGGTGAGAAGAATTGTGGCCCACGAGTAGTATAACAGCCAGACCTTTGACTATGATATTGCTCTGCTACAGCTCAGTATCGCCTGGCCTGAGACCCTGAAACAGCTCATTCAGCCCATATGCATTCCTCCCTCTGGTCAGAAAGTGCACAGTGGGGAGAAGTGCTGGGTAACCGGCTGGGGGCGAAGGCGCGAAGCAGGTGTGTGCATGAGTGGATGGCCACACCCTTTCCCTCCAGATAATAATAATAATAACTCATGTTAATGTAGTGCCTTGAGGTTCACAGACAGGGTTTCTGTATGTGGTCCCATTTGAGCCTGCCAACTACTCTGAGGGGTAGACTGGAAGGATTGTTATATCTGTTTTATGGTGCTCTCCACCTACCCCTAAAGAAGCAGAGCACCTCATGAGGGGGATTCTAGATAACACTGGCCCTTTTCAAACTCTGAGGGTTTTGACAGGTTTTCCATTATAGAAGAGCGACTCATTCTTAGCTATTTCTAGGTTCCCTTTTCATCTGAGGAAGTGAAACGATTTGCTTTACAAGGGAGAAAAGGACACACACACATATACAAACACACACCCTATTGTGTCAACTCACAGACAACTGCCTGGAGGATTATGCAGGTGTGTCCTGCACGAGGGCAAAGGGCCAAGGGGATGAGAGTGAGGGCTGAAATTCAGCCTGTCCTTGGCTCTCCAAGCTGCATGTTCAGGCCAGGGGCTTGTATCAGTCTAGAAGAAAATCACCTTTTTCTAACTGGTCCAACCAGAAGGAGTTTCTACTTGCAATTCCTCTACCCAGAGGGGTCATCATTTTCAATATGCACAAAAGCAGTGCGTCTTAGTTACCCAATGTTGCCGTAACAGAAATACCATAAGTGGGTGGCTTTAAAGAACAGAAATTTATTTTCTCACGGTTAGGAGTCTAGAAGTTCGAATTCAGAGCACCTGCTATAATGGAAGGCTTTCTCTCTGCCCGCTGTAGGAGAAGATCCTTGTCTCTTTCAGCTTCCTTAGCCCTGGGCCCCCGGCATTCCAAAGTTCCTCGGCGAGCTTCATGTTGCGTCTATCTACCCATCCCCCCCAACTCTGTCCATTTGTCCTTGTTTCTGTGTCTAATCTGCTCGTTTTATAACTCAGAAGTGATTAGGTTTAGGACACATTCTATACTGATAAGGCCTCATTAACATAACAAAGAAAATCCTACTCCCAAATAGGATTACATCCACAAGTATAGGGGTTAGGATTCCAATTAATATTTTGGGAGAACACACTTCAGCTCATAACACAGACTGTATGTTAGTCAAGCCTTTACAGCTGCCCTGCCAAGGTTTCCCACAGTCCAGGATTTGGGGTTGATTCTGAGGATATACTGAGGGACAGAATCCAAAGCTTTGCTAAAGTCTCCCAAAGGCTCGTGCTAATACTTTCCCTTGATCTTCTTGTCATCTCAGATTCCTTTGCAGTACTGTTAAAGGGTTTTGGGGCAGATACATTTTCTGCAATTCTTAAACCTTATTCTGCAGCCTCGCTTTGGCCCTCTAAAGATCTGTTGTGGGCAGCTTCTTAAGTGTTCACTGTCTTCATTTGGTTTATTCAAGTAACGATGTTCAGCAGCAGTTCAGACCTGCTTAGGTCTCTGAGTCCCAGCAAGGGAAGGCAGCTAACAGTCTGAACATCTGCAACCCATCAGAACTGCCCTGTGCTCAGTGCTGGAGTTATATAATCAGATATCCAAGAGGAAAGAGTCTACTCAACCAACTTATCACGAGGTGTTTTCTTTATAAGCGTGTGTATATGTACATGTGTGAATTTATTTATTTTTTTAAACTCATTAGCCAGACAGCATAAAAAGGAAGTGAAAGGGTCATAACCAAATTGTAATGTTTTGTGGTTCCTAGGAAACTGCCACAGATCAGTTTTGCCAGCCCATCAAAGAAACCCTCTAGACAGTAAATACTGGCAGCAGCTGTTGTTAATGCACAGTCCCAATGAAAGCGGGAGGTACATGGTGGCAGAGAGTGGCACAGAGGCCTAGGTGATCACGTCAGAGCCTTGGGTCTGAATCCTACTCTGTTACTTGCTGGCTGCGTGTCATTGGGCAAATGCTTTAACCTCCTAAGCCTCCATTTCTTTGTCAGCAAAGTGGGGGCAATAATAGAGATTACCTCAAAGAATTGTTATGAGGATAAAAGGACATAATGTGAGCGAATTGTTTAATAAAGTCCTCAGTAAGTGTAGTTATTGTCATTATCCATGATTTCTACTTCCAATCTGTTTCCCAGACAATAAAGGCTCTGCTGTTTTGCAGCAAGCAGAGGTGGAGCTCATTGACCAAACCCTCTGTTTCCCCTCCTACCGGATCATCACGTCACAGATGCTCTGTGCCGGCATAATGTCAGGCAAGAGAGACGCTTTCAAAGTAAGTCACATTACCTATCTCTCACCTAGCATGATGTACTTTTCATAAGTGCTCTCATGTTTCATGTGCACAACACTTAGAAACAACTAAGGCAGGTGTGTGTCTTAATTCACCTGAGCTGTCCAGAGATTAATTATAAGGCAGTCCCTGGGTTATGAATGAGGTCCACTGCTGACCATGTCTTTAAGTCAAATTTGTAGGTAAGTCAGAACAGGTGCATATGGTTCTTATTTAGCCTTGCTTTTGTGTGAGAAAAGGCTCAAAGTCTTTCCAATGATTTAAAAGCTGCACGTGTAGCAAGTGAAGGTGATTGTGACGAAGAATTTTTTGCAGTAGGGGTTGGTTCTGTGGTTTCAAAGTGAGGTCAAACTCCCATGCCATTGAAGGGCGAGTGCGAGCTGTCCGTAAATTGGATGTTCCTAACCGGGGGCGCCTGTAACCTGGTTGCCTGAGACCAAAGAAAGGTGGCGAAAGATCTGGTCTATGGAACCCAGTTGTCTAGTGCCATCAGTCGTCTCGAACGTGAAAGGATGGGGGTCAACATTCATCACTCTGCCATGACTTTCTCATAACCAAAAGCAACAACACACACACACATTCTTTCAGGTCTGTTGCTTATTACCTTAGCAGGAGTTTTATTAACTCCTTCTTTGAGGCAGAAGCTGGGGGAAATAAAAAAAGGAGTGGGAGAGGTAACAGAGGATGCTCACACATAGACCTCTGGTGGGCCCCTGACAGTGGTAAAATTGGAGGTCACCTTTGGGGGGACATTTCTGAGAGCCTCAGATTCAAATCTATGCAGATATCTGCATGATAGCCAAAGAGTGGACGGATCATTTGGAGGAATAGGTGGACAGTGGGAGTTGTTCCCACTGCTTTCCACAACCGTAGCCACCAAGCTATAAAAACTGGTAACAATGATGTCTCTCTTCTGGGCTCCTATTTTCTGCTAAGTACTGTGCACAGGTACTTTACATGAACTGATTCACGTCATTCTTTCATCTCCATTTTACAGAATAGAAAACTGAGGCATGGAAAGGTTAAATAAATTACTCAAGGTCACACAGCTTATAAGTGAATGCCTGAGCTGGAATTTGAATCTTGTCTCTCTGGTGCTAATGCTACAATGTTGTGGGTGCTTTCTGCAGCTGGTCAGTGACAGAGCTCTGTGCTACAAAACAGCCACCAGGGTTTCTGAGTTACATTGAATGAGTAGAGTTGATATGGCAACAATTAAAATAAAAAGTATCCAACTTCTTACTAGTGAAAATTTGTCTAATGAGGTATAACATTTGGTGTATACCATACAGCGGCAAATTTGTTGTACTTTCTTGTCTGTGCCTCCTAGAGTCCCATAAAGTTGTAGCTTCACTGTCCTACGAATTAGGAAAATAAAAACCAGACGTTATAATTTAAAGGAGTTGTACTGTAGGGATTATGCTTAAACTTTGAATTACCTGAGCGTTTGTTTTGCAGAGCTAATATCAGAAAGGGCTCTCAGGTGAGGGTGTCTGTCTGTGACAGATCTGTAGGGTTGCTTCATTGGACCTGATTAAGCAGGATCTCTTTTTCCCTCCTTGGACCATGAAGCAACCTCTGAAGTTGCATGGCCCAGAAATAGAGGTCAACCCACCAAGATAACCCTACCTCATAGGGTTGCTGTGAGAATTAAATGACTCAAAACAGAGCTTAGAACATAGTTAGCACTGAATAAATGTTAGCTGTTATAATAATAATAATTATTGTTTGTTCATTGTTTGAGAATATGTGGTAATTGTTTTCTCCTGCAAAAATCTTTCAGTGTTACTCTGAGCCTAAAGAAACAAGTTTCTTGGGATGAATACAGCTTTTTTGATTGTAGGAAGAATAATTCTGCAATGATATTAGAAGTTTCACATTATTTCTTGCCATTTCCTCAAACTGCGTAGTGGTGAGCCAAGCAAAAACCTATCAGAAGGGGAGTTTTGAATACAATGCATTAGATACATTAATAAACAAGTTGGTTATCATGGGACAAATGTACCTTATACTTATATTATCTTCTTGTGTAGGGAGATTCAGATGGACCTTTATCCTGTCAAAGAAAAAGTGATGGAAAATGCATTTTGACTGGCATTGTTAGCTGGGGATATGGATGTGGAAGACCAAACTTGCGTGGTGTTTACACAAGGGTGTCAAACTTTGTTCCTTGGATTCAAAAATATGTCCCTTCTCTTTTGTAATTGGATTTTTGACTATTATTCATGTGATAGAGTCTTTAAAAAGAATGCAATAATTATTAAATAAGTCACTTAATTCTTTTTTTCTGGAAATGTCAGATTGCCTGCATTTTGTATTTATTGAAATACAGGCAGATTAATACGTGTTTTATTCCATTAAAAACTGTCTTGGGATATAAGTTTCTTAATTCTTAAGTATCAAAGGGCTATAGAGTCAGGGATGGCAGAAACCTAAAGTACCATCATGAACCAAGCTTCTAAAATAAGATAGGAAATGGATGAGATGCTCCAATATCCTAACTTTATTTCATGTGCCCATTCAAGGTACAGATACTGGTGTAAGGATTTAAGCAAATCTGATTTATTGAAATAAGAAATTCTGTAAAAATAAAAAAAAGGATTGATCTTTACCTTTCCCTTGAAATTAAGTGCACAAAAGTATCTCCTTTACAAGTGCAAATAAATCAAAACTCAGTCACTGACAGAGGAAGTACCTATATCGCTGCTTTTAAATCCAAGTTTACCCAACCATATTGTTGTTGCCGTCCATTCGGCTCTGGACTTGTGGGACCTCATGCACAACAGAATAAAGTGATGCCCGGTTCTGGGCCATCCCCATGCCTAGTTGCAGATTGGACCTCTCACCTTATTAGGGTATGGAATATCTTCAGCATGGCACATGGTAGCGTTGTGTACAGGGAAACCAACTGACCAGCAAACAAAACTGATGGTTAGCAACCTTCACTAAAATTATAGAATGAAGCATCATGGTAGTTTGGACTGAAAGTATGAATATGGGATTCAAGGAAATTGTGGTAATACTGGCCAGCATTTGAAAAGCAAGGGGATTTTTTATTATAGTTATTGTCTTAGTCTGGGTTCTCTAGAGGAGCAAAACCAGTGAAGCACATATAGATATGTAAAGAGAGAAATTTATTTAAAGGAAATGGCTCATGCAGTTGTGGGTGGGGGCTGGCAAGTCTCAAATTCGTGGGTTTCATCTCACACTTGATCCTGGAATTATCATTTCACTAACAGAGGGCATATTTATTAATACCACCTAATAGGTGAAAACAGCAGAATAGAGAAGGATGATATTTGTTTGTCGTCCCTGGGACAAAGTCAAAGGAGGGATAACAATACTATTTTTAAGTAGGATCCAGAAGAGTAAAAATGGTTTTCATAGGACCTCAGAAAATCTTAACGCAATAGCAACAGGAGAGAAGAAGACGCATCATCCCCCCGATCAGATAGAAAGACTGAAATCTGGATAAGATTTCCCAGAGACAGTGAATATATTCCAGCTCATAGAACATATTTTGATTTGCTAAAAGACTGATTTCTTTAGATTAAAGATAAAATATCTTAATACTTCTCTGAATAGGTCCCTAAAAGTTCAGGAAACTGGCTACCAAAAACCAACCAAACCATTTGCCTTCGAGTTGATTCCTACTTATGGGAGGAAAAACACTCCAAATAGAGGGAGCATCATATACAAAGAAGTAGGAGGGCACTGGAATGGGATAGGTCAGAGCAAGCCAGGACAGGAGCCTGGTCAGACCAGAGGGGTCTATCCCCGCATCTGAGAGAGGAAGGAGGGAAGACTACATACTAGTTATTACAGGTATGTAATGTGTACAGATTCCTCTCTCTTTGCACCTCACATTCATTCTCTGCTCTGCTGTGAGCCGTGGGAGCATGACCTCCAGTTCTGCATTACCAGCGTCGGTGGGAGTCACTGGCAGGAGGCTGGCAGGTGGGAAAAAAGAGAGGTTAGGGCATGTATTCCTCTCTGCTCTCTCCCTGCATGGCCACAGTTCCATGGCTGCATCTTTCTATGATGACAATCCTGTCTGGAGGCCCCTTTTCAAAGAATCTGGCTCTCAACCAGGCTCCATTCCCTTATAAGCCTAGGGGTGCTGATGGCTTCTTGCCGTTGCTGGTCCCTGGGTTTCTCAGCACCCCTTGCTGTTTCCCTTAACCCTAGCTCCTTTGTTACAAAGCCTCTTCAAATATCCCAGCTGAGAATGCAGCCTGATTTCTGCAGGAGCTGACTGTACTTCTGCTCCCCAGTTAGAGCAGCGAGGGCAGAGGTGGCCAGTGCAGGCCAGAAGCTGAGTTGCTGCAGTTAGTACAACCCCATTCGGCAGGCAGATGGAGTCCAAAGACCAGATATGAAACTTGTTGGAAGCCATCAAGTTGATTCCAACTCATAGCGACCCCACGTGACAGAGTGGAACTGCCCCATAGAGTTTTCTTGGCTGTAATCTTTACGGGAGCAGATCACCAGGTCTTTCTCCTGCAGAGCTGCTGGGTGGGTTCAAACAGCCAATCTCTTGGTTAGCAGCCGAGCGCTTAACCATTGCACCACCAGGGATCCTCAGACATGAGACTAGAGAAAGGTAAATGATGTCAGGAATCTAAGCAAAGCGTCTTAACAATAGCCATAGAAGGTGCCAGACTTTTGAGTACAAGTCAACATGTTTCAAAGTGGAGCTTCTTTATATGCTTCCTGTCCATGCTCCACACTGGACTCAGAATGTGTGTGCATGTGTGTGCATGGACGTCTGTGTTTAGGGTGTGATGTGCTTGAGCCTGGGGGAGGAGGGGTGGCTGGAGGGTGGTGAGAAGCAGGGAGGTGGGGCTTTTGGGTCAGCAAACACTGTACTTAGCGAACAGTAATTCTAAACCATTAAACCAGAAGTTCTGATCTATGGGTGATCTATGGGTGTCAAGGAGACTGTGTGTGTTTGCTGGCGTGCTTTTTTTTCCCAAGATGGGTGAGGTCTATGACCATTCACAGGTAAATAGTAATAGCCAACATTTAAGAGCACTTGCTGTGTGTCAGTCACTGTTCTGGGTCTTTACTTATACCAGCTCTTACTCCTGGCAACAAGCCCATTAGGTGGGTACTGCCATTATGGCAGTTTGCCCTAAGAGGAAACTGGCACAGAGGGAGGCAGCCCCAGATCTCACAGTTAGAAACCCGATGAGCGGGTTTAGCCCAGGCAGCCTGTTTCCAGAGCCTGCTGTTCTCATAATACTTAATACTGTCTCTATGCCTGACTCTGAGTCCCCTGATGGTGCAAACAGTTAACCAGCTCTGCTGCTAACTGAAAAGAGGGACTGAAAGGTTGGAGGCTGGAGTCCACCCAGAGGTGCCTCGGAAGAAAGATCTGGCGAGTTTTGAAAAACCAGTCTTTGAAAACGCTATGGAACACAGTTCTGGTGACCATGAGTAGGAATGGACTGGACGGCAGCTGGTACTGGTATGCCTGACTCTGTAATTGCTAAAAGGAGTACGTTCATGTGCATTATTCACCATCACACGCTCAGAATTTAGCACAGTGCCTGGCATGTAGTAGATGTTCATAGTTATTTGTTGATTAAATGAATGAACTTTTGCTAGGCAGAGAGGGCTGGGGCAAAGACCTGGCAAAACAGACAGCTCCTAGAGGTGGAATGAAAACTTTCTTCCGTGGGCTGGCGCTGCCAGGCCGGTCCTTACCGCTTCCATACACCCAACCAGGCCCTGAGCTGAGCTCCTGCTTTGCATGCATCTGCCCAAACAGGCAGCGCCCTGAACAAACCAGAAAAACAACCTTCCTCTGCTCCGGAGCCCACGGTCGCGCACAGCTGCTCTACGCAGCTTGCAGAAGCGAGGGGCGCCTCCCGGGGCCCGGGCGCCTGCCCGCCGAGGTCTTCTCTGTCGCGCAGCCGCGCCCGGTGGGTGGAGTGTGAGCCGCAGAGGCATCCTGGACTCTGCACCCTCAGGTGTGTGGGTCCTGCCTCCCGGCGCGGCCTCTCGGCTCTCCTCTGCCCGTCCATGGAAGGGGCCGCGTCTCCATTGCCAGGAGATCAGCTGGAGCTCTCGGTGCTGGACCAGCAGCCGGACGAGCAGACGCTTCTAAATGGAGCTGTCCAGATCATCCCTTCTTCGGCCCAGGAGCCCAGCGGAGCCCAGGTAAGGTCTCCTGGGCGCTGGCTTTAACGCGCAGGCGGCGTTATCCGACCGCGCTGCGGGTCAGAATCCCGGCCAGCTGCCCCGCCCGGCATCCACACAGAGTTTCGGGTTTCCAGCCAGCTCTGCCGGCATAACAAACCGGGAGAGAGTGGTGCGGCTTTGAACATTCTAAATGGGACGCAGGGAGGAATGCGTCTCACGGGAGCTCGCTGGAGGCCCCTCCGACCCCCGTGACACTTTAGAAATCCTAGATGTGAAGTGTGGCTGCTCTTTTCTTGAGAGAGAGAATTCCCAGAGGCAGAGGTGACTTTTAAAATACTATGTAGCTTTTAATTTAGTTTTTCAAGCAGGGGGAACTGGGTGACAGATCGAATCTCCTCCTCTTCGTCGCAATCCCTCCTGTCTCCCTCTTCCCTTTACTGCCTTGCCCTTTCACCCACTCTGCTTCTTCCTCACCCCATCCCCCGCCCTACACCACCCTTGGTGTCTTCTCCCAGGCGGCTTCTCGACTTACAGTAAGGCAGAGCGCGGAAGTAGCAAGAACAAGACCATCTAGGAGAGGTGTGGAGGAGGGGGGAGGAGGGGTGATGATGAACTTGCAGAGCTTGCCCGGCTCAGTTGAAGGAAATAATTTCAAAATTTTTGTCCCAAAGAACTAGACTAGCCTCATGTGCTTTTGCCTCGTCTCAAAACCTAAGGGGGTGCCTGGTGAGCTCTTTCTCTGATTCAACCCCAGCAGTGACAGGAGAATTATGCATCTCATCAAATACTTGTAAAGCAGTGGAGACTTTGAATTTCGTTCCATTCACTTTTGATTAACCCCTAAAATTGGCTTGAGGTGGACTGTGTACCAAACCAAAACCAAACTCATTGCCATCGAGTCAATTCTGACTGATAGTGACCCTGTAGGATGAGTAGAACTGCCCCATAAAATTTCCAAGGCTATACTCTTTACAGAAGCAGGCTATCACATCTGATAGGTTCCAGCCACTGACCTTTCGGTTAGCAGCCAAGTGCTTAACCACTGCACCACTAGGGTTCCCTCAGACTGTGTACGGGGAGCCGCATATATGGTACCAACCTGATCTTTCTAGGTCTTACACTCAGCCACACCTTTGGTTGCTCAAGTGTTGGTTTCAGGGATAAGCAGGAAGTTCAAAAGTTGAAAACATTGCTTTTGCTAAACACTGATTCCTGGAAATAGTATAAATCTGTTTTTTTATAGATACCCTGAAAGTGATCTGATACCTTGATACTTAAATGAAATATGAATACAAAAAAAGAATGAAAGTTGAACAAAGATGGTTTGGTCACCAGTGCAAGTGGCCACAACTGTAGCCTTGATACTCAAGGGCAGTGTCTAAGAATGGGACTATGGGAACACATGGTAGAAAGAACCAGAACACCCCAGATATCTGAGTTCTATTGATGTCACACACAAGTAAAATTTTGGTGAGGACAGTTCAAGGATGGTTACAGCAGTACATTGACAAGGAACTCCCAGAGATTCAAGCTGTATTCAGAGGAGGATGTGGAATGCGGGATATCATTGCTGAAGTGAGATGGATCTTGGCTGAAAATAGAGAATACCAAAAGATGTTTACCTGTGTTTTCTTGACTATAAAAGGCATTTGACTATGTGGATCATAACGAATTATGGATAACATTGCGAAGAATGGGAATTCCAGAACACTTAGTTGTGCTCATGAGGAACCTGTGCACAGATCAAGAGGCAATTGTTCGAACAGAACAAGTGGATACTGTGTGGTTTAAAGTAGGAAAATGTTGGTGTCAGGTTTGTATCCTTTCACCATACTTATTGAATCTGTATGTTGAGCAAATAATCCGAGAAGCTGGACTATATGAAGAAGGATGTGGCATCAGGATTGGAGGAAGACTCATTAACAACCTGCAATATGCAGATGACACAACCTTGCTTGCTGAAAGCAAAGAGGACTTGAAGCACTTACTGATGAAGATTAAAGACTACAGCCTTCAGTATGGATTACACATCAACATAAAGAAAACAAAAATCCTCACAACTGGACCAATAGGCAACGTCATGATAAATGGAGAAAAGATTGAAGTTGTTAACGATTTCATTTTACTTGAATCCTTAATCAATGCCCATGGAAGCAATAGTCAATAAATCAAATGTATTGCATTGAGCAAATCTGCTGCAAAAGTGTTAAAAAGCAGGAATGTCACCTCAGGGACTAAGGTTCACCTGACCCGAGCCATGGTATTTCAGTCACCTCATATGCATGTGAAAACTGGACAATGAATAAGGAAGACTGAAGAAGAATTGAGGCCTTTGAATTATGGTGTTGGCGAAGAATATTGAATATACCATGGACTGCCAGAAGAATAGACAAGTCTGTATTGGAAGAAGTGCAGCCAGAATGCTCTTTGGAAGAGAGGATGGTGACTTTGTCTTATGTACTTTGGACATGTTATCAGGAGGGACCAGTCCTTGGAGAAGGATATCATGCTTGGTAGAGGGTCAGTGAAAAAGAGGAAGACCCTCAATGAGATGGATTGACACAATGGCTGCAACAATGGGCTCAAACAGAGCAAAGATGGCACGGGACCCGACAATGTGTTGTTCTGTTGTACACAGGGTTGCTATGAGTCGGAACCGACTCAACGGCACCTAACAAAAAACAACAACAATGAAAGCTTCACCATTAAAAGGTGTATGCCTGGGGACAAAGGACAGACTTCTGGTGTTAATGTAATGTGACCACTTGGATTCTGTGAGGACTGGGAATGCCTTTGTGAAAATGGGTTCAGAGTAGAAAATCTGAAGCACATGCAGGGTATCAGTGTTTGATAATTGTTTAGCACCCACCCTGTAGCATTTGCTCTTTTATGTCATGTATGCACAGGTAGCCGAGACTTCCTTGTGAGTTTACTTTGTAGGTCATCAGATAGGAAAGCTGTGGTGAGCGACCGGAAGGCAGTGAAGGTCAGGGTCTACATGAGCCCATGCAAGGTATTCTAGAAATGCTTCAACAGGAAAACCCTAAAAAAAAGAGAGAAAACAAACAAACGATAAAACACCTTTACCAAATATGCTAGTCATTCTCTTTGGTTATATAGAATAAGTTGAAGTGTATTTCAGCTTGAAAAGTCAGTATAGGGTCACTGGAAGTATTGGCTAGAATAAGCACAAGGCTCAGACACTTAAGAGTTTTGTGTGTAGGCCTCCTTAAAGTCTGTATTAAGATTTCCAATTTTGAAATGTAGCTTAAGTGCATGTATTTTTATTAATCATGTGTTTTGTACTGATCCTGTGCCAAATACTTCTGATACATAAATTCATTTACTTATTACAACAAACTTAAGAGGAAGGTGTCAATATTCTGAATTGAGAGATGAAGAAACTGAGACTCAGAGGAGTTATCTAACATACTCAAGTTCATATAGTGGATCTGTGGTTTGGACCTAGATTTTTTTAGACCTCAAAATTTTTATATTTCTGTTGATTTATTATATATGTATATGTAAACATATAAAATATATGTAACATTAATATGTTAGTAGCTTAGATATATAAATATAATTTATGTATAATTTATACTTACTTATAATTACCTCAATTACATATTACTAATGTGATGGTGTTGGTGAAGAATAGTGAATATACCATGGACTGCCGGACAAACAAATTTGTCTTGGAACAAGTAAGGCCAGCACGCTCCTTAGAAGGGAGGATGGCGAGACTTCGTCTTACGTACTTTGGACATGTTATCAGGAGGGACCAGTCCCTGGAGAAGGACATCGTGTTGGTAAAGCAGAGGGTCAGTGAAAAAGAGGAAGACCCTCAACGAGATGGATTGACACAGTGGCTGCAATAATGGGCTCAAACATAGCAAAGATCGTGAGGATGGCGCAGGACCAGGCAGTGTTTCGTTCTGTTGTAATAGGGTTGCTAAGAGTCAAAACCAACTCAAAGGCAACAGCAATAACAACAACAATGTCTGTAAGTTAAGTAATTTATAATTAGGTAATTTAAGTGAAATATGAGGGGTTGGGTAGCACATCTGGAATGATGAGGGAGTTGCAGGTGAGTTGGTAGATGGGTAGATGGATGAGGGATGAGGAAGATTTGTGGCATCATTGGGAAGGAGACATCCTATATTGTGGGTATCTTTCTATTTGGAAGGCTGGGCTGGGGGCAGTGGAAAGAATATCCTTTGTTGATCTGGGTTTGGGGGTTGGGGAAAAGGAATATATAGTAAGCCACTTAACTCCACTTTGCCTGCCATCTTTGTAAACATGGCTGTCATGGTTTGAATTATGTACCCCTAAAAATGTGTGTATCAATTTGGCTGGGCCATGATTCCCAGAATTGTGTGGTTGGCCTACATTTTTTGTGTTAAAGAGGATTAGGGTGGGATTGTAACACCACCTTTACCCAGGTCACATCCCAGATCCAATGCAAAGGGAGTTTCCCTGGGGTGTGGCCTGCACCACCTTTTCTCTCTCAAGAGATAAAAGGAAAGGGAAGCAAGCAGAGAATTGGGGACCTCATACCATCAAGAAAGCAGTGCCGGGAGCAGAGCGCATCCTTTGGACCCAGGTCCCCACGCTGCTCAGCTCCAAGTCTGGGGGAGCATTGAAGAAGGCCGACCAATAGAGAAAACCTTCCCCTGGAGATGACGCCCTGAATTTGGACTTTTAGCCTACTTAACTGTGAGAAAATAAACTTCACTTCGTTAAACATCCACTTGTGGTATTTCTGTTATAGCAGCACTGGATGACTAAGACAAGGGCAATATCATTGGGTCAAAAGTGAAAAATTATAGGGACTAGAGTAAGAATGGTTTTCTTTTATGGCTTATTACACAGGATTGGACCTCAGTTTCCTAACTGGTATTGAAAAAATATTTTAAATCATAGCAGCGTAATTGGAATAATAATAAATCAGTAAAGTGATAGTTTTGAGGCAGACAAGACTTACTAGAATGAATGGGTTCGCTAAAAATTAGCCATGTTGCTATACTTTGGAGAGATGTTCAGACTTTAGGACTAGAATAAACTGGTTCTTTTGTGTTTGGATCAAACAAGAAGTACGTTAAATCCCACAATGAAGATTATAAAGTGCAGATTTTCCTATATGCTTAGAAACTTTCCCCTGATCTATACAACCTGTCTGTCAGCGGTGGCTTGTATGTTGCTATAATGCTGAACTGATTTCAGCAGAACTTCCAGACTAAGATGGATTAGAAAGAAAGGCCTGGTGATCTAATTCTGAAAGTCAGCCATGAAAACCCTATGGATCACAATAGTCCAATCTGCAGCTGATCAAGTGGATGGTGCAGGACTGGGCAGCGTTTTTGTTCTATTGTGCAGGAGAGCGCCATGAGGCAGCATTCGGCTTGACAGCAGCTAACAAGGACATATGATATCTGGTCCTTAGTGAGCCAAAAAGAGGAAGAATTTTTTGTATCCAAGAGGTAGTCTTACCATTCTTGCAGGATCCTGTGTCATGGATTTAGATCCTTAACTGGGGGGTGTCCAAAGGAAAGCCATACAAACTCTGGAGCATGGAATGCAGTCATACATTGTCAGAGGTAGTGTGCAGGAATCTTTGGAAGGCACCCTGCAGAAGAACCTGCCTGTGGCCTCTCCTCATGAACTGGAATTTGGGCAAGAGAGAATGAAGAAGCACTGACGGAAGGAGGGTGCCTTTGTGATGCAGTTTTGAGGGAGCTGAGCACAAACCTACGGCAGTATATCAGAGGTTCTTCACTCCGAGGGCACATTGGAACCTTCAGGGCATTTCTAAAAAATATGAATTCTGCAGCTGACTCTAATGTGCAGACAGCCAAGAAGCATAGTACTCTATTGTTTGGTTGGGTGTGGCTGAAGGCTGTTTTGTAATGACTTTAAGTCTGTGAAGATTATTCATTCAAAGGATGGTGGCCAGTGGTCTCTGTCTTGGCTGAGGATAGGACATTAAAGGGGACCAGGCTGTAGAACGGCAGCTTTGGGCAGTACAGGAAGAGACATTTCCTACAGATGTTGTTAGCTGCTGTCGAGCTGGCTCCGACTCATGGCAGTCCCATGTACAACAGAATGAAATGTCGCTCAGCCCTGCACCATCTTCACCATCGTTACTATATGCTGGAGTGTTGTTGTGGCCACTGAGTGTTTTTATTGCCTTCCAACCTAGGGGGCTCATTTTCCAACACTGTAATGGACAATATTCTGTTGTGAGCCATAGGGTTTTCATTGGCTAATTTTTGGAAGTAGATCACCAAACCTTTCTTCCTAGTTTGAATCTAGAAGCTCCACTAAGACCTGTCCACCACGGGTGACCTCACTGTTATTTGAAATACTGGTGGCTTGGCTTTCAGCATGATAACAACGTAGAAGCCACCACAGAACTACACACCGACAGATGGGTGGTGGTCCTGAGGATGAGGGCTATGGAATTCTGGCCAGTTCCTCCAGGGACTCATGGAGTAGTGGTCGTCCCAAACCACAAGAGTCCTAGTTTATACTCTCTAAGGGATGGTGTTGGTGAAGCCACATGAGGCCAAGGGGTGCACTGAAACTCACTCAGTTGTTCATTCGAGACTCCGGATTGTTTCACTTTGTACTAATCTTTGTGGCTCCAGTTGTCACTTGTATAAGGACTGAAAATGGCACTGGGTCATTTTGGTCTCAGGGGCTCTGTAAATGGGTGGGTAGGGGTAAGGTAGAGATATGTTTCTGCCTCCTGAGAAGCTAAATGTTCCTTATACTGGGACTTCCTTTTCCCTTGTGCCTTTTAAGCCCTTGGCTTTGGTTGCTTTAGGGCAGTTCTGTAGTGCTTGGGAGGAGCCGAGAAGTGGCTCTGTCCCTGTACTCCAGAAACACACTTACCTCCAGAGGGCTTTCCTCTGTCCAGGCATCCCAGGGCCTGTGCTGGTCCCCTCACACCTGTGATAGGCTGGGCCCAAGAGTCAGAGCGGAGTGTACATAGGGGCTCTAAAGTTTGACCTCTACTCTAGAACTTCTCCAAGCAGTCTTAAAACTTGTGGAGCCCTTCTAACTAAGGAACACACATTTATCACGTGCCACTTGCCTACATGAGGCACAAGTGAGGAGTGTAACAGGGAAGTCCAAGAACTCAGCCTTCCCTCTACGTGGTTTCAGTTTACCCAGGAGGATAAGGCCAGTATCGATTTAGGTTTGACCCTGGAACTGGACAAAGCAGTCACTGACAGTGGTGTATGAGCTACGTGGATGATTCATGTACTGCGAGATCTCTCTGTGGGCGAGGCAGTATGGGAAGTCTCTGAAAAAAGGTGAGATTTGATCTGGTTCCTGAAGGATGGCTAGGCTTCAGACCAGAGACCTCAATCCTGGTAAAGCAATTGATTCACTTTTAGGGGTTCAAAATACAAACCAGGACCTCCCCCTAACTCCTCTACAATCAGGCCCACTAGGTCCAGGTGGGGCGTAGGCATCTATAGTTTAAAATACTCCCCAGGTGATTCTGATATGCAGCCGGGCTTCTTGTTGTTAGCTGCCGTTGAGTTGGCTGCCGACTCATAGCAACCCCGTGTACAACAGAATGAAGATGCTGCCCAGTCCTGCGTCACCCCCATGATCAGTTGCAGATAGGATTGTTGTGAACCATAGGGTTTTCATTGGCTGATTTTCAGTAGATTGCCAGGCCTTTCTTCCTAGTCTTAGTCTGGAAGCTTTGCTGAAACCTGATCGTCATCATAGCAACATGCAAGCCTTCACTGACAGACAATGGTGGCTGCACATGAGGTGCATTCAAACCGGGTTTCCCTCATGGGAAGCAAGAAGTCTACCACTGCACCACCAATGCCTCTTGCAGCCAGGCTTGGGAACCGCTGATTTAGAAAGTTTTAAGTGTAGTCCTAATGTGGACTGAGGTTTCCTTTTCTGATGGCAGCCACCAGAATAAAGACAAGAGAGAAAGTAAACAAGTTGTTGATTCGGGAGCAAGCCTTGTCAAGTACCAGCTGTGGCTCTGTGGGGGAGCAGACGCCCTGAGGAATGAGTTCCTACTGTTTGTTCAGCAGCTGCTTCGTGTGCATTATTTCTGGTTTTAGCAGTAGCCCTGTGAGCTAGACTGTTTTTTTATAATGTGATAGTTGAGGCCACTGTGGCCAGCAAGTGTCAGTAGTTTGCTTAAAGCCACAGGGCCTTTAAGTGGTACATCTGGGATTGGAATCCCAGTGTGTCAGATGCAGAACACACGTTACACCGTTTCCCATGGTCTCCATTTTGTTGTTAGTTGCTGTCGAATCTGCTCCAGCTCATGGTGACGTTCTTTACCTGGTCCTGCGCCATCTTCATGGTCTTTGGTAGGTTTGAGTCGGTTGTTGTGACTATTGTGTTAATCCATCTCCTTGAGGGTTTCCCTCATTTTCGCTGACCCTCTGCCAAACAGGATGTCCTTTTCTAGCAATCGCTCTTTCCTCATGACATGTCTAAATGAACGAGCCGAAGTCTGTCTGTCCTGGTCTCCAGGATTGGATTATCTAATGCTGCAGCGAGAAGTCAAAGTGTCATGGGCCATTTAGGGGCCAGTGGAGGCTGAGCGTGGGTGCCCTCATGACAGCCAGGCACCCTCATAACCTGGAGTCCATACTGTGAAGCTGGGAGCCTGCGACAGAGGAAGTCACATGGCAGGGATCAGTCCTGCCTGATCTCTCTGCACTGCATGTCTGAAATGGGGGAATGCCTGCCTTGAAGGGCTGTTAGGGGAAAGTAAAATGGTGCTGGTGCTCACTAAACCATAGCAGTTGTAATTATTTTCTTTGACATTGCGCTCTGCCCCACCACGCCCACAGCAGCTGATTTCCAGATGTCTCCTTTCCCTTCCAGGACCTTATAGACAAGGTCTGGGCCACAACAGGAGCTTGAGCTTTCTCCTGGCGTGTCCAATCGAAACTGCGCATCATTTTTCCTACTAATCTTAAACTCAACTCTTGTGCTCCAAACCCTTCAACAGCTCCTCAGTACACATCAGATTAAGCCCAGATTCCTTAGGCAATGCTCAAAACCCGCTCCAAAGTCCTCCGAACATTCACCATCTCAAATCATTACTCTTATGGCTCTCCTCTGAGACCCATGTTTCATTCAAACTAGTCTGGTGGCCGGCCCCATTGTGGGTCACACTGTGAGTGTTCCGTCCCTCATCTGCAAGGCCTTTCTCTATCCATCCTTCAAAATTCCACCTTTCCTCCTTGAAAGCTTTCTTCATCTCCCCAGCGCAGAGCCCCCAGGACATTTTCTTGCTGATTTCCTTGGGAGGATCCATTCTACCTCTTCTATTTGTTTGTAAACTTGACCCAGTAGAGTGTAAACCCCCTGAGGTCAGAATTCTGCTGCTTTCATTTCTGTATTCCTGACCCATCTAAAAAAAAAAAACACAGAAAACAAAAACAGTTGCTGTCGAGTCAACTCTGAATCATGGCAACCCCATAGGTATCAGAATAGAACAGTGCTCCATAGGGTTTTCAATGGCTGATTTTTCAGAAGTAGATTGACAGGCTTTTCTTCCGAAGTGCTTCTAGGTAGACTTGAATCTCCAAGCTTTTGGTTAGCAGCTGAGCGTGTTAACTGTTTGTACCACCCAGGGACTCCTAGTAGGTACTAAAAAAGGGTTTGCTGAAATTAAGTGACTGCCTTGTGAACTTCCTTTGTTTTTTAGGCTATTGAGCAAAGCCCCTGGAGCTCCTGCAATAAGAATTTGGTGGGAAAGTGTAAACTGTGGATGGTCATTGCCTCCATTTTCGTCAGTCTCATCCTAGTCATCATCTTAAGCCTATGTCTTATTGGAGGTAAGAGGATTCAACATGAGGGAGTTGACACATTTTAAGAACTTTAGTCTTATGACTATACTGAAATGGAGGGTGGACTCACTGCTATTTCATTATTTATAACATCAGTTTGAAATTGTTTTGAAATATGTTGCATGTGTGGTAGATGGAAGTGATTGTTTGTTTCATTTTGCTTCTTTGATAATCCCAGGAAGAAGGCTGGAGACCAGGTTCGTAACTCCTAACTCTCCCACTGGTCTTTGGAGTAGAGTTGAACCTTGAAGAGGTTTCTTGAAATTTTAGTATACTTCACTAATTTCACTAATTTATATTTTATTTATATTTCTACACCTGCTTGCTTGAGATTTTTTCTTTAAAAAGTTTTTAAATTAAAATAATTATTGTATTTGACCTGGTATTCCTTGTATATTATTCAAATGACAAAATGAAGAATAATGTATTTGCAAGAGTTTTTAAAAACTTTATAGAAACATGTGAGTGTAACCTACTATTATTTTAACTTATTTTAGGAATAACTTGTTTGTAACATCTGTGTAGTACGTGTGAAGAAATGAACACTTACACGGTGCTAAGCGAGTTCTGGTGGCTCAGTGGTTAAGATACAGAGAAAAAGGAAAACCAACTTAATTTCTAGGCGCGATGGTTTGTGATCATCACTGTTAGCAGCACTCAATGTCTTGTCACAATATTACTTTCTTATCTTTCACTAAAGGAGCACTGGTGGTGCAGTGGTTATAGCACTCAACTGCTAACCGAAAGGCCACTGGTTTGAACAGTGGGAGTCAGATGTGGCAGTCTGCTCCCTTAAAGATAACAGCCTTGGAAACCCTACGGGGAAGTTCTACTCTGTCCCATAGGGCCACTATCCGTCAGAATCAACTCGGATGGCAACGGGTTATGGTGCTAACTATATACTTTACGAGAATTTTATTTATTCATTTATCGTGAACATAAAAATAACGTATGTTGTTACACATAAAGTCCATCCATATTATTAATGTTTTGTTATATTTTCTCCTGGTCTTTTTCTTACTTGCATTCTTCACCTAATTTGAGGTAACAATTTTTTCTTTTTATAGTTTTGTGGTCTGCTTTTAGATTTTAATATTACATTGAGATCATTTTGCCAAGTAATTAAAAATTGTGAACATCCTTTTTTTTTTCTTTCTTTTTTTTTTTTATTGTACTTCAGGTGAAGGATTACAGAACAAATAGTTTCTCATGAAACAGTAGTACACATATTGTTTTATGACATTGGTTAACAACCCCACAACATGTCAACCCTCTAACTTCTCAACATTTTTTTTTTGGTGAAAACACACATAGCCAAAGATACACATTTCAGAAATTTCTACATGCACAGTTCAGTGACATTGAGTACGCTCTTCCAATTGTGCTGTTATTCTCACTTAAGATGAAGGCTTACAGAACAAAATAGTATCTCATTTAATAGTTACTACAAATGTTGCCCTATGACAATGGTTAACAATCTTACAACACATCAACACTATCCTTACTCAACCTTGGGTTCCCTATCACGAGCTTCCTTGTCCCCTTCTGTCTTCTGGCCCTTGTGACTGGACTACTGTACCTCGTTAGTCTCATTTGGTTTTACGGGGATGTCCACTCCCAGGCTGAACAGTGAACTTTGGAGATAACTTCACCACTGAGCTAAAAGGGTGTCTGGGGGCCATACTCTCGGGTTTTCTCCTGTCTCCTTTAGGCCAGTAAATCTGGTCTTTTTTTTTTTTTTTTTGTGAGTTAGAATTATGTTCTACATCCTTCTCCAGTTCTGTCCAGAACCCTCTGTTGTGATCCTGGTCAGAGCAGTCAGTGGTGGTAGCCGGGCACCATCTAGCTGTACTGGACTCAGTCCGGTGGAGGCCTTGGTAGCTGTGGACAATTAGTCCTTCAGACCGATCTTTTCCTTGTATCCTGTTCTCTTCATTCTCCCTTGCTCCCGAAGGGATGAGACCAGTGGAGCATCTTAGATGGCCGCTCACAGGCTTTTAAGACCCCAGACACTACTCACCAAGGTAGAATGTAGAACACTGTCTTTATAAGCTGTGTTAAGCCAATTGAGCTAGATGTTCCCCGAGACCATGGTCCCCACAGCTCTCCGCCCAGCAATTCAGTCCCTCAGGGAGTTTGGATGTGTCTATGGGGCTTCCATGACCTTTCCTTGTAAAAGTTGTGCTACTTTGCCCTGTATTGTGTACTGTCTCACCCTTCACCCAAGATACCACTTATCTATTGCCTATTTAGTGTTTCCCCCCACCCCTCCCATCCCTGGTAACCAACAAAGATTGTTACATTTTGTGTGAGAACTTTTTCATGGGTTTTTACAATAGAGGTCTCATACAATATTTGACCTTTTGTGATTGACTTATTTCACTCAGCATAATGTCCTCCAGTTTTATCCATGTTATGAGATGCTTCACAGATTCATTGTTGTTCTTTCTCGTTGCATAGTACTCCATTGTGTGTATGTACCATTGTTTGTCTATCCATTCATCTGTTGATGGGCATCTAGGCTGTTTCCATCGTTTTGCTATTGTAAACAATGCTGCCATGAACATAGGTGTGCATATGTCTATTTGAGTGACGACTCTTATTTCTCTAGGATATATTCCTAGGAGTGGGATTGCTGGATCGAATGGTATGTCTATGTCTAGCTTTCTGAGGAAGTGCCATATCATTTTCCAAAATGGTTGTATCATTTTGCATTCCCACCAGCAGTGCATAAGAGTTCCCATCTCCCCGCAGCCCCTCCAACATTTGTTATTTCCAGTGTTTTTGATTCGTGCCAGTAATGCCTGGGTGAGATGGTATCTCATTGTGGTTTTCATTTGAATTTCTCTAATGGCTAGTGATCAGGAGCATTTCCTCATGTGTCTGTTGGCCATTTGAATGTCTTCTTTGGTGAAGTGTCTGTTCATTTCCTTTGCCCATTTTTTAATAGGATTATTTGTCTTTTTGTTGGAGAGGTGTTGGATTTTCTTGTAGATTATGGAGATTAGACCTTTGCCTGACTTGTACTGTCCAAAAACTTTTTCCCATTCTGTAGGTTCTCTTTTTACTCTTTTGGTGAAGTCTTCTGAAGAGCATAAGTGTTTGATTTTTTAGAAGATCCCGGTTATCTAGCTTATCTGTTGGGGTTTGTGAGTTGATGGTTATGGTTCGTATCCTGTTAATGCCGTGTATTAAGGCCTGAAGTGTTGGTCCTATTTTTTCTTCTATGAACTTTATAGTTTTAGGGTTTATAGTCAGGTCTTTGATTCATTTTGAAGTAGTTTTTGTATACGGTGTGAGGTATGGGTCCTGTTTCATTTTTTTGCAGATGGATATCCAGTTTTGCCAGCACCATTTGTTAAAAAGACTGTCTTTTCCCCATTTGATGGACTTTGGGCCCTTGTTGAAGATCAAGTGACTGTAGGTGGATGGATTTACATCTGGGTTCTCAATTCAGTTCCATTGGTCAATGTATTTGTCATTGTACCAGTACCAGGCTGTTTTGACTACAATAGCTGTATAGTAGGTTCTGAGGTCAGGTAGTGTGAGTCCTCCAACTTTATTCTTCTTCTTCAGTAGTGCTTTACTTATTCGGGGCTTCTTCCCTTTCCATATAAAGTTAATGATTAGTTTTTCCATCTCTTTGAAGAATGTTGTTGGTATTTGGATTGGGATTGCATTGTATTTGTAAATTGCTTTGGGTAGAATTGTCATTTTCACAATGTTGAGTCTGCCTATCCATGAACATGGTATGTTTTTCCATTTATGTAGATCCCTTTGGGTTTCATGCAGTAGTGTTTTGTAGTTTTCTTTGTATAGGTCTTTTACATCCCTGGTCAGATTTATTCTTAAGTATTTTATCTTCTTAGGGGCTATTGAAAATGGTATTGTTTTCCTGATTTCCTTTTCATCATTCTCCTTATTGGTGTATAGGAATCCAACTGATTTTTGAATGTTTATCTTGTATCCTGCTACTCTGGTGAATCTTTCTATTAGTTCCAGTAGATTTCTCGTGGAGCCTTTAGGGGTTTCTATATATAGTATCATATCATCTGCAAACAGGGACAGTTTAACTTCTTCATTACCAATTTGGATGCCCTTTATTTCTTTTTCTTGCCTTATTGCTCTAGCTAGAACTTCCAGCACAATGTTAAATAGGAGCGGTGATAAAGGCCATCCTTGTCTTGTTCCTGTTTTCAAGGGGAATGTTTTCAGCCTCTCTCCATTAAGAATGATGTTGGCCGTTGGTTTTGCATAGATGCCCTTTCTTATGTTGAGAAATTTCCCTTCTATACCTATTTTATTGAGAGTTTTTTCAGGAATGGGTTTTGGACTTGGTCAAATGCCTTTTCTGCATCAATTGAGATGATCATGTGATTCTTTTCTTTCATTTATGTGGTGGATTATGTTGATATATTTTCTAATGTTGAAGCATCCTTGCATACCTGGTATGAATCCTACTTGGTCATGGTGTATTAATTTTTTTTATATGATACTGAATTCTATTGGCTAGAATTTTGTTCAGAATTTTTGCATCTATATTCATGAGCGATATTGGTCTGTAATTTTTTTTTTTTTGTGACGTCTTTGCCTGGTTTTGGTATCAGCATTATGCTGGCTTCATAGAATGAATTTGGAAGTGTTGCTTCCTCTTCTGTGCTCTGAAATATCTTGAGTAGTACTGGTACAAGCTCTTCTGTAAATGTTTTGTAGAATTTTCCAGTGAAGCCATCTGGGCCAGGGCTTTTTTTGGTTGGGAGTTCTTTTTATTACCTTTTAATCTCTTCTCTTGTTATGGATCTGTTCAGATTTTCAACATCACTTTGTTGCAGTTTGGGTAGGCCGTGTGTTTCTAGAAATTTATCCATTTCCTCTAGGCTTTCAAATTTGTTGGAGTATAGTTTTTCATAATATTCTGTTATAATCCTTTTTATTTCTGTTGGGTCTGTTGTAATGTCCCCCATTTCATTTCTTATTTGGGTTATTTGTGTCCTCTGCTGTTTTTCTTTTGTCAGTCTGGCCAGTGGTTTGTCGATTTTGTCGATTCTTTCAAAGAACCAACTTTTCCTTTTGTTGATTCTTTCTGTTGTTTTTCTGTTCTCTATTGCATTTATTTCTGCTCTGATCTTTACTTTTCCTTTCTTCCGGTGGTTGTGGGCTTTTTTTTTTTTGCTGTTCTCTTTCTATTTGTTTGAGTTCTGTATTTAATGTTTTGATTTTGTCCCTTTCCTCTTTTTTGATATGTGCGTCTGCTGCTATGAAATGTCCTGTGAGGACTGCCTTTGCTGTGTTCCAAAGGTTTTGGTATGATGTGTTTTCATTCTCATTTGATTCTAGGTATTTTTTTATTCCGTCTTTGATTTATCTATTACCTAGTGGTTTTTAAGCAGGGTGTTTTTCAGTTTCCATGTAATTGATTTTTTTCTTGCTCTTTCTGTTATTAATTTCTACCTTGATGGCATTGTGGTCAGAGTAGATACTTTGTATTATCCTCATTTTGGATCTTGTTGAGGATTGCTCTGTGACCTCCTGTTCTGGAGAACTTTCCATGTGCATTGGAAAAGCATGTGTACTTTTCAGCTGTTGGATGGAGTGTTCTATATATATCTATGAGGTCAAGTTGGCTGATTGTGCCTTTTAGATTTTCTGTATCTTTGCTGAGTTTCTTTTTATTTGTTCTGTCCTTTACTGAGAGTAGTGTGTTGAAGTCTCCTACTATTATTGTGGCACTGTCAGTTTCTCTTTTCAGTGCTGTTAGAGTTTATGTATTTTGGTGCCCTGTCATTGGGTACGTAGGTGTTTATTATGTTTATGCCTTCATGATGCATCATCCCGTTAATCATTATATAGTGTCCTTCTTTGTCTTTTATGGTGGATTTTGTTTTAAACTCCATTTTATTTGAGATTAGTATTGCCAGTCCCGCTCTGTTTTAGTAGTTGTTAGCTTGATATATTTTTTTCTAATCTTTGATTTTTAATAAATTCATGTCTTTTTTTCTAAGGTGTGTCTCTTGTAGACAGCATATTGATGGATCCTGTTTTGTTATCCATTCTGTCACTCTCCGTCTCTTTATGGGTGCATTGAGGCCATTTACATTCATTGTAATTATTGATAGATGTGAGTTTATTGCTGTCATTTTGTAGTGCTTTTTATTGTGGTGCTGACGTTTTCTTTGTTCTTCTTACTCTCCTGTGCTAAATTCCTATTGTTTGTAGATTTTTTTTCATTTCTTTTGTTTTTTTAGGTTTTGTTTTTACTGAGACTTTATGTTTTTCCTGTTTATTTTTATGAGTTTGTTTGTTAACTTTCTTTGTGGTTACAGTGAAATTTACCCTTAGGTTTCTAAGTTCAAAGTAGTCTATTATTACTTGGTATTGCCTTGCCTTCATCTCCATTAGAAGGTTCTATACCTACACCATTTATTCCCTCTTTTATTGTTCTAATGTTGTTGTCATTTAGAGATTAACTCCTCTGACTTCCTGTTGTATTTCTTTTGCTTTTGGATAGTCCTTGAGAGCTCATTTCTTAGCTTGGTATCTGGCTCCTATGACCCTTCATCCTAGATTCAGCCTGTGAGCTGAAGTCGTTTGTTCTCAGATCGAAGGACTCCCTTTAATAATTCTTGTGAGTTATGTTTGGTTTTTACATAATCTCTTATTTTCTGTTTATCTGGAAATGTCAATTTCACCATCATATTTGACGAGATTTTTGCAGGATATATTGTTCTTGGCTGGCAATTTTTTTTCTTTCCAGTTTTTGTATATGTCATCCCATTGCCTTCTTGCCTGCATGGTTTCTGCCAAATAATCTGAGCTAGTTTTATTGTTTCTCCTCTGTATGTGACTTCTTGTTTTTCACGAGCTGCTCTCAGGATTCTTTGTTTGTCTTTAGTTTTGGCGAGTGTGATTATGATTTGTCTTGGTGATTTTTTTGGGGGTCTATCCTATATGAGGTTCGTTGAGCTTCTTAGATGGCCAGCTTTTTATCTTTCATGATATTGGGGAAGTTTTCTGTCAGCACTTCTTCAATGATCCTTTCAGTGTTTTCTGTTTTCTTCCCCTGTTCTGGAACTCTGATCACTCGAAAATTTTTGCTTTTAATTGTATCCAACATAATTCTCAGGTTGTCTTCATTTTTCTTTGTTCTTTTTTCTGAGTTTTCCTCAAACCGAGTTGTATCCAAGTATTTGTCTTCAATTCTGCTGATCCTGTCTTCCACCATTTCAGATCTGCTCCTCAGCCCTTCTATGACATTGTGCATTTGTGAAATCTTGTTTATCTTTTGGATTTGTAATTGTTGTTTTTGTATGATTTGTAGTTGTGAATTTATTTTGGCATTCAGTTCCTGCATTATTTTCCTTTTTTTTGTCTGCATTTTCCATGAATTTGTCTGCTTTTTCCTCATGTTTGTCAGGTTTTTGCCTCAGCTCTTGGAGAATTCTGAGTATTAGAGATTTGAATTCCCTATCAGGTAGTTCTAGTGCCTTTTCTTCCACTGGAAAGTCATCTGATGTTTTGTTTTGGATGCCTACTGGAACCATCCTGTCCTGTTTTTGTAAATGTTTTGATATTGTCTGCTGTCTTCGAGGCATTCAGTAGTTATTTTTCTCAGTTATTGATTGTAGATTTGTTTGTTTCATCTTTTTTTTTTTTTTAATTTGGTTATATCCAAGCAGACAGGCTGTGTGTTCTTTGCTGTTTGCTTGTCTGTGGGCACGACACTTTTCACCCTGTTCTCCAACTGGCAGGGTCAGTGGCTCAGATATGTTACAGCAGGGCTGGTCTAGCTGAAGAGGAGTTGCTGGGATGGGTTGTTTGTGACACTTACTACAGCCACCAGGGTGGGTTCGTAATCAGTGCAGGGCAGGTTCCGGTAGGCCGTGCCTGTGCTGCTTGGTGGTGTGATGTTAAGCTCACGGTGCAGGTAAGCAGGATCGAGGGGGGAGATTGTGATGTGTGGAGTTAAGATGGATATGGGAGAGAAGAGAGAGGAACAGGAGCCAAAAATATAGAAACAAACAAAAAAGAGTGCTAGGGGAGCTTGCCATTGAATTGGAGAGATGAGAGACTATGAAATGGTGAAAAACAAAAAGGGGAAGAAGAAAAGGAAAAAAAGAAAAGAATGAATAAATAAAAATTATGAAGAAAAAAGAACAGCAAAGCTCTTAGTGATCCTACCGTTGTGGCTACTAGGTCTGTGGAAGTTGTTCCTAGGTGTTGAAGTACAGCCTGGCTAGAAGGTGTAGAGTTATTCACTGCCAGGTATTCAGCAGACAGGAAGAGAAGGAAGGTATAGAGACATGAGAAACTGAGTAATGAAGAAAGACAAAAAGGGAAAGAGAGGGAAAAGAAAACAAAACGAATTAAAAAAAAGAAAATAACAAGAAAAGCCCCCCAAAAAAACAGAAAAAAAAAACCCCACAAAGAAAGAAATGCCTTAGGGGTAGGTCCCAAGCTGTGTAGTACTGCCTGGCCAGAATGGGCTCCCAACTCGAGAAAAGAAAAAGAAAACAAACAAAATCCCCGGGATCCCACCAGCATGGCAGCACAGACTGGGTAGCAGTTCCACACTCAAACAGAGCTCCGCAGCCCCTTAGGAAGAAGCAAAGATGGCTCACGGAGCCAGGTATTTGAGTGAAAGCGGGGGAGGTGGTGAGAGGTAAGGAAGAAATCAAAAGAAGCAGAAAAAAGCAACATCAGCAGCCAAGAAATGGCACTCAGGGAGTCAGCCAGTGCAGGCAGGTGGAATCCAAGCAGCAGGTGATTCTAGCCAAGACACTGTGGCCGGGGGAAGCAGAGGAGGACGAGTGGGGTTGAAGAAGGGTGGGGGGTGGGAAAGTGTATATTGTTGGTTACTGGTTATTATGTCTCCTGCTGGAAGCTCCGTGAAGCTACTTTCTCGTACCCCCTATTTGGTGGTCCAAGATGGTGGAGCCACACTGTGTTACCTGATGGGGGACCTCTGCATGAATCCCTCCTTGTTCTCTGTTTTCTGTCAGTTTCTCACTCCATTTGGTGCTTGGCTGAGTTCTTTATCACTTCATTTAATGTTTTAGGGTTTCAGGATTGCTGTTTTCTCTGTTTGGCTTAGTTTTTCAGATCTTTGTAATGGAGGGATGGCATGGTGCTTATGCTTAGAGCGCTATGTTGCTGGAAGTCTATCCTTTTTTCAGTTTTTTGCAGATGGATATCCAGTTATGCCAGCACCATTTGTTAAAGAGACTGTCTTTTCCCTAATTAGTGGACTTTGGGCCTTTGTCAAATATCAGCTGCTCATAGGTGGTTGAATTTATGTCTGGATTCTCAATCCTGTTCAGTTGGTTTATGTATCTGTTGTTGTACCTGTACCAGGCTGTTTTGACTACTGTGGTGGTATAATAGGTTCTCAAAACAGGTAGTGTGAGGCCTCCCACTTTGTTCTTCTTCTTGAGTAACGCTTTACTCATATGAGCACTCTTCCCTTTCCATATGAAGTTTGTGATTTGTTTCTCCATCTCATTAAAAAATACCGTTGGAATTTGGATCGGGATTGCATTGTATATGTAGATGGCTTTGGGTAGAATTGACATTTTCACAATCTTGAGTCTTCCTTTCCATGAGCAAGGTGTGTTTTTCCACTTACGCAGGTCTCTTTTGGTTTCTTGCAGTAGTGTCTTGTAGTTTTCATTGTATAGGTCTTTTACGTCTCTGGTTAGATTGATTCCTAAGCATTTTGTCTTCTTGGGGGCTATTGTAAATGGTATTGGTTTGGTGATTTGCTCATGTAAATTCTCTGTTAGTGTAGAGGAATCCAACTGACTTTTGTATGTTTATCTTGTATCCTGATACTTTGCTGAAATCGTCTATTAGTTCCAGTAGTTTTCTAGTGTATTCTTTGGGGTTTTCTGTGTATAAGATAATATCATCTGCAAATAGAGATACTTTTAGTTTTTTCTTACCAATTTGGATGCCCTTTATTTATTTTTCTAGCCTAAGTGCTCTGGCTAGGACCTCTACCACAATGTTGAATAAGAGTGGTGATAAAGGGCATCCTTGTCTGGTTCCCATTCTCAAGGGGAATGCTTTCAAAGTGTCTCTGTTTAGGATGATGTTGGCTGTTGGCTTTGTATAAATGCCCTTAATTATGTTGAGGAATTTCCCTTCTATTCCTATTTTGTTGAGAGTTTTTATCATGAATGGGTATTGGACTTTGTCAAATGCCTTTTCTGCATCAATTGATAAGATCATGTGGTTCTTGTCTTTTGTTTTATTTATTTATGTGATGGATTACATTGATTGTTTTTCTAATGTTGAACCATCCCTGCATACCTGGTATAAATCCCACTTGATCATGGTGAATTATTTTTTTGATATGTTGCTCAATTCTATTAGTTAGAATTTTGTTGAGGATTTTTGCATCAATGTTCATGGGGGATATTTGTCTGTACTTTTCTTTTTCTGTGGTGTCTTTACCTGCTTTTGGTATCAGGGTTATGCTGGCTTCATAGAATGAGTTTGGAAGTTTTCCATCCTTTCCTATGCTCTGAAATACCTTTAGCAGTAGGGATGTTAAATCTTCTCTGAAAGTTTGGTAGAATTCTCCAGTGAAACTCTCCAGGCCAGGGCTTTTTTTTGGTTGGGAATTTTTAAATTATCTTTTCAATGTCTTGTTTTGTTATGGGTTTATTTAGTTGTTCTACCTCTGTTTGTGGTAGTTTAGGTAGGTAGTGAGTTTCTAGAAATTTGTTCATTTCCTCCAGGTTTTCAAATTTGTTAAAGTACAATTTTTCATAGTATTGTTACGATTCTTTTAATTTTAGTTGGGTTTGTTGTGATGTCACCAATCTCGTTTCGTATACTGGTTATCTCCTTCCTCTTCTGTTTTTCTTTTGTCAGTTTGGCCAGTGGTTTATCAATTTTGTTGATCTTTTCAAAGAACCAGCTTTTGGACTGGTTAACTCTTGTTTTTCTATTCTCTATTTCATTTAATTCTGCCCTAATTCTTTTTATTTTCTTTCTTCTGGAACCTGAAGGCTTCTTTTGCTGCTCTCTTCTACTTGTTCCAGTTGTAGGGTTAATGTTTTGATTATGGCCCTTTCTTCTTTTTGGATGTGTGCATTTATTGCTATAAATTGACTTTTGAGCACTGCTTTTGCTGTGTCCCAAAGGTTCTGGTAGGATGTGTTTTCATTCTCATTTGATTTTATGAATGTCTTTATTCCATCCGTAATCTTCTATAACCCAGTAGTTTTTGAGCAAGCTGTTGTTCAGTTTCCATATGTTTGAGTTGTTTCCTTGTTTTTTCTGTTATTGATTTCTACTTTTTATGGTCAGAAAAGATGCTTTGTAATATTTCAATGCTTTGGATTCTGTTAAGACTTGCTTTATGGCCTAATATCTGGTCTATTTTGGAGAATGCTCCATGTGCTTTGGAAAAGAAAACATACTTGGCTGCTATTGGGTAGAATGTTCTGTATATTTCCATGAGGTTAAGTTGGTTGATTGTGGTATTTAAAGATCTTCCATTTCTTTATTGAGCTTCTTTCTTTATGTTCTGTCCTTCACTGAAAGTGGTGTGTTGAAGTCTCCTGCTATTATTGTGGAGCTGTCTATCTGTCTTTGTGTTGAAGTCTCCTACTAGTATTGTGGAGCTGTCTATCTCTCTTTTCAATGTTGTTGGAGTTTGTTTTATGTATTTTGGAGCCCTGTCATTGGGCACATAAATATTTATTATAATTATGTCCTCCTATAATGTCTTTCCTTATCCTTTGTGGTGGATATTACTTTAAAGTCTATTTTGTCATTAATTAATATTGCTACTCCTGCTCTTTTCTGAGTGTTGTTTGCTTCATATATTTTTTTCTATCGTTTGAGTTTTAGTTTGTTTGTGTCTTTAAGTCTGAGATGTGTCTCTTTAGGCAGCATATTGACGGATTTTTTTTCTTTTTTATTATCCATTCTGCCAATCTCTGTGACTTTATTGGTGCATTTAGTCCATTTACATTCAGGGTATTTATTGATAGGTATGAGTTTAGTGCTGTCATTTTGATGTGTGTTTTTGTGTTTTGTTTACAGTTTCTTTGTTCCTCTTGATTTTCTGTGCTGACTCGTTTTTCTTTACGTATTTTCTTTTCATCTTTTTCATTGTTGTTGATTTTGTATTTGCTAAGTCTTTATATTTTTCTTGTTTTTTATTTCGATGTGTAGAATTGTTAGTTTCCTTTGTGGTTACCTTAATATTTGCCCCTATCTTTCTAAGTTTAAACCAGTCTTTTATTTCTTTATATTACTTTGACTTCCTCTCCATATGAAAGACTTATGACTACATTTTTTAGTATCTATTTTTTGTTTTAATGTTGTCATCTTTTACATATTGACATCTCTGTTTCCTTATTTTCAGTGTTTTAACTTTGATTTATTTTTGTGACTTCCCTATCTGGGTTGATATCTGGTTTCCCTGTCCTGTGTTCTAGTCTTGGGTTGTTATCTGATGTTACTGATTTTCTAACTGGAGGACTCCCTTTAGTATTTCCTGTAATTTTGGTTTGGTTTTTACAAATTCCCGAAACTTCTATTTATCTGGAAACGCCTTAATTTCACCATCATATTTGAGAGACAGTTTTGCTCTTGACTGGCAATGTTTTTCCTTCAAGCTTTTATATATTTCATCCCATAGCTTTCTAGCCTGCATGGTTTCTGCTGAGTAGTCCGAGCTTAGTCTTATTGACTCTCCTTTATAGATGACTTTCCATTTAGCCCTAGCTGCTCTTAAAATTCTCTCTTTATCTTTGGTTTTGGCAAGTTTGATTACAATATGTCTTGGTGAGTCTCTTTAGGGACCTACCTTATGTGGGGTTCGATTAGCATTTTGGATAGCTATCTTCTCATCTTTCACGATATCAGGGAAGTTTTCTGCCAACAAATCTTCAACAATTCTCTCTGTATTTTCTGTTACCCCCCCATTCTGGTACTCCAGTCACTCGTAGATTATTCCTCTTGATAGAGTCCCACATAATTCTTAGGGTTTCTTCCTTTTTTTAAATCCTTGCATCTGATTTTTCCTCAAATAAGTTGGTGTAAAGTGCTTTATCTTCAGTCTCACTAATTCTGACTTCCATTGCCTCAGTTCTGCTCTTATAACTTTCCATTGAGTTGTCTAATTCTGAAACTTTATTGTTAATCTTCTGGATTTCTGATTGCTGTCTCTCTGTGGAGTCTTGTAGCCTGTTAAATTTGTCATTATACTTTTCTCTAATCTTCTTAAGTTCTTCTATTGCTTGTTCTGTGTTTTCATGATCTCCTTTCTGATCTTTTGAAGAGTTCTGTATATTAATCTTTTGTATTCTGCCTCCTGTAATTCCAAGAAATTCTCTTCCTCCTGAAAATTTCTTGATTATTTATTTTGGGAGCTTGCTTAACCTATCATTTTCTGCCTCTTTATGTGATTTGATATTGACTGTTGTCTCTGAGCCATCAATAAGTTCTTATATTTATTTATTTTATATTTTTACTGTGTCCTAGCTCCTTGTTGTGTTTTGTTTTGATATGCCCAAATAGGCTGCTTATGTGAGCTAGCACAATCACCTGCACCCCTGAAGCTCCAACATCCTGCAATCAAGTGGCCAGACCTGATGTGAGCCCAGGAGTCCACCCATTCCTCTTTCATGGATTCAGCTCAGGTGCCTGGGTAGTCAGCCACCAAATGTGTTATGCAGACTCTCACCTATAGTCCTAGAAAGGCATGGGTGATTGGTGTAGGCAAAGGCATCTGGCTGCAACAGGAGGTCACACACTGAGGAAGGCAAGGGGCTGATGGCCACCCCCAAGTGTCCAGGAAGAAAGCGTGTCCCTGTTCCCTAGAGCACACAGGTGGGTGTGTTTTGCAGCTGGACTATGAGCACTCAGAGCTGTTGGCTGTAAGGCCTGGGGGGAACCACTTATCCTTGGGCCCCTGTCGTAGGTGGCTAGGTGTCATGGGTGGAACCACCAGTCCTCAGGCCCCTGATGTGGGTAGGTGAAGACCCTGCTTAATGGGCTGAGCAGTGTCAAATATCATGTACTTGCCACTTCACGGCTGAAACAGTTGAAGTTAGACTTCAGGTATATACCCTGTTGTACTGTGGTAATGAGGGCCTACACTATTGAAATGGGCCCACAGAAGTCTCTGCAGGGGGAAAGGCACTCAAAGTCCGGGACTCCTTATGCCTGTGCCTAGGCAAAGAGCTATGCCTACCCTGAGTTCCTGGCTTAGGGGAGCTGGCAGCTTATTTTTTCCCTTGTTTGTTAATTTGTTCCCTCTCTGAGGCTAGGATAATGGCTCAGGGCATGTGATATGTCCTACTTCTGGTCCAGGGGATTTGGCAATCACTGAAGCCATTCCAGACCCAGTGCAGAGCAGGGAGCAGGTAGGTAAATGAGAGACAAGTTTTTCCCAAAGGGGGCTGTTTTTGATCCATGCAGTAGGCCTGATGCAAGTACTTGTCTTATGCTGATTGAAGGCTGCTTCTCACTGGTTCTGGATGGTCGAGTAGACTTTCTGTTGCTGGGTCTCTCTGGATGTGGAAAACACCTCCTGAGTTCTGCTGCTTGCCTCACTGCGCACCACGAGCTGATCTGGCCTGAAGGGCTCCTGCTCCTGCTGGGTCAGGTCTGGCCACTGCTTGCTGCTTCTGAACAGTCTCTCCCTCCCCCTGCCACTCTGATTCCTCAGCTTTGCCTTTGATGTTCAGGGCTCCTAGACTGTCATATATAATCTATTCACTTGTTTTTGGGGGTCTTTGTTGTTAAGAGGGACCACCGGAAGCATCTGACTTCTCCACAATCTTGGCCCCACCTCCACAATTTTATCTTTATTTTAAAGTAATCCTTGACCATTTTGTCTCATATTGGTGATTTTTTTAAGGGATCACAATACTTTTGAGTGATATTCATTATTTTTTGAGCCAATTTGTTGTTTAGCTACAAGATAACCTCAGGAGTTGGTTTTGGTTCTACATTTGAAAAGTATCTCAGGGCAATAGTTTTGGGGAATCCTCTAGTTGGCTGCCATATTTTATAGAAGCAAATCACCAGGACTTTCTTCTATGGTGTGACTGGGTGGGTTCGAACTGCCAACCTTTAGGTAATTACAAAAAAAAAAAAAAAAACCACCATTGCCGTCAAGTCGATTCCGATGCATAGCGACCCCATAGGACAGAGTAGAACTGCCCCATAAGGTTTCGAAGGAGCGGCTGGTAGATTTGAACTGCCAACCTTTTTGTTAGTAGCTGTAGCTCTTAACCCCTGCACCACCAGGGCTTCTTTTAGGTTAATAGTTCAGTGCAAACCATTTCTGCCTCTCAAGGACCTTCTTTAGTCCCAGTACCTTGACATTTCTTTGCATAGTCCCCTTTCTGTTTCTCTCTCCTTCAAGTCTCAGATGTTTATCCAACTTATGAAGCCTGGTCTATTCACCTTTGCTCCCTATAGGCCCCCCTCCAGCTTCTTCTGTGAACCCTCAGTTGTCTCCACCTCTCTCCAGGTGTCCTCAGCCTCTTCTCTACTCAGGATTCTTTAAATCGCTCACCTCTTCTCTCTTTAAAACAAGCTTTAGTCAGAATTACTAGCTATTTCATTTAGATATTTCTCTCTCTCTCTTCTTTCACTGGCAAATTACTTGAAAGAAAGGTCTGCATTTGGATTGTGCCTCCTTCTCATTCTAAACCGCCTGTATCCTTTAGTCCCAAATTTTTCTTCGGTTGCCATCCAGTTGATTCCAACACATGGCGAATCCACGTGTCAGAGTAAAACTGTGCTCTATAGGGTTTTCAGTGGCCGCTAATTTTTCAGAAGTAGATCACTAGGCCTTTCTTCGAAGGCATCTCAGGGTGGATTTGAACTGCTAACCTTTTGATTATCAGCCGAGTGCATTAACCATTCTTCCCAAGGTCACCAGCAATTGCCTGATCATGAAATCCAGTGGCATTTCTCCCCTCCCCTGTCTTATTTGCACTCTTCACTTCAACTGCATTGTACTCTTCTGGGTCTATGGAACTCCTATACCTCCAGTCTCTTTTGCTGTTTCTGCCTTCTCATTCACAATGTGGGTGCCTCAGCTTATCCTCAGCCTTCTTACTTTTCTCATTCTTCACTCTTTCTCTTGGAGCGCTCATTCACTCCCAGGCAGCAGCTGTTTCCTCTAGGAGATGACTCCTAGATCTGCATCTGCACACTTTTCCTGAATTTTAGTTGCGCTCTTTTCAAGAGATTTCTATATATCTGGAAATAAATATTATCTCAAACATTACCATATAGAACTACTATTCATTTATATCCCCTTTTTCAGTTATCTCACCCTTCAGAGTTTCAAGTGATTCATGAGACTGAGGGGGTTCATTTCAGCTCTGCCACCGTCCAGTTGTGTAACTGGAGGCAGACTCCCCTGCCCTCTGGGCCTCAGTTTCCACATTTGTAAAATGTAAATGATTTCTGATTCTGAGTCTGCAACTGTAGAGCTGCTTATTAGCTTGTAGACCTGAATTTTCTCTAAGTCTCAGTGTCTTCATTTTAAAGTAATATTTAACTCATAAGGTTGATTTGAATTACATGAGATAGTGTCTACAAAGTGCTTGGCAGAGTGCCTGTGCATAATGCTTCATACAGTCTCTATTATTCTTCCTGTTACCCAGGCCTGATTTCTTCTTCTCTACCCTATCTAGGTTATCACCAAATCTTGTCAATCATTCCTTGGTAGTGTCTTAATAACAATTTTCATCACTGAGTACCTACTTTGGGCAAGGCATATGATGAGTATGTTATATAAGTTGCTTCTCATCCTTACCATCACCTACAATGTAGATGTTAATATTTCTGTTCAAGAAATAGCCTCAGAGATTTAACTGACTTGCTCAAGGTCACATGGCTAATAAACAGTGGAGCTTGGGTTCCAACGAGTTCTGGCTAACTTTAAAGCCAACTTTGTTTCCACTTTCCTGAGCTTTCTTATTCACCCCTTCCTCCCTGTTCTTACGCCTAATGGCCTCTCTGCCTCCAGTCTCTCTCAGTTTCATTGCATCCCATACATACATCACTACTAGGTTAACCTCCCATCAGTGCCACTCTCTGTCACTTGCTGAACAACAGTTTGTATTTAAGGCTCCCTCTCTAGCCTCACTTCTTATACTCCAGCCAAAGAGCTGTTTTCATTTACCTCCAATGTACCTTGTATGTTTTTGTGAGTTTTTTTTTTTAGAACATATTTTTTCTACATGCAAAGTGCTGCCAGATTAATTCTCATTAGTGAAATAAAAATGCTCCTGACTGACAAAGCCTGTTATTGGTGTTGCTGTTATTATTTTAATAAACGCAACTAGTTGCTAGGTCTTTGTGCAGATTCATTATTTGGATAATGCCAATTAAGTACAGGCCAGTCTCTTTTCAGACTTGGCGTCTCTTTTTGGTGCCCTGGATGTTAGCAGTTATTTGAATCCCTTATGTAGCCTCTGAGTCTCTGTTCCTTCCTGAAGCTTTGATGTTGTTATGGTTATCTGTGGTGGGGGGTGCAGGGCACAAAGATGTCTGTTGCAGCATTGTTCAGAACAGTGGAAAACTGACAGCACTAAGTATCGGGTTTAGGAAAATGGGTGAGCCTATTATGAGCATTACGCAGCCATTAAAATAACCTTGGCAAGGCATTTCAAGTGCTTGGGGAACGGCTTTTTATATATTAAAGAACAACAACAAAATAATGAAGAGAGGTAAACAACAGCAATGACAAAAAGCTGGGTACAAATTACCTAATCATTAAGACCTCAAATATGTAATATAAAATGTGTATATGTAGGGGGGACCTCTCGATTGAAGGATTGTTAGTTTTTTTCTTTTTTTATTTGCAGCAATTTCCTGTACTTTGCAAGTTTTCTGTAACGAGGGTATAACTCTTATTATCAGACAAAATACTGTGATGACTTATAGCAAATGAGGATGCAGGATAATTCTCTGAGCTGGAGGTCCCCAAGACCACCCCCAGTTTAACGATTCCCTAGGAGGTCTCAGAAGACTCAGCATATAGTCATACCCATGGCTATGATTAATTACAGTAAAAGGATACAAAGCAAGATCAGCAAAGGGAAAAGGCAGTGGGGTGAAGTCCAGAGGAGACCAGGTACAAGCTTCCAAGAGTCTTCTCCCAGTGGAGTCGTACGGGAGGCATTTAATTCTTCTGGCAGCCAGTTGTGACCACACGTGTGAAATGCTCATTAGAGACTCAGTGCCCAGGGTTTTTACTGGAGCTGGTCACAGAAGCAGCCTCTGCCTAATGTGTACCAACACTGCAAACTCCCAGAAGGAAGGCAGGCAGTCAGCCTAAACCGCTTGGTTTGTACAAACAGCTGAGGCACAGTGAATCATTCCTATCAGGGAATGGTGGGAAGCTTCTGGAAATCCAAGTTCCCAGACATCAGGCAACCCTTGCAAGCAGGCCTTTCTAAGGCTAGCAGTCTCAGGTCTCTACATTAACTCTTTTCTGCACATTCCCTTGCCCCTAATGCCCTTCACATTTCCAGATTCCTCATGGAATTAGCACCAGAGTCTTACTTCTTTTCACTTGCCTCTTACCAAACACACTAAATTTATTTTTATATGACCTTTTCAAAAGTCCAGTAAAAGAGGCTGATTGCTGTGATATTTGGAGCATGAGATTTGAGAGAAAGTTCTGCGGCCACACGAGCACCTGGTTCTGCTCAGTGAGTCTGGTGTGGAGCCAGGGCCCCATCCTTGTGCCACGGGTGGCACCTTCTGGCTCCAGGCTCCTGGCTTGGTGTGTTTTTCCCCTTTGCTCCACCTTCTTAGAAATCAGTTGGCTGACAGTCATTACAACACAAGCAGTAACACAGAACCTGTAGTCTGAGAATGTAATTCCTGCACCACTGGCACTCTGAGTCTCCGGTTTCCCTTCTGCAAACAGAGTGTCTCAACATCCCTCTCCTCTGGGACACACTCTGAGGAATGACTTCATACCCCTGTCCAGTCTCCCCAGGAGGTTTCAGGACCTGGCTCACAGTCTCACCTCTGTAAGTTTCCACAATGCCATGTCCTTGTCACGGTTCTTTGATGGTAGAGAACTGGAAGGTGATGCAATGAAGTTACTTGCTCCCACACTTTGTCCCCCATCATCCGTTGTTCACCTCCATATTGCCTCCCAGCACCTGCCTTTGACACCTGTGCATACATTCCTAACTGCAGGTTCAGTTTAACAAGGAAGTTCATGTCCTTCCCACTCCCTCCTGCCTGCCCTCCACTGAGCCTGTGTATATTGGAATCAGATATTTTAAAGCATAAAACCAAACAAACAAACACAATTTCCATTGTGGTGGAGGCAAACCCCTGTCTGCGCCCAGTTTTCTTGAAAGGAGAAAGCATTTGTTTATACTTGTTACGGTGTCTAGGATGTATTTGTGACGAGTGTGTCTCTCTCTTTTTAAGAGTAGCAGTCTTCAGAATAAATGAGTTTAGTATTTTACATGTGTGTTTACTTTACCTTAATTTTTATTTCCACCCCCGTGCTCTTTAGCTACTTACATCGATGAAGATGACAATAAAATTCTTGAATTATCATCATACAGAACATTCTTTGTTATGCTAAAGATTCCACAGGAGTGTGTTACTGAAGAGGGATTGCCTGGCCTGCTCACGAAAAGGGTAATTATGCCTTATGATTGTTTACTGAGCTCTTGACATCAAAGTATATAAGTTCTAGTTCAGTCTGGACTCTTCATCTGCATTTTGGCAAACGCTAATGCTTAGACATTCGCCTCTAGTGCAAAGCCGGAGGGAAGAGCCCTTGCCTTGACTAAAAGGGTCTTGGTGGACGGTGTTCTGTTTACTCACTTAGGTCTTGTATTTGCTTTGACCTGTGGTTCACCAAGGGTCTTTGATATGATAGACAACATGCCTAGTGTGAGAGACACTTAATTTGTGCCCAGAGTGGGTCACAGTCCAAGTGTAAACCTGTTGAACCCACTGCTGTCGAGTTGATTGCGACTCATAGTGACCCTATAGGACAAAGTAGAACTGCCTTATAGGGTTTCCAAGGAGCAGCTGGTGGATTTGAACTGCTGACCTTTTGGTTAACAACTAAGCTCTTAACCACTGCGCCACCAGGGCTTCAGTCCAAGTATAGGAAGCCATTAAATGGATAGTTTTAAAAAAATGTGATATGTTGTCATGACGTACATTCAGTGTGTTATTCAAGTGCGAAGGAGGGGTGTCGAAACTACCAGAGGTAGAGACAGAGGCTTGGAGAACCTCCTGGAGGAGGTGATACTCAGAATAAGTCTTGAAAGATGAGGTAGAAATGTTGTAGGTAAAAAGGTATGGAAATTAGGACATCTGCATAAGGTGTGATTGGGACTTGCAGAAGTAAGACTAGAGGCAGGAGTTAGATCATTAAGATTTTCCTACTCTTTGGAAAGGCATTGAAAGATTTTAATCAGGGAATGACGTGGTCAAATGCTCATTTTAGCTGGTAGAGCAAGACTGGAGGCAGAGAGCATAGTTAGAAGATTACTGCAAGTCCATGTAAGAAATAAAGACTTGAACTAGGGCAGTGTAAGGGGGTAAGGAAGATTCAAGTGATATTTAAGAGGTACTTTGAACTCAACCCTAGTGAATGACTGATTGGATGTTTGGGGGTGAGGGAATGTGGGAGAATGAGCCACCTGTGCAGTATGGAGGCTCTGAAGCCAGACCACAAGGGTTTGTTGGGGTGGTCCTGGAAATCCTGTCAAAAAAAGGGGGTTAACAGCCAGACCCAGAAAATTTTTTGTTAAGAAAATCTGAGCAAGATCAGCCTGCCACCCACTAGACCCTTCTCTGCATGTGTAGGTTGAATGCAGTGAGTTATTGTCATTGTTATTTGGCTTCCACTTGGTTCCTCATGAGCTCCTGGGTGGTGCAAACCAGTAAGCACTCAGTTAGGTTGGCAGTTTGAACACACCCAGAGACACCTCAGAAGAATGACCTGGTGATCCGCTTCAAAAAGTTCACAGTTTTGAAAACTGTATGGAACGCAGTTCTACTTTGCACACATGGGGTCGCCACGGGTTGGAATTGGCTCAAAGGCAACTGGTTTGGTTTTATTTATTTGTTTATTTATTTTGGTTCCTACAGAAGCTCTTGAAGGAGGCAATTCTGTCTAGGTCACCCCAGAGTCAGTTTCTGGGTACTCAAGTACAGGGCCTTTGATTGCTGCTTTTAACACAGGGGTTTGTACCCTGGATGATTGCTCTGAATCCTCTTCCTCCTTCTCTTCCTTATTTATGTTTTATCTGCAGTTCCCTTTTCCTCATTTCCTTCCACCTACTTCTCAGGGCAAGTTGCTGAGTGAATAGCCTGTTGCTACTTTCCTTGTGTTTGCTTTTGCATTTGTTGAGCAGAAATGAAATAAGTTAGCATCCACATGCATTATCTGTTACAAACGGGACTCTCAGTAAGTCAAAAAGAACAGGGATGTTTATTATTCACCTTAGAGCCATATCTCTTGCAAAAAAGCCAGACATGATCAGAGTCTCCCGGTATTTTTATTTTGTCACTGTGCATTGGCAAGAGAATGGGGACTGGCAGTGGTACCTGGGGCAAATACTATGCTTCCTTGAGCTGGTTCCTTCTCTGAAAAATGGAATTAGCTGTACTTTCCCTGTGTACCTCACAGATGCAAATGAATTTGCATATAAAGAACTTTGAAAAAGTTTTAAAAAATTATCTGATTCACAGATGATAAAAGGCACAGTGAGGTGCAAAGATTTCTGCCCCTTGCTCCCCAGCCAAATATGCTCAGGAGCAAAAATGAGGAATGGAGAGATATTACTGTTTAATTGTCAGGTCAAGAGCCCCTTTCTTTCACTTAGACCAATTTCCAGAAGTTTCTGGATATGGAAGTTGTCACAGATTGAATTATGTCCCCCCAAAAATGTGTAGGTCATGATTCCCAGTATTGTATGATTGTGTAATCTGATGTGATTTCCTTATGTGTTTTAAACTCTATCACTATGATGAGATTATACGTGATTTCCTTATGTGTTGTAAACTTTATCACTATGATGAGTTTATATTGATGTGGTATACAAGATTGGACAGTGTCTTAATCCCATCTCTTCTGAGATATAAAAGAGAGAAGCGAGCAGAGACACACGGGAACCTCACACCACCAAGAAAGCAGTGTCAGGAGCAGAGAGTGTCCTTTGGACCTGAGGTTCCTGCGCTGAGATGCTCCCAGACCAAGGGAAGACTGATGTATCACAAGGACCTTCCTCAAGAGTCGACAGAGAGAGAAAGCCTTCTCCTGGAGTTGATGCCCTAAATTTGGACTTGTAGCCTACTGGACTGTAAGAGAATAAACTTCTCTTTGTTGAAGCCATCCACTTGTAGTATTTCTGTTATAGTAGCACTAGATGACTAAGACAGAATTTGGTACCGGGAGAGAGGTGCTGCTCTAACAGATACCTAAAATGTGGAAGCAGTTTTGAAACTGTGAATGAATAGAGGAGCAGCAGTGGCAGATGACCAGCAGCAGCAGAGAACCTGCAACAGCAGAGAACCTGCAACAGCAGAGAAGTGGCAACAGCAGAGAACCAGCAGCAGCAGAACCAGGAGACCAGCACAAGATGGCACTGGAACCAACCCACAGAGCGAGAAAGCTGAGTGCCTGTGCGCAGGAGCCTTCCTGGTGGAGTCGGGTATCTCCAGGCACTTATGAGGGGAGCTACAGGGCTTTGGAACACCTGCCCCAGCAGGGCAGATGTGGGCATGAGGCCCGAGGGCCGAGAGGCCACAGGAAGCAGAAGCTGAAAAGACAAAGAACACAAGAAGCAGAGCTGCCTCAGTCTCAAAAGATATGTCCATGATGTGGGTTTCAAAGGGTGGAGCCAGGGCCTCTGGAGTTTCTAAGGGTGGAGTTGTCACTCCAGTGGACTAGGAGAATGGTGCGCCTAAAGCTGAGGGAACAGAGTTTCTGTCCCAGTGGGTCTGGAAAGCAGAGCTGAAGCCCAGGGCCAAGGGGGCTCCACTCAGAATCTGGAGACTGTGGCCAATAGCTAGAGTCTGGAGGGCAGGGCCATTGTGTAAACTGTCTCAGAGAACAGAAGATTATTTGCAAAGCCTTGAGGGCTAATGTAATGTATTCTGCTGACTTGCTTAGTGTCTGTTATCCCTTCTTTTCCTCCAGTTTCTCCCGTTTGTAATGGAAATGTCCAGCTTGTGCCTGTTCTGCCATTGTACCTTTGGAAGCAGATAACTTGTATTCTAAATTTCACAGATGAAGAGGAATTTCTGGATTTTGGACTTGGAGTTGATTTAAGACTTTTGCTACGATATGATGGGATGAATATGTTTTCCATGTTGCAAGGATATGATTTTTTGGGGGCCAAAGGGTGGAATGTCATGGATTGAATTATGTCCCCCCAAAAATGTGTAGGTCATGATTCCCGAGTATTGTATGATTGTGTAGTCTGATGTGATTTCCTTATGCATTGTAAATTCTATCACTATGATGAGGTTATATGTGATTTCCTTATGTGTTGTAAACTGTAGCATTATGATGAGGTTATACTGATGAGGTGTACAAGATTTGATAGTGTCTTAATCCAATCTCTTTTGAGATATAAAAGAGAGAAGCGAGCAGAGACACACGGGAACCTCACACCACCAAGAAAGCAGTGTCAGGAGCAGAGAGTGTCCTTTGGACCTGAGGTGCTGAGATGCTCCCAGACCAAGGGAAGACTGATGTATCAAAAGGACCTTCCTCAAGAGTCGACAGAGAGAGAAATCTTTTTCCTGGAGTTGATGCCCTGAATTTGGATTTGTAGCCTACCGGATTGTAAGACAATAAACTTCTCTTTGTTGAAGCCATCCACTTGTGGTATTTCTGTTACAGTAGCACTAGATGACTAAGACAGAAGGTAAATGGGAAGGAGCACTGAAAAATTCAACCATTTCAGGAGGCAGCGTATGATCAAGAACCAATGTATGAAAAGAAGAAGTCCAAGCTGCACTGGAAGCACTGGTGAAAAACAAAGCTCCAGGAATCGAGAGAATACCAGTTGATATGTTTCAGCAAAGGGATGCAGCTCTGGAGATGCTCACTCATCTATGCCAAGAAATTTGGAAGACAGCTACTTGGCAGACAGACTGGAAGAGATCCATATTTGTGGCCATTCCAAAGAAAGGTGATCCAATGGAAAGCAGAAATTATCAAACAGCATCATTAATATCACATGCAAGTGAAATTTTGCTGAAGATCATTGAAAAATTATTGAAGTAGTACATCAACAGAGAACTCCCAGAAATTCAAGCCAGATTCAGAAAAGAACATGGAATGAGGGATATCATTGCTGATGTCAGATGGATCTTGGCTGAAAGCTGGGAATACCAGAAAGATGTTTACCTGTGCTTTACTGACTATGCAAAGACATTCAGCTGTGTGGATCATAACAAGTTATGAATAACATTGTAAACAATGGGAATTCTAGAACACTTAATTGTGCTCATGAGAAACCTGTACATTGACCAAGAGAGACTATATGAAGAAGGTTGTGGCTTCAGGATTGGAGGAAGATTTATTAACAACCTACCATATGCAGATGACACAACCTTGCTTGCTGAAAGTGAAGAGGACTTGAAGCACTTACTGATGAAGATCAAAGACTACAGCCTTCAGTATGGATTACACCTCAACATAAAGAAAACAAAAACCCTCCCAACTGAATCAATAAGCAACATCATGATAAATGGAGAAAAGACTGACATTGTCAAGGATTTCAGTTTACTTGGATCCACAATCAATGCCAATGGAAGCAGCAGTCAGGAAATCAAACAACGTATTGCATTGTGCAAATCTTCTGCAAAAGACCTCTTTAGCGTGTTCAAAAGCACAGGACTAAGGTGCTCCTGACCAAAGCCATGATATCTTCAGTCCCCTCATATGTGTGCAAAAGCTGGACAATGAATAAGGAAGGTGGAGGAAGAATTGATACCTTCGAATTATGGTGTTGGTGAAGAATATTGAATATACTGTGGACTGCCAGAAGAACAAACAATTCTATCTTGGAAGAAGTACAGCCAGAATGCTCCTTAGAAGCGAGGGTGGCAAAACTTCATCTCATGTACTTTGGAAATGTAATTAGGAAGGACCAGTCCCTGGAGAAGGATATCATTCTTGGTAAAGTAGAGGGTCAGTGAAAAAGAGGAAGATCCTCAGTGAGCTGGATTGACACAGTGGCTGCAACAATGGACTCACAAACATTACAACAATTGTGAGGATGGCACAGGACCAGGCAGTGTTTCCTTCTGTTGTACACAGGGTCACTATGAGTGAGAACTGATACAATGGCACCTAACAACAACAACAACTGGAAAATTATGCCCCTTTCCTTGCTTTTTTGTCTTGCTTTCCTAAACACGGTTTGTCTAACCGCTTTCATTTCTCACTGCCGGATTTTTCTTCTCTTGTGCTTGGAAGCATTACTCTGTTTAAGCCAAGCCATTAGCTATGCGGTATAATACCTCATCTCTTCCTTGATTCAGGAGTTAATGATGACACTGCTGATCACCTAGTGAAGTCATCTTCCTTACTCTGAAAGCTGGTTTCTAATCTGCCACTGTGTCAGACTCTGGTAATCAGTTCCCTGGGCTCCTAGCTCAGTTTGCAGTCAGCCCCCTAGGCACAGAGTGGAGATACCAAAGCAAGGGATGAGAAGCCTCCACCCCACCGCCCCGTCTCATCTTCCTCGGGCCCAAAGTGGACAGTATGATGAATAGCTCCCAAATACGTAAATACGTCCTAATTACATCAGGGATCCATACCACTGTAAAGAATCTTAGAAGAGATCCTACAGATCATCTAGCACACTGCTCCATCACAGCATTATTTATTTATTTCTTTTTATTTTCTCTTGTGTATTTTTTTCTGTTCTCTCCTTGTGGTACTTCTGTTAGGTGGATGTAGGATTTCTTATACTGATCCACTGGGATTTTAACTTACCTTTCACATATTTTTTTAAAATTTCCTTTGTTTTGCTCAACATTTTGGCAGATTCCCTTTGTTTTATTTTCCAGTCCTTTTACTACAAGTAAAAATTTATTTTGCAACCATATTTTTATTTTCCAGTAACCCTTTCCTGTTTTCTGATTTTTTCCTTTTTCTATAGAAGCCTCTTTTGTTTCTGTTTTGATGATGGTTGGTTCACATTTGTTGAGCACCAGTGTTGTGTCCCAGGTTGATATGAGTAAGATACTCTAGCCAGTTCTACCTAGGGAGATGAGGGCTCTCCCAGGTAGACATATATGCTGTGCTGTGAATTAAATAAGTAAGGTCCCTTGCAATGCCTGGTACCTGGTATGTACTTGGTTTACATTAGAACACATTTTCTCCCTCCTGCTTCCAGTTAATTAAGTTGGCTTAATGCCTTTGCTAAGATAGAGCCGAACTTTTCATTTGTCACTACTCCGTGCCATTAGAAAAATGAGCAAACTGTCCAAGACTATTGCAAGTCATATGTCAATAGCTTTAGACTTCCTCTCTTTCATAGTTTGTGCTTTTTTTTTTTTTAAATTCAGGTGTATTGAGGCATAATTTGTATACAGTAAAATTCACCCTTCTTTGATGTAGTTTGGTGAGTTTTGAGAAATGTATACAGTTATATAACTACACCCACAGTTGAACTATGGAATAGTTTCATCATTCCAAAAAGTTTCCTTGTGACCCTTCTCAAATCTTTCCTCTTGACTATTGGATTTCTTCAAGCGTTTAATGATCAACCCCATAGGTCACTGTTGCGGGTTTACCCTGCTGTTAGTGGATCTCTTTCTCTAGTGAGTGCCAGGGCCGAGCGGGGCTGACCCTGAGCTCTGTGAACGTGCTGGGGTGTGCTGACTGGAGGGCTTTGCCTGAGCTCCAACTCAACATCTCTAATTGCTTTGATACAACAGTATAGAAATGGGGTGGGAGACTCTATCTGGACCAGCTACTCCATATATAGTCCTTTTTGTTTTGTTTATTGTGCTTTAGATGAAAGTTTACAGAGCAAATTAGTTTCTCATTAAACAGTTAATACACAAATTGTTTTATGACATTGGTTGCCAACCCTGCGATGTGTCAACACTCTCCCCTTCGCCACCCCAGGTTCCCTGTTTCCGTTTGTCCTCTTTTCCTGTCCCTTCCTGCCTTCTCTTTGTTTTGGACTGGTGTGCCCATTAGTCTCGTATACATGATTGAACTAGGAAGCATGTTTCTCACGTATGTTATTGTTGGCCCTATAGGCCTGTCTAATCTTTGGCTGAAGGGTGATCCTCAGGAGTGACTTCAGTACTGAGTTAAAAGGATGTCCGGGGGCCATACTCTCAGGGTTTCTCTAGTCTCTGTCAGATCAACAAGCCTGTTTTTTTTTTTTTCTTTTTGTGAATTCAAATTTTGTTCTACATTTTTCTCCCGCTCTGTCCTGGACCTTCTGCTGTGATCCCTGCCAGAGTAGTCAGTGGTGTTAACTGGGCACCATCTAGTTGTTCTGGACTCAGTCTGGTGGAGTTTGTGGTATTGTGGTCTGTTAGCCCTTCAGACTAATCTTTCCTTTGATTTTCTTTGGTTTTCTTCGTTCTCCTTTGCTCCAGCAGGGACAGGACCAGTAGAAGTATCTTAGATGGCCTATCGCAGGCTTTTAAGACCCCAGACACTACTCACACAGTTAGATGTAGAACATTTTCGTTATAGGCTATGTTATGTCAATTGAGCTAGATGTCCCCTGAAACCATGGTCCCCAGCCCTCAGCCCAGAAGCTCGGTCCCTCAGGGCATTTGTATGTATCTGTGAAGCTTCTATGACTTTGCCCTGGTCAAGTTGTGCTGACTTCCCCAGTATTGTGTACTGTTTCACCCTTCACCAAAGTTATTACTTGTCTACTATCTAGTTAGTGTTTTTCCCTCTCTACCTCTCCCCCTTCTTTGTAAACCATCAAAGATTGTTTCTTTCTGTGTGTAAACCTTTTCATGAGTTTTTATAGTAGTGGTCTCATACAGTATCTGTCCTTTTGTGATTGACTTATTTCGCTCAGCATCATGCCCTCCAGATTCATGAATGTTGTGAGATGCTTCACAGATTCATCATTGTTCTTTATCATTGTGTAGTATTCCATTGTGTGTATGTATGTACCATAGTTTGTTTATCCATTCATCTGTTGATGGGCACTTAAGTTGTTTCCGTCTTTTTGCTATTGTGAATAATGCTGCAACAAACATGGGTGTGCATATGTCTATTCGTGTGACAGCTATTATTTCTCTAGGATATATTCCTAGGAGTGGGATAGCTGGATCATATGGTATTTCTATTTCTAGCTTTTTAAAGGAAACACCATATCATTTTCCAAAATGGCTGTACCATTTTGCATTCCCACTAGCAGTGCATAAGAGTTCCAATCTCCCTGCAACTTGTCCAACATTTGTTGTTTTCTGTTTTTTTGATTCGTGCCAGTAATGTTGAGATAAGATGGTATCTCATTGCAGTTTTGATTTGCATTTCTCTAATGTCTCGTGATCACGAGCATTTCCTCACGTGTCTGTTAGCCACCTGAATGTTTTCTTTGGTGAAGTGTCTGTTCATATCCTCTGCCCGTTTTTTTAACTGGATTGTTTTTTTTGTAGAGGTGTTGGATTTTCCTGTAGATTTTAGAGATTAGACCTTTGTCGGATTCATCATAGCCAATTTTTTTTCCCAGTCTGTAGGTTCTCTTTTTGTGAAGTCTTTTGATGAGTATAAGTGTTTAATTTTTAGAAGATCCTAGTTATCTAGCTTATCTTCTGATGTTTGTATATTGTTAGTTATGGTTTGCATCCTGTTTATGCTGTATACTAGGACCCCTACTTTGGACCCTATTTTTTCTTCCCTGATCTTTATAGTTTTTGATTTTATATTAGGTCTTTGATCCATTTTGAATTAATTTTTGTGTGTGGTGTGAGGTATGGGTCCTGTTTCATTTTTTTTTAAAGATGGACATCCAGTTTTGCCACCACCATTTGTTGAAAAGATTGTCTTTTCCCCAGTTGACGGACTTTGGGTCTTTATCAAAGATCAGATGGCTGTAGGTAGATAGATTTACATCTGTGTTCTCGATTCTGTTCCATTGGTCAATGTGTCTGTCATTGTACCAGTACCAGGCGGTTTTGACTATTGTATCTGTATAGTAGGTTCTGAGGTCAGGTAGTGCGAAGCCTCCTACTTTGTTCTTCTTCAATAATGCTTTACTTCTCCGGGGCCTCTTTCCTTTCCATATAAAGTTTATGATTAGTTTTTCCATCTAGTTAAAGAATGCTGTTGGTATTTGGATCAGAATTGCACTGTAATTGTAGACTGTTTTGAGTAGAATTGACATTTTCACAATGTTGAGTCTGCTTATCAATGAGTATTGTATGTTTTTGCATTTATCTAGGTCTCTGTTGGTTTCTTGCAGTAGTGTTTTGTAGTTTTCTTTGTGTAAGTCTTTTACATCCCTGATTAGATTTATTCCTAAGTATTTTATTTTTTTAGGGGCTCTGTCATAGCATTAATTAATCAGCTAACTTTAAAATTTTCCTGAGAGTCCAGTATGTGCCAAACACAGTACTAGGCCTTTAAAATAAATAAAGGAAGGAAAGGAGGGAGAGAGGAAGGACAGACATGATTCCTGCCATAATAAACTCAATCTAAAAGAAAGAGACGTTATTATTATTATTATTATTATTGGTTAGTGCTTAAAAAGTTCCCCTCTATAGCATCCTCAGTCTCCTCTCTGCCATTCTGAGTAGACTGTGAAAGCCACTTTCCTAACCCTGGAGTTTTCTATGTGAGTATTGGCCTGGTCTGTTGGCAACATTCTTTTCTCTGGGGCTCAAGAACTATAATAACTGGGTAATTTTTTTTTTTCCACAAAGTTCTTATCCTTTCGTATTTCCTTATTCCTTGATCTTCAGAAGGAGACACTTTCCTTCATTGCTACATCCTCACTGGATAGTGTGGTAAAATGTGATGAAGCTAGGTTTTGATGTGCATAAGGCCGGGGTTGGGGATACAGTGGTAGTTCAGTGGTAGAATTCTCACCTTCCATGTGGGAGACCCATGTTCGATTTCTGCCCAGTGCATCTCATGTGCAGCTACCACCTCTCTGTCAGTGGAGGCTTGTGTGTTGTTATGATGCTGAACAGGATAAACAATGTAAATGAGTTCCTGGAGTACTCCTAGGTTAGGGTTCACATCTCTGAAACACGATGAAAAGACTAATCAAACCTGAGAGAAGATATTTGTAACATAAAACTCATGGCTAGTACTGAGAATATAAAGCTGCCTCAGAAAAATAAGAAAAAGACAGAGAACCCAGGAGAAAAAAAGGAAACTAATAGGCAATTCAGAGTGAGAAATCCCAAAGAATTAATAAACACACGAAAACATGCTCAACATCACTGGTACACAAGATAGTGCAAATTAGAATGACTGAAAACACAATTTTCTACCTATCAGATTGGCAAAATTTTTTATATCTGATAATAGTAGGTGCTGACAAGGTTATAGGAAAGAGAGTACTTACACATTACTGATGGAGTCCCTGGGTAGTGCAAACGGTTAACTCTTCCGTTGCTAACTGAATGGATGCAGGTTTGAATCCATACAGAAGTGCCTTGGAAGAAAGGCCTGACAACCTAATTCTGAAAAACCAGCCACTGAAAACCTTGTGGTACACAGTTCTACTCTGACACACATGGGGTTGCCATGAGTTGGAATCAACTCCATGGCAACTGGTTAGTTAGTTAGTTACATTGCTGATAAAACCAACCAAACCTGTTACCGTTGAGTTGATTCCAACTCATAGCGACCCAACTGGACAGAGCAGAACTACCACGTAGTGTTTCCAAGGAGCGGCTCGTGGATTCGAACTGCCAACCTTTTGTATAGCAGCCAAGATCTTAACTACTGTGCTACCAGGGCTCCTACATTGCTGATAGGAGGGTAAAATGGAGAGCGATCTAGCAATATTTAGTTAAACTGTAGTCGACTAGACGGCATCTGGTATTGGTAGTTAAGTTGAACATGCACCTACATTACCGTTGGACCCAACAATTCCATTTCTCGGTACATACCAGGGGAAAGCTCTTACATGTTGGAGAAGAGACGCACAGAGACATCCATGGATGATTACTTTAGCACAATTTTGTAATAGAGAAACATTGGAAACAAGTTACATGTTCATCAGTAGGGAAATGGGCAAGCTAGTATAGTCACGTAATGAAATCTATATAGGAGTTCGATTGAATGAATTCCATCTAGATATACCAATATGGATAAATCTCAAATGCAATTTTGAAAGATAAAAAGCAAGGCATAGAAGATTGTGTACAATATGGTACCTTTTATCTGAATAAAAATATATGTTGCTATTTTTTGCATAAGTAGTAGATTTATAAAAGTGTGCGTGGAAAGTATACATACTGACTTCAGAATAATGGTTACTTCTAGGGAAGGGAGGGAAAGGAAATGGAGTAGTGTGTAGCAGTAGCTTTAACTTTATTCTGTTTCTTAAAGTAAAGAACTGAACTAATTATGGCAAAATGTGAAGGTATGAAATCTAGGTATGGGCACACAGATGTTATTATTATTTTAATGTTGGCATATTTCCTGCATAAAATAAAACCTCTGTATCTTTGCAACTGTAGGCCAGCTCCACTTTGTCCCTTGGTCCAGGGGAAAGTACTATACCTCTTGTTTAGCATGGCTGTTTCTCCTGTTGACGGGAGGCTCTGAAGGAAGGAGAGAAGTGGCGTTTCTGCAATGACCCACCGGGCACTGAGTGGCCTGTGCTGCTAGTCCCCCACAGCCACTTTGGGGTGTTCTCTTCTTCCAATGGTCCTTGGGGCCTGTGTGATCTCCAGCTGCAGACCAGTCTCACCATTAAGACCACAAAGTGTCCATGCAATGTATAGGATGTTGACAAACCCCAGCCTCATCACCTGGTCCCTACTGGATTCATTCACACGGGTGTTAACTTGAGTTATGGTTTACGGTAGGCACTGTGTCTGGACAAACAGCCTCTGGATAAGTTAATTCCTGGCTGGAATGGAATCTCTTTGCCTAGGAGTAGTTTTGCTTTTAAAGGTAATATACAATCTGATCTGTCAGTAATGTGTGTGTCTGATTTGCTGCTGTTTGTTTTAGCTCACAGATGTGTACAGTTCATCACCATCTCTGAGTCGCTATTTTACTTCGGTTGAAATAGCGGATTTCAGGTAAGAATATGGAGTGTTAATTTTAGTCTCTTTCTCTGGAAAGAGACACCCTCACCATTTACATAGAGTGACTTTCTGCATCTCAGAGCACTGAGGGCAGTGCCTCCGTTATCTAGAGCTGTTGTAACAAATACCACGAGTGGGTGGCTGTAACAAACAGAAATTTATTTTCTTATAGTCAGGAGGCTGGAAGTCTTGAATTCAGGGCGCTGGCTCTAGGGGAAGGCTTTCTCTCCCTGTCAGCTCTGGCGGAAGGTCCTTGTTCTTGTTTCCTTGGCGATCTTCATGTGGTGTGGCATCTACCTTCCCCCAGCTCTGCTTGCTTGCTTCTCTTTCCTAATCTGCTCTTTTTATATCTCAAAGGTGATTGGCTTAAAACACCCTAAACTGATATGGCCTCTTAACAAAGAAAACCCATTCCCAAATGGGATTATATCCACAGGTCTAGGGATTAGGATTTACAACACATGTTTTTTGGGGACACAGTCAATCCATAACAGGCACCACTAATAGAATCAGAGTGTCAGTGCTGGAAGGGTCTTTGGAGACCAACTTGCTCAACTACTTTATTTTACAAAGGAGAAAAATGAGCCCCACATTAATTATATGATTCAGCCCAGGTCACACAGAAGAGAGGAAAAGCCAATTTCAGCAAACCAACCCTTTTTAAATGGATGCTCAGATAAGCTAAGGGGAGAAAGAGAAGTAAATCTCAGATAATGATGTGATGTAAATGATATAATCCATTCACTAGCTTTCACTTTTGAGGAGCACAAGCAATAACAGGAATACATTCTTCTCATATATTATTAAAGATATAAAGATAGACTACAGGAAAAGTCTACCTTCCCCCTCCCCTGCAACCCCCAACAATGTTCGTGCCAGTCAATTCCACACACATAATCTATTCCGTTCCCTTCTACAAAATTAACAGCCATCAACAGTTTAGTATTATTTCTTCTGTACATGTATTTACTATATATTTTATATAAAATGGGGAGCCCTGGTGGTGCAGTGGTTAAGTGCTCAGCTGAAAGTTCAGCTGTTTGAACCCACCAGTAGCTACTCAGGAGAGGAGCAGTCTGCTTCTGTAAAGATTACAGCTTTGGAAACTGTAAGGGGCAGTTCTGCTCTGTCCTACAGTGTTGCTATCAGCTGGAATTGATGGCAATGGGTTTTTTGTTTGTTTGTTTGTTTTGTATATACTATACATGTATAGCAGATATACACACATTTTTTTCTTTTTTAATTTCCCTCTAATCTTTAATATTCTTGAGATGTAAATAAAAGGGTGTAGGTGTGTAGAGAAGACATTTTATTACTGTTTTGTATTATTAAGACTGTTGTACGTGATTAGACGGGATTCACATGGCAACTCCTTATTGCCCATTGGTCCTGCACATCTCTGGCGTGTGACCGAACAGACCAAAGGCTATGTTATGCTGGGTTCCCCCCAGATCATACATGTTCCCAACCACAGTGTCAGGAGACAAGGGCAGGGGGCAGGTAAAATAGGCGGTAGCACCATGGGGTAGGACCAAGACAGGCTACCTTGACAACAGCACTATGTCCTTCTTTATAGACCCCCGAGCTTCATGTTGCTTTATGGTGACATCTTTTGACCTTGCTGATTTTAATCATATAGCACTGGTATTACAGTGAGAGTAGAGAAGGGAGAAGTGCCTAAAATGATTAAATGATCAGATACAACATTCTTTTCTTTTCCGTCTTGTAAGTCAGAGACCTGGGCAAGTTGAGAGAGGAAAGACCCTCGGAGCTTTAAGAGTCTGTCCAAGAATCCGGCCTTGGGTTGTGGACCTAGAGGAACTGGGATTGCACAGCATTGGGAAAACTCAGTCAGAAAACTGAGTAAAACGTGGCTAGAAATTGGCCAAGACTTAATGGTAGAGATGCAGTTTTTAAAAGTTATTTGAAAGAAAAACTCAGGCATTTTAGTATTTTGGATAAAGAAATTCTTATCTGGAAAAGATTTTTGTTTCAGCTGAAAAAGTCCAGGAAGAGTTTCTAAAATGTTGAACTGAGAAACAAAAGCCATTGCCTCCAAAAGGTCCATCTGCTGCCACACATGGGCAAGGGATGGCCGAGTCCTTGGCGTCCTCGAGTGGCATCCAGTCCAGCAGGAGCCTGAGAAAAGTGCCCTTTGGCTCATAGGCTGCCAGATCTGCTCCAGTGGTGGGCAGTTGAGATGCAGCCCACCAGTTCACTGCTTCCCTGAAAATCCCCTGTTACGTAAATCCGTTACGTAAATCCCCCGATGATCTGACAGGGCTGGGCTATCCAGGTGGATTACATACCCTGCTCTTCTCATTTGGCTTCTGACCTGTCTCCTGAAAGACAGCCTCTGGGCCTCCTCATAAGCCCCGTCCGGGTCCTGGCCGTGGGAGCGCAGGCCAGTAAAGGTGTTGCCCATCATTAGTGTTAATTAGAGGGTGGCGCACAGGGAACGAGTAAGGACACCTGTTAATTAGGGTAACCAGATTAGAATCTGAAAGTGCAGTTTTCAGCCAGGCTACAGTACTTACAACCAGCATCCTTGAAACCATGAGTTTCTTCAGAGTCCAGACAGTGCATTATTCATTTGAATCACAGGTTTTGGCACACTTCTTGGCCATTAAAAACAAACAAACCAAAATAAAGAAGAAACAGTTGCCGCCAAGTTGATTCTAACTCATGACCACCCCACATGTGTCACAGGAGAACTGTGCTCCACAGGGTTTTCAGTTGCTGATTTTTCAGAAGTAGATTGCCAGGCTTTTCTTCCAAGGTACCTCTGAGTGGACTTGAACCTCCAACCTTTTGGTTAGCAGCTGAGCGCATTAACTCTTTGCACTGCCCAGGGATTTCTCTTGGCCCTGTGAGAGTTTCTTAATTGAACTGACAGCCACCTCAATGTGTGAATACTGGCCTAGGTGACCTTTGGCCACAAGGGGAGCTACTTGCCTGTCCACTGCAGGAGCAAAGTTATGTAAAACCTGCCCTGGGGTGATAGTCCCAGATGTGGCCACCTATTAATTATTTTATTGCTGGTTCTTAATCTGGGCCATCTTGAACCAAAGTAATAGGATAACTGTGAAAAACCTAAATGTTGAGGTAGCATTTAACTCAAGAGATAAGCTACTAATTAACTGAGGGCAGCCGTATGATTATTTTTATTTTGGAAATGGGAAAGATAAGTTCTAGGAAGATGAAAACTCCATTTCCTTAGGTCCCATTACGGTGAGTTACAGCGCTTGGTCTTCCTGCCTTAGGGGCCTCCGGAGCTGGAAATGGGACAGAAAAAGTTCCAAACTTTGGGGACCAGGCAGGGAGGTATTATTTGTGGCTGGTACACAGGGCAGTCTGTGGGACTTTGAGTTCAGGAGTTCTGGACCCAGCAAAGGATGCTTTGGGGTCTTACCTTAAACATTTTTATAGGTGAAATAAAGTCCTGGTTAAGCTGAATAGCTCTGACACACACTTGTGGGGCAGGGAGAAGGGGCAGTGTGACAATACGGAGAAGGGAAGGTGTGAGGAGAAAAGGGTAGGCTTACCTGGCTTGCCCCAGGGATAAAACGCAAAGGCTGGGTAGACAGTGTGTGTGCTAAGCCTTGGGTCTTCCTTGGACAACAGCTAGGTCCCTTCTCGCCCTTTCACATCTCTCCCAGTGGACCCCCGAGGGGTTCTGGGTGGAAGGAGGAGGCTAGGATGGGACTATGGGAGAGGATTCTTCTATTATGGCCCTCCCTGCTATGCTGTACTTGAGGAACATGCTGAGCTAAAAAATCTTACAGCTCACACTGATTTCTCGTGTTGCTATGTATGGTTCACTGCCTCTTTGATTTACCTTTCAGTGGTGACAATGCCACAATAACTTACCACCTGCAATTTGGGGTTCCGTCGGAAGACGCCAATTTTATGAAGTACATGATGAGTGAAGAGTTAGTGCTGGGCCTTTTGCTACAGGATTTCCATGATCAGAACATTTCCAGCTGTGAGACTCTGGGGCTTGATCCAACGTCCTTCTCACTCTTTGGTAAGTCGAGCAAGTAAAGGAGACAGCTGTGACGATAAACAAGTGATCAGACTGGGCACCGAAAGTTTGGTTTGGCAACTTTGATAACTCGGTGCTTTGTCAAACCACTCATTCATTCATTCGTCAGCACAGGTTTTTTGTGAGGTGATTTTCCAGGCTCTGCGGAGGTTACACAGCCTCTGCCCCCATGACCAGACAGAGTAGTTGGAGAATAAATCTTGGAAGAAATAATAAAAGTATAAAGTTGAGGATTGCTAAGTCTTTCCTTGTCGCAATTACCCACATTTTAAGACTTGTTCACAATATCACTAGCAACCATCAAAGAAACACTGTAGTTTTCACAAAAGAAGTATAGAAGAATTTGAAATGAAGGGTATAGCTGAATTGTTGAAAAATTATCCCAAGAGGGATAACCTTTTTTTTTTTTTCTGTTGAAGGCCACTGAGTCCATTAAGAAATTGATGTTGTTTTGAGTGCCGTCCAGTTGATTAGGACTCATATCAACCCCATGTGATGGAGTAGAACTGCCCCATAGAGTTTTCTAAGCTGTCATCCCATAAACAACAGATCACCAGGTCTTTCTCCCACTGAGCCACTAGGTGGGTTCGAATTGCCAACCTTTCAGTTAGTAGCCAAGTGCTTAACCAGAGAGGGGCATAAAAAGGCACACTAATTAATTTCCTTAAAAGCTATAAAAATAGTTTATTCATCTACTTTTAAGATTCAGAACAGAACAAAAATTTATATATTTTTTAATAAATATGGCAAACACTGCATTTGTCAGGTTCTGAGAATTTTAACACTTTTGGCAGAAAATCTGGCAAAAAGGAAAGTGGGGCAGTGAAGTGACTTCAAGCGTTTGAAAAGTCCTTCCATTGTGTTTGTACTGAAGCTTGTCCTTTACTTCTGATTTCTTCTCATTTCTCACTTCTGATTCCTCACTTGGAGGCGTATCAGCTCATACTTAGCCCATGATGCCAGCAATCTTGGATATTTTATGTTCTCATCCACAATATATCAGAAGCATTCTCTGGTGTGTTAGTGGTGCCCAGTGAATAGGAGTGAGTGAATGAAAGAAGCAAATTAGGAGCTGTGGGCAGCAGCAGGCAGAGTACCAGCAGTCGAGTGAGAAGCTCAGTGAGAAAAGTCATAATGTGTCACTGCAGAGCGAGAGAATGGGTGTTTATGCTGGTGACACTCAGGTATGCACTATACCAAAAATACACAAATAATAAACGTTATTTGCCTTTTGAAAAGTATTCAGAGTTTTGTGTGTGTGTGTGTGTGCTCTGACTGAAGTTCCTAACTTCCTCTGTTTGGAATTTACCAACATGCCAGTTTTACATAAGGCTTTATGTTCAAACTCAGTGAAACAGAATAAAAACATTACATGTGTAAAACCAGCGTGCTTTCAAAAATTAGTGACTTTTGCTCGTCTGTATTTTCAGAATGAAGTTGTGGAGGTCGATCTGTGTCTGAAAGCAGAGCTCCACCGAGTTTTGGAGATGAAGAAAATTCATTTCATTTTACAGGAAAAATTCTGTGAATTTACATGGAAAGACCTGGCAATGACTAGACGAGTGGGGACGGACCTCTCTCTCCTGATTCTGCACAGGGCGTCCTGTAGTTCCATGTTCTGCCAAATGGCGCCTGAATACCGCCCCAGTGGGTGGGTGGTCACTGCTTTCCTTGAGCCCTGGCTGCATGCACCCACACGTGGACACTTTCTCTTTAGTGCCAGGCGGTGCACTTCTGGGGGTGCCTGCTAACCTATGTCTGTGGAGGGAGAGGACGGGAGTAACACAAATCCCCATGAGCAGGAGAATTGAGCCAATCGCTCACTGATCCCGTTATGTTTGATCTTTGCCTAAGCAAGGCGGTGAGGAAACGGAAGCGCTTCACATAAGCAGCGTAGTTCTGTGTCTACTTCCGTCACCTAGAGCTGGACATCCCAGCAAACCAAACGAGTCTCAAGCACATTAACCTATGTTGCCGTGTTATGGATGTAACATATTGCTACAGAAAAAAGACATGCGCTTAGTAATTATTTTGCATCTCCACAATGTTCCTGTGACTCTTGAGCACCTATTTTGGAAACATGGTTCCTTGTGAGTTTTGAACATATTACTATCATTTTGGGTAGTCTCCCATTTATATTTTCATAAACTCCATTAGGAATCACTAAGGCGGCTTAACATTTGCTAGAGATGTTACACATTGTCTTTTTATTGCCTAGCTTCCACAGAGTTCTGTAGGACCCAATGTCTTCAGATATTATGTATCTTATTAAAGATAGTTGTGAAACAAGGAGAAAACTACTCTCCTTTTGAACTGTCAGAAGCTTAATGCCAGATCATTTTGGGGGTGGGTGGAATATTAGTGCCTGTATTGGTTTCCTGCACTGCTGGCGCAGTGGTTAAGAGCTAGGCTGCCAACCAAAAGGTCAGCAGTTTGAATGCACCAGCCACTCCTAGGAAAACCCTATGGGGCAGTTCTCCTCTGTCCTGTGGGGCCATTATGAGTCAGAATCGCCTAGATGACACTGGGTTTATTGGTTTCCTAGGCTGTAATCTTTACAGGAGCAGATAGCCAGGTCTTTTATCCCGAGGAGCAACTGGGTGTGTTCGAACCACTGCTCTTTCAGTTATCAGCCGAGCACTTAATCATTATGCCACCAGGGCTCCTTATTGGTCATGTACAGGAATAGAATTGCCTGTCATTAGGGAGCACAGTACTTATTTTTGTTGGGGAAATTTCTTTGCTGGTGATTTTCCAGGCGAAGTGTTCTGTGGTCATGTAATGAAAGATTCCTAGGCCACATCTCTTTGTTGGATTAGCCTTGGGTGGAAGGCAGTGGGAGGGGCAGCTGTGTGCAAACCTGTGCCAGGTGTATGACTCAGATTTGTCCTGAGATATTTATGGCACAGGGCTGTGGACAGTGTGACTTGACTTTCTTATTTAACTAAAAGACAGACTTATTGCAACCCAGTGTCCCATTTTTAAAGATAGTTCCCTCAACTAGTGAAACCGGTGAATTTTCCTCCTTCCTCTTTATTGTTTACATGCTAAATGTGAGCTGTAGTGTTTTTGTACTTTTTAGAAGACAATGAAGACCTTTAAAGAACAGTTTAAAGACACTTGCCGTGAATTGTTTTTGCTTCTGCATTGTCTCACTCATATTTGCTTCGTAGGTGTCGACCTTCAAGGGCATGCCTTATGCTGGCATATTCTCGCAGTAAATGATGCTGGAAGTGAGCTTTTCCTTTCCCTGAGGGCAGCTTGCCTTCTGAGTGAACAAGATGGAGCTGAGTTCTCCTCTCTGTGCTCCAGGGAGAGCAGGGAGAGCAGAGAGAGGCTTCCCACCCCTTCCATAGTCTCCAAGGCCCCTTCCCGACAGGACCCGGTATCAGAAAGGGCCTGTAGCTGCTAGGAAGGGCCTGTTCATATCTGGAGATAGAACTTTGTTTTATTTTTCCTTTCTCCCCTCGAAAACACCAAAATGCAAGTACTTTGTATCAGTGCAAAGAGCGCTGGTGGCACAACAGTTAAGCACTCGGCTGCTAACCGATAGGTGGATAGTTCGAACCCACCAGCGGCTCTGTCAGAGAAAAACCTGGCAAACAGCCTAGAAAACTCTGTAGGGTAGTTCTGCTCTGTCACATGGGGTCACTATGAGTCAGAAATGACTCAATGGCACCTCACAACAATGTAACAACAATCATAACAACAACTGTCTCAATGCAAGTACTTTGTGTCAGCATTTGACCACTTTGCAGGTCACAGAGAGGACTTTCCGTAGTGACTCCTCTGCCTGTGTGGTGTGGACAGAACTGACCTCTGTGACTAAAGCATTCTGAAGTGTTTGGGCAAATGGCACTTACATCTGTACTGCTACTGGAGATGAAGCTATTGGCCATCACACATCTTAATAATGAGCAAAATGCCTGGTGCACAGTAAGATTTCAACAAATATCTGAAATAATTGAAGGATTTGTGAAGAAAAATTGCTTTTTTCTGCAAGTTACTTAAACATGGATAGCAATCAGTGGGTACTGGTGGATCAACACACTCTTCCCCTCCCCCAACAAAAATTCTATCCACAAGACCAATTTTTTTGTCTTTCAATTTAATTCCTTTCTATATGTATTTTTAATGCTGTGTTTTGCTGAAGGCTTTAGGAGCTACCAAAGAAAAATAAGACAATAATAAAAGAAGCTGCTGGTTTCATTAGGAGCCAGGCCCTGCAAAGATGAAACAGGAAACAGCAAAACAAGACAAAAAACCCAGTGGTGTTAAAAATAAATGAAGCCAAACTGTAGGGTTGTAGGTGGCCAGAGAAAAGGCCATCAGCATAGTCTAACTGGAGGAGGCTTCACATAGGAAGTAGGACTCAAGCCGAACCCTAGAACACTTGGGGGTTTGATAAGCAAATCTGTCTTCCTTCACACGTGTTCATGTTCTTTAGATGTGGTGCAAGTTCTCTACTTTTTCTTCTGTATGTGGACTCTGCATATGGTCTCTGCCCTATTCAGAGTTGATTAATGCTGAGAAAAATGAGATAAATCTGTTTCTTTTTCTGCTGTTACTGCTGTTCCATGGTTTTAAGTAAGTTAACTTGCAGTACTACTGCATTGATTGCAACTTTATCCACAGACATCCTTTATACTTTCCCTCCATATGTGCAGCTTTAGAAGGCAGCCCCCTCATCTTATAGTCGGAAAACCAAGCCTGGAGAGGTGAAGGGACCAGCCCAAAGTCCTACAGTTTGTTAGTGCAAAGCCCAGCCCACTGGGCCACCATGGATGATGGTTGCTTGGCAGGCACCCTAGGCCCCTCAAGGTCATGCTCAGTTCAGGCTTGGCTGACTTCTCAGTATCCACATGGAGCACGAGTGGCCAGGAAGGAAGGGCAAGTTGTGAGCCTTGACCAGCAGACTCTAGAAGACTCTCTGAGATGTTAACGGCCACTCAGTGTTACGCTAAGTGCCTTGCAAAAGAACCCTCTGTATGAAAATGGGAGTTAATTCCATTCTGCACTAACCAATTTAATAGTTGACAAAACCAAAGAACACTCAGATCAAGCAGCTTTCTGAACTAAAGAAGCCGAGCTTGTGAAAGAACAAAGTCAAGTAAACATAAACAAAATCTCATTTTCTCTAAAGTTCCTGTGGAGTCCCAGAAACTCATCTGCTCCCTTCTGCCTATGCCCTTCCATCCCTGAGAATATCTGAAGCATGTGTCATGCAAGTTTGTTTTAAAAAGTCAGCATTTGAACTTATTTGTGGTCAACAGTAGATTTTCCTGACCTGTGTTTGCCTTCTTCCTATATTTATCTGTTCTGAATAAGAATTTATTCACAGAATAAGAGATTATTTATAAATGCTAGTATGGATGTAAAAAAGGAAACCACAGAGGCTGCACTTGCTGTACAGAATGTGCAAATCTCCTGTGAACTTGGGCTGCTTGCAGTTTATGGCCAGCATTGGGTGGGTGGATGGGGCGTTTCTTGGTTACATTTATGACTTTAGAGAATAATTTACATCCTCAGCCTCAGCTTCTTCACCAGAGATTCTTAACCGAGAGGTTGTATCCCCAAACCCTTGAAATTGTATACAAATTGTGTGTGTTTGTGTGTGTACACAAATGGTCATTTTCTGGGAAGAAGGTTCATAGCTTTTACAAGAAATCCTGAAATCGATGGGGAACAGGATCAGCATTATATGCAGACATAGTAGGCATTTTGAAGCACTTCCATATGGCTCTCCTGCTCCAAAATAATTCCTTTTCATAATCTGTCTAAATTTCATTAAAAGAAGAACTTTCTTTGGGTAGGTCTTTATGCCCAATAAATTCTTGGTCAAAATGCATATACTGTTTGGGACAGGTAATACTTTTACTAGTTAAAACTCAAGCAAATATAACTTACCATGTTGTGCTAAGCATATTTAAACCAATCAGCTTCTACTGCAGTCCGATATCCATGTGAAAAATCCCAGCATAAAAACCCAAACAATTCAATGTTCGTGGTTCCCTGGGAAGACAGTTGAATGGCTCAGCAATGCCTGCCCACTGCAGGCTACTTTTGTAGACCAGATAACCAGACACATCATGTTTTTCTCCATACACCATAAAAAGCTTTACTTCTCTTTGTTTTCTGATATGATTTACTTGAGGTTTGTGATAGATGATTTATGTTCGTTACATGTAATCCTCCCGTTTATGGGCAAGAAAGCTAAGCATCCAAGTAACATACTCAGGGTCACAGAGCAAGGAAGAGAGAACCAGGTTTGTAATCGGTGATGATCTGACACCACTGTCCACATTCTTTCCTCTAAGGTATGTTGCACAGTATTGACTGCTACCATGTATACCTCCTTCTGAACATGAGTGAATGCTGGCCAAAGGTCAAAGCTGAGGTTCCATGTAAAGGAATTTTGCTGAAAATAGAAATTAGCAAAGGCTATGATACCAAGATATAATTGGCTTCTTAGCTGAAGACCATCAACTTTGGTTAAAATCTCAGCAAAACTATGCTGACACATCCAATCTGAAGCCATTAGATTTATCCTCATTAGGCACTTGCCACATTTCAAATCACAAAGTTATTTAGCACTGGTTATCTTTGGAACCAAAGCAGTAATTAAACACATAATCCATCTGTTCCTTGTCTCGACAAACTTCTATTTTATTATCCCTAAGTTGGGGTCCCTAGGTGGCTAAAGGAGCCCTGGTGGTGCAGTGATTAAGAGCTCGGGTGCTAACCGAAAGGTCGGCACTTTGAATCTACCAGTCATTCCTTGGAAACCCTATGGGGCAATTCTACACTGTCCCATAGGGTCGCTATCAGTCGGAAATGACTCGATGGCAACAGGTTTTTGGGTGGCTAAAATGGTTAAGTGCTCAGCTAGTAAAATGTTAGCAGTTCAAATCCATCCAGAGGCATCTCAGAGGAAAAGCCTGGTGATCTGCTTCTAAAATATCACAACCATTGAAATCCCTATGGAGCACAGTTCTACTTTGACACACATGAGGTCACCGTAAGTTAGAATCGACTTGATGGAAACTGGTATAAATTAGGACCGGCTGTTAAGTAAAACAGCCAGTTGAGAAGAGAGATGTGAATGTGGGCACGTTCTAATTTACTAACTGTTTTTTGTCTCACTCATCTGATTTGTGGTTTAATGTTTTCATAGTTCCTTGTTGGTACCAGCTCTTAGGAATTCACATCAATGACCAAAACACACTTTTATTTTCTAAAGTTTAGCTCAAAGTATGCTCAGTTAGGGCAGGGATCTGCAAACTTTTTTCTGTAAATGGCCAAAGAGTGGTGCAACAGTTAATTGCTCGGCTGTTAACGGAAAGGTTAGCAGTTCCATCTCACCAAGAGGCTCCATGGGAGAAAGACCGGGCAATCTGCATCCGTAAAGATTACAGCCAAGAAAACCCTACGGGGCAATTCTACTCTGTCACATGAGGTCGCTATGAGTTAGAATCAACTCAATAGCACACAAGAACAACAGCTTGGTTTCTTGACAACTACTCAACTCTCCCGTGGTTGAGCAGCCACAGACAATATCTAACAAATGAGTATGGCTGTACTGCAGTAAAACTTACAAAAACAAGTAGTGGGCTGGATTTGGCTTGTAGGCCATAGTTTGCGGATCACTGGTTTAGAGAATAGACATACTTCTAAGAAATGAAGAAAAGACGAGGGGCCCTAATTGCATGTACAGGAGTGCTCATTAGAGAAGGTGTGTATGTCTGCATATGTTTTATTTTTCCATGTAGACATTTTATTCATATTTTATACATAGCCCTGTACAAACCAAATAAATCTATTGCCGTTTAGTCAATTCCAACTCATAGTGACCCTATAGGACACAGTAGAACCGTCCCACAGGGTTTCCAAGGGGCAGCCGATGGATTCAAACAGTTGAACTTTTGGTTAGCAACTGAGCTCTTAGCCACTGTGCCACCAGGGCTCCATATACATAGCATATTATTTAATATATACATTTACCATATAGTAGAGGCTATTCTCTGTAGTATATTGGAAAACCACTGAACTGGAAGCTGGAAGATGCAGGTTCTAGTCCAAGCTTGGCCACTAACTTGCCATGTAACATTGGGCAAACTACCCTCTCTGAGTCAAAAAAAAGGCGGGGGGGGGGGGGGGCGGGGATTGGAGAATCTCCAAAGGCCCTCCTACTCTATCACTCTCTGATGCTATGATTTTCTTACTAAGATTTCTAGGAAGAAATAGAAAGTTAAAAAAAAAAATTAAACACATGGGTTAAAATTATGACAACCTGGCTCGGAACCTCTTGATTTAGTCCACATAATCAAGCAAACCACTGGGACCAACAGATGATAGGAGAGACATGCAGGAGGTCGCTGCGCAGAGGCATGGAATGAGAGTTACACCACAGGCTGCCACCTTGGGGTCGAGCTGGAAGGTTACAGTGAGGAGCCTGCATCTACAGATGTGTGCAGTGAACAGACTCCCACTTGGGCTCACTTAGTATCATGAGGAAAGCTTCCTGTGACTTCACAGGACAATCGTGTGGACGTTTTCTAAGGAGAACCAGTACTGAGGAGTAGAACTCTTTGTGTTGTGCACAACCTGTAGGGCACAAGGAAACCCCTCCCACCACTGAGTAGAGCTGTCCATTTCCTAAACCAATTAGAACCAAGAATGGTCATTATATTCTCAAAGAGTGGTGCTCAGGATAGTTAGTTTATCTTTGAATACTGGATGTCGAGCAGGATCTGAGAGGCCCTGTGGTTTGCAAACCATGCTCTGCAGTGACCCTTATAGAAGGGTTTGTGGGGCAAGGTAAGCTGGGAGAGTTCTGTGCCCATGTCTGCTTCAACCAGACCACCCTTCCCTACTTCTGCTTGGACGGCTACCATTAAACAAATTCTGGTCCACCTACATTGCTATAAATGGGAAAACCGAGTCTCAGAAGGGGGCATAGGTGGAGGTGGCTTTTGCAGGAAGTGAGAGTAGATTCTACCAGGCATGAGAAGTTCATATTCGGCTTCTGTGGAAGGTGGATTCCTAAGGGTGAGAGGCACATGGAGAACTGCGTAATCGGTCTCAGTTCCTCTCAAGGACTCGCTGGGCCTCTCAGCCGGGAGGGAGATATTCTCATAGTACTCCTCAGCAAAGTTCACCGAAGGCCTTCTCCTGATGCCTCTGTGATTGATGAGGGTGTAGCACAGCTCCTCTGCAGACATCTGGTCACCATCTTCCTGCTGATCCAAAGGAGAGCCCATCTCATGACTTGGCCTCTTGCCATTCCCTTTATACTTCAGTCTCAGCACAGGGCAGATCCTGGGTAAAGTCTGTCTTCCACAACCACCTCCCACTTTCTCCTGGTCATTTTTCTTAATTGGTTGCCCCCACCCCAACCCTACCCCAGGCAGACAGAGCTTCTGTGCTGTCCAGAGCGTACAGCCTTCCCAGGCATCTGCTTCTTACTCATGTTCTAGAGTTACCCTGACCACCCTGGATAGTTCCCAATGTTTCAGGGCCCTGTGGGCAGTCCATTCTTATAAAAGAGAACAATCTGATAACAGCTTAATGTGACTGGAATATGACATTTAACCACCCATTTTAGAGATATTTTTGTTTTAAAAAAGAAATAACCTAAGGGAAGATATCATTCAAGCTGGAATCTCAGGAGATAAAAAACAAGGCAGCAAAGTGTAAGAGAAAGAGCATGGATTTTGAAGTAAGACTTGGTTTTGAATCCTGGCTCTGCCATCTTGTCAGCTGTCTGAAATTGGAAAGTTCACTTAACCCCTTAGTTTGCTCATCTGTAAAATGGGGGAAACTCATAGTACCAATCTTAAAGGACAGTTGGGCAGTTAAATGAGAAAATGCATGTGAAGTGCTCAGCCCACTGTCTGGGATAAACTAAGTTCTCAGTAAACGTTAGTTCCCTTCAATACATTACACAACAGAGGTGGCCCTTGTACACGGCCCCTTGGGTCACAAGTACTGACATCTGAAATTCCTTCTTTGTTAGTGTCAGAAGGGGTCTTGGAGGCCAACTTCCCCTGGCATCCTGGGTATCTGTGTTGTTACTATCATCTCAGAAAAAGGCTCAGTGGTGTTCTCCTTACCTGGGTGTGAACAGCTGGCATTCCTTCACCTGGAAAAAGAAAAAAACAAAACAAAAAAAAAACAACCACTCAGTGAATTTCAGGTCATGGGGAGATATGAGTATGGAAGAAGGGGGGACTAGAATTTAAGCAACTGGAGAGCCGAGGAACAGCTTGGGTTACCCTCAGCAGGTGACGCTGCTCTCCAGCAAGTCCTGGGGAGTGACAGGCCCATCTAGACAAGAGATAACCTGACCTGTGCTGCTGCAGCTGAGAGGGAGACATGCTCACGGTTCTTTGACAGGAAATGGCACTTCCCTTCCTCCCTCCTTTCCCTTCCTTTTTCCATTCCTCTCCTCTCTTCCTTCTTTCCTTCCACAGAATTTACTGCATGACTACTCTGTACCAGCAATGGGGAAACAAAGACGAATGAGATGCAGTCCTTGACCTCAGGGCTCCCAGGCTAGCATAGAGAGGGACAAGGGCACTGAGAGGTCCGCAGCGCAGACAGGAGGGTGTCATTCTACTGCGGGGGATGGTGGTGGTGTGGGAGTTGGTGCTCAAGAAACACTTTTAGAGAAAGAAACTCTTGAGCTGGACATTCCCATTCCTGTCCCTGCTGATACAAATAAAAGCAGGCCCATTTTCCCCAAGTCAATTTACTTAAAAACAACTGACTCTGGCCACTCAGCTAAGAGGCAAATGGACACACTTGTTAGCCCTGGCAAACACGCTAGCTCACAGAAGCAGCCTGTGTTTGCACACGGAAGCCTCGTGACATGGCCCTACACAGGGGGTGGGGTGTCACTGCAGGCTACTGTATTGTGCATGGATTTGCATTCCTTTGGCAATGACATCCCAGGTCTCAGTCTCCACAAGCTCCCAGGACTTCTAGATTATCACTGCCAAGAAAAGGGTCTGCAGAGTTTCAGCTTTAGGGGTCTTTTTCTACCATGTTTTGCTCTGTTGGAGATTGGGGTTTCCTGGGACTCACAATTCTCCTGGGTGAAATGGTTGTAGTGGGTGCTGTATTGTTCATTTACATACCTAACCAAGTTAGTAGTTAAGATTCAGAGTTGAGTGAACTAAGCTTTCACCTTGAAACTCAGGAGGGCAAAGGCAAAACTCTGTCCCCAGTCTTCTGCTTTCTTATTATCTCTCTTACATGTGATACTGTTCGCCACCCTCTTTCTCCTTCACCTCCACACCATCTGTCACTGGCCTCCTGAACAGTCTTCTGGCTCTTGCCATTCCCTGCTGCTATTCACCCTCCGCACTGCAATGAGAGATCGCTTTAATGTCAGCCTTATCCTACCGGCCCCTCCGTACTTCCTGCAGCTCTCAAGACTAAGACCCAAATCCTTAACTTGGCCACAGGGCCCTGCCCCTCTCCCCTGTGCTCTCTGTGATCCAGGTGCACTGGCCTCCTTGCAGGTCCTGACACTGGCCTTCCACTCTTTGCATTTACTGTTCCCAGTTAACCCTTCAGCCGTCAGACCTCAGGAACTAATGGAGGAGTATGGAGGTAATAAGCCAGTCCCTGCTTCAATGAGCTCACAGTCTAGAGGAGAAGAAAAGTCATGCAATTAGATAAATTCTGAGCAAAAGGCATAAGTTATTACACTAGAAATATGCCCAAGAGACTATAGGAGCACAGAGAAGTTTGGAAATGTAAGTCTATCAGAGGAGAAAATGATGGGGAATCAATGACTTACTTTCCTTTGGGGAATCTTGTCTTGCTTTAAAAATGTGTGTTTTTTTCCTGTAAAAGAAAAGGAAAATAAGTTGGTTGTGTTGATATTCAGAAACCCTCAAAGGAAATTATACTACCTGATTAAAACTTATTTTTAACCCTTTAATTTTGTTAAAGCTATAGGCCTTTTATCACCCTTCCTTCAGCATAGAGAAATTAGTGGATAGGAAAAAAGGAAAATGAAGGATGGAACCAAGTAGAAATCTACACTTTTGTTTCCTGTCCTTTCTCTCTCTCTCTACTTCTATGAGATACATAGAAGTATTTATGTATGTATCTATCTATATATGTATATATCTGTCTGTCTGTCTGTCTCTCTCCCCTTTTTCTAAGTCTGATATGGAATTGATTTGTAGATGGAGAACTATGGCAATATTATAGGAAAGTTTTTGGAGAGTTTTTCTGACAACATATTGATTTCTTTTTTACCATGTACATGAAGAAACCAGGGTTATTTTCAATTCCACTCTCAATCTATGATGTGGCCAAAACAAGCAAACAAACACTCACACATACACCTCTCAGATGAGCCAAGAGGTAACTGCACTGTATAGACGACCTCCTGGAAAAACACAATATAAATCTAACAGAAGCCAATTATCCTCTCAGGAGACAAGGTCATCTGTTGTAAGAAGCATAGCCAAATGTTCTGGTTTGCTGAGGCCATCCTGGTTAATGGTGTTATCAATAACTTAGTGACTGTTAGCTATTTTTAGTACCTCTTTCATTTTCAAAGGTTTCCCAGTTTGGATGATAAATTATATGATCACCCTGGCTGTAAATCCTCTGTGCAAATGATGGAAATGTGTGCTTCTGTTCATGGAGACTCTGGAATTTGCAGTGTGGTTATAGGTCTTTCTCTCCATCAGTAGCCAGTTCCACCTGTGCTTCTGAGGCTTTCCCGTTAGAAGAGAGGGCACCACCCGTGTGACCATGGTTCCTTTTTCCCACCAAACTCAAGGGTCCCTTCCCTGAGTGACATTCAGATGATTGTGTCTGGGCTAGCAACAGGTTTTGTGCTGGTCACGGACTGCAAGTATCTAGCAGCAAATACCACACTAAAAACCACACTTAGGGAAATGACATCTGAAACCAACTCTCCACTCACCACGGAAGGCAGAAACACCCTTCAGCAACGCGGAGACACCAGCATCTAAAATGCCAAAGAGATGATGCAAATCACAAGGTTTGTTTCGGCAGCCCATCCCTTTGCCACTTCTCTGGAAAATGTTTTTTTGACCCCAAGACAGCATTCATCCTCAGTAACTTGGACACGCCTGTCCTACTGGAACAACTTTATCCTCCTAGGACGTTTAACTGGCCCTTCGGAAAGATGAAAGTGACACTGTCAAGTCCTAATCAGGGAAGGAACTTTCTGCTATATTCCCAGCAAAGGAAAAGGGTTTAATAATCTCCAATTCCAGTGACTTACTTGATCACCTTTTGATGAAGGACACACAAGAATTATCTCCAGGAAATCAAGGTATAAGTGTATGGACATTATAGAAATGTTTTCTTTCAGATGCAGGTTAGGCAATATTTATATAGGATTCCACTACATTTTGAATTTCTCCTCCTATGCAGTGGATGAGAGCTTAGCTGCTAACCAAAAGGTAGGCAGTTCGAATCCACCAGCCCACTCCTTTGAATCCCTACGAGGCAATTCTACTCTGTTCTATAGGGTCACTATGAGTCGGAATCCACTGGACAGCAATGGGTTTGTTTGGTTTTGGTTTTATACTATAACGGTCTGCTCACTTGACTATATCCTACACTAGAATCTCAGCTTCATGAGGTTCGGGCCGTATGTATTTGTTCATCATAGAAAGTATCATCAGCATTTTCCACAGCATCTGCCAATAGTAAGTGTGTTTCTGATAAATATTTGAAGAACAAATAAATGAGCGGTCAAGAACAGAGCAACTCTAACTGGTTCAGGAGGTCAACCAATCTGCCACCTTGACCCCAATGCTATAACTAAATAAGCAGGGTTTGCTCTCTCTCTTCTGGCAGAAGGGCTTTGGATCTCTCTCCAGTCAGGCATCTAAGTTGAAATCTAAATATCATTCTGGGTATTTTTCTGAGTTTGAAAGCACATTCAACTATCTACATGGTTGAATGTGAAAGCCCTTTATAAAGTACTACATATATCAATAGTGAGTCCTGGGTGGTGCAAATGGTTAACACACTTAGCTGCTGACCAAAAGGATGGAGGTTCGAGTCCCCTCAGAGGCACCTAGGAGAAAAGGTCTGGAGATCTACTTCCAAAAAATCAACCATTGAAAGCCCTATAGAGTGCAGCTCTATTCTGTCATACACGAAGTTGCTGTGAGTCAAAATTGATTCCACGGCAACTGGTATATATATATATCAGCACTACTGTCTGAACACTTTTAGAAAAGACCATTCAAAATTATCTGCTGCAATGAGCTTTTCCATTGACTAGAAAAGGGATGACTGCACTGTGACCTTGGCCATGGCTGCCAGTTTGGCTGAGTGTCCTGACAGCCTCTAGGGTCTTTGGAACATCAGAGATTTTGGGGCTGAGGGGCACTGCAGCAACCCTTCCTCTTCTTCAGGCTACATTCAGGGTTCTTTAAGCCATTTGCTTACATATCCTCTTTCTGTTGCTGAAGAACATCAGAAGGAAAGTATTGGATCATGTCAATGCTTAGAAACCAGGCTCAGTGAGAAGATATGGGGGAGGGGTGAAAGAAAAGGAGATGATTGATTTTGAGTAACAGGAATAATATTTCTGAACTCCTTGAGCCTCAGTTTCTTAATCTATAGAATGAGGATACTTACAATGGTTGCCTCATGCAGTCAAAAGGATCAAGAGCTACTTGCAAGCTGGCTACCATTACTACCATTACAACTGATGTTGGGTCTAATTGGGTGTCCTCTGCCATGTGACATGCAAAGTCCAGGACACGACAGACTTCGTTCTTCCTGGGCCACGATGGCAGAAGCTTTGTTGAGTTAGTCCTCACCTGGATGTTTCCACTTTGGGGTTTTGGATTCTCAGGTTCCAAGGTATTTCTCCAGTGTCCTGCTGCCACCTAAAATTCAACATTAGGAAATAAGCTACGTATTTCCTCTTCAGGTTTCCCAACTCTTCTCATAATTTTTCAACTTTCCTCACCTCACCATTCATTTATAACCCTGGAATCGCCTTAGCTTCTCCCTTGTTGCCCTCACATCTGTTAAAAAGCCCTTCTAAAGCATAGACCACAATGTATCTTTGATCTGCGGTTCTCTCCATTGCCACAGCACAGCCCACCCACCAACCTTCTCCCACAAGTGCCGTGTGTCATCAAATCTGCCACCTTGACCCCAATGCTATAACTAAATAAGCAGGGCTTGCTCTCTCTCTTCTGGCAGAAGGGCTTGGGATCTCTCTCCAGTCAGGCATCTAAGTTGAAATCTAAATATCATTCTGGGTATTTTTCTGAATTTGAAGCACATTCAACTATCTACATGGTTGAATGTGAAAGCCCTTTATAAAGTACTACATATATCAATAGTGAGTCCTGGGTGGTGCAAATGGTTAACACACTTAGCTGCTGATTGATTCTAAATCATTTGTTTCTTGAATGTGAAGGAATCCTCATCATGACCCTGAGAACGTCAGTAGAGAGAGGCTATCATTATCATCTTGGTGCCTGGGGAAGGGCACTGGCCTTGTCTCATGTAAGTCACCATCTTTCTCAGAAAGCACCAAGGCAGAGAAAATGAGATAAAAAGGAAAACAAGAAATGAATTTAAAAAATATCCTGAGGTTCACCCTTCAGCCAAAGACTAGACAGGCGCATAAAGCAAAACTATACTGAGTGGGCACACCAGCCCGGGGGCAAGGATGAGAAGGCAGGAGGGGACAGGAAAGCTGGGAATAGGGAATCCAAGGTCAAGAACGGGAGAGTGTTGACATGTCATGGGGTTGGCAACCAATGTCACAAAACAATATGTGTACTAATTGTTTAATGAGAAACTTGTTTGCTCTATAAACCTTCATCTAAAGTACAATAAAAAAAAGAATTTAAAAAAGAAAACAAATCAACTCATTATTTGGTTTGGGTTCCTGTTTAATCATCTTTTCTTTTGCAGACAGTGGAGTTATGGAGAGAAACTAATAATTAAATACCACCCACTGTATGCCAGTCAGAGCCCAGGGGCACACTGGTTAAGAGCTATGGCGAGCTACAGCTGCTAACCAAAAGGTCAGCAGTGTGAATCCACCAGCTGCTCCTTGGAAACTCTATGGGGTAGTTCTACTCTGTCCTATACGGTAGCTATGAGTCAGAATCAACTCGATGGCCATGGGTTTTGTATGTCAATCATTTTGCATAAGTTAAAAATAATTTATGTGGCACAAATGGTTAAGTGTTTGACTGCTAGCCCAAAGATTGGTGGTTCAAACCCACCCAGGGGTTCCTCAGAAGACAGGCCTGGTGATCTGCTTCTGAAAGATCACAGCCTTGAAAATCCTATGGAGCACAGTTCTACTCTGCACACATGGGGTTACCATTAGTAGGAATCAACTTGATGTTAACTGTTTTTTTTTTTTTTTCATTTAATCCCAGAATAAACACAGGAAGCATTATTACCTTATATTCTACCTATGAGGAAACAGAGGCTAAAATAAGTTAGATGACTTGTCTGAGGGCCTACAGTCACTGAGTGGGAGAGGCTGGTTTTGCTTCTGGTGTTTGGACTTCAGAGTCCAAAGTTTTTCCCTAAGACACGGGACTCCACCCATGAAGACATGGGCACCACTGTAGCATATGTGATAATTTTCCCACTTTTTTGTAACAAGTTTGATATGGAAATACATGATGTGGTGTGTGTGCTGACTGAATGGTAACCAGGTGATAGGAGTGAAGCTAAAAATCAGATCCCAGTAAACATGAGATTTTTAAACATATTAAAGAAGACACTTAAATCAGTATGGAAATGAAGATTCTGGGCCAAATGATTTACTATTTGGAAAAATATTTATACTAACACCATATATGGAATGTGTGGGGCTAAGTGTAAGAAAATAAAACCATAAAAATTATAGTTGGGTATTGGTCCTATCTTGGGATGGGGAGAATTTTTGAGCATAAGTGCAATGGTAGAAACCAAAGAAGGTTGCTAGATTTCATTACGTTTAAAATATAATAAGCAAATTATAAAAAGTTGGGAAAGAACAAGACACAAACTGGAAAAAAATATTTTTTGTAATACTTATGAGAAAGGGCCAAGTTCTTCAATATGAAAATAGTTTTTACTGTCACTAAAACAAAATAGACCAAGATGCAATACAAAAATTGGCAAAAGACATTACTGGCTATTCACAAATGAAGAAATACAAATGGGTAAAAAATACAGAAATGAAAATAAAGAATGCATCCAATGTTATTAGTGTGATCACCAGTGGTTTTTAATTTTCTTCTTTATACTTTCTGTATTTTCCAAATTTTTGACAACTAACACATATTACTGTCATAACCCACACCCTCATACCAAAATTTTAAAAAACCAAGTTACATATGCAACGTTAATCACTACTTTCTCACTCACATCATATGTGCAATTTGTTTTTCTTCTTAAGACAGTTATTTATGTTCTAATCACTCATCTACACTTACTGAGTGCCTTTTATGTGCCAGAAATAAGGCCAGGAATGAGGGATTAAAGATGAATAAGAAGTCATTCCTACATTTGAGGAGCTCACATCTAGACAATCTGACAGAAGTGTGCTAGAGTAGATGAGGGAACAGAAGGGAGAGGACCCAGAGAGGAGACGTCTCAGACAACACTGAGTTTTAGGAAGGCATGGGGCAGGGGGTAATCCAGGATCCCCAAGCCTCCTTTTGGCAGGTGGCATTTGAGGTCACCTCCTTTTCCCATGTCCCACCTGCCAGCAGCATGAGCTGAGACCTGGGACACCAAACGAAGTTCTGTAAGAAACCCCTGGCCAGCTCACCTCCCTAGAGGCACCCTTACCTTATACTCCAGAGATCCCCTTGTTCCTTTGGGTACCCAGTTTTAACATCTGCTACTTTTATGTCAGGAAGGAGGACGGTCCAAAATTGAGACTATGTTCCAGTTATTGAACCCTACTTTGTGTTAGACCCTATGCTGGCATCACACACACTAGAACTTTCCAAAGTAGGTATCACATTATTATTCCCTTTTTAAATAAGGAAACTGAGGCCCAGAAGTATTAAGTCAAGCTTTCTGCATATTTAGATGATCTCTGCTTACCTGTTGCAGAGAATGTGCACCAGGTTAGGCCTCATGACGGCAGGACGCTTGCTATTTATTTTGAATTTAAAGTAGTGGCCCAAAGGGCCGTAGGTCTTTGAGCTCCTTGTGGGGCATTAAAAGCCCGGGAGAACATACTCTCCTCATGCACTCAGAAAGTTTTTCCTTCTTAGACTGTAGCCTAACGTGTACCCCAAAACCAAACCCACTGCCGTCGAGTCGATTCCAACTCATAGTGACCCTATAGGACAGAGTAGAATTGCCCCATATGGTTTCCAAGGCTGTAAATCTGTACAGAAGCAGACTGCCACATCTTTCTCTCATGGAGAGCCTGGTGGGTTTGAACCACTGACCTTTGGGTTAGCAGTCCAGTGCTTTAACCACCAGGACTCCTTAGCCTAATGTGTAAACTTCTCTTAATAAAGTCCTTCTGCTCTTTAGCTATCCTCCACCAGCTGCTGATTGCAATTTTGAGAAGGTAAAACCTATGAAGACTTTAACATGGTGCCTGGCACAAAGTAGGCACTTAAGACTTGTCAGGTGCCTTACCCCAATTCCCTTCACCCCTAAGAGCGGCCTTCTTTTTCTCTTTCTGGTTGCATTGCCCCATCCCATCTCCCCTGCTCCCTTGTAAGGAGTCTGCACTCACCTGCATTTCCTCGGCAGATAGTTCCCCATGTTCTCAGTCCCCTCAGGGCCTTCTCCTCAGCCCCTCTTACACTTCCTTCTCAGCCTGCCTTGTGCTCTGAGATTAAGAAGGGACTTGTAGCCCTGGCCACCTGTACAGACAGAGCTGAAAGGAGAAGGATATCTCTCCCCAGAGGGGCGGAAGAACCCAGTGGGAAGAGAGTTAGTGGTGCACATGTGCACAGCTTCCTTAACCCTCAGAGCTTGAAAGAACCAGCTCATAGCTTAACCAGAAGCTGTCTGTCAACGAGAGCTTTGAGCCTCTGGGGAACCCCAGGTCTACAGTTTTTTTCATGTCAGATACCTAAATTTATTGGGCATAAATCACTTTGTCTTCTTAGGAAAGTCAGAGGGGGAAAATTGTTTTAAAAAAGATAAGGTTAAAACAAACAGTCCAGCACAAAGCAGTAGAAAATACTGTAAAACACATATTTGATAAGAAGACTTGTATCCAGAATATATACAGCACTCTCAAAACTCAATATAAGGAAAACACTCAGTAACAAAATGGGCAAAATATTTGAGCAGAGTCTTTTTAATTTTTTTTTGGTGAAGATATACTACAGTAAAACATACATCAATTCAACAATTTCTACATGTACAGTTCAGTGCCATTGGTTACATTCTTCAAGTTGTGCCACTTTTCTCAATATCCTTTCCCAAATTGTTTCACCATCACCAACACAAATTCACTGCCTCCTAAGCTTCTAACCTTTTGATTTGTTGTTGTAAATTTGATCTCATGTAGCTAATTCTTTAAAAGAACACAATGCTCAAGTCTCACTTTTTTTTATTGTTGTAATTAAATGAAGTTTACATTTCAAGTTAGTCTCCCTTACAGAAATTTTTTTTTTTTTACATACATTGTTATGAGACCCCAACCGCTCACCCCATTCTGCGACAGCACACTCCTCCCCTCTGCCCCTGATTCCCCATGAACATTCAACAAGCTTCTAACTCTCTCTGCCTTCCCATCTCACCTCTGGACAGAAGCCGACCCTTTGGTCTCTTGTATCTACCTGACTAAGAGGCACATTCTTCACAAGTATCACTTTATGTTCCACAGTCCAGTCCAATCCCTGTCTGAAGAGTTGGCCTCGGAAATTGTTTTAGTTCTGGGGTGATAGAGAGACCAGGGGCCATGCTTTCCAGGGCGCCTCCAGTCTCAGTCAGACCATTAAGTCTGGTCTTCTTACTAGAATTTGAGTTCTGCATCCCATCATTCTACTGCTCCATCAGGGACCCTCTGTCGTGTTCCCTGTCAGGACGTTCATTGGTGGTAGCCGGGCACCATCTACTTCTCGTCTCAGGCTGAAGAAGTCTCTGGTTTATGTGGCCCATTCTGTCTCTTGGGCTAATACTTTCCTTGTGTCTTTGGGGTTCTTTGTTCTCCTTTACTCCAAGTGGTTGGGACCAATTGACGCATCTTAGATGGCTGCTTGCAAGCTTTTAAGACCCCAGACGCCACTCACCGAAGGAGGATACAGAACACTTTCTTAATAAGCTTTGTTATGCCAATTGACCTAGATGTCCCCTGAAAGCATGGTCCCCAGACCCTGCATCCCTGCTACTCTGTCTCTCAAAGTATTTGATTGTATTGAGGAAACTTCTTAGCTTTGGTTTAGTCCAGTTGTGCTGGCTTCCACTGTAGTGTGTGCTGTCCTTCCCTTCACCTAAGACCATTCTTACTACCTAGTTAGTGAATAACCACCACTCTCCCTCCCCATCCCTGTAACCATCAAAGAATGTTTTCTTCTGTGTTTAAACTTTTTCTTGAGTTCTTATAATAGTGGTCTTATACAGTATTTGTCCTCTGTGACTGACTAAATTCACTCAGCATAATAAGTTCCAGCTTCCACCAAGTTATACGATGTTTCACAGCTTCATCATTGTTCTTTATCATTGCATAATATTCCATTGTGTGGATATACCATAGTTTTGTTTATCCATTTGTCCATTGATGGGCACTTAGGTTGCTTCCGTCTTTTGTCTATTGTGAACAGTGCTGCGATGAACATGGGTATGCATATATCTATTCATGTGACGGCTCTTGTTTCTCTAGGATATATTCCAAGGAGTGGGATAGCTGGATTGTACGGTACTTCTATTTCTAGTTTTTAAAGGAATTGCCAAATCGATTTGCAAAGTGGTTGTACCATTTTACATTCCCACCAGCAGTGTATAAGTGTTCCAGTCTCTCCACAACCTCTCCAGCATTTGTTATTTTGTGTTTTTTGGATTAATGCTAGCCTTGTTGGGGTGAGAGGATACCTCATTGTAGTTTTAATCTGCATTTCTCTAATGGCTAATGATCGTGAGCATTTCTTCATGTGTCTGTTAGCTGCCTGAATATCTTCTTTGGTGAAGTGCCTGTTCATATCCTTTGCCCATTTTTTAATTGGGTTATTTGTCTTTTTGCTGTTGAGGTTTTTCACTATCTTGTAGATTTTAGAGATTAAACACTGATCGGATTTGTTGTAGCCAAAATTTTTTTTCCCAGTCTGTAAGTTGTCTTTTTACTCTTGGTGAAGTCTTTTGATGACAATAAGTGGTTGATTTTTAGGAGCTCCCATTTATCTAGTCTCTCTTCTGGTGCTTGTGCATTGTTACTTAGGGTTCGTATTGTGTTTATGCCGTGTATTAGGGCTCCTAGCATTGTCCCTATTTTTTCTTCCATGATCTTTATTGTTTTTGATTTTATATTTAAGTCTTTGATCTATTTTGAGTTAGATTTTGTACATGGTGTGAGATATGAGTCTTGCTTCAGTTTTTTGCATATAGATATCCAATTATGCCAGCTCCATTTGTTAAAGAGACTGTCTTTTCCCCAATTAATGGACTTTGGGCCTTTGTCAAATATTAACTGCTCATAGGTGGATAAACTTATATCTGGATTCTCAACTCTTTTCCATTGGTCTACGTATCTGTTGTTGTACCAGTACCAGGCTGTCTTGACTACTGTGACAGTATAATAGGTCCTAGAATCAGGTAGAATAAGACCTCCCACTTTGTTCTTCTTCTTGAGTAATGCTTTTTTTATTCAGGGCCTCTTCCCTTTCCATATGAAGTTGGTGATTTGTTTCTCCATCTCATTAAAAAATGCTGGTGGAATTTGGATTGGGATTGCATTGTATCTGTAGATTGCTTTGGGTAGAATTGACATTTTCACTATGTTGAGTTTACCTATCCACGAGCAAGGTATATTTTTCCACTTATGCAGGTCTCTTTTAGTTTCTTGCAGTAGTGTCTTGTAGTTTTCTCTGTAAAGATTTTTTACATCTCTGGTTAGGTTTATTCCTAAGTATTTTATCTTCTTGGGGGCTATTGTAAATGGTATTCATTTGGTGATTTCTTCTTCAAGGTTCTCTTTGTTGGTGTAAAGGAATCCAATTGATTTTTGTATGTTTATCTTGTATCCTGAAACTTTGCTGAAATCTTCTATTAGTTCCAGTAGTTTTCTTGTGGATTCCTTGGGGTTTTCTGTGTATAAGATCATATCATCTACAAACAGAGATACCTTGACTTCTTCTCTACCAATCTGGATGCCCTTTATTTCTTTTTATAGCCTAATTGCTCTGGCTAGGACCTCCAGCTCAGTGTTGAATAACAATGGTGATAAAGGGCATCCTTGTCTGGTTCCCATTCTCAAGGGGAATGCTTTCAAAGTCTCTCCATTCATGATGATGTTGGCTATTGGTTTTGTATAAATGCCCTTAATTATATTGAGGAATTTCCCTTCTATTCCTATTTTGTTGAGAGTTTTTATCATGAATGGGTGTTGGACTTTGTCAAATGCCTTTTCTGTATCAATTGATGAGATCATATGGTTCTTGTCTTTTGTTTTATTTATGTGATGGATTATGTTGATTGTTTTTCTAATGTTGAACCATCCCTGCATACCTGGTATAAATCCCACTTGGTCATGGTGAATTATTTTTTTTGATATGTTGCTGAATTCTATTGGCTAAAATTTTGTTGAAGATTTTTGCATCAATGTTCATGAAGGATATTGGTCTGTAATTTTCTTTTTCTGTGGTGTCTTTACCTGGTTTTGGTATCAGGGTTATGCCAGCTTCATAGAATGAGTTTGGGAGTATTCCATCCTTTTCTATGCTCTGAAATACCTTTAGTAGTAGGGGTGTTAAATCTTCTCTGAAAGTTTGGTAGAAATCCCCAGTGAAGCCATCCAGGCCAGGGTTTTATTTTGTTGTTGGGAGTTCTTTAATTATCTTTTCAATCTCTTCTTTTGTTATGGGTTTATTTAGTTGTTCTACCTCTGCTTGTGTTAGCTGAGGTAGGTAGTGAGTTTCTAGAAATTTGTCCGTTTCCTCTAGGTTTTCAAATTTGTCAGAGTACAATTTTTCATAGTATTCTGTTATGATTCTTTTAATTTCAGTTGGGTCTGTTGTGATATCACCCATCTCATTTCTTATACGGGTTATCTGCTTCCTCTCCAGATTTTCTTTTGTCAGTTTGGCCAGTGGTTTATCAATTTTGCTGATCTTTTCAAAGAGCCAGATTTTGGACTTGTTAACTCTTTCAATTGTTTTCCTATTCTCTATTTCATTTAATTCTGCTCTAATTCTTATTATTTCCTTCCTTCTGGCACCTGTGGGCTTCTTTTGCTGCTCTCTTTCTACTTGTTCCAGTTGTAGGGTTAATGCTTTGATTATGAGCCTTTCTTGTTTTGGGATGTGTGCATTTATTGCCAGAAACTGACCTCTGAGCACTGCTTTTGCTGTGTCCCAAAGGTTCTGGTAGGATGTGTTTTCATTCTCGTTTGATTCTATGAATTTCTTTATTCCATCCTTAATTTCTTCTATAACCCAGTAGTTTATGAGCAAGGTGTTGTTCAGTTTCCATGTGTTTGATTTTTTTTCCTTGCTTTTTGTGTTGTTGATTTCCACTTTTATGGCTTTATGGTAAGAAAAGATGCTTTGTAATATTTCAATGTTTTGGATTTTGTTAAGGCTTGCTTTATGGCCTAATATGCGGTCTATTCTGGAGAATGTTCCATGTGCATTGGGAAAAAAAGTATACTTGGCTGCTGTTGGGTGCAGTGTTCAGCATACGTCTATCAGATCAATTTGGTTGATTGCGGCATTTAGGTCTTCTGTGTCTTTGTTGAGCTTGTTTCTGGATGTTCTGTCCTTCACCGAAAGTGGCATGTTGAAGTTCCCTACTACTATTGTGGAGCTGTCTCTCTCTCTCTTCAGAGCTGTTAAAGTTTTTTTTTATTTTTTTTATGTATTTTGGAGCCCTGTTGTTGGGTGTGTAAATATTTATTATAGTTATGTCCTCCTTGTGTACTGATCCTATAATCATTATATAGTGCCCTTCCTTATCCTTTTGGTGGATTTTACTTTAAAGTCTATTTTGTCAGAGATTATATTGCCACTCCTGCTCTTTTTTGAGTATTATTTGCTTGATATGTATTCTTCTATCCTTAGAGTTTTAGCCTGTTTGTGTCTTTAAGTCTAAGGTGCGTCTCTTGTAGGCAGCATATAATGGATCATGCTTTTTTTATCCAATCTGCCACTCTCTGTCTCTTTATTGGTGTATTAAGTCCATTTACATTCAGCGCAATTATTGATAGGTATGAATTTAGTGCTATCATCCTGATATCTCTTTTTGTGTGTTGTTCACAGTTTTTTTGTTCCCCTCAATTTTCTGTGCTGAGTCATTTTTCTTTATGTTTTTTTCATCTTTTTCTTTGTCGTATATTTTGTGTTTGCTGGGTCTTTATGTTTTTCTACTTTTTTATTTTGATTTGTAGGATTGTTAGATTCCTTTGTGGTTACCTTAATATTTACCCCTATTTTTCTAAGTTTATACCAGTCTTTTATTACTTTATATTGCCTTAACTTCCCCTCCATATAGAAAATCAATGTCTTTATTTTTTAAGTCCCTCTTTTTTTTTAATATTATCCTTTTTTTACATATTGATATCTGTTTCCCTATTTTCAATGTTTTAGCTTTGATGTATTTTCGATTTCCGTATCTGAGTCAATATCTGGTTGCTCTGTCTTGTGTTCTAGTCTTGCATTGTTAGCTGATGTTATTGATTATCTAACCATAGGACTCCCTTTAGTATTTCTTGTAATTTTGGTTTGGTTTTTGCAAATGCCCTGAACTTCTGTTTATCTGGAAATGCCCTAATTTCACCATCATATTTGAGAGACAGTTTTGCTGGATATGTAACTCTTGGGTGACAGTTATTTTCCTTCAAGGCTTTAAATATGCCATCCCATTGCCTTCTAGCCTGCATGGTTTCTGCTGAGTAGGCTGAGCTTATTCTAATTGACTCTCCTTTGTAGATGACTTTTCTTTTATCCCTAACTGCTCTTAAAATTCTCTCTTTATCTTTGGTTTTGGTAAGTTTGATTATAATATGTCTTGGTGACTTTCTTTTGGGATCTACCTTATGTGGGGTTTGATGAGCATCTTGGATAGATATCTTCTCATCTTTCATGATATCAGGGAAGTTTTCTGTCAACAAATCTTCAGCAATTTTCTCTGTGTTTTCTGTTATCCTCCCCTGTTCTGGTACTCCAATCACTCATAGGTTATTTCTCTCGATAGAGTCCCACATGACTTTTAGAGTTTCTTCATTCTTTTTCATTCTTTTATCTGATTTTTCCTCAGATAAATTGGTGTCAAGAGCTTTATCTTCAGTGTCACTAATTCTAACTTCTACTGAGTCAATTCTGCCCCTATGACTTTCTATGGAGTTGTCTAATTCTGAAATTTGATTGTTAATCTTCTGGATTTCTGATTGCTGTCTCTCTATGGATTCTTGCAGCCTATTAAATTTGGCATTATGTTCTTGAATAACTTTTTTAAGTTCTGCTATTACTGTGTCTATATGTTCTCTGGCTGTTTCTGCATTATGTTGAATTTCCTTTCTTATTTCTAGAAGAGTTCTGTATATTAACCTTTTGTATTCTGCCTCTGGTAATTCCAAGAAGTTCTCTTCCTCCAGAGAATTTATTGATTCTTTATTTTGGGAGCTTGATGAAGCCATCATGGACTGCCTCTTTATGTGACTTGATATTGATTGTTGTCTCTAAGCCATCCATAATTTATTATAATTTTATTTTGTATTTGCTTAGTGAGACCTAGCTTCTTGTTTTGTTTTGATATGCCCAAATAGGCTGCTCATGTCCACTAGTTTGATTTTTGACACCTTTGGATCTCTAACGTCTTGTCACCAGGTATTTAGTTCTGTAAGTAAGTATGTGCACACAGGAGTCCATTAAATTTTCCTATATGGGTTCAGCTCAGATGTTCAGGCAGTTGGTCACCAAGTGTGTAATGTAGGCTCTCACCCCCTGTCCTAGAGAGGCATGGGTGATTGGTGCAGGGACTGGACTCTGGCTGTGGTAGTGGATCATGCATTGAGCCAGGCAGGGGGCTGACAGCTGCCCCTGAGAGTCTGAAAGAAAAGTGTGTCCCTATTCTCCAGGGTGAGTAGGTAGGTGAGTTTTGCAGCCAGACTATGAACACCCTACTCTGTTGGCTGTAAAGACTCAAGGGCACCACTTTTTCTTGAACTCCTGTAGCAGGTGACTAGGCACTTTAGGTGCTACCACCAGTCCTCAAGCTCCTGCTCCAGATCAATAAAAGTGCCTACTTAAGGGGCTGGGCTGTTTCACGGGTCACAAATCTGCCAGTTCACAGCTGAAGCAGTTGAAGTTAAACTTTAGATGTTTGCCTTGTTGTACTGTGGCAGTGAGGACTAACGCTTCTGAGACGGATCCCCACAAGTCTATACAGGGGTGTAAGGCACTCGAGGTCTGCAGACCCCTGATACCTGTGGCCAGCAAAGGAGCTGTGCCGACCCTGTGTTCCTGGCCTAGGGAAGCCAGCTGCTTATTTGTTCCCTCTCCAAGGCCAGGAGAATTGGTCAGGGTGGCTTTTGGGATCTACTTCTGGCGCAGTGGACTCTCGGTGCAGAGCGCAGAGGGAGGAGGTAAAAGGGAGAGAGGTTTTTCCCAAATGGGCTTTTTTAAATTTTATTTTAATCCCCACGAAAGGGTGCATGCATGTACTTATCCTAGCCTCTTGGGAGCTGCTCTTCACTGTTTCGGAGTGTCCAAGCAGAATCTCTGCTGCTGGGTCTCTCTCAATGTGGAAACTGCTTCCCGAGCATGCGCACAGCACAGTTGTTTGTCTGCTTCACCGCGGACGGCGTGGCTGTGGCTCTACAGTTTTGCCACCATGGCTCTAGCCCTCCTCACCTCTTCCAAACGGTCTCCCTCTCCCGTATCACTCAGATGGATTTCTTAACCTTGCCTTGTTCAGGACTGCCAGATATTCACATAGAATCAAATCACTTGTTTTTCCAGGTCTTTGTTGTAAGAGGGATATAGGAAGCGTCTAACTACTCCACCACGTTGACCATGCCTCCCAAACATTCTTTTCTAATTAAGCTGAACTATTGTTTGGTTTAAAGATGACATCAGGGGATTGTTTCAGTTTAAGGGTTAAAGATTTCCTCAGGACAATAGCTTTGGAGGTCATCCAGCCTCAGTTGCTCCAGAAAGTCTGGAATCCATGAGGATTTGAAGTTCTGGTTCACATTTTCCCCCTTTTGATCAGGATTCTTCTATAGAATCTTTGATCAAATCGTACAGTAAGGGTAGCCAGGCATCATCCAGTTCTTCTGATCTCCTGACAAAGAAGGCAGTTTGAATAGACTCTTGGCCAAAGAAAATATGCAAATGGAAAATAAATACATGAAAAGATGCTTGACATCACTAGTCATTAGGGAGATGTATATTAAAACTGCAATTCAATACTTTTACACATCTGTTAGAATGGCTGAAATTGAAACAACAAAAGCTGACAATACAAAGTGTTTGCAAGGAATGCAGAGCAACTGGAACTCTCATGCATTGCTGAAGGTAATGCAAAATGGTACAGCCTCTTTGGAAAACAGTATGGAAGTTTCTTATAAAGTTTAACATAGACTTACCATAAACCTAGCAATCCCATGCCTAGGCATTTGCCCAGGTCAAATAAAGAAAATTGTCCTCTAAAAACCTGTATGCAAATGTTTATAGCTGCTTTGTTTGTATTTGCTAAAAAAAACTGGAAAAAACCCAGATGATTTTCAACTGGCAAATAGCTAAACAAACTCTTACAGCTACACAATGCCAATATTGTTGTTGTTAGATGCCTTGAGTCAGTTCCCACTCAGAACAGCTCTATGTACAAAAGTAGAAAACACTACCAGGTCCTGCACCATCCTCACAATCATTACTGTGTTTGAGCCTATTGTTGCAGCCACTGTGTCAATCCATCTTATTGAGGGCCTTCCTCTTTTTCACTGACCCTCTACTTTATCAAGCATGATGTCCTTCTCCAGGCACTGGTCTCTCCTGATAACATATCCAAACTACATGAGACAAAGTTTCACTATCCTGGCTTCTAAGGAGCATTCAGGCTGTACTTCTTGCAAGACAGATTTGTTCATTCTTCTGGCAGTGCACGGCATTTTCTGTATTCTTCACCAACACCATAAATCAAAGATATCAATTCTTCTTCAGTCTTCCTTATTCATTGTCCAGATTTTGCATGCGCATGAGGCAATTGAAAATACCATGGCTTGGGTCAGATGCACTTTAGACCCCAAGGTGACATCCCTGTTTTTTGATACTTTAAAAGAGTTCTTTTGCAACAGATTTGCCCAATGCAATAAGTCATTTGATTTCTTTTTTTATTTTTTTGTATGTACTTTAGGTGAAGATTTACAGAACAAATACTTTCTCATTCAACAGTCAGTACACATACTGTTTTATGACATTGGTTAACAACCCCACGACATGTCAACACTCTCCCTTCTTGACCTTTTCTTTTTGGTGAAAATATACACAGCCAAAGACATACCATTTCAAAAATTTCTGCATGCACACTTCAGTGACATCAATTACGTTCTTCCAGTTGTGCTGCTATTCTCACTTTAGATGAAGGTTTACAGAACAAAATAGTTTCTCATCAAAGAGTTAGTACACATGTTGCCCTATGACTATGGTTAACAACACTACTACATGTCAACACTGTCCTTACTCAACCTTGGGTTCTCTATCACCAGCTTTCCTGTCCCCTTCTGCCTTCTAGTCCTTGTCCCTGGACTGCTGTGCCTCATTAGTCCTGTTTTGTTTTATGGGGCTGTCCAGTCCTCGGTTGAACGGTGAACCCCGGAAGTGACTTAACCACTGAGCTAAAAGTGTGTCTGGGGGCCATACTCTCAGGATTTCTCCAGTCTCTTTCAGGCCAGTGAATCTGGTCTTTTTTGTGTGTGTTAGAATTTTGTTCTACATCCTTCTCCATCCAGCTCTGTCTAGAACCCTCTGTTGTGATCCCAGTCAGAGCAGTCAGTGGTGGTAGCTGGGTACCATCTAGCTGTACTGGACTCAGTCTGGTGGAGGCCTTGGAAGCTGTGGTCCATTAGTCATTTGGACTAATCTTTTCCTTGTATCCTGTTCTCTTCATTCTCACTTGCTCCTGAAGGGATGAGACCAGTGGAATATCTTAGATGGCTGCTCACAGGCTTTTAAGACCCCAGACGCTACTCACCAAGGTAAAATGTAGAACATTGTCTTTATAAACTGTGTTATGCAAATTGAGCTAGATGTTTCCTGAGACCATGGTCCCCACAGCCCTCCACCCAGCAATTCAGTCCCTCAGGGAGTTTGAATGTGTCTATGGAGCTTCCATGACCTTTCCTCTGCAAGTTGTGCTGGCTTCTGCAGTATTTTGTACTGTCTCACCCTTCACCAAAGATACCACTTATCTATTGTCTGTTTAGTATTTCTTCCCCACCCTCCCATTCCTCTTAACCAACAAAGATTGTTACTTTTTGTGTGTAAACTTTTTCATGAGGTTTTACAATAGAGGTCTCATACAATATTTGTCCTTTCGTGATTGACTTATTTCACTCAGCATAATGTCCTCCAGTTTCATCCATGCTATGAGATGCTTCACAGATTCATCATTGTTCTTCATCTTTGTATAATACTCCATTGTGTGTACGTACCATCGTTTGTTTGTCCATTCATCTGTTGATGGGCGTCTCGGTTGTTTCCATCTTTTTACTGTTGTGAACAGTGCTGCCATGAAGTTGGGTGTGCATATGTCTATTCATGGGATGACTCTTATTTCTATAGCATATATTCCTAGGAGTGGGATTGCTGGATCCTATGATATTTCTATTTCTAGCTTTCTAAGGAAGCACCGTATCATTTTCCAAAATGGTTGTGTCATTTTGCATTTCCACCAGCAGTGCAAAGAATTCCTATCTCCCAGCAGCCTCTCCAACACTTGTTTTTTTTCAGTGTTTTTGATTCGTGCTAGTAATGCCGGGGTGAGATGGTATGTCATTGTGGTTTTAATTTGCATTTCTCCAATGGCTAGTGAACGGGAGCATTTCCTCATGTGTCTGCTGGCTGCTTGAATGTCTTCTTTGGTGAAGTGTCTGTTCATTTCCTTTACCCGCTTTTTAATAGGATTATTTGTCTTTTTGTTGTAGAGGTGTTGGATTTTCTTGTAGATTATGGAGAGTAGACCTTTGTCTGACTTGTACTGTCCAAAAATTTTTTCCCAGTCTGTAGGTTCTCTTTTTTACTCTTTTGGTGAAGTCTTTTGAAGAGCATAAGTGTTTGATTTTTAGAAGATCCCAGTTATGTAGCTTATCTTCTGGGGTTTGTGCATTGATGGTTATGGTTTGTATCCTGTTAATGCCATGTATTAGGGACTGTAGCTTTGGTCCTATTTTTTCTTCTATGAACTTTACAGTTTTTGGCTTTATATTTAGATCTTTGATCCATTTTGGATTAGTTTTTGTATATGGTGTGAAGTATGGGTCCTGTTTCATTTTTTACAGATGGATATCCAGTTTTGCCAGCACCATTTGTTAAAAAGACTGTCTTTTCCCCATTTGATGGACTTTTGGCCCTTGTTGAAGATCAGGTGAACGTAGGTGGATGGATTTACATCTGGGTTCTGACTTTTGTTCTGTTGGGCAATGTATCTGTCGTTGTACCAGTATCAGGCTGTTTTGACTACCGTAGCTGGCTAGTCGTTTCTGAGATCAGATAGTGTGAGTCCTCCTACTTTATTCTTCTTCATCAATAGTGCTTTACTTATTTAGGGCTTCTTCCCTTTCCATATAAAGGTAATGATTAGTTTTTCCATCTCTTTAAAGAATGTTGTTGGTATTTGGATTGGGATGGCATTGTATTTGTAAATTACTTTGGGTAGAATTGTCATTTTCACAATGTTGAGTCTACCTATCCATGAGCATGGTATGTTTTTTCCATTTATGTAGATCCCTTTGGGTTTCTTGCAGTAGTGTTTTGTAGCTTTCTTTGTATAGGTCTTTTATATCCCTGGTTATATTTATTCCTAAGTATTTTATTTTTTTTAGGGGTTATTATAAATGGTATTGTTTCCCTGATTTCCTTTTCATTGTTCTCTTTATCGGTGTATAGAAATCCAACTGATTTTTGTATGTTTATCTTGTATCCTAATACTCTGCTGAAACTTTCTATCAGTTACAGTAGATTTCTCTTGGAGTCTTTAGGGCTTTCTATGCATAGTATCATATCATCTGCAAACAGGGATAGTTTAACTTCTTCATTACTAATTTACATGCCCTTTATTTCTTTTTCTTGTCTTATTGTTTTAGCTAGAACTTCCAGCACAATGTTAAATAGGAATGGTGATAAAGGGCATCCATGTCTTGTTCTTGTTCTCAAGGGGAATGTTTTTAGCCTCTCTCCATGAAGAATGATGTGGGCCATTGGTTTTGCATAGATGCCCTTTATTATGTTGAGAAATTTCCCTTCTATACGTATTTTATTGAGAATTTTTATCAGGAATTGGGATTGGACTTTGTCAAATGCTTTTTCTGTGTCAATTGAGATGATCATGTGATTATTTTCTTTCCTTTTATTTGTGTAGTGAATTGTCTATTGATTTTCTAATGTTGAACCATCCTTGCATACCTAGTATGAATCCTACTTGTTTGTGGTGTATTATTTTTTTGATATGGTGCTAAATTCTATTGGCTAGAATTTTGTTGAGAATTTTTGCATCTATATTAATGAGAGATATTGATCTGTAATTTTCTTTTTTGTGGTATCTTTGCCTGGTTTTTGTATCAAGGTTATGCTAGCTTCATAGAATGAATTTGGAAGTGTCGCTTCCTTTTCTATGTTCTGAAATAGTTTGAGTAGTACTGGTACAAGCTCTTCTGTAAATGTTTTGTAGAATTCTCCAGTGAAGCCATCTGGGCCAGGGCTTTTTTTTGTTGGGAGTTTTTTTTTTTTCATTACCTTTTCTATCTCTTGTCTTGTTACGGGTCTGTTCAGATTTTCAACATCACTTTGTTGTAGTTTGGGTAGGCCGTGTGTTTCTAGAAATTTATCCATTTCCTCTAGGTTTTCAAATTTGTTGGAGATAGTTTTTCATAGTATTCTGTTAAGATCTTTTTTATTTCAGTTGGGTCTGTTGTAATGTCACCCATTTTATTTCTTATTTGGGTTATTTGTGTCCTCTCCTGTTTTTGTTTTGTCAGTCTGGCCAGTGGCTTGTAGATTTTGTTGATTCTTTCAAAGAGTCAACTTTTGGTTTTGTTGATTGTTTCTATTGTTTTTCTGTTCTCTATTTCATATATTTCTGCTCTGATCTTTATCACTTCCTTTCTTCTTGTGGCTGTGGGTTTTTTTTTTTGTTTGTTTGTTTTTTTGCTGTTCTCTTTCTATTTGTTTGAGTTGTATAGTTAATGTTTTGATTTTATCCCTTTTTTTTCCATTTCCAATTAAAAAGAAATTTTTATTGTACTTTGCAGAACAGTTTCTCATTAAACAGTCTGTACACATTTTGTTTTATGACGTTGGTTAACAACCCCACAACATGTCAACACTCTCCCTTCTCTACCTTGAGGAACTTTTTTTTGGTGAAAATATACATAGCCAAAGTTACACCATTTTGTAAGTTTTTACATGTACAATTCAGTGACATTGATTACATTCTTCCAGTTGTGCTGCTATTCTCACTATCTTTTTTGAAATTATTCTATCACCATTATCTTCAACTCACTGTCCCCTAGGCTTTCTATCAAACCTTTTGAGTTGCTGTTGTCAGTTTGATCTCACATAGGTAATTCTTTTTTTTTTGTACCTTAGATGAAAGTTTGCCAAACAAATTGTTTCTCGTTAAACAGTTAGTACACATATTGCCCTATGACAATGGTTAACAACCCCATGACATGTCAACACTGCCCCTTCTCAACCTTGGGTTACCTATCACCAGCTTTGCTGTCCCCTCCTGCCTTGTAGTCCTTGTCCCTAGACTGCTATGCCTCATTAGTCCTATTTTGTTTTATGAGGCTGTCTAATTCCCGGCTGAACGGTGAACTTTGGGTAGGGCTTCACCACTGAGCTAAAAGGGTGTCCAGGGGGTCATACTCTCGGGATTTCTCCAGCCTGTCAGGCCAGTAAATCTGGTCTTTTTGTGTGTGTTAGAATTCTTTTCTACATGTGTTTCTAGCTCTGTCCAGGACCCTCTATTGCGATCCTGGTCAGAGCAGTCAGTGGTGGTAGCCAGGCACCATCTAGCTGTACTTAGTCTGGTGGAGGCCATGGTAGCTGTGGTCCATTAGTCCTTTGGACTAATCTTTTCCTTGTTTTTTGTTCCCTTCATTATCCCTTGCTCCCAAAGGGGTGAGACCAGTGGAGTGTCTTAGATGGCTGCTCACAGGCTTTTAAGACCTCAGACGCTACTCACCAAGGTAGAATGTAGAACTTTGTCTTTATAAACTGTGCTATGCCAATTGAGCTAGATGTTCCCCAAGACCATGGTCCCCACAGCCCTCCACCCAGCAATTCAGTCCCTCAGGGAGTTTGGATGTGTCTGTGTAGCTTCCATGACCTTTCTTTCTACAAGTTGTGGTGGCTTCCCCAGTAATGTGTCCTGTCTTACCCTTCACCAAAGTTACTACTTATCTATTTCGTTTCCCCCCACCCCTGCCATCCCTCATAACCAACAAAGATTGTTCCTTTTTGTGTGTGAACTTTTACATGAGTTATACAGTAGAGGTATCATACAATATTTGTCCTTTTGTGATTGACTTATTTCACTCAGGATTATGTCTTCCATTTTCATCCATGTTATGAGATGCTTCACAGATTCATCAGTGTTCTTCATCTTTGTATAATACTCCATTGTGTGTATGTACCATAGTTTTTTTATCCATCATCTAGGTTGTTTTCATCTTTTTGCTATTGTGAACCGTGCTTCATTGACTATGGGTGTGCATAAGTCTATTAGTGTAATGGCTCTTATTTCTCTAGAATACATTCTTAGGAGTGGGATTGCATTTTGTAGTGCTTTTTTTTTTGTGGTGCTGACGTTTTCTTTGTTCCTCTTACTCTCCTGTGCTGAGGTCCTTTTGTTTGTGGATTTTTTTTTTTTTCATTTCTTTTGTTTTTGTAGGTTTTGTTTTTACTGAGACTTTATGTTTTTCTTCTTTATTTTGATGAGTAGGTTTGTTAACTTTCTTTGTGGTTACCTTGAAATTTACCCTTATCTTCCTAGATTTGAACCAGTCTATTATTAGTTGGTATCACTTTACTTCCTCTCCATTAGAAGGTTGTATACCTAAACAATTTATTCCCTCTTTTATTGTTCTGATACTTTTGTAATTTACAAATTAACCTCTCTGGTTCCCTTTGGTAATTCTTTTGGTTTTACATAGTCTTTATGAGTTCATTTCCTAGGTTGGTATCTGGTTCGTACAATCCTGTGTCTTATATTCATCCTGTGGTCTGATATTGTTTGTTCTCAGATCAAAGGGCTTCCTTTAATAAGTCTCATAAGTTTCATTTGGTTTTTACATGGTCGCTTAATTTCTGTTTATCTGAAAGCGTACTAATTTCACCATCATATTTGAATGAGAGTTTTTCAGGATATATTATTCTTGGATGGCAATTTTTTCAAGGTTTTATATATGTCATCCAATTGCCTTCTTGCCTGAATAGTTTCTGCCAAATAATCCGAGCTTAGTCTTACTGTTTCTCCTCTGTATTTGTCTTTTTGTTTTTCTTGAGCTGCTCTCAGGATTCTTTGTTTGTCTTTGGTTTTGGCGAGTATGAATATGATATGCCTTTGTGATTTTCTTTTGGGGTCTATCCTATGTGGGGTTTCTTGAGCTTCTTGGATGGTCAGCTTTTCATCTTTCATGATATTAGGGAAGTTTTCTGTCAGCAATTCTTCAATGATTGTCTCTGTTTTCTGTTTCCTCCCCCTTTCTGGAAATCTGATCACTGGCAGATTTTTGCTTTTGATTGTATCCCACATAATTCTCAGGGTTTCTTCATTTTTCTTCATTCTGTTTTTTGATTTTTCCTCAGAGTAGTATCCAAGTATTTGTCTTCAATTTCACTGATCCTATCTTCCATCTTTTCAAAGCTGCTCTTCAGACATTCTATGGCACTGTCCACTTATGAAATCTTGTTGTTTATCTTTTGGATTTGTAATTGGTGTTTTTGTATGGTTTGTAGTTGTGAATTTATTTTAGTATTTTGCTCCTATATTATTTTCTTGAATTTTTCCTTTTTTTGTCTGTATTTTCCATGAATTTGTCTGCCTTTTCCATGAATTTGTCTATTTTTCCTTCATTTTTGTCTGTTTTTTGCTTCGACTCTTGGATAATTCTGAACATCAGAGATTTGAATTCCTTATCAGTTAGGTCTAGTGCCTTCCTTCTATTGGAAGGTCATCTGGTGTTTCATTTCAGACACCTACTGGAACCATCCTGTCCTGTTTTTGTAAATGTTTTGATATTGTCTGTTTTCTTACGGGGTATTCAGTAGTTATTTTCCTCATTTATTGAGTGTAGATTTGTTTGTTTCATCCTGCTTTTTTGTTTTATTTGATTATGTCTGAGCAGGCGGGCTGTGAGTTCTTCGTTGTTTGTCTGTGGGTGCGATACTTTTCACCTCCTTCTCCAATGGACAAGGTCAGTCACTCAGGTATGGTACAGCAGGGCAGGTCCAGCTGAAGGGAGTTTCTGGGATAGGTTTTTTGTGGCATGTAGCAGGGCTGACAGTGCAGACCAGAAATCAGTGCAGGGCAGGTTCCAGTAAGCCGTGCCTGTGTTTCTTTGGAGTGTGATGTTCAGTGTATAGTGCAGGTAGGCAGGAAGGAGGGGTTATAATGTGATGTGTGGAGCTAAGATGGGTATGGGAAAGATGAGAGAGAGGAGAGAAGAATAGGAGCGAAAAACATACACACAAACAAAAATGAGTGCTAAGGGAGCTTGCTATTGGAGTGGAGAGATGAGAGACTGAGAAATGGGGAGGGGGGAAGAAAAAGGGTAAAAGAAAAAAATGAATAAATCAAGAAATGGGAAACGAAGAAAGACAAAAAGGGAATAAGAGAGACAAGAAAACTATATCAAGAAATGAAATAAAAAGTGAAAAAAAAAAAAAAAACAGGAAGAAAATGACCCCAGGGATGTCCCTCTGCATCTGTGCAGAGTAAGGGACTAGCTTGCAAGTCACATCATACTGCCAGGCTAGGAGGAGCTCCCAAACCAGCAAAAGAAAAAGAAAAGAAATCAAAACAGAACAAATCAGAGCAAACAAACAAACAAACAAACAAACAAAAAAACAAAAAAGCTCCGAGTGTCCCACCAGCATGGTGGCAGGGGCTGGGAAGCAGTTTAACAGTCGAACGGTGTTTTGTAGCCTTTCAGGAAGAAGCAAAGTTGGCACACTGAGCCAGGTATGTGAGAGAAAAGTGGGGGAGGTGGTGAGAGGTAAGGAAGAAATCTAAATAAGTGGAAAAAAGCAACACCAGCAGCCAACAAATAGCACTCAGGAGGTTGGCCAGTGTGGGCGGGTGGAATCCAAGTGACACTGGGGGGAAGCTCTTGCTTCCCAGCCAATAGACTGTGGCTTCAGGAAGCAGAGGAGGCTAAGTGGGGGTGACGAAGGGTAAGGGGTTGGAAAGACTATATCGTGGGTTAGTGGTTGTTCTGTCTCCTGCTGGAATTTCCATGAAGCTGCTTTCTCGTACCTCCTGTTTACTGATCTCCGGTAGGAGTCCAAGATGGTGGTTCTGTGGCGTAGTAGCTGATAGGGGACCGCTGCATGTATTTCTCCTCGCGCTCTGTTCTCGGTCAGTTTCCTAATTCCATTTGGTGCTGGGCTGAGTTCTTTATCTCTTCATTTGATGCTTAGGGTCTGTTTGACTTAATTTTTCTGATCTTTGCTGTGGAGGGATGACGTGGTGCTTCTGACTATAGCGCCATGTTGCCCAGAAATCCCTTTCTTCTTTTTTGATGTGTGCATCTGTTATAAATTGTCCTCTGAGGACTGCCTTTGCTGTGTCCCAAAGGTTTCAGTATGATGTGTTTTCATTCTCATTTGATTCTAGGAATTTTTTGATTCCATCTCTGATTTCTTCTATTACCCAGTGGTTTGTAAGCAGGGTGTTATTCAGTTTCCATGTAATTGATTTTTTTTTCCTTGTTATTTCTGTTGTTAATTTCTACCTTGATGGCATTGTGGTCAGAGAAGATACTTTGTATTATCTCAACGTTTTGGATCTTGTTGAGGACTGCTCTGTGGCCTAAAATGTGATCTATTCTGGAGAACGTTCCATATGCATTGGAAAAGGATGTGTACTTTGCACCTGTTGGATGGAGTGTTCTATATATGTGTATGAGGTCAAGTTGGCTGATTGTGCCCTTTAGGTCTTCTGTATCTTTGCTGAGTTTCTTTTTAGATGTTCTTTCCTTTACTGAGAGTGGTGTGTTGAAGTCTGCTACTATTATTGTGGAACTGTCAATTTCTCTTTTCAGTGCTGTTAGAGTTTATGTATTTTGGGGCCCTGTCATTGGGTGCCTAGATATTTATTGTGGTTATGTCTTCATGATGGATCATCCCCTTAATCATTATATAGTGTCCTTCTTTGTCTTTTATGGTACATTTTGTTTTAAAGTCTATTTTATCTGAGATTAGTATTGCCACTTCTGCTCTTTTTTGGTAGTTGTTTGCTTGATATATTTTTTCCAACCTTTGACTTTTAATAAATTCACATCTTTGTTTCTAAGGTGTGTCTCTTGCAGACAGCATATTGATGGATCCTGTTTTTTTTAATCCATTTTGTCACTCTCCGTCTCTTTATGGGTGCATTGAGTCCATTTACATTCAGTGTAATTATTGATAGATGTAAGTTTCTTCCTGTCATTTTGTAGTGCTTTTTTTTGTGATGCTGACGTTTTCTTTGTTCTTCTTACTCTCTTGTGCTGAATTCCTTTTGTTTGTGTATTTTTTTTTTCATTCCTTTTGTCTTGGTAAGTTTTGTTTTTGCTGAGACTTTATGATTTTCCTCTTTATTTTTATGAATATGTTCATTAACTTTCTTTGTGGTTACCGTGAAATTTACCCTTAGGTTTCTAAGTTTGAAGCAGTCTATTATTACTTGGTATCGCCTTGCCTTTCTCTCCATTAGAAGGTTCTATACCTACACTGTTTATTCCCTCTTTTATTGTTCTGATGTTGTTGTCATTTAGAGATTAACTCCTCTGATTCCCTGTTGTATTTCTTTTGGTTTTGGATGTCCTTGAGAGTTCATTTCCTAGACTGGTATCTGGCTGGTACGATCCTGCTTCCTAGATGCAGCCTGTGAGCTGAAGTTGTTTGTTCTCAGATTGAAGGACACCTTTAATAATTCTTGTAAGTTTGGTTTGGTTTTTACATAGTCCCTTAATTTCTGTTTATCTGGGAATGTCTTAATTTCACCATCATATTTCAACAAGAGTTTTGCAGGATATATTGTTCCTGGCTGGCAATTTTTTTCTTTCAAGATTTTATATATGTCATCCCATTGCCTTCTTGCCTGCATGGTTTCTGCCAAATAATCTGAGTTTAGTTTTATTGTTTCTCCTCTGTATGTAACTTCTTGTTTTTCACAAGCTGCTCTCAGGATTCTTTGTCTATCGTTTTGGCAAGTGTGATTATGATAAGTCTTGGTGATTTTCTTTTGGGGTCTATCCTATTTTGGGTTCATTGAGCTTCTTGGATGGCCAATTTTTCATCTTTCTTCGTATTTGGGAAGTTTTCTGTCAGCAGTTCTTCAATGATCCTTTCTGTGTTTTTTGTTTTTCCCCTCTGTTCTGGAACTCTGATCACTTGTAAATTTTTGCTTTTGATTGTATCCCACATAATTCTCAGGGTCTCTTCATTTTTTTTCATTCTTTATTTCTAAGTTTTCCTCAAACAGAGTTGTATCTAAGTGTTTGTCTTCAGTTTCACTGATCCTGTCTTCCACCGCCTGAAAGCTGCTCCTCAGCCCTTCTATGACAGTGCCCATCTCTGAAATCTTGTTGTTTATCTTTTGGATTTCTAATTATTGTTTTTGTATAATTTCTAGTTGTGAATTTATTTTGGCATTTTGTTCCTGCATTATTTTCCTGATTTCTTCCATTTTTTTGTCTGTATTTTCCATGAATTTGTCTATTTTTCCCTCATTTTTGTCTGCTTTTTGCTTTAACTCTTGGATAATCCTCAGTAGCAGAGATTTGATTTCCCTATCACGGAGTTCTAGTGCCTTTTGTTCTACCGGAAGTCATCTAGTATTTTATTTTGGATGTCTATTGGAACCATCTGTCCTGTTTTTGTAAATGTTTTGATATTGTCTGCTGTCTTTGGGGCATTCAGTAGTTATTTTCCTCGTTTATTGATTGTAGATTTGTTTGTTTCGTCTATGACTGAGCAGGCAGGCTGTGTGTTCTTTGTTGTTTGCTCATTTTTGCCTCCTTCTCCAATTGACAGGTGCAGTTGCTCAGATATGGTACAGCAGGGCAGGTTTAGCTGAAGAGGAGTTACTTGGATGGGTTGTTTGTGGCTCTTACTACAGCCATCAGGGCGGGCCGGTAATCAGCACAGGGCAGGTTCCAGTAGGCCGTGCTTATAGTGTTTGGTGGTGTGATGTTAAGTGCATGGTGCAGGTAGGCAGGATGGAGGGGGGAGATTGTGATGTGTGGAGCTAAGATGGGTATGGGAGAGAGGAGAGGGGAACAGGAGACAAAAACATACAAACAAAAAAGAGTGCTAGGGGAGCTTGCCATTGGAGTGAAGAGATGAGAGACTATGAAATGCAGAAATACAAAAAGGGGAAGAAAAAGAAGAAGAAAAGAAAATCATGAGTAAATAAAAATTAGAAAGAAAAAATGAAAAGTAAACCTCCCAGGGATCCCTCCAGTGTGGCTACTAGGTCTGGGGAAGTTATTCCCAGGTGTTGAACTACAGCCTGGCTAGAAGGTGTAGAGTTGTCACTCATCACCAGGTATTCAGGGGACAGGAAGAGAAGGAAGGTATACGGAGATGAGAAACTGAGTAATGAAGAAAGACAAAAAGGGAAAAAGAGGGAAAACAAAACAAAACAAATAATAATAAAAAAAAGAACAAGAAACCACCACCCCCCAAAAAAAAAACAGAAAAAAAAAAAACCACGAAAAAATGTTCTCAGGAATCCCTCTGCACATCTGCACAAGCTGAGGGGGTAGGTCCCAACCCACACAGCACTGCCTGGCCAGAACGGGTCCCCAGTTTGAGAAAAGAAAAAGAAAACAAACAAACTATTTAAAACAAACAAAAAATGCTCTGGGATCCCACTAGCACAGCAGCAAGGACTGGGAAGCAGTCCCACACTCCAGCGGAGCTCCACAACCTTTCAGGAAGAAGCAAAGTTGGCTCACAGAGGCAGGCACTCGAGCGAATGGAGGGGGAAGACGTGAGAGGCAAGGAAGAAATCAAAAGAAGTGGCAAAAAGCAACATCAGCAGCCAACAAATGGCACCCGGGGAGTCAGCCACTGCAGACAGGTGGAATCCAAGCAGCCAGTGCTTCCAGGCCAAGAGACCATGGCCACAGGAAGCAAAGGAGGCTGAGTGGGGGTGAAGAAGGGTAGGGGGTGGGAAAGTGTATATCGTTGGTTACCGGTTATTCTGTCTCCTGCCAGAAGCTCCATGAAGCTGTTTTCTCATACCCCCTGTATGCTGGTCTCTGATAGGAGTCCAAGATGGTGGATCCATGCTGCTTTAGCTGATAGGGGACCTCTGCATGTATATCTCTTCGCTCTCTGTTCTCTGTCAGTTTCTTATTCCATTTGGTGCTTGGCTGAGTTCTTTCTCTCTTCATTTGATGCTTAGAGTTTCAGGATTGCTGTTTTCTCTGTTTGGCTTAGTTTTTCAGATCTTTGCTGTGGAGAGACAGCATGGTGCTTCTGCCTAGAGCGCCATGTTGCTTGAAATCCTCTTTTGATTTCTTGACTGCTGCTTCCATGGGCATTGATTGTGGATCCAAGTAAAATGAAATCCTTGACAACTTCAGTCTTTTCTACATTTATCATGATGTTGCTTACTGGTCCAGTTGTGAGGATTTTTGTTTTCTTTATGTTGAGATGTAATCCATACTGAAGGCTGTAGTGTTTGAGTTTCATCAGTAAGTGTCTCAAGTCCTCTTCACTTTCAGCAAACAAGGTGTGTCATCTGCATACTGCAGGTTGTTAATGAGTCTTTCTCCAGTCCTGATGTTGTGTTCTTCTTCATATAGCCCAGCTTCTCAGATTGTTTGCTCCGTGTACACATTGAATAAGTATGGTGAAAGGATACAACCCTGACACACACCTTTCTTGATTTTAAACTATGCAGTATCCCATTGTTCTGCCTGAATGATTGCCTCTTGGTCTATGTACTTCCTCATGAGCACAGTTAAGGGTTCTGGAATTCCTATTCTTCACAATGATATCCATAATTTGTTATGATCTGTACAGTTGAATGCCTTTGCATAGTCAGTAAAACATAGGTAAATATCTTTCTGCTATTCTCTGCTTTCAACAAAGATCCATCTGACATCAGTAATGATATCTCTCTTTCCATGTCCTCTTCTGAAACCAGCTTGAATTTCTAGCAATTTCATTCTACTTCCCACTAGCAATGAAAGAGGGTTCTAGTTTCTCCATATCCTCATCAACACCTGTTGCTTTTTGTTTTTAAATTTTATCCATCCTAGTAAGTGTTAAGTGACATCTCATTGTGGTTTTGATTTGCATTTCTCTAATGACAAAGGACATTGAACATTTTTTCATATGCTGTCATTTGTATATTATCTTTGGTGAAATGTCTTTTCGAGTCCTTTGCCATTTTTTGATTGGTTTGTTTTTTCTGTTGTTAAGTTGTCAGAGTTCTTTATATATTCTGGATATTAAACCCTTATTCAATATTTGGTTTCCAAAAATTTTCTCCAATCTGTAGATTGTCTCTTTACTTTCCTGGTAAAATCCTTTGATGAACAAAATTTTAAAATTTTGATGAGGTCCCATTTAACTATTTTGTCTTTTGCTGCTCATGCACCTTTTGTGACATTCTAGAAGAGGCAAAACTACAGAAAGCAGAGGAAGGGGGAGGCGTTGACTTCCAAGCAGAATGGGGGAATTTTTTTGTGTGGGATGGGAGGTCTGTATCTTGATTCTATTGTGATAACATGACTTTTTGCATTTTTCATAAGTCATAGAACTATATACTAAAAAAACACTTATTTTACTGAATATAAATTATATCCCAACTGAAAAAGGAAGAAATTAATTTGGGGTAGGCATTATGGATTTTTTTGTATTATTCTTACATTTAATAGATGGTCCAGTCCATTCATTCCTTGTTCATTCATTCATTCCTTCAGTGAGTCTATGCTGAGCGCATAGCAAATGTGGGACGCTCTAGGTTCAATGGTAAGTGAAATAGATACAGGCCTGCTCCGGTGGAGCTCCTTGAGATGCTATTAAACAAAGTTAACAAATACTTTATTGCTTGTCCTTGAATAATATAGAGGCCATGCCTCAAATCAGGTGGGAGCAGGATGGGGAGGGGGCTTTAGAAGAGTCAGTTTTAGAGAAATTGGGGGGTAAGCTGTGCAGCACCAGACCCATCACGAAGTACCGGTAGCTGATCTCCATAGTTCCGTCTGGCTCTGGGGGGATTTCCAGAACCACTTTATCAGAAACTGGCAGCGAGGCGGACACTCCCTACCTAGGAGAAGAAAGGATTCAGGAGTGAGGATGGCCTGTGAAGAAAAGGAGGGCAATGCCAGTCCAAGAGGGCTTCACGCACAAAGCAGTGTCAGCCATTTACAATAACACGGTACCTCCACTCAACTTTTCATTGGTCCCCTATATAAGTAACTTCAGGAAAGGTGTTAGAGTGGCAGAATTTTTTATTTTGGGAATATCTGAAACACAGGAAATCTCTCATAGTAGTAGGTTAGATGAAACAATGAAGTAAGAAAGAAAATATTTTCTCTTTCCCATCACCTTCAGAAAAAACAAAAAACAGACCATCAATCCTATTTAAAAGTCCCCCCTTTCCAATGGGCCTCAGCACCATTTGCGCCACTGAGAAGTCAGCAGCTGGGAGCCTGAATTTCTCAGCAGAGAGACAAATTAGACAAGGGGGCTCAGCCAGTGAGTAGCCAGTGAGTGAGTAGGGCATGAACTACATCCCCCAAGCCCTGGATCTGCAATGGTTAAGCATTCGGCTGCTAATTGAAAGGTTAGTGGTTTGAACCCACCAGTCGCTCCCAGGGAGAAAAGACCTGGTGATCTGCTCCCGAAAAGATTACAGTTTAGAAAACCCTCTACGGTCTGTGAGTTGGAATCGAATTAACGGCAACAGGTTTGGTTTTGGTTTTGATGTGGCAGTTCTACTATATCACATGGGGTTGCTATGAGTTGAAATGGACTCGAAGGCACTTAAAAAAAAAGCCCTGGGTGGGGCAGCTTGGGCAGGCAGCCTGGGGGCTGCCTCATCAAGGGCTTGATTAGTTCCTGTCTTGTCTGAAGGCTTCTTTGAGTCCAGGGAGTCAACGTGGTAGAGGTGATGGCTGGAAACCAGCTTGTCATTGTAATTTAAGGGGAGGCTACGTATTGCTCCCTAACTTTCAAGCTACTGCTTTACTTAGACCACTGGGTGGAGAAGCTGAGCTGTGGAGGAAAATGTCTTGTTTGTATAAGGTAGCAGGAAGAGCAGGACATTTATTATATGCACATTTATTGCAATGAAACCAAACTCTAAAGAATTTACCCCCGACTCCACAAATGGAAGTGTAACAACACACCCACCCACACAAAAAAAGCTAAAAAAAAAACAAAAAACAAACCCACAAATACTTGAGTCATAGCCATCCCTCCCACTTGTTATTCTCTTCAGTGCTTGTCTCAATATCTAATATACATTAGAATATGAATTCCATGTGAACTGAATTGTAAATAAAAGCTTTGACTTTTTAAGCAGATGATGGTGAAATCAGAGGAAGGCTAGGTTGGGATTTTCAGATTTGTTTCCCTATCCTCTGGCATTACTGTAGAGGAACAGTGATCAGTGAAAAGAGTGTTTTGCTGTACTTTTAGGATCATAAGGTAATATAATCACAGGAACCATTTGTTGAGTGCTTTCTATAATCCAAGCGCTGTGTTAAATGCTTTAGATATAATTCCTCATTTATTCATGTGAGAGGTCTGTAGTATAAATGCCATTATCTCTATTTTACAGACAGGACATCCAGACTCATAGAGGTCAGATATCTCAAAATGCGCATGTGCTTTATCTGCCTATTTATTGTTCTAGTCAATAAGTACTGGCTGAAAGATGAACTTGGCTTTGAACCTGGGTCTGTATCACTTCAGTGTGTCTGGAGAGGCTGCAGCATACTAGCACGCCTTGGGTATGTTATGAGTTCCCAGTTCTTGAGTGTCTTTCAAACTGTGAGCTGGCCTCAACTGTCAAGCTAAGTTAGAGTCCTTTTGGATAAGAGTGATTCTAAGAAGCTCCTTCATTCTCAAAGACCTAAATGGGGATAAATTCTGCCCTAGCCCAGTCCTTTTTTATGTTAATGATAAGAGAACAGAGCTGGGAGAGCTGTTTTATCCACAAAATCTTTTTGGAGCTTTTTATGATAGGACAACTGGTTTATTTAAGATTTCTTGTTGAATCTGATAACTAAGACTTCCTGTTCTGCTTCCCTTCAAAAAGTTTTATAGAAAGAGTGAATGCTATCTGGTAAGGTAATATTGAGGTTTTTTTCTGAGTATAACTTTCTACTTATTTCCTTCTTACTGCAGAATATGAGCTGATTAAGAGTACTGGCTAATGTCAGAGAGCTATGTTTTTGAAAATTATGATTATTAATTGCTGATATTTCCTACTAGGGAGTGTTTGGTTTTAAAGAGAAGATAGCAATAGTGTTCCAGTAGGTCTCTGGGTGAACTTTGGGGCTAAGCTTTGGCTTTCGTATGGAGAAATTTAAGCATATAGCTCCACTGACTTGTCGGGAACAGTCATTTTCCCATAGGGTTATTAAAGACTTTCTGGAAACAAAGTGGGAACTTGGTCAGCTCCCAGAGGGGGCTCGCACAGAGATAACCAGCAGGTGGGTGGTACAGTACTGCCCAGTCATTGTTTGGGCCATGAATGACCCTTGGGAAGAACTTTCCTTCATATGCAAAGTTTCTGTTCCCATTTGCAAGGCTAATATAGAAGATAAGTTAAATAGGAGAAAAAGCATAAATTAAGTTTAGGCACAATAAAAAGAATTCAGCTAAATAAATACATAAAAATCCATGGGTGGAAGGACCAAGAAAAAGGCTGTAATCTAAAATTTTTGCAAAGCAGATGATGTTCTGAAATAAGCGGTTATCCTCTTAAGCGTCAAATGGGAGTGAGCTCCAAAGACGGTGCTATTAGCATCCCCATCAGGCCTAAGTGTGCATTACATTCTTTCCCAGAAAGGCAGAGTCTTGGTCACACAATCACCCATTCTTTGCTGGTGAGGGTGGGGATGCCCCATATATGGAACTGGGATTATTTTCTATGTCTATGCCTTGTGCAGGGTTCTTTTCCTGCATGAGATGTTTACAATCCAGTACGTGATCCTAGTTAGACACCGACAATGACTAATATCCAATGGATTAGATTTCCAAAATAAAATTTAGAGAACCTGAAAAGTATTGTATAGTGGAACCTGTGAGAGACAGAACTTGAAGAGATTGCCTTCTTTTTCTGGATCTTGCAAGTTTTCCTTCTTTGACAGGATGCAGTCTTACCACTTGTCTATTGCTCGCCATTAGTGGAAAATATTTGAGTGGTCCTTCTCTGACAGGTTTTGCAGGTTTTACTATAATTTACACTGAATGTGCTTGGAGGATTTAAGTTCCGGTACCATCATGTCTAGCTGTGTGATTTTAACTTATCTGAGTTCTCTAATATTCATTATTACCTCCTCTGTAGAATGGGGCTAATGATAGTGCCTACCTCCTAAAGGTTGTGTGATAACAAATTATGGATAACATTGTGAAGAATGGGAATTCCAGAACACTTAATTGTGCTCATGAGGAACTTGTACACAGATCAAGAGGCAGTTGTTTAGACAGAACAAGGGGATACTGTGCGGTTTAAAGTCAGGAAAGGTGAGTGTCAGGGTAGCATCCTTTCACTGTACCTGTTCAATCAAAAGACACATTGCATTGGGCAAATCTTCTGCAAAAGACCTCTTTAAAGTGTTGAACAGCAAAGATGTCACCCTGAAGACTAAGGTGCGCCTGATCCAAGCCATGGTATTTTCAATCACATTATATGTATGTGAAACCTGGACAATGAATAAGGAAGATCGAAGAAGAATTGACACCTTTGAATTGTGGTGTTGGCGAAAAATATTGAATATACCATGGACTTCCAGATGAATGAGCAAGTCTGTCTTGGAAGAAGTACAACCAGAATGCTCCTTAGAAGCAAGGATGGTGAGACTACACCTTACATACTTTGGACATGTTGTCAGGAGGGATCAGTCCCTGGAGAAGGACATCACGCTTGATAAAGTACAGGGTCAGTGAAAAAGAGGAAGACCCTCAACGAGATGGATTGACTCAGTGGCTACAACAATGGGCTCAAGCATAACAACGATTGTGAGCATAGGGCAGAACCGGGCAGTGTTTCGCTCTGTGGTGCGTAGGGTTGCTATGAGTCGGAACCGACTCAAAAGCACCTAACAACAACAACAACAACAACAACAACAATGAGAGTAAATACTCAGAATAACATTGGATGTTTATACTAAGCTCTAAATTGGAGTTACTGTCGGTGGAGAGCACTTCTTCCCCACCTAGTGCCTTCCTCCCGACTGAAGGCTTAACTCTCCATTGTCTTAACATTCCTGGCCTGTTCGACCTCTTCACTCATTTTGTTGAGGTGCAGTGGCTTATATAACAGAGAAAAGATTGAGGTTGTCAAGGATTTCATTTTAGTTGGATCCACAATCGATGTTCAGGGAAGCAGCAGTCAAGAAATCAAATGATGTATTGCATTGGGCAAATCTGCTGCAAAAGACCTCTTAAAGTCTTGAAAAGCAAAGCTGTCACTTTGAGGACTAAGGTGCTCCTGACCCAAGCCACGGTATTTTCAGTCATCTCGTGCATGTGAAAGCTGGACAATGAATAAGGAAGAATGAAGAAGAATTGATGCCTTTGAATTATGGTGTTGGTGAAGAATCCTGAATATACCATGGACTGCCAGAAGAACAAACAAGTTTGACTTGGAAGAAGTACAGTCAGAGTAGTCCTTGGAAGTGAAGATGGTTTCATGCTTAGTAAAGTAGAGGGTCAGCGAAAAAGAAGAAGACCTTTGACAAGATGGATTGACACAGTGGCTGCCAACAATGGGCTCAAACATAGCAACAATTGTGAAGATAATTCAGGACTGAGCAGAGTTTCATTTTGTTGTACACAGGGTCCCTATGAGTCAGAACCTAACAACAACAAGTGGCTTAATCTGGTTGATGAGTTTGGAAGCAGAACTTGGGCATTCTTTGCCCAGGGTCTCCTTCCTGATCTTTTCTAGGAGTGAACTTGCCCTTAAAAATCTTTTATTTTTTACTGTTCTCAGGTATGCAGTAAGCTTATTGATGAATGCCTACAGTAATCATTCTGGCCAGTTCTGGAGGACAGAAGGCAACTGTGTTCTCTTATGTCAGCACAACAACTAACAAGAGTGTGTGTGTGTGTGTGTGTGTGTACATTTTAATCATTTGTCTTAATTTTCAGTTGGTTCAAAACTCAGGAGAAGAGAGATACTCATTAATGGGCTTCCTCAAACACCTCAACAGCTGCCATGTAATTATCACCAGAAAACAAAAGGAAACAAAAAAATTGGTTGACTTCAATTTTGGAGAGAAATGGAAGTAGTTTGATCTGATTTTCCCAAAAGGGACAAACCAAATTGTCTTCTCCATAATGACACTTTTGTGAATGGAGTCTTGATGTCTTTTACACTTGGCCTCTGAAAATGTGCCCACTACCAGTTGTAGCTAAAGCAAATGGAAGAAATGATGAAGTAAAACAGCTGAACAGAAGATTTCAAAGGGTGGCTTGAGAAGACAAAGTAAAGTATTATAATGAAATGTGCAAAGACCTAGAGTTAGAAAATCAAAAGAGAAGAACACACTCAGCATTTCTAAAGCAGAAAGAACTGAAGAAACAATTCAAGCTTCAAGTTGCAATACTGAAGGATTCTATGGACAAAATATTGAATGACACAGGAAACATCAAAAGTAGATGGAAGGAATACACAGAGTCACTGGACCAAAAAGAGTTGAACAACATTCAACCATTCAGGGAGGTAGCATATGATCAATAACTGATGGTACTGAAGAAAAAAGTCCAAGCTGCACTGAAGGCATTGGTGAAAAACAAGGCTCCAGGAGTTGACGGCATACCAACTGAGATGTTTCAACATATTGAGCAGTGTAGGAAGCACTCACTCATCTATGCCAAGAAATTGGACAATAGCTATCTGGCCAACTGACTGGAAGAGATCCTATTTGTGCCCATTCCAAAGGAAAGTGAACCAAAAGAATGTGGACATTATCAAACAATATTATTAATATCATACACAAGTAAAATTTTGCTGATGATAATTCAAAAACAGTTGCAGCAGTACATCAATAGGGAACTGCCAGAAATTCAAGTTGGATTCAGAAGAGGACTTGGAACGAGGGACATCTTTGCTGATGTCAGATGGATCTTGGCTGAAAGCAAAGACTAGCAGAAAGATGTTTACCTGTGTTTTATTGAGTATGCAAAGACTGTGTGGATCATAACAAGCTATAGATAATGTTGCAAAGAATGAAAACTCCAGAACACTTAATTGGACTCATCTGGAACCTGTACATAGACCAAGAGGCAGTCGTTTGGACAGAACAAGGGGATATTACGTGGTTTAAAATCAGGAAAGGTGTACGTCAGGGTTGTATCTTTTCACCATACCTATTCAATCTGTATGCTGAGCAAATAATCTGAGAAATTGGGCCATATGAAGAAGAACGCAGCATCAGGATTGGAGGAAGACTCGTTAACAACCTGCTAAAAAGCCTGCTGAAAGTGAAGAGGACTTGATGCACTTACTGATGAAAATCAAACACTACAGCCTTCAGTACGGATTACACCTCAACATAAAGAAAACAAAAATCCTCACAACTGGACCAATAAGCAACATTATGATAAACAGAGATAAGATTGAAGTTGTCAAGGATTTCATTTTACTTGGATCCATAATCAATGCCCCTGGAAGCAGCAGCCAAGAAATCAAATGACTTATTGCATTGGGCAAATCTGCAAAAGAACTCTTTAAAGTATTAAAAAGCAGGGATTTCACCTTGGGGACTAAGGTGCATTTGACCAAAGCCATGGTATTTTCAATTGCCTGATGTGCATGTGAAAGCTGGACGATGAATAAGGAAGATGGAAGAATTGATGTCTTTGAATTATGGTGTTGGTGAAGAATACTGAATAAACCATGGACTTCTAGAAGAACGAACAAATCTGTCTTGGAAGAAGTACACCCAGAATGCTCCTTAAAAGTGAGGATGATGAGACTCTGTTTTATGTAATTTGGACGTGTTGTTAGGAGGGATCAGTCCCTGGCAAAGGACATCATGCTTGGTAAAGTAGACAGTGAGTGAAAAAGAGGAAGACCCTTCCTTGCTGTCAACAAGACGGATTGACACAGTGGCTGCAACAATGGGCTCAAACATAGTGATGACTGTGAGGATGGTGTGGAACTGGGCAACGTTTCCTTCTGTTGTACATAGGGTTGCTATGAGTCGGAACTGATTTGATGGCATCCAACAACAACAACAACACCCGTTGTAGTAATAACAGAATTTGGATAGCAGTCAGATTTCCCCACCCTCAGGTGGAAGCAAGATTCTGCAGAAATATATTTACTTTTTTTTTAAAATTAATTCTTCAGATATTTATTGAGAGTTTACTATTCTGGAGGGGCATATGGAGTAATAGCTAATCACAGACTTGTTTTCAAATTTCTGCTCCACTGCGTACTACCTTTGTGATTTTGGGTAAATTACTAAAACTCACTTTGCTTCCATTTAATCTAACCAAACCAAATCCATTGCCATTGAGTCAAATTCCAACTCACGGTCACCTTAGAGGGCAGAGCAGAACTGCCCCGTAGGGTTTCCTAGGCTGTAATCTTTACGGAAGGAGACTGCCACATTTTCCTCCCACCGAGTAGCTGGTGGGTTCAAACCTCTGGCCTTCGTGTTTGTAGCTGAGCATTTAACCACTGCGCAACCAGGGCTCCTTTGCTTCAGTTTATACATCTGTAAATTGGGAATGACAACAGTACCTACATTACAGGGTTGTTATGAAAATTTATTGAGTTTATAACTGCATAGCACTTGTTATGCGCCTGGCATACACGAAGCACACAATAACTCTCAACTGCTAAGATTATTTTTTAAAATTATGTCCTAGGCATTGTGCTCGTTGTTGTATAAATAATGGTGAGCAAAATAGCTAATGGAAACTTCATTTAGGACTGAGTCATACGGTTCAGTCTGAATCAGTTTCCATTCTTTACTGTTTTAACTCTCTGAGAGTCCTCAAGATGAGTGAAGTAGAATGAATGACAAAAATCAATACTTGGATCAAGAGCAACATTTAAAATCTGTTTTAACAGTGTTTTATTTTTCTTAAAAATAGCCAAGGCATCATTGTTCCAAGAGTAATATGTATCTAGGTGGCATAATATTATTTTCTGACTCTAAGACTAAAACTTATTCTAAAATTTTTGCTTCAAGGAAATTTTGCACAAAATACATTTTAAACTGAATGGAAGGTCAACACTTCTTTCCTATGTGACTCCAAGTGCGTCCACACAGGATTCCAGTTTGAAATTATTCCCTCTTGTTACAGGGAAATGTGTTTCAACAGCAGGAGGCATCTCGTAACAGTGGTTCAGTCTTCAAAATAGTCTTGTCAACCATTCCTAACAGAAGTGGAAAGTAGAAAAAGAAAAGAAGAAGAAGAAGAACAAAAAGAGCTTTACAATCTATCTACATCAACCTACAAACCAGACTAGAGTACTAACGTAACCGTAGCTGTTGCTGTGGAGTTGATTCTGACTCACAGCGACATCCATTAGCCCAAGAAACATTTCTGGTGATCATTGTTGAGGCCAATGAAGGCAGCTGAACGAGTGAGTGTTAATCATTACTCATCATTAGAGGAGGCAGCATGAGCTACCCTGGGATCTGATAAGCCACTGGAGCTTGTTGAGCTAGACAGGTGTAGGGGATTACCAGGAGGAGGATTTCCCACAGTGGCAAATACGGCTCAGGCCGTTATCAGTCACTGAGTTTCAGGACTGGCTATTACCACTTCCTTTTACAGCACTATTATCGCTGAATACAAAGAATGGTAGAAAAGAACAGATAACTTTCAATAATTTATATCTGAATAATGTTTAATAGTTTTATAATAACTTTTTCTTCATTATAAAAGTAATAAAACCAGTTGCCACTGAGTTGATTCTGACTCATGACAACTCCATGTGTGTTAGAGTACAACTCTGCACCACAGAATTTTCAATGGCTGATTTTTTTGGAAGTAGGTTGCCAGGCCTTTCTTCTGAGGTGCCTCTGGGTGGACTCGAACCACCAACCTTTGAGTTAGTATTCAAGCACATTAACCATTTGCACCACCTAGACACTCCAATAAGAGTAATAGAACCACATAAAAGAAGAGCGGTGAACAAAAATGTCTCTAATTTCACTCTTCTAACATCTTCATTTAATCATTTGGATTTACTTTTTCTAGCATTTTTTCTTGTTAAAAAACTTTATATATACATTCTGCCTTCTCTTTTCATATTTTATATTGGACTGCACAAACAACCTTTCCAATGGTAGTATAATAAATTCTTGTATGGACACTCTGTAGTGAAAGTATATACTTTCTTATTGTTGTCACTTGGACTTTTTTAAAACAAATTGCCATTAGAAATAGTAGTGCACTATGCATTTTGTATGTGTGTCTATTTTAATACTTTGGACTACTTCTTTTGGATTGCTTTCCAGAAGAATTACTGAGTCAAACTGCCTGAAATTTTGTCAGTATATATTGACAAATTGCTTTTACTCATCTGTTACAGATAGAATTGAGTCCCCCAAAAACATGTGTTGTAATTCCTAACCTCTATGCCTGTGGTTATAATATCACTTGGGAATGGGTTGCCTTTGTTATGTTAATGAGGCAGGATTAGTATAGGGTGTGTCTTGAGTCAATCTCGTGAGATATAAAAGAGATTAAAACAAGCAAGCCAGCAAGCAGAGATGGGGGAAGAGATGCCATGTTACATGAAGATCGTCCAGGAGCAGAAGCTCAAAAGAGACAAGGGCCTATCCCCAGAGCCAACAGAGAGAAAAAGCCTTCCCTGAATTTGGGCTTCTAGCCTCCAAAACTTCTAGCAAATAAATTTCTGTTTGCTAAAGCCACCCACTTGTGGTATCTCTATTCTAACAGCACTAGTTAACTAAGACATTATCTACCAACCAAATATGAGAAAACCAATGTCATTCTATTTTCAAAGGAAATAGATATTACCATTGAATAGAATTTTTGTTAATTTAATAAACAAATGTTAATACTTCATTCCTGTTTTACTTTGCATTTCTTAGGTTTTTATTTTTCTCATATGTTAGGAATTGTATTTTTCCTGAATTGGCTGTTCATTTTGGCTATTGGGATCATAGTGTCTTCTCTATCATTCTGTATACATTTTCCCAAGATAAAGATATTGTTCTTATTGCAAATAATTTTTGCATATAACTTTTCATAGTGTACTGTTAGACTTTAAATCTATTTTTTAAATGTGGTCTTTGTCATAGCACGCAGCATGCAAGGGTTTAGTTTTTTTCTCTTAATGTAGACAAAACTGATTTTTTGATGTTTTTTATTTCTTAACCCAGCGATATGATTTATTTGGTGTAGAGTCATACAAGGCACGGATACATACAAATATTTACCATAGGCAACACATTTTGAACAGCCAACAGCCAGACTGGTCTACTCATTGTCCCCTAACATCTTGCTTACTTGGGTCCTCTCTTCCAAACACCCTCTCTCTCTCTCCACAAAGACTGTTCATTCTCCTTAGCCAGCTGTTTCTCTTTGGAATTCCCTTAGGCTCATCTGGTACCATCCATAAAACAAAACAACACAAGGAAAAAGACCATTGCCTCCAAGTCGATTCTGACCCTTAGGGACCCTACAGGATAGAGTAGAACTGCCCCATAGGGTTTCCAAGGAGTGATGGGTGGATTCATACTGCCGACCTTTTGATTAGCAGCTGATCTCTTAACCACTGTGTCATTAGGGCTCCGGTACTATTCATAGTGTATCTTATATTGTTATTTAATTGCCTTTTGGTATGTTTTACCTCCTGGACTAGAACATAAACTCTCGAGAACTGAAGTCAGAACTTATTGCCATTTTGTATCTTCCACAGTACATGGTGGCCTGAAAAATGACCTATTTAGGAGCAGCCAACGTTGCACGTCAGACTAAGAGACAGAATACAGAGGGACAACCTGGAGACTATGATGTTTCAGAAGTCTAGATAAAAGAATATTATTTTAAAATGAACTTTTCAAATTAGAACTTAGAAGTACTGTTACTAGAAGAATCATTTGGCTAGAGGAAAGTGCTACAATTCACACTCCCACACAAAGGACAAATGAGCTTCTGGCTTCAGTTTGTAATCTCCAGGGACAGGTCTGCTCCCAGTCACATTGAGGAAACTGAGGCAGCTTACCAGACTTTCATTTAGGTTTATTCTAGGATATCTTGTTGGTGTTTATATCTGGGCTGACATCATAAAATGATTCTGTAGGCCGTTTATTCTAGAAATTGAGATAGGAGGTAAGAGTCAAATTCTGCGACTGTTAATAAGGATCAGACTAACAAAACAGGGCTGCGTAGAATTTGGTCTGCAGAGCAGGGGACGAGGACTGGGACTTCCTAGTGCTCCATCCTGGGGACCAAAACCTTGTGTACAAAGCTGCTTGATGATGTGACAGGCTCTTGACAGGTCCCCCCTTTTTTTTCTTTAATTGTACTTCAGGTGAAGGCTTACAGAACAAATAGTTTCTCATGAAACAGTAGTCCACATGTTGTTTTATGACATTGGTTAACAACCCCACAACATATCAACCCTCTAACTTCTCAACCTTTTTTTTTTGGTGAAAATACACATAGCCAAAGATACACCATTTCAAAAATTTCTACATGCACAGTTCAGTGACATTGACTACGCTCTTCCAATTGTGCTGTTATTCTCACTTAAGATACAGGCTTACAGAACAAAATCGTTTTTCATTTAACAGTTACTACAAATGTTGCCCTATGACAATGGTTAACAATCTCACAACACATCAACAATATCCTTACTCAACCTTGGGTTCCCTATCACCGGCTTCCTTGTCCCCTTCTGCCTTCTGGCCCTGTCTTGACAGGCCTTTTTGTTACGCAAAGGTAGAACCACAATCCTGGGGTGGTGGTGGGGAAAGGATTTGGGATAGTGGGAAGGGAACTCACCAGACACATAGCCAGGATCTAACATCAGGGAAAAAGTCATCTACTAAACAAGCCAACGTGATGACCTTCTCTGAATGTCTCCCTAGCTGATGTTTCTACCATTGAATGGACTAATTTGCACATGGCTTCCTCTATTAGCAACCATCATGTCATCAATTTTTTTTTAAATAATGAAAAAGCAGCACTTTTTGAGAATTTGTACAGTAAGAATGTTAACTTTCCCAGTTCCTCCCTACATCTCCCAAAATACATCATTAAGCTGAATCCTACAAACTTGGTAGCTAATGATGGCTAAGGAGAAACGTGACTTGATAGGCAGACTCTAGAAGCTATCTAATATTTTGTCTCAAGTCCTCCTCATCCTTTTTTTGCATTGTAATTTCCCTTTGTTATTCCTTAGTCTTTAGCAGGGGCTGTGTTTTGGAGAATTAAAAGAGGTGACTATATCCACATTTTTATAAAATTAGCACAGGTAAAGCCAAAGAAGTTTAGGGAAGTAGTTCATGATGTTAAGAAGGGATTAGCAGAAAGTAATGGTAATAGTATATATGGATTGCCTGTTATGTCCCGAACACTAGGTAGTGTACTTTCTATTTGTTTAATTCCCGCAGCAATACTATGAGATAGGTATTGTTATTCTCCCTGTTTAATGATGGGGAAAGTGATGATTAGGCAGGATATGATATTTGTCCAGGATCCCAGCAACATGGCAAATACATGGTGGAGCCAGGAGTCAAATCCAGGCGTCTCATGACATAGCCTGTGCTCTGAGGCCCTGTGCTCTTCTGCCAGGAGGTCCACGCAGCAAGCAACAGCCAGGGAAGGTCTGAGGAAATATTTCCCCAGGAAGTCTCCAAATTACTTAACTGGAGGGACTGAACTTCCTGTTTTCATGCAGCATGGGAACTTGGGTATTAAAGAAGGGGATTGGACTCTTGAAGGCCAGGGAATGCGGATATGTTTGAGTTGAAGATGGCCATGAGAAAAACATCCTCAGCTTCCTCATGTAGCTTACAATCATCTTTCATTCAACATATATTTGTGAAGAGAGATTTGGGGGAGAAGGAACAGGTGGCCTCAGAGGTTCATACCTAGCAAGTGGACTTAATTGATGTAAAACATATTTTTAACAACCAAATACACAATAATCTAGCTTGTGTGTTTATAGCGAAAATTTCTCGGATTTTGGCTATTATAAGCTACACCTCCTTGAAGTAAGACAAACAGCCTGGCAAGAACTAGAATTAACCAAATGGGCACCACACGCCCAAAAGCAGAGACAAGATGGTAGGAAGGGACAGGAAAGCTGGACAAATGGACACAGAGAACCCAGGATGGAAGCAGAAAGCATGAAGAGTGCTGACACATTGTGGGGAGAGCAACCAATGTCATAAAACAATCTGTGTATACATTTTTGAATAAGAAACTAATTTTCTCTGTAAACTTTCACCTAAAACACAACTTAGAAAAGATTTAAGACTTGAAGACCCTATGGCAGTTTTACTCTGTCCTGTGGGGTGGCTATGGGTCGAGATCCACTTGATGGCAACAGGAACTCCTAGTGAAAGCAGAACAGGGCATTCACCATGCCTTCACCTGCACAGAAACATTAAGTCAAGTCCTAGGAGAGGAAGCCTGCAATTTGTGAATATGCCATTTGGTGATGCCCTGGATTCAGTACTCAAGGCAAAATGCTTCAGCTCACCACAGATACAGAAAAGAGATACATTCTGTTGTTAGTTGCTGTGGAGGCAATTTTGATTCACAGCGACCACATTTGTGCAGAGTGGAACTGATCCATAGAGTTTCCAAGGCTGTGACCTTTCGGAAGCAGATCACCAGGCCTGTCTTCCAGAAAAAAAAAAAAAAGAAAAGACTAGAATAAAAAATAAATCCTACATCCCATGTGGAGTGACCTAAGATCCAGACACAGGCATGTTAGCATAGATGCAGTGAACTATCTTCCCTTCATCTCTCTGCTCAGTGCAGTGAGTATCTTCCCTACACCTCTCTGTTTAGTGCAGTGAGTACCTTCCCTCCATCTCTCTGCTTGGTGCAGTGAGTACCTTCCCTCCATCTCTCTGCTCGGTGCAGTGAGGAACTCCCCTACATCTCTCTGTTCAGTGCAGTAACTTCCCTACATCTCTCAGCTCAGTTTAAGTTCCCGAGTTCTATACTATTTCAAAAATTGGAATTGTGTTGCAAGGTTGCCCTAGGGTTCTGAAGATCCCAAGATCCCCTCGTGACCTATCTAAGTTCTTATTGGATGCTGAAATTGATCAACATTTGTGGTACTTCCTGAACTACCAAGGTTAGCCCTGAATAAATTAGATTAGTACGCTTACTATTGAGCTCTTACTTTGTGCTAGGCATTTGGATACAGGGGTGAACTCCATATGGGTTGTAAGATCCTAGATGCATAGCCCACTGTAGCAGTGGGAGCCTCAGACCAGCCAAGGAGCTCGTTCATGTATATTACAACCATAGCCACTCCTGATAGCTCCTGGTTGCTAATATGAGTTAAGAACAATATTCCAGCATCCCTTATACTTTGTTTTTATTCGTTATTTCTTTAATATTTACCTAAAAATACAGTTTTCACTGCACCCTGCTGAGGGAAATTCTGCGTTCTAAAATCTACAAAACAAGGGGTGTTTTTCAGAATAAAAAAAAACAAAAACAAAAAACATTGGTAGTAGTTTCCACAAATTCCAGACACTTTTACCCAAAAGAAAACTTTGAAAAAGACTGATTTAAATTTACCTCATTAATATTTGTTCTAGCTGGAAAGTCTTCTGTCGATAGTCTGGCTTCATCTAGTTCTAAAAAGACTGTGTTAGTTGAGCCACTGAAACAAATACCTGTTCCAATTAGTCCAGCTATCACATTAAATCAGATTCAAATCACTCACACTCAGGACCCGAAATGAGTGGTTGTCTCAATTGCTAGGAAGAGGGGTCACTTTTTAAAAAGAGATTAAAGGTCATCTTATAAAGGCTATCTAACAAAACAGCAGAGTTCAGAAAGTAGAGAGACAAAATTATCTGCAGTCCCACCATCGCAAAGTACCTTTTTATTAATATGTATCAGGAGTGCCAGGAGTCCCTGGGTGGTGGAAATGGTTAAGCACTTTATGAGTAGCTGAAAGGTTGGTGGTTTGACTACTCCCAGAGGCACCCCAGAAGACTGGCCTGATTATCTGCTTCCAAAAGGTCACAGCCTTGAAAACCATATGGAGCAGTTCTACTCTGCACACGCGGGGTTACCAGGAGTCGGAATCAACTCAACAGCAGCTACAACAGCAGTGACATTAAGACTGCCAGGTACTGCGGTGAACAGTGGGAATACAGAAGAAAGCAGCAAAGTTAAGATCCTTGCCTTCTTGGAGTTTTCATCTAGTGGAGCAGACAGACATGCAAGTATACAAATACAAATCCTTTCCAACAAAATAAAAGAAAAGTAGGGCTGTGTGCACAGCAGGCTATGTAAGCACACAGGAGAGTCATCTGATGCAATTTTGTGTATTTGGGATGCATCAGCAAGGTCTCCTTGGAGAAGAAGGTGAGATTTAAAGGATAAGAAGGAGTCAGCCCCATGAAATGAGGAGATGGGGAGAGGAAGATGTTTAGGCTGTTGTAGGCAGAAGTAATAGTAAGTGCAAAGGCTCAGAAGTGAGAGGGCACCAGACAGAGTAGGTGAACCATTGATGGTTTGGTGTGGCTAGGTTTTAGAGAAGGAGGAGATGAGGTGGCTGGTGAAGGAGCAGATGGTGAAAGTCCCAATATCTCCTGTTTATGCTTAATCATGGGTCAGTGTGAACCCATGAGGCAATTTTATTTTGTGTTCTTCTGGATTCAAAATTATATAATTGTAATATCATAAAGATACAATTCACTTAAAATTAGCATTATACCATTAATAATTTTACTTGGTATTCAATACTGGTATTTTTCCTTGGCATATATTGTTGGTATTTTTCTAGCTGCTACATGGAAAATTAATTTTTTAAGGCTTATATAACATTCAATTGTGTTGACTGATATGTTAATTAACCATCCATTATTAGACAATTTAATTACTTCTTCTTTTTTTCTTATAAATAATGCTCAATTACCATTTTTATTCTTTTGCTTCATTTCTTTAGGATAAAGATCTAGAAATAAGATTATTTAATAAAAGATACTAACCCTATTATGGCTTTTGGTATCTTTTAAAAATTTTACTTTGTCAATTTATATTGGTATCAACAAAGTAAGAATATATATCAGTTTCACTACATTTTTTTGTCAATAGGTATTATAATTCTTAAAAAAAACCCACTAATTAAGTAGACCAAATGTTTAAGTTCTGTTTCTTTAAATATTAGCAATGTTGAGGATTGTTCCACATTTTATTTTTAAATAAAGTTCTCTTTTATGAATTGCCCTTGCTTATCTATTGATTGGTAATAATTTTATTGGCACTCAGAATTTAAAAAATTAATTTCTAGCCTTTAAATTTATAAAATTATTTTTTCTTTTGTGAAATGACAAATATTAAATTGTTTTATTATTAGTTATTCCATAAATTAATTTTTCTCTATTCAATTTTTAAATCTCTCTCAAATTTATTTTCCAAATTTTAATCAGTGGCTTAATGGCAGTTATTAGATAATTATTTATGTTATGATTTGCCCTTTATTGTGTGAAATTCTTATAAAGAGAACAGGCTTTATTTCAAGCTTATCCACTCAGTGCCGATGATTTACATGTCTGTTGTTCAGACAGCACATTGCTATTTTCAATATTACTGCTATATAAAATATTTTAGTTTTTTGAAAAATCTTGTAATTCCTTTATTAATCCTTAAAAAATATTATTTTGACAATTATGCACGGTCTTTTAGATGAAACATAGAATAATTTCTTAACTAAAGGCTAGATACTCTCAGTCAGAACACAGCCGTAGATGCAAATGGCAGTTCCAAGGGCCCTTCCGTATTCCAGGCAGAATGCATATGCAGCAGTGTCCAAACGCACATGTTTTTACATGTATTTTATGAAGGGAAAGGAAGTTTCCAAAATTGTTCAAAGAAATAAAACTCACCTAATGACTGTGATGCAAGAGAATGTTTACATGAAGGGACATACTTTTTAGTATTCCATCTGAATTTTTTCCCATCGACTGGAGTTTGAAGAATCATTATTTTTGTGAAATTTTCAGTACCTTGTATCTGAAAGTCAACAGAATACAAATTAATTTTTGAGCAAGTATTGTATGATTAAATGTTTTCTCTGGTAAGTTACCATTGCAGTCCTTGTCCAGACATTTGGGAGAAAGTTGAAAAATATCAGTAAATCACCCAGATATACATCTTAAAATTCCTGGATATGTTGGTTTTGCTAAAGTCAATATTCCACATACTTTCTTTAATTTTTTAATATTTTACTCATTTCTCTTCCAAATGAGAGAAATGTTCAAGAGTTAATCATCAGTGGCCTTTTAAAAATCACCCAGAATGTTTTTCTACATGGCAAGAGGAAAATTTAAAAAACACTAGATTTAAAAAAATCACTCCACTTTGTGGTTGTTTTCAATATCCATTGAGTGGCATCGGTACCCAGGCCACAGTGACCAGGGCTCCTAGAGGAGTGGCGGGTTTCAAGCATCCTTGCTTGACTGTGTAAGTTCCAGCCAGCATCTGAACCAAAGCTCTGCTGCAATGCATCCGCTAGCAAAGGTGGGGGGACAGGTCGTTAACGGGGCTTCACCTTGGCACTGGTGGCTCCACTTTCAGAAACATTCTTGTGATTGTTTCTAACCTCAGGACTCTTCCCAGCCCCACCTCACTTTTTTCTTATGTCCTAACTACACCCTAAAAGCACATCTACCATAGATTTAAACATTTTGTTAATGTATTTATATATCTGTTTCTTTCCATTTGATTGTGAGATCTCTTGAGGGCAGGTTGCAGGTTTCTTTTGTCTATTACTTTGGCCAAATGCAGTTTCAGGTGGCACTTTCTATCATATACTAGCTGCTTAAAAAAATATACTTAATTGACTATGGGTCCCTTGATTTCTTCTATATCTGTCTCTCTTACTCTATCCCAATACATGCAAATACACACACACATGCACACAAACACATACATACACCACACCTTCTCTTCTTCTTCACATGACCCAGGTTCTCATTTTGCTTGGCAGAGGAACTCCAGCAACAGCTTAAATCTGAGATGGCCTTCACTTTTATACTCACTTTTGAAATAGCTGGGGAAATAGTACTGGTCTATGGGTCTATGGGTCTGTAGTATTAATGATACAGTCCAGAGAGAGTGTCCTCTCTGATATGTGAATGAACTTTATAGGCCCTCTTCTGCTGTGGAAGACTTCACCCAAATCTAACTGTGGCCAAAATGTACAGCTTGACCTCCTTTACCGATGTTGGGTACAAATAGCTTGGTGCTTGGCTACTCAGTGCCAAAGTAATCAGTGAACTCATTGTATGTATGTGTGTGTATTTATTAGGGGAGGGGAAGCATGGGAGGTGGAAAGCCCAAGATTAACATGATAATTTTTCTAATGTTGATACTTTGTTGAAAATACGTCATATTGACAGAAGACACAAATTAATATTTCTTTACCTGATGGCATGTAATAGGAATTAAAGAAGGTGCCCTATAAGCTTTCCGTAACTGACAATCTTCTACAGCTCCATGTATGAGAATAACATAGATGACTGCTTCATCATAAACATCAGTTTTGGTGTTCATTGGTATATCTTTTACATAAATGTTACAGAGTTGTAATTGCATTTTGTAGTTCCAATCCTACATGAAAAACAATAATTTGTAGTCTATTATTTGTTTATAAAGTTAAATATAAATTCCTAGTCGTTAATTTCTAACAATATTTTAATGCAATTCTATTTGGAGAGAAGGCAACATCACATACCAGCTCTTACCTCATAAGATAAATTTTCCCTGACTTTTTTGGCAGTAATAGAAAGTCCAATTTTTAGCCACATTTTATATTCTATGAGAGGACAGCATTGTTTAAAAGCTTCAAACAAATGCTTTCTGGAAATAAAACATGTCTGAAAAAAGGAGGATATAAGAAAAGTTCAGTGTTTCATTCTGTGGACCTATGGTTTAAGGAATAAGGTTTTCTCACTTATATAAAGCATTAGAGCTAAGAATTTAAATTATGAAGAGTCATGTTTTTGGCCTGGAAACATAGTAAAATGTGTATATTAGTAAATATTTGTGTGATCTTGACGTCTATTTAATTTCAAAGGGCCATATGATCCAATGAGAGTTTTAATGATATTCTTATAGATTTTGATCAGCAAAAAACAAATTGTAATAAAAACCATGTACCCTTTTAAACTAAAGATGTAAACATTTCTAATAATACATTATTGAAAGGAGCAGATATTTTAGGCAACAATAAAATGCTGATGCTTAGAATGAATAGACTATTGGCTATGAAGAATGAAACTACTATAAACATTCACATACAAGTTTTAGTGTACATGGGTTTTTATTTCCCTTGGGTAATATCTTGGGATTGCTGGGTTGTATGGTAAGTGTATATGTAACTGTATAAGAAACTGCCAAACTGCTTTCAGAAGTAGTTGTAACCTTTTGCACTCCCAGTAGCCATGTGTGAGAATTTCATTTGCTTTATATCCTTACCAACACTTGATATGCCAGTCTTTTTAATTTTAGCCAGTGGAGTAGGTATGTGGTGATATTGTACTGATTTTAATTTGTACTTCTCTGAAAGCTAATGATGTTGAGCATCTTCTTCCCATGCTTACTGGCCACTTGTATATTCTTTTGTGAAGTACCTGTTCAAATCCTTTGCCCAACTTTTAGTTGGGTAGTTTATCTTCTTATTTTTGAATTGTAAGAGTTCTTTATATATTCTTTTGTCAAGTGAAGGTATTTCAAGAAGTTTCCCCTAACCTGTGGCTTGCTTTTAAAATAAACTTCATTGTGTCTCTTGAATAGCAGAAGAAATATTGACATATTGGATTTGGTGACATTCAATTTATCAATATTTCATTCTATGATTAGCATTTTTTGTGTCCTGGCTGAGAAATCTTTCCCTATCTAAAAATCTCCTATGATTTTTCTACAATTTTTATAGCTCTAGCTTTTATGTTTAGGTCTATGATCATTCCAAATTAATTTTTGTGCATACTGTATGGGGTTGAGATTCATTGCCTCCAAATGGATATTCAATGTTTTAAGGCTCATTTGTTGAAAATATTATTATTTTCCTGTTGAAATATTTGGAGCCTTTTGTCAAAAGTCAACTGACCACAGATTCTTTTTTCTCTTTCCTATTTCATTTATTTTAACACTAAGCCAATGCCACACTCTCTTTATTACTATTGATTTAAGTCAGATAGTGTAATGCATCTAACATTATTTTTAAAAAAAATTTGTTTGGTTTACTCTAGGACAATTGCCTTTCCCTGTAAGTTTTATAAGTAACCTGTAAATTTCTAACAAAAAAGGGTCTTCTGGGGTTTTGAGTGAGATTGCATTGAATCCATAGGTCAATTTGGGAAGAATGGTTATCTTGCTAATATTGTGCCTTCCAGTCCATGAATATAGTATATCTCTTCACTTATTTAGATCTTTATGTTATCTAGAAAATATTTTGTAAAAGTCTTTCACATCTCTCGTTTCACCTTTTGCCTAATAATTATGTGCATTTTGATAAATTTTGTAAAAGGAATTTAAACATTTCATTTCCAGTTGTTTGTTGCTAGTATATGAAAATGCAGTTGATTTTTGGAATTTAACTTTCATCTTGCCACTTTTCTAAGTTCACTTATTAATTCTAGTTGGTTTTAATATATCTTCGAGGTTTTTTAAATGCAGATACCATGTCATTTGCAAAAAGATAATTTTACTATGTTCTTCCTAATTTTTATGTTAGTGTATTTCTTTTTTAAAATGTTAAATATTTTTGGTTGTGGTAAAATATATAATGACATAACATTGCCATTTAACCACTTGTAAGTGTACAATTCAGTAGCATTAATTACATTCAAAATGTGCGCAACCATCACAACTATCTATTTCTAAAATTTCTTCATCACCCCAAAGACTGTACCCATTAAGCTCCATTCTCACTCTCGTCTCCTTCTTCAATTTCCATTAGACCATTTGATATTACCCCAAAGATATCTAGAGTCTCTGTACATTTTTAAAATTCTTGTTCCTTTGTAATTCTGATTATATTCTTTCTATTACCTGTCTTCCAATTCACTGATTCCTTTTTACTGCCATCTCCACATCTACAATCTGCTCTTTTTAATTAAAAAATTTCCATTTCAATCTTTTCTATGTTCTATTTCATGCTGAAATTTCATATCTCTTTTCCCATTAAGAACATATTTTCCTTTAATTATTTAAACATATTTCCCTTCAGTTGTTTGAATCTATTTTTAGTAACTACTTTAAAGTTTTTGTCTGCCAAATCTACATCCTGATCAATCTCAGAGTCAGTTTCTATTTATCCCCCCCCCTTTTTTTTTACGTTATAGGTGACATTGTATGGGTCACATTTTCACATTTCTTTCCTTGTTTAGTGATTCATAATTGCTTCTGGACGTTGTTGATGATACATTGTCGAGGTTCCAGATTCTGTTATCTATCTCTGAAAATGCTGAATTTTGTTGTAGTAGGCAGTTTATTTACTGGCTGATTACTTTGATTTTGGGTAGGCTGGGTTTTATGATTTGGCTGGGTAAACCAGTGGAAGGTCATAGACATTTTCCAAGCCTAAGTAACTTTGTGGTACTTTACCTCCAAACTCTTGTCTCCCCTGTGGATCCTGATCCTGTCAGGGCTTTCTCTTGGCCTTTGTTAGGGCGGATCCAGAGCAGATCTTACTCTAGGTCACGATCCTTACACCTATGGCCTATTCTTTCTGGTCTCTTGGCTGAGGTGTTAAAAGGTCTCTTCTTTCTGGCAGGACTGAACTTTCAAAGTTCCTAATCTCTGGTAATTCTTGACGTCTGATATTCCTGTTCCATCTTTAACAATCTGGTTAATCTAGTTTTGTCCCATCCTGTGCATATGCAGGCAGCCCTCTAGCAAGGACTTGTGGAGAACCATCACACCGACTCCTAGAGTCTCCCTCTGTGCAACATGTTCTCCTAGGCCCTGCTTTGTAGATTCCAGCTACTTCCTCTGCCTCAGCTTCCAACCTCTTCCTTCTCAGCTCGACAGGGTTATCATATTCTGCTTAGATGCTTGCTTGCTGCATCGTGGTTGGGAAATTGTCCTAGGCAGAGTCAGGGTGGGTGTGGACTTAGTTTGTGAGTTTCTCTTATCTCAAGGATTTCAGACTTACACTTGCTATTTTCCAGTGACTGAAAAATTTGCCTCATATATTTTGTCAAGTTTTATGGTTGTTTATGGCAGGTGTGCTAGTCTGCTACCACTAACTTCATCATAACCAGATGCAGAAGGCTAGAGTATTTTTATGCAAATCCTAGACATAATTCCACTTGTAAATATTTTAATATGCATCTCTGAATGATAGAGACATTTTCAAGATATAATCATCATGTGGTTATATAATAAAATTAAAAATAATATTATAATATCATCTAATATTCTGTTTATGTTAAAATTTCCCAAATTTGTCTCAAATAGTCTTTTTACAGTTGGTTTGCTCAAACTGGAACAATTGGTTTGGGTTATTATATCTCTAAAGTCTCTTTTTAACAGTTCATCTTGTCTCTTTCCTCCCTCCACTTTTATAGCATTGATTTGTTAGGGAAACCAGGTGTTTTGTTCCGTAGAATGTTCCACATTCTAGATTTAGCTAATTATTTCCCTCTAGTATGGAGTCCTGGTGGCACAGTGATTGAGAGCTTGGCTGCTAACCAAAAGGTAGACAGTTGGGATCCACCAGCTGTTCCTTGGAAAACCCATGGGGCAGTTCTACTCTGTCCTATAGGGTCGCTATGAGTTGGAATCGACTGGATGGCAATGGGATTTTTAACTTTTTAAAAATTTTTTTAGTGTCAATTAACTTGTTTCTCTCTTTCTTGTGTTTTCCATAAACTGGTTAGATCTAGGGGCTTGAAGAGCTCCAGGTTTTCTCTTTTCTTGGGCAAGAAGAGTTCATGGGTAGTGCTGGTACTTCCGAGTTACCACATCATGAGGCACATAGCGCCTGGTTGTCATACTTTTAGTGATGCTAAGATTGATGGGCAGTATCTGCCTGTTCCCTTCATTATAAACTTTACCATTAACATTCCAATTAGTGGTTTTAGCATCAATTCATTTTTGTTGCCTTGATCCATTATTTAATTAGCAATGGCAAAAGGGAGATTTTCTAACTCCATTCTGCATTTGTTAGCTGGGATTCTTCTATAAAGAAGAACTTTTCCTCATCATTTTTTTGGTTACCTTGGAAGAGTTCAAAGAGGAAAGGCCGGAAAAATGTTTAAGTATTTCCCTTTAAAAAAAACCAATTTTTAGAGTAATAAGTTAATATCCTAGTAATCTCCATGGAAATAAAAAATTGATACCATTATCAACTTATGGATTTTTACATATTTGATGGGCTTCAATTGATTGCAGTCCTCATTCTTTTTGATGTTCAGATTATGCTAGTGGGAATCCCTGGTACTTTGAGGATTTCGTTTTCAACCGAGTTGGGCACTTTCACCCACTTTGCTCAACTTTTCTATTAATTATGCCTAGGTCTCTGATTTGTTAACCCTTCCTTACCTTCTAAATTATGGTTTTTATAACTCACATATCCAACCCAATTTCCCCATAAAAAAGCTCACATAACAACTCTTTTTTTCTGGTTAAATTCTTCTTTCAATATGGTAGGTTAACTTATACAAGCCATTTTGCCAAGACACTTTACTGGATGAGTATATATTCTACAACAAGTTTTCATCTTTATCACCTCTAGTTTTTAAAAAAGTAAATTGTCACTAGACTGTAAATACATAAATTTGATGCTAGAGAGTAAGTTATAGGATGATATTTTCTGACCTCCACTACAGTTTTGCAGGTGGCGGAATATTTCATGGGTTCATTGGTTAAGCAGTTTAACTCTCCTATTATTTCCCCACTGATCAAATAGTCCGTGTGAGTTATCTGAAAATCTTTCTCCTCTGACTCCCAGAGTGTTTGGTCATTACCCAAACCTGGCTTTGATCTTTGAAGCTGTTCAGGAACAAAGAAAGAAAAATTCATACATCAGTTGACTTGTTTTACTAAAATTATCTGATTTATTACCTTTTTTTCCTTTGGGTTTTAAAATTTCTAATACATAATATTCTTTTGAAAATACTTATTACTTCTTCATTTTTAAGTAAATCTATTAAATTAGCAGTGACTTAGAAACAAAGTATCCTTTTTTTTTTTGAAACAGAGCACTCTTAAATACCCTGATCTTTCTAATTCCTTCTACTCAGCCAATTAGTGCAATTAGAACGGATAAGTCTTTAACTGAGATAAATTGAAGATGTAATTATCCATTGTAAAAGATGATCCTTTTGATACCTTATTATTATGATAAGATATGACTAAAAAGAGGGATGAGTGGTCTTTTCCATTGTCTTAACATGAAAATTGTCATTTGAACTGCAGCTGCAGTACTGCAAATGGAATAAAGCTATTAATTCTCAATTTTATAAAATTTTAAACTAATGTTAACGAATGCATTTGTAAGTAAGTCTGCCTTACCTTTACCATGCCTGAAATAATTATATAGATTCCTCTGGGCTCATCACCCTCTTCAAATACATCATTTCCACAATCAAATGTTACAACTGTGACTCTTTCCTAAAAAAATAACCAAATACGTAAGCTATACATAATATTTTAGCAGTGGTTGGGGATGCTGACCTTTACCTTTAAAAAAAAATTTTTTTACATTTTTAAAGTAAACATCGCTCAGCAAGATCTCCTGAGATATCACATTAGTAGTAAATTTAAAGAGAAAATTGAAATTATGAATAGTAAAGAGAGGAAGGTGGACATTCATGGCGTATGAAATTTCAGATACTTGAGTTAGGAAAGAAATAATCTAGTAATAAGAAAGTACTTATCAGTTGCTGGCAAGTCGATTCCAACTCGTGGTGACCCCATGTGTGTCAGAGTAGAACTGTGATCCACAGGGTTGTCAATCGCTGAATTTTTCCGAATTAGATCTTCAAGCCTTTTTATCTGAGGTGCCTCTGGGTGGACTTGAACTTCCAACCTTTCAGTTAGCAGCACAGCAACTGTTTGTACCACATTGGTAGTTCAGCCTTCCAGGCTGGACACCTGGGTTCAATTCATGCACAGTCACCACTTGCCTATCAGTGGAGGCTTGCATGTTGCTGAACAGGTTTCAGTGAATCTTCCAGACTAAGACAGACTAGGAAGAAAGGTCTGGCAATCTTCTTCAGAAAATCAGCCTTTAAAAATCCTATGGATCACAGTGGTCCGGTTCAAAACTAATCATGGGAATGGTGCAGGACTGGGCAGCATTTTGTTCCATTGTGCATGGGTTGCCATGAGTCAGGGCCAACTCGATGGCAGTTAATAACAACATGTCATACACATGAGCCAGCAGAGTCATTTATCTAAAAAGTGAATCTATATGTCTTTTCTGTAGCAAACCCTATTTATGGCTCTCCATTACTTACATAATATGGCCTAAGCTTCTCATGCAAACTTTAGCCTACCTCCTTCTATTTCACATTTTATCATTTGACCCACTCAAATGTTGTAGAACTCTAAAAACTCTGTGCTTGATTCTCTGAACATGTTTTCTTCTCCTGCTCCTCTGACTCTTAGCTCATGTCTCCCTACTTCCTGGAATGCCCTTTATTTGCTTTCTTGTCCTGATTAATGAACTAAACTGTGAACTTTCTGAGGATTGGGACTATACTTTGAAAGTTTGGAAGGTATTATATATTTCCTGGGTATCAGTTTGAACCCACCCAGTGATGCTGTTAAAGAAAGTGCTCATGATCTGCTTCTGTAAGGATTACAGCCAAGAAAACCCTATAGCGCAGTTCTGTTCTGTAAGAGATGGGGTTACATTGAGTCAGAATTGAAGTCAATGGGTTTATCTAGTACCTTTAATCATTTTATTAAAAATGGCAGGTTCTAGAGCTAGATTTCCTCGTTTTGAATCCCAGCTCCACCTCTAACAAGCTATTTGACCTTCAGAAGTTATTGAGTCTTTCTTTGCATTGATATCCTCATTTGTAAAATGAGGATAATAATTGCTCTTATACTAGAATGCTGTTGAGGGTATTAAATGATATAATCCATGCAAAAAGCTCAGAATACTCTCTGAACTATATTATGTTTTCAATAAAAGTTAGTTTTGATTGTGTGCATCCCCAGGTCCTAGCATTGTGTATGGTACATGTAGCACAACAAATCCTGGTTATGTGAATGAATGAAAAGTGTCAATAAACACTTGAGTGGCATGGTGAGTGTGTTTCCATAGGAGTAATAAACAGGGGAAGTTTGAAAATAAGTGAAAACAAAGAGCATTTCAAGAAAAGTAAATAGCATCCACAGAGGAATGGAATTAGGAAACAATATAAAGTGCTTGGGCGCCCTGAGTGGCTCATATAGCTACAGTATAAGCGGTGTATGATGAAGGGGCAACAGAAGATAACAAGAGGCAGGCAGGAGGCAGATTTCTGAAGGACTTTGGTTTTTATCCTACAGGCAGTAAGAAGCATTTACAGAATTTTAAACTGGACAGTATCACGGTTGAACCTTTATTTTTTTAAAAGATCATTTGTAGGCACACTGAAGATGATATAAGTAGGAAATAAAAATGTTACCTGAATGAAGCCTATATGATCTTGGTCTTTATCTAGCCACGGAATATGATACAGTGCTTCTTCAATAGTAAGAGGCCTGATCATTGGTTGGAAATCAAGCATCTCTCTTTTTTTGGCCATGATTAACTAAAACCACAAAATTTAAGAAAGGAGATGAACCAAACTGTTGTTCATAGAATGTTTAAAACAATTATGACCTTGTACTATTTCCTATTCTTCCTCTTCTGAGATGTTTGTTCTCCCGTAGAAACCAACCTCTTACAGCAATTATTTTCTATCTCCTTAAGTTATCATTATTGTGAAGTCATAGATTAAACTTTTTAAAGTAAATTTTTTGAAGTATAAATTGAAGTATAACACACACACACAAAAGTGCACAAATAGCCACTTGGAGAACATTTACCAAGTGAAAACATCTGTGTAACCAGTACCCAGATCAAGAAATTATTCACTGCACCATTGAATCCCCCTCTATGTTCCCGTTCAGTCATTGCCCCATCCAAAAATAATCACTGCCCTGACTTCTATCATCACAGTGTAGCTTTGTCTGGTTTTGAGCTATATGTGCATGAAGTAAGAGTATGCATTTGTTTATATCTGGTTTCATTTCCTCAACATTGTTTCTGATATTTATCTATGGTGTTCCAGGGAGCAAAAATTATTCACTTTCATTGTCAAATAGTATTATGTTATATGAATATACTGGTTTTATTTAACTACTGTTGATGGACATTTGAGTTATTGGGACTGTTATGAGTGATGTTGGGTACATAGCCAGAGGTTTAATTCCTGGGTTGTAGGATGTGCATATGCTTGGCTTCAGTGGATACTTTCCAAAGTGGCTGCTTCAATTACACTTTCACCCTAATGCAGGAGAGAGTTCCAGTTGTTCCACATTGTCGTCTACACTTGGTACTATCAGGTTTTTTTTATTTTTTAATATTAGTTATTATGGTGGCTGTGTATTTGGTATTTCATTTTTGTTTTAATACGCATTAAGCTTATGACAATGATAGTTGGTGCCTTTCCTTATGTTTATTGGCCATTTGAGCATCATCTTTTGTCAAGTTCACATATTTTGCCCATTTCTTTTTTTTTTTGTGTGGTTTTTTTATTTTATTTTATTGTACTTCAGGTGAAGGCTTACAGAACAAATAGTTTCTCATGAAACAGTAGTACACATGTTGTTTTATGACACTGGTTAGCAACCCCACAACATATTAAGCCTCTAAATTCTCAACCTTTTTTTTTTTGATGAAAATACAGATAGCCAAAGATACACCGTTTCAAAAATTTCTACATACACAGTTCAGTGACATTGACTACGCTCTTCCAACTGTGCTGTTATTCTCACTTAAGATGAAGGCTTACAGAACAAAATAGTTTCTCATTTAACAGTTACTACACATGTTGCCCTATGACAATGGTTAACAATCTCACAGCACATCAAGAATATCCTTACTCCACCTTGTGTTCCCTATCACCAGGGGACTTCCTTGTCCCCTTCTGTCTTCTGGCCCTTGTCGCTGGACTACTGTACCTCATTAGTCTCATTTGGTTTTTTTTTTTTTTTTTTTTTTAACACCATTTCAAAACTTTTTACTTACACATTTAAGTGATATTGACTATGCTCTTCCAATTGTGCTGCCATTCTCGCCCAAGATGAAGGCTTACAGGACAAAACAGCCTCCCATTTAATAGTTACTACAAATGTTGCCCTATAGCAGTGGTCAACAATCTCACAATACATCGACAGTGTCCTTATTCAATTTGTGTTCCTTATCATCAGTTTCCTACTCCCCCTCTGCCTTCTGGCCTTTGTCACCGGACTCCTGTACCTCGTTAGTCCCATTTAGTTTTACTGGGCTGTCCACTCCCAGGCTGAACATCGAACCTCGAAGGTAACTTCACCTCTGAGCTGAAAGGGTGTCTGGGGGCCACACTCTTGAGGTTTCTCCAGTATTCTTTAGGCCAGTAAATCTGGTCTTTGTTTTTGGGAGTTAAAATTATGCTCTACATCTTTCTCCAGCTCTGTCCAGAACCCTCTGTTGTGATCCTGGTCAGAGCAGTCAGTGGTGGTAGCCGGGCACCATCTAGCTGTACTGGACTCAGTCCGGTGGAGGCCTTGGTAGCTGTGGACAATTAGTCCTTTGGACTAATCTTTTCGTTGTATCCTGTTCTCTTCATTCTCCCTTGCTCCCGAAGGGATGAGACCAGTGGAGTATCTTAGATGGCCGCTTATAGGCTTTTAAGACCCCAGACACTACTCACCAAGGTAGAATGTAGAGCATTATCTTTATAAGTAGTGTCATGCCAATTGAGCTAGATGCTCCGAGACCATGGTCCCCAGAGCCCTCCGTCCAACAACTCAGTCCCTCGGGGGGTTTGGATGTGTCTATAGGGCCTCCATGACCTTTCCTTGTGCAGGTTGTGTTAGTTTCCCCTGTACTGTGTACTATCTCACCTCTCACCCAAGGTACCACTTATCTATTGCCTATTTAGTATTTCCGCCCCTCTCCCCTCCCATCCCTGGTAACCAACAAGGATTGTTACATTTTGCATGTGAATTTTTTCATGGGTTTTTACAATAGAGGTCTCATACAATATTTGTCCTTTTGTGATTGACTTATTTCACTCAGCATAATGTCCTCCAGTTTCATCCATGTTATGAGATGGTTCACAGATTCATTGTTGTTCTTTCTCGTTGCATAGTACTCCATTGTGTGTATGTACCATAGTTTGTGTATCCATTCATCTGTTGATGGACATCGAGGTTGTTTCCATCGTTTTGCTATTGTGAACAATGCTGCCATGAACATAGGTGTGCATATGTCTATTCGAGTGATGACTCTTATTTCTCTAGGATATATTCCTAGCAGTGGGATTGCTGGATCGAATGGTATGTCTATGTCTAGCTTTCTGAGGAAACGCCATATCATTTTCCAAAATGGTTGTATCATTTTGCATTCCCACCAGCAGTGTATAAGAGTTCCCATCTCCCCGCAGCCCCTCCAACATTTGTTATTTCCAGTATTTTTGATTCGTGCCAGTAATGCCGGGGTGAGATGGTATCTCATTGTGGTTTTAATTTGCATTTCTCTAATGGCTAGTGATCGCGAGCATTTCCTCATGTGTCTGTTGGCCATTTGAATGTCTTCTTTGGTGAAGTGTCTGTTCATTTCCTTTGCCCATTTTTTGATAGGATTGGTTGTCTTTTTGTTGTAGAGGTATTGGATTTTCTTGTAGATTATGGAGATTAGACCTTTGCCTGACTTGTACTGTCTAAAAATTCTTCCCCAGTCTGTAGGTTCTCTTTTGACTCTTTTGGTGAAATCTTTTGAAGAGCATAGATGTTTGATTTTTAGAAGATCCCAGTTATCTAGTTTATCTGTTGGATTTTTTGTGTTGATGTTTATGGTTTGTATCCTGTTAATGCCATGTATTAAGGCCTGAAGTGTTGGTCCTATTTTTTCTTCTATGAATTTTATAGTTTGAGGTTTTATATTCAGGTCTTTGATCCATTTTGAAGTAGTTTTTGTATATGGTGTGAGGTATGGGTCCTGTTTCATTTTTCTACAAATAGATATCCAGTTTTGCCAGCACCATTTGTTAAAAAGACTGTCTTTTCCCCATTTGATGTATTTTGGGCCCTTGTCGAAGATCAGGTGACCATAGGTGGATGGATTTACATCTGGGTTCTCAATTCTGTTCCATTGGTCAATGTCTCTGTTGTTATACCAGTACCAGGCTGTTTTGAGTATTGTAGCTGTATGGTAGGTTCTCAAGTCAGGTAGTGTGAGTCCTCCAACTTTATTCTTCTTCTTCAGTAGTGCTTTACTTATTCAGGGTTTCTTCCCTTTCCATATAAAGTTAATAATTAGTTTTTCCATCTCTTTGAAGAATGTTGTTGGTATTTGTATCGGGATTGCATTGTATTTGTAAATTGCTTTAGGTAGAATTGCCATTTTCACAATGTTGAGTCTGCCTATCCATGAGCATGGTATGTTTTTCCATTTATGTAGATCCCTTTGGGTTTCATGCAGCAGTGTTTTGTAGTTTTCTTTGTATAGGTCTTTTACATTCCTGGTCAGATTTGTTCCTAAGTATTTTATCTTTTTAGGGGCTATTGAAAATGGTATTGATTTCCTGATCTCCTTTTCATCGTTCTCTTTACTGGTGTATAGGAATCCAACTGATTTTTGAATGTTTATCTTGTATCCTGCTACTCTGCTGAATCTTCCTATTAGTTCCAGTAGATTTCTCGTGGAGTCTTTAGGGTTTTCTATGTATAGTATCATATCATCTGCAAACAGGGAGAGTTTAACTTCTTCATTACCAATTTGGATGCCCTTTATTTCTTTCTCTTGCCTTATTGCTCTAGCTAGAACTTCCAGCACACTGTTAAATAGGAGTGGTGATAACGGGCATCCTTGTCTTGTTCCTGTTTTCAAGGGGAATGTTTTCAGCCTCTCTCCATTAAGAATGATGTTGGCTGTTGGTTTTGCATAGATGCCCTTTCTTATGTTGAGAAATTTCCCTTCTATACCTATTTTATTGAGAGCTTTTATCAGGAATGGGTGTTGGACTTTGTCAAATGCCTTTTCTGCATCAATTGAGATGATCATGTGATTTTTTTCTTTCCTTTTATTTATGTGGTGGATTACGTTGATGGATTTTCTAATGTTAAACCATCCTTGCATACCTGGTATGAATCCTACTTGGTCGTGGTGTATTGTTTTTTTGATATGATACTGAATTCTATTGGCTAGAATTTTGTTCAGAATTTTTGCATCTATATTCATGAGAGATATTGGTCTGTAATTTTCTTTTTTTGTGATGTCTTTGCCTGGTTTTGGTATCAGCATTATGCTGGCTTCATAGAATGAATTTGGAAGTGTTGCTTCCTCTTCTATGCTGCCCATTTCTTAAAGATGAGTTTTCCTCTTGTTCTTATCGATTTGTAAGATATTTTTATGTATTCTGAATATGAAACCTTTGTTGGACATATTTGTTTTGCAAATATCCTCTCCCTTTTTGCAGATTGTCTTTATATTCTCTTGTGTTTTTTTAAAATAATGAGTTCTGACTTTTAATATTTTTTGAATCCAATTGTGTGTCCTATTTGAGAAATCTTTGCCTACCCTAATATCATGAAAATTCTGTTATTTTTTAGAAGGTTACTGTTTTATATTTTACAGTTATGTCTACAATCCATCTGGGATTAATTTTTTGTGTGTGGTATGAGGTAATAATCCAGATTCATGAATGAAATAGGCATAAGAATTCCATAAAGAAAGCTACAAAAAATAAGTTGAGACAAAATTAAAACCTAATTAAATGAAGAGATATCATGCTATTAAATTGAATTGATATTATAAAGTTGTCAATTTTTTTTTCCAAATTGGTGTATAGGCTTACTGCAATCCTAACAGAAATTCTAGTAAGTTATTTAGTGAAAATTGACAAGCTGATTCTAAAATTTATTTGGAAATACAAAACACCAAAATACTCAAAATAATTTTGAAGAAAAGAACAAAACTGGAGGATGCACACTATCAGATATGAAGACTTATTATTAAGTTTCAATAATTACGAGTATGTGATATTCGTTCAATGATAGGCAAATAGAGCAATGGAATAAAATAGAGCGCAGAAATTCATCCACACAAACACGATCACTTAGTTTATGACAAAGTCTCTACAGAGTGCAGTGGTGGAGATGAACTTGTCCATAAATGATTATCCATATGGTGGGAAAGTTGAATTTAACCTAGCACTGTAATGCAAACCATTCCAAGTTGCATTGCTTCTGTTTGTCATTTTTATTTCCTACAGGATAAACTTTCCTCATAATCAGGTGTATCGGTCTTGGTTTTCTAAGTCTAAAATTCCTAGTCTCTTTTTGGTTGCTTTCTACCATCTCTTTCTACTTGTGGTTTTTGATAGTGCTGTGTTAGAGCATGAGCTCTGGAATCAGAATGCCTGAATTAGAATACTGTTTCCATGCTTACTAGCTCTCTGACCTTGAACAAGTTTTTTAATCTCTCTGTGCCTCAGTTTCCTCTTCCATAAAATAGGGACACCAATAGTACCCAACTCACAGGGATGTAGTGAGGATTAAGTGAGTAAAGATTTATTATTATTATTATGCTTTTATTATTCCCCCTCTGCATCATTTTTACCATGTTTTCTGCAGGTTTTCCTTATGTTTTATGTTTTTTTATTCAGCAGAAATGCCCCTTTTCATAGGTCTTTTCACTATAATTGAAATCACAAACTGAACCATTAAACTGTAAAATAAACACTAAGCTAAAAAATCAACCTGCGTTGACCATGGTGAGTTTATTTACTCATATAAGGCACACAGGTATTGGGTGGTAATAGAATAGCCTACAGAAGTGCAAGCCAGACCATCCGTGTCTTAAGGATATTATTCTGGATGCCTCAGTAAAATTATGGCAAATGGTGGGCTTGGAGGCTACATTGTTTTTGTTAGTTGCCTTCGAGTAGATTCAGACTCCTGGCCACCCCATGTGTGCTGAGTAGAACTGTGCTCCTTAGGGTTTTCAAGGCTGTGACCTTTCGGAAGCAGATCCCCAAGCTTGTCTTCCGAAGTGCCTTCAGAGCACCAATCTTTCTGCCAGTAGTCAGTGCTTAACTGTTAGGGCCACCCAGGGGCTCCTATATATCACTACAAAATCTCCTTTTAAATATCGGTTTATTGATTATACAAGTGATACATGAGAACACGTCCAAGTAAGAATTTCAAGCATTATGAAAAATACAGAATAAAAAGCTAAGGCTCCCTTCACCCTCCCTCTATCCTTCCTGTTCCTTCCTGTAGATGCAACCAGTATTCAAAGTTTGACATACAGTCATCTAGAGCTTTTTGCAAAGTATTACATAGATATGCGCATATAGAAATTAAAAAAAAAATCCATGCTGATCATATTATACATACTGTTTTAAAAATTACTTTATTCCTACTAACAATGTATCTGAATTTTTCATGTCAGTTCATATTCTTGTTAATTTATATATAATGTTCATTTGCATGGACATATCACACTCTCCAAAATCACCCCCAAAATAAAGGATGTGTAGGTTGTTTCTAACATATATGTTTAAACATATATCTTTGTTTACTTTTGAATATCTATAAGATAGGTTTTTATACATATAATTGCTTGTTCAAATGGTATACATATTTAAAGCTTCCATTTGCTAAATTGCCCTGCAGAATGGCTACACTTACTTGCATTTTTTTCTGGTGTATTTAAGTGTGAATATTTTCTCATAGGAGTCCCTGGGTGACACAAATGGTTAAGTGCTTGACTATTAACCCAAAGTTTGGGGATTTGAACCTACCCAGAGGCGTCTCTGAAAGAAGGCCTGGTGATCTGTTTCTGAAAGGTCACAGCCTTGAAAACCCTATGGGGCGCAGTTCAACTCTGCAACATATGAGGTCACCATGAGTCAGAATCAACTCGAAGGCAGCTGTTTTTTCTTTCTTCATAACCTCACCAGCATTAAATACTTCCAGTCCCCACACAATGTTGCTGTTCTAATAGGTAAAAATGGTATCTATTAATGCTTTAGTTTCTATTTCTATTACTACGGATGTTAGACACCTTTTTGAATATTCATTGGCAATTTTTCTTTTTGTGTAGGTGAAATGCCTCTTTCCTATCTGTTTCTCACTTTCTATAAGGTTCTTTGTCCATGGCAAGAATGATGTGGTCTATATAGCATAAAATATTTACTATCTGGCCCATTACAGGGAAAGTTTGTAGACTCCTACTCTATAGAAACATGTATTCATGTCTTCATTACAGTTTTTCAGCTCTTTTCACATGAGTGTTGCATATTTTGTGTTAGGTTCAAACTTAAGGATTTAGAGTTTTAATTGCTCTTGTGAATAGAATATTTCCTATTGTTGGAGCAGAATTTTGTATACTGATCTTGTTTCTGAACACCCCAGTGGATTCTTATTAATCCTATGGCTTATCAGTTAACTCCCTAGGATTTTAAATTAAGAAGTCAACTGATATATTTTCTGTCCTTTCTTTCTGAAATTTCCATCTCTCCAATTCCTTTCATTCCTTCTTGACCGGGCAAAGACTTCCAGGCTCCTCATTCAGTACTTGGAATGACAGTTGTCGTCCTTCTTTTGTTCCTGATTTTAACTGGGGATACTTCCAAATGTTTTGCCATCTAATACAATGTTTGCTGCAGATTGCTAATAGATGCCCTTTATGAAGTTAGGAGTGTTCCTTTCTGTACCTGCCTGCTAAGAATTTCTTGAACATTCTGAATGAGGGCTTAACTATAACAATTGATTTTTCTTTATATATCACTTTAATGAATAAATTATGTAACTACTTGGGAGAGATTAAAAATAGTCATAGTATATTATTCTTTTAATATATTTCCAGAATCAATTTGCAACTATTATATTTAGAAGTAGTTTTGCATATGTATTCACAAGTATAAAAACTTTACGCTTTTTTTTTTCTTAAGTTATTCTCTATTTGGTGTCTTATAGAATAAGTTAGAACCCTTTCTTTCTTTTTACATGTCATGGTACCATATAAATGACTCAGAGAAAGGAAATGCAGTCAATTCTAACCCTACAAATGAGTGTTTTTATAAATCATGGTTTCTATGGGAAAAGTTATTTTGGTGTCACAGATAAATCCCAGGAACATATTGATAACCACACTAGCCCTGGATGAAGACTAGATGCATCAGATCTTGGTTTGGGAACAGAGCAGAGAAAGGGACAGTCTCTCACTGGCAAGAATGGGAAGAGAAGGTGACCACTGGGGCTGTAGGATAGAAACTCCCTATGGCCGATGCTTGTCTTTAGAAAATTATTCTAAGTTAGATATTCATATCTCAGGGACGGCCTGTATTGGAAAGAACCAAAAGTAGGTTTAAAGATCATGATTGACTGTATGTCAAAATGAAAATATTCTGTCTTACCTTATTAATTTCAGAAGCTTCACTTTTATGAATAATTCCTTTTAACCTGAAAACCTTCACAATTTCTCTAGCTATATTGAGCATGACATTAATCTGTTCCTTTGTTTTCATAGTGATGGCAATTTGTGGATGATCATACTCTAAGTAGCCTGAAAATAACAAAGTATTTTCAGATGAAATCAAGACAATGTTTGAAATATTTCATGAGAACATTAGCTAACATTTCTGCTCCAAGTCCATGGAGTGCAATCCTCACACAGGGAAACAGGTCTGTTCCTGCTGGAACTGCTGCCCTCAGTCATTGCTTGCCAGGTGTACAGCAAACACCAGGGACTGTGAATATAATAAATCCTTAAATGTTTCCAGTCTCTCTTTCTTGATTCACATTCGACCTTATCACACCTCAAATATTACTGTGATGTCAAGTTGAAACAGTGTGACTATGCCATTCTAGGGGTATTTCTTGCACCAGGAGCATGAACTCAGAGAAGAGGCTGCTGTCATGTTTGGGCACTGAATCCCCCAGCACTCCTAACAGAGACCTGAGAGTGAGACACTGTTCTGACTTCAACGTATCCTAAGGTCTAAAGCCTAGGAGTCCCTGGCATCTTAGATGGTTATTGTGCTTGGCTGCTAACCAAAAGTTTGGAGGTTCAGTCCACCCAGAAGTGCCTTGGAAGAAAGGCCCGGCAATCTACTTCCACAAAACCAGGCATTGAAAACTCTATGGAGCAGTGCTACTCTGACACACATGGGGTCTCCATGAGTTGAAACTGACTTGATGGCAAGTGCTTTTCAGGCAGCTCTGTGCCAGGTGGAGTGAAAGGGTGACTTCTTCCCTTCTGTGGCTCAGGAGAGCATGCACATCTAGTTTGGAAGAGAATAGACTGTATAACGTGGATAATGGCATCTAATATGTATTCTTTAAACAGAAAGTAAAAGGCCTTCATTGTGCAATAAAACAGAGACGAGTGGAGAGGTAATTTAATTATACTATTCCCACCCAAACTAGAAGAACACTTTGATCATTGATGTTATCTACTTTATTATTATTAGTGTATAGGTTTCCTCAAAGATCTTTTTAATTATCAAACCACTGCCTTTCTGAAGTAGTGATGACAAGCTAGAATCATGCTGAGTCTTCAGGGTGAGAGGTACCTACCTAGCTCTTTCATAGCACGTCCCGTATTTCTTGTTACCCGCTTTAATAACATCTACAGAATGAAAGACATGTTACCCCCATTGAAAAAATGGACTGTTATAAAATATCTTTACATTTGCAACTGATGAATTTTTAACCTAAATTATAACTTTAAAAAATATGACCGAGAGATTTTCAGAGATTAGACAGAAAAAAAGGACAAGAACGTGACGGGGGGAGGCGAGCTAGGGAAGGGGGGCGAACCCTTTTCTTACTGTTAAAGGTTTTCCTTACCTGTTTAACCTGTTTAGAACTTGAAATTTGATCAATTATAGTCATTATATCTGCTTCACCTTGGACATATCCTTTTAGTATAGCATACCTAAAGGACAGCTGTTGACTCATTCTTCTGTCTATTAGCTGCAGCAACTTTGGTGTTACAAGCTGAAAAAACAGGACTACCGTTTAAAACAAGTCACACAAATTTTCCTTAATTATATGTTTATTAGTTTAACCAGAATAGGCAAAGGTAACTACAGTAAACTGCCAAGGTTCTTACTTATTTTATGATGACTTCATGACCATAGTTATTTCCCTGTAACTAATAATGTTGAGCACCTATGTGAAGTTTATGACTTTATTCTCCTTTACTTATTTCCCTTCAAGAAAATTGGATGCTATTTTCAACTGGTTTAAATTCTTGGAAAATGACAATATTAATCTTTGGAGCTTAGGTTTTCGTAATGAAGCCCATAAAATACTTCCACTTTTGCATACTAAATCTCTTACTAAACTTTCTACTAGATGCTCCGTTCGGGTTAGAACCCACCACAACCATACTCCTTGTTAAATTCCACAATTAACTTCTTATTTGCTGAGGATTTGTTTATCCTTTACCATTGTTCAGTTATCCTGTCTTCAGAGCTGGCTGTTCCCTATGCTTTCCCTGTCTATGCTCCACAACCCTCATACTCTACCCCCAACAACCTGTCACTAATCCGCAAAAAGCTTATACACATTCTTCAAGATTCAGCTCAAATATTACCTAAGTAAAGGAAGTCTTTTCTATCCCACAGCATTCTGTGCATACCACTGTCTTGTACAGAACAACATTGGTATATATGGATTTCTTGTCATATTCTTTCTATTAAAAGCTCTGTTGGGGCAGAAGCTATATCTAATTTTTCTTATATTCCAAGGGCCCACTATTTGATATAAGATAAGGGTTCAAGGTTTCCTGAATGTATAAACAAACTTTTCTTAAGTGGTTTAACAGTTTCTTTTTCTAAAATGGTTGGTAGGCTCTGCATATTCTTCTATCAGGAAGAATTAACTTGTCATTGGGATACATTAGACTTGCCTTACTCAGGTCAAATCACATCTTCAAATTATTTACTGCCATATTACACTAAAAGGGAAAAGGCTATTGGTTTCATGCATTTAGAATTGGTTGATTCCCTGGAACATACCTCTCAGTGGCAAAAGATATTTATAAACATATATAATAAAGCTCTAAATGTAAAGATTCTAATCTGTTAGCTTTATTGCCACTGTTAGCTTTCTATCTCCACAGTATCTAACATGTAGATCTCTGAGTGTGTTTATGTGTGTGTGTCTTGTTTGTGTATGAAAAGAGAAAGACAGAGAGAGAAGGAGAGTACTATAGATTGAATTGTGTCCTCCAAAAAGATATGCTGAAGTCCTAATCCCTGTGCCTATGAATGTGACCTTGTTTGGGGAAATAGGGTATTTCTTTGAAGATATTGTCTGTTAAGTCATATCAGAGTAGGGTGGATCCTGATCCTAATCACTTCTTAGCAGTGTCTTATAAAAGGAGAGAACAGGCACAGAAACAGAGCCACACACAGAGGGAAGGTAGATACTACGTGATGAGAGAAGCAGATGCATCTATAAGGAGCAAAGATATGCCAACCATTGCCAACAGCCACCGGAAACCAAGAGGGGGCATGGAATAATTTTTCTGTCAAGGACCTCAAAAGGAATTGCCATGACCAATGCACTGGTTGGACCTCCAGAATTGTGAGAATAAATTCCTGTTCTTTAAAGCCACTCATTTTGAGGTATTTTTTTATGGCAGCTGTAGGAAGCAAGTCACAGACTACATCTGTACCCACTTAGACTTCATATGCTGTGTGTGAAGGAATAGGCTTCATGTAATTGACTACATCTGTACCCACTTAGACTTCATATGCTGTGTGTGAAGGAATGGGCTTCATGTTATTGACTACATCGGTGTCCACTTAGACTTCATGTGCTGTATGTGCAGGAATGGGCTTCATGTCATTGATTACATCTGTGTCCACTTAGACTTCATATGTCATGTGTGAAAGAATAGGCTTCATGCCATTGACTACATCTGTGTCCACTTAGACCTTATATGCTGTGTGTGTAGGAATGGGCTTCATATCATTGACTACATCTGTACTCATTTAGACTTCATATGCCTTGTGTGAAGGAATGCATGTCATTGACTACATCTGTGTCCACTTAGAATTCATATGCCATGTGTGAAGGAATGGGCTTCATGTCATCAAAATAATCACAGAAAAAATACAGAACTGCCCATCATTATTGTTATGGAGAGGATTTTTGCATTGAATGAGATAATCCACAGATATATTAGATAATCAAAGGTAATTTCTGATGTTATGATTCTAGAATAGTATGAATCTATATAATACTGAGTATGTGTTTTTTGTTTTTCCATTTATATGAATGCATGCTATATGATTTGTCACTATGAATGGTTTGCCTAGTTTTCTGTTTTGTTGATATCCATCTTTTATTCCCCAGGTATTTATAAGATAAGCATTATTTTGGGCTTAATTAGAATTTATGTTTATATGGAACTTTTCACGTGCCTTCCTCTATTCAAGGAAAAGTTGTGTCATGTATTTCTATATTCTCATGTGCTAAATGAATTTTTGATATAACTTGGGTATTCCTAATATAAAATGTTATAAAACTTAATTTGTCAAAAGGAAGCTAAAATTTAAAATATAAACATTAGTCCAACAGAAAGTGGTAAGTATAAGACTAGTAAACAAATTTTAGTCCATATTTCATGAAACAGTTCAAGAGAAATTTGAAATTGCATGATTTAACTGTTCTTTACCTTCAAAATGCGTAGTAAACGAAACAGTCGAATAATTTTTATGAAGACCATTGCTTTAATGACACTAAATTGATGTTTACTGTGTTCTGTATTAACAAGAGCTTCATCTATGATACCGACAAATGTAATTGCTAACTCAAATAGGTTCCAGGGATGTAAAAAATATTCCTTCCTCATAGCTGCCATCTGTTGATTTAAAAAGAAATCACATTATTTTGTTTGTTCTTGTTTTTACTACATCATTTCCACAATAACAGAAACATCACCAGTTAGGTTTTTCTTTGATCTACCTTAAGACTCTGCTTCTCTGGAATACCACAGGAAACCAAAATTAAACAAAAAAGCAAACAAATCAAGTTCATCATTTCCTGTAGTAGAAGAGAGGAACATTCAATAGAATTATTGATTTAGAATTGGTGCAAATGGTTAAGTGCTTGACTACTAACCTAAAGGTTGGCAGTTCAAACCCACCCAGCTGAGCCTCAGAAGAAAAGCCTAGTAATCTGATTCCATAAAGATTACAGCCAAGAAAACCCTATGGAGCAGTTCTACTTTGTAACACATTGGGTTGCCATGAGTCAGAACTGACTTGATGATGAGGCAGGGCCAAGATGGCGGAATACTCAGACACTTCCTGTGGTCCCTCTTATAACAAAGACCCCAAAAAACAAGTGAATTGATTATATGTGACAATCCAGGATCCCTGAACACCAAAGACAAAGTTGAGGAGTCAGACTGAGCAGCATGGCAAGGGAGAGACAGTTCAGAAGCAGCAAAGAAGTGTCAAACTTGAGCTAGCCAGTACACTGAAGGCTGGATTCGGCTGACACACGCGGGCTGAGGCAAGCAGTAATACTCGGGACGCATTTTACCACGTCAGGAGAGACAGGGTGATGGAGAGTCTGCACAAGCCTCCAGAGCCAGGGGGATGTGGCACTGGATCTGTGAAAGTTAAGTGCAAGCTTCTAAACTACTGCGTGGGATCAAAATAACCCCTCCTCCTCTGGGACTTTCTTAGGGGAGAAGTGCCTCTTTTCCTGTCACCCTCCTTCCTCCCTGCTCCGCTAGGATACCAGTGCGGCAGTGTTCAACAATTGCTACACCCTCTAAGCCTGGAAATGGACTTATCATGTCCAAACCAGTCTCACAGCTTTAGGAAACAAACAAACAACGACAACAAAAAAAATCTGCCAACTCCCCTAAGCCAGGTACTCAGGATTAACCATGTCCAAACCAGTCTCGTGGTTTTAAAAATTCACCATGCCCTCTAAGCCAGGAAGTAAGGGCAGGCACTGCCCCTTTGCCTAGGCACAAGCATAAGGGGTCCACAGACCCTGAACACCCTTCACCCCTGCCTAGACCTGTGTGGGTTTGATTCAACAGCACAGGCTCTCATTAGCATAGAACAACAGGGTATACACCTGAAGCCTATTTTCAAATGCAACACCCAAGGGGGAGTAGTAGATCTGTGACATTTGATACCACCCTGCCCATGAAGCAGGGGCCTGAGGACTGGCAGATTCACCCATTCCACCTACCCACCCATGACAGGGTTCTGAGAATAACTATGCCTCCTAGTCCTTCCAGCCAACAGCACTGGGTACCCAAAGTCTGGCTGCAAAACCCACACACCTACATGCTCTAGTGGGGAAGGACATGCCTTCCACCTAGGCACTCAGGGGCAGCCATCAGCCCCCTACCTTGCTCAGTACATAGCCCCCTACAGCAACCAGATAACTGTGCCTTCTCAAATCACCCCTATGTAGCACTGCCAGTCTAGGACTATAGGTGAGAGCCTGAACCACACATTAACGACCTGGACACCTGAGCTGAATCCATACAAGAAAAGTAAATGCACTCCTGGGCTCACACACCTAGTAGTAGCTCAAACTACCTGGTAACAGGACATAAGAGCTTCAAAGACATCAATAACCAAAGCAGCCCACACACCCAGCCTATCTGGGCATATCAAAACAAAACCAAACAAAAAGTTAGGACACAGTAAGCAAACATAAAATAGATAAATATAATAACTTATTGATGGCTCAGAGACAACAGTCAATATCAAATCACATAAAGAAGCAGATCAAGATGGCTCCAGCAAGCAACCAAAATAAAGAACCAGGGAACCTTCCTGAGGAAGAGAAGGTCTTGGAATTATAGGAGGTAGAATTCAAAAGACTAATATACAGCACTCTTCAAGATATCAGGAAGGAGATCAGACAAAATGCAGAACAAGCCAGGGAACACACAGACAAAGCAATAAAGGAATTCAGGAAAGCTATACAAGCTCAGAACAACAAATTTAACAGGCTGCTAGTATCAATAGGGAGACAGCAAATAGAAATCCAAAAGATTAACAATAAAATTTCAGAATTAGATAACTCAATAGAAAGTCATAGGAACAGAATTGAGGCAATGGAAGTCAGAATTAGTGAAACTGAAGATAAAGCACTCGACACCAATTCATCTGAGGAAAAATCAGATAAAAGAATTTAAAAAAATGAAGAAACCCTAAGAATTATGTGGGACACTATTAGAAGGAGTAACCTACGGGTGACTGGAGTACCAAAACGTGTGTGTGTGGTGGGGGGAGGATAACAGAAAATACAGAGAAAATTGTTGAAGATTTGCTGGCAGAAAACTTCCCTGACATCATGAAAGATAAGAAGAGATGTATCCAAGAAGCTCATCAAACTCCACACAGGGTAGATCCCAATAGAAAGTCACCAAGATATATTATAATCAAACTTGCCAAAACCAAAAATAAAGAGAGAATTTTAAGAGTGGCTAGGGATAAATGAAAATTCCCTTACAAAGGAGAGTCAGTAAGACTAAGCTCTGACTACTCAGCAGAAATCATGCAGGCAAGAAGGCAGTGGGATGTCATATAGAAAGCTTTGAAGGAAAAAAATTGTCAGCCAAGAATTATATGTCCAGCAAAATTGGCTCTCAAATATAAAGGTGAGATTAGGGCATTTCCAGATAAACAGAAGTTTAGGGAGTTGGTAAAAAACAAACCAAAATTATAAGAAATATTAAAGGGAGTCCTCTGGCTATAGAACCAACAATATCAGATAACAACCCAAGACTAGAACACAGGACAGAACAACCAGATATCAACCCAGATATAAGTCTAAGCTAAAACACTGAAAATAAGAAAACAGAAACATCAATATGTAAATGACAACAACATTAAAATAAAAAAAGGGACTATATAGTGTAGTCATAGAACTTTCATATGGAAAGGCAGTTAAGGCAATATGAAGAAGTAAAAGCCTTGGTTTACACTTAGAAACATTGACATAAAATCTAAGGTAACCATGAAGGAAACTAACAAATCTACCCATCAAAATAAAAAAGAAGAAAAACATAAAGACTCAGCAAATAAAAAATCAACAATAATGACAAAGATGAAAAGAAAATACCTAAAGAAAAAAGACTCAGCACAGAAAATTAAGTGGAACAAAGAAACTGTCAACACTGCACACACACAAAAATACATCAAAATGATAGCACTAAACTCATGCTTACCAATAATTACACTGAATGTACATGGACTAAATGAACCAATAGAGAGAGAGTGGCAGAATGAATTAAAAAACACAATCTGTCTATATGCTGCCTACAAGAGACACACATTAGACTCAAAGACACAAACAAACTAAAACTCAAAGGGTGGAAAAAATATATTAAGCAAACAATAACCAAAAAATAGCAGGAGTGGCAATATTAATCTCTGACAAAATAGACTTTAAAGCAAAATCTACCGCAAAGGATAAGGAAGGACACAATATAATGATTAAAGGATCAATATATCAGGAGGACATACCCATAACAAAAATATACACACCCAACAACAGGGCTCCAAAATACATAAAACAAACTCTAACAACATAGAAAAGAGAAATAGACAACTCCACAATAATAGTAGGAGACTTTAACACACCACTTTTGGTGAAGGACAGAACATCTAGAAAGAAGCTCAGTCAAGACATGGAAGATCTAAATGCTACAATCAACCAACTTGACCTTATAAACATATATAGAACACTCCACCCAACAGCAGCCAAGTAGACTTTCTTTTTCAACACACATGGAGCATTCTCCAAAATAGACCACATATTAGGCTGTAAAGCAAGACTTAACAGAATCCAAAACCATTGAAATATTACAAAGCACCTTTTCTGACAATAAAGCCATAAAAGTAGAAATCAATAACAGAAAAAGCAAGGAAAAAAAATACATAGAAACTGAACAACACCATGCTCAAAAACTGCTGGGTTATAGAAGAAATCAAGGGCAGAATAAAGAAATTCATAGAATCAAATGAGAATGAAAACACATCTTACCAGAACCTTTGGGGCACAGCAAAAGCAGTGTTCAGAGAACTATTTACAACAATAAATGCACATATCCAAAAAGAAGAAAGAGCTAAAATCAAAACATTAACCCTGCAACTCGAACACATAGAAAGAGAGCAGCAAAAGAAGCCCTCAGGCACCAGAAGAAAGGAAATAATAAAGATTAGAGCAGAAATAAATGAAACAGAGAATAGAAAAACAATTGAAGAAATCAAGAGCAAAAGATGGTTCTTTGAAAAGATCAACAAAATTGTTAAACCATTGGCCAAACTGATGAAAGAAAAACAGGAGAGTAAGCAAATAACCTGAATAAGAAATGAGATGGACAATATCACAACAGAGCCAACTGACATTAAAAGGATCATAATAGAATATATGAAAACCTGTACTCCAACAAATTTGAAAACCTAGAGGAAATGGACAAATTTCTAGAAACACACTACCTGCCTAAACTAACACAAACTGAGGTAGAAAAACTAAACAAACCTGTAACAAAAGAAGAGATTGAAGTGATCATAAAAAAAACTCCCAACAATAAAAAGCCCTGGCCCTGACGGCGTCACTAGAGAATTCTACAAAACTTTCAGAAAAGAGTTAACACCATTACTACTAAAGGTATTTCAGAGCATAGAAAAAGTTATAATACTCTCAAACTCATTCTATGAAGCCAGCATAACGCTGATACCAAAACCAGGTAAAGACACCACAAAAAAAAAAAAAAAAAAAAGAAAATTACAGACAAATATCCCTCATGAACACAGATGCAAATATCCTCAACAAAATTCTAGCCAGAAGAATTCAACAATATATCCAAAAAATAATCCAACATGACCAAGTGGGATTCACACCTGGTTCCACATTAGAAAAACAATCAATGTAATACATCACATAAATATAACAAAAGACAAGAACCACATGATCTTATCAATCGATGCAGAAAAGGCATTTGACAAAGTCCATTACCCATCAATGATAAATACTGTCAGCAAAATAGAAATAGAAGGGAAATTCCTCAACATAATAAAGGGCATTTATACAAAGCCAACAACCAACATCATCCTAAATGTAGACAGTCTGAAAGCATTCCTCTTGAGAACAGGAACCAGACAAGAATGCCCTTTACCACCACTCTTATTCAGTACTGTGCTGGAGGTCCTAGCCAGAGGAATTAGGCTAGAAAAAGAAATAAAGGGCATCCAAATTGGTAAGGAAAACGTAAAAGTATCTCTATTTGCAGATGGTATGATCTTATACACGGAAAACCCCAAAGAATCCACAAGAAAACTACTGGAACTAATAGAAGATTTCAGCAAAGTATCAGGATACAAGATAAACATACAAAATTCAGCTGGATTCCTCTACACCAACAAAGAGAACTTAGAAAAGGAAATCACCAAATCGATACCATTTACAATAGCCCCCAAGAAAACAAAATACTTAGGAATAAACCTAACCAGAGATGTAAAAGACCAATACAAAGAAAACTACAAGACACTACTGCAAGAAACCAAAAGAGACCTACATAAATGGAAAAACATACCTTGCTCATGGATAGGAAGACTCAACATTGTGAAAATGTCAATTCTACCCAAAGCAATCTACAGATACAATGCAATCCTGATCCAAATTCCAATGACATGTTTTAATGAGATGGAGAAACAAATCACCAACTTCGTATGGAAAAGGAAGAAGCCCCGGATAAATAAAGCATTACTGAAGAAGAAGAATAAAGTGGGAAGTCTCACACTACCTGATTTTAGAGCCTATTGTACCGCCACGGTAGTCAAAACAGCCTGGTCCTGGTACAACAACAAATACATAGACCAATGGAACAGAAATGAGAACGCAGACATAAATTCATCCATCTATGAGCAGATGATATTTGACAAAGGCCCAAAGTCCATTAACTGGGGAAAAGACAGTCTCTTTAACAAATGGTGCCGGCATAACTGGATATCTATCTGCAAAAGAATGAAACAAGACCCACATCTCACACCACACACAAAAACTAACTCAAAATGGATCAGAGACCTAAATACAAAATCTAAAATGATAAAGATGGAGCCCTAATACATGGCATAAACAGAAGACAAACCATAAGGAACAAAGCACAAATACCAGAAGAGAAACTAGATAACTGGGAGATCCTAAAAATCAAACACTTATGCTCATCAAAAGACTTCACCAAAAGAGTAAAAAGAGAATCTATAGACTGAGAAAAAAAAATTGGCTATGACATATCCGCTAAGGGTCTAACCTCTAAAATCTACAAGATATTGCAACACCTCAACAACAAAAAGACGAATAACCCAATTAAAAAATAGAGAAAGTATATGAACAGATACTTCACCAAAGAAGACTTTCAGGTGGGTAGCAAACATGAAGAAATGCTCAGGATCATTAGCCATCAGAAAAATGCAAACCAAAAGTACGATGAGATACCATCTCACCCCAACAAGGCTGGCACTAATTCAAAAAACACAAAATAATAAGTGTTGGAGAGCTTATGGAGAGACTGGAACATTTATGCACTGCTGGTGGGAAAGTAAAATGATACAACCACTCTGGAAACCAATTTGGCACTTCCTTAAAAAGCTAGAAATAGAAGTTCCATACGATTCAGCAAACCCACTCCTTGGAATATATCCTAGAGAAAAAAGAGCTGTCACACAAATAGAAATATGCACACCCATGGTCATTGCAGCATAGTTCACAATAGCACAAAGATGGAAACAATGTAGGTGCTCATTAGCAGAAGAATGGATAAACAAATTATGGTAATTCACACAATGGAATACTATGCAACAGTAAAGAACAATGATGAATCTGCAAAACATCTCACAACATGGATGAATCTGGAAGTCATTACGCTGACTGAAATTAGTCAGTCACAAAAGGACAAATATTGTATGAGACCACTATTATAAGAACTTAAGGAAAGGTTTAAACACAGAAGAAAACATTATTTGATGGTTTTGAGGGTGGGAGAGAGGGAGAGGGGAGTTCAATAACTAGGCAGTAGACAGGAATCATCTTAGGTGAAGGGAAGGATAACACACGATACAGGGAAAGTGAGCACAACTGGACTAAAACAAAAGGTGAGAAGTTTCCTGAAGAACTAGGTGGTGCCTGGCTACCACCAATGACTGCCCTGAAGGGGAACCCAACAGAGAGTCCCTGACAGAGCAGGAGAAAAGTAGGATGCAGAACTCAAATTCTAGTAAAAAGACCAGACTTAATGGTTTTATTGAGACTGGAGGGACCCTGGAAGACATGGCCCCCGGACTCTCTGTTACTCCTAAAGTAAAACCATTCTGGAAGCCAACTCTTCAGATTAGACTGGACTATGGGACATAAAATGACACTCATGAAGAGTGTGCCTCTTAGCTAAAGTAGATACATGAGACTCCTGTCTGGAGGTGAGATGAGAAGGCAGAGAGGTCAGGAGCTGGTTGAATGGACACAGGAGATCCAGGGTGGAAAGGAGGAATGTGCTGTCCCAGTATAGGGAGAGCAACTAGGGTCACATAACAACGTGTGTATAAATTTTTGTATGAGAGACTGACTTGAATTGTAAACTTTCACTTAAAGCACAACAATAAAAAAAAAAAGAAGTTTCCTGAACACAACCAAACTCTTTGAGGGAAAGAGTAGGTGGGGCTGGGGGCTGGGGACCATGGTTTCTGGGGACATCTAGGTCAATTGGCATAACAAATTTTATTAAGAAAATGTTCTGCATCTCACTTTGGTGAGTGGCATCTGGGGTCTCAAAAGCTAGTGAGTGGCCATCTAAGATGCCTCAATTGGTCCCAACCCACTTGGAGCAAAGAAGAATGAAGAACACCAAAGACACAAGGAAAATATTAGCCCAACAGACAGAAAGGGCCACATAAACCAGAGACTCCCACCAGCCTGAGACCAGAAGAACTAGATGGTGCCCGGCTACCATCAATGACCACCCTGACAGGGAACACAACAGAGAGTCCTTCACGGAGTGGCGCAGAATTCAAATGCATGTGAAAAGATCAGACTTAATGTCTGATTGAGACTGGAGGAACCCCCAAAGCCATGGCCACCAGATGCTCTGTTAACCCAGAACTAACATCCTTCCCGAAGCCCATACTTCAAACAAAGATTCGAGTGGACTATAAAACATAAAATAATACTCATGAAGAGTGTGCTTCTTAGTTCAAGCAGATACATAAGACCAAATGGCTGGATGAGAAGTTAGGAAGGGACAGGAGCTGGTTGAATGGACACAAGAAACCTGGGGTAGAAAGGGGAGTGTGCTGTAATATTATTGGGATTGCAACTAATATCGCATAACAATATGTGTATAAATTTTTGTATGAGAAATTAACTTGACCTGTAAACTTGCACCTAAAGTACAATGTAAAAAAAAAGAAATATGAAAAAGAAAAAAGAAACAAAAATTGATGGCAGAGGGTTATATAGTACAGGTATAGGTGAAAAGAAATGGATTTATATAATGACACCAGAAAAAAGCAAAATGACACCAGTACAAGCCAGCAGTGGAAAGGTAGACAAATTCAAACAAAAAATAGTTTGCCAGGGTCCCTAAGTTTAAAATTAACCACTCTGAACACAGTAATCCTGAAGGTTTATCCCATGTCACAGTATTTTATGGTTGATATCCACAATGGTGATACTGAGTAATCAAGAACAAGTTATATTATGATTGATGTCATACATTTAAGTAAGATTTTTATTAAAGTTTATTTCAAGATTTAAAGTTTTATTTATTAAAAGGCTTTGCATTAACATAGTTCTTAAAAAAATATTCTACATCCTACCTTGGTGAGTAGCGTCTGAGGTCTTAAAAGCTTGCGAGTAGCCATCTAAGATACGTCTATTGGTCCCATTTCATGTGGAGCAAAGGAGAATGAAGAAAACCAAAGACACAGGGAAAATATTAGCCCAAAGGACTAAAGGATCATATGAACCACAACCTCCACCAGCCTGAGCCCTGAAGAACTAGATGTTGCCCGGCTATCACCACCTTCAGCTCTAACTGGGACCACAATACAGAGTCCCATACAGACCAGGAGAAATATGGAGAACAAAATTCAAATTCATAGAAAAACTCCAGACTTATTGGTCTGACAGAGACTGGAGGAACCTCTGAGACTGTGACCCCCAGACAACCTGCTAACTCAGAACTGAAGCAATTCTCAAAGCCCACTTTTCAAACAGAGATTAGAAAGTCCCATAAAACAAATGATAACACACATGAGGAACGTGTTTCTTAGTTCAATCAAATATACAAGACCAAATGGGCAACTCCTGCCCAAAAGCAAGACGAGAAGGCAGGAAGGGACACGAAAACTGGATGAATGGACATGGGGAACCCAGGGTGGAAGGAGGGAGAGTACTGACACATTGTGGGGGTTGCAACCAATGTCACAAAACAATAGGTGTATAAATTTTTGAATGAGAAACTAACTTGCACTGTAAACTTTCACCTAAAGCACAACAAATTTTTTTTAAGAAAGGCTATGCTTCATTCACTAAATTCAGTTGTATACTTGCATTCTGTGATGATGCTGAGTAAAAGAACATTTTAATATCTCTATAATCCAAGCAAAAGTAAACATTTTGTCAGAATTGCCTTGGCAACTGCTCCAATCTTTCTCTTCATTTCAGTAAATATATTTGTTTGCAGGGCTAACAAAATATATTTGTTGTAGTCTTTATCAACACATGCATGTTCAAAGTACATTTCAGAAGATATTTATGTATGCTTCACTCTATAGGGTCACCCTATGAGTTGGAATGGATTCCATAGCAACAGATTATTATTATTTTTTTGGTTTCAACTCCATAAATATAGATTTCTACATTAGAAGTCTCTTATAGGATTCTTTCAAAAAACAGGTTTTATCTCACTCTACTTAATTACTAACAATTACTTCATCTTCTGAATTTAAAATACTGGAATAAGTTATTTCTAAATATTCTGGAATTGTGACATACTATGATGGCTTAATATAACACCTTTCTTCTTAAAAATAATGATTTAAATTTAAACATGCTAAAATAGGACTTACGTTAGTAAATGATTATATTAGTTTGCAATGAAAATAGTTAAATACTGAAGCATCTATTCCAAAGAAGAAAATATTCAACGTAACTACTATTTTGTGATAGTTCATTAATTGATTCCATCTTTATCTGAAAAAAAGAAGTTTATTGCAAACGTACTCTAGCTGAAAGAGTGGAAGGTGACAAAGATGAGTGTGGATTCCAGGTTGGGAAACTGGATTTCTAGGAGAGTTCTGAATTAGGAGTAGCTTTAGAGAAGATAAATTTGTTTGGAACATGTTGTCTGGGATGATTGCAAAGTATTTTGCTAGAGAGATCCAGTTAGCAGTTGTCTACTGCAATTTTATGCAAATAATGCATACCTTCTGTGTTTGTTTGCTGGCCGTGCCCTCCACCCTCAACCCCTGTGAAGCACCCTCACATCTCAGAAGTGCCACCACACCAACCCTCTTCCTTGTGCTGCTCTAAAAAAATTAGCATAGCCCACTTACAAAAATACCTCGTGGTGGAGGTACTAGTTGCAAAAAAATATAGTACATGGCCTGAGGTTCTGGATAAAATTTGAGCTAGAAATATGAATTTGAGAGTCATTAGATTGTGAATGATAGTTGAAGCCGTCGAAATAGATAGACAGCATGACCTATGAGGCCAATTAATATTTAATTTATGCCTATCTCCTGCCTTATTTTCCATATTCTGCCCAGGAATTTAGCATCTTTCCAACCTCCACCACTACCTGCCCATTCTTAAACTTCAATCATTGGGAATGATGTTCCTTGCATATGTTGCATCGCTGCCTCTGTTTTCCTTTGTTCTTGTTTTCCAGAATGCCATGTACTCATTCTTTTCCTTGACTCCTATGCACTGTTCAAAATTCAACTCAACACCTTCCTCCTTTCAATTATTCTGTGTAAGGAACCCCTTCTGTTTGTTCCTATGTTGTTGTTTTGCTGATGAGTTGATTCTGACTCATACTGATCCCATGTGACAGAGTAGAACTGCCCATAGGATTTCCTAGGCTGTAATCTTTATGGGAGCCCTGGTGGTGAAATGGTTAAGAGTTCAGGCTGCTAACCAAAGGCTGGCAGTTCAAATCCACCAGCCACCCCCTGGAAACCCTATGGGGCAATTCTACTCTGTCCTACAGAGTCACGATGAGTATGAATCAACTCAATTACAATGAGTTTTGTTTTGTTTTCTTCCAATCTTTATGGGAGCAGATCACCCGGTCTTTCTCCCAGGAGCCCCTGGTGGGTTTGAACTGCTGATCTTTTGGTTAGCAGTTGAGTACTTAATCACTGTACCACCAGGGCTCCTTTTTGTTCCCATAGAATCCTATATATACCTTTATTACAATACTTAGAATAGGTATTTGTATCAGCCTGGTACCTCTACCTACACCTCACTCTAATTCCAAGAAAGTGTAGGAGACACACATATTCTTGTCCCAGGGAAAGCATATGCTCCATTATAAATTAAGCAATTGCCATACTCCCTTATAAGCAGAACCTTGCATTTCATAGTGGTAGAGAACCACTTCCCTTAAGCCTGATCACATTTGATCAGACTGAGGAAACTCAATGTCTGAACCTGGGAACCAGAAGACAAGATCCTGGTCTTGTGCGGTCTTGCCCAATTCACCATTTAGCTTACGTAGATGTCTCATTTCCTTTTTATTGAAATAGAGTACTGGTTGGATCATTCTGTAAGGAACTTGGAGACAACTGGTATGAAGAACAAAGCTTTAGAAGATGCCAAGTATTCAGAAATGTGAAGGAGTTATCTGGAGGTCACAGGAGAGGAAGGGCACATTGAGAAAGGATAGTGTGAGCTTCAAAGGAAGAGGGATTTGTTGAATGCAAAATTATCAAAGAAAGGTTGGAAGCTCAGATAAGGCCACCCTCTGGTTCAACGATGTGGAAGAGTTATCAGTGGAAGTATCCTTTCTGCTGTGAAATTCGGTGATGTATCTGCAGTCTAGTTACAGTGTCTTAAGTTGGTGTGATTGCATTAAGGTCAGCTTGGCTATGACAGTGGCTGAACCTTGGCAAAGTACAAAGACTAATAGAGCTAGAGAAATTTGCATAGATCTCTTGGCCAACTGTGCCTTTTTATTGAACAAGAGATTAAGGTTTGGAAAAGTTAAGTAACTTGGTCAACAACTTACAGCTTGTCAGAGAAAACTAAAACCAGAGCCAGGGTCTCCTGAATTCCAGCTCATTACTCTTTCACCATGTTGCATGCTAAATGATTTTTTCCACCACTCGTCTGTCAGTTTGTCACATGGAGGTGGCTTATGAATTCTTCATTGCAAACACCTTTTTTAAACAACATAAAAGGTGACTATACACGTCGATCTCACCAGACAGAGTACACAGGAATCAAATCAACTACATCTGTGGAAGAAGATGATGGAGAAGCTCAATATCATTAGTCAGAAAAAGGCCACGGGCCAACTGTAGAATAGACCATCAATTGCTCCTATGCAAGTTCAAGTTGAAGCTGAAGAAAATTAGAGCAAGTCCACAAGAGCCAAAATAGAACCTTGAGTATATCTCACCTAAATTTAGAGACCCTCTTAAGAATAGATTTGATGCATTGAACACTAATGACTGAAGAAAAGATGAGTTGTGGAATGACATCAAGGACATCATACATGAAGAAAGCATGACGAAAGACAGGAAAGAAAGAAAATACCCAAACAGATGTCAGAAGAGACTCTGAAACCTGCTCTTAAACATAAAATACCTAAAGCAATGAAAGAAATGATCATGTAAAAGAACTGAACAGAAGATTTCAATGGGCGGCTTGAGGAGATAAAGTACTATAATGAAATGTGCAAAAACTTGGAGTTAGAAAACCAAAATGGAAGAACACAGTTGGTATTTCTCAAGCTCAAAGAACCTGAAGAAAACAAATTTAAGCCTCGAGTTGCAATATTGAAGGATTCTATGGGCAAAATATTAAACAATGCAGGAAGCATCAAATGATAATGGAAGGAATACACAGAGTCACAGTATCAAAAAGAGTTGGGTGATGTTCAGCCATTTCAGGAAGTAGCATATGATCAAGAACTGATGGTACTGAGGGAAGAAGTCCAGGTTGCACTGAAAGCACTGGTGAAAAACAAGGCTTGAAGAATTGACAGAATACAATTGAGATGTTTTAACAAATGGATGCAGTGCTGGAGGTGTTCATTCATCTATGCCAAGAAATTTGTAAGACAGCTACCTGGCCAACCAACTGGAACAGATCCATATTTGTACCCATTCCAAAGAAAGATGATCTAACAGAATGTGGAAATTATCAAGCAATATCATTAATATCACACACAGGTAAAATTTTGCTGAAGATCATTCAAAAGCAGCTGCAGCAGTATATCAACAGGGAACTGCCAGAATTCAAGCCAAATTCAGAAGAGGATATGGAACAAGGGGTATCATTGCTGATGTCAGATGGATCTTAGCTGAAAGCAGAGAATACCGGAAAGATATTTACCTGTGTTTTATTGACTATGCAAAGGCACTCTACTGTGTGGATCATAACAAATTATGGATAACATTGCAAAGAATGGGAATTCCAGAACACTTAATTGTGCTCATGAGGAACTTGTTCATAGATCAAGAGGCAGTCATTTGCACAGAACAAGGGGACACCGCGTGGTTTAAAATCAGGAAGGATGTATGTCAAGGTTGTGTCCTTTCACCATACTTAATCAGTATGCTGAGCAAATAATCTGAGAAGCAGGACTATATGAATAACGCAGCATCAGGGTTGGTGGAAGACTTTTAACAACCTGCAATATGCAGATGACACGACCTTGCTTGCTGAAAGCGAAGAGGACTTGAAGTACTTACTGATAAAGATCAAAGACTACAGCCTTCAGCATGGATTATACCTCAACATAAAGAAAACAAAAATCCTCACAACTGAACCAATAAGTAACATCATGATAAATGGAGAAAAGATTGAAGTTGTCAAGGATTTCATTTTACTTGGATCCATAATCAATAACTAGGGAAGCAGCAGCCAAGAAATCAAATGATGTATTATTGCAATGGGTAAATCTTCTGCAAAAGAACTCTTTAAAGTGTTAAAAAGCAAAGATGTCACTTTGAGGACTAAGGTGCACCTGACCCAAGCCATGGTATTTTCAGTTGCCTCATGTGCATTCGAAGCTGTACAATGAATAAGGAAGACTGAAGAAGAATTGATGCCTTTGAATTATGCTGTTGGTGAAAAACATTGAATATAACGTGGACTGCCAGAAGAACAAACAAATGTGTCTTGGAAGAAGTACAGCCAGAATGCTCCTCAGAAGCAACAATGGCGAGACTGCATCTCACATCCTTTGAACATATTATCAGGAGGAACTAGACCCTGGAGAAGTAGAGGGTCAGCAAAAAAGGGTAAGCCTCTCAATGAGATGGATTGACACAGTGGCTGCAACAATGGGCTCAAAAATAGCAATGATTGTAAGGATGGTGCAGGACAGGGCAATGTTTGGTTCTATTGTACATAGGGTTGCTATGAGTCGGAAGTGACTATATGTCACCTAACAACAACAAATGATTTTAGGAGAATCTTCACTGTCACTTTCACCCTGTTATACAGCTTAATCCTATTTGCTTTATTTCCTTATTTTATGCAGCCTCTTACGGTCTTTCCTACTAATCTTGAATTTATTATGTACAATGTGACTGGATTTGGATTCAGTTTTTTCCATATCATGGTTCTGTAGTAGAATTTTAATTTTCCAGTAAAGATTTGAGATTTATTTATTGTCTAAATACCAAATATAAAGCGTGTGGGTGGTGCAAGCTGTTTGCAATCACCTGCTTACTTAACGGTTGGCAGTTTGAACCCACCCAACAGCTCCACAGAAAAAAAGGCCTGGCAATCTGCTTCCATAAAAATTACAGCCAAAAAACCCTGTGGAGCCATTCTACTCTGTCACATTGTACCGCCATGAGTTGAGGGCCAACTCAACAGCAGCTTATAACAACAACAAATACAGATGTAATTCCTCTATTTATACTTTCTGGCTATAAAAACCAAAAAAACCCAAACCCATTGCCATCGAGTCGATTCCAGCTCAGATGTTTTATATCACAAATTGTTGATCTGTATGACACAGTATTATTATTAGTTTGTGATCATACACTTCCATCATTTAATAATTACCTTCTTGATGGATTTAAATAGTCAAGTTATAAAATATTTCTCAAGAATAAAAAAACTGTCTACATAGCTATTTATCTAGTATAAAAATAATAAAATGAACATCCATGTACTCACCACCCTGCGTAAGTTTAGGAAGCTTGGCAGTAACTTTGAAACTTACTCTGTGCCTCTTTGACATACATCATTTTAAAATTTATTTTTGAAAATACAAAATCAATATTTATAGTATGCATATTTTCGACTGAATCACCCGGAACTAATATTAAATATTAAAGTATATTTGCTCTGAGAAGAGAATGACAATTTCTACACCCTTTAAAAGTTGTCTGTATGTAGTGTTAAAAACTTGCCAAGTTAGGAAGTCTCCATGTTAGACAAATGACACATTCACTCACACACACATGCACACCAATTTTAGATTACCTTAAGTAGGGCCTCCAGAATATAAAATCCAAGAAAAAAGTAGTTAACTTGACTTAATTCTTTCTCATAAATTTTATTTAGAACAGGTATCCAAGTAATTATGATAGGAAACAGATTCATTAGTATCATAAGGTATCCGACATATTCAAATTCATCAGTAAATACTATTTTATGGAATAGACGAAGCAAGGAATGTCTGTAAAAAAATAAGTTTGATCTGATAAAAGAATTGCATAACATGATTTTCATTATGTACTCAGTTCTATTCCAATGACCAATTGCTACAGAGCCCTGCTTAATTCTGGGAAACAGCCAACATTAGTAAACATTTTCTGGCATCCTGCTCTAAACATTGTCCATTTAATTCCCTTCTCTGCGAAACGTATTGAGGTTAGTTTACCCTAGTTCTTTCTCTCCTTCTTCATCTCTCATTCTCTTGTTTCTGTTTTACTTTTAATAAAGTTAGTTTTGGGCGTAAGACAGGTAATTAAAACTGGAAATATTCTAAAAATAAAAGAATCCACCCTTCCAATAATTCCATTTCTCAAAGATGACTACTATTAACTGTTTGAATATTCTTCGAATCTTTTTACTTCTATGTAATCATTATCTATAAACCCAAAATTATGTCACACATTGTTTTGAAACTTGTTGTTTCTTCTCTGAACATAATGAGTGTCTTAGTTATTTAGTGCTGCTATAACAAATACCACAAGCGCATGGCTTTAACAAACAGAAGTTTATTCTCTCACATTCTCATAGGCTAGATGCCCAAACTCAGGGCAGCAGATCCAAGGAAAGCTTTTCTCTCTCTGTTGGCTCTGGAGGAAGGTCTTTGTCATCAGTCTTGCCCTGGGCTAGGAGTTTCTCAGCTTTGAATGTATATGGATATGCTTTGAAAAACAGTTTCTATACCAACTATGTTACAGAGTGGAATTATAGATAGAGGATTTATTTTTTATATTACTTTAATTATTCATGTAATACAATAATATTTTTATTATTGTTAAAACTCAAATGAAATGACAAATGAATTGTTTTGAAGATAGGGTAAGTTCTGGATTATTTGCTCATTCTCCAGGGTAGATCTGTGTTACATAGGGTCTGAGGCTTTTATAATTTGAGATTCTATTTAAGAAAAAGAAGAAGAAACTATGAATACCAAACTATGTGATCATATGATCATGGATACGACCCTCCAAGGCCTTGGACAGTCTGTGTGAGGGAGAAGCCACGGGGCTCAGCCTTGTTAGCTTCGTAGTAGCACTGCTTCTGCCCATTCTCAGCCCTCCCTCCAGACAGCTTTTCTTGATCCGTTCCAGTAACAATATCACACATGACAAAGTACTGCAATTGAGGCTACCTCTTTCTTAAGTTTACAGTTGACTATAATCCATCTTGTTTATGTCAATTAGGTGAATTGAAGGCGATGTGATGGGACCACGCATAATTCCTTTAAGTCTTTAATGTTGGTGCTAATTTCTGTAATTCCTCCTGGAATACAATATCGGCTCTTACTTACTATTTTGGCTAGGGGTTCTACTTGGCCACTTGGCCCTTCCTCTCATGATCATTCTTATTCTATAGGTCAGAGAATCAATGGGTGTGTTCAGCCAGACATTAAGAATATTCATCCCAATTATACATTCAGTGACTGAGGAAAACAACCACAAACTACATATACTGGACTGTCTATGAGACAGATTGGGCCAGAAACTCCTTATGTGCTCTAGCTTGATAAAAGCCCTACTCTAACTTGAGGACCATGATAACATTTCAAGTCTTTCATATCAGCATCAGCTTAAATGCCATATACAAAAGTCTAGGGTTTTGTTTTTGTTTTTGTTTTTTTTTCACAATGCACAGTTTAACTTTGGTAAAATTGTTGAAAGTCCATTTTAGAAAAGATTGAGGGAATATTTATAATATATACTTGTATTCTTGCAAGGTCCTTTTTCAAGGGCTCTGGTTCTGAGAACTGATTTAGATATAGAAAAAGGTTGAGGGATCAGGATTTTCCTTTGCATTGACTGATCTCAGCCCTTTGCTCACCAGGTCTCTCTTTAGACAAGCCAACTAATTCCCTAGTTAACTGTTCATCTATATTGCCATTTGACTTACCATTACTTTTTAGCCATTTCCACAAGTCTCTGCAGGTCAAGGCACCTGGGTTGCCACTCCCAGTTTGCTACCCATTAAAGAAAGTATGCCTACCTTGACTCTGGCATTTAAGTGCTACCATCTGGCTTCTGCCATTCCCAAACCTTACCAACTCTTTTGATAGTAAAAAACAAAAACAAAAACAAACCTCTAGCCTTCAATTCAATTATGACTCATAGCAACCCTACAAGACAGAGTAGAACTGCCCCATAGGGTTTCCAAGGAGTGGCTGATGGATTCAAACTGCCGACCTTTTGGTTAGCAGCTTTAGCTCGCCATAGCTTTTAACCACTGTGCCACTAGGGCTGTCTTTTAATACTAAAACCAAAATAAAATAAAAAAAAAAAAAAAGCAAACCCACTGCCGTCGAGTCGATTCTGACTCACAGCCACCCTATAGGACAGAGCAGAACTGCTGCACAGAATTTCCAAGGAGCACCTGGTGGATTCGAACTGCAGAGCTTTTGGTTAGCAGCCATAGCTCTTAACCACTACACCACCAGGGTTTCCCTTTTAATTCTAGAGAGATTAATTTTGTGACAGCCTCTCCTACTGCCAGCCATGGCCTGCAGAGGACATCTATCACCAAGCTTCCCAGAGAGCTTCACTATCGCCTTAGTGAAAAGATTGTCCTCTGGATCTTCTCAGGGAACAAGGTCATGTGATTAATTCTTCACAATAAATCTAGCCAAACATTCTCAACTTTATCATCTCCACTTTATTTACTGTAGGTCATTGGCCTGGTCAAGCTTCAAAGAACCATCCCAGGAGTGTAATAGAACCATCTCCACATGTCACTGACAGGGGGTGAACTTTGAGTCATCATGGGTCAGAGCATCCATGTTCTCCCTGATGTAGCCTCATATCACAACCCCCTGGTCCAATATGCTCAAGATTCATTCCTGCATATGCTTTACTAATATTTTCTGTTATTAATCAGATCCTACAATTTTTTTAGTAGATAAGCTGTAACCTCCTGAAGCAGGTAAAATAGTTTCTCCTCCTGCTATGTTGAGACCTGACCTGGTAATTACCCTGGAAGCAATGAGAGGGGTAAAGACTAATCTTTAAAGGACAAGCTTCATATTGTGAGGCCTTTGCAGCATCTCACCATGATAGGAGGCTTCTTTCCTCTAGCAAGGAGAGGGGGCTGCTTCTGTTAGGCCATAGTGCTCATGAGAATCTGGGAATTCAAGATTCTCATGTTTGTCCACCCAGATTTTTACTATTTCAGGTCTCAAGGTCCCAATCTTTTTCTATCAGGGACCTGACATTGACATAGAAATCGTGTCAAGGCAATGCATTTATTCTGCTTTGCACAGTTATAGCTGAATCCAAAAAGATTAGGTATACTATATTGATTTTACTATTCAATTGAGTACTTTATATTGAATTTTTTAAAATTTCAATTATTATATTTTTTGTGGTTGTCAGTTTTTTTTTTTTTCCCTCACTTTGTATTTTGTTTCTTGTAACATTTGCCTGGCCTTTTTGGTAACTGGACTTGTTTGTGTTTGTGATTCCATCCATTAATAATTTAAATATTTCAACAATACTTATTTTAGAGTTCACATTGAATAATTCTAATAACTGACCTTTTGGGGATATAAATTTGTCTTTATTTCTGCTGACTCTTTTCATGCTATTTTGTTTCCTTCTGTGTTTGTTGATCTTTGATAGTGACTTCATCCATTGGCTAGAAAACTCAATCTTGAATAGAATGTATTTAGCACTTAGTAATAAATACAAACATGTGTTAAGTGTTTATGCAGTGTTAGTCACTGGGCTATGTGCTTTTACGTACACTGTTTATGTAATCTTTACAAAAATTGTATGTGGTAGGCGGAGGAGAACCCAAATAACATTTTAATGTCTACTATACGTCAGTCACTTTGCCACGTGCTTTATATGTGTATGTTAGTCTCCACAATATGGCACAGATATTACTACACCTGTTTTTAACATAAGAAAACTAAGGTTGAAGAACTCATTCAGCAAATAAATGATGGACCCTATGATTCTAAACCAAGTCATCTGACTCCAGAATCTGGAGTCTGTACTCCTACACACTTGAATTGAGTCAAATGATATTTAAAAGACAACCTTTAGATATCATATTGACTGTCAATTCTAGTTTTTTTAATCTCTTTTTAAAGTTACATGAACAGAAATAATTACTCAGAAAGTTGAAGCTTCAGCCATTCCAGAAAGTTTTTAAATAACTACAATATAAAAATATGCTTTGGATATTAATTGAATGTAGTGGATAGTCACAAATTCTTTGATACTTCTGTTGATAAGAGGGTTCTATATTCCCTTCCTTTGGGGTATACAATTAAATTAACTGTACTGAAGATTTGATGTTTGTCCTTAGTTCCTGAGAGATAACCTCTCAACTCTTGGAATTTCCTGAGTGATTGAATTTTTGTTATGCTAACAAGGCAGCACTTGGGTGGGGTAGCCATGTTAGAAAGACTTACTATGTGATATTAGTCTAACCTCAGGGGAGGGACTTCAACCTATGGAACTCCAATAAATACTCTGGACACTGAAGCTCAGGTGAGCTTCCTGGCTGGTGAAAGACATTGATGCTTGGGAGGGGAATGTGTCCCTTTTAGGTCATGGAAGCTCCATGTTAAGGACCCTTTCATAACACACCCTTTATGTCTCTTTATTTGTATTTTTTTCACTATAATAAAGCTGTAATCGTAAGTATAGTGCTCTCTTGAGTACTGTGAATCATTCTAGTGAATTACTGAATTTGAAGGGGTGGTAGGAACCTCAAAATTTGTAGCCAGTAGGTCAGAAGTGAGGAGGTCTTGGGTACTCTGAGCTTATGGCTGATAACCTGAGGGGGTAGTGATATCTAGAAGGTCAGAAGTGAGAGTGTTGTGGGGACTCCTGAGTTTGCCGCTGGATCTGAAATCTTGGGAAGATATGGTAGCCTGGAGGACTGTGCCTCTTAATTTGTGATATCTGATCTAGCTCTGGTGGTTAAGGTCAGAAGAAGAACTGCATTTTCAGTTGGTGTTAGAAAGGGTATTTAAATTGCGTGTCAAGAAAGACACACACATACAGGTATCTATAATTCCCTTTAATCTAAGAAGGTCCTGTGACTGCTTTGACAAATAGAAAACTGTGGAAGTGATGCTGTGCCTGTTTAAGGGCCAAAATCTTAGGAGATTGTTAGCCTCCACTTCTTGTCTACCGGAACACTCACTCTTGGAATTTATCTCCCATCCTGCAAGAAAGATCAAACAGTCCTCCAGGAGAGGTCTACATGGAGAAGAACTGAAACATCCATCCAACAGCTGTGGTTGAGTTTCCACCTAACAGTAATAACTTGCCACCCGTGTGAGAGGGATTCTTGGAAGCTGCTCCTCTAGTTCCAGTTGAGCTATCCCTGCTGATGCTGCATGTCATGGAGCAGAGAAAAGCTGCCCCCACCAAGACTCTTCCAAATTACAGATGTGTGAGCAAAATAAATGATTGTTGTTTTAAGTCACTAAACTTTGCAGTGATTTGTTATGCAGGAATAGAGAGCAAGAGTATTGAGCAAACAAATGATATAAATTAAGAACAAAGAAAGAATGTTTTTACATCAGCTGCAAAGCTGTCACTAGACACATTGTCTTTACATTAATCTGTATGTTTTAATGTCAATCAATTTTATAAATTACTCTTAAATCTTGGTTACAGAAAAACATTTTTATCCTAAGACTGTTACTATAGAGTGATGTCACAGGAAATGATAGAATAGGGAACCCCCAGGGGCTCCATCTCTTTCCCCAAAAGCAACTAATGAACTGGCAACAACTATCAGAATCAACTTTCTGTTTCTATTGTTGATAAGAGTCAGGCTTTAATTTTGTATTCTACTATGTTTTTACAATTTTTTTTATTGTGTTGAATATATAGGTAACAAAATATTTGTCATTTTAACAATATTCACATACAGAGTTCAGTGACATTAAATATTTTCATCATGTTGTTCAGCCATCACCATTAAGTATTCGCCAACATTTCCATCACCCTTAAAAGATTCTCACTGGCCCCTAAGCACTGTGTCTTTCTCCCTCTCTCTGCCACCTCTGGTAACCACTAATAAACTTTGATCTCTACAGAATCAACTTTTGAAGAGCCCTGGAATTCAGTCAAAAACTTACAACAACCAGGGGAAGACTTGAGCAAAGAAACTGCTGCTTTGTGGTAAGAGTGCTGTGTTGTTGTTGGGTGCCGGCAAGTTGATTCCAACTGATAGCAGCCCTATGTAAAATGGAAGGAAACACTGCCTGGTCCTATGCCATCCTCATGATCATTGCTATGCCCGAGCCCATTGTTGTTGGGTGCCGGCAAGTTGATTCCAACTGATAGCAGCCCTATGTAAAATGGAAGGAAACACTGCCTGGTCCTGTGCCATCCTCATGATCATTGTTATGCCTGAGCCCATTGTTGCAGCTACTGTGTCAATCCATCTTTTCGAGGGTCTTCCTCTTTTTTGCTGACCCTCTACTTTACCAAGCATGATGTCTTTCTCCAGGGACTAATCCCTCCTGATAACTTGCCCAAAGAATGTGAAATGAAGTCTCACTGTCCTCAGTTCTAAGGAGCATTCTGGCTGTATTTCCTCCAAGACAGATTTGTTCATTTTTTTGGCAGTCCATGGTATATTCAATATTCTTTGCCAACACCAGAATTCAAAGGCATCAATTCTTCTTCAGTCTTCCTTATTCATTGTACAGCTTGAGGCGATTGAAAACACCATGGCTTGGGTTAGGTGACCTTAGTCCTTAAAGTGATATCTTTGCTTTTTAATACTTTAAAGAGGTCTTTTGCAGTACATTTGCCCAATGCAATGTGTCATTTGATTTCTTGACTGTTGCTTCCATGGGTGTTGATTGTGGGCCCATGTAAAATGATATCTTTGACAATGTCAGTCTTTTCTTCACTTATCATAAGGTTGCTTATTGGTCCAGTCATGTGGATTTTTGTTTTCTTTATGTTGAGGTGTAATATATACTGAAGGCTGTAGTCTTTGATCTTCATCAGGAAGTGCTTCAAGTCCTCTTCACTTTTAGCAAGCAAGATTGTATCATCTGCATATCCTCCAATTCTGATGCCGTATTCTTATTCATATAGTCCAGCTTCTCAGATTACTTGCTCAGCATACAGATTGAACAAATATGGTGAAAGAATACAACCCTGACACACACCTTTCCATATTTTAAACCTGTATTTCCTTGTTCTGTTCGAACATCTGCCTCTTGATCTACGTACAGGTTCCTCATGAGCACAATTAAGTGTTCTGGAATTCCCATTCTTCACAATGTTATCCATAATTTGATATGATCTGCAAAGTTGAATGCCTTTGCATAGTCAATAAAACACAGGTAAACATCTTTTTGATATTCTCTGCTTTTAGCAGAGATCGATCTGACATCAGCAATGATATCCCTCATTCCACATCCTCTTCTGAATCTGGCTTAGATTTCTGAGAGTACCCTGTCAATATACTGCTGCAACCACTTTTAAATGATCTTCAGCAAAGAGTGCTGTGGCATTTTAAATTTCCCATCTACCATCTCTACTCCTCTGATCCGCATCAGTCATGAGGATGGCAGCCCACACATTTGGTGTAGATTGCTAGTTCCAGAGGGATCTTGCCAAGAGCATTTAAAAGCATAGACACTGGCTGCAGCAGCCTGGGGAAAGGGATAATACTTATGACAAGCAAAAGACAGACTAAGATGTCTGAGAAGACAGGGCTTAGCAAAGAGGATACATGTGAGAATAAGGGTTTTTAAAATCTCCTGCATATACTGGGAAGTCAAGAAATCTATGCACGTTATCAGGACAGGACACATGCTCAAAAAGTCCTGAGAAGATCCTATGTTTTCACATCTCGTGGGCTTTCAGACTCCACATAAGTACAAAGTGAAGCGTAAGGCACAGTTGTAAATGGACTGGATAAGCATGGAAAGGCATACACTAACACAGCCAATCTGCAAAGACTAGGAGAGCTCTTCTTCTTCTTCTCCTCCTCTTCCTCTTCCTTCATCTTCTTTTTTGTTGGCTCCAAGCACTTAAAGTAACTCTGTCAAAACGCCAGCTGACCAGTAAGCTAAAGGGGTACAGACTTCAGTGACCACAAGTAGCAAAGAATACAGCCTTTACAAAAATAGTTTAGAAAAGCCACAACCCATATCAGGCAGCAATAACAAACCCTGGGGAGGGAGGAGAATCTAATTTCTAGAGTTGCCACATTGCAAAGTTTAAAATCTCCTGTTTTCAAAAAAATTACGAGGCATACAAAGGAACAATAAAGTATGGCTCATCCACAGTTAAAAAAAAAAAAGAAAGAAAGAAAGAAATTAATAGAAACTGTACGTGAGGAAGCTCAAGAATTGCACTTACTAGTCAAAGACTTTAAATTAAGTGTCTTAAATATGCTCAAAGACCTAAAGAAAACATGGAAAACAAACTAAAAGAAATCATGGAACAATGTCTTAATGAATGGAGAATATCAATAAAGAGATATAAATTATAAAATGTAACCATATAAAAATTCTGGAGTTCAAAGTACAATAACTGAAATTAAAACTTCACTAAAGGAGATAAGTAGTAGATTTGGGTAAGCAAAAGAAAGAATCAGCAAACTTGAAGCTAGGTAAATTAAGATTATGGAGTCTGAGGAGCAGAAAAAGAAAAAAAAATCAAGTGCACTAACATAAGCATAATGGGAATCCCAGAGGGAGAGTAGGAACAGAAAGAGGAAGAAGGAATATTCAAAGAAATAAATGCCAAAAACTTCCCAAATCTGATGAAAGACCTGAATTTACACATCCAAGAATCCAACAAACTCCAAGTAGGATGAATTCAAACAGATCTACCCTGAGACATGTTATTGTCAAACTGTCAAAAGACAAAGAGGACTTCCGGCAAGATGAGGGTGTAAGTAGCTGAATGCTTCCATCCTCCCACAACAAAACCAGAAAATAAATAAAATAATGTGTAACTAATGTACTCAGGACTCTGGAAGCCAGTCAAAGAGTTATAGTCTCTAAGTGAAAGCTGAACCAATAACAATGTGACATAGTAGGAAAGCTTGTCTCTATCATATACGCTCTTCCCCCTCCCTGCCTCTGTGTCAGTGGGGGTTCCAACAGACCCAGTGCTGCTGGCTGTGAACTATGAACTGGCATTCCTCTTTGGTCCAAGAGTGTGGGGAATAGATTTAGCTTTTGCTGACAGGCTGTTGTGTGTGACTCTTCATGTCTGTCTGGAGGTTGCCAGAAAAACTGAGATAGAACTCTCTAATGTGGTCAGCTTCTGCACTCCTGTGGTACTGGAGAGAGGCAGCATGTAGCACCTGCAAGCATGCTGAAAAAACAGGAAACAACTAACATAATGGAAACAAAGAATAAACTACTAAGGGGTGAAGAAGTAGAGTCTAAAGTATGAGAATTTCCTGCAAAAGTTAGAACTTTATAACCAAAGTCCAGTCATACAAAATGGTAGATTAGGAAGTTGTAAATTTCTAACTCTCCACAAAATCATTTACTGCCTAGGAATTAACTACTTTGGGACTCTGAAAGCAGGTCAGACATTTAAATCAACCAGGAAAGTGCTTAGTGAGGGAACAAGCTGCTGATCTTTCCTAGATGAGCCACTATACATAAATCAACTACCACCCCATATTCCTCAGCTCTGCCACAGAGGTGGGGATGACCATCCATACTCCCAGAGCTTCTGGCAGGTGCAGGGCAGGTAGTGGGGACCTTCTCCCCCAAGGTTTTCAGGTTACAAAGGTTCACAGGGCCAAATCGCCCTCTACTGAAATCAGTGAGGACACTGACTGACTGCAGAGAGAACAGAACTGGAACACACACTTTACAAAAGTATTTTGGAAAAAGCGCTAGAAAACTGTTGACTATAGCCTACATCAAGTAAGAGCAATTCCTAAGGAAAATAAAAATCAGATATTTTCTGTATTCTTCTGTTTGTTTTTCTCCCTGAAGTCCAAAAAAATCTCCTTCAAAACACTAAGAGGACATGGGCTTTGTATCAGATTCCTTGAAATCCACACTTTTTGGAGGACAGTATTTTCAACAATAGTTAGAAGAGGTTGCTGAACAAATGGACTATTACAGTCTTCAGTTATTAGGGGGAAATCAAACAAAAAACAAAACAAAACAAACACACAATTGCAAATCCTGGGGAAGGAGACAAATTTGAGATCCAGAGTTACAAGTGTATAATATTCAAAGGTTCACGTTTCAACAAAAAATTGCCAGGCATACAAAGAAATAGGAAAGGATGGCACAATTGAGAGAACAATACAAAGAGACAGAAATCAGCTCTATAGAAGCCCAGATAACGGACAAAAGCGAGGACTTTAAAACAATAATATTAATATGCTCACATAGCAATGAAATAAACACATAAAATTGAAATAAAAGGAAATTAGGAAACAAAATGAGAATTTTAATAAAAAGAAACTATATAAAAAACAAACAGAAATATTGGAGCTGAAGAATACGATAACTGAAATGAAATACATATAAGATGGATTCAACAATAGATTTGACGTGACAGAAGAAAGAACATATATATGAACATATAGAAAGTATAGGAATAGAGCTTTTGTACATTACTGAAGTTAAATTGGCATCAAGTTAAACTAGGTTGTTGTAAATTTAAGATGTTAAATGTATTTTTCATGGTAATGACAAAGTAACTAAAAAAATACACAGAAGTTAGAAGAACATGAAAACGGTTCAATACAAAAAACATCAACTAAACACAAATGATGACAACATTAGAGTAAATGAGGGACAAAGAAGGTATAAGACACTTAAAAAACAATTAGCAAATTGACAAAAGTTAAGTGTTTCCTTACTGGTAATTACCTTAAATATAAATGGATTATATGCTACAAGCAAAAGGCAGAGAGTGGCAGAATAGATTAAAAAACCATGATCCATCTATATGCTGTCTACAGGAGACACACATTAGTCCCAAAGACACGAAAGAGCTGAAAGTGAAAGGATAGAAAAAATAATCCTGGCAAATAGTAACAAAAAGAGAGCTGGTGTGACTATATTGATATCACACAAAATAGATTTTAAGTCTAAATCTGTTATAAGAGATAAAGGACATTATATAATGAAAAAAGGTCAATTCATCAAGACAATATAATTATTGTAAATATTTATGCACCTAACATCTGAGTCCCAAAATATATGAAGTAACACTGACAAAACTGAAGAGCGTAATTGACAGCTCTACAATAATAATTGGAGACTTCAGTACACCTTTGAATATTGGACAGAACATCTAGAAAGGAAATTAGTGAGGAAATAGAGAACTTTGAACAGCACTATAAGTCAACTGGACCTAACAAACATATGTAGAACACTCGACACAACAACAAAACAATACACACTCTTTTCCAATGCACATGGATCCTTTTCTTCAGGATAGATCATATTCTAGGTCACAAAACAAGTCTTAATAAATTTAAAAAGGTTGAAATCATACAAAGTGTCTTCTCCAACCACAAAGGAATGAAACTAGAAATTAATAACAGAAGAAAAACTGTAAAAAAAAAAAAAAAACCCATAAAGATATGGAGATTAAATAATGCACTATTAAAGAACCAATGGGTCAAGGAAAAAATCAAGAGAGAAATCTGAAAATACTTAGAGTCAGATGAAAATGAAAGCACAGCATACCAAAACCTATGGAATGCAGCGAAAGCAGCGTTTGGGGGAAATTTATAGCAATAAATGCCTACAGTAAAAAAGAAGAAAGTTCTCAAATCAATAGCATAATTCTACAACTTAAATAACTAGAATAGCAAACTAAGCCTAAAGGCACCAGGAGACAGGAATAACAAAGATTAGAGCAGAAAATAAATGGAATAGAGAATAATCAACCAAACCAGAAGCTGGTTCCTCAAAAAGAACAATAAAACTGACAAATCTTCAGCTAGACTGACAAAGAAAAGAGAAAGATGCAAATAACTACAAAAAGAAATGAAAGTGGAGACATTACAACCAATATGACAGAGATAAAAGGATCATAACAGAACACTATGAACAACTGTTCACCGACAAACTAGTTAACTTAGTGAAATAGCACTTCCTAGAAACACATATTCTACCTAAATTGACTCAAGAATAAATAGACTATCTCAGCATACCAATAACAAGTGAAGATTTTGAATCAGTAATCAAAAACTTCTTAACAACAACATAAAAAGCTCTGGGCCAGAAGACTTGACTGGGGAATTCTATCAAACATTTAAAGAATTGACACCAATTCTGCTCAAACTCTTCCAAAAAATAGAGGATCAGAGGACAATACCTAACTAATTCCATGAAACCAGTATTATTCTGATACCAAGGCTAGACAAAGATACCATAAGAAAACTACAGACCAATATCCCTTATGAATATAGATGCAGAAATCCTCAACAAAACACTAGTGAATCAAATAGTAAAAGAATTAGACACCATGACCAAATGGGATTTATTCCAGGAATGCAAGGGTGGTTCAATATTAGAAAATCAATGTAATACACTTCGTTAATAGAACAAAGGAAAAAAATCACATGATCATTTCAATCAATGCAGAAAAGGCATTTGATAAAATCCAACACCCTTTCATAATATAAACACTCAACAAGCTAGCAATAGAAGGAAAATTCCTCAATATGATTAAGGCCATTTATGAAAAACACACAGCTAACATGATGCTCAATGGAGAGAGATTGAGAGGTTTCCCCTCAAGATCAGCAGTAAGACAAAAATGCCCACTATCACTACTGCTAGTCACTCTTGTACTAGAAGTCCTAGTCAGAATAACTGAGCAAGACAAAGAAATAAAAGGTATCAAAATCGGGAAGGAAGAAGTAAAACTATCCATCTTTGCAGATGACATGATCCTATATATAGAAAATCCCAAAGAACCCACAAAAAACAAAAACAAAGACTATTAAAGTTAACAAATGAGTTCCACAAAGTTCTAGGATACAAAATGAATATGCAAAAATCAGTTGTATTTCTATACACTAGCAATGAATGATGTTAAAAAGAAAATAAAAAATCAAATCCATTTTTAATAGCTTCAAAAAGAAGAAAATATCTAGCAGTAAATTTAACCAGGGAGGTGAAAGACTTGTATATTGAAAACTACAAAGACTTGCTGAAAAAAATGAAAGAGGACCTAAATAAATAAAAAGATATCCTGTGTCCATGGATTGGAAGACTGGTATTTTTAAGGTGACAGTATTATCCTAAGTGATCTACAGATTCAATGCAATTCTTATCAAAATCACAATGACTTTTTCTTTCTTTTTTTTTTTTTTTTGACAGAAATGGACAAATTAAACCTAAAATTCATATGAAATCACAAGGGACACTGAACAGCTAAAATAACCTTGAAAAAGAAAAATAAATTTGGAAAACTCAAACTTCTTAATTCCAAAACTTTCTTTAAAGCTATCAAAGTAGTCAAAATAGTGTGGTAGTGGCATAAGGATAGACATATTATTGATTAATGGAATAGAACTGAGAGTCCAGAAGTAAACACATATTTTTATAGTCAATTGATTTTAGAAAAAGGTGCCAAGATCATTGAATGTGAAAAGAATAGTCTCTTCAACATGCGGTGCTAGGGCCACTGAATATCCACGTGCAAAAGAGTGAAGTTAGATCCTTACCTCACACCATATATAAAATTAATTAAAAATGGATTAAAGAACTGGGTGTAAGAACTAAAAGTATAAAACTGTTAGAAGAAAGTGTAAGGATTATTCTTCATGACCTTGATTTGGCAATAGATTTTTAGAAATTACACTAAACGTACAAACAAAAGAAAAAAATAGATAAATTAGACTTCATCAAAATTCAAACCTTATGTGCATCAAAGGACACTATCAAGAAAGTGAAAAGACTACCCACATAATGGGAGAAATTATTTGCAAATCATATATCTGATAAGGATCTAGTTACTAGGTTATATAAAGAACTCTTACAACTCAACAACAAAATGACACATAATCTGATTAAAAATGGGCAAAGAGCTTCAATAGACTTTTCTCCAAAGAATATATACAAATGGCCAATAAACAGATGAAATGATGCTTAACATCACTTGCCATTGTGGTTGTTGTTCTGTGCCATCGAATCAATTCTGACTCACAGAGACACTATAGGACAGAGTCAAACTTACCCATAGGGTTTCCTAGACTGTAATATTTATGGGAGCAGATCACCAGGTTTTTTCTCCAGTGGAGCAGCTGGGTGATTTGAACTCCCAACTTTCTGGTTTGCAATCAAGCGCTTAACCAATGCACCACCAGGGCTCCTTCTTTTGTCATTAGGGAAATGCAAATTAAAACCACAATGAGATACAATTTCACTTCCACTGGGATGGCTACAATAAAAAAAGTCTGATATTAACTAATGTTGGGAAGGATGTGGAGAAATTGCAACCCTCATATGTTGATGGCGGGAGTATTAAATGGTACAACTGCTGTGCAAAACAGTATGGCAGTTCCTCAAAAAGTAAACATAGAATTATCATATGACCCAGCAACTCCACTTCTAGATATATACCCAAAAGAATGGAAAGCAGGTATTCAAATAGATATTTTTAAATGAATGTTCACAAGAGTGGAAAGGTGCAAACAACCCAAATGACCATTAATAGATGCCTGGATAAACAAATTGTGGTACATCCATACAAAGGGATATTGTTCAGTCATCAAAACAAATGAAATAGATGAAACATATGATACATGCTACCATGTGAAAACCAAAAACCCATTGTCATAGAGTCAATTCCAACTCATAGAGACTCTACAGGACAGAGTAGAACTGCCCATAGGGTGTCCAAGGAGTGGCTATTGGATTCGAACCACTAGCCTTTTAGTTAACAGCAAAGCTCTTAACTGCACCACCAGGGATCCACTACAATGTGAAGGAACCCTGAAAATATTATGCTAAGTGAAAGAAGCCAGACACCAAAGGCTACATATTGTGTGATTCCATTATATTAAACATCCAGACAAGGCAGGCCCACAGAGTCAGAAAGCACTAGTAGTTGCCAGGGGCTGGAGGAAAAGGAGAATGGGAGCTGCTGCTTAACGGGCACGGAGCTTCCTTTCAGGGTGATGACAGTCTGGAACTAGATAGAAGTAATGGGTGCACAGCATCATGAATGTACTAAATGCTACTGAATTTTAAACTTTTCAATGATTAATAATTAATTGTATGTTATTCAAATTTTACCTCAGTAAAAAATAATGTTATTATACCTATTTTATTTATTTAAGCAAATTTTTGCATGGTGGGAGAATTTCATCACAGACCTCTCCAAAAGATTTTGCAAAGTTTCCACAATATAAATTTAAAAAGAAATAAACAGAGAATTTCATATGAATAAAGTAGCATTTCTAGCAAGACTCGAAAGTACTTACCTTGATGGGACCCCCTTTTCCTTTCTAGTATTGTATACCCAATTGAGCAGTAGTTTCCTCATAACGGAAAGTGATTTTTTGCTTTCAGAGTAATTCTTTATTGTCTCAGGACTCATATATCTAAAAAAGAAAGAAATTTTAAACATGATTTATAAAGTGTTTAAACGAGTATTGTCAGAAGGCTGGAAGACGATTTTGTCCAGTGATGAATGAGAATAAAACACTTTCCTGGCCACAGGTCCAAGACGTGAAGTTTTAGAGGTATAACCATGAAGTTGTAGGGCTAACTCATTAAACAGAGTGTTAAAAAATTGGGCAATTCCCACCTGTCAGTTTGTTGTACTGTGGTGGCTTGCATGTTGCTATGATGCTAGAAGTTGTGTCACTGGTATTTCAAACATTTGCAGGGTTACTCATGGTGGACAGGTTTCAGCAAAGCTTCCAAACTAAAACAGACTAGGAAGAAAGGCCTGCTAATCTACTTCTTAAAACTAGCCAATGAAAACCCTTATGGATCACAACAGAATATTGTCCTACTGGATTCAAACATACCAACGTTCATGAACATGGCACAAGAATGGGCAATGTTTGTTCTGTTATACATAAGGTATACATGTGTTGGAGCTGACTGGAAGGCAATTAACAATAACAACAACAATGTATGTATGTATATATTCATTCAAATCATTCATTAACATAGAAGGTGAGTATGTAAACAAAGTTGGTTTTCATCATTTTGCCCTCATGTCAGAAGTAGTCAAGTTGGAAAGGGGAGTCAACTCCTTTAGGGCAGATCTCATCTATTGTTCTGTTTTCCAGAGAAAATGTTGTTAGGTGACCTGGAGTTGGTTCTGACTCCTAGTAACTCTATGTAGAACAGAATGAAATGCTGCCTGGTCCTGTGCCATCCTCACAATCTTTGCTCTGCTTGAGCCTATTGTTGTAGCCACTACGTCAATCCTTCTCATCAAGGGTTTTCCCCTTTTTTCACTGGCCCTCTTCTTTATCAAGCAAGATGTCCTTCTCCAGGCACTGATCCCTCTTGATAACATGTTCAAAGCACATGAGACAAAGTATTGCCATCCTCACTTCTGAGGAGCATTCTGGCTGTACTTCTTCCAAAATGTATTTGTTCATTCTTCTAGCAGTCCATGGTATATTCAGTATTCTTCACCAACACCATAATTCAAAGGCATCAATTCATCTTCAGTCTTCCTTATTCATCGTCTAGCTTTCCCATGCATATGAGGCGATTGAAAATACCATAACTTGGGTCAGGTGAAACTTAGTCTTCAAAGTGACATCTTTGCTTTTCAGCACTTTAAAGAGGTCTTTTGCAGCAGATTTGCCCAATGCAATAAGTCATTTGATTTCTTGACCGCTGCTTTCACGGGCGTTGATTGTGGATCCAAGTAAAATGAAGTTCGTGACAACTTCAATCTTTTTTCCACTTATCATGATATTGCTTATTGGTCCAGTTGTGAGGATTTTTGTTTTCTGTGTTGAGGTGTAATCTGTACTGAAGGCTGTAGTCTTTGATCTTCATCAGTAAGTGCTTCAAGTTCTCTTCACTTTTACCAAGAAAGTTATGTCATCTGCGTATCACAGATTGTTAACGAGTCTTCCTCAAATCCTGATGCCCCATTCTTCTTCATATAGTCCAGTTTCTTGGATTATTTGCTCAGCATAGACATTGAGTAAGTAGGGTGAAAGGATACAACTTTGACACAATCTTTCCTAATTTTAAAGCCTGCAGTATCCCTTTGTTCTGTTCGAATGACTGCCTCTTGGTCTATATACAGGTTCTTCATGAGCACAATTAGGTGTTCTGGAATTCCCATTCTTCACAATGTTATCTACAATTTGTTATGTTCCACACAGCCAAATGCCTTTGCATAGTCAACAAAACAGAGGTAAACATCTTTCTGGTATTCTCTGCTTTCAGTCAAGATCCATCTGATATCAACAATGATATCCCTTGTTCCCTGTCCTCTTGTGAATTGAGCTTGAATTTCTGGCAGTTCCCTGTTGATGTACTGTTGCAACTGCTTTTCAGTGATGTTCAGCAAAATTTTACTTGAGTGTGATGTTAATGATATTGTTTACTAATTTCTACATTCTGTTGGCTCACCTTTCTTTGGAATGGGCACAAATATGGATCTCTTCCAGCTGGTTGGCCATGCAGGTCTCCTCCAAATTTCTTGGCATAGATGAGTGAGCACCTCCAGTGCTGTATCCGTTTGTAGAGTAATTAGTCCTTAATTTTCATAGGTTTTTCTTTCAAGATGGCTCTCCAGGAAAATAGTGGCTATCCTCTTCACATTTATTTTATCTATCTATTGTTCATTATCCCCCTTGACCCTGTCTAAATCCTTCACCCTTTTTCTCATTAGACTTGTTTTTCTTGCCTCAGGACACCCCAACACATGGGGCTACAGATAGGAATGATCAGCAAAATCATTGCAGAAAAACCAATTCCAAGGCAACCCAGGAAAGAAGCAAGTACTGAATACAAGTGTAATTAGCAGAAAGTGCTTAGGGGGTTGCAGCATTATATTACTAATCTTGATATTCCCCATGATGCCTGGCGTATTTCTTTGCACATATTGATATTCAATATGTATTCCTTACACAATGACTAAAAATACAATATGTTCCCAAATTTGCCTACATCCTTCACTATGAGTCCTCTCAGCCCAGCAATGCTGACCTCTGTTTGTGTCCATTTACTCTGGGTCCTCATAGCCATATATTGCTTCTGCGTTTGTGGAGGATTTAAAGAGAAAAAATCATGGCGGGGGCTCAGTTTCTTTATACTGTGTTTTATATTCACCTCTCCAGGGCAATGCAGTGATAGTGCTTTCCATTTAAAGCCTTCCATCATACACTGTGCATGTGTCTTATTGAAAGTTCTTATCATACTGCTTTAAATTGATCACATTCCCCCAGTCTTTTCCCCTCACTCCCCCAACTCCATTCAGGTCCTTTAAGCATCTGAAAGGCCTGGAGCAAGAGGACAAATGCAGGCCCTTTTACCATAGACAGAAATATAAATAGAGAAAACAAAATTTTAAATGAGATATACTTTATCTTCCTACCTTGACAAATATAATGTCATAATGATTTGTATGGCTAGATTTGAAATTAAAACTTAGATGCCTTGAAATTCTTCAGCTGATCTGCAGTGAGAACATGTCCACATTTCTGGCCTCTTCTCTTTCCACACTAGATTTTTTCCCTCATTGTACCACAAGCAGCCTTCCACACATGTGAATGGATACCAGGTTGCCACGGTCACAACCTGGCACATATAACCACCTCTTGGCTTTCCCAAAGGTTTAGGAATGTGCATGTTAAAGACCCTGTTTGCTCGTAGGATGATGGGCCAGGGGAAGAGGCCCAAGCAGACCCTGGACATGAACTTAATACAAGTTGAGCAGGGAATTCTGGCATCCCTAGCACGAGGACTGTGGTCTAGAACTGGAAGGTAGGTCTGGGCTTTGGGTGGGCATTTCCTCCCTTTGCCCAGTTGTATATCCTTCCTTCACTTCTCCACAGGGATTGATCCAAGGACACTCCTTATTACACTGACTTTGAGGGACTCATTGCTTATCTGGGAGACTTAGAGCTAAAGAAATCATTATGTGTATGCTGAGTAGTAAGAGAAAATGGTACAAAGTGCCACCTGTTCATTGGGAAGATGTGCCTAGAGAGCCTAAGAGAACTTTTGCCCCTAGTGAGCACTGGGATAGTCCAAAAGGAAGAGTAGTTTACAGAGCTTTACTTTCGGGGGCAAATGTGTAAGGAAAAAGCATTCTAGTTGGAAGGAGAACCTTGTTTAAATGCACAGAGTTGTGAATAAGTAGAGCAAGTTTGGAAAATGAAAAGTAGATGATTTGACTGTGTGGTACAGAGCAGGCAGTGACTTGGACACACTATACTGAATGATCCCAAGTTACCAGACAAAAGCAAGAAAACTCGCTTGCATCATTTCCTAAATGCAGTGACATAAAATGGAAGCCATCTCTTGACAATATACTTACTCTCCCTTCTTCTCACCAAAGCTTCCTGCTGCACCTACCAACAACTGGACAGCACTCTGGGTCAGAGTCTCATTCTTGTATTGCCTCTGATAGCTCGCCTTAAAAGAAATGTTGAGTCAAATCATGTATAGCATAACAACGACAACTTACTACTCTCTTAATGGTAAAGTAATATGATAAAGAAGTCAAAAACCCCAAATACTCTTGTATCTTTATTTAAAAAAAAATCTTCCTATGGAGTCCAGTCTATAAGCTCTGTGCCAATCAGGACGTCCCAAAATGGTTCTGCAAGAAATAAGTGTCCGCTAGGTGTTAATTGAGTTTCCAAAAAAAGAGATGGAGTTATGTGGTTAAAAAAGTCTGGCAACTGTGAAAGCTGTATCCCTATCTTAAAAATCTATAATGCATATCAGCATATTAAAACCTCTGAGAAATTCTAAGGTAAAGGATCCTGGTTTTTTTTTTTTTTTAATTTACTTCTTTATTTAAGTCCATTTACCCAAATATTTTAACAACAGAACTTTGCTTTCTCTAGTCTATTAGAAGCACTAAAAGGACTTATACTAATCTGCGGAACTCAGTCATTTCTTCATTCAATAACAATATTTTGAGAGCCCACTTTTCTTCAGCTACTATGCTTGAAGCTGGAGACACCACTGTCAAGAAAACTGACCCCTGGCCTCAGTCAGTGTGTTGAACACTGTTGGGAATCACTGTATAGAAGACTGCTTTCCTAAACCCGAGTGTGTGATGTAACTAAAGATTCATGGGTTCCATAGAAGGCATTGTTTCTACACAGTCATTTATGGATTAAAACACTGTTTTGTCCTTTAGGGACATTAGAAAAGGATAACAACTAAATCTGAAGATGAGGGATCAAAAGTCCATTTGTCCATAATAATAAGAATTTAATAGAGTAAAATTCTTCCCCTTAAATTTTATTAAAATACTAATAACTTAAGATCAAAATATTTTCAGTATCCTCAAACATAAAAATTGTAGTGAGGGGGAAAATGAGGAAGCTGAAAATAATACAAGACTCATGAAAGTTTAGCAACACAAATGACAAAGCAGTTTGATACTAGAAAAAAGTTTAATTCTTACATGATCATTCCCTCAAAAACAAGAAGAATTTAGAGAATAGTTTATTCCTAAAAAAACTGCGATTTATTGAGCTCTCCTCTATACTACCAGTGAAACTGAGAATGGTACAAAATGCTACCTGTGCATTCTATATAAATATAATTACATAAATTAATCCTTGCAACAAGTTTAAGGTATCCTGATCTATATTTTATAGATGATAAAGCTGAGGCTCAGAGTTAAGTAGTTTTCCCAAGGTTGCATTACAAACCCAGATCTCTCTGAATTTAAAGCCTATTTCCCTCATTACGGTGTGCTGTGTCTCCTGCACCACTGTTTTGCTGGGCTTCTCTTCTAATATACAACAGTTGAGAATGTATTGCCTCAGCTAATCAAAAACTGGCTGAAATTCAAATAGGAGATCTCAAATCTTTGAAAACTGTCATAGCTCAATTAATATAACTGTTTGGAGCAGTGAACGTTAGAATTGAGATTGCAGAAACCAAATCAACCCCCAAGATAAAAATACGTCTAGAACAAAAATGGACTAAAAAGATATGAAGTGAGATGGGGCTCTGGAGAACAGAGCAGAGAGATTTAACCTACTTAAGAAAACATAAGTTCCTGGTTGTTGTTGTTGTTAGATGCCATAGAGTTGATTCTGACTCATAGCTACCCTATGCACAACAGAACGAAACACTGCTCGGTCCTGTGCCATCCTCACAATCATTGTTATGCTTGAGCCCATTTTTGCAGCCACTGTGTCAATCCCTCTCATTGAGGGTCTTCCTCTTTTTAGCTGTAGTAGTGTGGGGGCTTGAGTGTTGCTATAATGCTGGAAGCTATGCCACCGGCATTCAAATACCAGCCGGGTCACCCATGGCAGACAGGTTTCAGCTGAGCTTCCAGACTAAGACAGACTAGGAAGAAGAACCTGGCGATCTACTTCTGAAAAGAATTAGCCAGTGAAAACCTTATGAATAGCAGTAGAACATTGATATAGTGCTGGAAGATGAACCCCTGAGGTTGGAAGGCACTCAAAACATGACTGGGGAAGAGCTGTCTCCCCTAAGTAGAGTTGACCTTAATGATGTGGATGGAGTCAAGCTTTTGGGGCCTTCATTTGCCAATGTGGCACCACTCAAAATGAGAAGAAACAGCTGCAAATATCCATTAATAATTGGAATGTGGAATGTACGAAGTGTGAATCTAGGAAAATTGGAAATCGTCAAAAATGAAATGGAATGCATAAACATCAATATCCTAGGCATTAGTGAGCTGAAATGAACTGGTATTGACCATTTTGAATTGGACAATCATATAGTCTACTATGCCAGGAATGACAACTTGAAGAGGAATGATGTTGCATTCATTGTCAAAAAGAACATTTCAAGATCTATCCTGAAGTACAATGCTGTCATTGATAGGGTATCCTACCGTACGCCTACAAGGAAGACCAGTTAATACTAAGTTCCTGATTAAGACCCAATAAATAGCACAAAACCAACACTCAAAGATATAATAGTAGAAAACAAACAACTAAGACAAGAAATCAAAAAGATACATGGTGTGCATACTGCAGAGCAGATAGTCTGGAATGTGAAAGAATCTAAGTCAGCACGTTTCCTCTTTTACAAATGGGGAAAATAAACACTAAAAAGAATAAGTCCTAAGTCACACATAAAATTAATAGCAAAAGCAAGACTTGAAATATTCTCCTGCTTTTTTTTTTTTTTACTATATTTCCCAGAAATAAATTAAAAAATATGTAAACAAATCAAAGACATGGTCTCATAAAAATTTTAACCTGAAGGAAATAGAAATAATTCTATAAACATCCAAGCAGTAAAGGAGCCTGTATTTAATTTCATAAGTATTAATCATATTCCTCCATTGTTTTCCTATGAATGTGTCACTAATTGGATAAAACTCTCATATTTTTAGATCTGAAAAGTCTTTAGTCATTTACTAATCAATCACTTTTTCTACAAAATGAGGCTAAAAGCATTTACCAAACCATTAGAGAAATATCTGGACTGGAAATGTTGTTGGAAATAATCAGTAAAAATTAAAAAATGATATTAACCTGTTGAAGAAATGAAATAAATAAGAAAGCATATCTAGAAAAGACTTGTTGCTTATAAGAATAACTAATAAGCATAATTGTTAGAACAACACAAAGATAAAAGTTAGAATTAAAAGAAGAATACAAAGGAAATTTCAGAACATCAAACTAAATTCATCTTTGTATCCTCAACAACTAGTACAGGGCTTATAAAGCTACTTTTTTTCTTTTTATTTTTTTAAAGGAAAGTATAAGAAGATTGAGTGAAGGAGAATGAATAAATGTGTCTACATTCACTATTTTTAATTAGAAAACTATAGATGCATAGAAATTACTGATGTTTATAATATTTTACAAGCAGGGTAGTCACTTTTACAGTTGGTTTACCAGACAGAGAGAAACAAAGATAATGTATCTCAGTGGGAAAAGAAGAAAAGAAGGAAGGAAGCAGGTCTAGCAAGCAGGCAAAGGAAAGGAAAGGAGAGAGGAGGAGATGGGAGGAGATGGAAGAGGAAGGGAAGTGTAATAGCAAGAGAGGCATTACATTTGGTAGAACAAGAAACTAACCTGCTTGTGGAACAAAGTGCTATATGGGCATAACCTTCATCTTTCTTGGCACTGCCTCAGTTGTTTAAAGAAATTATTCAAGGTCCCCTAGCAAACGTGCCCTTAAGACTCATCTTGTCTGCCAGGATTACTACTGAGTAGTAGACCTCCCATTTCCCAAGTTAGACCAAGCACGTAGAGTACTGAATTCTGTGTGGTTGGAAGAGATGAGAAATGGATTATAGCTCTATATGCAGTGGGGAAGACCCAATATGAACATTTATAGAGATTGCTGGATGAGTCATGGCTGTTAGCTAAGATCCTGACCTAGATAGAAAATGTTAACTGGACTATTAGCAATTTCCACAGAGTCCTGTATACTACTACGCTAAAGAATTTCTCTAATTTTTACCCAAGCTTTGTTATGAAAGCTTACTACCCTCTACATGCAGTAATTAACAGGCTTGCTGGTATCTTTCTATGAAAACTGGCTTGGCCTCAGAGATGGGCACTGTTATGGAATTGACTGTCTGACATCTGGATGAATGTCAAACCCAGTTATAATTCCTGCCATTGGGATCTGTGAAATTCCAAATTCCTCATAATAAAACACCTTTTAATTAAGCAAATTTCAGTTGGTTTCTTTTCTCTCTCTCTCCTTTTTTTTAAACAACCAAGCAGATTCCTAAGACTTCCCTTCTTTGTAAACAATCTACTAAGTTATGCCAGTGGGCATAATCAAGATGTTTTCAGCAAGGCATAAAGTTTTCTGTATAATTTTAGGCCAAAAAATAATTTTAAGAGTATAATAAAATACTAACTATTTGTGCTGACAGAAGACGTCTGTTGGCCAGCTCCATTGCTTCAATGTTAAGGGTCTCATCTATTTCCTTGTTACAGTCTGGACACTTCACCACTTGATGGCCTGTTGTTTCTTCTTGGCTTGCCTAAGAAAGACACACACACACACACACACACACACACACACACACACAAATCACATTAACATATTATTAGCATAAAACTCAAGCAATTGGCGTATCAATTTGGTTTGAAAAATGATTTAAAAAATCTGGTAGATATACGAAAATATTCAGATGCGTTTTCCCATCATTTGCTCAGTTATCCTGAAAGTAAAATATTTGCCGAAATTGGGGGAAGAAATTATATCATATCCTTACTTTTATATGTCATTATTAGGAATTTATAAAAGATACTTACGTGATCACAGTTTAAATAAATGGTTCTGAATGTGTGCCCCTCCCAGAAGTATCAGCATCATCTCTGAACTGTTAGAAATGCACCTTCTCAGGCCCTGACTTGCTGTTGTTGCTAGTTGCAGCTGGCTCCAATTCATGGTGACCCATGTGTGCATGGTAGAACTACTTCATAGGGTTTTCAAGGCTGTGACCTTCTGGAAGCAGATCGCCAGGCCTGTCTTCAGAGGTATCTCTGGGTAGGTTAAAACCACCAACTTTCAGCTGGTAGTCAAGCACTTAACCATTTGCACCACCCACGGACACTGTAGACCTACTGAATCAGAAACTCTAGGGGGTGGGACCAAGAAATCTGCATTTTAAAAACTCATTAGATGATTCTGATGCTGTTAAAGTTTGAGAACCACTGCTTTAAACTAGTTGTTTAAGGTAGATATGTATAATGAAATGGGAATATGGATAACTCCTTTTTATAAATGAGAAAAACAAAAGCACAAAAGAGTTGAATTATTTGCTCAGGATCACAAAGCTATTTATTAAGTTGCAAAGCTGGGCTATAAACCCAGGTCTTCTGGGTGCTACACCAGTGCTCTGTCCTCTCATGAAGGGAATGCTATTGCCTGATCATCAACCTTCTGAAACTGATCAGGCACCAGAGTGGTGGTCCCCAACCCTGACTCAACTGGATTAGAATCAACTGGGTAGCTGGTTAAAAATACATATTCCTGGGACTCTTCCTAGACACCTGCATCAGAATCTCCTGGCTAGAGGCTGGGAAATCAATATTTTTAACAAACTTTCCAGATGATTCTGATGCAGCTGGATCAGCAAAAAGGCTACAGTCAGATATTGGGAGCCACTGGAGAAAATTCTTGGATTTGGCTTGGTACTTGCTCCATCTAGAAATCTTTGCAGTATTCTTGAAGGCTCAGGGGAGTTCTGAGTTCCCTACTGGATCTTCAAACACTGTCTAGTGAATATGAGATGAGTTTTGGGAATCCCATTCCACAGACACTAATTATCTACACTCCTAGAAGCTGGGCCATCCTATTGCGTAATGGAGAAAAGCATTGCAGATGGCAAGTAGCAGCAGTGAGAAGATTAACTATTTCCCCTTGTGGCAACCATGACTGATTGGTGAGCTGAGTGCTCTTGAATAAATAATAAGTCTGGCCACAAATGTTCTAAAACACAAATCAGAAGCAGGAAGTGACATCTCACCCACATCTAAACTTATGACACTGGCTTTTAATTCTAGTTCATTAAAAAAAAAAAAAAAACTACTAGAGACAGGGCCCAGATGGCGGAGTAGTCATATGCTTCTAGTGGTCCCCCTTATAACAAAGACCCGAAAAAACAAGTGAATTGATTATATATGACAATCTAGGAGACCTGAACATCAAAGGCAAAGCTGAGGAATCAGATTGAGTGGCAAGGGGAGGAAGAGATGGTTCAGAAGCAGAGAGGAGTTGCCAGACCTGCGGGCCAGATTGGCTGCTGTGGGTGCTGAGGCAGGTAGTGGCATTTGGGTTGCATTTTCCATGTCTAGAGAGACCCAGCGGTGGAGAGTTTGTTCAGGCCTCCAGAGCCAGTGAAAAGCGGTGCTCAATCAGCTCAATCAGTGATAAAGAAGTACATGGGTTTAACCTACTTCGCAAATTGAAAAACACCCCATTTGGGAAGAACTTCTCTCCCATTACCTGCTCCCTCCCAGCTCTGCACCGTGTCTCTAGCAGGCTTCAGTGATGGCCATTTCCCCTGGGCCAGAAGTAGGACCTGTCATGCACCCTGAGCCATTCTCCTGACCCTAGAATGGCAACAAATTAACAAATAGGAAAAAAATAATCTGCCAGCTACCCTAAGCCAGGAACTCAGGGCGGGCACAGCCCCTTTGCCTAGGCACAGGCATATAAGGGGTCCATGGACTTTGAATGCCTCTCACCCCTGCACAGACCTATGCAGGTCCATTTCAACAGTGGAGGCCCTCATTAGCACATTACAACAGGGTATATACCTGAAGCCTAACTTCACTGTATCAGCTATATGGTGGAGTGGCAGGTTCATGACATTTGACACCATTCTGCCCATTAAGCAAGGTCCTCCCCTACCCATATCAGAGACCTGAGGACTTGTGACTCCACTCACCCCACCTAGCCACCTGCAACAGGGGTCCAAGAATAAGGGGTGTCTCCCAGTCCTTACAGCCGACAGCACTGGGTGCCCATAGTCCAGCTACAAAACTCACCCACCTACACACTCCAGGGAACAGGGATACGCTTTCCTCCCAGACACTCAGGGGTAGCTGTCAGCTCCCTGCCTTGCTCAGCACGTGACCCCGTACTGCAGATAGATACCTGTGCCTACTCCAATCATCCCTGCCCATCTAGGACTGTAGGTGAGAGGCTGCACCACACACTTGGTGACTGACTATCTGGACACCTGAGCTGAATCCATACAAGAAAAGTAAATGGAGTCTTGGGCTCACACACCTAGTAACAGATCTAACTACCTGGTGACAGGGTGTTAGAGCTTCAAAAGTGCCAATAATCAGTGTAGCTCACACGAGCAGCCTATTTGGGCATATCAAAACAAAACAAAATAAGAAGCTAGGACACCGTAAGCAAACATAAAATAAATAAATATAATTAACTTATAGATGGCTTAGAGACAACAGTCAATATCAAATCACATAAAGAAGCAGACCATGATGGCATCAGCAAGCTCCCAAAACAAAGAATCAAGAAATTTTCCCGAGGAAGAGAACTTCCTGGAATTACTGGAAGTAGAATACACAAGATTAATATACGGAACTCTTCAAGAGATCAGGAAGGAGATCATGGAAAACGCATAACAAGCCAAGGAACACACAGACAAAGCAACAGAGGAAATTAAGAAGATTATAGAAGAGCACAAGGACAAATTCAACAGGCTGCAAGAATTCATAGAGAGACAGCAATCAGAAATCCACAAGATTAACAATAAAATTTCAGAAGTAGACAACTCAATAGAAAGTCATAGGAGCAGAAATGAGACAATAGAAGTCAGAATTAGTGAGACTGAAGATAAAGCACTTGACATCAACTTACTGGAGGAAAAATCAGATAAAAGAATTTTTAAAAAATGAAGAAATCCTAAGAATTATGCAGTACTCTATCAAGAGGAATAACCTATGAGTGATTGGAGTACCAGAATGGGGGTGGGGGGAGGACAGAAAATACAGAGAGAATTTTTGAAGATATGTTGGCAAAAAATTTCCCTGTTATCGTGAAAAATGACAAGATATCCCTCCAAGACTCTCATCAAACCCCACATAAGGTAGATCCCAAAAGAAAGTCACAGAGACATATGATAATAAAACTTGCCAAAAACAAAGATAAAGAGAATTTTAAGAGTGGCTAGGGATAAACAAAAAGCAGAAACCTTGTGGGCAAGAAGGCAATGGGATGACCTATATAAAGCCTTGGAGGAAAAAAATTGCCAGTCAAGAAATATATATCCAGAAGGTGGGGCCAAGATGGCTGAGTAGTCAGACGCTTCTGGTGGATCCTCTTACAACAAAGACCCCCCAAAACAAGTGAATCGATTATATATGGCAGTCTGGGAACCCTGAACATCAAAGGCAGAGTTGAGGAACCAGAATTAGTGGTGGGGGAGGGAGAGATGGTTCGGAAGCAGTGAGGAGTTGCCATACCTGACCCGACGAGAGCCTGAGCACTTCAGGCCTGATCAGCTCGGGGGCTAGCGGTGAGGCAGGCAAGCAGCAGTGCTCAGGAGGTGCATTTTCTGCACTGGGAGAGACCCAGTGCCAGAGAGTCTACACGGCCACCCAGAACCAGTGAGAAGTGGCCCTGGATCAGTGAAAGATATGGCCTACGGCGTGGATCAAAAACACCCCTCTTAAGGAAAAAACTCTCCCATTTACCTCCCTGCTCCCTGCTCTGCACTGGGTCCCAGACCAGCGTCAGCAACTGCCAAGTACCCTGAGCCAGAAGTAGGATAAGTCACATGCCCGGAGCCATTCTCCCTGCCTTGGAGAGTGAACAAATTAACAAACAGGGGAAAAAAATAAACTGCCAGCTCCCCTAAGCCAGGAAGCCAGGGTTGGCACAGCTCCTTTGCCTAGGCACAGGAATAAGGGATTCATGGACTCTGAGTGCCTTTCCCCCTGCATAGACTTGTGTGGGTCCATTTCAACAGTGTAGGCCCTTGTTATTTCAGTACAACAGGGTATGTACCAGAAGTTTAACTTCAACTGTTTCAGCTGTGAAGGGGCATGTTCTTGACATTTGATGCTGCTCTGCCCATTAAGCAGGGTCTTCACCTACCCACGTTAGGTGCCTGAGGACTGGTGGCTCCACCCACACCACCTAGCCACCTGCAATAGGGGCCTATGAATAAGAGGTGTCCCCCAGACCTTACAGCCAGCAACATTAGGTGCTCATAGTCCAGCTGCAAAACCCACTCAACTAAGCACTCTAGGGAACAGGGACATGCCTTCCTCCTGGACACTTGGGGCTGCTGTTACCCCCCTCCCTTGCTCAGAGTGTGTCCCCCTGCTGCAGCCAGATGCTTGTGCCTATACCAATCACCCATGCCTATCTAGGACTGTTAGTAAGAGCCTACACCACACACTTGGTGGCTATCTACCTGGGCACCTAGCTGAATCCATACAGGAGTAGTGGGCAGACTCCTGAGCTCACTTACCTAGCAACAGAGTTAACCAGCTGGTGACAGGACATTAGAGCTTCAAAGGTGCCAATAATCAAACTAGCTCATATAAGCAGCCTATTTAGGTATATCAAAACAAAACAAGAAGCTAGGATGCAGTAAGCAAAGATAAAATAAATAAATATAATAACTTATTGATGGCTTGGAGACAATGGTCAATATCAAATCACACAAAGAGGCAATCAATGACGGCTTCAGCAAGCTCCCAAAATAAAGAACTAGAAATTTTCCAGAGGAGGAAAATTTCTTGGAATTACCAGAGACAGAATACAAAAGATTAATAAACAGAACTTTTCAAAAAATTAGGAAGAAAATTAAGCAAAATGCAGAACAAGCAATAGAGGATTAGGGAAGAGCATGATGACAAATTTAACAGGCTGCAAGAATCCATAGAGAGACAGCAATCAGAAATCCAGAAGATTAACAATTTCAAAATTGGACAACTCAATAGAAAGTCATAGGAGCAGAATTGAGGCAAAGGAAGTCAGAATTGGTGAGACTGAAGATAAAGCACTTGACACCAACTTATTGGAGGAGAAATCAGACTAAAGGATTAAAAAAAATGAAGATACTCTAAAAATTATGTGGGACACTATCAAGAGGAATAACCTACATGAGATTGAAGTACCAGAAGGGGGGCGGGTAACAGAAAATACAGAGAGAATTGTTGAAGATTTGTTGGCAGAAAACTTCCCTGATATCATAAAAGATGACAAGATATCTATCCAAGATGCTCATCGACCCCCACATAAGGTAGATCCCAAAAAAAATCACCAAGACATAATCAAACTTGCCAGAACAAAAGATAAAGAGAATTTTAAGAGCGGCTAGGGGTAAATGAAAAGTCATCTATAAAGGAGAGTCAATAAGACTAAGCTCAGACTACTCAGCAGAAACCATGCAGGCAAGAAGGCAATGGGATGACATATTTAAAGCCTTGAAGGAAAAAAAACAAAACAAAACTGCCAGCCAAGAACTATATAACCAGCAAAACTGTCTCTCAAATATGATGGCAAACTTAGGGCATTTCCAGAGAAACAGAAGTTTAGGGAATTTGCAAAAACCAAACCAAAATTACAAGCACTACTAAAGGGAGTCCTCCAGTTAGAAAATCAGTAACATCAGATAACAACCCAAGACTAGAACATAGGACAGAGCAACCAGATATCAACTCAGATACGGAAGTCACAATAGTAAATCAAAGCTAAAACACTGAAAATAGGGAAACAGATGTCAATATGTAAAATATGACAACATTAAAACAAAAAAGAAGGACTTAAACATGTAAACATAGATTTTTCATATGGAAAGGAATTCAAGGCAATATAAAGAAATAAAAGACTGGTATAAACTTTGAAAAATAGGGGTAAATATTAAGGTAACCACAAAGGAAACTAACAATCCTACAAGTCAAAATAAAAAACTCGAAAAGTACAAAGACTCAGCAAACACAAAATCAACAACAATGAAAAAAAATGAAAAGAAAATACATAAAGAAAAACGACTTAGAAAATTAAGTGGAACAAAGAAACTGTGAACAACACACAAAAAAAGACATCAAAATGACAACACTACACTCATACCTATCAATAATTATGCTGAATGATCATGGACTAAATCCACCAATAAAGAGACAGAGAGTGGCAGATTGGATAAAAAACACAATCTGTCTATATGCTGCCACAACAGACACACCTTAGACTTAAAGACACAAATAAACTAAAACTCAAAGGATGGAAAAACATATATATATAAAGCAAACAACACTGAAAAAAGAGCAGGAGTGGCAATATTAATCTCTGACAAAATAGACTTTAAAGTAAAATCCACCACAAAGGATAAGGAAGGACACTGTATAATGATTAAAGGGTCAATACACCAGGAGGACATAAGTATAATAAATATCTATGCATCCAACGACAGGGCTCCAAAATACATAAAACAAACTCTAACAGGACTGAAAAGAGAGACAGCTCCACAATACTAGTAGGAGACTTCAACACACCACTTTTTAAAAAAAACTTTTTTAATTGTACTTTAGATGAAGGTTTACAGAGCAAATAGTTTCTCATTAAACAGTCAGTATGCATATTGTTTCGTGACAATGGTTAACAACCCCACGACATGTCAACACTCTCCTTCCTCAACCTTGAGGACTTTTTTTTTGGTGAAAATATACATAGCCAAAGTTACATCATTTCAAAAGTTTCTACATGTACAATTCAGTGACCTCGATTACATTCTTCCAGTTGTGCTGCTATTCTCACTATCCTTTTCCAAAACATTCCATCACCATTATCTTCAACTCACTGGCCCCTAGGGTTCCCATCAAACCATTTAAGTTTCTGTTGTCAATTTGATCTCACATAGATAATTCTTTGTATGTTTTATTTTTTTTTTTTGTACCTTAGATGAAGGTTTGCAGAATAGTTTCTCGTTAAACAGTTAGTACACATATTGCCCTATGACAATGGTTAACAACACCATGACATGTCAACACTGTCCCTTCTCAACTTTGGGTTCCCTATTACCAGCTTTCTTGTCCCCTCCTGCCTTCTAGTACTTGTCCCTGGACTGCTGTACCTCATTAGTCCTGTTTTGTTTTATGAGGCTGTCCAATCCCCGGCTGAATGGTGAACTTTGGGAGGGGCATCACCACTGAGCTAAAAGGGTGTCTGGAGGCTATACTCTTGGGGTTTTCCCAGTCTGTCAGGCCAGTAAATCTGGTCTTTTCTTTGTGAGTTAGAATTCTGCTCTACGTCCTTTTCCAGCTCAGTCCAGGACCCTGTATTGTGATCCTGGTCAGAGCAGTCAGTGGTGGTAGCTGGGAACCATCTAGCTGTACTGGACTCAGTCTGGTGGAGGCCGTGGTAGCTGTGGTCCATTAGTCCTTTGGACTAATATTTTCCTTGTATCTTGTTCTCTTCATTCTCCCTTGCTCCTGAAGGGGTGAGACCAGTGGAGTGTCTTAGATGGCTGCTCACAGGCTTTTAAGACCCCAGATGCTACTCAGCAAGGTAGAATGTAGAACATTGTCTTTATAAACTGTGTTATGCCAATTGAGCTAGATGTTCTCGCAGACCATGGTCCCCACAGCCCTCTACCCAGCAATTCAGTCCGTCAGGGAGTTTGGCTGTGTCTATGGAGCTTCCATGACCTTTCCTTGTACAAGTTGTGCTGGATTCCCCATTAATGTGTACTGTCCTACCCTTACCAAATTTACCACTTATCTATTTATTTCCCCCCTCACCCCTCCCATCCCTCGTAACCATCAAAGATTGTTCCTCTTTGTGTGTAAACTTTCACATGAGTTATACAGTAGAGGTCTCATACAATATTTGTCCTCTTGTGATTGACTTATTTCACTCAGCACAATGTCCTGCAGCTTCATCCGTGTTATGAGATACTTTACAGATCCACCATTGTTCTTTATCTTTGTATAATACTCCACTGTGTGTATATACCATAGTTTGTTTATCCATTCATCTGTTGATGGGCATCTGGGTTGTTTCCATCTTTTTTGTATTGTGAACAGTGCTTCAGTGAATATGGATGTGCATAAGTCTGTTAGTGTAATGGCTCTTATTTCTCTAGAATACATTCTTAGGAGTGGGATTGCATTTTGTAGTACTTTTTTTTGTGGTGCTGACATTTTCTTTGTTCCTCTTACTCTCCTGTGCTGAGTTCCTTTTGTTTGTGAATTTTTTTTCATTTCTTTTGTTTTTGTAGGTTTTGTTTTTACTGAGACTTTATGTTTTTCTTTATTTTGATGAGTATGTTTGTTAACTTTCTTTGTGGTTACCTTGAAATTCACCCTTGTCTTCCTAGATTTGAACAAGTCTATTATTTCTTGGTATGTCTTGACTTTCTCTCCATTAGATGGTTCTATATCTATACCATTTATTCCCTTTTTTATTGTTCTGATGCTGTTGTCATTTACAGATTAACCTCTCTGGTTCCCTTTTGTAATTCTTTTGGTTTTTCATAGTCCTTAAGAGTTCATTTCCTAGGTTGGTATCTGGCTAGTACAATCCTGTGTCCTATATTCAGCCTGTGGTCTGATATTGTTTGTTCTCAGATTGAAGGACTTCCTTTAATAAGTCTCATAAGTTTGGTTTGGTTTTTACATATTCCCTTAATTTCTTTTTATCTGGAAATGACCTAATTTCACCATCATATTTGAGTTTTGCAGGATATAGTATTCTTAGCTGGCAGTTTTTTTCTTTCCAGGTTTTATATATGTCATCCCATTGCCTTCTTGCTTGCATGGTTTTTGCCAAATAATCCGAGATTAGTCTTATTGTTTCTCCTCTGTATGTGACTTCTTGTTTTTCTCGAGCTGCTCTCAGGATTCTTTGCCTTTGGTGTTGGTGAGTGTGATTATGATATGCCTTGGTGATTTTCTTTTGGGGTCTATCCTATACAGGGTTCATTGAGCTTCTTGGATGGTCATCTTTTCATCTTTCATGATATTGGGGAAGTTTTCTGTCAGCAATTCTTCAATGATCCTCTCTGTGTTTTCTGTTTTCTCCGCCTTTCTGGAACTCTGATCACTCGCAGATTTTTGCTTTTGATTGTATCCCACAGAATTCTCAGGGTTTCTTCATTTTTCTTTGTTCTTTTTTCTGATTTTTCATCAAACAGAGTAGTATTCAAGTGTTTGCCTTCAATATCATTGATCCTGTCTTCCATTGTTTCAAACCTGCTCCTCAGCCCTTCTATGACACTGTCCATTTCTGAAATCTTGTTGTTTATGTTTTGGACTTCTAATTGTTGTTTTTGTATGATTTCTAGTTGTGAATTTATTTTAGCATTTTGTTCCTGTATTATTTTCTTGAATTCTTCCATTTTTTGTCTGTATTTTCCATGAAATTTTCTGCCTTTTCCATGGATTTGTCTATTTTTTCCACATTTTTGTCTGTTTTTTGCTTTGACTCTTGGATAATTCTGAATATTAGAGATTTGAATTCCTTATCAGTTAGGTCTAGTGCCTTTTCTTCTACTGGAAGGCCATCTGGTGTTTTATTTTGGATGGCTACTGGAACCATCCTGTCCTGTTTTTGTGAATGTTTTGATATTGTCTGCTGTCTTTGGGGCTTTCAGTGGTTATTTGCCTTGTTTATTTATTGTAGATTTGTTTGTTTGGTCCTGCTTTTTTGTTTTATTTGGTTATGTCTGAGCAGGCGGTCTGTGTGTTCTTTGTTGTTTGCTCATCTGTGGGCACGATACTTTTCACCTCCTGCTCCAATGGGCAGGGTCAGTCACTCTCGGGTATGGTACAGTAGGGCAGGTCCAGCTGAAGGGGAGTTGGTGGGATAGGTTTTTTGTGGCACATACCAGGGCTGACAGTGTGGACCGGGAATCAGTGCAGGGTGGGTTCCAGTAGGCCGTGCCTGTGCTGCTTGGGAGGGTGATGTTCAGCACATGCTGCAGGCAGGCAGGAAGGAAGGGATAGATTGTGATGTGTGGAGCTAAGATGGTTATGGGAAAGATGAGAGAGTGGAGAGAGGAACAGGAGCCAAAAACATACAAAAAAAAAAAAAAGAGTGCTAAGGGAGCTTGCTATTGGAGTGGAAAGATGAGAGACTGAGAAATGGGGAAAACAAAAATTTAAAAAAAAAATGAAAAAGGATAAAAGAAAAAAATGAATAAATCAAAAACTGGAAATGAAGAAAGAAAAAAGGGAATAAGAGAGAGAGAAGAACTAAACAAAGAAATGAAAAAACCCCAAAAACAAACAAACAAAAAACCACAAAGAAAAAAGAAGTACCCTAAGGGATGTCCCAATGCGTCTGTGCAAAGTAAGGGACTTGCTTCCAAGCAGTGCAGTACTGCCTGGCTAAAAGGGGCTCCCATGCGGAGAAAACAAAAAGAAAACAAACAAATGAAAACAGAACAAATCAGAGCAAACAAACAAAAAAGCCCCGGGGTTCCACCAGTGTGGCAGCACGGCCCAGAAAGCAGTTTTACAATTGAGCAGTGTTTCACAGCCTTTCAGGAAGAAGCAAAGATGGCGTATGGAGCCAGGTATTTAAGAGAAAGGAGTGAGAGGTGGTGAGAGGTAAGGAAGAAATCAAAGAAGCAAAAAAAGCAACACCAGCAGCCAACAAATGGCACTCAGGGAGCTGGCCAGTTGGGGGGGGTGGTGGAATCCAAGTGGCACTGGGGGGAAGCTTGTGCTTCCCAGCCAATAGACTGTGGCTGCAGGAAGCAGAGGAGGCTAAGTGGGGGTGAAGAAACGTAGGGGGTAGGAAAGCCTATATCATGGGTTATGGTGGTTCTGTCTCCTGCTGGAAGCTCCGTGAAGCTGCTTTCTCATACCCCCTGTTCGATGATCTCTGATAGGAGTCCAAGATGGCAGATCCATGCTGCAGTAGCTGATAGGGGACCTCTGCATGTATCTCTCCTTGCACTCTGTTCTCGGTCAGTTTCTTATTCCATTCGGTGCTTGACTAGTTCTTTATCTCTGAATTTGATGTTTAGGGTTTCAGGATTGATGTGTGACTCTGTTGGACTTAGTTTTTCTGATCTTTGCTGTGGAGGGACGGTGTGGTGCTTCTGACTATACTGCCATGTTACCCGGAAGTCCCTCAATGCACCACTTTCAGTGAAGGAGAGAACATCCAGAAAGAAGCTCAACAAACACACTGAAGAGCTAAATGTTCAATCAACCAACTTGATCGAATAGACATATACCGAACATTCCACCCAACAGCAGCCAACTATACTTTATTTTCCAATGTGCAAGGAACATTCTCCAGAATAGACCACATTATCAGGCCATAAAGCAAGCCTTAACAAAATTCAAAGCATTGAAACATTACAAAGCATCTTTTCTGACCATAAAGCAATAAAAGTAGAAATCAACAACAAAAAAATCAAGGAAAAAAAAAATCAAACACAAGGAAACTGAACAACACCTTGCTCAAAAACTCTGGGTTATAGAAGAAATTAAGGATGGAATAAAGACATTCATAGAATCAAATGATAGTGAAAACACTTCTGACCAGAAACTTTGGGACACAGCAAAAGCTGTGCTCAGAGGTTAGTTTATAGCAATAAATGCACACATCCAAAAAGAAGAAAGGGCCATAATCAAAACATTAACCCTACAACTGGAACAAGTAGAAAGAGAGCAGTGAAAGAAGCCCTCAGGTGTCAGAAGAAAGGAAATAATAAGAATTAGAGCAGAATTGAATGAATAGAGAATAGAAAAACAATTGAAGCAGTTAACAAGATCAAAAGCTGGTTCTTTGAAAGGATCAACAAAATTGATAACCATTGGCCAAACTGACAAAAGAAAAAGAGAAGAGGAAGCAGACAACCCATATAAGAAATTAGATGGGTTATAGCACAACAGACACAACTGCAATTAAAAGAATCATAACAGAACACTATGAAAAACTGTACTCTAAGAAATTTGATAACTAGAGGAAATGGACAAATTTCTAGAAACTCACTACTTACCTAAACTACCACAGACAGAGGTAGGACAACTAGATAAACCTACAACAAAAGAAGAGACTGAAAAAGTAATTAAAAAACCCTCAACAAAAAAAAACCCTGGCCTGGATGGCTTCACTGGAGAGTTCTACCAAACTTTCAGAGAAGACTTAACACCACTACTACTAAAGGTATTTCAGAGAACAAAAAATGATGGAATACTCCCAAACTCATTCTATGAAGCCAGCATAACCCTGATACCAAAAGCAGGTAAAGACACCACAAAAAAAGAAAATTACAGATGAATATCCCTCATGAACATTGATGCAAAAATCCTCAACAAAATTCTAGCCAATAGAATTCAGCAACATATCAAAAAAATAATTCACCATGATTAAGTGGGATTTATACCAGGTATGCAGGGATGGTTCAACATTAGAAAAACAATCAATGTAACCCATCACATAAATAAAACAAAAGTCAAGAACCACATGATCTTATCAATTGATGCAGAAAAGGCATTTGACAAAGTCCAACACCCATTCATGATAAAAACTCTCAACAACATAGGAATAGGAGGGAAATTCCTCAATAAAATTAAGGGCTTTTATACAAAGCCAACAGTCAACATCATCCTAAATGGAGAGACTTTGAAAGCATTCCCCTTGAGAATGTTAACCAGACAAGGATGCCCTTTATCACCACTCTTATTCAACCTTGTGCTGGAGGTCCTAGTCAGAGCAATTAGGCTAGAAAAAGAAATAAATGGCATCCAGACTGGTAGGAAAGAAGTCAAAGTATCTCTATTTCCAGATGATATGATTTTATACACAGAAAATTCCAAAGAATCCACAAGAAAACTACTGGATGGGATTTCCGACTTCCAGGCAACATGGTGCTATAGGCAGAGGCACCATGCGGTCCCTTCACAACAAAGATCTGAAAAACTAAGCCAAACAGAGAAAACGGCAATCCTGAAACTCTAAACATCAAATGAAGAGAGAAAGAACTCAGCCAAGCACCAAATGGAATAAGAAACTGACAGAGAACAGAGAGCGAGGAGAGATACATGCAGAGGTCCCCTATCAGCTACCTCAGCACGGATCTGCCATCTTGGACTCTGATCAGAGACCAGCGAACAGGGGGTACGAGAAGGCAGTTTCATGGCGTTTCCAGCAGGAAAAGAACAACCAGTAATCAGTGACATGTTTTCCCACCCTCCACCTTCTTCACCCCCACTCAGCCTCCTGTGCTTCCTGTGGCCACAGTCTCTTAGCCAAGAAGCACTAGCTGCTTGGATTCCACCCACCCGCACTGGCCGACTCCCTGAGTGTCATTTCTGGCTGCTTCTGTTGCTTTTTTCTGCTTCTTTTGATTTCTTCCTTATGTCTCACCACCTCTACCTCCTTTCTCTCAAATACTCAGCTCTGTGCAACATCTTTGCTTCTTCTTGAAAGGCTGTGACACTCCGCTCAAATGTGAAACTGCTTCCCAGTCCATGCTGCCACACTGGTGGAATCCCGGGGGCTTTTTAAAATTTGTTTTGAATTGTTTGTTTGTTTTCTTTTCCTTTTCTCTAATTTGGAGCCAGTTTTAGCCAGGTAATACTGCACGGCTTGGGACATACCCGCTCAGTTTGCGCAGATGTGCAGAAGGATCCCTGAGAGCATTTCTTTTTTCTTGTATTTTTGGTTTTTTTTTCTTCTGTTTTTTGGAGGGGTTCTTGTTCTTTTTTTTTTTGTAATTTGTTTTGTTTTGTTTTCCCTTTTTGTCTTTCTTAATTACTCAGTTTCTCATCTATCTATACCTTCCTTCTCTTCCTGTCACCTGAATACCTGTGATGAGTGACATCTCTATGCCTTCTAGCCAGTCTGTACTTCCCCATCTAGGAGCAACTTCCCCAGATCTCATAGCCACACCGGTGTGATCCCTGGGAGCTTTTTTTTTTTTTTCCCCCTTTCTAATTTTTATTTATACTTTTTTCTTTTCTTTTCTTTTTTTCTTCTCGTCTCCTTTTTGTTTTTCTCCATTTCATAGTCTCTCATCTCTCCACTCCAACGGCAAGATCCTTTAGCACTCTTTTTGTATGTACTTCTGTTTTTGTCTCCTGTTCCTCTCTCCTCTCTCGCCTATCTCCCATACCCATCTTAGCTCCACACATCACAATCTCCACCCACCATCCTGCCTACCTGCACCTTGTGCTTAACATCACACCCCCAAGCAGCCCAGGCATGGCCCACTGGATCCTGTCCTGCATTGATTACTGGCCTGCCTTGGTGGCTGTAGTAAGTGTCACAAACAACCCATCCCAGCAACTCCAGCTAGATCTGCCCTGTTGTACCATACCTGAGAGACTGACCCTGCCAATTGGAGAAGGAGGTGAAAAGTCTTGTGCCTACAGTTGAGTAAACAACCAAGAACACACAGCCCACCTGCTCAGACGTAGCCAAATAAAACAAAAAAGGACAAAACAAACAAATCTACAATCAATAAATGAGAAAAATAACTACTGGATGCCCCGAAGACAGCCGACAATTTCAAAGCATTTCCAAAAACAGGACAGGATGGTTCCAGTAGGTATCCAAAATAAAATACCATATGACCTTCCAGTAGAAGAAAAGGCACTAGACCTACCAGAAAGGGAATTCAAATCTCTAATACTCAGAATTATCCAAGAGTTGAAGCAAAAAGCAGACAAAAATGAGGAAAAAATAGAAAAATTCATGGAAAAGACAGACAAAACAATGGAAGATTTTGGGAAAATAATGCAGGAACAAAATACCAAAATAAATTCACAACTAGAAATCACACAAAAACAACAATTACAAATCCAAAAGGCAAAAGACAAGATTTTTTAGAAATGGACAGTGTCATAGAAGGGCCGAGGAGCAGATTTGAAACGGTGGAAGACAGGATCAGCGAAATTGAAGACAAACACTTGGATACAACTCTGAGGAAAAATCAGAAAAAACAACAAAGAAAAATGAAGAGACCCTGGGAATTATGTGGGATACAATCAAAAGCAAAAATGTGCAAGTGATTTGGAGTTCCAGAACAAGGGGAGAAAACAGAAAACATAGAGAAGATCATTCAAGAACTTCTGACAGAAAACTACCCCAAAATCATGGAAGATGAAAAGCTGGCCATCGAAGAAGCTCAACAAACTCTATATAGGATAGACCCCAAAAGAAAATCACCAAGGCATAGCATAATCACACTCGCAAAAACCAAAGACAAAGAATCCTGAGAGCAGCTTGAGAAAAACAAGAAGTCACATACAGAGGAGAAACAAAAAGACTAAGCTTAGATTATTTGGCAGAAACCATGCAGGCAAGAAGGCAATAGGATGACATATATAAAACTTTGAAAGAAAAAGTTTGCCAGCAAAGAATACTATATCCTGCAAAACTCTCGTTCAAATATGATGGTGAAATGAGGACATTTCCAGATAAACAGAAATTAAGGGAATATGTAAAAACTAAACCAAAGGTACAAGAATTATTAAAGGGAGTCCTTCGATCTGACAACAAACAACTTCAGCTCACAGGCTGAATCTAGGACGCCAGATCATACAAGACAAATACCAATCCAGGAAATGAACTCTCAAGGACTATCCAAAACCAAAAGAAATACAACAGGGAATTAGAACAATTAATCTGTAAATGACAATAACATCAGAACAATAAAAGACGGAATAAATGGTGTAGGTATAGAACCTTCTAATGGAGAGGGAGGCAAGGCGATACCAAGTAATAATAGACTGCTTCAAACATAGAAAGATAAGGGTAAATTTCAAGGTAACTACAAAGAAAGTTAACAAACCTATTCATAAAATTAAGGAGGAAAAACATAAATTCTCAGTAAAAACAAAACCTACAAAAACAAAAGAAATGAAAACTATCCATGAACGAAAGGAATTCAGCACAGGAGAGTAAGAGGAACAAAGAAAATGTAGCATCACAAAAAAAAAAAAAAAAAAAAAAAAAAAACACCACTACACAGTGACAGCAATAAACTCACATCTATCAATAATTACACTGAATGTAAATGGGCTCAATGCAGTCAAAAAGAGATGGAGAGTGACAGAATGGATAAAAAAAAAAAGGATCCATTAATATGCTGTCTACAAGAGACACACCTTAGAAACAAAGACATAAATTTTTTAAAAATCAGAGGTTGGAAAAAAATCTATCAAGCAAACAACTACCTAAAAAGACCAGGAGTGGCAATACTAATCTCAGATAAAATAAACTTTAAAACAAAATCAACCATAAAAGACAAAGATGGACACTATATATCGATTAAGGAGATGATCCATCATGAGACATAACCATAATAAACATCTATACACCCAATAACAGGGCTCCAAAATACATAAAACAAATTTTTCCAGCACTGAAAAGAGAAATTGACAGTTCCACAATAATAGGAGACTTCAACACACCACTCTTGGTAAAGGACAGAACATCTAAAAAGAAACTGAGAAAAGATACAGAAGTCCTAAAGGGCACAGTCAGCCAACTTGACCTCATAGACGTATATAGAACACTCCACCCTACAGCTGCAAAGTACACATTCTTTTCCAATACACACGGAATGTTCTCCAGAATAGACCACATCTTACGCCACACAGCAATCCTCAACAAAATCCAAAACATTGAGATAATACAAAGTATCTTCTCTAACCACAATGCCATCAAGGTAGAAATTAACAACAGAAAGAGCAAGGAAAAAAACAAAACAAAATCACTTACATGGAAACTGAATAACACCCTGCTTAAAAACCACTGGGTAATAGAAGAAATCAGAGATGGAAACAAAAAATTCCTAGAATCAAACCAGAATGAAAACACATCATACCAAAACTTTTGGAACACAGCAATGGCAGTCCTCAGAGACAATTCATAGCAATAGATACACACATCAAAAAAGAAGAAAGGGACAATATCAATACATTAACTACAGAACGCAAACAAATAGAAAGAGAACAGCAAAAAAAAAAAAAAAAAAGAAAAAGAAAAAAAAAAGCCCGTAGCCACCAGAAGAAAGGAAATAATAAAGATCAGAGCAGAAATAAATGAAATAGAGAACAGAAAAACAACAGAAAGAATCAACAAAACCAAAAGTTGGTTCTTTGAAAGAATCAACAAAATTGAAAAACCACTGGCCAGACTGACAAAAGAAAAACAGGAGAGGACGCAAATAACCCAAATAAGAAATAAAACGGGCGACATCACAAGAGACCCAACCGAAATAAAAAGGATCATAACAGAGTATTATGAAGAACTATACTCCAAGAAATTTGAAAACCTAGAGGAAATGGATAAATTTCTAGAAACACACTACCTACACAAACTATCACAAAGTGATGTCGAAAATCTGAACAGACCCATAAGAAGGATTGAAAAGGTAATAAAAAGACTCCCAACAACAACAACACCAAAAAAGCCCTGGCCCAGATGGCTTCACTGGAGTATTCTAACAAATATTTAGAGTAGTGCTTGTACTAATACTGCTCAAACTATTTCAGAACATAGAAGAGGAAGCGACACTTCCAAATTCATTCTATGAAGATAGCATAACCCTGATACCAAAACCAGGCAAAGATGCCACAAAAAAAAGAAAATTACAGACCAATATCTCTCATGAATACAGGGGCAAAAATTATCAACAAAATTCTAGCCAACAGAATTCAGCATCATATCAAAAAATAATATAACACAACCAAGTAGTATTCATGCCAGGTATGAAAGGATGGTTCAACATTAGAAAAATCAATCAACATAATCCAACACATAAATAAAAGGAAAGAAAAGAATCACATGATCATCTCAACTGATGCAAAAAATGCATTCGACAAAGTCCAACACCCATTCCTGATAAAAAAAAATCTCAACAAAATAAGTACAGAAGGGAAATTTCTCAACATAATAAAGGGCATCTATGCAAAATCAACAGCCAACATCATTCTTAATGGAGAGAGGCTAAAGACATTCTCCTGGAGAACAGGAACATGACAAGGATGCCCTTTATCACCACTCCTATTGAACATTGTGCTGGACTTCTAGCTAGAGGAATAAGGCAAGAAAAAGAAATAAAGGGCATCCAAATTGGTAATGAAGAAGTTAAACTGCCCCTGTTTGCGGATGATATGATACTATACATAGAAAACCCCAAAGACTCCATGAGAAACCTACTGGTTCTAAAAAAAGATTCAGCAGAGTAGCATGATACAAGATAAACATACGAAAATCAGTTGGATTCCTATACACCAATAAAGAGAATGATGAAAAGGAAATCAGGAAAACAATACCATTTATAATAGCCACTAAAAAGAAAAAATACTTAGGAATAAATCTAAACAGGGATGTAAAAGAGCTATACAAAGAAAACTACAAAAAACTACTGCAAGAAACCTTTAGGAGCTACATAAATGGAAAAACATACCATGCTTATGGACAGGTAGACTCAACATTGTGAAAAGGACAATTCTACCCAAAGTAATTTACAAATATGATACAATCCCGATTCAAATACCAAAAACATTCTTCAAAGAGATGGAAAAACGAATCATTAACTTTATATAGAAAGAGAAGAAGCCCTAAATAATTAAAACAGTGTTGAAGAGGAAGAATAAAGTAGGAGGACTCATGCTATCTGAGCTCAGAACGTACTAGACAGCTACAGTAGTCAAAACAGCCTGGTACTGGTACTACAACAGATACTTTGACCAATGGAACAGAATTGAGAACACAGATGTAAATCCCTCACCCTATGGTCACCTGATCTTTGACAAGGGCCCAAAGTCCATCAAATGGGGAAAAGATAGTCTTTGTAACAAATGGTGCTGGCAAAACTGGATGTTCATCCACAAAAAAATGAAACAGGACCCATACTTCACACCGTATACAAAAACTAATTCAAAATGGAACAAAGACCTAAATATAAAAACAAAAACTATAAATTTCATAGAAGAAAAAATAGGACCAACTCTAGAGGCGCTAGCACACGGCATTAACAGGATACAAACCATAACCATCAACACACAAACGCCAGAATATAAGCTAGATAACTGGTATCTTCTAAAAATCAAACACCTATGCCCTTCAAAAGCCTTCATCAAAAGAGGAAAAAGAGAACCTACAGACTGGAAAAAAAATTTTGGGGCATTAAAAGTTAGACAAAGGTCTAATCTCTATAATCTACAAGAAAATCCAACACTTCTACAACAAAAAGTCAAATAATCCTATTAAAAAATGGGCAAAGGAAATGAACAGACACTTCACCAAGAAGACATTCAAGTGGCCAACAGACACATGGGCAAATGTTTGTGATCACTAGCCATTAGAGAAATGCAAATTAAAACCACAATGATACACCATCTCACCCCAGCATTACTGGCACGAATCAAAAACACTGGCAGTAACAAATGTTGGGGAGGCTGTGGGGAGATTGGAACTCGTATGTACTGCTGGTGGGAATTCATAATGATACAACAATTTTGGAAAATGATATGGTGCTTCCTTAGAAAGCTAGAAATAGAAATACCATACAATCCAGCAATCCTACTCCTAGGAAAATAGTCTAGAGAAATAATAGCCGTCAAACGAATAGACATATGCACACCCATGTTCACTGCAGCGTTGTTCACAATAGCAAAATGATGGAAACAACCTAGATGCCATCAACAGATGAATGGATAAACAAACTATGGTACATACACACAGTGGAGTACTATGCAACGAGAAAGAACTACAATGAATCTGTGAAGCATCTCATAACATGGATGAAACTGGAGGACATTATGCTGAGTGAAATAAGTCAATCAGAAAAGGACAAATATTGTATGAGACCTCTATTGTAAAAACTCATGAAAATGTTTGCATACAAGAAGTAACAATATTTGTTGGTTATGAGGGATGGGACGGGGGAAGGGAAATACTAAATAGACAATAGATAATTGGTAACGTTGGTGAAGGGTACGACAGTACACAATACTGGGGAAGCCAGCACAACTTGTACAAGAAAATGTCATGGAAGCTCCATAGACACATCCAAACTCCCTGAGGGACTGAATTGCTGGGTGGAAGGCTGTGGGGACCATGGTCTCGGGGAACATCTAGCTCAATTGGCATAACACAGTTTATAAAGACAATGTTCTACATTCTACCATGGTGAGTAGCGTCTGGGGTCTAAAAAGCCTGTGAGCAGCCATCTAAGATATTCCACTGTCTAATCCCTTTGGGAGCAAGGGAGAATGAAGAGAACAAGATACAAGGAAAAGATTAGTCCAAAGGACTAATGGACCACAGCTACCAAGGCCTTCATCAGACTAAGTCCAGTACAGCTAGATGGTGCCCGGGTACCACCACCAGCTGCTCTGACCAGGATCACAACAGAGGGTTCCGGACAGAGCTGGAGAAGGATGTAGAACAAAATTCTAACACACACAAAAAAAGACCAGATTTACTGGCCTACAGGAGACTGGAGAAACCCTGAGAGTATGACCCTCAGACACCCTTTAGCTCAGAGGTGAAGTCACTTCCGAGGTTCACTGTTCAGCCAGGGACTGGACAGCCCCATAAAACAAAACGGGACTAATGAGTCACAGCAGTCCAGGGACGAGGACTAGAAGGCAGAAGGGGACAAGAAAGCTGGTGATAGGGAACCCAAGGTTGAGTAAGAATAGTGTTGACATGTCATGGGGTTCTTAACCATTGTCACATAGGGCAATATGTGTACTAACTATTTAATGAGAAACTATTTTGTTCTGTAAACCTTCATCTAAAGTGAGAATAGCAGCACAACTGGAAGAATGTAATTGACATAACTGAATTGTACATGTAGAAATTTTTGAAATGGTGTATCTTTGGCTATGTATATTTTCACCAAAAAAAAAAAAAAGTTGAGAAGGGAGAGGGTTGACACGTTGTGGGATTGTTTACCAATGTCATAAAACAATACATGTACTACTGTTTAATGAGAAAGTATTTGTTCTGTAAAACTTCACCTGAAGTACAATAAAAAAGAAAAGGCTAGAAATAGAAGTACCATTTGATCCAGCTATCCCGCTCCTTGAACTATATCCTAGAGAAATGAGAGCCATCACATGAATAGATATATGCCCACCCATGTTCATTGCGGCACTTTTCACAATAGCAAAAAGATGGAAACAACCTAGATGCCCATCAACGGATGAATGGATAAACAAATTATAGTATAGCCACACAATGGAATACTACGCAACAATAAAGAGCAATGATGAAGTCGAGAAACATCTTATAACATGGATGAAGCTGGAACTCATTATGCTGAGTGAATTTAGTCAGTCACAGAGGGACAAATATTGCATACGACCACTATTATAAGAACTCAAGAAAAGGTTTAAACACAGAAGAAAACATTCTTTGATGGTTATGAATGTTGGGAGGGAGGGTGAGGGTTATTTCCTAACTAGACAGTAGACAAGAATTATCTTAGGTGAAGGGAAGGACAGCACACACTATAGGGGAAGTCAGCACAACTGGACTAAACCAAAGCTAAGAAGTTTCCTGAATATAATCAAACAGTTTGAGAGGCAGAGTAGCAGGGGTAGAGGTCTGGGGACCATGCTTTCAGGGAACATCTAGGTCATTTGGCATAACAAAGCTTATTAAGAAAATGTTCTGCATCCTAGTTTGGTGAGTGGCGTCTGGGGTCTTAACAGGTTGCAAGCGGACATCTAAGATGCATCAATTCATCCCAACCTCCTGGAGTAAAGGAGAATGACGAACACAAAGACACAAGGAAAGTATTAGCCCAAGAGACAGAAAGGGCCACATAAACCAGAGACTTCATCAGCCTGAGACCAGAAGAACTAGATGGTGCCTGGCTACCACCAATGACCTCCCTGACAGGGAACACAACAGAGAGTCCCTGATGGAGCAGGAGAAAGGTGGGGTGCAGAACTCAAATTCTAGTAAGAAGACCACACTTAATGGTCTGAGTGAGCCTGGAGGAACCCTGGAAAGCTTGGCCCCTGGATTCTCTATCAGCCCAGAACTAAAACAATTTCCGAGGCCAACTCCTCAGACAGGGATTGGACTGGACTGTGGGACATAAAATGATACTCGTGAGGAGCGTGCCTCTTAGCTCAAGTAGATACGAGAGAATAAATTGGCAGCTTCTGTATGAAGGTGAGATGGGAAGGCAAAGAGGGTTACAAGCTGGTTGAATGGACATGGGGAATCAGGGATGGAAAAGAGGAGTGTGCTGTCACAGTATGTGGAGAGCAATTAGTGACACATAACAATGTATGTATAAATTTTTGTATGGGAGACTAACTTGAAATGTAAAGTTCATTTAAACTACAACAATAAAAAAAATTTTGAAAAGCAACAAGGAACTCACGCACAAAAAGGAATTACATATCCAGCAAAACTGGATATATAATAACTCAAATATGATGGTGAAATTAGCACATTCCCAGATAAACCGAAGTTTAAGGAATTTGCAAAAACCAAAACAAAATTACCAGAAATACTAAACGGAATCCTTTGGTTAGAAAATCAATAAAATCAGATAACAACCCAAGACTAGAACACAGGACAGAGCAACCAGATATCAACCCTGACAGGGAAGTCACAAAAATAAATCAAAACTAAAAGGCTGAAAATAAAGAAACAGACGTCAATATGTAAAAGATGACAACATAAAAAAAGAGTGACTAAAAAATGTCATAGATATTTCACATGGAGAGGAAGTCATGGTGATATAGAGAAATAAAAGGCTGGTTTAAACTTAGAAAAGTAGAGGTAAATATTAAGGTAATCACTAAGGAAACTAACAATCCTGTACATCAAAATAAAAAAACAGGAAAAACAAAGACTCCGCAAATATAAAATCAACAATGAAAAAGTTGAAAAGAAAATACTCAGCACAGAAAATTAACTGGAACAAAGAAACTGTCAACAACACTCACACATAAAAGACATCAAAGTGACAGCACTAAACTCATACCTATCAATAATTTCGCTGAATGTAAATTGACTAAATGTGCCAATAAAGAGACAGAGAGTGGCAGAATGGATTAAAAAACATTATCTGTCTATATGCTGCCTACAAGAGACACACCTTATACTCAAAGACACAGACAAACTAAAACTCAAAGGATGGAAAAAATATATATCAAGCAAAAAACAATAAAAAAAGAGCAGGAGTGGCCTTCATCTAAAGTACAAAAAAAAAAGAATTATCTATGTGAGATCAGATTTACAACAGCAACTCGAAAGTTTTGATGAGAAGCCTAGGGGACAGTGACTTGAAGACAATGGTGATGGAATAATTTGGAAAAGGATAGTGAGAATAACAGCACCACTGGGAGAATGTAATCAATGTCACCGAATTGTACATGTAGTAATTTTTGAAATGTGTATCTTTGGCTATGTATATTTTCACAAAGAAAAAACAAAAAAGGTCCTCCAAGGTCAAGAACGGAGAGTGTTGACATGTCATGAGGTTGTTAACCAATGTCATAAAACAATATGTGTACTGACTGATTAATGAGAAACTACTTATTCTGTAAACCTTCACCTAAAGTACAACAAAACAAATAAATAAATAAATAAATGACGAGCTGAAAAAAGAGCAGAAGTGGCAATATTAATCACTGGCAAAATACTCTTTAAAGTAAAATCCACCACAAAGGATAAGGAAGGACACTATATAATGATTAAAGGGTCAATACACCAGGAGAACATAACCATAATAAATATATACACACCAACAGGGCTCCAAAATACATAAAACTCTAACAACACTGAAAAGACAGAGAGTTCCACAATAATAGTAGGAGACTTCAACACACCACTTTTGGTGAAGGACAGAACATCCAGAGAGAAGCTCAATAAAGACATGGAAGCTCTAAATGCTACAATCAACCAACTTGGTCTCATGGACATATACCGAACACTCCACCCAACAGCAACCAACTATATTTTCCAATGCACGTGGAACATTCTCTAGAATAGACCACATATTAGGCCATAAAGCAAGCCTTAACAAAATCCAAAGCATTGAAATATTACAAAGCATCTGTTCTGAACATAAAGCCATGCAAGTGGAAATCAGTAACAGAAAAAGCAAGGAAAAAAAATTAAGCACATGGAAACTGAAAAACACCTTGCTCAAAAACTACTGGGTTATAGAAGAAATTAAGGACAGAATAAAGAAATTCACAGAATCAAATGAGAATGAAAACATATCCTACCAGAACATTTGGGACATAGCAAAAGCAGTGCTCCGAGGTCAATTTACAGCAATAAATGCACACATCCAAAGAGAAGAAAGGGCCAAAATCAAAACATTAACCCTACAACTGGAACAAGTAGAAAGAGAGGTGCAAAAGAAGCCCTCAGGCGTCAGAAGAAAGGAAATAATAAGAATTAGAGCAGAATTAAATGAAATAGAGAATAGAAAAACCACTGAAGGAGTTAACGAGACCAAAAGCTGGTTCTTTGAAAAGATCAACAATAGTGATAAACCACTGGCCAAACTGACAAAACAAAAACAGGAGAGGAAGCAAATAACCCGAATAAGAAATGCGACGGGTGATATCACAACAGACCCAACTGCAATTAAAAGAATCATAACAGAATACTATGAAAAATTGTACTCTAATGAATTCGATAACCTAGAGGAAATGAGCAAGTTTCTAGAAACACACTGTCTACCCAAACTACCACAAACAGAGGTAGAACTACTAAATAAACCTATAACAAAAAAAGAAATTGAAAAAGTAATTAAAAAACTCCCAACAAAACAAAAGCCCTGGCCCTGACGGCTTCACTGGAGGATTCTACCAAACTTTCAGGGAAGATTTAACACCCCTACTACTACAAGTATTTCAGAGCATAGAAAAGGATGGAATACTCCCAAACTCATTCTATGAAGCCAGCATAACCCTGATACCAAAGCCAGGTAAAGACACCACAAAGAAACAAAATTACAGATCAATACCCCTCATGAATATAGACGCAAAAATCCTCAAAAAATTTCTAGCCAATAGAATTCAACAACATATGAAATAAATAATTCACCATGATCGAGTGCAATTCATACCAGGTATGCAGGGATGGTTCAACATTAGAAAAATAATCAATGTAATCCATCACATAAATAAAACAAAAGAACCACATGATCTTATCAATTGATGCAGAAAAGGCATTTGACAAAGTCCAAAACCCATTCACAATAAAAACTCTCAGGAAAATAGGAATAGAAGGGAATTTCTTCAATATAATTAAGGGCATTTATACAAAGCCAACAGACAACATCATCCTAAATGGTGAGAGTATGAAAGCATTCCTTTTGAGAATGGGAACCAGACAAGGATGCCATTTATCATCACTCTTTTTCAACGTTCTGCTGGAAGTCCTAGTCATAGCAATTAGGCTAGAAAAAGAAATAAAGTGCACCCAAATTGGTAGAGAAGAAGTAAAAGTATCTCTATTTGCAGAAGATATGAACTTATACACAGAGAACCCCTGGGAATCCACAAGAAAACTACTGGAACTAACAGAAGATTTCAGCAAAGTATCAGGATATAAGCTAAACATACAATAATTAGTTGGATTGCTCTACACCAACAAAGAGAACTTTGAAGTGGAAATCACCAAATCAATACCATTTACAATATCCCTCAAGAAGATAAAATACTTGAAAACAAATCTAACGAGAAATGTAAAAGACCTATATAATGAAAACTGCAAGACACTAGTGCAAGAAACCAAAAGAGACCTGCATAAGTGGAAAAACACATCTTACTCATGGATAGGAAGACTCAGCATTGTGAATATGTAAAGTATATTCAAAGTAATCTACAGATACAATGCAATCCCAACCCAAATTCCACTGGCATTTTTTAATGAGATGGAGAAACAAATCACCAACTTCACATGGAAACAGAACAGGCCCTGAATAAGTAAAACATTACTCAAGGAGAAGAACACAGCGGGAGGCCTCACACTACTTGATTTTAGAACCTATTATACTACCACGTAGTCAAAACACCCTGGTACTGGTACAACAACAGATACATAGATCAGTGGAACAGAATTGAGAATCCAGATGTAAATTCATCCACCTATGAGCAGCTGATATTTGACAAAGTCCTAAAGTCCGTTAACTGGGGGAAAGACAGTCTCTTGAACAAATGGTGCTGGCATAACTGGATATTCTTCTGCAAAAAAACTGAGACAAGACTCATACCTCACACCGTGCACAAACACTAACTCAAAATGGATAATATAAAACCTAAAACAATAAAGATCATGGAAAAAAAAATAGGGACAATGCTAGGAGCCCTAATACATGGCATAAACAGAATATGAGACATTACTAACAATGCACAAACACCAGAAGTGAAACTAGATAACTGGAGCTACTAAAAATCAAACACTTATACACATCAAAAGGGTTCAGCAAAAGAGTAAAAAGACAACCTACAGACAAGAAAAAAATGTTTGGCTACAAGAAATCTGATCAGTGACTAATCTCTAAAATCTAGAAGATACTGCAAAACCTCAACAACAAAAAGACAAATAACCCAATTAAAAAATGGGCAAAGAATATGAACAGGCTCTTCACCAAAGAAGGCATTCAAGTGGCTAACAGATACATGAGGAAATGCTCATGATCATTAGACGTTAGGGAAATATAAATCAAAACTACAATGAGATACCATCTCACCCCAGCAAGGCTAGCATTAATCCAAAAAACACAAAATAATAAATATTGGAGAGGTTGTGGAGAGACTGGAACACTTATACACTGCTGGTGGGAATGTAAAATGGTACAACCACCTTGGAAATCGATTTGGTGCTTCCTTAAAAAGGTAGAAATAGAAGTACCATATGATCCAGCAATCTCACTCCTTGGACTATACCCTACAGTAATAAGAGCCACCACATGAGTAGACATATGCACACCCATGCTCATTGCAGCAATTTTCACAATAGTAAAAAGATGGAAACAACCTAGGTGCCCATCAATGGATGAAGGAATAAACAAATTATGGTATATTCACACAATGAAATACTATGCAATGATAAAGAACAATGATGAATCCGTGAAACGTCTCATTACATGGATGAACCTGGGAGGCATTATGCTGAGTGAAATTATTCAGTTGCAGAAGGACAAATGTTGTACGAGACCACTATTATAAGAACTCAAGAAAAGGTTTAAACACAGAAGAAAACATTCTTTGATGTATACAAGTGTGGGGAGGGAGGGACAGGGGTATTCATTAACTAGACAGTAGGTAAGAATTAGGTTAAGGGAAGGACAGCACACAATACAGGGGAAGTCAGCACAACTGGACTAAACCAAAAGCTAAGAAGTTTCCTGAGTACAACAAAATACTTCAAAGGATAGAGGAGCAGGGGCAGGGGTCTGGGGACCATGTTTTCAGGGGATATCTAGGTCAACTGGTATAACTAAGTTTATTAAGAAAATGTTCTGCATCCCACTTTAGTAAGTAGTGTCTCAGGTCTTAAAAGCTAGAGAGCGGCCATCTAAGATTCATTGATTGGTCCCAACCCACCTGGAGCAAAGGAGAATGAAGAACACCAAAGACACAAGAATATTAGCTCAAGAGACAGAAAGGGCCACATAAACCAGAGACTCCATCAGCCAAGACCAGAGGAACTAGATGGTGCCTGGCTACCACCAAAGACCTCCTTGATAGGGAAAACAATAGAGAGTCCCTGATGGAGCAGGGGAAAGTGGGGTGCAGAACTCATATTCTAGTAAAAAGACCAGACTTAGTGGTCTGACTAAGACTGGAGGGACCCCAGAAGACATGGCTCCTGGACTCTCTGTTAGCCCAGAACTGAAACCATTCCCAAAGCCAACTCTTCAGACAAAGATTAGACTGGACTGTGGGACATAAACTAATACTTGTGAAGAGAGTGCTTCTTAGCTCAAGTAGATACATGAGACTATATGGGCAGCTCCTGTCCGGAGGTGAGATGAGGAGGCAAAAAGGGACTGGAGCTGGTTGAATTGACATGGGAAATCTGGGGTAGAAAGGAGGAGTGTGTTGTCACATTATAGGGAGAGCAGCTAGGGTCACATAACAATGTGTGTACAAATTTTTTATGAGAAACTGACTTGAACTGTGAACTTTCACTTAAACTACAATTAAAAAAAAACTACTAATAATGTTAAACATAAGCTAGGGTCTATTAAGTTTTTGGCATATATAGTAACCTAAATAAACACTAAATAAATGAATAAATGAAGGTCCCTGCCCACCTTAAACCTGGTAAAACAAACAAACAAACAAAATAACTAGCGATTTTCTAAGGCCTGATGATACTTTTTGAAGCTAACTTTAATATACCGCTCCCTCTTTTGAATTACCAAACATCTATTGTCTATATATTCAAAGGAGTTGTGACTTCTACTTTGCCCCAGAGTGATCACAAAATTTCTTATGAATAATGGGAAAGCAATACATATTTGTTATTGATTGATAATATCTAAAGACCTCTTCTTTACTATGATGACAAATAAGGGAACTACCAATACAACTTGTCAACTACAAGTATTAAAAATTATGAATTAATATTTATGGCATGATTTAACCTTATTTAGGCCAATCGTTTATACTTTGAGGTTATAAATAAAAGATATTACTTGCTTACCGCATATGGGTTTTGAAGTATAATTGCTTTCTCAACAATGTTCCAATCAGCATTAGCAAGATCTTTGTCAAATTTGAGTGTAGAGGCTATAGATTTCGTTAGCTCTTGAAAGTGTTTATATGTATAATAAAGTGATTTATATTTTGTTGATGTGACATCACGAAGACCTAGGACATAAAGAACAAATTTTACAAACAGTAGGGATACCAACATTTTGATATGAATTACAAAGTTTTCTTTTGTTTTTATCTTAACATACTGTCACTAAGTATTTAAAAAATTAAATAAAGACCCAATGTAAGTAGTTTGATAATTGAAGCACTAGCAATTTCAACCTTTTCTACTTTCACATACCTTTTCACAAAAGCTAATATAAATCATGGTCATTATCATTAAAATAGTAGCTTGTGTTTATTGAGTGCTTACTATATGCTGGGAACACACATCTCAGCACCTGGCATGTGTTAAGTCTTTCCAACTTTTGAGGTCAGTGCTTTTCCCCAATTTGGTAGATGAGGAAATAGACCCACAGAAGATTAGGTAAATTGCTCAGGGTCACACACCTGACTAGTTAGTGGCCTACCTCCAAATTTTATGCTTTTTACCAATATGCTAATTGACTGAGATGAGTTCATCTACTGACACAATGTTTTAATATCAACTCTGAAATTCATGAAATGCAAAATGACTTGCACAGAGTATACAAGAGAAACAGTTATTTGCTGATTAAACAAAATAGCACCTCATTAATGTGTGAAGGACTCTTACTATTAGACACTAATTCCTATTTTTGTGCTGTAGAAGCTTCCTGTGAAAGCAATAATGTTCCAGCTCACCACTTCAGTGCAAGGAGACAGGCAATCCACAGTAAGGATCTTAGGTTTGTTTAGCTCCTTAAGTAGAACAGATGATACTCTTTGCAAAATCTCACTGTTAATCCCTTCTTCCCATTTTACTACCACTGACCTAGGAGTGGAGGATGGGACGGAGTAAATTAACATGCAAGAAAGCTCACTGTTCTTACAGAGCTTCAGTTTTTCTCCACTAAATCTTCCTGGGTAGCCACATACTTTTGGTTAGTTTCTAATGTTAAAACAATAAAACAAAACAAGTTCTGACAGTTTTTTTTTTGTTGTTGTTGTTGGTGGTGGTGGTGTTGCTTTCATGGAGGGATGCAATTTCAGGATTGCTCACTCTGCCATTTTCACTGACATCACTTAATTTATGTCTCTCTCATATTGGTCAAGTAGGGACATGGAACCTGGGAAGAATCTGCTTGGCTTCTTTTTAGCTAAGATCAGGAAATTTTCATCCCAATAGAGAAAACCAATGAGAAGTAAGGAACCTTATTTTCAATTAAATAATGAAGTTTTGCATAAGATTTGGTGGAGGAACAGCAATATCAAAGGATTGTCAAAGGAAATGAGAAATTAGTAAATTTTAGAAATGATCAAAATAAGAAATATTTAAGAAAAAAGATATCATGTTGTGTTTACAATTTAACTTTCATTATATGATTGCTGATTTTTTTCAGGGGATTGTATGGTTAAGAAATAGGTCCTTAGTTACATGTTAATAAAGAATTTGATTTTGATGAGAGCACCAAATGCCTTTTTAAAAAAAATCTCTTTATATAGCTAATGAAATAACAGGTTGTCAAAAAACTGACAGCCAGAGGCGGAGCCAACATGGCACTAGAGATAGAAGCACCATGCTGTCCCTCCACAGCAAAGACAAAAAAAACTAAGTAAAACAGAGACAAACATCAATCCTGGAACCCTAAGCGTCAAATGAAGAGATAAAGAACTCAACCAAGCACCGAGTGCAATAAGAAACTGACTGAGAACAGAGAGCAAGGAGAATTATGAACAGAGGTCCCCTACCAGCTAATGCAGCACAGATCCACCATCTTGGACTCCTGTCAGAGATCAGCAGACAGGGAGTAAAGGAAAGCAGCTTCACCGAGCTCCCAGGAGACAGAGGACACAGAAACCAGCAAGCCAAGCTTTCCCACCCACCACCCTGCCTTCCCTGCTCAGCCTTTGCCACCTCCCAGCTGGCCAATCCGAGGCTTCCAGTCGGGCTGATTCCCAACTTCCCAGAGGGCTGATCTGCTGCTTCCCAGCTGGCTGAGACTGCGGCGCGGGAACCGTCGGTTTGTGCCATGTGGATTCACCCTGCCCACACTGGTCAGCTTCTCCACTGCCATTTCTTTGTTGCTGGTATTGCCTTTTTCAGCCTCTTTTGATTTCTTTCCTGCCTCTCACCTCCCCCCCCCCCCTTTCTCTCAAACACCTGACTCCGTGTGCAATCTTTCCTTCTTTTTGACAGGCTGTGAAGCACTTCTCAGCTGGAGAACTGCTTCCCCAGTCTGCCGCCAAGATAGTGGGATCCCTGGGGGCTTTTTTTTTTTTTCTTTTTCTTTTTCTTCATTTCTTGGTTTCTTGTCTCTTTCTACTTACCTTCCTTTCCTGTCTCCTGAATACCTGGTGCTCTGTATCATCTCTACACCTTCTAGCCAGGCTGTACTGTGCAGCTTGGGAGCCGCTTCCCTGGTCCACCCAGCTGCATCAGTGGGATCCCTGGGAGCATTTTTTAAAAAATTTATTTTAGCGTTTATTTTTTTCTTTTTGTTTTTCCTTATTTCTTGTTTTCTTATCTCTCCACTCTAATGGCAGGCTACCTCAGCAATTTTTTTTGCTCTGTTTCTCTCTCCTCTCTCTCTTCTTTTTGATACCCAACCTAGCTCTGCACATCACAACCTCCCCCTTCTCTTCCCTGCTGCCAATCTGTGCCATGCACTGAGGACTGCACTCCTGAGCAGCACAGGCATGGTGTACCAGAACCTACCCTGCACTGACCCCAGGCTCACCTTGTCGGACCCAGTACATGCCACATACAACCCATTCCAGCCCCTCCTCTTCACCTGGACCTGTCCTACTGCACCACAGCTGAGCAACTGGCCCTGTCCATTGGACAAGGAGGTGAAAAATATTGTGTCCACAGACGAGTAAACAACAAAGAAAGCACAGCCCACCTGCTCAGACATAAAAAAAGCAGGAAGAAAAAATAAATCTACAATAAATAAACACAGAAAATAACTACTGAATGTCCCAAAAAAGCATACAATATCAAAACATATTAAAAAACAAAAAACAAAAAAAACAGAAGGATGGTTCCAGTAGGCATCCAAAATAAAACACCAGATGACTTTCCAGTAGAAGAAAAGGCACTAGAATTACCTAATAGGGAATTCAAATCTATAATATTCAGAGTTATCCAAGAGTTGAAGCAAAAAGCAGATAAAAATGAGGAAAAAATAGACAAATTCATGGAAAATACAGACAAAAAAATGAAGAAATCAGGAAAATAATACGTGAACAAAATGACAAAATAAATAAAAACTAGAAATCATACAAAAACAACAATTAGAAATCCAAAAGATAAACAACAAGATTCAGAAATGGACAGTGTCTGAGGAGTAAGTTTGAAACGATGGAAGACAGGATCAGCAAAATTGAAGACCAAACACTTAGATACAACCCTGTCTGAAGAAAAATCAGAAAAAAGAATGAAGAAAAGTGAAGAAACCCTCAGAATTATGTGGGATACAATCAAAAGCAAAAATCTGCCAGTGATCAGATTTCCAGAAAGGGGGAGGAAACAGAAAACAGAGACAATCATTGAAGAATTGTTGACAGAAAACTTCCCCAATATCATGAAAGACAAAAAGATGACCATCTGAGAAACTCATCGAACCCCATATAGGATAGACTCCAAAAGAAAATCACCAAAGCATACTATAATCACCCTCACTAAAACCAAAGACAAAGAAAGAATCCTGAGAGCAGCTAGAGAGAAACAAAAAGTCACATACAGAGGGGAAACAATAAGACTAAGCTCTGATTACTCAGCAGAAACCATGCAGGCAAGAAGGCAATGGGATGAAAAAAAAAAATCGCCAACCAAGAAAAATATATTCTGCAAAACTCTCATTCAAATACGGTGGTGAAATTAGGACATTTCCTTGATAAACAGAAATTAAGGGACTATGTGAAAACAAACCAAACTTATGAGAATTATTAAAGGGAGTCCTTCAGATTGAGAACAAACAACAACAGACGACAGCCTGAATCTAGGAAACAAGATCCCACTAACCAGATACCAACCCAGGAAGTGAACTCTCAAGGACTATACAAAACCAAAAGATTCACAACAGGGAACCAGAGAGATTAATCTGCAAACGACAACAACGTCAGAACAATAAAACAGGGAATAAATGCTGTAGGTATAGAACTTTCTAATGAGAGGAAGGCAAGGTGATACCAAGTAATAATAGACTGGTTCACACCTAGGAAGATAAGGGTAAATTTCAAGGTAACCACAGAGAAAGTTAACAAACCTACTCATCAAAATAAAGAAGAAAAACAAAGTCTCAGTAAACACAAAATCTACAAAAACAAAAGAAATGGAAAAAAAAATCCACAAACAAAAGGAATTCAGCACAGTAGAGTAAGAGGAATAAAGAAATTGTCAGCACCACAAAAAAAAAAAAAAATCACTACAAAATGACAACAATAAATTCACACCTATCAATAATGACACTGAATTTAAATGGGCTAAATGTACCCATTGAGATAATACAAAGTATCTTCTCTGATCAAAATGCCATCAAAGTAGAAATTAACAGCAGGGAGAGCAAGGAAAAAAAAAATCAATTATATGGAAACTAAATAACATCCTGCTTAAGAACCACTACATATTAGAAGAAATTAAAGATGGAATCAAAAAATTCCTAGAACCAAATGAGAATGAAAACACATCATACCAAAGCCTTTGGGACACAGCAAAGGCAGTGATCAGAGGTCAATTTATCACAATAGATGCACACATCAAAAAAAGAAGAAAGGGACAAAATCAAAACATTAGCTACACAACTTGAACAAATAGAAAGACAAAAGCAAAAGAAGCCCACAGCCACCAGCAGAAAGGAAATAATAAAGATAAGAGCAGAAATAAATGAAATAGAGAATAGAAAAAAATCAACAAAACCAAAAGTTGGTTTTTTGAAAGAATCAACAAAATCAACAAACCACTAGCCAAACTGACAAAAGAAAAACAGGAGAGGATGGAAATAACCCAAATAAGAAATGAAATGGGGATGTTACAACAGACCCAACTGAAATAAAAAGGATCATAACAGAGTATTATGAAAAACTACTCCAACAAATTTGAAAATCTAGAGGACATGGACAAATTTCTAGAAACACACTACTTACTCAAACTATCACAAATTGATGTTAAATATCTGAACAGACCCATAACAAGCGAAAAGATTGAGAAGATGATCAAAAAAAAAAAAAAAAAAAAAAAAAAAACCCTCCCAACAACAACAAAAAAAGCCCTGATCCAGATGGCTTCAATGGAGAATTCTACCAAACATTCAGCAAGGAGCTTATACTAGTACTACTCAAAGGATTTCAGAACATAGAAAAGGAAGTGATACTTCCAAATTCATGCTATGAAGCCAGCATAACCCTGATACCAAAACCAGGCAAAGACTCCACAGAAAAAGAAAATTACAGACCAATATCTCTCATGAATATAAATGCAAAAATTCTAGCCAATAGAATTCAGCATCATATCAAAAATATACTATACCACAACCAAGTAGGATTCATACCAGGTATGCCAGGATGGTTCAACATTAGAAAATCAATCAATGTAATCCACCACATAAAAAAAAGAATCACATGATCATCTCGATCGACACAGAAAATGCATCTGACAAAGTCCAACACCCATTCCTGATAAAAACTCTCAATAAAATAAGTATAGAAGGTGCCATGGATTGAATTATGTCCCCCAAAACATGTGTATATCAGTTTGGCTGGGCCATGATTGCTGGTACTGTTTGATTTTTCTATATGTTTCAAATCCTGCCTCTATGATGTTAATGAGGAAGGATGGGTGGCAGTTGTGTTAGTAAGGCAGAACTGGATCTACAAGACTGAATTGTGTTCTGAGGCAATCTCTTGAGATATAAAAGACAGAAGTGAGCAGAGAGACAGGGGGACCTCATACCATCAAGAAAGCAGTGCCAGGAGAGTGCGTCCTTTGGACCGGGGTCCCTGCAGAGACAAGCTCTTAGTCCGGGGGAACACCAAAGAGAAGAAGGCCGACAGAGAGAAAAAGCCTTCCCCTGTAGCTGATGACCTGAATTTGGACTTTTAGCCTACTTTGACTGTGATGAAATAAACTTTTCTTCATTAAAACCATCCACTTGTGGTATTTCTGTTATAGCAGCACTAGATGACTAAAACAGAAGGGAAATTTCTCAACATAATAAAGAGCATCTATGCAAAACCAATGGCCAACATCATTCTTAATGGAGAGAGGCTGAAAACATTCCCCTTGAGAACAGGAACAAGACAAGGATGCCCTTTATCACCACTCCTATTTAACATTGTGCTGGAAGTCCTAGCTAGAGCAATAAGGCAAGAAAAAGAAATAAAGGGCATTCAGATTGGCAAGGAGGAAGTAAAACGGTCCCTATTTGCAGATGATATGATACTATACATAGAAAACCCAAAAGACTCCATGAGAAAACTACTGGAACTAATAGAAAGATTCAGCAGAGTAGCAGGATATGAGAAAAACATCCAAAAATCAGTTGGATTCCTACACACCGATAAAGAGAACAATGAAAAGGAAATCAGGAAAACATTTATAATAGCCCTTAAAAAAATAAAATACTTTGATAGAAATATAACCAGGGATATAAAAGACGTATACAAAGAAAACCACAAAACACTACTGCAAGAAAACAAAAGAAATCTACATAAATGGAAAAACATACCATGTTCAGGGATAGGTAGGCTTAACATCGTGAAAATGACAATCCTACCCAAAGCAATCTACAAATACGGTGCAATCCAGATTCAAATACCAACAACATTCTTTAAAGAGATGGGAAAAACAATCATTAAGTTTATATAGAAAGGGAAGAAACACCGGATAAGCAAAGCACTATTGAAGATAAAGAATAAAATAAGAGGACTCGCACTACCTGTTCTCAGAACCTACTAGACAGGTACGGTAGTCAAAACAGCCTGGTACTGGTACAACAACAGATGCATTGACCAGTGGAACAGAATTGAGAACCCAGATGTAAATCCATCCACCTACGGTCACCTGGTCTTTGACAAGGGCCCAAAATCCATCGAATGGGGAAAAGACAGTCTTTTTAACAAATGGTGCTGGCAAAATTGGATATCCATCTGCAAAAAAATGAAATAGGACCCATACCTCACACCATATACAAAAACTGTTTCAAAATGGATCAAAGACCTAGATATAAAAACAAAAAGTATAAAGGTCATAGAAGAAAGAACAGGATCAATGCTAGATACCCTAGTATATGGCATTAACAGGATACAACATACAAACTCCAGAAGATAAGCTAGATAACTGGGATCTTCTAAAAATTAAACATTTATGCTCATCAAAAGACTTCATCAAAAGAATAAAAAGAGAACCTACAGACTGGGAAAACATTTTTTGGCTATTACAAATCTGACCAAAGTTCTAATCTCTAAAATCTATAGGAAAATCCAACACTTCTACAACAAAAAGACAAATAATCCAATTAAAAAATGGGCAAAGGAAATGAACAGACACTTCACAAAAGAAGACATTCAAGCGGCTAACAGACACATGAGGAAATGCTCACGCTCACTAGCCATTAAAGAAATGCAAATCAAAACCACAGTGAGATACCATCTCATCCTGGCTTTACTGGCACGAATCAAAAAAACAGAAAATAGCAAATATTGGAGAGGCTTCAGGGAGATTGGAACTCTTAGGCACTGCTGCTGGGAATGTAAAATGGTAGAAGCCATTTTGGAAAACGATACAGCGCTTCCTTAAGAAAGCTAGAAATAGAAATATCATATGATCCAGCACTCCCACTCCTAGGAATATATCCTAGAGAAATAAGAGCCATCACACAAATAAACATATGCACACCCATGTTCATTGCAGCATTGTTCACAATAGTGAAAAGATGAAAACAACCTAGATGCCCATCAACAGATGAATGGATAAACGTAGTATGATAACCTACACACAGTGGAATGCTACGCAATGAAAAAGAACAATGATGAATGTGCGAAGTATCTGACAGCATGATGCTGAATGAAATAAGTCAATCAGAAAGGGGTAAGTATTTTATGAGACCTCTAACTATAAAAACTCATGAAAAGGTTTACACACAAAAAGAAGCAATCTTTGATGCTTATGATGGAGGGGAGTGGTGGGGGTGGAAAAACACTAAATAGACGATAGATAAATGATAACTTTGGTTAAGGGTAAGACAGTACACAATACTGGGGAAGCCAGCGCAACTCGTTCAGGGTAAGGTCATGGAAGCTCCATGAACAAATCCAAACTCCCTCAGGGACCAAATTACTGGGCTGAGGGCTGTGGGGACCATGGTCTCAGGGAACATCTAGCTCAACTGGTGTAACATAGTTTATAAAGAAAATGTTCTATATTCTACTTTGGTGAGTAGTATCTGGGGTCTTAAAAGCCTGTGAGTGGCCATCTAAGATACTCCATTGGTCTCAGTCCTTCAGGAGCAAGGGAAATTGAAGAAAACTAAAGACACAAGGGAAAGAAGGGAGAGTGCTGACATATCATGGGGTTGTTAACCAATGTCATAAAACAATGTATGTACTAACTGTTTAATGAGAAGCTAGTTTGTTCTGTAAACATCCATCTAAAGTACAATAAAAAATAAAAAACTGACCACTTAGTGGTGACAAAAATAAAATGGTTTGGAGTGGGCCTAAAAGTTAGTGTTTTCTGAACTGATACATTCATATGAGATAAAAAGCAATTATACAGGTTTCATTACTACAGGACTTCTTGGTGCTTGTAAGATGCTATTATAGATCATGAATCTTCCAGATGGAGATAGTGCCACCAGGGCTCCGGTATAAACATACAGCTTGCTAAACCAGTCCCTCCTTCCTGACCCAGCAAAAGGCACATATTAATCTCTCAAAATGTTTAACTCAATTATGTTTGTGGGACACAAAGGTGTGAATAAACAAGCTTCAGTCCTTCACCAAATATTTAAGTTCCTGCCATGGGCCTGGCACTGTTATAGTCGAAAGGTACACGTATTTGCTTTACAAAACATGTTTTTAGTCCAGGTCTACAAAGTAATATAGATTTACATCTTTTACATCTGTAATATTTACGTCATTAGCCCTGACTTCTTCCCTGAGATCCAGGGTCACATTCGACAGCCACTTTGCTTTCTCTTCTTGACTGTCTACTAGACGTTTCAAATTTAATAAACAAAAAATAACTTCTGATGTGTTTCCTGAAACTGACCATTTCCCAAGGTAGTTAATAACATCAACACCAACCTGTTGTTGAGGTCAAATATCTACAAATGCTCCTTAATTCCTCTTAGTTTTAGACCTCTCATCCAATCTCTACTACTAAATACATTTCAGATATGCGCTCTTTTCTCTCCTTTGCCACAATTCTAGCCCAAGCCACAATTATCTCTGTCTTAGTCATCTAGTGCTGCTATAACAGAAATACCACAAGTGGATGGCTTTAACAAAGAGAAATTTATTCTCTCACAGTCTAGTATGCTACAAATCCAAATTCAGGGCATCACTTCCAGGAGAAGGCTTTCTCTTTTTGTCGGCTCTGGGGGAAGGCCCTTGTCATCAGTCTTCCCTCGATCTGGGAGCATCTCAGCACAGGAACCTCAGGTCCAAGGGATGTGCTCTGACCCTGGCACTGCTGCCTTGGTGGTATGAGGTCCCCTGTCTCTTTACTTGCTTCTCCCTTTTATATCTCAAAAGAGATTGGCTTAATACACTACCTAATCTTACAGACCTCATCAGTATAACTGCCACTAATCTATCTTGTTACTTCATAGTAATAGCATTTACAGCACATAAGGAAATCACATCAGATGATAAAATGGTAGAAATCATACATTTCCGGGAATCATGACCTAGCCAAGTTGACAGATATTTTTGGGGGACACAATTCAATCCTTGACAATTTCCCCTTGGACTAATGCAATAGCTTCCTAAATGGTATTTCTGCTTCTACTTTCCCATACCCACCCCCAGTCCGTTACCCACAGCAACCAGAGTGGTCCTTTTAAGACCTTAATCATATAATGATACTTACTTGCTTAAAACCAACCAAGGAATTACTTTTGCCCTTAGAATAAAATCCTGACTTCTTACTGTGACCTACAAGGTTCTTTGTATCTAACTCTTTCTTACCTTTCCCATCTGGTCTTTCTCCACTCTCCATATTATTCTCTAAGGTTTCAATTCCTCAAAACTTCTTTTGTTTCCTTAAACACACTCTTTCTTTAGCTTCCTGAAGAATTTAGCACCTGTTTTGCCCTTTTTTAAATTTCATTTTGTGGTTTGTTTACTTCAGTGCACATAGGACCATCTGATATGACCTTATTTGAGTTGCTTATTGCCTGTCTCTCCTGACTCTAATGTGAGCTCCATCAGATCAGAAATCTTGCCTGTCTTCATAATGTTTCACTGTCAGTTCATTATCAGCATATAGTAGGTTCTTAATAAAAATTGCTGAATAATTAAATAAATGAATACAGTCACACTATTATTTTAGTTAAACTAGACTAATGCAAATAAGTAATCTTTTTAAATAAACAAGCTTATTAGTCAAAACCATTAATGTGCCTTATTTATAGACTATTTCCTCTTCAGCTAGGCACTAGTGACTTGTATTTATATGGATTCTTCATTATTAGTACTTCTTAAGCGTATTTAGAATAGTTTCTCTTTACTCACAATACTAATTTAGTAGGTCTTACCTAGTTTAGTAACTGCCAGTGGCAAAATGAATTTATTGAAAATCAAGGTAATGAAACATACTGACACTCCATGAAATAACATCTAGAATAAAAAAAAATAAAGTATGAAAATTTCATATAAAATACTTTATATTTATCAATGTAAATTAAGCTAGGTTGTACTATGTCAACAGATGCTCATAGTTGAGGAGGAATTTGATTGCTAGGAATGGGGAAGAAGATAGTTGTCAGTTGTTCCTCCTATCCTCAGTCTTGCCATCATAGCTAAATCATTTCTACAGTCCACGTGCAGCTGAGCTACCTCACAGTTAAAAATATTTTTAGCACAAGAAACAGCTTTATAATCTATAAAATAAAAAATACAGTGTTCTTTACTTGTGATTTTTCCCTCTCAGTTCCAATGGAAGAGTCATAGGCAAGTAGAAGGGCCATGTTTATATTAGGCGTCCCTCTCATTTCACTCAAGACCATTATGAATGCCCAGCGCCAGCTGAACCCGTGACCAAGTCGAGACAAAAGGGGGCTCATTAATAGAATGACCAGAAGTCTAAAAGAGAAAATAATTTTTAGAAAGTTATTCTTGTCACATAAACTTATTTCCATTTTATTCCACTCTATTCTAATTTATTCCCTGTGGAATGCCAACTGTCAGACAAATGTGCCATGTTTCACACATTATTGTCATAGCACCAAAGGAAGGCCAGGACAATACATAGAATTATAAGAATAGCATTATTCTCTTTGTTTCTTTCTCCTATGAGAATAGTAAGGTAATTTCACACCGTCTTTGGATCCCAAAAAGGAATAAAAACAAATCTAATGAATAAAAGGTGAGAGGAAAATATTCCTCTTTTCTTTTTTTTTTCATAGATTAACCTTGCTGACTCTGTCCAATGAGTTGACCAAATACTGGTCAATTCATTTATGTGTATTTCTTTTTTCAGTAATATAATCATTTCTATAATTTCCACTAAATGCATCTGATATTTTGGGACTAATTTCCATTTACTTGGCACTAGCAAACTTGATGTCAACTACCTAACAAATTTTTCTAGGTAGCAAGTAGAATGCTAGCAATTTGAGTAATAGAAACGGAAGAAATGGGCGACTCCAGTCAGAGCCGTTTACCCTCTTCCACGCCACCTCCTTTGTAGCTATAGGAGTAGACGTTTTTCTGCCTCTGAAAACTGGTAACAGGGACTAGAAAAATTGTTCGAGCAAAAAAGATAGCTATAAAGAGGAATTGTTTATGCTTTTTTTAAAAAACATTACTTTCAATTCTAATTTTTAATTAGTAAGAAATTGTTTCTCATATAATATTAAGCAACCAAAGTGAGATAATTTTTTTTTTATTTATGATAGATGTTTAACCTCATAAAGCTCACAGAAAAAAAAAAAAAAAACAACTGGATGAACTATGAAAGTGTTAACAGTGGTTGTTTCTGGAAAGTAAAATTAGGAAAGTTTTCTTCTTTCTAATTTCCAAAAATTTTACAAAATGTTTGCACTGCCGGAACTGCAGTTTAAAACTGAAAGATACTAATTTGCTGATAGATCTTTGGAAATTTTTAGAGTTGACTGTTCATTCTAAGATATGAAACATTTTAATATTTAAAAGATTATCTTCAGACTTACTCAATTTCCTATGAATAGAAAAATTCAAATGACATTCTTACCTTAAGACCATCAGTGTGAAGTACATATTTAGTGAAAAGTATATATCAGAAAATGATATATATAAATATGTTTGTGCAGGAATTAGAAGACCAATGAAAGTAAACACCATAAGAAATGAAACAAATGATAAACAATTCCAGAATCTGTATTTTCAGAAAAAAATTAAGTTAATTAATCAAGCATATATTTATTGCAAGACTTATCGATCTGATGCACTGTGGTAGGCATTACAAGGAAAATGAATAAGGAAATTTACCAAGACTCAAGGGGCTTCAAATCTAACGGAGGAGAAGGAGTTCGAAGCCAAGTAAACAAATAATTCTAAAGCAATTTTAAGCAGCAATTTTAACATTGCATGTAAATAAATCAGTGTCATTCTTTTTGAATTGATTTTGAAAGAAATATTTAGGTTGTGGCTATGCTGTTTAATAGAACTCAATCATTCAGACATTGTGATCCAGGTAGCTCGAGAATACTGAATGTAAAGTCCTCATTTCGTAGTTGTTGTTAGCGGCCCTCAACTCCTGGTGACCCCATGTACAACAGAACAAAATACTACCTGGTCCTGCACCATCTTCATGACTGGTTTCAGATCTAACTGCTGTGATTCACAGGGTGCTCTTTGGCTCATTTTTGGAAGTAGATTGCTAGGCCTTTCTTCCTAGTCCATTTTAGTCTGGAAGCTCTGCTGAAACCTGTTCAGCATCATAGCAACATGCAAGCCTCCACTGACAGAAGGGTGGTGCCTATGCATGAGGTGCACTGGCTGTTAATTGAACCAGGGTGTCCCGCATGGAAGGAGAGAATTCTACCACTGAACCACAAATACCACCCACCCCCGCCATCTTGCTCAATAGGAAAACCTAAAATCATTTCTTTTAAAAAGGAATGCTAAACTGTTAAGTCTGATTTAAACAGTTATAGGATTAAGCTGTTGCCTAAAATCTAGCTAGTTCTCAGAAGATGTGAACGGATCTTTTATTCATCTAAATGCCATTTGTAGAGTCTCCATTTTGAACTTGTGAAAATATAAGTATTCAAGTTCTTCAAGTTCTTCCAGGAAAACCCTACATCATTCCTAGAATTCGGGGTCTTATCAGATGCAGACAAAACAGTTTGAAAAAGAACATTCAAATTCCAATACTGGTCAAGTTTTGGTGTTGGGAGCATGAGAGGCTATGTTTTAAACCTTACTTCTTTTTATCTTTCTGTATATTTTATCTCTTTAATGTCCATAGAGTATATTTATAACAAAATAAATTGAAAATATTAAAAAGGCACACAAATACCCTTATATGAGGGGAGGAGATTTGGTTTGATCCATTGCTAGCCTGATTCTGTCCCTGAGACACTCTGAAGATCACAGTGGTGCAAGCAGTTGTGATAGGCTGCTGATCTAAAGGTCTGAACCCACCTAGTGGCCTGGTGATCTCCTTCGTAAAGATGATAGCCAAGAAAAGCCTATGGAGCAGTTCTACTTTGTAACACGTGAGAGTTGCCAGGAGTCAGAACTGACTCAGCAGCAACAAGTTTGGTGTTGGAGATATACTCTTGTCTCCAGAAATGCTGCTTTTGCCTAAAAACAAATTTGATACTAAACATAAACCCTTCTCTGTTACATTCATAGAAAATTTCTGTTTCTGAACTCTATTTCAGAGGCACACTTAGAGATTATCAGAGAAACATTCAAAAGAAAATATTTTAGCACAGGAAATAATGAATCCCATCTTTTGAAATAATCTTCTGTGGCTGAACTATTACTTCACTACATCCCTTTCTTGCATATGTACGGCCCTACTTTTAATTATATTGTCTTCTGGATTCAAGTATTGAATTAGACACTAATTTGCAGGAAAAAACACTTAAGATATATTTTCTGGCAATTTTGTAATTTTTGTATTCTTTACCCTTTTGACTTCACTACAAAAAGCACATTCAATTGTTGCACCATATATATGGGTATGAAAAGAAAATTCCCTCAATGCATTATAACCACCTACCCACACAATTAATGAAGTCAATTGCAAACACTGAGTAGAATAATTCAGTCAAATGAAAGGTGGATATGAATCATGATCATAACTTTACTATTCGTTAACAATGAAATGATTCAAAAACTTACCCTAACAATCTGGGTAGATGCCACCAAATGCCAAAAATCAGTTTTGTCAGTTAACATAAAAATTAATCAAATCAGTTAAACAACAAATATTGAGGAACTGTCAAGACTCTTTGATATGTACTAGGAATTAATGGGAGAACCCTGATGAGAAAGAAACCATGTTCTCTAAGAAATCAGCCTCTATCAAACTCAGGGTTGGCGTGAGCTAGTCTATCAAATTCCAAACCCATCTAAAAGATGTGCGTGTGTGTGTGTGTTAAGTCAGACACAGAAAAAGAAATCTTGAATTATTTTTGTCAAATCCCTTTTCCTCATTTGGAGATCATGAGTTGTCTTAATAAACCCAGGTCTTTTAATGTAGCAGTGGATCACAACATCATCTGTACGTCGTTATCATCTGGGTTGTGTTTTTAAAAGTCAGTTGTCTCATAATCTCACCTTCAGAGATTTTGAGTCTAATAGGTTGAGGTATCTACCTATCGACTGATAGATCAGTCGATTGATTGATCCACTCATCCATCCATCCATCCATCCATCCATCCATCCATCCACCCACTCATCCATCCATCCATCTTAGTGCCCAATTTTGCACGGCCACTAGTCTAAAGGGATGATATGACCTTATAAACTAGACATATTGGAGAAGTCAATTCCCCAGGAATAAAAGACTATGCAGGCTGGTAAAGAGGTAATTTCTATTTTATATAAGGTGTTTAAGGAATTTCTTTCCAAAGAGGTTATGTATGAATAGAAGTATAAAGAAGTGAGGGTTGCCATGAGTTGGAATAGACTCAATGGCAAATGATTAAATTATCTGTTAGAATCCTTACCCCTGTATCTGTCAATGTAATCCTGTTTAGAAATAGAGTTGGATTTTTTTTTTTAATTAATGAGGCCATCAGTGTAAGGGTGGCCTAAACCTAATCACTTCACAGTTATTGAAAAATGTATTTTAGAGCCATGCACAAACAAAGGCAGATGAATCTACAATCCCATGAACTCCAAGGATTGCTGGCAGCAGCATATGATCAGGAATGGATGGTACTGAAGAAAGAAGTCTAAGCTGCACTGAAGGCATTGGTGAAAAACAAGGCAGGATACCGATCGAGATGTTTCAGCAAAGGGATACAGCACTGGAAGTACTCACCTCGTCTATGCCAAGAAATTTGGACAGTTGCCTGGCCAACTGACTAGAAGAGATCTATATTTATGCCTATTCCCAAGAAAGCTGATCCAACCGAATGTGGAAATTATCGAACTACATCATTAATACTACACGCAAGTAAAATTTTGCTGAAGATCATTCAACAGTGGCTGCAGCAGTATATCAACAGGGGACTGTTAGAAATTCAAGCCAGATTCATCAGAGGATGTGGAACCAGGGATATCATTGCTGATGTCAGATGGATCCTGGCTGAAAGCAGAAAATACCAGAAAGATGTTTGCCTGTGTTTTACTGACTATGCAAAAGCATTCGATTGTGTGGATCATAACAAATTATGGATAACATTGCAAAGAATGGGAATTCCAGAATACTTAATTGTGCTCCTGAGGAATCTGTACATAGATAGATCAAGAGGCAGTCGTTTGAACGGAACAAGTAGATACTGGGTGGTTTAAAGTCAGGAAAGGAGTGTGTCAGGGTTGTATTTCAGCATACTTATTCAATCTGTATGCTGAGCAAATAATCCACAAGGCTGGACTATATGAAGAAGAATGGGGCATCAGGATTGGAGGAAGACTCATTAACAACCTATGTTATGCAGATGACACAACCTTACTTGCTGAAAGTGAAGAGGACTTGAAGCACTTACTGATGAAGATCAAAGACCACAGCCTTCAGTATGGATTACACCTTAACATATAGAAAAAAAAAAAAAATCCTCACATCTGGACCAATAAGCAGCATAATGATGAATGGAGAAAAGATTGAAGTTGTCAAGGATTTCATTTTACTTGGATCCACAATCAACACTCATGGAAGCAGCAGTCAAGAAATCAAAAAACGCCTTGCATTGGGCAAATCTGCTGCAAAAGACCTCTTTAAAGTGTTGAAAAGCAAAGATGTCACCTTGAAGACTAAGATGTGCCTGACCCAAGCCATTATATTTTCAATCACCTCATATGTGTGTGAAAGCTGGATGATGAATAAGGAAGACCAAAGAAGAGCTGACGCCTTTCAATTGCGGTGTTGGGAAAGAATATTGAATATACCATGGACTGCCAAAAGAACAAACAAATGAAGTACAGCCAGAATGCTCCTTAGAAGCAAGGATGGCAAGACTATATCTCACATACTTTGGATATGTTATCAGGAGGGACCAATCCCTGGAGAAGGACATCATGCTTGGTAAAGTAGAGGGTCAGCAAAAAAGAGAAAGACCCTCAACGAGATGAATTGACATAGTGGCTGCAACAATGGGCTCAAGCATAACAATTGTGAGGATGGCGCAGGACTGAGCAGTGTTTCGTCCTGTTGTACATGGGGTCATTATGAGTAGGAACCAACTTGAGGGCACCTGACAACAACATCAGAAGCTGAAATAGACAAAGAAGATCTACCCCTAGAGTAACACCCTGAATTCAGACTTCTAGTCTTCTGAACTGTGAAAAAAAAAATTTGTTCTTTAAAGCCATCCACTTGTGGTATTTCTGTTACAGCAGCACTAGTAATAAGACATCATACAAGTGGGTGGCTAAAGTAGGATAGCAGACATGCTCAGAGGAGGACAGGAAACCAAGAAACCTGAGAGGTGTGGCAATGGAAGAATCAGCTCTGTGTGTACAGACATTGCTGAGACTGGTGACCCAGTAATGTCGGGGAGGGTCTCAGTGAGACAGAAGCTAAAACTCTTAACAAAATAAAGAATGCGACTGGGGTTCTACAGATAACCTCAGCCACCAAGGATGTGGCAGATGTCATGAGCTTCAAAATCGTGTCCTTCTGTAGGAGAAAAAATGATCTAGAAATGGCATTAAGGAATAGGGAAATCACCTGCTCACTTCCAGGATGGACCAGGGATGTAGGTGAGAAAGACACCACAGCTTGTAAGAAATATAAAGGAAGGAATGTCTTCAGGGGACACCCAGCTTTCAGTTAGAGCAACAAGGCTGAAAGGATTCACTTTCTAGAGATATAAACATTTGCTTAAAAAATTTATTAACTACATTCTTCCCACAACTGGCCTAATTAATTCTGCCTAGCTCCTAGTGCAATGGACATCTATTGTCATTCACATGAAATTTTGTGGAAGTGCTCCAGAATCCTGTACAATCCCACAACCTTAAATACCTGACTTTGGAATTCATTCTAGCTTCCCTAACTTTCTCCCAAACTCCAAAAATCATTGTTTACGCTCAGGGTCTCTCTTAGCACATGTTGCCGTTGTGTGATTTAGATCAAGTTTCCATTGTGTGTGTTGGGGGACTACAGAAGCGCCCTTCCTTTAGTCTGACACAGACGCCACTCACCCTCAGCCAGGTGCCCTCAAGCAGAGCACAATTTGCACATGTGTACCCATTGTCTTGCTTACATTTACTTTGGCCATGTTTTCTTTTTAACACTGACAACCCTCTTCAAATGCCCTAACTTAATTTTTCAATTTCTTTTCTGTGCCATCTCTTCATTGTTCTTAAAATATTAGTCTTCCAGTCTAGTGGCCGTGCTGCATTAAGCCACATTGAAGCCTGAGGCAAAAGAAGCAATCAGTAGGAGTGATCCTGTCTTTACAATTTTGATGTTTTGTTCATCGTGGATTTTTGGCATTAATTTCAATTTTTTAAAAATATTGCATTAAATGTTTGCCTTGATTACTAAATTTTTTATCACCCTCGTAAATGTTGTGCCTGAGGCAAATGCCTCACTTGCCTCGCCCTGCCCTACTCCTGGTCCTGTCTCATGGCTCAGGACATCCACCAGGATTTGCTAAGTAGATGGTCAGAGACTTGCAGAATTAGTGGGGAAATAAAGCCAACATGAACTCAAGGTTACCAATGTTACCTAAAATTGAAGGATTGAAGGCACAGGCCAGAGAGTTTTTAGGATGGGTTTTCAGTTGTGTAGTTTTCAAGTTGATGTATCTTCCTTTGACCATGTAGACGTGCATGTGGCTACTACTATAATATTCTAGCTTCTGATATATGAAATAAAGTGAAAATATGCTAGCCACTCACTCGACAAGAAGTGCTTCAACTCCTGGTTTAAAACTTGTAGAATTTAAAAAAAGTCCCATAATGGCAAGAGTAAATATTCCAGACATTCCAATTAACTCACCTATTTTTAAAAAGAAATAAAGTATTGTTTTAACATCAAGAGTGGCACAAGTTTTATCAGAGATGATAATATCAGATATCTTGAAAGGATAGTGACTTTATAGAGAGGCTCCCCCCACTTGGTTTCAGCTGAGAAATGTTGCAAATTATTACTACAACCTATTGTGGTTTTTTGTTGTTGTTACTCTTTGCTTGTTTTTCTATAGCTTCACACTCAACTCTGTAGTAAAGTCTGTTCTGGACATCCTTGCATTGCTTTGGCTTCAGATAATTAGCAACAATATGGAGCTCACAAAACACTTTGGCAGATGTAGGCTGGTAGAGGTCTAGTTGTCCCAAAGGGGCTCTGGAGGGATGAATTAATTGGAAATTAACCGATGAGTTCTTTATGGAACTCATCCGCTTTCTCCTTGGGAGATGTAGGAGATAGGAATGGTTTGATCCTGTGATAGGACTAAGGGAGTCAGGCCAGCAGAGATTCAATATGGGCCTACTTCCCCTGTTTAAGGAGCCCTGGTGGCACAGTGATTAAGCATTCGGCTGCTAACGGAAAGGTCAGTGGTTAGAATCCACCAGCCACTCCTTGAGAGAAAGATGTGGCAGTCTGCTTCTGTAAAGATTTACAGCCTTGGAAACCCTTGTCCTATAGGGTTGCTATGAGTTGGAATCGACTTCATGGTAGTGGGTTTGTTTGTTTTTTCCTGTTTAATTTAATTTTGTTTTGGTCATTAACTGTGAGATACTGAAAAGTTTAAAGACCCGTTTGTTTTTTCAGTTGCTGTTTAGTCGATTAGAACTCATGGTGGCTCCATGTGTTGCAGAGTAGAGCTGCACTCCATAGGGTTTTCCAGTCTGTGAACTTTCAGAAGCAGATTGCCAGGCCTTCCTTACTAGGCGTCTCTGGGTGGGTTCGAACCACCTATCTTTCAGCTTGTTAGCAAGCATTTAACCCCTTGTGCCACCCAGGAACTCCTAAAGAGTCATCTGTGGAGTGGTCTTAAGAGGAGCTCTGTGAGAGTTGTTCCTGCCTTTACCCTAGTTTACAAAAGAGATTTATTATCACAGTGAGATGTTCAAATAATATGGTAGAGTATAAAGATTACATGTTAAAAAAAGAAAACCACTTATTGTGCCACTCCAGGACTTCAGACATGATGAGTTAGAGAAAAATTTACTAGAATTTCTGTGAGGGAGAGCACTGTATTTGCTTAGAATATAATTTGATAAGCTACTTAAGAATAGCGAATGAGATCCAAAGGTCATATGCAAGCATTATAGGATACTTACTGAATTTCTATAACTTGAGACAAGTAAGGAATGATATAAAAGTGAGGAATTGGGAGCCCCGATGGCCCAGTGGTTAATCACTCAGATGTTAACTGAAAGGTCAGTGGTTTGAACCCATCAGGCCCTGTGAGGGAGAAAGATGTAGCAGTCTGCTTCCCTGAAGATTATAGCCTTGGAAACTCTACGTGGCAGCTCTCCTCTGTCCTATAGGGTCGCTATGAGTCAGAAGAGACTTGACTGCAATAGGTTTGGTTTTTTTGTTTTTTATCAGATCTCATAGCGCTGTAAACTACATAATGTAAATTTTCCCTGTGAGCTCGCCTTTTCTGCCCATCTTTGGTAGAATGTAAAGTCACACTTTCTTAAAACACCACAATGAAATTAAACAACAATATGTAATTCTGTAATTGGCTTCTTTTTTTCCATTTATGCCAGAGGCATATCTCAGTTATGGCAAGTACGGCACGTGCCCTGGGAGCCACTTGAAGGGAGTGAGGGGCACTGAGCGGTTTCTATTAACCTGGTTCAGTGAAGCGGGGGAGGGGCATTGAGCAGTTTCTTTAAGCCGGTTCAGTGAGGAGGGGCCACTGAGCAGTTGCTATTAACCTGGTTCTGCCTGACTCCTTCCTCAAGCAGAGCCGACACAGAGGCCTAGTGAGGGGGACAGAGGAGGCACTTGCCCTGGGCGCAAGCCCAAGGGGGAGCCAGACGAGGCACGGAATGACATTTCGAGGTGCCACAAATATGAAAGGCGCCTGACTGAGACAGCCAGACAAGAGGGGGGAAGGTGTTTCTGCTGACGGATTGCAGCTATCAACGCCTAGTCATCGGAAAATTGGGAGGGGGCACAATTTAGAGATAGCCCTGGGCGCTGGTTATCTTGCTCAGTTCCCTCGATATACCCCAGAGAGGGCAATTTCAGTGCTTGACATAGCTGCTGTTTTCCGTAGATGCCTCTGTGCATAGCAGACACTGTTCCATTAATAAAAAAATTTGTGTTTAATACGATAGAATATTGTGGATATACCTCTTTCTGTCACATGGGGTCTCTATAAGTCAAAAATCAACTCCACAGCAACTAACAACAACATCATATACATATATAACCCACTGCAGGGGAGTATTCCAACTCATAGCGACCCCATAGGGTTTCCAAGGCTGTCAGTCTCTATGGAAGAAGACTACCACGTGTTTCTTCCGCGAGCTCCTGGTGGTTTGGAACCACCCACCCTTCATTTAGCAGCCTAGAGCTTTAACCATGGCATCACCAGGGCTATGTATGTATATGTATATACATGTATATATATGTATATGTATATATACACATACACACATATGAATCAGTTCTGATCCCTTCTCTGTTCTTTGACCTAGTTTGTATTCTTGTAGTACAACAGTTGTATTTTAATTGCCGTGACCTTATTAAATGCTTTAACACTTGATAGGGAAAGTTCCCTATGGTATGCCTCTTTTCAAAATTATCTGTTCTCACACATTAATATTTCCAGACGAACTTTGGGATTGTTTTATAAAATTTCAAAACCAAAACCGAATTTCTACTATGGTTTGATAGAGATTTGATGACATTAGTATCATTATGACACTATTTAGTCTTCTCTTCTAGAAATGAAAAATTATGTTTTATATTCTTCATTTTAGCCCTGATCAGAAATGGTATCTAAGCCAGAAATGATCACTTAAGTTAGTTATTTATGAATCATGAGTGAAGAGGTGTGTGTGGACGCAAGTGCTTTGAAAAGATCAAGCTCTGAACTAGTCATTACCACTTGTCAGGTAGTGGAGAAATCTGGAAAATTTTCACAAAACAATTATCTTGAAGTTATTAATAATATAAACATTAAGCCAGGTCAGAGTGAAAGTCCTTTTATATTAGATTTACATTTACTCTATATCTTGTTTTCATGGATTTATTCCTAGCAGTTTTATTTCTAAAATATCTGTTGAGACATTAACCTGGAAAGTTTAAAATTAAATTTTTGGGTATAACCCTTAATCTTGAGGCTATGCTTACTAACTAAATGATGTTAGAGAAAAGTATATTTGTCAGAATATATTTGTTGTAGGAATTTAAGTATACACATTTACACCAGTACATGATCAACAGACCAGTACAGTGATCTTTCTTCCAACCCAAAAAACCAAAAACCAAACCTGTTGCCAAACCCGATTCTGACTCATGCAGACCCTGTGTGTTAGAGAGTAGAACTGCTCCATAGGCTATTCTCGGCTGTAATCTTAATGGAGCAGATCACCAGGCCTTTCTTCCGTGATAGCACTGGATGGGTTCAAACTGCCAACCTTTAGGTGAGTAGTCAAGCACAAACTGTCTGAGCTACCTGGAGACCTTCTGATCTTTCTCTCACTGTCTGTTAATTCACTAACTTGATTCTGTAAACTCATTAGATTATAATTGGCTTTAATCCATTGAATAACTCAGAAGCCCCAAGCTCCTATATGCTGCCCTTCCCACTTTAGACCTGGCAATCATGAATCTTGCTGCTCTAGCATTTCTAAGGAGTTTTTCCTCTGTCTCAATTTATTCAAATTTTATGTTTCTCAGTAAACTTGGCAGTTTTCTATTTTCAGACCCAAACTTCTTGCTAAGTTTTTTTCCTTTCTATTTTATAACATTTTTCCAATGTGAAGAGACTTAAATTTTTATGATACTTTCTAACTAGTTAGTGATGGTTTATTAAAAAAAATATATATATATATATATATATATATATATATTTGTATATTTATATCAAGTTATCCTAGTAAAGAGTTTGCTGGCTTAGTTTATTAGTTAACAGTCTTGGGTTTTTCTATGTAATCTACCATATTGCAAATGATGTAACCATGTTCTTTCTCAAAACTTGTAAACTTTTTTTTCTTATTGCATTAGCTAGAGCTTGCAGAATAATTTTTAATCATGGCTTTGAGAAAGGCACCATTGTCTTATTCCTAAATGTAATGGAATGACATATAGTATAGGTTTGGTGAATAGGTATTATATGACATGCCATCTCTAAATCATTTATAGGGCTGTCTGCAGGTATTTGTTGAACATGATTCTGAAGCTGTAACAGGAAACAGTGATATGACAAATTCAATATCTGTCATACTTCTGTGAGGATGGAGTGATGGTAACTGGATTAATAATATCAATAGATTTTATAATATTTAGCCCTACTTGAGCTGTAACTTCTGTTTTGATTTCCTTTTTGTTCTAAGAGTTACCTAGAATAGTATAATTGATTTACAGGCAGTTAGGTCATTTATTTTTTTTAAACTCTATTGTATAGCTATTGTTTATTTTAATTGCATTGTGGTTGAACAATGTATCTTTAACAGTAAAAAATTTTGGAATCTATTGAAATTTTCTTCTATTCCAGTTCATTTTTTAAAGGGTCTATATTCTTGCTATTGTGTGCCATCAAGTCGATTCCAACTCATAGTGACCCTATAGGACAGAGTAGAACTGCCCCGTAAGGTTTCCAAGGCTGTAAATCTTTACAGGAGCAGATTGCCACATTTCTCCTGAAGAGCCGCTGCTGGGTTCAAATCGCATACCTTTCAATTAGCAGCCTAGTACTGAGTGCTTAACCACTGTACCATCAGGGCTCCTATTAAAAAGTCTGTAGGTATATGTCGAGACTTTGTCTCATGTACTTTGGACAAGTTATCAGGAGGGACCAGTCCCTGGAGAAGGACATCATGCTTGGTAAAGTAGAGGGTTAGCAAAAAAGAGGAAGACCCTCGATGAGATGGACTGACGCAGTGGCTGCAACAATGGGCTCAAACATAGCAACAATTATGAGGATGGCACAGGACCAGGCAGTGTTTCTTTCTGTAGTACACAGGGTCGCTATGAGTTAGAACTGACTCGACAGCACCTACGAACAACAACAACGTAGGTATATGCAAATTATATCATTCTGTTTTGAGGGGCAAACATTTTTATATACCTTATAAACTAAGCATATAAATTATTATTTATACATTTTTATAGCCATACTTATTTATTGTGCAACTGGTTATTAAATTACCTTGGAGAGGCATGCTAACATATATAACTGTAATTGTGATTTTGTCAAATTCTTCTTTCTTTTCCAATGGCATTTGCTTTGTATATTTTGGTGCATTGTTTTTGCATAGTATGGATATTGATATCTGTTATCTCTTTTAATAGATTATGTCACCAAAAATATTCCTTCTAGATCAGTTGAAAGATTTTTTTTTTTTAAAACTAGCTTTTTGCCTGGTATGTATTTTCCATATCTTTTAAATTTTTCTATGTAATTTAGTATTAGGGACAGGCTCCTCACTTACAAATATAGAAGACGAGGTACAAAATTGAAAAGCTGAGACTTATATGATTGACGTCATCACCAAAAATAGTTGCCATCCACAACTGGATCATCTTTGAACTTATCATTCCAGTCACAAAACTTGCTAAAAAATGTGATTTAATTGCATCCACAATTTCACTGGCTGCAAGAAAGGGGAGTAAATAGAAAATAGTTAATAGAATGTTATTATGCATTGGAATTGAATTGATGGCAATGGGTTTGGTTTTGGTTTGGTGCTTAGTATTCAGTGATACTCTGAGTCAACTTCTTGTCTTTATCTTAAAAAGAGCTCATTGGGATTCTGGGAAGATGGTAGCGTAAACGGATCATCATTTGACCCTCCCCCACCAATACAACAAAAAAATGGTACTCGGCCTCGAGGGACTCTGAATCAGGGAGCAGAGGGCAGCAGTGGAGGACTGCAGGTGGGAAAGAGTCAATGAGTCAATGAATAGTTGCATATGATAGGAAAATTGTTTTTCCCACCATCCCTGACCCTCCCTCAGCCACGTGGACCCCATGCTGCTGTGAACTGGGGAAGCGGACCCTTGCTGGAGCCACTACACCCCCTGCCTTCGCAAAAAGACAAAACCCCAAGTTTCTGTTCTAAAATCAACACTGCAGACCTCCTGGGAGTCCATTCTGAGTGTGCTAGCCCCTACCCCATCCAGTAACTGTCAGCTGCCTGACAAATTATACAGAAGAACCCCTGCAGTGGAACTTGCTCCCACAACCAGCACTCTGTCTGCATGTGCACCCATACCACAAACCCCCAAAATAACAGGACAAATCTCCATGGGGTCAGTTTGGGTCTGTCTGCCCCCCTTCTGGCTGTTACTGAGAACTGATGACTAAAGCTGCTGTGAGGTAGGAAGCAGGTGTCCTGAGTGGAGCCTGCTCCCATAGCCCACTGTTTTAGGCTGGGTTCTCTAGAGAAGCAAAACCAGTAAAGCATATAAATAGATATATAGAGAGATTTATATCAAAGAAATGACTCACATGGTTGTAAAGTCTGGAATGTGGGTCAGGCTGGAGGTTTCTCTTGGTTCACGTAGCTGCAGGGGCTAGTGAACCCAAGATCGGCAAGTCAGACAGTAGGACTCTGGCTCGTAGGCTGTGAAGACTGATAAATCCCAATATTGGCAGACAAGACTGCAGACAAGCAGCTAGCTCAAGTCCCAAGAACCAGAGGTGAGACGAACAGGAGCCAGCTGCAGGATCCAAAGTGTGAAAAAGCCCACGAGCCTTGCCAGAAAGTCCACTTAATATTCGATGCAGGCCAGGCCCTCAAGGAAACTCCCTTTCAACTGACTGGATACTCACAGCAGATCCCATCACGGAGGTGATCATGTTATATCAAATCTCATCATGGAGGTGATCACATCATCATATGTCTGCCAAATGACATCATAGCTGCCAAACCACTGAGAATCATGGCCCAGCTAAGTTGCCACACAACCTTAACCATCACATCAACATACTACAGCTGGTGCTTGAAATCAACAAGACAGACCTCCCTGGGGGCCCATTCTGAACATCCAGTTCCTCCTCTACCTGGTAACTATCGGTTGCCAGACTCTGCAAATTACTACAGAAGCCTCCCTGCAGTGGAGTCTGCTCCCACAGCCAGCTCTCTGCCTGCCTACACACAGTAGATGCATGATAGATCAGGCCTATGAAATCAACAGGGCAAATCTCCCTGGGTTGCTTTGAGTCTATCTGCTCCCCCCTGACTTCCAGCTGGTGCTGAGAACCACTGACTACAGCAGCTATGAGCCAGGAGGCAGGTGCCTTGAGTGGAGCCTGCTTCCATAGCCAATATATTATGGATGGGGCTCTGAAAACAATAAGGCAGCACCTCTCCCACCTGGTAACTGTCTCCTGCAGGGCTGATAGGAATTGCCACAGAAGGACCCCTGCAGTGGTGCTAGGAAGCAGGTCCCTTAAATGAGACCTTCTCTCCCAACCAGCACAGGGCCACTGGGGCTCTGAAACCAACAAGAAAGATTTCTTGGAGGTCTGTCTGGGGAGTGCCAGCCGCTTCTTCTCCTGATTTTGAGGAAAGTCTTCCTGTGTTTCCCCTGAATGCCAGCTCAGATATAAGTGACCCCTCCCCCAAACAAGGAAGGAGGCCTTGGGCAAAACTTAAGGGCAACAATCAGCACTGCAGGGGGCTCATTGGGTATGGGCTTTCCAACTGAAAACGTGGTTGCAGAAACACAGCGGAGGAGTGTAGCAATAACCAGAAAGAGAGGCTTGCGCCCCCGGTGGACAAATGACTAGTGCATGATATCTCTCCTGAGTGGCTGCACCCTTTGGTGGACAGATTGATCACTGCATGTTCTCTGATGTGTTTGGGAGAAACTGAATGCTGAAAACCAAGATCTGGAACTTCTGAATCCTAATTAAAACAGAGATGGAGAAGGAGCTATCACAGAGACAGAGAGTAAGAAGTAAGCAAGGCCTGAAGGCTCTGCTTGCCTAAGAGTTTCTTGCAGTAAGTAGTGTGGGCAAAAACACCAGATACTGGGGAGAACTTAGAAAGCTAACACCCGAAAAAATTCCTGTGCCCCAACAAAAACTTACAAGACAAACAAAAATAAGAGAAATGATGGTCTACCCAAATGAACAAGGTGAAATCACATCTATGGAAGCCCAAACAATGAACAAAATGGAAGAATATAATTCAACAATGTTAAACATACTCAAAGAACTAAGGGAAAACATAGACAAACATCTAAAAGAAATAACAAAAACAATGCATGGACAAAACAAGGATTTAAAAAAAAAGAGACAGATAAACACTCTATAAAGTAACCAAACAGAAATTATTGGAACTGAAAGAGATAATAACTGAAATGAGAAACACAATGGAAGGATTTAACAACAGATTTGATTAGCCACAAGAAATAATCTGTGAATTAGAGGATAAGATAGCCAAAAATTATGGAGGCTGAGGAGCAACAAGAATGGAGGCTCAAGACTGCTGAGCACAGTCTAATGGAATTCTGGGACAACATCAAGAGAACTAACATATGCATCATGGGAATTCCTTAAGGAGATGAGAGAAAGGGACAGAAAGAATATTTGAAGAAATAATGACAGAAAATTTCCTGAATCTGCTGAAGGACATGAACCTACAAATCCAAGAAGCTCAAAGAAACCCAAGCAAGATAAACTCAAAGAGATCTACACCAACACACTTCATAATAAAGCTCTAAAAAAGTAAAGATAAAGAGAGAATCCTGAAAGTAGCAGAGAGAAGCAAACAGTCATGTATAAAGGATCCCCAATAAGATCTGATGCTGATTTCTCCTCAGAAACATTGGAGGCCAAAGGTAATGGAGTGATATATTTAAAATGCTGAAGGGGGAAAAAAAAATGTCAATCAAGAATACTATACCAAGTAAAACTGTGTTTTAAGAAAGGATAAAGTTAAAATATTCCCAGACAAACACAATCTGAGAGAGTTCATATCTACCAGACTGGCTGTACAAAAAATGCTAACGGGAGTCCTTTAGATGAAACAGAAAAGACACTAGAAAATAATTCAAAGCCACAGATGAAAAGAAAGATCTCCAGCAAAAGTTATTGCATGGACAAGTATAAGGATTATTAATAAGGTATCTGTGCTTGATAATTCTAATTGTTTTGTCCTTCATGCATTTTAATATACAAAATTTATTAAAAAAAAGATAAAATTATGTTACTGGGAACACAAAATATGAAGATGTAATCGGTGATAATAACAACAAAATGGTGGTGGTAGGGGGAGGAATGGTATAGTATTTCTTGTATGTTACTGAAGTTAAGTTGGTATCCACTCACCCTAGGATAAATATAATATAATATAAATGCAAGATGTCAAATATAATATTAATCGTAATCTCTAAGAAAATATCTAAAAATATATACACAAGAGGAAAGGAGAAGGTAATCCAAATGACTCACTACAAAAAAAAAAAAAAAATACAACTCAAAACCAGGCAGTATTAGAAGAAATAGAAAATGAAGTCTTAAGACACACACACACTCACACCCCCCCAAGCAAAAAGTAAGTCCTTTATTAGTGGTAATTACAGAGAATGTAAATGAGCTAAGTGCCCCAATCATAAGGCAGAATGAAAAGTAATTAAAAAAAAAACAAAAAAAACACATAATCCAACTATACACTGTTTACAAGAGACACCTCTTAGACCCAAAGACACAAATATGTTGAAAGTGAAAGGATGGAAAAAATATCCTATGCAAATAATAACCAAAGGAGAGCTGGGTGACAATCTTAAAACCAGACAAAATAGATTTGAAGACAAAATACTTTAGAAGAGATAAAGATGGACATTATATAGTGATGAAAGGGTCAATTCATCAAGAAGATTTAACAATTATAAACACACACCCCAAAAAAACCCATTGCCATTGAGTTGATTCCAATTCATAGCAACTCTATAGGACAGAGTAGAACTGCCCCATAGGGCTTCCAAGGAGCAGCTGGTGGATTTGAACTGCTGACCTTTTGGTCAGCAGAAGAGCTCTTAACCACTACACAACCAGGGCTCCATAAAAAATACACCCACTCTGTACTTATTTACATAAGTAAATAAGTTTCCAAAGATCAGGTCGTTATTTGAAAATTGACATTATGCAAAAATGGAGGATGACTACATCATTACATAACTGCCAAATCACAGCATTACATAAATGCCAAGTTACATCATTACATAACTGCCAAACCACTAAGAATCATGGCCTAGCCAAGCTGACACATAACCTTAACCATCACAGCCAGTGTTACTCTAGCCTCACACTCTGGCATTAGCTACTGCCAGATGTACTTCGTTAACATGCAAAATAGTGAGATAGCAGATATTTTGCTACTGTTGTAAACGCAAAACATCAGATAATGAGTTAGTTGATAGGTGAAGAGTAGGTGTATATGCACCCAACATCAGAGCACCTAAATATATAAAGCAAACACTGATAGAATTGAAGGGAGAAATAGATAGCACTACAATAATAGTTGGAGACTTCAATACACCACTTTTCAATATTGGACAGAACATCTAGAAAGATTGACAAGAAACAGAGGATCTGAATGACACTACAAACCAACTAGACTTAACAGAACACTTAACAGAACACATCACCCAACAACAGTACAATAAACATTCTACTCCAGTGCACGTGGATCATTTTCCAGACCACATGCTAGCTCACAAAGCAAGTCTTGATAAATTTAAAAAGATTGAAATCACACAAAGTATTTGCTCTGACCACAGTGGAGTGAAACTAAAAGTCAATAACAGAAAAAAGAAAAACACCTGGAAAATACACAAACATACGGAAGTTAAACATTGTATTGGAAGTCTTAGCCAGAGGAATGACATAAGAAAAAGAAATAAAAGGTATCCAAATCAGAAAAGACTTAAAATTATTTCTATTTGTCAATGACATGATCCTGTATAAAAAGCCCCAAAGAATCCACAAGAAAGCTTCTAGAGCTGTTAGAAGAATTTAGCAAAGTTGTAGGGCATAAGGTCAGCAAATAAAAATCAGTTGGGCATCTATACTTCAGTAATGAGGTATCTGAGATGGAAATTAGAAAAACAATTCCATTTACAATAGCTACTAAGAAAACAAAATATCTAGGAATAAATTTCACCAGCGACATGAAATACTTACACAATGAAAATTACAAAACTCTGCCGGAAGAGATTAACAAAGTCCTAAATAAATAGAAAGACATTCCATGTTCATGGATTGCAAGACTTAATATCGTTAAGATGTCGGTAATATCCAAAGTGATCTACAGATTCAATGCAATCCTGATCAAAATTCCAATAGCCTTCTTTAGGGAAATGGGAAAAATCAATCCTCAATTCTATACGGTATGGTTGTTGTTGTGGTTATGTGCTGTCAAGTTGGTTCCAACTCAGAACGAGCCTATATACAGCAGAACAAAACATTGCCTGGTCCTGCACCGCCCTTCCAATCACTGTTATGTTTGAGCCCATCGTTGTAGCCACTGTGCCAACCCATCTCGTTGAGGGTCTTCCTCTTTTTTCACTGACCCTCTCCTTTACCACGCATGATGTCCTTCTCCAGGGACTAGTCCCTCCTGATAATGTGTCCGAAATATGTGAGACGAAGTCTCGCCATCCTTACTTCTAAGGAGCATTCCGGCTGTACTTCTTCCAAGACAGATTTGTTCATTCTTCTGGCGGTCCTTGGTATTCAATATTCTTCGCCAACACCATAATTCAAAGGCATCAATTCTTTTTCAGTCTTTTAGCTTTCGCACGCATATGAGGCAGTTGAAAACACCATGACTTGTGCTTTTTAACTCTTTAAAGAGGTCTTTTGTAGCAGATTTGCCCAATGCAATATGCCATTTGATATTTTGACTGCTGCTTCCATGGGCATTGATTGTGGATTCAGGTAAAATTAAATCCTTGACAACTTCAGTATGTTATGGCTAGAGGCTCCAATAAGCTGGAGCAAATTTGAAGAAGAACAAAGTAGGAGGACTCACATTTCCTGATTTCAAAACATACTATACAGCTACGATACTGAAAACAGCCTGGTACTGGTATAATAATAGAGTCATAGACCAATGAAATAGAATCAAGAGTCCAGAAATAGACTTACATGTCTATGGTGAACTGGTTTTTGACAAGGGTGCTAAGCCCATTCAAAGGGAAAAGAAGGGTCTTAAATAAATGGTGTAGGGAAAATTTGATTTCTACATGCAGAATAACGGAACAGAATCCATGCCTCACACCATACACAAAATTCAATTAAAAATGGACTAAGGACCTAAATGTGAAAACTAAAACCATAAAATTCTTAGAAGAAAATACAGGGGTATGGCTGTTGGGCCTGGATTTTAACAATGGATTAACTGATATAATAAAAGCATGAGAAGGAAAAGACAGAATAAATAAATCTTGTTGTTGTTGTTAGGTGCGGTCGAGTAGGTTCTGACTCATAACAACCTTATGTAGTACAGAACGAAACACTGCCTGATCCTGCATCATGCTCACAATCGTTATGCTTGAGCCCATTGTTGCAGCCACTGCATCAATCTATCTTGATGAGGGTCTTCTTCTTTTTCATTGATGCTGTACTTTACCAAGCATGATGTCCTTCTCCATGGACTGATCGCTCCTGGCGACATGTCCAAAGTATGCAAGACGTAGTCTCACCATCCTTGCTTCCAAGGAGCATTCTGGTTGTACTTCTTCCAAGACAGATTTGTTCGTTCATCTGGCAGTCCATGGTATATTCAACATTCCTCACCAACACCACAATTCAAAGGCGACATTTCTTCTTCGGTCTTCCTTATTCATTGTCCAGCTTTCGCATGCATATGATGCGATTGAAAATACCATGGCTTGAGTCAGGCCCACCTTAATCTTCAAGGTGACATCTTTGCTTTTCAATACTTCAAAGAGGTATTTTGCAGCAGATTTGCCCAATGCAATGGTTATTTGATTTCTTGACCATTGGTTCCATGGGTGTTGATTGTGGATCCAAGTAAAATGAAATCCTTGACAACTTCAATCTTTTCTCCATTTATCATGATGTTGCTTATTGGTCCAATTAGTGAGGACTTTTGTTTTCTTTATGTTGAGGTGTAATCCATACTGAAGGCTGTAGCCTTTGATGTTCATCAGTAAGTGCTTCAAGTCCTCTTCACTTTCAGCAAGCAAGGCTGTGTAATCTGCATAATTCAGGTTGTTAATGAGTCTTCCTCCAATCCTGATGCCCTGTTCTTCATATAGTCCAGGTTCTAGAAATATTTGCTCAGCATACAGATCGAATAGGTATGGTGAAATGATACAACCCTGACGCACACCTTTCCTGACTTTAAATCAAGAAGTATCCCCTTGTTCTGTTCAAATAACTGCCTCTTGATGTATGTACAGGTTCCTCATGAGCACAATTAAGTGTTCTGGAATTCTCATTCTTTGCAATGTTATCCATAATTTGTTATGATCCACACAGTACAATGCCTTTGCATAGTCAATAAAACACAGGTAAACATCTTTCTGGTATTCTCTGCTTTTAGCCCGGATCCATCTGACATCAGCAATGATATCTCTGGTTCCACTTCCTTTTCTGAACCCAGTTTGAATTTCTCGCCGTTCCCTGCTGATGTACTGCTGCAGCTGCTTTTGAATGATCTTCAGCAAGATTTTACTTATGTGTGATATTAATGATATTGTTCGATAATTTCCACTTAGGTTGGATCACCTTTCTTAGGAATAGGCATAAATTTGGATCTCTTCCAGACGGTTGGCCAGGCAGCTGTCTTCCAAATTTCTTGGCATACATGAGTGAGCACTTCCAGCGCTGCATCCTTTTGTTGAAACTTCACAATGGTGTTCCATTAATTCCAGGAGCCTTGTTTTTCACCAATGCCTTCAGTGCAGCTTGGACTTCTTTCTTCAGTACTATTGGTTCCTGATCATATACTACCTGTTGAAATGGTTGAACGTTGACCAATTCTTCTTGGTATAGTGAGTGTGTATTCCTTGCATCTTCTTTTGAGCTTCCTGCAGCATTTAATATTTTCCCCATAGAATCCTTCACTATTGCAATTCGAGGCTTGAATTTTTTTCTTCAGTCCTTTCAGCTTGAGAAGTGTGGAGAGTGTTCTTCTCTTTTGGGTTTCTATCTCCAGCTCTTTGCACATGTCATTATAATACTTTACTTTGTCTTCTCAAGCCGCTCTTTGAAATCTTCTGTTCAGTTCTTTTACTTCATCATTTCTCCCGTTTGCTTTAGCTACTCAAAGCTCAAGAGCAAATTTCAAAGTATCTTCTGATATCCATTTAGGTCTTTTCTTTCTTTCCTGTCTTTTTAATAACCTCTTGCTTTCTTCATGTATGATTTCCTTCCACAACTTGTCTAGTCATCAGTCGTTAGTATTCAATGCATCAAATCTATTCTTGAGATGGTCTCTAAATTCAGGTGAGATATATTTAATGTCGTACTTTGGCTCTCGTGGCCTTGTTCCGATTTTCTTCAGCTTAAACTTCAACTTGCATATGAGCAATTGATGGTCTGTTCCACAGTCGGCCTCTGGCCTTGTTCTGACTGATGATATTGAGCTTTTCCATTGTCTCTTTTCACATATGTAGTCGATTTGATTCCTGTGTATTCCACCTGGTGAGGTCCACGTGTATAGTCACTATTTATGTTGGTGAAAAGAAAAGGTATTTGCAATGAAGAAGTCACTGGTCTTGCAAAATTCTATCACGCAATCTCCGGCATTGTTTCTCTCACCAAGGCCATATTTTCCAACTACGGATCCTTCTTTGTTTCCAACTTTCGCATTCCAATCACCAGTAATTAGCAATGCATTCTGATTGCATGTTCTACCAATTTCAGACTGCAGAAGCTGGTAAAAATCTTCAGTTTCTTCATCTTTGGCCTTAGTGGTTGGTGAGTAAATTTGAATAGTAGTCATATTAACTGGTCTTCCTTGCAGGTGTATGGATATTATCCTATCATTGACAGCGTTGCACTTCAGGATAGATCTTGAAATGTTCTTTTTGATGATGAATGCAAAGCCATTCCTCTTCCAGTCGTCATTTCCAGCGTGCCAGACCATATGATTGTCTGATTCAAAATGGCCAATACCGGTCCATTTCAGCTCATGAATGTCTAGGATATCAATATTTATGTGTTCCATTTCCTTTTTGATGATTTCCAATTTTCTTAGATTCATACCTTGTATGTTCCACATTTTGACTATTAATGGATGTTTGCAGCTGTTTCTTCTCATTTTGAGTCATGCCACATCAGCAAATGAAAGTCCCGAAAGCTTGACTCCACCCGTGTCATTAAGGTAACTCTTCTTTGAGAAGGCAACCCACACAGTACGACAAACTGACAGACATGTGGGGGAGATAAATGATACCTCATAAAAATTACTTTTCTCCGTCAAAAGACTTTATTAAAAAATGGAAAAGACAACCTACTGATTGGGTGAATATCTTCAGGGAACTATTTATTCAATAAGAGTCTATTATCTAAAATAATAAAACTTATACAACTCAACACCAAAAAGACAAATAACTTAATCAAAAATGGGCAAAGGACTTGAATAGACATTTCACTAAATGCCAGCAAATAGATGAAAATATGTTCAATGTCATTAGCCATCAGACAGACGTAAATCAAAACCACAATGTGATACCATTTCACTCCCACTAAGATGATTAAGATTAAAAAACCAACAAATGAACAAACAAACAAAAACCAGCAAATAACAACTGTTGACAAAGATGTGGGGAAATTGGAACTCTTATCCGTTGCTCGTGGAAATGCAAAATGGCACAGCTGTTGTGAAAAACAGTATGACAGTTCCTCAAAAAACTGAAAATAAAGATACCATAAAACCAAAATAACCAAACCTGCTGCTGTCAGGTCGATTCCAACACATATCAACCCTATAGGACAGAGTAGAACTGCTTCATAGGGTTTCCAAGTCTGTAAATCTTTATGGAAGCAGACTGCCACATCTTTCTCCCACAGAGCGGCTGGTGCATTCGAATGCCGACCTTTTGGTTAGCAGCTTAGCGCTTTAACCACTCTGCTACCAGGGCTCCTCCAAAATTACCATATGACCTAGCAGTTCCACTCCTAGGTATATATCCAAAAGACTTGAAAGCAGAGGCTCAAACAGAGACTTGTACACCAATGTTCATTGCAACTTTTCACAATAGCCAAAATGTGGAAACAACAACCTAGATGCGCATCAATGGATAAATGGATTAACAAAATGTGGTACATACATACAATGGAATACTACTCAGTCAGAAAGATAAATAAAGTCCTGATGCATGCTAAAACGTGGATGAACCTAGAAGACATTATGCTGAGTAAAATAAGTCAATCACAAAAGGACAAATATTATGTGACCTCACTTTATAAAATGACAAGATAGATAGAGACAAATGTATAGAGGCCAAAGTTTTTAGTGGTTACCAGTGGTGGAAAGGAGGGGGAAAAGGGTAGTCATTGTTTTTAAATCCCGGAGTTTCTGTTTATGGTGATGGGAAATTAGGCATTGATCAAGGGTATTGACTGCACAGCTGATTAATGTAACTGATGTCACTAATCTGTACGCCTTTAAAAAGTTGAAATGGCAAATGCTGTGATATATATTTATATAACAACAACAGGAAAGGAAGAGCAGCTTCTGATGCTGCTTATAAACACTTCATGGGATTTGTTTTCTTGGTTTGGAGGTTTAGGGCCATGGTTTCATGGGATATCCCAGTTAATTGGCCAAATATTGTTTTTAGTGTTTTTGTTCTACCTTTTAGTTCATTGCATAGTGCCTGGAGTCTTAAAGGCTTGCAAATGGACATCTAAGCTACAACAATTGGTCTCTACTCACCTGGAGCAACTGAGGCAGGGAGTCAGGAACAGGAGGAAAAGGAATGTGTGGCTAATTGTCTCCACATTACTTTTTTGCCTTGAGACAAAAACTGGATGGTCCCTGGCTACCATTACTGAATATTTTGATCAAAGATTTTAAAGAACAGTCTTGACCGAAAGGGATAAAAAATACAGAACAGATTTTTAAATTCTCAAGGAATCCAGACTTTCTGGAGCCATCGAGGCTGGATGAGTCCCTGAAATTATTGCCCTGAGATAATTTTTAAACCTTAAACCAAAAATATCCCCCAAAGTCTTCTTAAAACCAAACAATAGTTAGCTTAATTAGTAAAGTATGTCTGCCTTGAGCATTGTTCTCTTTTAAAGAACTGTCTATATGGGATCAGATTGACAACAGCTACTAGAAAGGTTAGATAGGAAGCTTAGGGGGCAATGAATTTATGTTAACAGACGAGGAATAATTTGGAAAAGGGGGATGAGAATGGTTGCACAACTTGAAGACTGCAATCAATGTCACTGAATTGTACATGTAGAAGTTGTTGAATTGGCATATATTTTCAACAACAAAAATAAATTATTAAAAAAAATAGCTCCTTGCCTTTGTAGTAGATATACAGTATATTTTTAATCTCTAAGTTGAAACAGTTTCTTTCTCCTCTATTTTTCAAAGGTAGTATGGCATATACAATTTTATATTCTATTTCTTATAGTTCATATAATTTCTGTTCCTTGAGTAATTTTGTCGGGTAATTCATTTAACTGTTTCCTTATTGTTGGGCATTTTGCTGTTTCCTCTTGTTCCCTGATAAACAATCCTGCTGTGTATATTTCTGTACAGAAATCTTTTTGTTCTTCTCTGATTACTTCCTTAGGTTTCCAAAATTAGAATTACTTTACCAAAAGATAGTTGCTCCTTTACTGGTATTGTTATATTTTGCCAAATTGCTTTCTACAGAGTCATTATGACACCGTTCCTAGGGAAAGAGGGAGCCTAGGCCCTCAGTAACCTCGGTTGCTGGAGCTAGGCGTGCCACAGGATGTCTTCCCCAACTTCACGAGGTGAGGAACAAAGGAGCAAAGTCTGAATCACATATGAGAGTGGATCTTGAGGGCAGGAAATTCTGAAGGGCAAACGTCATTGGGAGAAGTGGAGAGCAAGAGCTACTACGGCAAAGCAAAGCATGACCAACAGAAAAATAACAACAAACACCACAACAAAAAACGTGGCTAAGTTTGGAGAGTAAACCCTAGAATGGTGCTCTAAGGTAGCAGAATGAAGGGGAGAGAAACTTTTTAAACATCTTTGTCCATGAGCTTCCATTGGGGGGCAGGGAACTATTAAGGTCGCTATGAGTCAGAATTGACTCGACAACGAAGGGTTTGGTTTTCGGGTTTGGAGGTGATTTACATTCCTTCTCACTGAGACTTATTCTCATGACTGAAAGAGGGCCATGGTTTCTAGATCTGCCAGGTGGAACATCTTCATTTCTATAGGGATAATCTGAAAAGTGGGAGGAAAGTTTCATGAATGACCCTCTAGGCTACATGCTTTCTAGGCACAGAGCTGGCCATGGCAATAATTTAAGGAACCCAGCAACTCCTGTCATGGAAACAAAGGATGGAGGTTGACCCTGGTATCAGAGGCATAGAGGAAATTGCAGTCAGAAGACTTTGGTTTGAAAGTTGTTTCTCTTTTACGAGAGGAAAATTGCTTTTAATCAGTAAAAGATTTGCTGGCTAGATTTCTTAGGTCAGGAAAAGTCTCAAAGTAAATCCATTATTTCTTACAATGTTCTTAAACTAACACCCAAGTAGAAAAAGATGAGAACCTGAGTGCAATACTTTTTTCTTAGATTTTCCCTATTATGAAATACACGCTTATTTAAAAAAAAGTGCAAGACTGTTTAAATAGTTATTTTAAAACAAGGTTGCTATAAAAATTGATTCACAAAAGTGTCCATTGATATAAATGGAATGTAAATGAAATAACAGTAATGCTTATCAAGCTTCTTAAGGGAAATTTTTCTTTCAAAGCTATTAAAATTTCGAAGTCCTAATGGCTAAGAAAATAAGCATATTCTTCTCTCGGTCCTCCAGCAGAGGTTTTACTGTTGTAGTCATTACTATTATTTTAAGAGTGATTAATGACAGTTTTTACCCCCTCTAAAATGTGAACAAATGCAAAGTTTTGTTCCACTGATTATTATAAAAGTTAAAAGGCAAGCTCTATAAAAGCAAAGACTTTGTCTATTTTGCTCATGGATGAATCCCCAGTGCTTAGAATAGGAATTATCACATAGTTCATATGAATAAATTATTAGATGAATCAATGAATTTCCACAACAGTGTCGTTTGTTTTTCCTTTTCCTTTCTTTGGCCTCCCGATGAGTATCAAGAAAGTCCTCTTGATTAGACTCAGTGGCATCTCTGACACAGGACTCTGTGAAATTCTGTGGTCATTGTTTAATATCTTAAATGGGACTGGTAGAATCTTGGACCAGGTTTAGTAGCTGGACATGAATCTTCCCAAACGGTGAGTATGATTATACTTCTTTACACTTTTCAAGTCTCCTAGGTGTGGCCATTGAGCCCTTAAGATGCTTCAGCATATAGATACCTCTTTGATACTCACCTTAGTCATCTTCAAGAAGGCCACATTTGCAGGACATTTTATGGTGGAAGCTCTCTGAGTGCCATACTGGGTTGCTTCCCTTTGTACCCTGGATTTTGGAAGAGGTGGTATGTGTGGTTGTTTGACTTTCTCAAACATCACAGATGGCAAACCTGAAGCATTTAAAGAAGACCCACTTTCCTGTGCTTAGTGGTGTTTCCAGGTCTACCATAGATGTTCCAAGTTGCTATGGCCTCAGTAAACTGACACTGGATACAGAGCTCCATCAGTTTGTTGCTCACAAACCTCAAAGCCTGAAAGCAAGTACTTCTTATGTCCAAGTGGGACAACTGTCCAGCACATGGACGAGCTCCCTTGAGGAAGAGATAGAAGAGGTGGAAGCCCCAGAATGAGTCTTCTTGGGAAATAATGGTCATCATTTCTAAGTTTTAGGCAGCAGTTATGAACATGTAAAGCAAAGATGGGTCAGAATAGAGTTAAACAGGGTCTCTGGTTCCTCAATACTGAAGCACCTTCCGGGAACAGGGAAAACAACTACAGCTAAAACTCCCTCTTCTTGAGTGATTGGTAAGATAATCTGGGATGCTGACATGGTAAAATAGGAAATGGCATGCTGGTAATAATTGGTGAACTCAGGAAAGCTGTTTATTCTTGACTGCTGGGAAGAGGGGATAATGGAAGTATTCCACTTCATTGTGGTTGTTAGTTACTGTCAAATTGATCCCAGCTCCTAGCCATCCCATGTGACAGAGTAGAATTGTTCCATAGGGTTTTCAAGGCTGTGACATTTAGGAAGCAGATTGCCAGACCTGTCTCCTGAGGCGCTGCTAGGTGGATTTGAACTGCCAACCTTTCGGCTAGTAGTAGAGCGCTTAACTGCTTACATTGCCCAGGGACGCCACTTCATAACAGTGGATTATTTGGCATCATACAAACCCCTTGGTGGACTAGAATATGCCCAGGAAGTACCTCCTAAACACTCTTTTTTGGAGGGGGGTGGGTTTTGGGAAGTGGACTAAGGCAATGACTGTAGAAGGCTTTAGAAGATCAACAGCATCCAGTCGGTTGGACAACATATATGCTAAAAATTTTCTCAAGAAGATTGTAATCATTGCTTTTTCCAAATCAGCACAAACGTCAACAGAGTAAAAAGAGAGAATAATTTATTATCATTATTATTGTGAAAATATTTTGATTTCATGCATGTCCTGAAAGAGTCTTGGGGATCCCTCTCTCCTAGGGATTCAGAGAACTCACTGTGAGAATTATTGTTCTAGGAGGAAGACAGGGTTTGGATTAGGGAGGAGCACATGAGATGCTTCTGGAGGTGCTGATAACACTGTATTTCTTGTCCTGAGTGATAATTTCACAGCTGTATACTTTATAATCATTCATTAAAGTGTACATATATCATTTATTTCACACACACACACACACACACACACAATAAAAGAAAAAAAAAAGCTATCTGAATGTGTTCAAAGGAAAGAGCTTGCCGGCCTCTTGCCAATCCCTCTGCTCACAAGTGTTGCTCTCAGGCCCTGTAGCTGGCCGCAGAACTCCCACCTTCTGATGTGAAACTGATGGCTGTCTATGTGGACTGCAGGGAGATCATCTCCACACAAGAGAAAGAGAAGCCACCTCCTCTCACTACTGGTGGAGGCACTACCTGCCTTATTTTGTAGGCTCATCTTTAACACATAAAAAACATTTCTCATCTTTGTTGTCAAGCATTCTGGTTCAGCTTAGGCTCACGGAGAGCTGCTGCCATAAGCATCCTCATGAAAAGTCACAACCCAGCCTCACAAGCAAAACCACAAGTAATATCAGATAAGCTTATGTGTGACAGTGCATTATAAAAGGTAAATCACTATACTATTACTATACTATTACTATCACTATACATTTCTACAAGTTTAACTTATAGTAAGATATTATTAAATCCATGTCCAGAACTTTTGGAATATATAGGATTCTGATTTTTAAAAACTAAGAAAAAAATAGGTCCTTACCTAAGGAATAGTTCACTCTCTCTTGCATGTTTATATTCATTTTCAAAATAATAGAAAATAACATTAAAGATATAATGGAGGTCATCAGACTTTCCCCATTAATTAAGTTGGCAAGGGATCTGGAAAGACCTATGAGGGGAAGAAGATTTTTTTTTAAGTGAGAAAAAAAAAATCAATATTAAAGAATAAAATCTTATCAGCAAATGGAGGGATCTTCTTAATTCTGGATGATTTATGTCATATAATTTCCCCTACATACTTAAAAACATCAGTCAAGTTTGAAAACTCCCTTCAAGGAAATTTAATTATACATCAACTGTAAGTGAAGTCTAGACCATCATAATTAAGGGCCAAGTTAATTGTAGTCAATTATCGTTTATTTAAGTGAGATAATCAACTAGAGCTCTCAGTCTTTTTTCAAAGCAGAGATGAAAGCATAAAATTATTTTTTTTTAATTCAGTGATTTGGTCTATATAAATACACAAATAATAAGTCAGATATATTTAATGCAAAACAGAAATCAATGACTGAGGGATAAATTCACAGACCAGGGCTTTATAACACTACAGCTAACAATTTATTAAGGTCACTGTCCAGATAATGTAGCTATAATCTAGTCTGACTTTCCCATACATTCAGTGGTACTAGAAATCCATCTCTGTGTCTGGAGAGCATGCTGATATTACCTACTTCATCTTCATTTTACTCCACTTACGATGATATTCTAAATTTAAACCAAAAAAAATCAAACACTTTGCAGTCAAGTTGATTCTGACTCATAGTGACCCTATAGACCAAAAAAAAAAAACAAAAACAAAAAAAAACAAAACCCACTGCCGTTCAGTAGATTCCAACTCATATCGACCCTATAGAACAGAGTAGAACTGCCCCATAAGGTTTCCAAGGCTGTAATCTTTACAGAAGCAGACTGCCATGTCTTTCCCCCGCAGAGCCACCGGTGGTTTCGAACCACTGATCTTTCAGTTAGCAGCCGAGTGCTTTAACCGGGACTCCAGTGACCCTGTAAAACTGCCCCGTTGGGTTTCCAAGGCTTTAATTTTTATGGGAGCAGATCAACAGGTCTTTTTTCCTGCGTAACCACTGGTGGGTTCAAACAACTGACCTTTTGGTTAGCAGCTGAGCGCTTAACCATAGTACCACCAGGACTTCAATTCTAAATTTAGTTATCTGTAACTAAATTTTTCCTCTGCCATTAAATGTAGTGGCAAAATTGTAACTTTGAATATCTCTAGTAATTTTCTAAAAGTCCTGTTTTTGACACAATCACTCTGTAACCCTGATCACAACCTAACTACAGTAAGTGTGCTGATGAAAAGCCAAGGCAGTTTCTGTGGTAGATCAGTTGCCTTGATGGCCCAGTTCTCCTCTACTTCCTGTGTCCACGTCCCTTGCTGTAAGACTTTGCAGGTTCTCTCAAATGTCTTTTGAGTGGTAAAGGGGTTGCCATTGACAGAGTTAGACAGAGGCAAGGATATAGGGTAACACAGAGTGTGGGGAGGAAGGTAACAATCTAGGGGTGGGTGATGATGGATGCTGGCACTTCCTTCTGCTAAAGTCTCACCTCACACTCTTAGCCTCCCTGCCCTGGGAGTGGGTTTCCCTTTATTTGTATGTATTTATACTTGATGTCTCTCCCCTACTCTGTTTCTACTTGCCTCAGATATCTCTTTCCCCTTTAATTGGCCATAAAATGAAACTGGAAAGAATGCGTGCATGTATGAGAGAGACAAAGAGACAGTATGTGTGTTTCTGCATGTGTGTGCCGTATTAAAATTCTAAAATAAATATTTTAGTTCTCATTACCAAAAAGTGACTGAGATGGAGACAGAAAGAGGAGTGCAACTCCCCGGAAGCGGAGTCAGGAAAGGGTTTCTAGGAAGCTGGGCCCCAGAGTGCTGCATGTTGCTGAGCTACTGAGTGGAAAGTTCACATGGAAGTGCCCAGGGCTGGCTCCGATCGCTCAGGGTGTTTGAGAGTTGTTGCAGCAGGCAGAGTGGTGGGGGCTGAGGACAGCCAGCAGAGAACGAAAGGATGAGGGAACAGAGCGCAGGAGGTGCAGACGTTTAGAGGTGACAGGGCAGAGGAAGGGGGAGATCGCTGGTTGAAGAAAACAAATTTAGGCTAGGGGATACTAAGTGATTTTTTTATTTTGAATGATTGACAGGAAGGGGATAGAAGAGACACTGAAGCTTCAAGCACTTCAGTGAAGGTGGGTGGGAGTGGTAAACAGCCACCTGGAGCCAAGAGGGAAGAAGCCTAAGGGCAGAGCTGAGGAACTGAGCTTTGACAGGAGGATTATGTGATGCCATGGACACCACACAGGTTTTTGAGAATTACAGACATGGCTTGTACAGTGGGCTGAACAGTGTCCCCTCAAGTCATGTCCACCTGGAGCCTCAGAACGTGACCGTATTTGGAAATACGGTTTTGAAGGTATTAAGTATCTGGAGATGACATCATCCTGGATTTAGGGGGTGGGCCCTTAATCTAATGAAAGTATCCTTCTAAGAGCCAGAAAAGGACACAGAGAGACAGAGCGAAGAAAACGATGTGAAGGTGGAGACAGCCTAGAATGACACATCCACAAGCCAAGGGCTGCCGTCAGCCCCCAGCAGCTAGGAGACAAGCACAGAGCGCATTCCCCTCAGGGCCTCCAGAAGAAACCAGCTCTGCTGACAACCTTGACTGGGGACCGCCGGCCTCCTTAACTGTGAGAGGTTACACTTCTGCTGCTTGTGGTGATTTGTCACAGCAGCCCCAGGAAACTAAACTAACACAGGTAGAAATCTTGGTTCTACCGCTTTCTGGCTTATGACCTTGTTTAAGTCACTGAACCTCTCTACATCTCAGCCTCAGAAACTGTCAAATGTGAGCGATAAATAACAGGACCTATTTTGGGGGTAGTTATGAGAATCCAATGATATAATAGATAGGGAAGCATCTAGCATAGGGTCTGAAACCTACTAGGTGCTTACTAAATGTTAATTCTCTTTTCAAAAAAAGTGACTGAGGAAAAACAAATTAGTCTATTGTTTTTCTTGTATGCAGCTCTTGGAATTTTTTTTTCTGGGTTAAATTAACTTTTTAAAAAAAACATAGATTTATTCCTCCAACAATAGTATGCATTGAAAAACCCGATGTAATCGATGATTTGATTGTTCATTTTCCAGGCTTTCAATTCTAATGGTGACAATGGCTCCAAAGGCAAAAACTTTCTTGAAAAAGACTGCTATGAGTTAGAATCAACTCAATGGCACACAACAACAACAACAACATTATCTTAGTAATAGTGTCTTGAATGGAAAAGAAATGTGGACCAATAGCAGTATCACAATGTATGTGGAACACTGTGGTGCCCCCAGAACTGTTCTGTTGGTCAATGTAGAATCACACAGAAAGTCAAGGATTTCAAATAGTCACCTATCATATTCCACAGTTAGCCGTAAGTTGTTTTTGATATTAAGTAGGCCCATCATTGGCACCTCCTTCTGTCCTAAGCATCACCAGAAGAATGTCTATGCTGCATTCCCAATCACCACCCTGCTTGACATAGTGAAAAACTACAACAAACAAAAGATCTCAAAACTGAGATAAGTTGACTACAAAATAAGATACTTGAAATGCAGAAAGAGAGAAAGATATACGTACCAAGGTCTCTTATAGCAGCTGCAGTCAGCATGGGATCTGAACTATAAAGGATAATTGAAAATAATAACGAGGGGATGATCTTCAAAGGTAATTTATTCACAGATGACAGGTACCAAAGGATTAAGGTATAATTTAAAAGAAAGCCAGGAATTGTAATCAAAATTATCTGCAAAGAGATTTTACATATAGGAAACTCAGATTGACTTTAGACTTCGTTAAAAATAGCATATAATCAGGATTATTGCAGATGAAGAATCATGGTGATTACATCAAGGCAAAATTTTAAGTTATTTAACAACTATGTGCTTGCAACTCTCGAAACAAGGGGTAAAGATTGCAATGAGATTCTTAGGACCTATTAAATACCAGATGAATGAAATTCATATTATAATTAGGAACTTTTAATTTTCTTTACACAAGGTCATTGAATATGGATATGTATATGTGTGCATCTATTTATGTATGTGTGCACATACCATACATGTACATAAAACCATGTATATTTATATGTGTATATATACACACACACAATCCTTATAATTCAAGGATTCTGTATTTGCAAATTTGACTACTCGCTAAAATTTATTTGTAACCACAAAATAAATGCTCAAGGTGCTTTCATGGTTATTTTCAGACATGAGCAGAGTGGCAAAAAAATTGAGTTGCCCAATACACTTGTTCCCAGCTGAAATCAAACAATGTGACGCTCTACCTTTTTGTTGCCGCGCTCATAAACCAAAAAACCAGCTCGTTACCGTCAGTCAATCCTGATTCAAGGCAACCCCAGCCCTTAACCGTTTGTGTCACCGGGGCTTCTCACCTTTCAGTTGCTGTGGAGGGCCAGCTGCGCCACACAGCTCTCATACTGTAAACAAAAGTCTGTTTTGTGGTCTATTTACCATATTTGTTTGCAAGTAACAGGCGCCTTCTACGGTTGTTTGCCACCCGCCCCCGCCGGGCCCCAGGTATTTTCTAAGTGCCGCTATGCCATTTTTTTTACAAGCTGCTGTAAAAAAGAAATCAGCATCACACACTTATGAAAATACCTGGGCAGGGGGAGGGAGGAGGTTGGGAGGGAGACTGCATAGAAGGCACACATTATTTGCATAAAAATATTGTTTTGCATTGTTTTGCTTTTTGTTGATGATTTTGTTGTTTAAAATGGCCGCCAAGTATAAACTGAGGTGCTGTTAATACTCCTAAGCACTGAAAGGCTGTGTTGTGCCTTCTGGAGAAACACATGTGTTAGATAAGCTTCCTTGAGGCATGAGTTACAGTGCTGTTGGCCATGAGTTCAATGCTATTGAATCAACAATATCTATTAAATAAGGTGTTTTCAAATAGAAACACACACAAAACAAAGTCATATATTGATCAGTTGGTGAAGATGTTGTGATCAGAGGCTCGCAGGAACCTAAGTCTGTATTTCCTCCAGGAGCAAGTGTTCAGTACTCACTAATTCAGTGTTCACGGAGACTTTATAGAACATAACTACTGCGAATAAGGAGAATTTACTGTATATAGTCCCCCCGACCCAACCATGGGTGATACTATTTATTTTATAAGCCAATCTATAATTTGGATGAAAGGTAACAACTGGGAGTGGCTTCAGTTCCAAGTTCAAGGGGTATGTTAGGGCAGTAGTCTCGGGGGTTCCTCTAGTCTATCAGTCCAGTAAGTCTGGCCTTTTTTAGGAATTTGAGTTTAGTTCTACATTTTTTTCCCTTTCTGTTTGGGACCTTCTACTGTGCCCCTGGTCAGAATGGTGGGTGGTGGTAGCCGGGCACTGTCTAGTTCTTCTGGTTTCAGTCTAGATGAGGCTGTGGTTCATGTGGGGTATTAGTCCTATGGACTAGTTTCTTCTTTGACTCTTTGGTTTCCTTCATTCTCTTTTGTTCCAGACGAGTAGAGATCATTAGCTGTATTTTAGATGGCCCTAGCGAGCACATGGTTGTTAAATAACTTAAACGTAGAACATTGTCTTTTTTAATGTTTTTTCATTGTACATTAGGTGAAGGTTTACAGAACAAATAGTTTTTCATTACACAGTCAGTACGCATATTGTTTTATGACATTGGTTAACAAACCCACAACATGTCAACACTCTCCCTTCTCGACCTTGGAGGACCTTTTCCCTTTTTTCGTGAAAATATACATATCCAAAGACACACCATTTCAAAAATTTCTACATGTACTATTCAGTGACAAGAGCATTATCTTTATGAACTGTTATGCCTATTGACCGAGTTGTGCCACAAGACTATGGTCCCAAGCCTTCAAACCCAGTAAACCAATCCCATGAGGTGTTTGGTTATGTCTAGGAAGAATCCATGACTGTGCTCCCTATGAGGTTTATTATATATATGAATATATATACAGAGCACACAGACATGTTTGTACATATGCTTACTGATACACCTATATATGCACACCCATATACTCTCATGTGCCTGCCTATGCACATGTATGCATACATGTCTACCTATGTAACACTGACATATTTTTTTGGTTGTTTTTATTGTTGTTGCAAAATTGTATGTTATATCATTTCCCAAAATTGTCCCTTATTCTTGTGTGCTTCTTACTGTCTTCATTTACCTTGGACAAGTTGTACAGATTTCACCCACATTGGGTATTGCCTTTCCTATCACCAAAAATAACAACTGTCTACTATCTCCCTCCCCCTGTCATCCCTGGTAACCATCAAAGAATGTTGCTTTCTGTGTGTACACCTAGTCTTGACTTTTTATAAAAGTGAGGCCATAAAATATTTGTCCTTTTGTGATTGACTTATTTCACTCGGCATGATGCCCTCCAGATTCATCCATTTTATGTTTCACAGATTCATCATCATTCTTTAAAGTTGTGTAGTATTCCATTATACGTATGTGCCACACTTTGTTTATCCATTCATCCGCTGAGGGGCACTCAGGTCGTTTCCATATTTTTGCTATTTTGAATAATGCTGCAGTGAACATACGTGCGCATATGTCTATTTGTGTCACTGCTCTTATAACTCTAAGACATATACCTATGAGTAGGATTTCTGGGATCATATGATATTTCTATTTCTAGCTTTTTGAGGAAGCATCTTACCATTTTCCATAGTGCTTGTACTATTTTATAATCCCATCAGCAGTGTATAAGAGTTCCAATCTCCTCACAGCCTCATCAGCATTTGTTCTGTCCTGTTTTTTGATCAGTGCCATTTTTGCAGGGGTGGGATGGAATCTAACTGTAGTTATGATTTGCAACTTTCTGATGGCTAATGATTATGAGCATCTTTTCATCTGTTTGTTAGCCACCTGAATGTCCTCTTTGGTGAGGTGTCTGTACATGTTCTTGGCCCATTTTTTGACTGATTGTCTTTTTGTTGTTGAGTTGTTGAAGTTTTCTAGGTATTTTAGAGATTAGACTGTTATCAGACATGTGGTTGCCAAAGATTTTTTCCTTGTCTGTAGGTCCTGTTTTTACTCTTTCAGTTATGCATTTTGATAAGGACAAGTATTTAATTTTTGAGGCCCCAGTTTTCTGATGTGTCTTCTGTTGTTCATGCATTTGTAGTTGTTTGATAGCCTGTTTATGCTGAAAATTGGGTCGCCTAGTTTTGTCCCTGTGTTATCTTCCAGGAACTTTATAGTTTTAGCTTTAACATTTAGGTCTTTGATCCATTTTTAGTTAGTTTTTGGGTATGTGAGGTATGGATCCTGTTTCATTTTTCTGCAAATGGATATCCAGTTTTGCCAGCACCATTTGTTAAAGAGACTGTTTCTTCCCCATTGAATGGACTTTGACCCTTTGTCGAAGATCAGCTGCCCTTAGATGGATGGATTTATTTCTGGGCTCTTGATTATATTCCACTGGTCTATGTGTCTGTCATTGAACCAGTACCTGGCTGTTTTAATTACTGTGGCTGCACAGTAAGTTTTAAGATCGGGAAGTGTGAGGCCTCCTACCTTCTTGTTCTTCTTCAGTGTTGCTTTGGCTATCTGGGAGCTTTTTCCTTTCCATATAAAGTTGGTGATTAGTTTTTCCATTTCATTAAAGAATGTTGTTGGGATTTAGATTGGGAGTGCATTATATCTATAGATCGCTTTGGGTAGTACTGACGTTTTCACAATGTTGAGTCTTCTGTTCCATGAGCATGGAATGTTTCTCCATGTATGTAGAGCTCTTTTAGTTTCTTGCAGTACTGTTTTATAGTTTTCATTGTACAAGTCTTTTACATCCCTGGTTAGGTTTATTTCTAGGTATTTTATTCCTTTGGGGACTATTATAATTGTACTGCTTTCTTGATTTCCTTTTCAGTGTTCTTCTTGTTAATGTAGAGGAAGCCAACTGATTTTTATGTGTTGATCTTGTACCCTGCCACTTTCCTGAATACTTCTATTAGGTCTAGTAGCTTTCTTGTGGAATCTCTGAGATTTTTCTATGTATCGGATCATGTTTATTTGTTGCACTGTGGGGGCTTGAATGTTTCTGTGTTGCTGGAAGCTATGCCACCGGAATTCAAATACCAGCAGGGTCACTCATGGCCGACAGGTTTCAGCTGAGCTTTCAGACTAAGACAGACTAGTAAGAATGACCTTGAGGTCTACTTTTGAAAAGAATTAGCCAGTGAAAACCTTACGAATAGTGGCGGAACATTGATATAGTGCTGGAAGACAAGCCCCTCAGGTTGGAAGGCACTCAAAATACAATGGGGAAGAGCTGCCTCCTCAAAGTAGAGTTGACTTTAATGATGTGGATGGCGTCAAGCTTTTGAGACCTTCATTTGCTGATGTGGCATGACTCAAAATGAGAAGAAACAGCTGCAAACATCCATTAATAATCAGAACGTGGAATGAATGAAGTATGAATCTAGGAAAATTGGAAATCGTCTAAAAGGAAATAGAATGTATAATATTCATATCTTAGGCATTAGTGAGCTGAAATGGACTGGTATTGGCCATTTCAAATCGAACAATCGACAATCGTATGGTCTACCATGCCTAGAAGAGGAATGGCTTTGCATTCATCGTCAAAAAGAACATTTCAAGATCCATCCTGAAGTACAATGCTGTCAGTGTTAGGATAATAGCCATACGCCTACAAGAAAGACCAGCTAATATGACTATTATTATTATTCAAATTTATGCACGAACCACTAGGGCCAAAGATGAAGAAATTGAAGATTTTTACCAACTTCTGCAGTCTGAAATTGATCAAACATACAATCAGAATGCACTGATAATTACTGGCGATTGGAATGCGAAAGTTGGAAACAAAGAAGGATCGGTAATTGGAAAATATAGCCTTGGTGAGAGAAACAATGCCAGAGATTGCATGACAGAATTTTGCAAGACCAATGACTTGTTCATTGCAAATACGTTTTTTCACCAACATAAATGGTGACTATACACGTGGACTTTGCCAGATGAAATACACAGGAGTCAAATCAACTATATCTGTGGAAAGAGCCATCGTAAATATCATCAGTCAGAGCAAGGCCAGAGGCCGACTGCAGAACAGACATTCAATTGCTCATATGCAAGTTCAAGTTGAAACTGAAGAAAATTTGAACAAGTCCATGAGAGCCAAGGTACAACCTTGAATATAACCCACCTGAATTTAGAGACCATCTCAAGAATAGATTTGATGCGTTGAACACTAACGACTGAAGACTAGATGAGTTGTGGCAAGATGTCAAGGACATCATATATGAAGAAAGCAAAAGGTCATTAAAAAGACAGGAAAGAAAGAAAAGACCTAAATGGATGTCAGAAGAGACTCTGAAACTTACTCTTGAAAGTCGAGTAGCTAAAGCAAAAGGAAAAAATGATGAAGTAAAAGAGCTGAACAGAAGATTTCAAAGAGTGGCTTGAGAAGACAAAGTAAAGTATTATAATGACATGTGCAAAGAGCTGGAGATAGAAAACCAAAAGTGAAGAACACACTTCACATTTCTTAAGTTGAAAGAACTGAAGAAAAAATTCAAGCCTCGAGTTGCAATAGTGAAGGATTCTACAGGGAAAGTATTAAACAATGCGGAAGCATCAAAAGAAGATGGAAGGAATACACAGTCACTATACCAAAAAGAATTGGTCAACATTCAACCATTTCAGGAGGTAACATGATCAGGAACTGGTGGTACTGAAGGAAGAAGTTCAAGCTGCACTGAAGACATTGGCAAAGAACAAGCCTCCAGGAATTGACGGAATACCAATTGAGATGCTTCAACAAATGGATGCAGCACTGGAAGTGCTCACTTGTCTACGCCAAGAAATTTGGAAGACAGCTGCCTGGCCAACTGTCTGGAAGAGATCCATATTTATACCTATTCCCAAGAAATGTGATCCAACTGAATGTGGACATTATCAAACAATATCATTAATATCACATGAAAGGAAGATCATTCAAGGGCAGCTGCAACAGTATATCGAGAGGGAAGTGCCAGAAATTCAAGCCGAATTCAGAAGACAACACGGAACCAGGAATATCACTGCTAATGTTAGATGGATCCTAGCTGAAAGCAGAGACTACCAGACAGATGTTTACCTGTGTTGTATGACTATGCAAAGGCATTGTACTGTGTGGATCATAACTAATTATGGATAACATTGCGAAGAATAGGAATTCCAGAACACTTAATTGTGCTCATGAGGAACCTGTACATAGCTCAAGAGGCAGTTGTTTGAACAGAACAAGGGGATACTTCTTGGTTTAAAGTCAGGAAACTTGTGCGTTAGGGTTGTATCCTTTCACCATACTTATTCAATCTGTATGCTGAGCAAATAATCCGAGAGGCAGGACTATATGAAGAAGAATAGGGCATCAGGATTGAAGGAAGACTCATTAACAAACAGTCTGTGTTACGCAGGTTACACCAACCTTGCTTGCTGAAACTGAAGAGGACTTAAAGCACTTACTGATGAAGATCAAAGACCACAGCCTTCAGTATGGATTACACCTCAACATAAAGAAAACAAAAGCCCTCACATCTGGACCAATAAGCAACATCATGATAAATGGAGAAAAGATTGAAGTTGTCAAGGATTTCATTTTACTTCCATGAGTGTTGATTGTGGGTTTAAGCATAACAGCGATTGTGGGGATGTCACAAGACTGGGCGGTGTTTTGTCTCTCAACTCAAAGGCACATAACAACAACAATGATCCTGTCATCTGTAAATAAAGATAGTTTTACTTCTTCTTTTCCAGTTTAGATACTCTTTACTTCCCTTTCTTGCCTTGTTGCTCTGGCTAGGACTTCCAGTACAATATTGAATAAAAGCAGTGATAGTGGGCATCCTGGTCATGTTCTGAATTCTCATAGGTGCCTTGAGGCACAATCACCACATTTTCCAAAGTCTGTTTGGGAATGAAATTTTGCTAAACATCCACCATAGGTAGAAAAAGAGTTAGCAAGTGCAAGGCAATGGTGGAAAGGTTGAAGGCCAGGTGCCAGTTCTAGAATAAAAGGAATCTCTCTTTGTACCTTTAAATACCTGAAGGCTCTCAGTCTTTTTCCATTGAGAATAATGTTGGCTATTGGTTTGGCATATATGCCTTAATTATGTGAGGAATCTCCCTTCTATTTGTATTTTGCTAAGAGTTTTTATCAGGAGATGATGCTGAATTTTTTTTTTTTAATTGTGCTTTGGGAAGATTTACCGAGCAAATTAGTTTCTCATTAAATGACTGATACAATTATTGTTTTGTGACATTGGCTGCCAACCCTGTGACATGTCCACTCTCTCCTTGATCTTGGGTTCCCCATTTCCATTCATCCAGCTTTCCTGTCCCCTCCTGCCTTCTTGTCCTTGCGCCTGGGCCAGTGTACCTGTTTAGTCTTGTATACATGGTTGAGCTACGGGTATTATTGTTTCATGGGCCTGTCTAATCTTTGGCTGAAGGGTGAACCTCAGGAGTGACTTCAGTACTGAGTTAAAAGGGTGCCTGGGGGCCATAGTCTCGAGGTTTCTCTACCCCGAGACTATGGCCCCCAGGCACCATTTTATGTAAGCCTGGTCGTTTTTTTGTGAGTTAGAATTTTGTTCTACTTTTTCTCCAGTTCTGTCCAGGACCCTCTATTGTGATCCCTGTCAGAGCAGTCAGTGGTGGTAGCCAGGCACCATCTAGTTGGGCTAGAAGAATTTACTGTATCTAGTTTTAACTATGTATAGGAAATGAGACGTATCAGACTAACACAGAAAAAACAGAAAGCTTAGAAAGAGGTTTCAAAAGAGGAAAAAGGAGATAAGACAACAGGAAAAAAAATGGAAATGTCGGAGGACTACAGAAAATGTACAAAGAGAGATTCCTTTTATTCTAGAACTGGCACCTGACCTTCAACCTTTCTACCATTGCCTTGCATTTGCTAACTCTTCTTCTACCTATGGTGGATGTTTAGCAAAATTTCATTCCCAAATAGACTTTGGAAAACATGGTGATTGTGCCTGAAGGCACCTATAAGAATTCAGAAGAACTAAAATGCTTTAAAGCTCTCTTCTTTCTGATGATTTTGCTCTTTCATTTGTACCCGCAAAGTCACATTAGATGGGTGTGGAGACTGAGCACTGGATTCTGATTCAGGAGGCCTGGATAACAGCACTGAGTAACTTTAGTTAAGTCACTTAATCATACATCTCTAACAATGATAGTGTGCGTGTACGGTGCAAAGACCAGGCAGCACTGAAAGGGAGGCTTGGGTGGATAAAGACTGAAACAGCATCAGGGTGGTGAAAGAAACGGCGTGGTCCCTTAGATCAATAACTCTGGGGTGGCTGAGTTCTCATTTTAAAGTTTTGGTGGTCAGCAGAATTGTATGACTAACTCCTGTTGAAAGGAACGCAGAGCCATGAGGATTGAGAGTCAGGAGGCCCAAATCCTTATTCTTCCACCAGATAATTCACACGGTATGTTGCTTGCAAAAGTGGCTGTAGTATTCTGCTCCCTGTGTGTACACCGCTGGGTATTCCGTCACCACACTGACGTTGGGTTTAACCATGTGATTCACTTTGGCCAAAAGGAGCAATAGTAAGTGAATGTGATGCAAGCAGAGACAAAAAAGTATGGTAAATTGAGCCTTGCGCTCTCCTGCTGCTGTTTGGGAATCTGCAACCTCCATATGAAGAGGCCTGGAATATGATGGGGTATATGTGTCCCAGAAATCCCCACTGCCACAACCAATGCCAGCACTAACCCTACCAATCAGCAGACACCTGAGTGAGGCCAGCTCCATAATCCCGCTGCCAGCTGATCCACCAGGCGAGAAGAGATGCAGGAGATGTCCTGCAGAGATCACCTGAGTCAGCTCAGATCACTTGTATATCTCTCTTCTTTTCAATTTCACCCTTTTGTGATTTGTCTGCACTCCAAGTGCCTGGATTCTGTTTAAAGTGTAAATCATTGTAATACTTTGTGCAATGTTTAAGTGCTCGGCTGCTGCTAACTGAAAGGTTGGTGGTTCGAACCCACCCAGCGACTCCATGGGATTAAGACCTGGAGATCTGCTTCTGTAAAGATTATAGCCAAGAAAACCCTATGGGGCAGTTCTCTTGGTCACATGGGATTGCTGTGAATCGAAATGACTCAATGGCACCTAACAACAACAGTGTAGTTTAGGTAATGGCCTTATATTCACAGAACCCTTTTGATTACAGTACTTCAAAAGAAATGGATACCCTGCTTAAGTGCTGGAGTATTTTTTCTCAGGGTCTCTCCTTGAGGTGGTCCAAATCTCACATGATTGATAAATTCCTTATAGTTTGTGAATTAGGGTTATAGCTGTTTCTTTGAGTTCTCGTCTCTATTTTTTTTTTTTTTTTAACATGTGGGTGTGGGAAGCTTCAGAAGGTGGGCATTAAAAAAATAAGTTTACTCATCAATTTCCTTTTACTGGACCTAATATACTTCATAATAGATCTCTGGTAGGATCTAAGATTATAAGTAAAACTGGTATTAAGTTCTGTCAGATTTTCAAAATTACTCTTTTCCTCAATAATTTTTTCCTAGGTCTCCAATATGATAGCCAATTGCCAAGACACTGTTTATTCACTAAAAAATAAACCTGAATTTACTACTCCTCTACCCTGTAATTTTCCCATGTCTTTCTTTTTCTATTTTGGAGCAAAAAATTTAAAAATCTGAACATAGATAACATGTACGAACATGAATGAACGATATTATTGAAAAAAGAATACTCCTTACCTGCCAAATTAACTTGTGGAGCATGTATACATCCATGTCAAATGCAACATTAAAGATAATTATTGGCGTAAATATACCAAAAAATAATTTTGGACTCATCCATTGAATGGCATCTGCATAAGCTTGGATCTAATAATAGTAAAAATAAGTCATTTTCTCATTTATCCACCCTTCCATCCCTCTTATAAGCATAGAATACATGCCAGGCACTCCTATCTATAGCAAGCAAGAAAGAGGGTTCTAATTAAACACCAGATATATCACAATCTGATAAATGCTGAAGTCTTAACTCTACTGGATTTTCATAATTCCATTTCAGATTATTTCCAATTACAGAGGAAAGTTACTGCATAACCCTATGCCCATTTTATTTTATTTTATTCTTAAATGGGTATAGGAAGTAGATTGTCATGGGTCCTTGAGGGTATGTAGGAGATTTTCAGGCATACGAGAGAAAGAAAGATTTCAGGTAGATGGAGCATCATATACAAAATCACAAAGGAGTAAATAACCGTATCTAATTTCAGGAAGTAGAAATAATTAGTCTTGGCTTATGTAGATGATGTGTGTGGAAGAATGACAGCAATAGAGACTGGAAAGTTATGCAGTTCACGAATGAAAAATTAACCATGTTTATCATGAAATAGTTATTTGACAATACTTGTAAACCCTATAGTAGTGTCTTCCTCTGGTGCAGAGGGCAAATGAGCTTACTACCCACTGTAAAGACTTGGGTTCTCTAAGCGCAGGTTTCTTCTCCTCTAATGCAACCCACTGTGGACAGGTTTCACCTGGCCCCTTTGCTTCTCCTCACAGGAGCTGGAGTTAGGGGCACTGGACAAGATTAATACTGATACCCTGGTGCTTGTGTGAGTAATACAGTCCTCTGTCTCTGACTCAGGAGTCCCAGGTCTTCCGCCAGCACACATGAAACAGTGGCAGGCTAACTTATTAGCCTGCAAGTAGGGTAAAATCTCAGGCCCTTTAGAGTTCTTTAGAGACAATTTCTTCCTTTAAAGAGTTACTGACAAACAGATAAAGTTAAGTTCGTAGAAGTACTTAAATTTACATTTATGTCAAAATCATGTGGTTATAATACTGATTTATGACGAAAAAGTGAAGTAGTAGTTTGTTAGTGTTTCTCACATGATGTGTTCTCTCTGTATATACATACATACATACATATATATGTATATTTAACATCACTGGCTAAATTTGTTTGGAAAAGTCAATCATTTTCAGATTCCTCATTCACACTCTGATTGATTAGAGCCAAAACCAAAAAAACCCGTCGCCGTTGAGTCGACTCCGACTCACAGTGATCCTATAGGTCAGAACAGAACTGCCCCATAGGGTTTCCAAGGCTGTAAATCATTACAGAAACAGACTGCCACATCTTTCTTCCACAGAGCCACTGAGGGTTCAAACCACTGACCTTTCTGGTTAGCAGCTGAGAGCTTAACCACTATGCCAGCAGGGGTCCCTAAACAATCTTTATGGAAGCAGATCAGCAGGTCTTTCTCCCATGGAGCTGCCGGGTGGTTTTGAACTGTCCACCTTTCGGTTAGCAGCCAAGTGCTTTACCACTGTGCCACCAGGGCTCCTTAACAGGGGTTGACAAACTATGGCCCATGGGCCAAATCTGGCCCAGTGCCTGTTACTGTAAATTAAGTTTTATTGGACCATAGCCATTCCCATTCATTTCTGTATTGTCTGTGGCTGCTTTTGCATTATGATGGCAGAGCTGAGTAGTTATGACAGATCATATGCCCTTCATGGTCTCATATACTATATGACCTTTTATAGAAGAAAGTTTGCCAACCTCTAGGCTAGAGGACTATTCAATGTGTCAATAATACATGCATATTATCATCGGTATTCTCTCTCTCCCTGCCTGATTCCAACTATTTTGTAATACTGTAGCTGCCTTGACTATATCTATAGTTTGTCTTTCTCCTTGCTTCCAGCTCCAGGAAAGAGGTTCACCTTATTTCTCTTGTTATATTCTAAGCCAGGAAAAATTAGAGACTGGCCTCTATTCTAATGGAAAACCTACGAAACATTCCTAATTGAGGCAATAGATGGGTTCAATATCGAATATTTTGCTGCTAGAGTCCGGTACCAGCAGCCCAAAGTCTCCTTGGATTTTTATTAGTCTGTTGCTGGCCTGAGCTTTAGAATTCTTCTTAAACACTCATTGGCCACATAGACTCTTTGTAGTTGTATGTGTACTCGTTTTGAACTGCCTGCCAAGCTTCAGGCCTAGGCTCTGTTTTGACTATGTTTAATAAGATTGCAAGTCTTTCAAGCTTTGTTCTTTTTCCCACACATCTGATCTGATGCCATCCACATTACAAGTATCTATGGACTGGCAGAACATTGAGGAAAGGAGTTTTCTTTTTATTGTAAAGGTTTACAGACCAAACTAGCTTCTCATTAAACAGTTAGTACACATATTGTTTTGTGACATTGATTACCAGTGCCACGACATGTCTCGACCTTGGGTTCCCTATTACCAGCTTTCCTGTCCCCCTCCTGCCTTCTAGTCCTTGTCTCTGGGCTGGAGTGCCCATTTAGTCTTGCTTTGTTTTATGGGCCTCTCTAATCTTTGGGTGAATGCTGAACCTCAGGAGTGACTTTATTACTGAACTAAAAGGGTGTCCAGGGGTCATACTCTCAGGGTTTCACCAGTTTCCACCAGGCCAGTAAGTCTGGTCTTTTTTTGTGAGTTAGAATTTTGTTCTACATTTTTCCCCAGCTCTGTCCAGAGCCTCTATTGTGATCCCCGTAAGAGCAGTCAGTGGTGGTAGCCGGGAACCATCTAGTTGTGCTGGACTCAGTCTGGTGGAGGCTGTGGTAGCTGTGGTCCATTCATCCTTTGGACTAATCTTTCCCTTGTGTCTTTGGTTTTCTTCATTCTCCCTTGCTCCAGATGGGGTGATACCAGTGGAGTATCTTAGATGGCTGCTTGCATGCTTTTAAGACCCCAGACACTGCTCATCAAAGTAGAATATAGAATATTTTCTTTATAAACTGTTATGCCAATTGAGACCATGGTCCCCACCGCCTTCAGCCCAGTAATTCAGTCCCTCAAGGAGTTTGGATGTGTCTGTGGAGCTTCCTTGACCTTGCCTTGGACAAGTAGTGCTGGCTTACCCAGTATTGGGTATTGTCTTACCCTTCACCAAAGTTACCAGTTATCTAGTGTATATTTAGTGTTTTTCAATCTCCACCTCTCCCCTGAGGGAAGAAGTATTTTTGCAAATTTTCTTAAGTCATTGTTATATTTATATGACTCTCAGATATAGTGCAAAATACCCGCATTTACTATACATACCTGGTAGGATGCAAAACTTAATATTTCAAAACTACATCCAAATAAAAATAATATCACAGGGAGAGGAATTGGAAAGTCTTTCAAGTGCATGTTCAGAAATGCTGCAAAAAAAAAAAAAAAAATACATCTTTACCGAAAGGCAACGAAATATCACATTTATAGAACTTTTAAGTGACATGGAGCCCTGGTGGTGCAGTGGTTAAGCATTTGGCTGCTGACCACCAGCCACTCCTTGGAAACCCTATGGGACAGTTCATTCTGTCCTATAGCGTCCCTATGAGTTGGAGTCAACTTGATGGCAAGAGGTTTGGTTTTTTTGGTTTATCTGATATGATTCCTTAATACTGATGACCATGAAATACTGTTCCACTATTCAATTACTATCATCCTGTAATTGAAACACTTCCTCACTCTTGAGTATACAGCGTCAGTGTAACTTAATCCACCAGGTTCCTGCTTCTCCTCTCCTGTGAAGTATCTAATCTCCTTAGATTTTTAGAGTAGATATTCCTAGAAATCATTGGCTCCTGGGTTACTATACTAAAATATTTATAGCAGTTTTTGTACAAACTGTAAATCAGGGATTAGTCTTTTTAGCAATCCTGCAATGAGAGGTTAATAAATAAGTAAACTTTAATAAAACCTCCTGGCTGTTTCCCATAGCAATGAGGAACTAACTATAATGATTTTTCTAATGAGAAAAACTAGCTATCTATCACACACTAGAAAGCTCATAATGACTATTTAGCTAATGTTTATCATTGTTATCAAGGTGCAAGAGGAGCTCTGGTGGTGCAGTGGTTAAGCACTCAGCTGCTCACCTAAAGGTGGTGGTTCCAACCCACCAGCAGCTCCATTTCCATAAAGATTTACAGCCTTGGAAACCCTCTGGGGCAGTTCTACCCTGTCCTATGGGGTCGCTATGAGTCGGAATCAACTCCACAGCTGTGGATTTTGGTATCAAGGTGCAACAAGCAACATCACAACATTTGCTTCAATTTAAATTTTTCTGCTCTTTGTAATACAATTCTTAATCAGGTGAAAGAAAGTGCAAAAAAGAGCATGCTTTCTTTTGATCTGCAGTGTTTTTTCTTCAGGTAAGAGCTAGGTATAATCTACCATTTGGACAAAAATCTATGGAACACCCAATTTGAGTAGGTTAAAAAGTAACCTAACTACCCAAAAGCCGTAGCACTTTGAAAATTCTTTGTCCAAGTGAAAAAAAGAGGTGGGATATCTAATTTTAAAATATGAATCAATTATCGTTTTCGGTATCTGACATAACAATAAAATTCCCCAAACCTTGATTTTTCTGCTTATCTGCTTCCATTGTCTCAGTCATTTAAATCTAATCGTGACCTAACAAATAATAATGTGTGAAAACTTTGAACCCAGCAGAGATGAAGAACATGCAAATTAGATTCTACTTGTTTCTTCTCAGGGGCAGATTATTATTGGATTCATTTGATTGGAAATCTTGGGGAAAAGGTATGAATTTAGGAACAAAATTCTTATTTCCTACTGTTGTTACTTCCCTTAATTCCATATAGTGGCTTTCCAAGATATAGCCCTAAAAAATTAAAAATTAAATGAAAAGAGAGTTATACCTACCTCCAATAGTGCAGATTAAAGACAATATTAGAATAATTTCAGGAAGATCTTGAGGATAACTCAAAAACCGTTTCCTGAGATGGCTCTTCCATGTCACAACATATTCTTTCCTCTTGGTGATATTAGAAATGAGGCTATCTATGTCCATCCTGTTGTTTCTCACAGTCGGCCTTGAATCTGCTGCTTCTTACTCTCTGCAAAGCTCAGACAGGATTAAAGGGACATTTGCTCTCTTTGTGCCTTCTAATGCTTTTCTTCAAAAAAAAAAAAGGATGAGGGGTAAGATTTCCCATTTATTTCTAATAGTAGCTTAGGGCCTTCCAAAATTAGGGATTTCTTCCCCTTCTATTGGCACAAATGGTTAAACACTGGGCTACTAACCGAAATGGTGGCAGTTTGAACCCACCCAGAGATGCCTGGGAAGAAATGCCTGGCAATCTGCTTCTGAAAGGCCATAGTCATGAAAACCCTACAGAGCACAGTTCAACTCTGCAACCCATGGGTTCACCATGAGTTGGAATTGATTTGATGGCAGTGGTTTCGTTCCCCACTCTATGATGCTTTTAATCAAAATAAAATGGAAAAGGCATAACCGCAAGAGACAGAGACTGCTCAGAGCCACCCTTTGTTCACTCACAATGCCAACCACTATTCAGCCATGATCCACCCTGCACCTCTCCAACTGTCTGCAAGAAAAATTCTTTATCTAATCTGTCATTAGACATTGGGACCACAGACTGTGCATGTCACTTAGCTCTGCTGATGGACAAATGATCGGCTTGCCCTCAGCTTAACTGAGCCTCTGGAAGCTTGTTCTGGCAGCTGTTGAAAAGTGGGAACAAATAGTCTGATCTTCTTTGTTGTTTTATCCAGACAGAGACTAATTGACCATACTGATATTCAATCACAGCCTTCTTTATTTCATTTGGCACACTTGTGGGCCGGGTTTTTCGTTTATAAATTTATACAGCAGGTAAAAACGTAATAAAAATATTAAAACCAAAAGGACTTAAACAAGGGAGGTGTTACATGTTCTATCTCATTGTTACTTCTTGGAATAGGGTCTTGATGTATCTTGGTTTGAAGTACTAGATAACAGTCATAGTTGTTAATCTAAGCTATTTCCCAGGTGTCTTAGTTATCTAGTGCTGCTTTAACAGAAATACCAGAAGTGGATGGCTTTAAACAGAAATTAATTTTCTCACAGTTTAGGAGGCTAGAAGTCCAAAATCATGGCGCTGGCTCTAGGGAAAGGCTTCCTTTCTCTGTTGGCTCTGGGGGAAGGTCCTTGTTTCTTTTCAGCTGGCGTTTGTCTGTTCCTTGGCGACCTTCATGTGGTGAGGTGTCTATCTTCTCCCACCTTTGCTTGCTTAATCTGCCCTTTTATAGCTCAAAAGAGAGAGATTTAAGGCACAACCTACACTAATATGGCCTCATTTACTTAACAAGAAAACCCATTCCCAAGTGAAATTATAACCACAGGTGTCGGGGTTAGGATTTACAACACATATTTTTTGGGGACATAATTAAGTTCAATCCATGAAGCCCTAATGGTGCAGTGGTTAAGAGCTATGATGAACTATGGCTGCTAACCAAAAGACTGGCAGTTTGAATCCACCAGCCACTCCTTGGAAACCCTATGGGATAGTTCTACTCTGTCCTGTAGGGCTGCTATGAGCCGGAATCAACATGACAGCAATGGGTTTGGTTTTTGTAATTCAATCCATAACACCATGGAAAGGAAATTTTTGCATCCGAAGTCTTAAACTTCACGCAGGGGATCTTATGGATTCTGTCTCTCATAGCAGTGGCTCAGCACTTTCCAGTGTCCACTCTGGGCATCTCATCTGTCTGCCTTGCTAAGCAACCAATTAATTATTCCATTGCCTCTCGTAATCCAACAATTTCTTTTTCCATTTTCTAATATATAGATTTTTGTATTTTTATGTAGTCTTTTCTGATCATGAAAACAAAATTCTGAAAGAGAAAATGAAATAAATGCTTACTGTGAACACTTTTGAAATAAATATATAAACAAACATTCTGAAAGCAGAAAAAAATTACCCACGCTCATCCTTATACTATCTTATTTTCTATGCTAGTATTATATTCCTAGCATCAGAAAAAGCCATTTATAATGGTTGTATCATATTAGCTCTAAGGTAAAGGTGCAGACCCTGTGGTCAGACTGTCTGGACATAAAGGCCCAGTGGACTGGTGCTTGTAGGTTGGAAGATTCTGGGCAACTTACTTCGCCTCTGTTGGCTTCAGTTTTCTGATCTGTATAATTCCGTAGTCTATGAAATTCCTCTCCCTGTATTTATTCTTTTCCAATTCAAAGGCAATGTGACTAAGTTTGTCTTCTCAAAGCCAATTTCTTTTCAATATTCTCGGGTTAGGTGTTGTGAGAAATGGGTGTCAATGCCCTTCAGCCAAAGGCCACAAGGAACACACCTGTAGTTGACAAGTTGTTGCTGTGAGGGAGACCACTGACTACAGGGAGCTGTGAGTGTCTCAGTAAGAGAGTGTTAGAGAGCCTGTTGTATGATCTGGGCTTTGTCTGTGTAATTTTGCAGAGGGTCTAAGGAAGTATTTTATTGGTTGCGTGGTGACTTGTTTTCTGTCTCACTTTATCATGATCTCAGAGTGACCTTGTCTGATGTTAATTGTTATGGATTGAATTGTGTCCCCCTAAAATATGTGTTGAATTTCTAACTAATGTATCTATAAATATGACCCTGTCTGGAAATAAGGGTTTTTCTTTTGTTGTGTTAAGGAGGTCATACCAGTGTAGGGGTATCCTAAACCTAATCATTTCTGAGTTACAAAAAGATCAGAATAGACACAGAGACACATAGGAGGAAGAGGAAGACAGACAAATAAGACAGATGCACCTAGAAGCCCAGGAAAGTCAAGGATTTCTATAAAGATTTCTGTAAAGATTGTTGTTGTTGTGTGCTGTTGAGTCGATTCTGACTCACAGTAACCCTATTTGACAGAATAGAACTGCCCCATCCATAAAGATTACAGCCAAGAAAATCCTCTGGAGCAGTTCTACTCTGTAACACATGGGGTCGCCATGAGTCTGAATTGACTCCTCCGCAATGGGTAGGAGAAGCTGAAATAGACAAGGAAGGAACTCCTTCTAGGGTCGCGCTGTGAACTTGGACCTCTAGTCTTCTGAACTGTGAGAAAATACATTTCTGTTTTTTCAAGCCACTTACTTGTGGTATTTCTGTTACGACAGGACGAGGTAACTAAGACAGTGATGTTCTGTGAGATTGTCTATGACTGATAGGAGAGCAACATGTGAGCATCTCACCAGCTGTGGTAACGTGTAGTGAGACCTGGCCATAAATGTCGGACCAGTTTCCCGATGTCAGGGGATGCTTTTTTTTTCTTCAAGAGATTATAAATTCCTTAACCTTCTCTTAATATATCAAGGGTTATGGATCTTGATAATAATGTAAGAGATGGAGCAGAGTGAGTTCAGCCATGCCTCTAAGACAGAGCTTCTCAACCATGGCTGCACATTGGAATGACTTGGAGAGTTTTAAAAACAATACTGATGTCTGCGTGCCACCCACAGAGGTTAGTTTAATTGGTCTGTGGTGCAGGATGGGCATTGGGAATTTTAAAAAATACTTCCCAGTGATTCTAACAAGCTGCCATGGTTGAGAAGCGCGGCTCTAGAGGAAGTCCCCGCCATTAAAGAATATTTTAACTGACTGGTAATAGTTGCTCTTAATCAACATCAAACTACTCAGGAAAATGTTATCAATGTCACCTCTTAACTTGTCCCACTGTTACTCCAAGACTAAGGATCCTGGAGCATACAGGCTTGACCAATAAGGAGAACTATTTTCTGCTTCATAGTTACACATTCCGCATGCTTTCAGAGTTTAGTATAGTTAAGGAGTCTATTGTTTTCCAAAGTAAAAGTAGAGATATATACCTCCATAAATATTTTTCTCATTTCTAAAATTGCTTATTTGAAAAATTTAATAAGTATTTACAAATTCAATCCTAATAAATTTCTTTCATAAGTAAATAAAATCATCCCATCTTGACTATCCTTGAATTTGATATATATGATCAAATGCAACAGAGTCTCACTCTCTGGCTATGAATATGTAGCAGATGCTCAGTTTGCCTTCCTCAATCTCTACTCCAAACTCTCCTACTGGACCTTTTACCTAAGAAGCAATCTTATTTTATGTTGGCACATATATGCTAATATTACTCTAGTTAAATATTTTAAAAGGTCTGAGTGAAGAAGTAGAGTGAGAATAAACATATTTTCAATGCAGTTAAAATTCTTCCTCAGCTTAAATTGACTTCTGAAAGCTTTGGATATCTTTATGTCTCATTAAGGAAAAAAAATATTGGCTCATCTTGAAATTACCACATAGGTCCTCTAAATTAATTTGTCAGTAAATTAGCTAATACTTCAATTCCCTTTGTATGTAGAGGTAGTTAAAGACTACCCTTTCCAAAATGACTGTAGATTTATCCTCAATAGTTAATCAGTCTTGAAAAATTCTGGGTCTTATGGAGTGAAAGTCACATGAATTCACTCTGCCCCTGAAAATGGGAACATCTTTTTTTTTTTCCTTCAGCCTTTTAATTGCTACTAGGTGACAAAAGTGTCCAGAAGAAGGTACTGTGCTGGAGCTCTTCATGCGTCATGGTTTGTTGTATATAAACAACTGAGGATGGGTGTCTCCTCAGTGAACGCTCTTACTACACATGGCAGCAGGCGCCTTACTCACTGATTCTGAAGGTGGGAGGTTGGTAGGTGATCTATTGCCCTCCTGATGCCTCTTCATTCTGAAAGAGCCCTTCCTCCCTACACCTGAGGAGATTCACAGCATCAGTGTGCTTTCCTCTGAGGCTTGACTTTTCAGTGCCTCATTAACCCAAAAAGAACACGTGCCAGGTGAATCATTTGGGAAGAGTTGATATAAGGAGCATAATGGAAGGGGGCAGGTCCCTGAGTGGCACAAAGGGTTAAGTTCTGTACTGATGGCTGAAAGGTTGGCCGTTTGCACCCTCTAGAGATGCCTTAGAAGACAGGCCTGGTGATCTGCTTCCAAAAGGTCACAGCCTTGCAAACCCTATGGAGCATAGTTTTACTCTGACACACATGGGGTCATCATGGGTCGGAATCGACTCGAGGGTAACTAACAACTACAGTGGAGAGGGGCAGGGGCTAAGGAACAGAAATTTAAACTGAGAGTCAGGTTGATCTTTGGGAAAATCACTAACTGCCATAGGAAAGATGGAAAATCCAAGAGGAAATGACTGAATCTGTAGTTGGAATACTGTGGGGGCGTTTGTTCCTCTCAGAGGCAGGCTGGGGGAGAAGGTACCAGTGGAGACTGTCAGCTTCCGGAAAGCGTCACCAGGGGAGGGCTCACCATGCAGAGCTTCAGGAGGAGTCTTCTGTGGTGTGTGAGAAGTGGAGGCCAGCTATTCCATCCACCCCAGAACAGTCAAGACCAACGGCAACCTCACTGACAGTTACTTGCCACATGCCCCGCCCCTGGCCTGCACCCATTGGCTGTAGGTTCATAACTCCTGACTTGATTGACTGATGACATACAGTTCTAGAAGATGGTACAGGGCACATTGCCCCTGGATATCTAAGGCAGCTTTTGAAGCCTTAGGCTGTGTAGCGCGTTTATTAAAAAAAAAAAAAGGTTGAGAAAGAAACCTCCAGAAATTGTATTATTTGTGTCAATTTGAAGCTTTGAAACAGTGTCATTCAAGCCAATGAACAGTGCTTTCCCAGAATTCTAGTGAAACTGAGTTTCCTAGTTAAGGTAGGGTGGTGGTGGCAGTTGTCATCAAGTTGATTGCACCTGTGAGTGGTATTGCCCATGTGCTATGACCATCCAGGAGAAGCAAGGTTGTCGTCACTTTTGACTGAGATGATCAAGAAAGGCTCTCCAGAGGAAGCAGGATTTGTAACTTGATAAGACAGGCAGGAACTGGTTTAATGGGTGTTTGGTGAAGAAATGGGGGTCTCTGGCCAAAAATAAAATCATTTTATGTATAATAATATATATATAATGCAGATTATTTTTGTTTACATTAGAGTCTTGGAGATACAGAGAAAAATAGTAAGTGATTTCCTCATCTAAGCAGCTTGCCTGTACGTAAACAAATAGTGATCAGTAGTGTGGTATGTACAATAATAGAAGTAGTCATGTTAATTATTTATAAAAGGAAATAATAATTTTTTTTCTGAAAGTTAAGGGGAAATTGGCCAAAATAAGGCAATGTCTTAGCAGATTTAGACAAACTATGCTTATGTATACAAATGGTTTTGTGAAATACTATGAGGTGTTCAGGATATTGTACAGCACCATCATCAGTCTTGATAGGTAGGAGAGTGTGTATCTAAGAAAGATAAGAAGCAAGTATAATGGTAATTAAGGGAGAAAGAGCTGGTAGTTGAAGCAGATGTGGTTAAAAAGAGAGAGAGAGAATAAAGACCTCAAAAATTAAATGATTCTGGATTGCAAGGAGGTCCAATGTATGATCATTAGAGTGCATTACTAAAGTGGCATACATAGAACAAAACCTTTTTATAAAGAAAATTTTAAATTATCACACACACATAGAGAGAGAGAAAGGTAGAGAGGTAGAGAGAGACAGAGAGAGACAGATAGAGAAATAGACAGATGGCAGGGAGTAAAGTGCACAAATATTAAATTTCCAATTCCATTTTTACATATATATACAGTCATGAAGCCACAACCTATAAAAAGACAGTGTTTTCAGCAACTCAGAATGGTTCCTGTGCTCCTTCCTAGCAAATATTCTTTTCCCATAGCAACTATTCTGATTTCTATCACCCTTGACTAGTTATGTCTGTTCTTGACTTCCGTATCGACGGAACCATACAGTATATCCTCTTTTGTACCTGGCTTTTTTCACTCATTATTATGTCTGTAAGAGTCACCCATGTTTTTACGTGCTGTTGTTCTTAGGTGCCATCGAGTCAGTTCCAACTCGTAGCAACCCTGTGTACAACAGAACGAAACACTGCCCGGTCCTGCGCCACACTCACAATGGTTACGCTTGTGCCCATTGTTGCAGCCACCTCATCCGTCTATCCTGATGAGGGTCTTCTTCTTTTCTCACTGACGCTGTACTTTACCAAGCATGATGTCCTTCTCCAGGGACTGATCGCTCCTGACAACATGTCCAAATTATGCAAGACGTAGTTTCACCATCCTTGCTTCTAAGGAGCATTCTGGTTGTACTTCTTCCAAGGCGTATCTGTTCATTCTTTTGGCAGTCCATGGTATATTCAATATTCTTCACCAACACCACAATCCAAAGGGTATATTCAATATTCTTCACCAACACCACAATCCAAAGGCATCACTTATTCTTTGGTCTTCCTTATTCATCGTCCAGTTTTTCATGCATATGAGGTGACTGAAAACACCAAGCCCCCATGGTACGACAAACTGACAGACACGTAGGGGTTATTATGTAGTTTTTTTCTTTATTTTTTATTGCTGCACAGTACTCAGTTGTATGAATATTTGTTGTTAGTTGTTAGTTGCTGATGAGTTGGCTCCAGCTCATGACGACCTTAGGTATAAAAAACAAGACGTTTCCTGGTCCTGCACCATCTTCATGATTGTTGGTATGTCTGAGTCCACTCTTGCGGCTTTTGTGTAATGCTTTCCAATCTAGGAGGCTCATCTTCCAGCATTCTATCAAACAGTATTCTGTTGTGATCTATAAGGTTTTCACTGGCTAATTTCCAAAAGTAGATCGCCAAGCCTTTCTATCTAGTCTGTCTTAGTCTGGAAGCTCCACTGAAGCCTGTCCACTATGGGTGACCCTGCTGGTGTTTGAAATACTGCTGATATAGCTTCCAGCATCAGAAACACGCAAGCCACCACAGTATGACAAACCAACAGTTGCGTGGTGGGTGTGAATATTTCCACAATTTATTTACCAATTTTACAGTTGATGAACATTTGAACTGTGTCTTGTATCGACTACTACAAATAAGAGTCTATGCATGTTTGTACATGTCTTTTGGTGGATATATTCACTCATTTCTCTTTAGTGTATACCTAAGAGTGGATTAGTGGGTCAAAGAAATGCAAAAATATAAATGTAGTAGATACTGCCAAAACATTTGCCAAAATGATTTTACCAATTTAAACTCTCATCAATCTTGCCAACACTTGGTATAGGCAATCTGTTTACAATTTTATTTATTTTGTTGGGAGTTTAGAAACAAAACTGACATTTATGTATTGACCTTGCACCTTGCTGAATTTGCTTATGAGCCATAGTGACCTTCTGTGGAATCTTTGGGATATTCTATATGTAGGATCAAGCCATCTGTGGATATAGCTTTGCGTCTGTCTTTGCAAATTAGATGTCTTTTATTTCTATTTCTTGCCAAACTGCTCTGGCTAGAACTTCTAGTACAGTATTGAACAGAGTGATAAAGTGGGCATCCTTGCCTTGCTCCTGATTTTAGGGGGAAAGCTTTCAGTCTTCCACCGCTGAGTATGATGTTAGCTGTGAGTTTTTCATAACTGACCTTTATCGTGTTGAGAAATTTCCTTCGTATTCCTATTTGCTGAGTGTTTTTATCATGAAAGGGTGTCAGATTTTTTTTTTCAACTATGTTTTATTCATCTGTTGAGATGATCATGTGCTTTTTATCCCCTTTGCTCTATTAATGTGGTGTATCACATTGACTGATTTTTTTTTTATTAAATCACCCTTGCATTCTTTTGCCCTTACCTTATGCTCTTACTGTCACAAATTGCATCTTTACACTTTGTGCATCCACAACTTATATTTTCAATTATTATTTTATGCAGTTGTCTTTTAAATCAAACAAAAATGCATTTATACTGTCTTTTCTGTTTACCTATGTAGCTACCTTTACTGTGTCCTTTATTTCTTCATGTGAATTTGAGTTACTGTCTAATGTCCTTTCACTCCAACCTGATGGACTCCCATAGGATTTCTTATAGAGTAGGTCTGTAAGGAACAAACTCTCAGGTTCTGTTATCTGGAAAGGTTTAATCTTTCCTTCATTTTTAAGGGATAATTTTGTCAGATATAGAATTCTTGGTGGACAGGTTTAGTTTTTTTCTTTCAGTACTTTGAATCTGTCATCTGACTGCCTTCTGCCCTCCATTGTTTTGATGACAAATCAGCTATTAATCTTATTGGGAATCCCTTGTACATGATTTGTTGCCCTCTCTTGCTACTTTCAAGATTTTGTCTTTGTCTTTTGATAGTTTGGACCTGATGTATCTGAATATAGATCTTTGAGTTTACCCTACCTGGAGTTCACTGAGAACTGTAGATGTTTAGATTAGTATTTTTAATGTCATCTGGAAGTTTTTAGCCATCCTTTCTTCATATGTTCTTTGTACCCCTTTCTCGTCTCTCCTTCTGGGGTTTCCTTTACGTGTATGTTAGTACATTTGATGGTGTACCACAGATCCATGAGGTTTTATTCATTTTTCCTTATTCTTTTTTCTCTCAGTTCCTCACACTGGCTAATCTCAATTGACTTAACTGTAAGTTAGCAGATTCTTTCTTCTGCCTGCTCAAATGTGTTTTTGAGACCCTCTAATGAATTTTTCATTTCAATTATTATATTATTTAACTCTAGAATTTCATCTTGTTCCTTTTTATAACTTCTATCTCTCTATGTATCTTCTCCATTTGATGAAACATCATTTTCATACTTTCCTTAATTATTTAGACATGGTTTCCATTAGGGCACTTTGCTGGGATCCCAATCATTCTTTGAAGCCATAATACTTGTGGTCAGAACTTCCTTACTCACAAGCAAAGAGTCAGGGGCTAGGTTTTACCCTCAATAGAATCTTGTGGCCCCCAACACAGCAGCAGTGCTACTCAGTGACTCAGATGTGGGAGGCTGCTGGCATCTTCTCTTAAAATATCTTTATTCACAATGAGCCTTCCCTCAGTACTGGTATCGGCTCCCAGCACCTGAGGTAGTAGATTCGTAGCATCAGTTCCTTTTCCCTGTGGGAATCAGCTTTGCTCTTGTTAATTAACCAAGACAACAGCTTTCAATATCAAACAGATATTGGCCTTAAAGGGTGGGCTTAGGGTCCAGAATTTAGATGCAGGGAAGGTTGACCCTTAAGTGGGGAAGAAGAAGAAAGAGCTCCAACACCTAGAGCAATAGGAAAGAAATGAATATTGTGGGGGATGTCTGACCATCTATGGCTATGGAGACCTTTGTTTCCACTGGGACAGATGCTGGGGGAGAAGTTATGAAAGTGAAATATCATTTCTTATAGGGGTTTATGAGTGACAAAAAAGGAAGAGTCCATTACCCAGAACATTAAGTGGGTGTGTTCTCTGTGTATCCATTACTGAGTATATATGTAGGTGGGGTGGGGTGGGGGAAGGTATATGCATATGTATGAGGGTTGGAAGCTAGCTACTGATCTCACTCTAGAGCAGCCATGACCAGGTGCACTTCTCTGAGGATGGTATTTGCCCCAAGTCCTAGCCCTGGCTTCAATCTTCCATTTGTGGTCTATTTGTCTTATTAAATGTAGTTCTAGAAGATTCTAGATAAAGATCACTTCTAACTTGTAAGGTAGAAAATGCAGCCCTTCCTTCAGTACTCATTAAAATGGCAATAACAGACTACAGGGGGAAAAAATCTTCCCTTTCAAATAGATTGTGTGAAAGTGTGCTTTGGCCTGAAGGTGAATGAGCACAGCACTTCAGGCTTCCAGCAGGAAGAAGGCATTCTGGTGAAGCTGATATTACCTTGTGTTTATGATGCTAGTAGGCAGGCGGCCAGATTGGGTAAAAAAGGAGGAAAAAGTAAATTAATTATACCAGGCAAGGAATGCCTTCTCTGTATTTAAAGTAGTACTGGGCAGAGGGGTTTATAAAAGGGGACATTAATCTATGTCTGTCTCTTGCCACTTTAATATATAAATAGTATTTGATTTGAAACTGTTTAATTATTTTACAGGAAAGTCAGTTTTAATTTTCCTACTCCAGTTGTTTGGGGGAGTGGGTTATTATGATTTAGATGCCAATAAAAACATTTTTTAGAAACTTAGCATACTTTTTTGAAGAGCAGTCTTTCCACTTCGTCTCACCCTCTGTGTATAAACTAGTGTGATGATTATATCCATAGACACACATAAACATAAAGGATGGGGTGGTAACATACCCAAAAGAAGAACTAATTAATTTTTTTGCAAGCAGCAGGTAACTTTTCAGGGCCTGTGTATGAATCCTGTGATAGCTACAGATCAAGAGATAGATATGTTAAAGAAAAATGTCTTCATAGACCTAAATATCAAAATAGAATTAGAGTTTGGGCAGACAAAGAAGCTGGCAAATGTTTAACTGGCTTAGTATAGCTAACACATGCTTTAAAATAAGGAAGAAAGTTTTTATTTATTTATTGTACTTTAGATGAAGGTTTACAGAACAAATAGTTTCTCATTAAACAGTTAGTACACATATCATTTTATGACAATTGTTAACAACCCCACGACATGTCAACACTCTCTCTTCTCAACCTTGGGTTCCCTATTACCAGCTTTCCTGTCCCCTCCTGCCTTCTAGTCCTTGTCCCAGGACTGTTGTGCCCCATTAGTCTCATTTTGTTTTATGGGGCTGTCTAATCTTTGGCTGAAGGGTGAACCTCAGGAGTGACTACATTACTGAGTTAAAAGGGTGTCCAGGGGCCATAATCTTGGGGTTTCTCCAGTCTCTGTCAGGCCAGTAATTCTGGTGTTTTTTTGTGATCCCGGTCAGAGCAGTCAGTGGTGGTAGCCGGGCACCATCTAGCTGGAGTGGACTCGGTCTGGTGGAGGCTGTGGTAATTGAGGTCCATTAGTCCTTAAGACTAATCTTTTCCTTGTATCTTGTTTTCTTCATTCTTCCTTGCTTCTGAAGGGGTGAGACCAGTGGGGTATCTTAGATGGCTACTCACAGGCTTTTAAGGCCCCAGACACTACTCACCAAGGTAGAATGTAGAACATTTTGTTTATAAACTGTGTTATGCCAATTGAGCTAAATGTTCCCCGAGACCATGGTCCCCACAGCCCTCCGCCCAGCAATTCGGTCCCTCAGGGAGTTTGGGTGTGTCTATGGAGCTTCCATGACCTTTGCTTGTAGAAGTTGTGCTGGCTTTAAGGAAGAAGTTTTAACTGTCTTAATGCTAATGAGTAACAGATTTAGGCGGGAAATTCAGTGTGAAGTTCAGTTAGAAAAAGAAATACTCCAAATGTTAGTGAAGATTTTGTCATCAAATTCCATGGTCCTTTCAGTGCATCTTATTCTCCAGCTCGTCATGCTTTCCATCTGGGTACAAGGATCAGGTAACTTCTTTTATTTTTTCTCTCGGGTGCATAAAGCTAATGCTGAAATCTATGGCAAATAGATCCCCAGCCATAGTTTATTTACTTCTGCATTGTGTTTTAGTCTAAATGCCAAGCATGCAGCACTCCAAGTTCTAGGCATTTAGCTAGCAGTTTAATTTAAACTGCTTTTAGTATAAAACAGAGAATGAAAGAAAGGTAGTCAGTGCTGTTAGCTGGAGGCAAATGAGCTCTTTGCAAATTATTATTTTTTTCTGCAGTGTTTCTTGTGAATATAACCCTGCACTATATCTGCCTTTTAATTTTGAGTTTGGCTTGCTTGAGACTCTTCTTGGTGGTTAAAGAGATTTGCATCTATTTCTATTTTTGTCTCTTGTCTCAGGTTATTGCTGTATCTTAGGTTGCGGTCAATATATAATTTTTCCACTTGGATAACCAATTGACCCAGCATCATTTTTTGGAAAGTCATCTTTTTCCCAATGCGGTGTGGTGTCTGCTCCATTTGCCATATATATCAGATGGCTGTATATGTGTGGGTCTATTCCTGATTCTCTATTCTGTTGTATTCATCTATTTTTCTATTTGTTAATCAATATCACATTATATTACTTTAGCTTTATATCTGGGTAGTAAGTCTTCAGTTTATTGCTTTGGTTATATATATTTTTATTTTAACCTTTGAATTTCTATATAAAACTTAGAACCAGCTCGTCAATTTCCAAAAAAAAAAAAAAAAAAAAAAAACTTCTTGGATTTTAATTAAGTTTGCACTGACTCTAAAAGTTATGGTGATATCTTTCCATTTATTTAAGTCTAATTTGTAGATTTTAGTAGAGAGGTCTTGCACATCTTTCAATAGATTTTATTCCCAGATATCTCTTTACTTTTATTTGGAGGGGTGTGCGCAGTGGTTAAGAGCTCTGGCTGCTAATCAAAAGGTCAGCAGTTTGAATCCACCAGCTGCTTCTTGGAAACCCTATGGGGCAGTTCTAGTCTGTCCTATAGGGTCGTTTTGAGTCGGAATCGACTCACCAACAACAGATCTGGGTTTTTTTTTGGGTGCACTATGGTAAATGATATGTTAAAATACTATTTTTCTACTTGTTTATTGGCGGTATATAGAAATGCAACTGATTTTCTTAAAAATAGACTTTATTTTTAGAACACTTTTAGATTTACAGAAATATTAAGAAGATAGTTCAGAGAGTTTGCATATGCCTCCTCACCCAGTTTTCCCGTTGTTAACGTCTTGGACTAGGATGGTGCACTCGTTACAATTAATGAACCAATATCAGTACACTACCACTAGTTAAAGTCTATAGTTTACTCATATTTCCTTAATTTTTGCCTAATGTCCTTTTTCTGTTCCAGGATCCCACCCAGGACACCAACTGACATTTGCTTGACATGTCCCCTTAGACTCCTGGCTATGACGGTTTCTCAGACTTTCCTTTTTTTTTTTTTTGGTGACCTTGACACTTTGGAGTACTTGTCAAGTATTTTCTAGGATGCCTTTCTATTGGAATTTGTCTGATATATTTTCTTATGATTAGACTAGGGTTATGGGTTTTGGGGAGGAAGACTACAGAGGTAAAATGCTATTTTCATGACATCATATCAAGCAAGGCACATACTATCACCTTGATTTATGACTGTAGATATTGGCCTTGATCACCTGGCTGAGGTCATGTTTGTCAGGTTTCCCCACAGTAACGTTATTCTTTTTCCTCCCTTTCCGTACTGGACTCATTGGAAGGAAGTCACTGTGTACAGCCCACACTTAGGGAGTGGGGATTTATTCACTCCCTACTTGAGGGTGGTGTATCTGCATAATTATTGGGAATTCTTATGCAAGGGAGATTCTTCTCCCCATTTATTTATTTGTTCAAACATTTATTGATAATCAGTACAATCTAATAGACATTTATTTTGTGGTTTGTAATATCATACTTTTCTTATACTTTATTATTTTATACTTTAAATCAGATAGTACTTTATTTTGTTTCTCAAAACTTTCCAGCTTTTCCTTTTGGGAACTCTTTCCATTGCTCCTCTGTTCCTTTGACACGCCCTCATCAATGTACGGTCTCTTGTTTGTGAGCACTTCCTCCTTATACTCAGCATCTACAACAAGATGCTCCAGGCTCATCTGTCTGTTTCTTGCCCCAGTCCAAGGATCAGCTGTTTCACTAAGGAGCCCTGATTCATTTATTGGAGAACGGTATTAGAAATAAAGATGTGGGCACTAAATGTTCTCATTGCTTCTACGCCCTCTCAGCTGACATATCAAAGAAGTATATCTATGTATACTAACCTGTGTATATGCAATACTTACAAATATCTATAGCTTTCTGTATGTAACCATCTGATGTATATTTATGCTAAACATGAGCTTGTACTGATGTCTCCAACTCTAACCCATTACAACATTTATCATCTTAGTCTTTCCTTTTGCCTATCTGTAACTTTCCACTGCAACAGTGAGAAAACTAGCTCTTATCATCTGCCATTCATTTACTTAATTGTTCACTTCTAGTATACATATGTAGCAGTATCAGGATTATTCATCTGTATCCTCATGGAAAATAACATTATCAACTAGAGTACAGCGCTGATGTGCAATTCCTTTTGCCTCTAGTCTTACAGACTCTATTCATTTTCAAAGTTACTTAGGTCAGCAGCTTTTCCCAATACCCCCTTCATTGAGGTCGTTTCATGTATTTGTAATACAGTTAGATTCTTTTTGTCGCAGCCTACAGTCCTTCCCAGGACACTTTGACCTCCTGAATGATATACATATATTTTTTAAACTGCATACATTATAGTTCACTCTTTGTGTTGTAAAGTTCTATGAATTTTGACAAATGCATATTGTCATGTATCCATCATTACAGTGTCAAAAAGAATACCAAACCAAAACCCATTGCACTTGAGTCAATTCCAACTCATAGTGACCCTATGATGGGAGTAGAACTGCCCCATAGGGTTTCCAAGGCTGTAAATCTTTATGGAAGCAGACTGCCACATCTTTCTCCCATGCAGCAGCAGGTAGGTTTAAACTGAAGACCTTTCAGTTAGCAGTTAACCACTGCACCAGGGATCCATCAAAAAGAATAGTGCCCTAAAAATTATCCTTGCTTCACCTATTCAACCAGTCTCCCCTATCCCCCGAAGCCCTGGAAGACAGTGATCTTTTCACCATTTTCAGAATGTCATGTAATTGGAATTATATAGTTATTACCTTTTCAGACTGGCTTCATTCACTAAGTAATATACATACAATGTTCATCCATGTCTTTTTGTGGCTTGATGGTTCATTTATTTTTATCACTCGGTAGTATTCCATTGTATGGGCATATCACAGTTTGTTTCTCAATTCACCTATTGTAGGCTTCTTGGTTCCTTCCAGTTTTAGCAATTATGAATAAAGCTGCTATAAACATTCATGTGCAGGTCTTTGGGTAGATATAAGTTTTCAACTCATTTGGATAAATACCTAGGAGCACAACTGTATGTGTTTGTAGGATTGTATGATAAGTCTAAGTTTAGCTTTAAATGACCAAAATTTCTGCATAAATAGCTGTACCATTTTTCATTCCCACCAATACTGAATAAGAATTTCTGCTGCTCTGTGTCCTTGTCAACATTTGGTGTTCTCATTTTCTCTTTTGGATTTTAGCCATTCCAGTAGGTGTATGGTGGTATCTCATTGCTGTTTTAATCTGCAATTTCCTAATGAAAATTAACTTGAGCATCTTTTCATATTTTTATTTGCCATCTCTATATATTCTTTGGTGAAGTATTTGTTCATAACTTTTGCTCATTTTGTAGTTGAGTTTTGGTTTTCTTATTGTTGAGCTTTAAGAATCCTTTGTATATTTTGGGTACAAGTCCTTTATCAGATTTGTGATTTGCAAATATTTTATCCCAGTCTGTAGCTTGTCTTCTCATTTTGTTTGTTTTAGTTATTTGTTCTTTCTCTGCTGAATTGCTTTGCATCTTTGTCAAAGATCAGTTGACTATAAGTGTGTGGGTCTATTTTGGGCTCTCTATTCTGTTCCATTAATCTATATGTCTATTATTTTGCCCATATCATACTATCTTGTACTTTACTGTAGCTTTATAGTGTCTTGAAGTGGGGCAGGATCAATCCTCCAACTTTGTCTTCTTCTGAAGGATTGTGTTGGCTATTCTGGATCTTTTCCTTTCCATATAAACTTTTGATTAAGTTTGCTGGTATCTATAAAATAGCTTGCTGGGATTTTGATTAGGATGGCCTTGAGTCTATAGATCAAGTTGGGCAGAAATGGCATCCTAACAATATTGAGTTTTCCAATCCATGAACACAGAATATCCTTCCTTTTATCTAGAACTTCTTTGATTTTTTTCATCAAAATCGTATCAGCTTTTGCATATAGATCTTGCACAGATTTTATTAAATTTATCCAAAGTTTTAATTTTTGGTGCAATTGTAAATGCCATTTTAAAAAAAAAATAGATTTTACTTTTTAGAGTAGATTTTGGCTTACAAATAAATTGTACATAAAATACAGAGGTTTCTCATGTAACCCCCCATCTGCACACTATTTCTCCTATTTTTTACATCTTGTATTCCATGTGTGTGGCACATTTGATACAATTGATGAACTATTATTTTTAACTGAAGTCTATAATTTTCATTAGGGTTTATATTTTGTGTTGTACAGTCCTATGGGTTTTGAGAAATGCATGATGTCATGTGTCCATCATTACAGTGTCATACAGAAGAGTTTCAGTGTCCTAAAAATGCTTGGTATTATACCTATTCATCACTTCCGTCATCCTGAACCCCTTGGCAATCCTGATCTTTTAACTATCTGTATAGTTTTGCCTTTACCAGAATGGGCTCATCCCATATGTGGCCTTTTCAGACTGGCTTCTTTCACTTAACAATATTTGTTTAAGGCTCCTCCATGTCTTTTCATATCTTGACGGTTCATTTCTTTTTATTGCTGAATAATATTCCATTATATGGATGTACCACAGTTTGTTTATCCATTCACTTATTGAAGGTTGCTTCCAATTTTTGACAATTATGAATAAAGCCACTATAAATATTAATGTGCAGGTGTGCAGGTTTTTATCAGGTTTTCAACTCATTTGAGTAGACTCCTAGAAGTATGATTGCTTGAATTTATGGTAAGGCTGTGTTTAGCTTTGTATAAAACTGCCAGACTATCTTTCAAAGTGGCTGTACAATTTTTCATTCCCATAAGCAATGAATGAGAGTTCTTGTTGCTTCACATCCCTGTCAACATTTGGTGTTGTCAGTATTTTGAATTTTAGCCATTCTAATAGGTGTGTCACGGCAACTTCTTAGGTGTAACTGGAAAGTTACAGGTGACTGGAGCTGGGTAATTGTCCTTCGCCTATGTAAGAAAAGACTCTGGCAAAGTCTTTTCACTGGAGAGGAGGCTTCTGTTATGAAAAACACACTGGATGTTTAAAAAGTGTTTTTACACTCCCTCTGCCAAAGACATGAGATTATTTTTCATGGCTCTTCACCATGAGAACCTGGTGAGGTTCCTGGAGGTAAAGCCCATTAAAGTGTGAGGCTCCTGCACCCCCTAGGAGTGTGTCACTGTCAATCTCATCCACATTCAACCAACAGAAATTTGTCAAAACTACAATTTTGACAATTTAACTATTAAAAAGTTAACAAATTTAAGTATTCTTATCAGTTTATGACTTTAGTGTCATTTGTTCCAAGTGAGCTTATCTCAGCTGTATTTTTCTGTATTTGCTTGTCTCTCCAGATTTCGGGGTGATAGTTTGCTCTACAACATCAATTCTCTCTAAAGGTTCCAAGAAAATCGGTAATTTTAAGTGCTTCCAAATTTTTGTTGTTACTATAAAACAAGGGTGATGTTTTTCAAATTCTTTTCATGTTAGAGTTGAAATTAGAAATCTTACAATTGATTTTGGAATATTAACCTTGATCTAGGGACTTGTTAACTTATTAATCCTAATAGTTTGTAATTTTTTAAATAACCCAAGATATGGCTGCCAACCCTCATCTCACCTCTGAAGACTCCCTCATCTCTTAAATTTTATTCCCTCTGGTTCTCCTTGGTGTTGCAGTTCTCTGATGCCTTTAAATAAATTATTATGTAATCAGTCCAGCTTTTCTAGCTGTTATCAGTGGAATTGTTGACCTCCTGTAAACAATCTAGAAAGGAAATTTTTGAATATATGTATTACTTTTAATTTTTGGTCAATTATGTTTTGTATGTTGTGACAGTTTGAATGAATGAATATATATACATATATATACATATACACACAAACAATGAACACATTTTGAATTTCAGTTTAAATTCTTATTAGATAATAACCTAATCAGATGTCCTTTTTCATTGCCATATAGTAAAGAAAAAATGTTAACAATTTTTTCTCAACCAACTAAGAAGTTGTGACCTTCTGAAATATGTGAGTCACTCCCTCTATATCAAAACCATCACCAATATTAATGCACTATCACAGAGATTTGAGGAAATCAGTCCTTTTGAAGGAGCTCTCAGGATGATTCTTGGCTCTTACCTTTAAATTCTTATGTCCTATATCTTTCCTACTACCATACCCGTAATCACCAACCCCTCAGTTTATATCAAGTAATGATATTCTTAATTATAATATACTAACTAAAAAGGATTTTTTTTCCTAACAATAATCATCTTATGTTAATTAATTTGTGTTTCAATTTATGCATTCAGTAAATGTTTATTGATTAGCTGGTGTATACCATAAATAGTTTTAGAAACTAAATATTCAGTGGCAATGAATATTGGGTAGTTCACTGTCTAGTGGGGAAGAAAAGAAAGTAAACGACAGTTTTAATACAGAGAGAGAAAAGCAATATGATGTAAAGTCAAGGTAGTGTGAAAGTACATTTCTTTTATTTAATACGGGCTGTTTTTTTCCAGATTCTTTTTATAGGATAAAGTACAAAAATAACGAGACAGCCGTATTGGGAAAAAAATGTGACTATATTTTGCAATTTGACAACTCCAGAAGATGTTCTGCAAATTACTTGGCAGAGGACCGAAGATTCTTCACCACAAAAGATTGGCACTTACAGCAGTAGACATGGGACAAAGATTCTTCCACCATACCTAGATTGGCTGCACATTGAGCCCAATCCCTCATTCGTTACTATCCATGAAGTGACATTTGAAGATGAAGCCTGCTACAAATGTTTATTTAATGTGTTTCCACATGGCAGCTATGGAGGACAAATCTGCCTTAATATTCTAAGCATATAAGTGTTTTCTGGAGGGGTAAATTGCTGGGAGAAAAATCATGGGGATGTAGTCTTTTAAGAATGAGGCTCAGAGAAAGAACGTTAGAGGTGGAAAGACTAATAGAGTCATATGGGCCAAATCCTTCATTGTATCTAAGCAAAAATGGAAGCCAGAGATGGCTCTATGAGATGCCTGTTGTCACCGAGTATAGGGCTGGGGCAAAGAATTTAGATCTTCTGTCCCCTTTTCTAACTTCTTTATATTACACCACACTGGGTTTAATCAGTGGCTAAAATTCATAGAGATTCAGGATTTTCTCACTGCAGAGTTGGGGAAAGACCAGAAAAGAAAAAAGAGACACTAAAGAAGGAGCAAAAGGAGAGGTGAAGACTCTAAGACAATAACGACCTCCTACTTTCAAATTAAGGAGCCTGGGGGCAGTGGTTAAAGAGCTAGGCTGCTAATCAAAAGGTTGGTGGCTCGAACCCACCAGCCAGAAAGGTTGGTGGTTTGAACCCACCAGCCAGCTGCTCTGTGGAAAAAGACATGGCAATCTGCTTCCGTAAAGCCTACAGCCTTGGAAACCCTATGAAGCAGTTCTACTCTGTCCTATAGGGTCCCTATGAGTTGGAATGAACTCATGGCAGTGGGTTTGGTTTTGGTATTTTTAGCCTTAAGTTTAACAAAATGTAATACTTATTTCCTTATTATGTTGCCATAAATTTAAAATACTGGGGGGTTAGATAATGTAATTTTAAGACTGAATAAAAAGTGAGATACCAATTGTTCCTCTAAAACTGGAGGGCCTGTCAGTAGGTATCGGAGATGGAATTGTGAGGTTTTGTAAAATGTGAGAAGTAGTATCTGAGAAGGATATAGTGTCAACATTTTGGCTTCATATAAAAATTTTAGGGAAGACCAAAAACACCATGGAAATCTGTCATGACATATTTTTACTTTTAATTTTGTTTATTCTTTTTTCCATCAGCTGTGTCTGAATTAAGGACTGCACTCCAGTCCAATACCGACTCTGAGGGTTTTCTTAGAATTATTTACTCAGCTACGGGAAAGCCTGCTCCTCAAATATCTCTTTCCCCCTCACGAGTCCTGATTAATCCACCTGGGCAATACCGTGCTCAGAACCCAAATGGCACAATAACTGTCACTAAAATGGACATCTCTCTGGAGACTGCGCGTTCCCTCGGACTCCAAAACGTGATTGTGCACGTGGATCATCCTCTAAGGCACGAAGAGAAGATCGTTCCTCTTCCGGTTAAACAAGAATGTAAGTAGAAGTGATAGATCAACAAGGGGAAATACTTAACTTTCTTCAAAATTCATTACCAGAAGTGGTTGTATAAGACATTTGTTTAAACGAAATGTAAATCAAAGTAGTACGCATACATGGTTAAATAATTCGAAAAAGGACGAAGCTCCCTACCCCAGTCCTGTTTCCTGCAGAGTTTTTATTTTTCTCTTACTTGGCAATTTTTTAATCTATCTCCTTTACAGGCTTTCGACTGAATTTCTGCCACAATCAGTGAAGATTAAGCTCATTTGCAACAACTTTTCCTCTCTCCTTTACTCACGATGTAGTTTCCATTGAGAGATGTGAAAAGACAGCTCAGTTTTACTGCTGTTCCTTTGAAAGAAATGTCTCTCGCTCTGAAGAAATGTATTTCCCCCTTTGAAAGAAATGTATCTCCTCCCAGGCTGCTTTGCAGATTTCCTCTTTGCCTTTGTTTTTCAGCAGTTTTATTATGATGGGCCTAGGTGTGTGTTCTTTGTATTAATTCTGCTTAAGGTTCACTTAGCTGGGCTTCTTAATCAGTGGTATAATCAATGTCTTTCATTACTTTTGTAGAATTCTTGGCTATCACCTCTTCACATATTGCTGTAGAATACTCACCCGCTGTCCACAGTTCTGATTTGGGTGTGGAAATGGGTGCTTTCGACTGAAATATCCATTGTATGACTCATTCCCCCCACTCCCCTGCTGCCCTTTTTTGGCCCTCAGAATCCTGGGCCTCTCCAGGTTCTGCAGGGCTCTCTCTGCAGGTGTTTTCTGCTCTGTGCATCCATGAGGCAGCAGCTTCTTTCATCCTGTATTCCATTAGCCATTCTTCTATCCATTTTTGATCTTTGGTAAGTTTGTTTAAATCTCTTGTCCCCTGAGGGTCACTCTTCTGCCCGTTGCTTTGCATTTAATCCTTTTTATTTGTGTTGTTAGCATAATTTTAGCGAAGCCTCAGGAAGGACTAGAGATAAATATGTTTGTTATGTCTCTCTCTTGAAACTCAAGTCAATCAGTTCCTGTGTCTTAGTAAATCTCCCCATATCACGAGATTGGAATATGCCAACTATTATGGATTGAATTGTGTCTCACTAAATTGTGTGTTGAATTCCTGGCCCTTGTAACTGTGGATGTGATCTTGTTTGGAAATAGGGTTTTTCTTTTGCTATGTTAATGAGGTCATATTGGATTACGATGGATCCTAAATCTAATCACTTCTAAGTTATAAAAATACCAGAACAGACACAAAGACACGCACAAGGGAAGGCAGATGCCATGTGAGGATTGACTACAAGCCAAAGAATGCCAAAAAACTAAGGAAAACCTTGGGCTGCTGATAGAGGGGATTGACATGGCCAAGACCCTGATTTGGACTTTTAACCTCCAGAACAGGGAGAAAATAAATTTATGTTCTTGAAAGCCACCCACTCATGCTGTCTGTGTTACACCAGCACTAGGTAACTGAGACACTAACTGAATATCATATGCATATCCGACATCAATCTATCAGTCACATGCTGGTTAGAATATTATAGTTAAATTCACTTCTCACTGAGATATAAAAGTAAGTAAAGAAGTAATTTCTCAATTCAGAAGAGGATTCTCCCCTTTGCTTAGCTTTGTAACACATATTAGGGATATAAATCCCTGATTCTTTTGACATCTCACGTAGAACTTTTTTTGCTATACTTTATTATTGTCGGTTACAGAGCTGTGTTCACATTTTAGTGCTAAGTTCTCCACATCCAGCCTCCCTCACCTATTTGGAATGAGCTATCTTGTATCTTACTGAAAAAGGACATTGGTAAAAACTAGAAACTGGGCCAAAATAATGGCTGAGCATGCACAAATAATAGCACAAATTTCTTTAAGTAAAACTCATGTGCTTTCCTAACTATCTCAGGGAAGAAGACACCACTAATAAGGATTTCTCTCCTCCTTCAATGATCATGGAGAATTCAAAGCAACAAATTTAAAAGAGGTGAGAGATTACTATGAGCAGATGAATGACAGCAGTCTGACAATCAGGAAGAAGCCAGAAAAAAAAATCCTATTAGGAACAACAAACCTAAGAATGCAAAATGCATGCTAGTTGCGCCACTTAAAGGAAGCACAGATTTCATAAAGGTCTGTCCACAAAGTGTATAGGTTCATTTTTTTTTCTCTATTTTTTATTATGGTGAAAACATACACACCAAAACATCTGCCAACACAATTTCCACATTTACAGCTCGATGATATTGATTACACTTTTCATGTTGTGCCGCCATTATCGCAAATCTCATTTAAAATATTTAACCATCATTAACATAAACTCAATGCCCCCCAAACAAAAACTCCCCCTTACCTCCTTCCTCCACTCCTGGCAACTATTAATAATCTTTAGTTTTTATGTATTTGCTTAATTTACGTAGGTGAGATCATACAGAATCTAACCCTTTGCAACTGAATTATTTCACTCAGCACAATGTTTTCAAGATTCATCCATGGTATGGCATGCAGCAGAACTTCTTTCCTCTTTATGGCTAAATAATATTCCATTGTATGTATATACCACATTTTGTTTATCCACTTATCTGTTGATGGACATTTTACTTATTTCCACATTTTGCCTATTGCTGAAAGTGCTGCAGTGAACATTGCTGTACAGGTTCCTGTTTGTGTTCCTGCTTTCACACCTTCTGGGTGTATACCTAGGATTTTGATTGCTGGATCATATGGTAATTCTATGTCCAAATTTTGAGGAACCACCAAACTGTTTTCCACAGTGGCGGCACTGTTTTACATTACATTCCCACCAGCAGTGGATGAGGGTTCCAGTTTCTCCACAACCTTGCCAACACTATTGTTTTCCATTTTTTTGGTTATTGCCATTCTAAGATATGGACAAATCTTTGCAGATACAAAGATTTGTTTAACTATATAATCCAATTTCATGAAGTTATATAGGTGAGGTGATGTCTCATTGTGGTTTTGATTTGCAGTTCCTTAATGACTAATGATGTTGAGCATCTTTTCATGTGCTTGTTGGCTATTTGAATATCCTCTTGAACTGCCAGTTCAAGTCCTTTGCCCATTTTTGATTGGGTTATTTGTCTTTTTGTTAAGTTGTTAGGTTGATTTTTTTTTTTTTTTTAATATATCTCAGAACAGTCTTGGCAGTCAAAATGATGGACTTTTTGATGAACTCATATTGCAATGAAAAATTTAAATTATGTTAAGGGGGTTACACAGAGATTTTGAATACAATTTAGTAGCATTGGGGTCAAGATAGCTACTTTTAAAAGTGTTGATGCTCAAAATTTTGTTTTTTCTCGTGAGAGTGAAGACTCTGCAGTCAGGTAAAACCGAACTTATTTCTTAGTTTTGTCACTTAATTTCTGTGTCTCTTTAAGTGATATTTTTTAGCATCTCTGAGCCGTTTTCTCATCTATGCCTAACAATTATACTTACCCGGTTGATATAAATAATCCCTGTAAGATGCTTTAGCATATTGCCTAGTTCATTAATGTTGAATATCAATTATTATTATTTTCACAAATTTACTTTCTGAGTTATACACACTCTTGGAAGTTTCATTTTAGTAATTAGATAATATTCTATCAAGTGACTATATTGTATTTGGTTGTGATTGAACATTTAGGTGGATATATCTGTTTTCCTGTTCTTGAGAATGGTAGAATATTAACATTATATTAAGTTTCTTAAGTTTTGAAGAACATGTAGCAGCATGAATATACATTAGCATATTCTTTTATAAAGTGGAATATGGCAAATAATCTTATAGTATTATTTTGAATATCAACAAAGCAATGGCAAATCAAAACAGCATTTCAGGTTACAGGTGCCAAAATGTCAGTGCAGTGTGTATATAAGATGTATAGTCACAAAGAGTATGCTCTGGTTTGTGTTTTTCAGGTATTTCCTGGTCTTCATATATTTGGAAATCTATAGTTGGGGCACTTATATCTTCTATAAAGAAGATATGTATGATTGCACTTATCATTGCTCTCTATACTGTTTGAAGAAAGAAAAAGTAAGTTGCATTACTACCTGCCTATGACTGAGAGGGTAGGTAAAATAGGGCTAGTTTAAAATATAAATGTAAGCATATGCATAAATAAGTGTCTTAGGCTGAGTTCTCCAGAGGAGCAAAACTAGGGAAGCATACACAGGTAGTCCCTGACTTAGGATGGGGGTTCCGTTCCAACAACTCCATCAAAAATTTTTTCCGACATGAGTGGACTACTGCTTTTTTTTTTTTTCTTTCTTAGTTTTCATTATTATTGTAAATGGTTTCTGACGTGAGTGGGCTACTTCTTTTTTTTTTTCTTAGTTTTCATTAGTATTGCCTTTTATTATCATTATCTTTATAAATCTGATCTTTGGCTTTGGGGATTGAAAACATCACATATAAACTTACAGATATATTTTAACACATACATAAAAAATACACAAATCATAAAAATTTACTCTGATGATGAGAAAGAGTTTGGCCGGCATTGGCATTTTGTCAGCTGCAGTAATAACTCCACTTGTGGAAGGTTCTGGATCATCTGGATTATCCTTGGGAATGGGGATTGTGTTTCTAGTCAGGAAATTAGAGTTGTCTGTATGGTCCTTTTCTTTTTCTCTTCATATATTTCTCAGTAACACTCACTGCTTCCCAAGTCTATCGACTTGAGCAAAGCAATCACCTTTTGAGTCCATGTTTTTAAGCAACTGAAGCCCCTGATTTAGTTTAGAGAAAACTTCAGCTAATCTTTTCACTGTAAAAACAGATGGTCATAAGTGTAGCTTGTCATAACTTGAATACTTAATAAGTCAGGGACTACCTGTATATACATATATATAGAGAGAGATTTATTTCAAGAAAATGACTCATGCAATTGTGGAGGCTGGCAAGTTACAAATCTGTGGGTCAGGCAGCAGGCTGAAAGCTTCCTTTGACTCATGTGGTTGCAGGGGCTGATGAACCCAAAATCTGCAGGTCAGGCAGCCAGCTGAGACTGCTCACATCCCAGGAGCCAAAGGTCAGAGGATGACAAAGTGAATGCAGGATCAAGAGAGAGAGTTTTGCCAGAGCATTCATTTTTATATCTTGAGTGCTGGTTATACCCCCAAGGAAAAGCCTCTTCCAACTGGCTGGCTGCTCACATCATATCACAAAATGGGAGGTGATACATTCATTGTCTGCCAAATCACTGAGAATTATAGCCTAGCCAAGTTGACACATAACATTAACCATCACAATAAGCATATATAAATATAAATATATATATAGATATATAAAATCCAAGGGCTCTGTCAAAGCTCTCTGCCATGGAAAACTCTTTTCCATTTGCTTGGTAATACCTACAGTCTTTGTTTAATCTTGTTAGAATGATACCCTGTTTGAGACTGGGATAACTTGAGACTGTTAGCAATCATTTATGCTTATGGCTGCTTGAGTTGGAGATTTTTTTGTTGAGTACAGATTTTGCTAAGAGAGACCATAAGGCTCTCCGACACCTTGTGGGAGGTGGGCCACTGAATGATGAAAAAGGGCGGAGACTGGAAACTTGAGATACGTCCTGACAAAGCCACGATGCGGCTGAATGTGACATTCATCCTGAGAACTGAGCGAGAAAATAAGGTGTGAGTGAAATTCTTGGCGAAGACTGTTCCAGGAACAAAGAATAGTGAGTTCAGGCCTCAAAGTAGGAACAATCTTGGTGTGTTACAAAACTAAAAACAAAAGGCCAATGTGGCTGAAAGAATTATTTGGAAATGGCAGAGGGGCCAGAACAAGTAAGGCTCACAGGCCGGGAATGGCATTTGGGTTTTTTCTATCTTCAATTTCAACCCATCGAAGTGTTTAAAACAGGGTAGTTAAGGCTCTAATTTACACTTTACAAAGATCTCTCTAGCTGGAATAAGGACAGTGTTTTTTAGGGGTCCAGAATGAGAGGAAGGTGATTTTTAAAGAGGATATTGCAGAAGTCAGGACAGGAGTTGACTGTTGTCTGGGCTAGTGTGGGGGCAATGGGATGGAGGGCTTAGGGGTATCAGGAAGACAAGAACTGCTGACAGACTAGACGTGGAAAACAGTGAAACAGAAGAGTTAACCTGATGATTTTAAGCTATTTGTCATTCGAGGAAGGAAGTTTTTACAAATAGGAGAAAGATTCGAGGAAGAAAAATTTTGGAGGAAGGGTCAAGACTTCAATTTTAAACATGTTAATTCTGAAATGTCCATTTGACATTCCAGGGACCTGGAGCTGTAAATTTGGGAGCATAGCCAGTATGCTCTCAAGGAGGACAAATGATAATTTATGACTCTCGCTATTAAAGAGTGGAGATAATATGCAAGTTGTGTAATTGGAGCATTTTTATATTGAACTATGTCTTTGAAGTGGAGTACCTGGATGGCACAAGTGGTTAAGTGCTCAACTACTAACCAAAAGGTTGGTGGTTCAAATGCATCCAGAGTTGTCTAGGAAGAAAGTCCTGGCAATCTGCTTCTGGAAAGATCACAACCATTGAGAACCCTATGGAGCATGGGTTCGCCATGAGTAGGAACGGACTCGATAGCAAATGGTTGATGGTTATGCCTTTGAAAAGTACTCTGGTCAAAAGTCCTATTAAGAGAGGTTGAATCTGAATCTTAACCATATTTTATTCATAGCATACTCTTACAGTGCCATTAGAGGGAGTATTTGGGCTGTATAATCATCTTGCTACTTCTCTAGGTCAAAGAAGACACGTGATCCAACACCAGAGCTGAGGCAGTCCCACCTGGAGACCCTCGTGAGGGAGGACTTTCTTCCCACATACATGTGATGAGCAGGTGCTCGACTTTCGCAGTCACTGTGCATTTCCAATGTAAGTTTTAACCTTCCAGATCAAATTATGCACTTGGAGCAGCAACAAACATCTTAGAAATAAGCAGATGCAAAGATTTGTTTAACTGTATGATCCAATTTCATGAACTAGTGGGTTCAAATGAAGTTATACAGTATTAATGTCTCTGAATGTTTCTATTCACCCGCACAGGCTGAGTCAGGTCCCATCACCACCATCTATTGAATGGCTTCTTTAATTTGCATTTTTTTTCTGATTATTAGTAAGTAGGAGCGTGTCTTTCTATATTTGTTAGCCATTCAGAGTTCCCTTCCTATGAAGTTCTTGTTTACACATCCTCACGTGATACCCAGTTGGTTGTCTATATTTGCTAAAATTCTTTATATCCTAGATTCTTTACATACTACATATTGATTTATTTTCCCTATTTGGCATCACTCTATTAAATTTCTCACTTATATCATTAAATGAATGAAATATTTAATCCTGTAATGCTGTTAAATCTACAGATTTTTCCCCTAAGAGTTTGAGTTTGGGGATCTTATTTAAGAAGTTTTCATCTACCTTAAGTTCACAAAGATATTCTCTTCTATTTATTAGCTTCATATTTTTACTTTCCAAATTAAATCATATTGTTTTGTTATTTTTTACTAGCTATTTACCATGTATTTATCATTTTTACTATCAGTTATACCAGTATTATTTCTCATCTTTAATTCTATATTGTGTTTATTTTTATTTTCCTAATCAGAGCCCTGCTGGCATAGTGGTTAAGAGCTATGGCTGCTAACCGAAAGGTCGGCAGTTCGAATCCACCAGCCACTCCTGGGAAACCCTATGGGGCAGTTCTAGTGGGTTTACTCATATGTGTCCTGTTTGACACTCTATGAGTCCTTTCAGCATATCTATTTCAAGTTCCTGCTTTGTGGTTGTTGTTTTTATTAACTCAGTCATTATTTTATTTACAGGCCTCCATTTCTTCCTCTCCTTATGGGGCTCTTCCCATTATATAGATATGGGTACTCTCTGAGAAAGTGGTTGAATGAGGAGAAGGAAGAGCTTTGCAGATGAAAGGTTATTTCTTTCCTGAGTTATTGATACTCTCTTTGAAAAAAGTTTCTGAGGCCTGAGTTAAAGAGGTAAATTTAATTAACTTGTAGATAAGATAGTCTAGAAGCAAAAGTAAACCTCAGAGAGTGTCCCAAGAAAACAGGAGTGGTTAAGAAGTTGAAACCATTGTCTAAATTTGAAAGGGACCATAGATTACTTGTTCAATACACAGCAATTTTACAGCCTAAATTACAAATAATAATAGTCACAGTTCCTGAAAGCTTACGGTGTGCCAGTATTTACAAATATTATTTCATTTAATCCTTGCAAGAGATTATGAGTTTGGTACTATAATTGTCCCATTGTCCTCCCTCTGCCTGCAGCATGAGATAATTAAGCTACTTGCCCAAGGTCACACAGCTTATTCAGTGATGGAAGTGGTATGTGAACCCACACAGACTGGTTCCATGCCTGTGGTTCCATTTGCATGGGGTCCTATTCTTATAAACCTTTTAGACTAACTTTCCTATGCTTAAATGTGTGACTTTCCTACACTTTCGTTTCCATGTCTAAAATGAATGTGAGCATAACAGTTGTGGTTGTCACTATCTAACACATAAGAGTATCAAAGTAATATAAAGGTTTTGAGGGAAAAAATTATGCTTGGAAATAAAAACCTCTAATTTTCTGTGGTATATCAGTCTCAGTAGGGATATGCTAATATGGCATATACTCACCTATTCTCCACCACATGCCATGCTGTGCCGCATGATGCACCTCCGGCCCTTAGGGAAAAAAAGCTCGGTCCCACACCTTGTCAGAGGGCCATGGTAGTAAAACAGAAAAGGCTTCAGCACGCAGACATTTTACAGAACTGTTTGTTCTTTTTTTTAAAATGGAACTTGCTGCAATAAGAAGAATCACCACCACCACCAAGCTGAAGGAGAAAGTTCACGTCAGAAAAGGAGAGAGCGTTACAGAGTTGATGGCTTGAATATATAATTTCACTTTGGAAACAAATAATAAATGGAAATTGGTTTTTTAACTGTCCATTGCTTAAATTAAACATATGGGATACAGAAAAAGAAATTCTTTCCGGTTTTCAAAATTGTTTCCTATTTGCCTGCTCCCATTTCAATGCTAATACAGTTCTTTAAGTACTTCGTCTTCCGCACCTACCGCCCCCATTTCCCTTCGCTCTCTGTCCCGGAAACAGCGATGACAAACGCTTTGAAGAAAGGATGGGTGTAAATGTTAATCCGTTACCCCTTGCTATACAGCTGATTCTTACCCACGGCGACCTTAAAGGACAGGGTAGAACTGCCCCCAGGGTTTCCAGGGCTGTGATCTTTACTGAAGCGGACTGCCACATCTTTCTCCTGCGGGGCCGCTGGGTGGGTTGAACCCCTGACCTTTCGGTTAGCAGCCCAGCGCTTAACCACTGCGCCACCAGGGCTTCTTGTATAAACGTTAATCTTCTCCAAATAGATTTGAAACTCTCCACACCTGGCCTGCACTCATGTGTTGGGGGTGGGAGGTTAGAGTGAGAGTATAAGGCTACGGTGCTGGGGCGGGGAGAAGTGCAGGCGGCCTGTGAGCACGAGTCGTGTTTCCACCCCAGCCTTCACCCGCAGAGGGCTAGAGACGCACAGCGTGTCCTGCGCCAAAGCTGAAGCCAGCCTTCCCCGCGGACCCGAGCGAAGATGCAGAGGCTGGTGAGCTGGGCGAGGGGCTCGGGAGGAGGGTGAAGGACAGCGATCTTCAGCCGGTGGCTCTGGGGCGGCGGGGGGGGGGGGGGGGGGGCAACGACGTGCGAAATTCGCGGAGCTTGGCTCACGCAGTCCCCCCCGGAGCTTGCCAGTGGCGGTGATGCCAGCGCTTTCCCCTGGGCGCTTGACCTTGCTGAGAAGCGGATTTGCCTTCCAAAGGTTGGTTTACAGGTTGTTCCTGGCGTCCGGGATCGCTGTCCCAGTTCCCGGGGGAAAAAGGATGCCACCAGGCGAGAGCTCGGAGGGTGCTTCTCCCAAGATCATTGTTATCCTGTGAGAGGGTCTGAGCCAGGGAGGCGCGCGCGCTGGCAGCCGGCAGGTCCTGTGCGCAGACTCAGGCTCCAAAGGCCCGGAAAACGCATCCTATTTTAAACTGCCCCAAGAAGTAGGTGAGGGGCTGCTGTATTGCCTCCGTGTTGGCACCAAGGGCTGGGGGTGAAGCGCATGCAGTATTCAGGTCGCGCTGTCTCCTGAGAGACCATTCCCTCCTTAATGCACCTTCCCCTTTCTGGTCTTCTGGGAGCTTCCCTTGGGAAGCCAGGAAGCATCAGCCGAAGCCGCAGCAACTTGTGAGACAGAATTGAAATGATCTGTCTGTGATCGATCATGATTCTTTGAAGGGTTAAAACACAGGGTATCCAGAGAGACAGACATCTTGTTTATTCAGGATCTGTTTACATGACACAAAATAAAGGGGAAGGTTTTCCTTGACAAAATCCCAATGGAACTAACCCCTCAATGTAATTATTTCATATATAGGTTACGGTCACGATCACACAGCTGGGTTTTCAGCAGGATTCCATGGCTGCTAGCTAGGGTCTACGGGTGCTAGCTACTCCTTTAATTTTCACAAATAACCCTTCAAATAAGGAATTATTACTCGATTTTACAAATAAATAAACAGGCAGAAAGTTCCTTTTCCACGTCCATGTGACTGCATGTGGTGGGGTCGGGATTTGGGTTTCAGGGTAAGAGGTATGCATGGGGCAATGTAGCATCCAGGCTGGCAGTGGTCAGGTAAGACAGGCTTCTGTAAATCCTGGCTGTGATGGGCAAAGGCTATTAGTGGATTCTGTGTTTCTGTGAGTATACCCTCACGGAATAGTTTAATGAATTGTATTTTCTAGCTATCTAACGTGAATTGACATTCACCACATCCTAGGCACTCTACTAAATGCCCTAAATGCTGAATTCTCTTAATAACCTGTGTCGTTGTGATAACAGCCAGACTTGTTTAGTGCTTATTCCTGTCAGGCCCTATTCTAGGAGCTTTATATATACTAAGCCATTTAATGTTTTATAACAGAGTTCAGTGCTGTTATCTTTCCTTGTGTCTCAAAGCAGTAAAATGATTTGTCCTAGTTCACACACCTAGCATTTGTTTTTGCCCAAACTGTATTCGGTTAGAGTCTATGCTCTTAGCTACCATACAACACTGTCTCGCAGATTGCCTCCCTGTAAAAAATAAATGCTGTTGTTTTTGTGTTGGTGATATCTTCAATTACTCTGCATGGACTAGAGGCAAAGAACCATATAAAATAAAAATGCATATATGTTTTATAGCAAGGCTTTCCTTCTAATTTCCTTTGCTTCAATCACTGTGTTGTTATTTCTTAAACATTGCTGACCCCCAGCGCACACGTCTTATCTGACGGGATGCCTTGCTTTCTCGCCTGTCTTAAAACAGATATTTTTGTTATGAGAGCCAACACATTCTGCGTTTCATATCACAGACTTTGCTAGAGCCTGGATTTCCACGTGAAAGAGAGGCATGATGGTTAAAAAAAAAAAAAAAAATGACGTGGGATTGGAATGCCAATACCTGTCTCCAAGATTGCCTGACCTGGAAATAAAACAAAATGGTTCGGGTATCGGCAGCAGAGCCTGAGGAAACATTTGGCCTGTATTTTCTAGCTTTCCTACAAAATTAGATCTGGGTAGTTTCAGTAATACCATGGGTTGTACTGACTAAGAAAATGATTGAGTTGTCCCTTTGTGAATGTAGTGGTTGGTAGGAGGCATGAGATGAGCAGGTGTTGTATGCATGCTATATCTTTTCAGAGCAGGTGCATCAACTCTCATTTCCTACAGGGAAGTAACTTTGTTGTTCTGGAATCTAGACATGTATGCACTACGGTCATTGAATAAGTAAGTGCCCAGAAATGAGTAGCTCTTAGTAGTTGAGGTCACAGATGATACATACGCCTTTCAGAAGTTGTTAGAAAGAAGGAAAGCTGTGACCTGGGCCTTGCTAAGTTTTGCCACTGATGTCCAAAGGCAGGACGTATGGTATGGGCATCCGCTAGCGATCATCAAGAAAGCAACAAAGTACTAACATTTGCTAAACACTTACTTTCTACTCAACAATTTATATACAATTCATTGAATCAGGCTCATTCAATCAATTTCACTGAATGTGCATAAGAAATTAGAAATCCTGGAAGTGAAAAATACAGTCTTTGATATAACAATCTTAGGAGAAGGGTTCTAGAGTTGGCTAGACATGGTTGAAGAGAGGCTTAGTGGATTGAAAGAGAGTTTTGAGAAAATCCCTTAGGAGGTATCCCAGAGATACATGGTGAAGCTGTAAGCAGTTAGAGAGAAGAATGAGAACCTTCCTCCAATAAGAGGTCTCAAAAGAGAGGGTACAGAGAATTGGGAAGATGTAGTATTCTAAGAGATTATAATTAAGAATTTTTCACAATTGGTGAAAGACAGCGGTCTTCAGAATGAAAAGGCATTCTGAATCTGTAATAGCAAAAATAAACCAAACAGGCATTTGAACACCTCGTAGTGATAAGAAAATAAAGTGCTGCAAGAGCTAAAAGACAGATTCTTATACTGGCTGTTATAGATTGAACTGTGACTCCCAAAAATACCTGTCAACTTGGCTAGGTCATGATTCCCAGTATTGTATGATTGTGTACCATTTTGTAATCTGATGTGATTTCTTTATGTGTTACAAACTCTATCACTATGATGTAATAAGAAGGATTAGCAGCAGTTATACCGATGAGGTCTACAAGATTAGATAGTGTCTTAAGCCAATCTCTTCTGAGATATAAAAGAAAGAAGTGAGCAGAGATACATGGGGACCTCATACCACCAAGAAAGCAGTGCCGGGAGTAGAGTGCATCCTTTGGACCTGAGGTTCCTGCGCAGAGAAGCTTCCAGACTAAGGGAAGACTGATGCATCACAAGGACCTTCCTCCAGAACTGACAGAGAGAGAAAGGCTTCCCCTGTTGCTGACACCCAGAATTTAGACTTGTAGCCTACTAGACTGTGAGATAATAAATTTCTGTTTGTTAAAGCCATCCACTTGTATTTCTGTTATAGCAGCACTAGATGACTAAGACAAATGGTGAGCAAGAAAAAAGTGTAACATGTTGAAAATCTAATTATTGACTCTAATGAAAAGATCACTAATGGGAATATTTCTATTATGAATTAATTTTTGTAGTTTAAACAAGATGGAACTAAAAGGCTAGACAATAATAACATGTAATGTGAAAAAAAAGAAGTTCAGGGTGAGTTGAAAGAGTATCAGGTTCCACATTTTTTCCAAGAGAAGCATAAAGATACTGGTTAACTTTATACTATGCTGGAAAAAATAAATAAAACAAGATTTTTAATAATAGAATAATAGAAGATTGTTTAGCTTTCAAACGGTTAAGGGAGATAGGACTTTTACAAATTTAATTAATAACTTGTAAAATAGTTTAAGGGCCAAATCAGTTAAATAGATGACAAGGACTACAGCAATAGCTTCCAAATAGAGCTCTTAGGAGTCCTAGGTTTCTTCAGAGGGGCCCCTACAGTGTGGGAGGAGAAAAAAACAAATAAAGGAAGGGAACATATGAAGTCTCCTAACTCTACTTCAACCAAGGCTCTGATTTATTATTTATACATGTTAAAGTTCTCCGTACAATTTATTTGAAAAGAAATTCCTTTATTAAAAAATGTTTATAATTTCAACATGAACACATTTCATGTTTAGATTTACAACATGTTACACTTTTCCCTTGTTCACCTTTGCTTTCTGTGTTCTATTGATTCTTTCTGGATTCATTTTCCTTCTTCCAAAAGAAACCCCTTAGTAGTTATTTCAACAATTTTTAGACTTCTACAAATTTATCTGGATTTGGAATTCTACATTAACAATGTAGGAAGGCTGAGTGAAACCCAGGAGAACCAGGGGAGGCTTCACAGAAACCCTGAGTCTTGAGGAAAGAGACAGGACTTAGAAGAAGAAAAGGCACAAAGAAAGCATAGAATGCTCATAGTATGCTTGAGTATCAAATAAAATATCAGCAAACAGTAATTTGTCATAATGACTGGTCCCTTCAGGTGACATAACTTCTAATTCTCTGTGCCTTAGAGGTGTAAGGAAGAAGCAACTTAATGCCACATAGATCAATATCGCTGGCCACCATGGTCTCAGTCCATGGGGATCTAGGCAGAAAATCTATGGAATTGGTCTTCCCTAGCTGAAGACAAGCAGGCACTTAGGCATGAGGTGGGACTGAGACTGGGGAAGAGGGAGATAAGACAGTTATCCCTTCCAGGAATCCATCTCAAAAGATCTATAGAACACTGTGATGGAGCCTTCATATCTCTAACAGTTACAGTGGGTGCTGGAGAAGAACACTTGTAGAACAGGACAGTTTCCATCATGATGTTTAGTGACGTGCCTTCACCCAGATTGCTATAAATCTGGTGCTTCCACACACAGCTGCTTCCATGGTGCAAGTTGGCCCCAGAAAAGCTGAGACAAGACTGATTCCAGTGTTTGTCACCTCATGTATCACAAACCACACACCTTGGCTTAGACAGTCATATCTTCTCCCCAGGGCAGTTGGGGCTGTTCTTCTTATAGCCACACCTCTAGGGAAGGCTACTTACCTAGGTAGTAGGAAACCTTTCCTCTATTAAGTTCAGGTCAGAGCTTATTAACCAAGAGAAGAGAAAGGCTCATACTAACCAGAACTGAGAATTTCATGTAGTAGGCAGAGAGGAGGATATGGCATTGGGGTGTGTCCCACTGGACAGGAAAAGGAAAGAGAAGTCCTTGAGACAGAAAAAGGAGAGATTCAGACTCTGAAGGACTCTATTTCTCCACTCCATGGAACTAAGTCTTTAGGAAGAAGGATTTCATAAGACAATAGAAACCTCAGAGAAATTGAAAGGCAAACCAAGAAATCCAGCCTAGAATGTTGGCAGCAAATTAATTCTAGCAAGCAAGTCATTGTTTCCAACAGAAATGGCAACAGTGGGAGTTAGGTAAGGCAGACATTCAGAATGAGGTGATGGGATTTCCATAGGTGAAGCACCATCCTTTGACAACAGTCTTGACCCTAAACCAAGGCCCATTAAGTGGTTGTGATCCAACATCTGGGAATAAGCTTCAAGTTATAGTAGTAGAAACTGGGACCAAGCAGGGACTTATAAGAACATAAATTCAGAACAGGATGCCTTTATTGGATTTGTGGTGGCAATAGATGCGAGCAAGGAGAAAGTGGCCAGGATATCTTGCTAAGACAACAGGATTTGGTATATACTGAGGTTCTTGTAGGAAGTAGGACAGGCAAGAAGGTCCACTACTCTATAGAAGAGCATGATCACACTTCTAAGTACCATAAAAAAGTAGACTGGGACATCCTTGAGGCAGAAAAGGCAGGCAGGAGACTTTCCAGCCAAGCAAGCAGTCAACGCCCCAACTCTAAGAATTCAACACTGGCTGAGGGAGAACAGTGTCTTCAAAATTAGCAGGTTTTGTTTTAGTAGTAGTAGTTTTTTTTTTTTGTTTCTTTTTTCCCCCCCACTGATAAGGGAGAATGGACAGACTGGAAGTCTTGGAGAACTAGACAGGTGGAGAGTCCCAAGATAAGCATGTTGGGAGCAGTCTGTCAGGGTGTGATGGGCTGCACAAGTGTGAAGAGTCTAATGATTGCACTTAAGAAGAGGTCATCTTTGAACCTGAAAAACAGACTGGTGTGTTCAGATGGCAGACTAAAGGAGAGAGGCACTGGGCAAAGAGACTTCAATCTGCTGGGAGCTGCTTGGAGCACTAACACTCCTAACAGACCTAGGCACTGAGGTGACTGTAAATGGACTTATAAAAAGTAAGACCTAAGTAAAAGTTAGGGAGAAGACATTTCAAGTAGAGTGAATGGCTCAAGCAAATGTACCAAGGCAGGAAATTGTATGGGGAATTTAGAAGTAGACAAGGCTCATGGCGTAGAGGGCATGTGTAGAGGAAGATGAATTTGCATGAATAGAAATGTTAGGCTAAGACCTTTAAACTGTTTTCTCTGGACATCAAGGAGGAGCCGTAGAAAGTTCTTAAGGGGGAGGCCACTTGTGCAAAGAAGAGTTTAAGGAAACTTAATCTGTTAATAGTAGGTAAACATATAAACTGATAGTAAACTTCATGAGGACAGGGACTGTGCCTGTCTCATCCACTGTTGCCTCTAAAACATCTAGCACAGTGCCTGGCATGAGGTCAAACTCAGTAGAGATGATGAGTGAAAGAAGTATTAGCAAAAGTTCATTGAGAAGACTATTGAACAAAACAGCCAGTGTTAGGAGATGAGGCCTGGGTAGTAAAGGAAAGGAATAGATACGTGAAAGAGACTCCACATGGGAGAATAGATTGTCTATGGTAACTAATTACATGACTAGGAAGAGGAAGAACAAGAAGTCCACTCAAGTGTCTGGGAGATAAATGTCCAGAGGAGAACCTATTTGTGATAAAAATAATAATGAATTTGGTGTTATTTACACATTTATTCATTCACTCAGTCCTTCATTCATTTATTCATTCAACTGACAACATTTTACGCTGGAGGAAAAGCATAAATAAAGGCACTAAAGCAGGAAAGAGCTTGGCAATTTCAAGGCATTGAAAAGAGGACAGTAAAATAGAGCTTGTTGTGCAAGGAGGAGAGTGTAGTGACATGACGTTGGGGATCCTGTTTGTAGGTGCTGAGCTGCAGATTGGGTTGGGAGTTACTTTATTACTAGCATAGTTTCTAGACAATTACCCAGTGGCCTAGAGATTGCTTGGCTCTGTGGCAACCAGGTTAAACCAACTTCACAGCTGCATCTAGCATGTTGTGCCAGGGCAGCAAAGCAGGGACTGATGTTGGGTGAAAGTTGGGTCATCTCTCACAGCATGATTTGATCTCAGGCAGTGACAACATAGTTTTATATTTATACATCAAACATTTTAAAACAAACTGTCTTTTATACATATGGAGGCAATACGGTGTACTCATTATGGTTATGAGCTCTGGTTTTAAATCCTAGCCCTGCCACTTTCTAGCTGTGTGACCTTGGTCAAGGTACTTAAATTCCCTGTACCTCAAATTCCTCATGTTTAAAATGGCCCCGAATAACATTCCCTTAAATACCACCATGATCTGCAAAGAGGCCAAGGATTTCTGCCCAGCCACATGAAAGTAAAACAATGAAGAAAAATCGTTAACTTGAAAGCCAGTACTGGCTTTAAGAGAGGAAAGTGGTGGTTCAGTGGTAGAATTCTTGCAGGAGACCCAGGTTCGATTCCCGGCCAGTGTACCACATGCACAGCCAGTGGAGGATTGCATGTTGCTAGGATACTGAACACGTTTTCTTGGCCCTTCCAGGCTAAGACAGACTAGGAAGAAAATCAGCCAGTGAAACCCTATGGATCACAATGGTCCAATCCCATTGTGCATGGGGGTCTCCATGAGTCAGGGGCTGACTTGATGGCAGCTAACAGTAATAACAACTGGCTTTAAAAATGTGCAACTTATATAAAACTTGCAGGAAAATCTGCCTCAATAAACTTTGAGCTTATTCCATAACATTTCTGAAAAGTAGTTACCCCTCAGTTACATTTTTTTAAAAATTAACACGTGGATTATTTCAGAAGTGGGTGCTGGCTAACATTTGTATACACTGTGTCTTCTGTACATATTTATGGCAGTTTGTTTTCTTTAGTATGTCTTTGAGAACTTGCTTTTGGCAATGGTAGCTTTGCTAACGGTGTACATTTTTAGGAGCAAGACCCCAAATTGCTAGGGATTGCGGTAGTTAAGGAGCCACACTGCTGTTTTTCCTCCCCCTATCCTATCCACACTCTGTTATTTCTTCTATTTATATCGTCTCTGGCTCTGCTTCCACAAAACCAAAGTTCTCTGGTGGGTTAAAAGTTTAGTTGCAACGTTCCCTGAATTAACCATTAGATTGAAGTTTCCTTGGCTTTGTCCAAATGTAAATCCCCTATTTCTGTACTTTGCTTTCTGTCTTCAGGTACACGGAAGGCTCTTCTACCATCTGTCTACCTACAGTCTGATCTGGGTCATGGCAGCCGTGGTGCTGTGCAGGGCGCAAGGTAAAGGTGCTCGACTCCCCTTGCCAACACCGTGTCTGCGGCAAAGGCCTCATGCCGCTGTTGTTCGCACCGTGCTGGCTCCATCTGTCTGCGTCAATCATTCACACGTGCTATTTGATTGGAGGCGTGCAAGTGGTTCTTTCCGCTTTCCACATTTTTATTTTTAATGTCAAGAACACTTTGGTATTTAGAAGCTGTTTCCGTAGATGAACCAGACTTAAATATATATATATATATTTAATGTATATATTATTAATATAAATATATATATTGGAGCCCTGGTGGCTCAGTAGTTAAGAGCTCAGGCTGCTAACCAAAAGGTTGGCGGTTCAAATCCACCAATCACTCCTTGGAAACCGTATAGGGCAGTTCTACTCTGTACTATAGGGTCGCTATGAGTTGGAATGGACTTGACAGCAACAGGTATATAAACGGGTATGTGTATATATAGATAGATACAATCTCTAAATGAAACCAATATTTTTTCACCTATCAAATTGAATAACTTTAAAAAATAATAATGCCCTGTGTTTGTAATGAGGGTGCTCAGGGAAGTATGAATGCACACAACCTTTTTAGAAAGTAATTTGGCAGTATGCCTTAAAGTTGGGTGTGCCCCTAGTTACAGGCAATTTTGAAAACTACAGAAATAAAAAGGTTATGTAAGTTCACTTCTCTATTGTGTAGCAAATGTGCCTGTGCCATCTGCTTGTCTGCGGTCTTGGTCTTCCCGGTTGGGCCAGACCTCCCTCCTGCATTCCTCTGGAAGCCCCGCCTTGCCTGGCTGCTGGCCTTTCTTCAACCCCTTCCCTGGGTGTCTGCGGAGGCCTTCACGCTGGTGAAGGAAGGCAGCTTTCACACCCATCTTCAAGCTTATTCTGCAGTACTCGCCACAGGATTGACAGACAGGCTTGGGACATCTAAATACAGCTCCATATAAGCAGCAATCATAAACTTTCCACTAAATGATTTCTTCCAAAGTCTAAGAGAAAATCACCCAAGAAGTTAACCCCTAACTTCAATCTCCTGTTCATGGTCCATTCTAAAAGCATTAGTTTCTGCAAAATCTTGACAAACTTTCCTGGAAACTCCAACCTCAACAGCAGGTGTCTCCATCTTCCAAGAGTACACATCACAAGAATTGGAGTTATGAAGCCCTCAGGGTTCCAGGGTGTATGTGTTGTTATGCCTGCATGTTCATCCCTGATATTGTTGGAGGCAGGGGTGGTTGGTTTACACTGCCTTCTTCTTGTTCTTGTTTTTAATTACACTTGCCAATATTTTATCTATACTATTAGTCTTCAAAAACTCATACCAGATTTTTATACTTTTGATCAAGTCTTAGATTTTGTGTATGATTTCGTTAATGTGTGCTTTCATCTTTATTAATTCACTTCTAACTTGGAGGTATTTGCATGTATGTATTATTCATTTTTCAGTCTCTCTTAGTTCTTAATAAATACAGTTAGGGTTAAACATTTCCCTCTGAGAACTGCTTTACCTATTTCCACAGATTGTAATATATTATACTCTGATTGTCATTTAGCTCTAAGAATTTATAATTTCCATTATGATTTCAATTTACCCAGAGTTAAAAGAAGTATGCAAATCTCTGTTCTGCTACACTACTATTAGAATACTGACCAAACATTTGAACCTACACGTCTCTAGCAACATCAGGAATATCGATACATGTCACTTTCTTCATGCCCCTCTTTATTGTTTCTGTATTTCACTTCGAACATGCTTTACCTTTGTAATCAGAAAAATATGTGTTTGCTTGTTTATTTATTTACTTATTTAAAGTTTTAAATTATAAATGCTTTTCCTCATAGGGCTAGTGGTGACTCAGGATGAAAAAGAGCGGTTGAACACACCTGCTTCCTTAAGATGCTCTCTGCAAACTGACCAGGAAGTCTTGATTGTGACGTGGCAGAAAGTGAAGGCTGCAAGCCCAGAAAACATGGTCACCTTCAGCAAGAACCACGGAGTTGTGGTTCAGCCTGCCTATAAGGACAGGGTAAACATCACACATCCGGGACTCAGAAACACAACCTTAACCTTCTGGAATACCACCCTGGAGGATGAGGGGTGTTATATGTGCCTCTTCAATATCTTTGGTTCTGGGAAGATCTCAGGAAAAGCTTGCCTCACTCTCTATGGTGAGTATCTCTGAGAATACATTGTCTCTGGCTGGAAATACTATTTTCAAGAATGCTTAGAACATGGTTGCTGTGCCTAGTTTTTCTGGGTCCTAACCACAGAAAAGTGAGCCTCCCATGTCTGCTGTAGCTGTGGTTATGGTTACTGGAGAGTTCATGGGCTACGTTCAGATCTTTGCCTGGAGCTGTCTTTGCTCTGAGGAGTCCCTGGGTGGCACAAACAGTTAAGCACTGGACTACTAGCCAAAAGGTCGGCAGTTTCCACCCAGAGGCTCCTTGGAAGAAAAGCCTGGCAATCTGCTTCTGAAAGGTCACAGCCATTGAAAACCCTATGGAGCCGTTCTATTCTGCACACATGGGGTCACCATGAGTCAGAGCTGACTCGATGGCGACTAACTACAACGATCTTGGGAGATCCCACTGTCAGCAAGAGTAAACTGAGGATGATGGTGAGCACACGCTCTCCATAAGCAGCAATATGGTTCAGACCCGGCTTTGCCACGGGTGGTCACGTGGCCCTAGAAGGGTCTAGCCATTCTTTGCCCCTGAGTTTCTTTATCGGCACAACTAGTGTAAAATAGATAATTTCTAAGGTCCCTTAAAGCTTTGTGAGTATTTTGAAACAAAGGACAGAGTCAAATCGGGCTAACTCAGAGAGCTGGTTATGGTGGTGGCTTCTCATTTTGCTTCAGGGTAGCTGTCTTGGCAAAGAGAAGTGCAGGAAAGGCTTATCATACCTGAAATGAAGCCAGCTTATAATGTAACTGAATAAGAAGCATTCTTTTAAAATCCAAGCAGATAGGTTTGATGAGATTCTGAGATTAAGGATCCAGGAGTAGGAATAAGGAGTAAATTTAATGCATGGAACACTTGGTGGTCATCTTAGGAGAAGAAAGACAAGCTTCGACAGGGCTATTAAGAATATTCAGGTGAGAGTTTGAGCACTCCAAGAATATTGGACATGAGGGAAGAGGAGGCTTATAGTTAAGAGTGCAAGGCAGGTATTGTAACACCAAATACACGTTTCTTTCACTTGTTCTGCCTGTAATGAGTCCTCTGTGCAGGATCTTATGCCCAGCTTTCTTCTTGATTTTCACTTCTCTCATTCATTCATTCTGTTCCACCTCCATTCTCCTTCCTTTCCTCCCTCCCTCACTCCCTTTTTTCTTCCTGTCTCGTTTTTCTCCATTTTCTTTCTTTTGTCATATTTTATTGTTTCTTTTCCTTTTTCCTTTCATCTTTTTTTCTCATCTTTCTCTCTTTCTCTTACTCACTCCTTATCTCATAAGCTTCCTTCTTATTTTTATCCCCAAAACCAGAGTCATCTGAGTCTTCTAGCTGGTAATCCTGTTGTTATCCTTATCTTGACCCTTTTCAGCCACAACCTAAAGCTTTCATCAAAGTCACTCTTTGCTACACCTAAGGACCCTGACCCCCAGTCAGGCCACATCAGCCATAGTCTTCTGCCTTTGTTTTTATCCCTCTTCCTCCAGTGCACATGGATGCTAATAATCTGGACACTCTTTGCACAGAACCACAGTCCTGTAGCCCTATTTCCCCCACCCTACTGCACCCTCCTAGAATATATAAGCACAGACTATGCTTTTGTTTAACAAGACTCTTTAATTATCTTGTGGACTCCAAAGCCAACCACAGAAAGACAAGTCTGCGTTTGCTCAGCAGAGATAAACTATGGGTTCCAACAAAAATGAACTCATTAATCTCTTTTAAAAGAGAGCAGGCTGGAGCTGGCCTGAAAATAATACCCTTTTCTCATAAGCTAGTTATTTACTCTTGACTCCAAGGTTGTCCCAGCTGTCATTTGCATTTTGTGTGATCTTCCAAACAGGAATTTTCCAAATGACCTCCATGCATCTCATTCACTGGGCCAACTTCAAGCAGAGCACAGCTGTCTTTAAGCAGCAGCCCCTCTATGGGGTCTCTGTGCTGGTGCTTCTGCCCTGGTGCTTCTAAGAGGCGTGGGCTGCATGTATGGAGGTGCTGGTCAGGGATGATTGTCAAGCTGTTTGAGCAGAATACCTAGTATAAGGCAGAGTTCCTGCATTGCCCATGGAAAAGAATAGAATAATTAAACTCTGAACTGCTTGGGAGAGAAGAATATTAACTGACTTCTCAATATCTTGTCTGCATCCAGATAATTCTCCTAGGGACACATTTTGAAGAGGGTTTGTCTCATCCCAGGGTTGTACTAGGTCAGTCTCCATCCTGCAGGTCAGAGATTTAGACACAGAAAGAACTGGGAAGGCCCCAGTTTGGGTGGGGCATGCTACCTTGTCTTTCTAGCCACCACTGTCTGTCTGTAAGGCTCTTTTCCTCATTTCTGAGGAGAGTACAAGGCCTGACCAGGTGTGTAACTGATGGCAGACCATTATTTTTTTTGTCCCAGTACAGCCCACAGTTTCCCTTCACTACAAATTCTTTGAAGACCACTTAAATCTCACCTGCTCTGCCACTGCCCGCCCAGCCCCTGTGATCTCCTGGAAGGTGGCTGGGTCAGGAATTGCGAACAGCACTGAGAGTGTCTCCCACCCTAATGGGACCACATCTGTCACCAGCATCCTGCAAGTCAAAGACACCGAGAGCTATGTGGGGAGGGAGGTGATCTGCGAGGTGCTGCACTTGGGAACTGTGACTGACATCAGGGAAACCGTGAGCAAAGGTAAGAGAAGGCAGATAAAGATGGCTGTGATCATGACTGTGTACACACACCTGGAAGGTGATGTCTCTCCTGCAGAGCCCTTCTCCTCTTAACAAGGGAGCTACATGGGGAGGGAGGGAGATAAGTAGGGAAAGGAAAACAGAATCGTGAAAGCAAATGGAGTGAATTTTCAGAAAAGTATCCACATACTAAATGCTTTTACTGAGATTCACTCATTCATTCATTCTTGCATTCCAACAACATTTACTGGGTGCCTGTGTCTGCCATGCCCTGGGTTGAACACAGGAAATACAACAGTGAGCAAGGCTCAGTCCCTGCACTTGGAGAACTTCTCGTCTACCAGGGAATACAGAGACGTGGGTGGGCAACTGTCCAGCTGCGTGTTGAATGCTTTAATAAGAGCGCACCACAGGAGGGCTAGGGAGTGGGGAAGGCAAGCTCAATTCTGAGGGATTGGAAAAATTTCCTGCCAACGACATCTAGGATGAAACCTTTAAACCGTGGGAAGGGGGCCGACCTAAGGTGTCCTCATCACCGCTTCTAAACAAGCTGCCTCCTATTCAAGACCCCTTTGCTCTCTCTGTTTCTATCTCAACTGCTGGCTCTGGACCTCGTCAACACAAGACGTGACATTATGGGAGAGAATAGAATCAACAGTGGTGTTAGAGATAAGATGTTCTAGAAATAAGAGCAACAGTTTTCTTTCCCTTTGTAGTTCTGAAGTGCTCACTCTGGATGAAGCACTCAGTAACAAGCCTCCTAAAAAATCTTGCTGCTCTTTGTTTTTGAAGCGGAGGGGTGGGGTGGCATTTTGAACAGCAAACACCGGCAAACACCTTCCCGCATACGCTTACTGGGTGCAGTAGCCTCGAAGGAGTATCTCGGATGGGCATTTCTGGTGTCCCTGAACGAAAACCAGACTAATCAGAAAGTGGATATTTAGGTAAATCTGGCCAAAAAGTTTGCACTGTTACATTTGGACACTTGTAAAGAGATCCTTGGGGGCAGTGGTCGTTCAGTGGTAGAATTCTCACCTTCCATGCTGGAGACCCAGGTTTGATTCCCGGCCAATGCACTTAGTGCAGCCACCACCCATCTGTCAGTGGAGGCTTGTGGGTTGCTATGATGTTGACATAAGTCTCAGCAGAGCTTCCAGACTAAGACAGACTTGGAAGAATGGTATAGTTATTGAATATTGAAAAGAGATTTAATAACAAAGTACTAGATGAGAAAAAAATGCAATGAAAATATTGACATGGATTATTTCTCGGGATCGGGGTCATGAGAGTCATGGTTTTATCCTTTACGCTCTCTGGATATTCCAAATTTTCCTCAATAATAAATATGTATTACTTCAGTGGATTCTATGAAAGAGAATATGTGCTTTGGAGGCAAACAGAACTTTGACCAAGCCTGGGCTCCATCATTTACTACTGCATGACTTATCTCACTTAATTTCTCTGAGCCTCAGTTTTCTCATCTGTTAAATAAGGATAAGGATAATAATACCTAACATTTAGGATATTTTGTGGATTAACTGAGATAACACATGCAAAGCTCTTATTACCTGGTGGTCACAAAAAGCATACTATTATTATTATTCAAATGTTATCAAGATAAAATGAAATCATGAGTGTAAACCACAAAACCTATGTGTTTAAGGAGAATTTTAATTGAAAGTTCAACTCTAGCAAAAACTCATCACAACATTTGCTTTGTTGCTTTTTGCCTCTTGTGAAAATTCCTCTGGTGACTTTGTTTTCCGTTTTCTCACTTCAATATCCATAGGCTTTTGGTTTTCGGTTCCTCTATTGCTAAGCATTCTGTCCCTGGTAATTCTTCTGGTCTTAATCTCAATCTTGTTATACTGGAAACATCGCTGGAATCAGGACCGGGGTGAGTCATCACAGGAGTACAAAGAAGGAAACAAGTTAAATGATGTTTTAAGTCGATTTGGGGGTCATTTGAAGATACTCATAAGGGGCTGGCAATGGTATGTTTTGTTTGTTGTTTCTAAAATGCATACCTGATGCTGTTTCCAAAATGCTTAGGGTCTTTTTTTTTTTTTTGCAATGGGACTTTAAATTGGATATTTCTGTTTTTCATTTGCCAAAATGTTTTAAAGGCCATTTTGTTAGTTGCAAGTAAGTGTTGATAAGAGGAAATGAAGAAGTATTTATCCCATCAAAATGGAATCATCTAATGGCAGAACCCAGTGAAAAAGTCTTAGCACTCATGCAGAGTGCCCCACACCTGCTAATGAGAAGGACAAGCTCTTCTCTTTTTATAGCATTCCACAGGCCAGTTATCCATGTAAGAGATTTTTTTGTGGAATTGTCCAATATGATCACTCACTAAATAGCACTTTCTATGCTATACTCCCACTATGTCTCAGACCCTGAGACAACATACAGGTAATCCACACTTATAGTATTCTGTGTCATGCCATTCTGCCCTTTAGGACTATACATTTTTCTCTATCCCTCACACATCTATCATGGTGCCCAGTAGATGTTCATTAAAAGAGTGAATGCATGAATGAATTAATGAATAGATGGATGGATAGATTTTCCAAGTGATTTTTTCAATTTCGTTTCTCCTGTTGTCAATTCAGCACCTTAAAAATGCCAGTGGGTGCAAAAGATTGTGAGACACTGTGTCATGGATTGAATTGTGTCCCCAGAATATTTGTCAACTTGGCTAGGCCATCATTCCCAGTATTGTGTGATTGTCTACCATTTTGTCACCTGATGTGATTGTTCTATGTGTTGTCTCTATGATATTAATGAGATGGGATTATCAGCACTTACGTTAATGAGGCAGATTCAATCTACAAGATTAGGTTATGTCTTAAATCAATCTCTTTTGAGATATAAAAGAGAGAAGCGAGCATAGAGACTTGGGGAACTCATACCACAAAGAAAGTAATGCCAGGAGCAGAGTACATCCTTTGGGCCTGGGGTCCCTGTGCCTGAGGGGCTTCTAGACCAGGGGAAGATTGATGACAAGTACCTTTCCCCAGAGCTGACAGAGAGAGAAACCCTCCCCTGGAGCTAGCACCCTGAATTTGGACTTCTAGCCTCCTAGACTGTGAGAGAATAAATTTCTCTTTGTTAAAGCCATCTACTTATGGTATTTCTGTTACAGCAGCACTAGATAACTTAGACACACCGTAAAACAAGATACACTGTAAAACAAGAGGAGTGAGAGCTATAGCTCTGCCTCTGTAGAGGGAGAGATAATTAAATTTCTTTGGTTCCTGAAGACAGTGCATAATTTTTTAAAGTGAATAAGATCTGTCATTCATGTGTGTGTAATGAGAATTTCCTAGGTCCAGGAGTGATCTGCAGGTTTCCTTTGTCTCAGATGACTAAAGATTAGGAGTCAGTGGCATGAACAATGTTGACTTTGAGTATTATTTTAGATTTTTATTAAAAATCTCACTCCAATGCTACCCCCCCAACTGTATGTTTAATAAACTAATGTCTTTCATGTTCTAGGTTCTGTGAACACTTTATGTTGCATAAACCTTATATAAACACCAGATTAATTACTGTAAAACCAGCCACAAATCTTCAGTGTCAGTAACCCTTTTGCTAATGTACATTAAGCTATTTGTTCTGTGGGAGAGGGGAGTACAGATCAAATAATCTTTTTGTGCATAAGTATAAGTTCGTAGAGTTCATATGTACTCCAGAGGCAGGAGGGTTGTTTACTTTATCCAAACATTTCACTTTTCCTGTTGGAAACTGAGGCCCAAAGAGAGAAGATGACTCCCCTAAGGTCACACAGCTAGTTAACAGCAGGCCTAGGACTAGAACCCTGGTCTCCTGACCTGTGCCAGAATGTTCTTCCAGTCATCACTGATAGCCCTATAGTGCTGACTTGAAAGGAGTTATTAGTTGTGTTTTTTTTAGTCTGTGCTTGCTGTTACTACTCTATTCTTTTGGAAAGTGAAAGCAGACAAGTATAGCATTTTAAATTTATTTTGAAAAGTCCCTCTTGGACTAGAGTCTTCTAATGTAATCCATTCAAGTTCAAGGTAAGTTACACTAGAAAGGGGTGTTTGCAAAAGAATTGCTGTTTGTTCCTTAAGCAAGTCTTGAATTTTCTGAATACACTTGTTAAATGTATTATCAAGTTCTTGAAGCCAAAAAAAAAAAAAAAAAATCAACTTATCTCTGCACTCGACCTTCCTCTTATTTATAAAATAAACATCTGGACTTGTGTTAAGTCTTGTAAGCACAGGAGTGTCATTTACTGATTGTGTTTTCATGACATATGGACAATTCAGTTAAGTTCACTGACTGGTCAATGGCATATTTTGAGTGAGTGGGTTTTTGACTGATTTCAAAAATTTTAACTGCCAGATAACCTGGTCCCATATAGCCACAGCTAGTAAAACAAAATATCAGTTATGGTGGAGATGTAAACTCACAGGACTGAGAAAAATCCTGGTTCATTAAGACCAAAATTTAAGTTATACGAAGAGTTGGGAGAAAGAGAAGAAAATCATAGACATATTTTGGGGACACAATTCAATCCATGTCACAGCATCTCACAATCTTTTGCACCCACTGGCATTTTTAAGGTGCTGAATTGACAACAGGAGAAGCGAAATTGAAAAAATCATTTGGAAAATCTATCCATCCATCTATTCATTAATTGAAGTAACAAATTCTGATTGTCAGTTTATGAGTAAAGGAAATAGTTCTACTACATTTGCCTTCAATCCTTCAGTCCCCTTACTTGGTTTTCTTTCTCTTACTCTTTCCACCATTTCCTGAAAGAAAACATAACACTTTTGGATGGGCAAGGAAACGTGCAGTACAAGGTGTCACCAAGGTTCTGAGCCTAGTGACCTGAAAAATGATAACTTGACCAAGAAATAGGGAAGTGAGGAGGGGAACTGAGTGTGTGTGCCCGTGTGTGTGTCCGTGTGTGTGTGTGTTTTCAGAGTTTGTAGGGAGGGGGAGAAGGGGAATGAATTAGTTCTTGGACTTCTTGAGTGTGGGAAGACAAACAGTCATGTCTGTGGAGCTGCCAGTAGCCAATAAGAAAAATCTGGTAAATTAAGAAGTTTGGTAAGTAGGTCAACTCTTGGTTGGATTTAAAGAAAAAAAAAATCCAGTTTGTTTTAGATAATAATCACTTACTCACAAAATCACTTGCCCATAAAACCATAAGCAAAGTTTATATTTCTATACCGATGGGTACCAGTAACATTTGCCTTCCAGTAGATTCTGACTCATTGTGTCAGAGTAGAACTGTGCTCCATAAGGTTTTCAATGGCTGTAACCTTTCAGAAGCAGATTGTCAGGACTTTCTTCCAAGGTGTGTCTGGGTAGATTCAAACTGCTAAGGTTTCAGTTAGCAGTCGAGTGCTTAATCACTTGTGCCACTCAGGGATTCTTGTACAGAGAGGTGGTAGTCTCTAATGGCTGATATTATTTTTATGTAGAAGTTAGGCTTGCTTTCCTTTTCTTGTGATTCTCTGTAATGCCAGAGAGCCTGAAGCTGCTTTTTCAACTGTGAAGCTGTGCTCTGGAGGATGGGTGATGAGTTATAGGCATTTCCCTTTGCACCATCGCTGACTAGACCATCACAGCCACTTCCCATGAGATTACAGTAATAAGACCAACAGGTTCTCAGGAATGTTTTTTTCTCCGTCATGAATCCAGCACATTATTACTGAAATAGAAAGTGATAAATGAATTAAAATTTTCTAGGGAAATTTTCTACCTTTCTCATAATAGGTCTTTTTATTACAACCCAGTTGTTAGGTGCCATCGAGTCACTTCCAACTTGTAGTGACCCCATGCACAACAGAACAAAACACTGTCTGGTCCTCCACCATCCTCACAATCATTGCTATGTGTGAGCCCATTTTGCAGTCACTGTGTCAATCGATCTCATTGGGGGTCGTCTTCTTTTTCACTCATCCTCAGCTTTACCAAGCAGCATGTCCTTCTCCAGAGATTGATCCCGCCTGTCAACATGGCCAAAGTACATAAGGCAAAATCTCACCATCCGCGCTTCCAAGGAGCGGTCTGGCTGTACTTCTTCCAAGACAGACTTGTTGGTTCTTCTGGCAGCCCATTCAGTATTCTTTGCCAACAGCATAATTCAAAGCCATCAATTTTTTGTCTTCCTTATTCATTGTCCAGCTTTCACATGCATATGAGGTGATTGAAAATACCATGATTGGGTCAGGTACACCTTAGTCCTCAAAGTGACATTTTTGCTTTTCAACATTTTAAAGTCTCTTGCAGCAGATTTGCCCAATGCAGTGCATCATTTGATTTCCTGACTGCTACTTCCATGGGTGTTGATTGTGGATCCAACTAAAATGAAGTCCTTGACAACTTCAATCTTTTCTGTTTATCGTGATGTTGCTTATTGATCCAGTTGTGAGGATTTTTGTTTTCTTTATGTTGAGGTGTAATCCATACAGAAGGCTGTAGTCTTGGATCTTCATCAGTAAGTGCTTCTTTGCTTTCAGCAAGGAAAGTTGTATCATCTGCGTATGGCAGGTTGTTAATGAGTCTTCCACCAATCTGATGCCACCTTCTTCTTTATATGGTCCAGCTTCTCATATCATTTGCTCAGCATACAGATTGAATAAGTGTGGTGAAAGGATACAACCCTGACACACATCTTTCCTGATTTTAAGCCATTCGGCATTCCTTTGTTCTGTTTGAACGACTGCCTCTTGGTCTAACTACAGGTTCCTCATGAGCACAATTAACTGTTCTCGAACTCCCATTCTTTGCAATTTTATCCATAATTTATTATGATCCACACAGTCAAATGCCTTTGCATAGTCAATAAAACACAGGTAAACATATTTCTGGTATTCTCTGCTTTTAGCCAAGATACATCTGACATAAGCGATGATATTCCTCATTCCACATCCTCTTCTGAATCACGCTTGAATTTATGGCAGTTCTTTGTCAATGTACTGCTGCAACCATTTTTGAATAATCTTCAGCAAAATTTTACTTGCATGTGATATTAATGATATTGTTTAAAAATTTCCACATTCTGTTAGATCACCTTTATTTGGAAAGGACACAAATATGGCTCTCTTTCAGTTGGTTGGCCAGGTAGCCGTCTTCCAAATTTCTTGACATAGATAAGTGAGCACCTCCAGCGCTGCATCTGTTTGTTGAAATGTCTCGATTGGTATTTCATCAATTCCTGGAGCCTTATTTTTTGCCAATATTTTCCATGCAGCTTGGACTTCTTATTTCAGTAGCGTTGGTTCTTGATTATATGCTACCTCCTGAAATGTTTGAACGTTGACAGTCCTTTTTGGTATGGTCACTCTGTGTATTTCTTCCATCAAAAAAAGAAGAAGAAAGAAAAAAAAGAAGGATCAGTAGTAGGAAAATATGGTCTTGGTGATAGAAATAATGCCAGAGATCACATGATAGAATTTTGTAAGACCAACTACTTCTTCATTGCAAATACCTTTTTTCACCAACATAAATGACAACTATACACACGGACTTTGCCAGACGGAATACACAGGAATCAAATCGACTACATCTGTGGAAAGAGACAATGGAGAAGCTCAATATCATCTGTCAGAACAAGGCCAGGGGCTGGCTGTGGAACAGACCATCAATTGCTTATATGCAAGTATAAATTGAAGCTGAAGAAAATTAAAACAAGTCCATGAGAGCCAAAATAAGACTTTGAGTATATCCCATGCGAATTTAGAGACCATCTCAAGAATTGATTTGATGCATTGAACACTAATGACCAAAGACCAGATGAGTTGTGGGATGACATCAAGGACATCATACGTGAAGAATGCAAAAGGTCATTAAAAAGACATGAAACAAAGAAAAGACCAAAATGAATGTCAGAAGAGATTCTGAAACTTGCTCTTGAACAAGCAGAACAGCTAAAGCAAATGGAAGAAATGAAGAAGTAAAAGAGCTGAACAAAAGATTTCAGAGGGTGGCTGGAGAAGACAAAGTATTTTCTAAAAATGTGCAAAGATCTGGGGTTAGCAAACCAAAAGGGAATAACATGCTTGACATTTCACAAGCTGAAAAAATTCAAGCCTTGAGTTGCAATTTTGAAGGATTCTACGGGCAAAATATTGAACGACGGAAGAAGCATCATAAAGATAATGGAAGAAATATATGGAGTCACTGGACCAAAAAGAATTGGTCAACGTTTAACCATTTCAGGATGTAGCATATAATCAAGAACTGATGGTATTGAAAACACAGTTAAACCAAAATCTGTTGCCGTTGAGTTAGGTGTCATAAATTTATCCCTTCGACATACACTACAATGAAGTTAAATTTGGGATCCAGAATTATCTTTTATTTCCCATTTGTCAATTTGGTTACATGCTTCTCAAAAAAAAAATAAAGGAAGCTTCACTTTGGGGCAGATCATCATAGACACTCAACTAATTTTTAGAAATCTTATTTCAAATAGCCTTTTTTGTGGGGAGGTTGGGTCATGGCTGCGTTGGGGAATGGTAGAGAATCCAGATAATGATGGGAAATGTGTAACCCAAACTTAACTTTTTCTTCAAGTATCTGGCTATTTCATGCAGAAGTGTATTTTCACCCACATCAGACATATAATTACCATAATTTCCTTCATGTCACTTTACTTCACATTAACCTAACTTAGGAATGGGCTCTTTGTAATGATAAAAATGGCAGGTAATAAACTGCCATCTCTTGGGAGAAAGCCTGTCAATTTCACCTATTTTAACGCTATGTCAGATAATGTTGTTGTGTGCCATCGAGTTGATTCCAACTCACAGAGACCCTATATGACAGAGTAGAACTGCCCCATAGGGTTACCTAGACAATAATCTTTACAGGAGCAGATCGCCTGGTCTTTTCTCCTTGTGGAGCTGCTAGTGGGTTTGAACCGATGACCTTTTGGGTAGTAGCCCATTACACCATTATACCACCGTGGCTCCTGATGTCAAACAAAAGATTTGCTCAAAAAACAGTTTGCGGTGGTGACATTGATCGTTAGTTGAAAAGGCAGTACAAAAAATATTTGTTTCAGAAAAAGAAAAGAATCTGTGCTTTGCTAAATAATTGCACTTCTGCTTTCCAGATGAAGGCTGGGTGGGTGGTAATCCCTTTCTCCCCTTCTACTTTCCTTATAGTTCTAAGCAGAAGAAATGTGATACTTTACATGAGAAAAGATTTAGAGATCTTTTACTAGACTGCCGACGTCCCTGGGTGGTACAAACAGTTAATGTGCTCGGCAGCTGACGGCAAGTTCGAGGTTTGAGTCCACCCAGAGGTGCCTCGGAAGAAACGCCTGGTGATCTACTTCAGAAAAATCAGCCACTGAAAACGCTATGGAGCACTGTTCTCCTCTGACACACATGGGGTCACCATGAGTCGAAAATGACTCAATGGCAACTAATCAATTTTCTATAAAACTTTTGCCCGTGCATGGGTGCAGATGCCAAACTGGCATGACATAATCTGATTAAAAGTCATCAGCTAACAAACCTTCCAGCCTGGACATTCCTGCCTGGAGCTGTTCTCCACCCTAACACCCAAAACCATGTGGACTCAGGTGACCCAAATTCTGAGTGTCAGCCTGTGGGTGGTGTTTCCTGCCCAGGAAGTAAATGCCAGTTCCATCCCCAAATGGAACTCTCACTCCCTTGGCTTTTTGGCTGTGGAGCTGTTCTAAGATCGTCTGCTAGACTAATTAATGAAACACCTGAAGGATGAGAAAAACTAGCTGAGCTATTCTCCGGCATGTCTTCTGCTTTTCCATTTTAGCTGACATGTATTCTTTGCCTAGTGCCGCTCATCAGTTGTCTGGGATCATCGTGAACATCGACGGCATAGTCATACCCATACTACTAAACTTTGCCCTGGGCAGATGCAAGCACCGGGTCCCTGCTACCTGGAGAAGTCAGCTGTGAACTAGAAAAGACTCGGGTCAACTTTATGCAAATATTCAAAATGACTCCACTGAAGGAGAAACATCATAAATGCTGTATTAATTTTCTATTGTTTCTATAACAAACTGTCACAGTCCTAGTGGCTTAAAACAACACAAATGTATTACCTTACACAGGTTTAAGTCAGAAGCCGGACATGGGTCTCGCTGGGCTAAAATCAAGGTGTCGGCAGAGTTATGATCTTTTCTAGAAACTCTGGGGGAGAATTCTTTTTACTGACTTTTCCAGCTTCTGCCACGTTCCTTGCTTGTGGCCCTCTTCCATCTTAAAAGCCAGCAACGGCCCTTCAAGTCTTTTTCACATCTAGCTACTCTGACTCTCTTGCCTCCCTACCTCCCCTCCCTATACAGATACTTTGAATTACATTGGGCCCACCTGGATAATCCACAGTAATCTCCCCATCTCAAGATTTTCAGTTTAATCACATCTGCAGAAGTCTTTTGCCATTTAAGGTAGCATTCACAAAGTCCTGGGATTAGGACATGGACATCTTTGGGGGGCATTATTATGCCTAAGGAACCCTTGTGGTGCAGTGATTAAAGTGATCAACTGCTAACCGAAAGGTCGGTGTGGTTCAAAACCACCAGTGGCTCCGCAGGAGAAACGTGGCAGTCTGCTTCCATAGAGATTTACAGCCTTGGAAACCCTATGGGGTCACTGTGAGTTGGAAAAGACTCGATGGCACTGTGTTATTATGCCTACCACAATGCTGAGAGGGGATAGGAAGGTAAGGGGTGTGGAGGGGCAGCTGTCAAATGAGTCCCTCAATACAAGAGTTCTATATCTATAGTTCTGTGGCCTTAGCTTTGTTCATGGTAACTCCATCTTCAGAGAACATCAGAATCTGGTCAGTACCTCATTGCCTTCTGACCACACAAGACTTCATTTACAAGATTTGGCATATTTTGTCTTTCAAGACTATACTGCAAAAACATTACTTCTACCTTCCTTCTTTTTCTAATCATCAGTAACTGTACTGTTACAGAGAACTGAGGTTTTATTGAAATCTCAGTTCTCATGTGTTCCTTCCTCCCACCCCCTCACAAAGACAAGCAACTATGACTTCCCTTACTGTCTTTGTCACAGTCAAGTTACTGGTCTCTTATGACCCCAAATTAGCCTTTTCCCCTTCATTAAAGCTTCCTGCAGTGGGGATTTCTGAGTAGCTATTATTTGCAAAATTATCCTAGGAGGCCACAGTGGACTTTACCAGGCAACCATGAGTCATGCTTGTAGCAAGGCTTCAGCATTAGGAGGCATTTCCATTTGGCACCTATTCTAAAAACATTTTAGAGAACAACATAAATGTATAATTCTCTAAATCCAACACTTGTGATCCCAGCTCTTACTGTAAATGAAAGCTAGCATTTACTGAACATCATCAACCGCTGTTTCATTGGTTCTTAAGGCACAAATATTTTCATGCATATTATTTTTATTACACTGCAGCAAAACTAGAAGAGATGAGAAATTATTTTAATATTATTTAATATATAGTATTTGATTAATTAATATATATTTAAATATATAATTTATATATTATTTAATGTATATTTTATTTATTATTAAAAAAAACAAACCATTGCTGCTGAGTCAGTTCCAACTCATAGCGGCCCTATAGGACAGAGTAGAACTGCCCCACAGAGTTTCCAAGGAGAGGCTGGTGGATTCAGACTGCTGAACTTTTGGTTAGTAGCCGAGCTCTTAACCACTGCACCACCAGGGCTCCTATATATTACTAAACATATAATAATATTTATGTATTATTTTACATATTTACATATACAATATTAATTATTAGATATATTATAAATTATGTAATTTATAACTATAAATGAGACTTTTTTTCAGAAGGCTACAGTTACACTCCTGACTTTCTTTTACCTTCATAGCCTTTTCGTCCCAGCAAAGGAAAAGTTTTTTTCCTACTTTACACCTGAGGAATCTAAGGGAAGGAAATGGAAATTTGTTTGTCCTCAACTACAGCAAGGCACTGACCTCCCAGATATTTACATCCAGCTGCGAATCTGCCTTGCAGGATTGTATTTCTTGTTTCTTGCTAAGAAATCAGCAAGTACAGCAAGCAAAGGTACCCACTGCTGTTGTGTCGATTCCGACTCATAGCGATCCTATAAGACAGAGAACAGCTCCATAAGGTTTCCAAGGCTGTAATCTTTACAGAAGCAGACTGCCACATCTTTCTCCCAAGCAGTGGCTGGTGGGTTCAAACTGCTGACCTTTTGGTTAGCAGCCAAACGCTTAACCACTGTGCCACCAGGGCTTCTGTAAGATAATGTAGGATATATAAATAATTTATGAAAGACCCAGCAGAGAGTTTGGACAAGCAACATGCTTGCTGGGTACAGAGCCCTAGTATTTTCCATGTAATTCTCAGAAATTTTTTAAAAATTCCCATTTACAGACCCAAATTAATTCCAACAATTCATATGCAAGAGAGCAGTTCTTCTGTTAAGAGTTCTTTTTTTTCACAGAGAGAATATATACACATTTGTCTAAATATAAAACATTTGTTAGACAAATTATTAGAAATACCTGTAAAAGTAAATTAAATAATAAAGTCTCAGGGTGTTCAGTACAATTCATGTGAACGAATTTAGTTAACTCGTAACCATCATATTGTAAAAATACAACTTTCTGTAGCAGATAGTGAACAAATAAGATTTTGATATACAAATACATAAAACAAGAGTTGCAAAAATCACAACCTCAGTGTTAATTACTGCATCTGGTGAAAGATAATTATAAAAGTTTCTGTGAACAGCTGACTATCATGAGAGCCTCTTGCCCTTCTCAGTAAACAAACTAGATAGAAGCTCAGTTTCATGACTAGCCAATGCTCCTACTTTGAAGAATTTTTGTGATCACTGGTTTGAAAATTCTCTAACCTTCTCCTATAATTATACAACAAAAAGAAAGGACTAGCTTTATGCATACATCCTCTCCCCACTTACTGACATGGTTAGGTTCCAAAGACCAGGTCATTATGCAAAATCAGCATTATGCAAAAATGGAGGATGACCACATCAAATCACAAAATGGAGGACGACTACATCATTACATAACTGCCAAATTACATCATTATATAACTGCCAAATTACATCATTACATAACTGCCAAATTACATCATTACATAACTGCCAAACCACTGAGAATCATAGCCCAGCCAAGTTGACACATAACCTTAACCGTCAAAGCCAGCATTCGTCTTGCTTCACATCTCAGCATTCATTACTGCCAGACATACGTCGTTGATGTGCAGAAGTCAGATAGTAAGTCTTTTACTATTGTCATAAATGCAAAATATCAGATAACAAGATAATCAATAAGTGAGGAGGTATATTTTGAAAGTCCTCTAAAGGTTTCTCATTAAATATATTTGGGACTTGTGTGCACTAGTATCTCTTAATCTTAACAAAAGGTGAATCAAATAATTGAGAAATTCAATATAATATTTTATTTCTACAACAAGATTTCTGCCTTTAAGAAGTTAGTCTTTAACCCTCAACCCTGGCAAGGAAGACTGTAAAGGATGTATAGGATTGGTCATTTCCCAATGGTCTTTATTTTTATTTGTAACTGTGACTAGTTACTAAACAATTTTGATCACGTCCTGCCTCTTTACAAATTAATTGGGGGCCTTTGGCAAGCCATTTAACCTCTCTGTGCCTCTCTTTTGTTCTTTGGTAAAATGGGGATGATGATATGTAATTATCTTATAAGAGTGTTATTTAAAAGATAATGCATGCAAGTGCTTAGAAAAGTGCCTACAATCAATGGGGTACCGGTAAACTAAGGGAAAAGGGTGAGGAGGAGAAGCCCACGTTTGTAGCATTTGCCAACTTCTGTTGTGTAAATATTCCCACCGTGGTCAGTTTCAAGCTGTCAACAGTTTAATCATCAGCATACACAGTATTTAACAATCGACTCTTGCGAGTGGAGCTGATACGCGTTCAGCACACCAGTGCAACATAGTAAGTTTCCAGTAAATGTTGGCCCTGGTTATTACTAGCTCTAAGGTTCCTTTTGGTTTTACCAATGTTTATTTTCGTGAACTGCGCAAATATTAAGGAGGGGTCAAGTTTATGCTCTGAGAGGCAAATGGAGGGAGAGATTTGTGAATGGAGAAGCTGCAGAAATTAGGCAGGTTTTGAGGAAGAGGATATCATAAATTCTCGGTTTTGTTTGGACACATAGGCAGGAAGGGAGGAGAGCAGGTAGAAGTCATTTTCAGTAGCAGCCTTGGGAGAAGTTTGGAGTGGAGACAAGGCAAGTGGAGAGGCAAGATCCAAAATTACTTATGCTGTTCAGGCACCGTCCAGTTTTTTCCGACACATTGCGACCCTATGTATAACAGAATGAAACACTGCCAGATGCTGTGCTATACTCACAGTCATTGTTATGCTTCAGCCCATTGTTGCAGCCACTGTGTCAGTCCATCTCATTGAGGGTCTTGCTCTTTTTCCCTGACCCTCTACCATGCATGATGTCCTTCTCCAGGAGCTGAGCCCTCCTGATAACATGTCCAAATTACATGAGATGAAATCTCGCCGTCCTTGCTTCTAAGGAGCATTCTGGCTGTATTTATTCCAAGACAGATTTGCTTGTTCTTCTGGCAATCCATGATATATTCAATATTCTTCACCAACACCATAATTCAAAGGCATCAATTCTTCTTCAGTCTTTCTTATTCATTGTTCAGTTTTCTCATGCGTATGAGGCAATTGAAAACACCATGGCTTGGGTCAGGCACACCTTAGTCCTCAAAGTTAACAACTTTGCTTTTCAACATTTTAAAGAGGTCTTTTGCAGCAGATATGCCCAATGCAATACGTCGTTTCATTTCTTGACTGCTGCCTCCATGGGCATTGATTGTGGATCCAAGTAAAATAAAATCCTTGACAACTTCAATCTTTTCTCTCTTTATCATGGTGTTGCTTATTTGTCTAGTTGTGAGAATTTTTGTTTTCTTTATGTTGAGGTGTAATCCATACTGAAGGCTGTAGTCTTTGATCTTCATCAGTAAGTGCTTCAAGTCCTCTTCGCTTTCAGCAAGCAAGGTTGTGTCATCTGCATAATGCAGGTTGTTAATCAGCGTTCCCCCAATCCTGAACCCACGTTCTTCTTCATATAGTCTAGCATCTCGGATTATTGCTCAGCATACAGATTGAATAAGTATGGTGAAAAGATACAACCCTGATGCACACTTTTTCTAATTTTAAACCACAAAGTATTCCCTTGTTCTGTTCAAATGACTGCCTCTTGGTCTAAGTACAGGTTCCTCATGAGCACAATTAAGTGTTCTGGAATTCCCATTCTTTGCAATGTTATCCATAATTTGTTATGATCCACACAGTCCAATGCCTTTGCATAGTCAATAAAATACAAGTAAATATCCTTCTGATATTCTCTGCTTTCAGCCAAGATCTACCTGACATCAGCAATGATACCCCTTGTTCCACATCCTCTTCTGAATCAGGCTTGAATTTCTGGCAGTTTCCTGTTGATGTACCACTGCAACTGCTTTTAAATGATATTCAGTAAAATTTTACTTGTGTATGATATTAATAATATTGTTTGATAATTTCCACATTCTGTTGGATCATCTTCTTTGGAATGGGCACAAATATGGATCTCTTCCAGTCAGTTGATGAGATAGTTGTCTTCCAGATTTCTTGGTATAGACGAGTGAGCACCTCCAGTGTTGCATCTGTTTATTAAAACATCTCTATTAGTATTCTGTCAATTCCTGGAGCTTGTTTTTCACCTGTGGCTTCACTGCAGCTTGGACTTCTTCATTTAGCACCATCAGTTCTTGATCATATGCTCCCTTCTGAAATGGTTGAACGTCAATCAATTCTTTTTGGTACAGTGACTCTATGTATTCCTGCCATCTTTTTTTGGTGGTTCCTGAGTCATTCAATATTTTCCCCCATAGGATCCTTCAATATTGTAACTTGAGGCTTAATTTTTTTTTTTTTAGTTCTTTCAGCTTGAGAAATGCCAAGCATGTTCTTCCCTTTTAGTTTTCTAACTCCAGGTCTTTGCACATTTCATTAAAATACTTTACTTCATCTTCTTGAGTGATCCTTTGAAATCTTTTGTTCAGCTTTTACTTCATCACTTCTTTCATTCACTTTAGCTACTCTGTGTTGAAGAACAAGTTTCAGAGTTTCTTCTGATATCCATTTTGATCTTTTCTTAGTTTCCTGTCTGTTTAATGGCCTTTTGCTTTCTTCATGTATGATGTGCTTGATGTCATTCCATAAGTCATCTGGTCTTTTGTCGTTAGTGTTCAATGCATCAAATCTATTCTTGAGGTGGTCTCTAAAGTCAGGTGGGATATACTCAAGGTCATATTTTGGCTCTTGTGGACTTGCTGTAATTTTCTTCAGCTTCAGTTTAAACTTGCATACATGCAATTGATGGTCTGTTCTGTAATCAGCCTCTGGCCTTGTTCTGAATGATGATATTGAGCTTCTCCATTGTTGCTTTCCACAGATATAGTTCATGTGATTCCTGTGTATTCCATCTGTTGAGGTCCATGTGTATAGTCGCCATTAATGTTGTTGAAAAATGGTATTTGCAATGAATAGGTCGTTGGTATCTCAAAATTCCATCATTCGATCTAGAGTCGTTTCTGTCATTAAGGCCATATTTTCCAACTACTGATCCTTCTTTTTTTCCAACTTTGGCATTCCAATCACTAGAATTATCAGTGCATTTTGGTTGCATGTCTGATCAATTTCAGACTGAAGAACTTGGTAAAAATCATCAATTTCTTCATCTTTAGCCTAAGTAGTAGGTGGGTAAATTTGGATAATAGTTGTATTAACTGGCCTTTCTTGTAGGTGTATGGATATTATCCTGTCATTGACAGCATTATGATTCAGGATAGATCTTGAAATGTTCTTTTTGATGATGGATGCAATGCCATTCCTCTTCAATTTACATATAGGCAATGAAAATACATGAGCCAAAAGCTTGTGTGTACTAAAGTGTGTGATGCCTAAAATCGATTTCTTGATATTTGGATTTTTTTTTTTTTTTTTTCCTATTTGAAGAAGAGAAACTGTTTTGTTTGACTTTTTGTTTTTTGGTAGGGAGAACAGTCAGTAAAGTTATTGCAAGTCATGGGGTGGAACGAGGATAGTTACTATAAGGATGTGTGTGAGTGGGTTTCCAGGAAAACTAAACTCCCAGGCTTCAGGGAGAGCAGCTACCTGAAGGTGGTTGTAGACCCAAAGCTGCCGTATCGGGCAGTGAGTCATAGATTTTTTATCTAGTTTCTCCTACTTTAGCATGACTAAGTTGTTCCCTTTTGTCTCCACTCACCAGTTCCTTCACCCTCTATCCTATGTGTCATAAACATACCTCATTGTTTCTGCTTGCAAATAGTTTCTGTTCTGTCGTAATGTTGGTTCATAGATGGCCCAATACAATCTTCCAGTCCTAGCTCCCACAGCTAGCTTCTTTCTTTCTCCTACTTATTTTTTCATTCAAAGTCCCAAGACAGGGAACCTAATGGATTTACTCCTTTTATTCTTGTTCATGGAATTCTGATCAACCTATGGATCAGGTGCTTACCCCCAGTGAAGTCACCTGTACCTCACAAAGGGAATAGATTGCATGGTACAAAACATTGCTGGCTAAGACAGTTTCTCAAAATGTGGTCAGCAAACCACCTTTACCAGCATCACCTATAGAGCTTTTTTTTTTTTTTTTTTTTTTTTTTAAAAAAAAAGGATATTACCACATGAAAAGATAGTGAATCAGCATCTCTAAGTTGACCCTGGGTATCTGTAAATTAACCAGTCTCCAGCCAGTCCTTAGGCATTCTAGAGTCCAGAAGAATCCTAAAAGGTTCTCTTTTAGCAAGAGCAGTGAGTAAAGCATAGCCCTACCGGGGATAGGGTAAGGATATAGTGGATACAAGAACATTATATTAGAGAAAGAAAAGCCTTTTTGAATCAGATGCAAAATCCATCAATCAAAATCAGCCTTAAGGATTTTCTTTTAAGTTATTCTAGTGTTCTCTAAAGAAAACCATCCTGTGATTTGGAATTTTATTCTACATTACAGCTAATAGTTAGGTCATATATATAAAATTATATGTTCTGTTATTGCAGATTGGCAGTTCAAAATAAAGTCATAGCATTTGGGGAAATGAAGATGCTTAGATCTGAGAAGAGAAAACTTTGGAAGTGGGAATGTGGTTGGGGTAAAAGGAGAACACAATGGGTGTTCTGAAAATGTTTAAATGATGTTTATGTGACAAAAGGGCTAGACTTTCTAGAAAGGCAGATCTAGAGCAAATGCTTTTAAGTTAAAGGAGACTGGTTTATTGCTTATCTCAAAGTATTCAGAGATTCATCAGCCCCACAACTTCCCTGGAGGTATTTAAATAGTAGTTGGAATTTAAAAAAAAAAGGAAGGTAGGGTATAGTGGAAGTAATTCATCCACTGCATAAAGTTTGAAATCTAATTTAGGTATTGAACACATTCTCAAAACGTCAAACCAGTGTGTAAAACAAAGTGGAGCTATTGTCATTGGAGGGGTTTAAAGGTGGGGCAAGATGGTGATATGTAGCACATCCAACACGTGCCAAAGCCCTGATGTGACTGTGCAAGATGTTTAAAACCTACTGGACCAGATAATCTTTAAGGACACATTCAATTCTGAAACTTTGTAATTTAATGGTAGTATTAATTGCATTTGAATAATACCATGGTAGTGAACTCTATGGACTCCTTGTATTGTGGTTATATGAGGTAAGGGTAGTTTCTTTTATGAAATAGTCCTTTATTATGCTGCCTTCATGCTCTGATAACATACTACCTACCCTCTCTTTCTTAAGGAGGAAACCTAATTCATTTGAGAGAGAGCTAGAGAAATCTTTCAAAAATGTGTTTGATAGACTTACAAGGATAATCAAAAAGCAAATAAGCTGGCTAATTTATGAAATCAAGTTTATTAAATGGCTACATTTAACTATAATTAGATGTGACAGAATAGAAATAGAATAATGAAACTAAGTGTTGGAATATTTGGCTTGTGTATCAGATATACATCATATACTAAATATTGATTAACAATGGATGTTTCAACCACATTTTCTAGCTGTAAGCACATTCTTTGTGCTTGTGTCAGTCTTCGCCATTCCTTGTCATCCTAAACTTTTAAATGATTACCTATGCATTTCTGTAGTGATAACTAGAAAAAAAAAGGAAGCTTTTAAAATTTTAATTCTAAACCTTCATGAATGGTCTGTTTTTTCTTTATTTTTTACTGCACAACACAGTAAGCATTTGGTTTATGTACATCATACAAATGAAGAAATTGATATTTGTAATATACCTATTGTCTTAGTCATCTAGTGGTGCTATAACAGAAATACCACAAGTGGATGGCTTTAACAAAGAGAAATTTATTCTCTCACAGTCTAGGAGGCTAGAAGTCCGAATTCAGGGTGCCAGCTCCAGGGGAAGGCTTTCTCTCTATGTTGGCTCTGGGGGAAGGTCCTTGTCAGCAACCTTCCCCTAGTCAAGGACCCCGGGTCCAAAGGACGTCCTCTGCTCCTGGCACTACATTTTGGTGTTATGAGGTCCCTCTGTCTCTCTGCTCAATTCTTTCTTCTATATCTCAAAAGAGATTGACTCAAGATACAACCTAATCCTGTAGATTGAGTCCCACCTCATTAACATAGCTGTCTCTAATCCTGCCTCATTAACGTCATAGAGGTAGGATTTACAACACATGGGAAAATCACATCAGATGACAGAATGGTGAACAATCACACAATACTGGGAATCATGGCCTAGCTAATTTGACATACATTTTTGGGGGACACAGTTCATCCATAGCACCTATGCTTGCTTACACTATGCAAGACACATTATATATTATTGCATTTAATTCTCTCTGTAATCTATAAGGAAGTTATTACTATTTCCATCTTACAGATGATGAAACCTGTAAGAAGGTTACAGGTTAATTTCATTCATTCATTTTACCTATATTTATTAAGAATTTGCCATGTGCTTGACAGTGTAATCAGCACCAGTAATATTATGGTGAGTGAAACAGGATATTATGGCTCTGATGGAGTTTACAGGCTAGTAGGGCAGAGAGACAATAAGTAAATCAGCAAATAAATATGTATTCTTAAAACATGAGAAAAGTAGAAGGAAATATTATATAGAATTCAGTACAGAAGAATTACCTGAGGAGAGGACTACTTTATCTCTAAAGTGATGATGTTTAATCAGAGACCTGAATGGAGAAACTAAGCCAGCCATGGAGGAGAGAAGGGAGTAGTGGCTCCGAGCAGCAGAATCGCGCATGTGAAGGCACTGAGGCAGAAAAGCCGTTCATATTTTAGAGCATTGTTACTCAAAGGACGATCTGAAGATGGCTGCCCAGCCAAGAACTGTTTATTACCAGTCTACAGCACAACAAGTACAGAACTGAGAATCAATGCTTAGACACTATGATAGCAATTTGACAGAGTAATTTTATGTCTTCTGAATCTAATTAAAAATGGATTGTATTTTACCTTTCTCGGTTATCTCATTCCATTTTTCTAATAATACACTTTTGTTGTATTTTACAAAAGTATTGACCTATGTTGGGGGAAAAAATAGTCCTTCACTACAGATGGTGGGTGCTGGAAATGTCAGGGTTTAAAAATGCAGAGCTTTGCAGGATCTGGTTAAGAATTGCCTAAGTTGGAACATAGATCAAGAGGGAGTGCCAAAAATAAATTCCAGATCTTTTTATTTCACTACCTACCTGTCCTTTAGGGAGGCCTGTCTCCTCCCAGTTTATGCTCTAGAATGCCAGTTTCCCTCGAAAGGGACTCCATCCATCTACTTTGTGATCATTCCCAACCTGATGTGCAACAAGGTAGTATGCATAAGAAACGAAGCTCAAGGTATTATAAAATACATTTAGAACATTAGGAGTTCTGAATGTATTCCTTTATTTGTTGTCTTAGATGATTCTTCACACCATTATTTCCTGGGATCATCTGTGTCCTTTTAAAGAGAGTCATAGTCCACTCACGTCCTGTTGGGTTAGATATATCCACTTCCTCATGTTTACTGATGCTACTGTTATTTATCTTCTTAAAACCTATTAGGATAGAAATAATAAATCAATAATAATAATAAGTCAATGTCTTGGTCTTTCTTTTATCCAGAGCCCTAGAGGAGTCACACAAAACCCTGAAAGTTATTCCCTGGTCTACCTGAATTTGAAGCAGGAGGAAAAATGGTCATTCTCCATGGGACTAAAAGAGCAAAAGAGGCAGAAGCAAAAGGCCTCAGAATTCCAGACTTTCTACTGCCATCTAATCTACTCAGTACTGTTTTGAGCTCCAAGAGGAAGTCATTTTTCCTCGCAGGTCTGTTGGAGGACTTGATTTCGTAAAGCAATGCAGTGTTGTGCTATTGAGAGGACGCTGGACTTCGAATCAGGAGCCCTGGGTGCACACATTGACTTTGGCTCTTGCTGGAGGCAACCCTAGGCTAGTCACTTTACTTCAATGAGCATACATGTTGGAGCTGGAGAGATCACTGGCCATTCAGTTCTAAAAACTGATGCAGTTCCAGGAAAAAAAGGAACAAGCAAAAAGAAAAGAAATGAAAAAGAGAGGGAAGGTCATGGAAAGATTAAGGACCAAAGAACTTTTCTGAGACTGTGTTTTATGTTTCTTTTCATGGTCCTTCTTCCCTTGTTCTTAAGTCCATGATTCTGTTTTCCCAGCACCTGGTATCTAGTCTACTACCAGCCTCCTGCTTTGCTAATAACCGGTCTTGCTAGAACCCCTGGTTTCACTGCTATCCTTCATGTGCTGCTGTGAGGTTACCACAACCAAAATGCGACTGAATTTATCGTGAAATAACATCGGCAACCTTAAGTTTACTTATCTAATTTTATAGCAGAATAAGTAAACTCACATTAAAAAAAAAAAAATGATTTCACTTCCCACTTGTCTCATAATATGCCCAGCCCTATTTTAATCATTCTGAATTCAGCCTAGTATAATGAAAATATATTTAAAAACAGACATTTAGGGGATTTCTTGTATAGTAGTCAAGCAAATCATAAACTTTGTTCTGGCTTCTTTTTCTGTGATTTAACTTTGAACAATAGCAGATCAGGCAAATACAGGCAAACAGATCCCTCCATTCTAACAATATTGTTCTAACTTTCCAATAACAAATTAGTCTTCTTCCTGAATCTTTTGTTTTCTCTGTCTATATCTAATGACCTAGGAGCTAAAACATAAGGTTTTTTTCTTTCTTTTTCACTATCAAATTTGATATTTATATATTTAGTTTAAGCTTTTTATGTGTTATTTAATTATGGATTCTTATATTTGTATTAAAATACTGAACAATTGAAAGTGTCAACTCTAAATATTTGGTTTAGGATATTCTCTTGGGGAACGTGGAAATGAGTGATAACCCTCATGTTTTCTGTCTGTGTGGGAAACCTTCCTCCTCCTCCATTTCTCACCCCCTAAAAGATGCATTGGCCTCTTTGATTAAGAGTTCAGATGGAAAATGAAATTAAAGCATGCTAAAGACATCTACGTAATGAGTTTTAAACAGAGATTATGACTTTTGCCTAAGAGAAGAAAGAGCAGAGGCTGATGAATCATTCAGGGAAACAACTGAGTCACAAGAAGCGACGTTACCAAACTCCCTGGGATGTTACAGGAGTGCTGTTGTTATTATCAGCTGCCATCAGGTCAGCCCTGACTCATGGTGACCCCATGCACAATGGGATGAAATATGGGTCTTATGTCATCCCCATGATTGGTTGTAGATTGGACCAAAGTGATTCCTAGAGTTTACGTCGGCTGATTTTTGGAAGTAGATCGACAGATCTTTCTTCCTATTCCATTTTAGTCTGGAAGCTCTGCCGAAACCTGTTCAGCATTTTAGCCAAGGCAAGCCTCCACTGACAGATGGATTTTGCTTTAGAAGTAAGATGTATACATTTATGACATACCCAGAAGTTGAAAAGTCACTAAGAACAAAACACTTCAGCTAATGATTTCCCCAAATGAAACTGTTCAGTTCCCAAAGACTGAGACTGTATCAGAATTTTTTTTTTATTCCCTTTGCTTGATATCTGCTACAGAGTTCTGAGCAAATAGTTAGCCAGCACATCATGTGCTCAATACTGCTGATAAACAGATATCTTCTATAATGGGAATATTTCTTTTAAACTACAGAAAATGTGAGGAAAGAAAAAGAGGAGCAGAGCTATTTTTGCTAAAATAGCTCTCTGCACTCATTTGTTCATATTTTTTAAAATTGTAAACCTATAGAAAAGTTGAAATAGTAGTACAATGAAAACCAAATACCTTTCACCTAAATCTACCAATTGTCATCGAGTTGATTCTGACTCATAGTGGCCTCATGGGTGTCAAAGTAATCTATAAACCGTAAGGTTTTCAATGACCTATTTTTTGTAAACAGATCACCAGGACTTTCTTCCAAGACACCTCTGGCTGGACTATAATTTCCAATCTTTTGCACCCCCAGGGTCTCCTTCATCTAGATCTACCGTTTGCTAACGTTTTGCCACATTTGGTTTGTCAATAGATACTGCATCATGTATGTCCTAAGATCGAAGGTATTCTTCTATATAACCACAATTCCATTATCACACTCCATATTCAGCTTTTCCTAGTTTTCCTAATAATATTCTCTAGAGCTGTTTTTAAGATCTATGATCCAGATAAGGATCACACATTGAATTTAATTGTCATGCCTCTTTAGTCTCTTTAATCTGCTGTTTTTGTCAGTTGCTGTCCAGTCAATTCCGACTCATGGTGATCGCATGTGCAGAGTAGGATTTCTCCTGTAGTTTTGTTTTTTTGGGTTTTTTTCTTTTTTTTGCATTCTAAACTTTTAATCTTATGTGTTATAATCCAATACTCTCATTATTCTTTACAGTGCTCAAATGGTCCCTGATTTGGCCGGTGGGAGATCCTTCAAGCTGGCACTTTTGTCCTTTTGACATAACCCCATCAGTTTTGGGGCCCTTTCATACATGTGCTGTTTTTATTTTGCTGTTAGATCCCACCCTTTGCAGACTGACCAGCTCACACAGTTTTGCAATGAGTAGGAATTACCACCAGCTTCCAGTTTGCTACATTGCTGGTTTCTCAGCGGGGTTGACACTAGACCAGGCAGGACAACTGAAAGCAGCAGTTCTCAAACATTTTAGTGTCAGGACTTTTGTATGTATTTAAAAAATTATTGAGGCCCCAAAGATCTTGCTTTTCAATGTGATTTATATCTACTGATACATACTATGTTTGAAATTAAAAGTGATGGATTTTAAAAATAAAAACATACAAACGTGTTCCATTAGCCGTTAGAGTGAAGTCAACATCACATCATATAGCTTCTGGAAAACTCCACAGCACACTTTTGAGAAATGAGATTGAAAACAGCAAATAATGTATTGGTATTATTATGAGAATAGTTTTGATTTTGTGGATCCCCTGACAGTCACAGGGACAGTACTGAAGACTGCTGGCTCAAAGTATAGGCAAAGCAAAAGACAACATTCTGAGCAAATTCCCTGAGACTATCTCAAAGGAACTCCTTACTAAACAGCTGTTTTCATGATGACTAAGCATTCCATCATTCAACCATAACTTTAACTTAGACCATTATCTTTCTGGGACCTCCCTTCAAAGTGCAGAGAGCCCAGACAATCCTAAGACTAATCCTTTCCATCATTATTGATTCAACTTAAACTGGCCTATTAAATGATTTATCAGCTACTAGCAGGGTATGTAAGGAGCTCTGGTGGCTCAATAGGTAAGCACTTGGCTGTTAACCCAAAGGTTAGCAGTTCAGTTCGAACCCACCCAGCAGCTGCTTGGGAGAAAAGACCTGGTTATCTGCTCCCATAAAGATTACAGCCTAGGAAACCTTACGGGGACATTCTACTTTGTCATATAGGGTTGCTGTGAGCCGGAATCAACTCTACGATACCAGGGTACACATAGGTAAAAATCTATTTGATCTTCAACTGTATTAAATATGATCTAGAGTTATCTCCTGCTTGAAAGGCATCTGTTTTTTTAGCATGTTTTAGGCTTGGTTACATCTAATGAGAAGATAAAGACATCTCCAAATATAAGTTGTGGAAGAAGAATCAATAAGCATGTTCAGACCGACTCATTGGCACCTAACAATAACAACAGCAGGGTGTTGGACTCCTTGAGTAGGGAAAACTGTTAATTTGCTCAGCTGCTAATCAAAAGGTTAGAAGTTTGAGTCTACCCAGAGGCACCTTGGAAGAAAGGCCTGATGTTCTACTTCTAAGAAATCAGCTACTGAAACCCCTATGGAACACAGTTCTACTCTGACACACATGGTGTTGCCATGGCTCAGAATCTATTCCAAGGCAACTGGTTTAGGAGTTCCTGGGTGACACAAACAATTAAGTGCTCAGCTACTACCAAAAGGTTGGCAATTCAAATTCACTCAGGGGTGACTTGGAAGAAAGCCCTGGCAATCTACTTTCAAAAGGTCACGGTCATTAAAAACCCTATGGAGCACAGTTCTACTCTGACACACATGAGGTCACCACGAGTTGGAACTGACTCCACAGTAACCGTTTTTTTGTTTGTTGTTTATTTGTTTTAAACAGGGTATTGAGAGGCTTGGATACAGGATAAGTAAGCTTTGATGGAGAAGACTTGGGAGGGTTGTAGAGAAATAGAGGAGGGGGAAAGCATAATTCAGAGCATGCTCTGCCTGACAGAGCTGGACAGGGTGCACCACCACAGTCTTGCTTTCTCTTTGTGACTCCTGCCTTCTTAACCCCTGGAAGGGGCTTACCAAACCACACCCCCATTAAGTCATCTGAACTCTTTAATTAGGAGTGGTTTTTCTGCATTAGTGAATTGGAAAGGAGTCTCTTGGGCTTTGCACATTTAGGCAAGATTGGGAAAGTTCTAAACTTTTGATTGACTTAGAATAATTGTTCACGTATTTCTTAGAGAAAATTTAGAAAAATTCCAAGGCGGTAAACCTGCACAGAGACAAGTGAAAGCAGAGAGGCCTTTGTTCTTAGAACTGAAACTGAAGGTGGGGCTTGTTTTGGTAGTACGAAGTCATTAATCACTGACGAGGTGACAGTTCCTAAGTCCAGCTTCAAAAAGGATAAAAACTTCATATGACTTCTAGGAATCATAACATTCTTGCTAAGACAATTTTCTTAAACCAACTTTCTTCCGTGATTATTCTTAGCTTTTCAAGAAAGGGATTTAACTTTTTAAAATAAAGCTTTCTAATTTATTTCCTTACAACGATAATGTTCTTGTTTTTTTAAAGTTTCTGTATTCTCTAGATAGTCCAGATTTGGTCTCAGCCTCCCCACAGTTTCTCAGGCTAGCTTGCACCAGGTCACACAGAGCTGTAATTCAATTCCAACTGGCTCCAGAGCCAACCTGCACAGACATCATTTCAACCGAGCCTCATAATAGCCTTGTGAGGTGAGGAAGGTATTTAAGCCCATTTTGTAGATGTGTAAAATGAGGCATCAATCCTTTCAGTGGCCTTCCTAAGGGAACACTGTACATGTGTGATGGAGCGGAAACTATAAGTCAGATTCCCCGGCTTTCCCCTCCACCCGTACTGTAATCTACCCCACATCCCGTTTGTCAGCATATCCTGTTTTCTCTATCTTCAAAATACATTCAGAATCCAACTCTTACTTACCACCTCCAGTCCTACCACCTGGTCCAAAGCATCATTCTTTTTTCCTGGTTGTTGGCCACAGCTGGCTCATTTAGTCGCTCTGCTTCTGCTTTCTTCCCCTTTCAGTCTTTTCTCCACACGGCCATTGGAAAGTATAAATCCAGTTAAATCATGTAATAGTTCTGCATAAAATTTCCAAGTGCTTCTCATCTCACTTAGAGTAGAAGACAGAGTCTTTACAAAGCTCTACACGATTAGGCTCTCGGATACTCTCCGAAATAATCGTCTGCTGCTTTTCCTCCAGATCATGCTTCACCAGCCACACTTGTCTCCTTGAGGTTTTGCCAACATGCCAGACAAGCTTCCACTGCAGGGTCGTGGCGCGGACTCTTCTCTCTGCCTGGAACACTCTCTGAAAACAGCCACACAGCCCCGATTTCCCTCTGACCTGACGAGTGCTCGTTGTCGCCCTGTCCTGCTTTCTTTTTCTCCACTGCACGCATCCCATCTAGCGTGCTGTGTGCCTTGTTTATCTCGTTTGTTATCTGTCTCCTTCCACTAGATTGTAAGAGTCACGATGGCATGGATTTTCATTTGTTTGCTTGCTTGCCTGCTTTTCCCTACCGCCTAGAACGACCTACCCGTAAGTGGTCAATAACTAATCCACCACCTGTCAGTTTGTGATACTCTGGTGGCTTGTGTTGCTATGATGCTGGAAGCTATTCCATCAGTATTTCAAATACCTGCAGAGTCACCCATAGTAGACAGGTTTCAGTGGAGCTTCCAGACTAAGACAAACTAGGAAGAAAGGCCTGGCAATCTACTTTCAAAAATTGGCCAATGAAAACCTGATGGACCACAACAGAATATCGTCTGATACAGTGCTGGAAGATGAGCCCCTTTGGTTGTAAGGCACTCAAAATACACCACACAGGGTCACCATGAGTCGGAGCCTACTCAAAGGCAACTAACAACAATGAATTACAGGCAAGAGGAGCAGTTCAAATAGCTTTGCTACCTGCCCTAGGGAGAGTGGGATTGAACTAGAGAGTAGGAAAAGGACTTTCAGAAACTGGAGGTCATGAGACATAGGGAGATGTGTAAAGGATTTGAAATGAAAAGAATGGGCTTTAAATTCCATCTCCATCCCTGGCATTTAGTAACCCATGGTCTTGGGCCAATTACTTAGTCTCACTGAAATCAGATAGGATTAACTTTTTAAAGGATTCAGTAGGAAATAGCCACAGTCAGACACACGGGCAGAGAGAGAGTTTCTCATACAGATTGGAGCAGCTTCCTTGGCCTCCAAAGCTTTATCAAAGAGCGCACTGTTGCAGATGACAAAATTGGAGTGAGATTCTGTTCATATCATCTGGCAGCATCATGGTTTTCCTCTATAATTGGAATATTTCTACTCATAGCTAGAATTAGATATATCTGGACCTGGTACCGCATCACTTCTGGAGTTATACTTTACGCAATATTACTGCAAAGCTTTAAACACTTAACTTTGTTTATCATTCTCAGATACTCCAGGCTAATATAGCTAGCACAAAGCCCATCTTCAAACTCAAGATTTGAACTCATCTTGGCCCAGACCCAGGAGACATGCCTTCATACTCACTCTGGGGCTCATCCCACGATGATTCTTAGGGTTAATTGATAAGGATATATAATCCATCTAATTGGCATGTATTCTTGGACATATGAACTTAGCCCATTACGGAATCACTTGCACCCTCGCCTTTTTGGAACAACGTTGCAAGAAGCATTTGTGGGCATTTTCACTGCACTTGCTGTTAAATGATGCAGAGACAAAGTCAATTGTATTACTTAGTGACCCAGGTGAAGATCAATACTAGGAAAACTGTTATTTTCCCTAAGGAATTGGCACGCTCCCTCCTTCCTGATGTTAACTATACGCATAACTAATTTTTCCTTCTTGCCTTGATTGTCAAGAAGCCAAAGTCTAATGAAGAAAAATTGTCTTTCTGGTAATAAAAATAATGCATGCTTATTATAGAACAGATATATAATAGAGTAAAACAGAAGGGAGGAGAAACATAAAAAATTGTCCCCCATTCATAAAAAACCCACTGTTAACATTTTTGTAAGAGCCAAATATGACAATCAGTAGAATTGTATTTACAATTATGGTTTCTATATGCCCGCTCACATTTTACTTGGTTTTGATTTTCCCAATTTACTGCTTTTTAAAATATATTTTGAAATTGCTTCAATCACTTTTAGAAAGAGGAGGGGTAAACAAAAATCAATCCTTAAATAAACTAATATGAGGTAATTTGAGGCAAGTCTTACCAAATCTGCATCTCTTGACACAATACTTACCCAAATATAAGACTATGAGAATAACATCAAATGAGTTACTGGTTATATGTTGAAAACTGCAACATGCTATAAAATAATGATAATAAAACAGCTAATATTTGTTAAGCAGTTTATTTTACTAGGTAGGCATAGTGCTGATTGCCCTTTGTAAGTTATCTCATTTAATATTCACAACAATTCTATGAAATGGGTACCATTATTCCATTTTACAAAACAAACACACAAACCCTGGAGGCTTGGGAAGTCTAAGTAATTTTTCCAGTTATAAACTGACAGAGCTAGATATTACTAGATGAAGAGAATTTTGACATATTAGAAATTTTTGAAGGGATTTTGATTAAAACTTCTTTGTGAATTTCTCCATGAAGTAATGCCTAAAACCTAGCCTTTACTGTAATTAAACAGCCCACTTCACTGTTTCGTAAGGTACTGAACAAGTAGACTGAGGTCACATTTTGGGTTAGTGTAGGTAGGTAGAAATAGTTTTCATGTACTAGGAGAAATGCGTAGAAGTAAGATACTTTACTGGCCCCTTCAAAAACTATTCCACTGGACATCGGTGAAGCAGAGAGAATGAAAGAGAAATCAGTTTCACGGAGCTCGAGGAGGACGGAAGCAGGGAAAAGTGAACTGCTCCTGTCCTGAGATAGAGGCAGGAGGTGAGAACTGTGCTTTATACCAAGATGAATAAACAAGGCCATTTCCTGTAATTTTCCAGTGTTACAGGCAGAGAGACCAGAGGAATTGGGTCTATGAAATGGGTACCATTATTCCATTTACAAAAAAAATTTTGTAAATATATTGTATATTTTTGGAATATTGCTAAATGGAATAATGGTACCCATTTCATAGACCCAATCTTTGTCATTTTTTTTCCACATTGAAAGAAAAATAATTGAGCCAATGTGACTCAGAGTCATCATGTATGATCTCCACATTTTATAGATGAAGAACATAAGTTACTCAAGCTTACGCAGATAGTTAATGATATACATATGGATTTGGCTGGAAGGTCTTCACAGGTGATTTCACTCAGAGCTGGTTAGACTAGGAAGCAAAAATTTTGTTAAGAGTGTCATTAGATGGAATATTGTGTTTCACTGAGTCTGAGATGCCAATGATTATATCAGATGCACCATTATTTTATGTTTTCCTAACAAGAGGGAGACAAAACCTCCTTCAATTTAAACTACGATATATGTATTCTTATCCCTTACAGGATTTGTTTTATACTTTTTGAAAGAGCCCTTTTATAAAGAGTTAGTTGTTTTTATTATGGCATTACTTGCGTACATAGGAAAATAGCAAGGTAAATTCTGTACCTAATTTCACAATTCATTTTCATTCTGACACTGATTTATAGTGTGATCTTATTTTTTTTTTATGGTCAAATACACATGACAAAAAATTTTCATTTTGACCCTTTTAAAGTTTACAATTCAGTAGCGTTTAGTACATTTACAATGTTGTACAACCATCACCGGCATCTGGTTCCAGAATGTTTTCATTAAGCAGGTAGTCTCTCCTTGTTCCCTCCTCCCTTCCGCCCCTGTTGTTGTTAGGTGCAGTAGAGTCGGTTCTGATTAACAGCAACCCTACGTACAACAGAACAAAATACTGCCCGGTCCTGTTTCATCCTCACAGTTGTTGCTATGTTTGAACCCATTGATGCAACCACTGCGTCAGTCCATCTCACTGAAGGTCTTCCTCTTTTTCACTGACCATCTACCAAGCATGATGTCCTTCTGCAGGGACTGTTCCCTCCTGATAACATGTCCAAAGTACGGGAGACAGTCTCTCCATCCTTGCTTCTAAGGAGCATTCTGGTTGTTCTTCTTCCAAGACAGATTTTTTCATTCTTTTGGCAGTCCATGGTATATTCAATATTCTTCACCAACACCATAATTCTTCTTCCGTCTTCCCTATTCATTGTCCAGCTTTCACATGTATATGAGGTGATTGAAAATAGCATTGCGTAGGTCAGGCGCACCTTAGCTCTCAAAGTGACATCTTTGCCTTTGAACACTTTAAAGAGGTCTTCTGCAGCAGATTTGCTGAATGCAATAGATCATTGGTTTTTTTAATATACATTTTTTAATGCTGCAGTTATAAGAGTTAAAGTGAAATTTTTGTTCTGATTTGTGAAAAAAGTTATGTTGGTCATTTTATTTTAATTTTTTCGAGCAGAGTTTCTTTTTTTTAGTTTTTTTTTATTGTTGTAGTTTAAATGAAATTTACATTTTAAGTTAGTCTCCCATACAAAAATTTATGCATACATTGTTATCTGACCCTAACTGCTCTCCCCATACTGTGACAGCACACTCTTCCTTTCCACCACTGATTCCCCATGTCCGTTCAACCAGCTCCTAACACTCTCTGCCTTCCCATCTCACCTCTGGACGGAAGCTGCCCATTTAGTCTCTTGTATCTACCTGAGCTAGGAGGCACACTCCTCATGAGTATCACTTTACGTCCCACAGTCCAGTCCAATCCCTGTCTGAGGAGTTGGCCTCGGAAATTGTTTTAGTTCTGGGCTGATAGAGAATCCAGGGGCCAAGCTTTCCAGGGTTCCTCCAGGCTCACTCAGACCATTAAGTGTGGTCTTCTTACTAGAATTTGAGTTCTGCACCCCACCTTTCTCCCGCTCCATCAGGGACTCTCTGTTGTGTTCCCTGTCAGGGAGGTCATTGGTGGTAGCCGGGCACCATCTAGTTCTTCTGGTCTCAGGCTGATGAAGTCTCTGGTTTATGTGGCCCTTTCTGTCTCTTGGGCTAATACTTTCCTTGTGTCTTTGTGTTCTTCATTCTCCTTTACTCCAGGAGGTTGGGATGAATTGATGCATCTTAGATGTCCGCTTGCAACCTTTTAAGACCCCAGACGCCACTCACCAAACTAAGATGCAGAACATTTTCTTAATAAGCTTTGCTATGCCAAATGACCTAGATGTCCCCTGAAAGCATGGTCCCCAGACCCCCATCCCTGATACTCTGTCTCTCAAAGTGTTTGATTATATTCAGGAAACTTCTTAGCTTTGGTTTAGTCCAGTTGTGCTGACTTCCCCTATAGTGTGTGCTGTCCTTCCCTTCACCTAAGATAATTCTTATCTACTATCTAGTTAGTAAATAACCCTCACCCACCCTCCCCACCATCCCCACCCTCTTAACTATCAAAGAATACTTACTTCTGTGTTTAAACCTTTTCTTGAGTTCTTATAATAGTGGTCTTATACAATATTTGTCCCTCTGTGACTGACTAAATTCACTCAGCATAATGAGTTCCAGCTTCCTCCATGTTATAAGATGTTTCACGGCTTCATCGTTGTTCTTTATCATTGCGTAGTATTCCATTGTGTGGATATACCATAGTTTGTTTATCCATTCGTCCACTGATGGGCATCTAGGTTGTTTCCATCTTTTTGCTATTGTGAACAGTGCTGCAATGAACATTGGTGTGCATGTATCTATTCATGTGATGGCTCTTACTTCTCTAGGATATATTTGAAGGAACGGGAGAGCTGAATCGTATGGTACTTCTATGTCTAGCTTATTAAGGAAGTGTCAAATCGATTTCCAAAGTGGTTGTACAATTTTACATTCCACCAACAGTGTATAAGTGTTCCAGTCTCTCCACAACCTCTCCAGCATTTATTATTTTGTGTTTTTTGGATTAGTGCTAGCCTTGTTGGGGTGAGACGATATCTCATTGTATCTTTGATCTCCATTTCTCTAATGGCCAATGATCTGAGCATTTCTTCATGTGTCTGTTGGCCTCCTGAATACCTTCTTTGGCAAAGTGCCTGTTCATATCCTCTGCCCATTTTTTAATTGGGTTATTTGTCTCTTTGTTGTTGAGGTTTTGCAGTATCTTGTAGATTTTAGAGATTAGATGCCGATCGGATTTGTCATAGCCAAAAATTTTTTCTCAGTCTGTAGGTTGTCTTTTGACTCTTTTGGTGAAGTCTTTTGAAGAGCCTAAGTGTTTGATTTTTAGGAGCTCCCATTTATCTGGTCTCTCTTCTGGTACTTGTGTATTGTTAACTATGGTTCACATTGTGTTTATGACAGGTGTTACGGCTCCTAGCGTTGTCCCTATTTTCTTTTCCATGATCTCTATCATTTTCGATTTTGCACTTAAGTCTTTGATCCATTTTGAGTTAGTTTTTGTGCATGATGTGAGGTACGGGTCTTGTTTCAGTTTTTTGCAGATGGATATCCAGTTATGCCAGCACCATTTGTTAAAGAGACTGTCTTTTCCCCAATTAAAGGACTTTGGGCCTTTGTCAAATATCAGCTGCTCATAGTTGGATGAATTTATGTCTGGATTCTCAGTTCTGTTCATTGGTCTATGTATCTGTTGTTGTACCAGTACCAGGCTGTTTGGACTACCGAGGCAGTATAGTAGGTTATAAAATCAGGTAGTGTGAGGCCTCTCACTTTGTTCTTCTTCTTCAGTAATGCTTTATTGATTTGGGGCCTCTTCCCTTTCCATACGAAGTTGATGATTTGTTTCTCCATCTCATTAAAAACTGCCACTGGAATTTGGATCCGGATTGCATTGTATCTGTAGATCGCTTTGGGTAGAATTGACATTTTCACAATGTTGAGTCTACCTATCCACGAGCAAGGTATGTTTTTCCACTTATGCAGGTATCTTTTGGTTTCTTGCAGTAGTGTCTTGTAGTTTTCATTGTATAGATCTTTTACGTCTCTGGTTAGATTTATTCCTAAGTATTTTATCTTCTTGGGGGCTGTTGTAAATTGTATTGATTTGGTGATTTCTCCTTTGAGGTTCTCTTTGGTGGTGTAAAGGAATCCAACTGATTTTTGTACGTTTATCATGTATCCTGAAACTTTGCTGAAATCTTCTATTAGTTCCAGTAGTTTTCTTGTGGATTCTTTGGGGTTTTCTGTGTATAAGATAATATCATCTGCAAATAGAGATACTTTGACTTCTTCCCCACCTATTTGGATGCCCTTTATTTCTTTTTCTAGCCTAATTGCTCTGGCTAGGACCTCTAACACAGTGTTGAATAAGAGTGGTGATAGAGGGCATCCTTGTCTGGGTCCTGTTCTCAAGGGGAATGCTTTCAAAGTCTCTCCGTTTAGGATGATGTTGGCTGTTGGCTTTGTATAAATGCCCTTACTTATATTGAGGAATTTCCCTTCTATTCCTATTTTGTTGAGAGTTTTCATCATGAATCGGTGTTGGACTTTGTCAAATGCCTTTTCTGCATCAGTTGATAAGATCATGTGGTTCTTGTCTTTTGTTTTATTTATGTGATGGATTACATTGATTGTTTTTCTAATGTTGAGCTATCCCTGCACACCTGGTATAAATCCCCTTGATCATGGTAAATTATTTTTTTGATATGTTGCTGAATTCTATTGGCTAGAATTGTGTTGACAATTTTTGTGTCAATGTTCATGAGGGATATTGGTCTGTAATTTCCTTTTTTTGTGGTGTCTTTACCTGGCTTTGGTATCAGGTTTATGCTGGCTTCATAGAATGAGTTTGGGAGTATTCCATCCTTTTCTATGTGCTGAAATACCTTTAGTAGTAGGGGTGTTAAATCTTCTCTGAAAGTTTGGTAGAATTCTCCAGTGAAGCCATCCGAGCCAGGGCTTTTTTCTGTTGGGAGTTCTTTAATAATTAACCTTTTCAATCTCTTCTTTTGGTACGGGTTTATTGAGTTGTTCTGCCTCTGTTTGTGTTGGTTTAGGTAGGTGGTGAGTTTCTAGAAATTGTCCATTTCCTCTAGGTTTTGAAATTTGTTAGAGTACAATTTTTCCTAGTATTCTGTTATGATTCTTTTAATTTCAGTTGGGCCTGTTGTGATATCACCCATCTCATTTCTTATATGGGTTATCTGCTTCCTCTCCTGTTTTTCTTTTGTCATTTTGGTCAGTGGTTTATCAATTTTATTGATTTTTTTCAGACAAACAGCTTTTGGTCTTGTTAACTCTTTCAACTGTTTTTCTATTCTCTATTTCATTTAATTCTGCTCTAATTCTTATTATTTCCTTTCTTCTGGTGCCTGAGGGCTTCTTTTGCTGCTCTCTTTCTACATGTTCCAGTTGTAGTGTTAATGTTTTGATTACAGCCCTTTCTTCTTTTCGGATGTGTGCATTTATTGCTATAAACTGACCTCTGAGCACTGCTTTTGCTCTGTCCCAAAGGTTCTGGTAGGATGTGTTTCATTCTTGTTTGATTCTATGAATTTCTTTATTCCATCCTTAATTTTTTCTTCTATAACCCAGTAGTTTTTGAGCAAGGTGTTAAGTTTACATGCGTTTGATTTTTTTTCCTTGCTTTTTCTGTTGTTGATTTCTACTTCAATGGCTTTATAGTCAGAAAATACGCCTTGTAATACTTTGATGTTTTGGATTTTGTTAAGTCTTGCTTTATGGCCTAATATGTGGTCTATTCTGGAGAATGTTCCATGTGTGTTGGAAAAGAAAGTCTACGTGGCTGCTGTTGGTTGGAGGGTTTGGTATATGTCTAAGAGATCAAGTTGCTTGTTTGTGGGTTTTAGATCTTCTGTGTCTTTGTTGAGCTTCTTTCTTGATGTTCTGTCCTTTACCGAAAGTGGCGTGTTGAAGTCTCCTACTACTATTGTATCTCTCCTTTTTTTAGTGCTGTTAGAGTTCGTTTTAAGTATTTTGGAGCCCTGTTGTTGGGTGAATAAATATTTATTATAGTTATGTCCTCCTGGTGTATTGACCCTTTAATCATTATATAGTGTCCTTCCTTATCCTTTGTGGTGGATTTTACTTTAAAGTCTATTTTGTCAAAGATTAATATTGCCACTCCTGCTCTTTTTTGAGTGCTCTTTGCTTGATGTATTTTTTTCCATCCTTTGAGTATTAGCTTGTTTGTGTCTTTAAGTCTAAGGGATGTCTCTTGTAGGCAGCATATAGACGGATCTTGTTTTTTATCCAACATGCCACTCTCTGTCTCTTTATTGGTGCATTTAGTCCATTTACATTCCGCGTAATTATTGATAGGTATGAGTTTAGTGTTATCATTTGTGTTATTCACAGTTTCTTTGTTCTGTTAATTTTCTGTGCTGAGTCGTTTTTCTTTACGTATTTTCTTTTCATCTTTTTCATTGTTGTTGACTTCTGTTTCCTGAGTCTTTACTTTTTCTAGGTTTTTATTTTGACTTGTAGGATTGCTAGTTTCCTTTGTGGTTACCTTAATATTTACCCCTATTTTTCTAAGTTTATACCAGTCTTTTATTTCTTTATATCGCCTTGACTTCCCCTCCATATGAAAAATCTATGTCTACATTTTTTTAAGTCTCTCTTTTTTGTTTCAATGTTGTCATTTTTTACGTATTATTATCTCTGTTTCACTTTTTTCATTGTTTTAGCTTTGACGTATTTTTGCGACTTCCCTATCTGAGTCAATATCTGGTTGCTCTGTCCTGTGTTCTAGTCTTGCACTGTTATCTGAGGTTATTGATTTTCTAACCAGAGGACTCCCTTTAGTATTTCTTGTAATTTTGGTTTGGTTTTTGCAAATTCCCTAAACTTCTGTTTATCTGGAAATGCCCTAATTTTGCCAGCATATTTGAGAGATTTTTGCTGGATATATAATTCTTGGCTGGCAGTTGTTTTCCTTCAAGGCTTTATATATGTCAGCCCAATCCCTTCTTGCCTGCACGGTATCTGCTGAGTAGTGTGAGCTGAGTTTTATTGACTCTCCTTTGTAGATGACTTTTCGTTTATCCCTAGCCACTCTTAAAATTCTCTCTTTATCTTTGGTTTGGGCAAGTTTGATTATAATTTGTCTTGGTGACTTTCTTTTGGGCTCTACCTTATATGGGGTTCGAGGAGCATCTTGGATAGATACCTTCTCATCTTTCAGGATATCAGGGAAGTTTTCTGCCAACAAATCTTCAAAAATTTTCTCTGTATTTTCTGTTATCCTCCCCTGTTCTGGTACTCCAATCACTTGTAGTTTTTTTCTCTTGATAGAGTCCCACATAACTCTTAGAGTTTCTTCATTCTTTTTAATTCTTGTATCTGATTTTTCCTCAGATAAGTTTGTGTCAAGTGCTTTATCTTCAATGTCACTAATTCTGACTTCTACTGCCTCAGTTCTCCTCTTATGACTTTCTATTGAGTTGTCTAATTCTGAAATTTTATTGTTAATCTTCTGGATTTCTGATTGCGGTCTCTCTATGGATTCTTGTGGCCTATTAAATTTGTCATTATGCTTTTGAATAACTTTTTTAAGTTCCGCTATTGCTTTGTCTGTATGTTCTTTGGCCTTTTCTGTATTGTGCAGAAATTTCTTTCTAATTTCTTCAAGAGTTCTGTATATTAATCTCTTTTGTATTCTGCCTCTGGTAATTCCAACAAAATCTCTTTCTCCAGAAAACTTATTGATTCTTTATTTTGGGAGCTTGCTGAAGCCATCATGGACTGCCTCTTTATGTGATTTGATATTGACTGTTGTCTCCAAGCCATCAATAAGTTATTATAATTTTATTTTATGTTTGTTTAGTGTGTCCTAGCTTCTTGTTTTGTTTTGTTTTGATATATCCAAATAGGCTGCTCGTGTGTGCTAGTTTGATTATTGGCACCTTTGAAGCTCTAACATCCTGCCATCAGGTAATTAGGTCTGTAACTAAGTATGTGTGCCCAGGAGCCCATTAAATTTTCCTGTTTGGATTCAGCTCAGGTGTCCAAGCAGTAGGTCACCAAGTGTGTGGTGCAGGCTCTCACCTACAGTCTTAGAGGGTCTTGGGTGATTGGTGTAGGCACAGGTATCTGGCTGCAATAGGGATTCATGTGTGAGCAAGGCAGGGGGCTGACAGCTGCCCCAAGTGTCTGAAAGGAAAGAGGGTCCCTGTTCCCTAGAGCGAGTAGGTAGGTGAGTTTTGCAGCCAGACTATTAACACCCTACTCCGTTGGCTGTAAGGACTGGGGGGCATCACTTATTCTTGGACCCCTGTAACAGGTAGCTAGGTGGCATGGGTGGAGCCACCAGTCCTCAAGCCCCTGATGTGGACAGGTAAGGTGCCAGCTTAAAGGGCAGGGAAGTGTCAATCATCACAAATCTGCCACTTCACAGCTGAAACAGTTGAAGTTAGACTTCAGGTGTTTACTCTGTTGTACTGTGGTAGTGAGCGCTTACGCTGCAGACCCCTTATGCCTGTACCTAGGCAAAGGAACTGTGCCAACCCTGAGTTCCTGGCTTAGGGGAGCTGGTAGCTTATTTTTACCCTGTTTGTTAATTTGTTCCCTCTCCAAGGCCAGAAGAATGGGTCAGGACAGCTTATGGGATCTACTTCTGGCTCAGGGGACTCACAAATCCCTGAAGCCGGCAGTACCCAGTGCAGAGTGGGGAGGGAGGAGGTAAATGGGAGAGAGGTGTTTCCCAAATTTTTTTTTTTTTTTAAATCCCTGAGAAAGGCCACATGCATGTACTTATCCTTAGAAACTTCAGTGCTGCTTCTCACTGGTTCAGAGTGTCCAAGTAGAATCTCTGCTGCCGGATCTCTCTCGATGTGAAAAGTGCCTCCCAAGTGAGTGAGCGGAGCTGTAGGCTTGCTTCACAGCACACCCAGAGCCAATCCAGGCTGAAGGGCTGTGGCTCCCACCAGGTCAGGTCAGGCAGCTCCTCGCTGCTTCCAAACTGTCTCTCTCTCTCCCCCCACCACTCAGTCCGATTCCTCAACTTCGCATTTTTCAGGGTTCCTAGATATTCATATACAATCATTTCACTTGTTTTTTCAAGTCTTTGTTGTAAGAGGGACATAAGAAGCCGTCTGACTACTCCTCCATCTTGGCCTCACCCAGATCATTGATTTTTTGACTGCTGCCTCCATAGGTGTTGATTGTGGATCCAAGTAAAATGAAATTCTTGACAACCTCAATCTTTTCTCTGTTTATCATAATGTTGCTTACTGATCCAGTTGTCAGGATTTTTGTTTTCTTTATGTTGAGGTGTAATCCATACTGAAGGCTGTGGTCTTTGATCTTTATCTGTAAGTACTTCAAGTCCTCTTTTCTTTCAGCAAATAAGGTTGTGTCATCTGCATATTGCAGGTTGTTAATGAGTCTTCCTCCATTCCTGAACCTGTGTTCTTCTTCATATAGACCAGCTTCTCAGATTACTTGGTCAGCATACAGACTGAATAAGTATGGTGAAAGGATACAACCCTGACTCACACCTTTCCTGATTTTAAACCACAAAGTATCCCCTTGTTCTGTTCGAATGACTGTCTCTTGATCTATGCACAGGTTCCTCATGAGCACAATTAAGTGTTCTGGAATTACCATTCTTCTCAATGTTATCCATAATTTGTTATGATCCACACAGTTGATTGCTTTTGCACAGTCAATAAAACAGGTAAACATCTTTTCAGTAGTCTCTGCTTTCAGCCGAGATCCATCTGACATCAGCCATGATATCCCTCATTCCATGTCCTCTTCTGAATCCAGCTTGAATTTCTGGCAGTTTCTTGTCAATGTACTGCTGCAACCATTTTTGAATAATCTTCAGCAAAATTTTACTTGCATGTGATATTAATGATATTGTTTGATAATTTCCACATTCTGTTGGATCACTTTGCTTTGGAATGGGCACAAATATGGATCCCTTCCAGTCAGTTAGCCAGATAGCTGTCTTCCAAATTTCTTGGCATAGATGAGTGAATACCTCCAGCGCTATATTCGTTGAAACGTCTCATTTGGTATTCCGTTGATTCCTGGAGACTTATTTTTCTCCAATTCCTTCAGTGTAGCTTGTTCTTCTTCCTTCCATACCATCAGTTCTTGATCATATGCTACTTCCTGAAATGGTTGAATGTCGACAAATTCTTATTGGTATAGTGACTCTGCGTATACCTTCCATCTTCTTTTGATGCTTCCTGCATCGTTCAGTATTTTGCCCGTAGAATCCTTCAATACTGCAACTTGAGGTTTGAATTTTCTTCAGTTCTTTCGGGTTGTTAAATGCAGAGTGTGTTCTTCTCTTTGAGTTTTCTAACTCCAGGTCTTTGCACATTTCGTTATAATATTTTACTCTGTCTTCTTGAGCCACCCTTTGAAATCTTCTGTTCAGCTCTTTTACTTCATCATTTCTTCCATTCACTTTAGCTACTCTACGTTCAAGAGCAAGTTTCAGAAACCACTCCTAGAAACCATTAATCTGTTTTCTGGCTTTATGGGTTTACCTGTCCTGGATGTTTCATATATCTAAATGGAATCATATAATATGTGGTTTTGTGTCTGCCTTCTTTCTCAGAATATTTTCAAGATTTGTTCTTGTTTTAGCATGTCAGTACTCCATTCCTTTTTATGACTGAATAACATTCCATTGTATGAATATACATTTTGTTTACCCATTCATCCATCAGTTGGTGGACATTTGGGTTATTTCCACCTTTGTTTTTGTTACTGTTGTTGTTGTTAGGTGCCATCGAGTTGGTTCTGACTCATAGTGACCCTCTTCACAACAGAAGGAAACACTGCCCAGTCCTGTGTCAACCTCACAAATGTTGCTATGCTTGACCACATTGTTGCAACCACTGTGTCAATCCATCTCGTCGAGGGTCTTCCTCTTTTTGGTTGACCCTCTACTTAACCAAGCATGATGTCCTTCTCAAGGAACTGATCCCTCCTGATAACATGTCCAAAGTATGTGAGACATTGTCTCACCGTCTTTGCTTCTAAGGAGCATTCTGGTTGTACTTCTTCCAAGACAGATTTGTTCATTCTTTTGGCAGTCCATGGTGTATTCAATATTCTTCATCAACACCACAATTCAAAGGAGTCAATTTTTCTTCAATCTTCCTTATTCATTGTCCAGCTTTCGAGTGCATGTGAGGCGATTGAAAACACCATGGCTTGGGTCAGGCACACCTTAGTCCTCAAGGTGACATCTTTGCTTTTCAACACTTTAGCAGCTGATTTGCCCAATGTAATGCATCTTTTTTCTTGACTGCTGCTTCCATGGGTGTTGATTGTGGATCCAAGTAAAATGATATCCTTGACAACCTCAATCTTTTCTCTGTTTATCATGATGTTGCTTATTGGTCCAGTTGTGAGGATTTTTGCTTTCTTTATGTTTAGGTGTAATCCATACTGAAGGCTGTGGTCTTTGATCTTCATCATTAAGTGCTTCAAGTCCTCTTCACTTTCAGCAAGCAAGGTTGTGTCGTTGGCATAACACAGGTTATTAATGAGTCTTCTTCCAATCCTGATGCCCCGTTCTTCTTCATATAGTCCAGATTGTTAGATTATTTGCTCAGCATACAGACTGAAATAGATATGGTGAAAGGATACAATCTGACATACACCCTTCCTGACTTTAGACCATGCAGTATCTCCTTGTTCTGTTCAAATGACTGCCTCTTGATCAATGTACAGATTCCTCATGAGCACAATTAAGTGTCCTGGAATTCCCATTCTTCACAACGTGTATCCATAATTTGTGATGATGCACACAGTCATATGCCTTTGCATAGTCAATAAAACACAGGTAAACATCTTTCTTGTATTCTCTGCTTTCAGCCAGAATCCATCTGACATCATCAATGATATCCCTGGTTCCACGTCCTCTTCTAAATCCAGCTTGAATTTCTGGCCGTTCCCTGTCGATATACTACTGCAGCCACCCTTGAATGATCTTCAGCAAAATTTTGCTTGCATGTGATATTAGTGATATTGTTCGATAATTTCTGTGTACGGTTGGATCACCTTTCTTGGGAATAGGCATAAATATGGATCTCTTCCAGTCAGATGACCAGGTACCTGTCTTCCAAATTTCTTGGCAAAGACAAATGAGCACTTCCAGTGCTGCATCCATTTGTTGAAACATCTCAGTTGGTATTCTGTCAATTCCTGGAGCCTTGGTCTTTGCCAATGCCTTCAGTGCAGCTTGAACTTCTTCCTTCAGTGCCATAGGTTACTGATCATACGTTACCTCCTGAAATGGTTGAATGTCGGCCAATTCTTTTTGGTATAGTGACTCTGTGTATTCCGTCCATCTTCTTTTTATGCTTCCTGTGTTCTTTAATATTTTCCCCACAGAATCCTTCACTATTGCAGCTCGAAGCTTGAAATTTTTCTCTGGTTCTTACAGCTTGAGAAATGCTGGGTGTATTCTTCCCTTTTGATTTTCTATCTCCAGGTCTTTGCACATGTCATCATAATACTTTACTTTGTCTTCTTGAGCCGCCCTTTGAAATCTTCTCTTTGGCTCTTTTACTTCATCATTTTTTCCTTTTGCTTTAGCTACTAGACATTCAAGAGCAAGTTTCAGACTCTCTTCTGACATCCCTTTGGGTCTTTTCTTTCTTTCCTGTCTTTTAAATGACCTTTTGCTTTCTTCATGTATGATGTCCTTGATGTCATCCCACAACTCGTCTGGTCTTTGGTCATTAGTGTTCAATGCAACAAATCTGTTCTGGAGATGGTCTCTAAATTCAGGTGGAATATACTCAAGTTCATACTTTGGCTCTCATGGACTTCTTCTAATTTTCTTCAGTTTCAACTTGAACTTGCATATGAGCAGTTGATAGTCTGATCCGCGCTCAGCCCCTGGCCTTGTTCTGACTGATGATACTGAGCTTTTCCATCGTCTCTTTCGACAGACGTAGTCGATTTGATTCCTGTGTATCCCATCTGGCGAGGTCCGTGTGTACAATTGCGGTTTACGTAGGTGAAAAAAGTTATTTGCAACAAAGAAGCCATTGGTCTTGCAAAATTCAATCATGCGATCTCAGACATCATTTCTATCATGAAGGGCATATTTTGCAACTACTGGTCCTTATTCTTTGTTTCCAACTTTTGCATTCCAGTCACCAGTAATTATCAGTGCATCCTGATTGCATGTTCGATCAATTTCAGATGCAGAAGTTGGTAAAAATCTTCCATTTCTTCATATTTGGCCTTAATGGTTGGTGTGTAAATTTGAATAACAGTCATATTAACTGGTCTTCCTTGTAAGCGTAAGGATATATTATCCTATCACTGACAGCACTGTACTTCAGGATAGATCTCAAAATGTTCTTTTTGAGGATGAATGCAATACCATTCCTCTTCAAGTTGTCATTCCCGGCATAGTAGACCATATGATTGTCCAATTCAAAATGACCAGTTCCAGTCCATTTCAGTTCACTAATTCCTAGGATATCGATGTTTATGAGTTCCATTTCATTCCAATTTTCCTGGATTCATACTTCGTACATTACAGGTTGCAATTATTAATGGATGTTTGCAGCTGTTTCTTCTCATTTTGAGTCATGCCACATCAGCAAATGAAGGTCCCAAAATCTTGCCTCCATTCCTGTCATTAAGATAGACTCTACTTTTAGGAGGCAGCTCTTCCTCAGTCGTCTTTTGAGTGCCTTCCAACCTAAGGGGCTCATCTTCCAGCACTATACCAGACAATGTTCCACTGCTATTCATAAGGTTTTCACCGGCTAATTCTTTTCAGAAGTAGACAGCAGGGTCCTTGTTTCTAGTCTGTCTTAGTCTGGAAGCTCAGCTGGAACCTGTCCACCATGGGTGACCCTGCTGGTATTTGAATACCAGTGGCATAGCTTCCAGCATCACAGTAACACAGAAGCCCCCACAGTACAACAAACTGATAGATGCATGGGGGTTCCACCTTTGGCTATTGTGAATAAAGCTTCTGTGGTTATTCATGTACATGTTTTTGTTTGAATGCGGTTTAAATTCTTTTCTATTTCTTTGGAAATTCCACCCAGGAGTGGAATTGCTGTGTCATATGGATTTTCTTTTTAATATATTGACGAACCACCAAACTGTTTTCCACAATGACTACACCATTTTACATTCCCACTAGCAATATATGAGGGTTTCAATTTCTTCAGATTCTCACCAACATGTTTTTTTTTTTTTTAAATTTTTTATCATCACAATCCTAGTGGGTGTGAAGTGATATCTCACTGTAGTTTTGATTTGCATTTCCCTGATAGCTACAGATGTTCAGCGTATTTTCACATACTGGCTAGTCATTTATATATCTTCTTTGCACAAATATCTATTCAAATTTTTTTATCCATATTTTAATTGAGTTGTCTTTTTGTTGTAGAGCTGTAAGAATTCTTTATGTATTATGGATACTAGACCCTTAACAGGTATATGATCTACAAATATTTTCATCCATTCTGTGGGTTATCTTTTCAGTCTCTTGATAATGTCCTTTGATGTACAATTTAATTTTAATGAAGTCCAGTTTATCTATTTTTCTTTTGTTCCTTGTGTTATTGACGTCATATGAAAGACACTTACCAAATCCAAAGTCATAAAGATTTGCTCTTTCATTTAAAGAGTTTTACAGTTTCAGCTCTTAAATTAGGGTCTTTTGATACACTGATTTGATTTTTATATATGATTTGAGGTAAGGCATCCAAGTTTATTCTTTTACGTGTGTATATCCAGTTGTCCCAGCACTATTTGTTGAAGAGACTGTTGTTTTCCCCATTAAATGATCTTGGCACCCTTGTCAAAAATCAACTGGCCATTTAAGAAATGTATGAGTTTAATTTCTAGACGTTTAAATCTATTCCATTGATCTATATGTCTATTCTTATGCCAGTACACACTCTTTTGACCACTGTAACTTTATAGTAAGTTTTGAAATAGAAAAGTGAGAGTCCTCCTACTTTGTTCTTTTTCAGAATTGTTCTGGTTATTTGGGGTCCCTTGCAACTGCATATCAATTTTATGATCAGCTTTCCATTTCTGCATACATGCACGCGTGCGTGCGTGCGCGCCACTGGGATTTTGATGAAGGTTACACTGACTGTATAGATTCCTCTGAAGAGTATCACCATCTTAAAAAAGTTAGCCTTCTAATCCATTGGCAAGGACATATCCATTTACTTAGATTTTTAATTTCTTTCAGCAATGCTTTGTAGTTTTCAGTGTACAAATTTTTCATCTTCTTGATTAAATTTATTCCTATTTTATTCTTTAGATGCTATTGTAAATAGAATTAATTTCCTTTCCTAATGTATAGGAATACAAATAATTTTGTGTGTTGACATATCCTGCGACTTTGCTGAACTCGTTTATTAGCTCTAACAGCTTTTTTTTTTATTCTTTAGAATATTATACATATAATGTCATCTATGAATATAGTTTTAATTATTCGCTTCCTATTTGGTTGCCTTTTATTTCTTTCTTGCCTAGTTTTTCCAGCTAGAACTTCTAGTACGATGTTGAATAGAAGTGGGAAAAACAGGCATACTTGTCTTTTTCCTGATCTTAGGGGGAAGATTTCAGTCTTTCACCGTTGAATATGATGTATAAATATATTATATACTAAGACAAATATTTGACTAACAGACATTAGATACGAACCATACCTCATGTTCCAAATTAAGTACAAGTATGACTCAAAGACAGATTTAGGAACAGAACTCATTCATAATCCAGGGACTGCCTGTATATAATTATCACAATATCCAAATCACATACTGTCCAATTTCACAGGACATATTGTGAATGTTAAGTGATGTGTGTAATTCACTCAATGATTAATTACCTACGTGATTTACTTGTATTTTTAGGCCTTTCTTAAGCCCAGTTTTATATATACTAATTCCACTTGATGATGGTTGTAGTGTCATTGAGAATGCCCATCTCTTTTCTGGGTGGATCAGATCATAAAGGTCATGAATCTATGTAGAATCACTTGGTGTCCCAATGATCAGGCATTTAGGATCTGCCAGGGCCCAGTAACAAGCCAAGAGCTGTAATCAAAAGGAATTTTTTTTTTTTTTTTTCTGAAGAGGGCATGGCTTTTCTCTAAGCCCAAAGGGTCTTGAACTATAATTCTCCTGTTAGGACTTGCCACAAGCTCCTTACAGTATCCTTGTCTGACGCAGACAATTTGAACACTGTTGGATCTACCCAGGCACCCTCTGCTCTTGGGAAGCTTAGACCTCCAGCCTGTCTCTGCTCTGTTCCTTTGCCCTCCTCACACATGCATCAATTCTTTTCCTCCAAGAGCGTATGATTTTAGCCTTTCGTAAAATGAAAATATCATTGCTGTTAGTTGCCTTCGAGTTGCTTCTGACTCATAGTGACCCTGTGTATGCCCAGTAGAATGGCTACATAGGGTTTCAAGGCTATGACCTTTCAGAAGCAGATCACTAGGACTGTCTCCCAAGGTGCCCCCAAGTGGGTTTGAACCACCAACCTTCTAGACTAGTAGTCAAGCGCTTAACCATTGCACCGCCCAGGAGCTCCAAAATAAAAATAGATTGTTATTGTCCCTGTGCCACATCCTTTCTCTAAGGCAGTTAGCAGAGACCACCAACTGCTTTAATGCAGGGAAGAGAAATGGTAATTAATAGGAAGAGGAAAACTTCAGACTAACATTTCATATATTATTCTTCCCTGTGCCTGCCACATAGTAAGTCTTTGGTAACGGCAGTTATTTTCTCCTTAACCCATGAATATTACCTTACTTGGGAAAAGAGTCTTTGCAGATGTAATTAAATTAAGGAATCTGAGATAAGATCATCCTGGATTATATAGGTGGACCATAATCCAATGACAAGTGTCCTTATGAGAGACACACAGAGAAAAGGAGGAGGCAATGTAAGAGCAGAGGCAGAGACTGGAGTGATACAGCCATGGCCAAGCCATATCCAGACAGGCGTGGGCCACCAGAATTTGGAAGAGCAAGAAACAGATTGTCCCCTAAAGCCTTTGGAGGGAGTTGGCCCTACTGACAACTTGATTTCAGACTTCTGGCTTCCAGAACTATAAGAGAATACAGTTCTGTTGTTTTAAGCCACCAAATTTTTGATAATTTGGTACAGTAGCCTTCGGAAACTAATACAAAGTTACAGAGAGCAGAACTTGAACCACCTGGGAGAAAGTAAAAGGATGACTTTCTAGTTATCGGTGTTGCTTGAGAGTGTGAGGAGCTGAGTTACAAAACAGTTGACATCCTGCAATTGGAGAAATGCTTCATCAGTTGAATGGTCAGGAGAGAGAGGTCATCTCATGGAATGGGAGTCTTTTAAGACACTCTAGTTCTCTGATTTTATCAGACTTAGATATTTCTGACCACAGTTTTCTGGAGTCACTTCTTAGGAATCCCCAGATTTAACTCACATAATTGTCTATTATTTCCAGTTGGGTTAAGAATAATAGAGTTACGTCCAAACAGGAAGACTAGTTTCTGAGGCAGGAAGAAGGCAGTGCTGGCCATGCCTGGAAAATATGGTTGGGAATACCTGGCAGAGCTTCCTATCTGTGCAGTCGTCTCCCTGTAGTTGATCCACCTAATGCTTTCTTGGCTTGCAGAGAAACAAACTTTCTTATGGACAAATAAATAAGTCGTCTTTTTTATATTATTATAACCTCTTTCTTTGGGCCACTAGCTTGCCTGGGTACACAAAACTTGCATAATTGCATTTGCTTTAAAGTCAGCTAAATGATTTTTTCTTTACAGTTGAGAGAGTAGAGAATTACTACTTAGAATCCAATTAGGTTATCTGAATAGACGGCTACTAAGCTGCTGCCAGTAGGCTTTCTTAACGTGGGCTTCGTGGACATGTGAGTGGGTAACTCCATGAACCTCTTGAAATATTAAGCAAATATTTGCTTCCTGGAAAGACTCCAGTGACCTCCATGTCACTAAATTTCAGTCAATGTTTTTTACCTCTTCTCAGGGTATCTCACACTAGACTCTCTTTCTTAACTCTCCTATTGTCATCTTTGATACCATGTACTCTTGATTTTTCTCTTATCTTTGAAGCCCATCCTCATCCACTGAACCTTTAAAATGTTCAGTTCTCAAAAGTTTGGATACTGACACTCCACTTTTCTCACTTTATATATATTTCCCTGTGTGATTTCATCCATGCCCATGGCTTCAATTATGATCTGTACACTCAAAAATCCAAATTACTACGTCTAACCCAGACCTCTCCTCTGAGCTCTGGAAACGTGTATCTAACTGCCTACTGAACATCTCCACTTAGACACATCACAGGCAGCTCAAACTGAACGGGTCCAAAGCTGAACTCGGGGTCTTTCCCAGTCCTGTACACAGCCCTCCTCCATCAGGCACACAAACAGACACCTGGCAGGCATGCTTACCACTTCTCTCTCTCTGTCCCCATTGCCAATTAATCAAAATCCTATTAATGTTACCTCCTAAATATAAGGTCTACATCTCTGCATCTCTACCACTACTGCCTTTATTCTAGACATCATCATCATCACTTGTTTGAAATGTTGCTTATCCATTCTCCTCAAACCTACCTAAATAATCCTTCTAAATATTGATTATGGATTTCTATTGCTCTTAGAACATAATCTGGAATCTTTAACAGGGACAATAGCCTGGTCCCTGACTGCTTTACCCGCTTCATCTTGCACCATTTCCCCTACTCTCTGTGTACTTCAGCCACATTGACTGAATCGGTTCTCTAATCTCACAGGGATGCTAAGTAGCCACCAACCAAATCTCAGAGGCATACAACCACCATGGTGTTTTGCACGACTGGCTAGACAGCTCTGTGGATATTGGCTGGGCTTGCTCACAAGTCTGGGAATCAGCCGGCTGCCATCAAGGAAAACTGAGGGACCTTGGTTCTGCCCCACAGGTCTCTTAACATCCAGCAGGCTGTCCTGGGCACATTCCTGTGGAAATAGAGAAGGGGTACAAGAGAGAACAAGTGGAAGCACACAATGCCTCTTGCAGCCTAGACTTGGAACTGGCATATGTCACTACTGCCATATTCTGTTTTCCAAAGTAAGCCACAAGTCCATCGCAGATTCAAGCAGTGTAGAAATAAGTGTTGCCTTTTTAGTGAGAGAAACTTAAAAGGCATGCAATAAAGGATGAGGATAAAATGTGGAATGAAGAATCAGAGCAAGCATTGCAATCTATCACCTTTCAATCCCTTGACTATGCCTTTTTTCTGTTTACCTCAGGGCCTGAACACATGCTCTTCAGTCTGCCTGGAAAGTTTCCCTCACGACAGCCTCACTACTCCATTTGGCTGGCTATGTTCTACTGATTCTTGAGCTATCAGCTAGTAAAATTTCTTAAGAGAAAACTTCTAGAACTTCCCCCTTCAGGCTAGTTCAGATATTCACACACCTCCCCACCCTGGCCCATATGTCCTCCTCTTAAATAATTGTGTAAATAATTGTATAATTTGCTATTCAATGTCTTGCTGACTACTTTCTAGAATGTAAGCTCCTTAAGGGCAAGACAGGATATCTGTAAATGTTCAATGTTGTGTCTGTAGCACTGAGCACAGTACCTTGCACAGAATAAGTGCTCAGTAAATATTTGTTGAATATGGGATTTATTGCTTGCATCTGAGGAAAGGATCCATAGCTTCCGTTAGAATCTCAAAGGGTTTGTGATCTTCCAATAATTAAGAATCAGTGCCAGAAGGTGACATAGTAGAGACCACTGGCAGGTATATTATGGGAAAGAAGGCACAGGATTTGGGAAGTCAAGTTGGAGTTGAGCTCTCAGCTGATGGCCTAGGTGTCCTACATATAGTATAAGAATATCTAGGGTCTTGCTGAGGCTTTGGGAAGTGGTGGTCATGGAAAGCAAATTTCCTTTACTTCAGGGTTTTGTGCTCCATCTGGTTGCTTTTACAGATACTTTGGCAAAACTATTCTGAGCTCAATTCCTTCTGGAGTTGGCATCATCATGAACGGATGATAGAATCAAATTTTAGACAATACCTGAAAAGTATTAACTAGTAGCTATCAAGTCGATTCCAACTCATGGTGACCCCATGTATGTTAGAATATACCTATGATCCATAGAGTTTTCAATGGTTGATTTTTCTGAAGTAAATCACCAAGTCTGTCTTCTGAGGCACATTTGGGTGGACTTGAACTTCCAATGTTTCAGTTAGCTGCCAAGCATGTTAACTGTTTGCACCATCCAGGGTCTTCTTGCAAAATACGGAAGGTATTTTGGGAGGGGGGTGTATTTGTTAGCTACTATGAGCCAGATTCTGTGCTATGAGTTTATATTGTTTCATTTGATCTTTGCAATGAACCTAGAAGACTGTATCATTATTCATATTTTACAGGTGAAGAGACTAACAGTCAATGGATGGATTCAATAAATACAGTTCTTGACTGTGATAATTTAATTTTGATGTAACCTATATTTTCAGTTTGTTCATTCTTTAAGGTATTTTAAACCGTGGCAGTGAAATATTTAGATATAGCTAAGAGACCAGAGCCTTCGTAGAATATTCCAAGGATGGGCTTCTTTGCTCAGGTTCCACTGAGGTCCAAGGTCATTGTTTCCCAAAATATGCTTTTCTCTCTTTTCCCTCCTTCTGTGGCACACTATTTTTTCCCCCTTTTCTCCTCCTCTCCTTCTTTACCTCTAGACACTACCTTATACCTGAGGCCTCACAGTCATAGCTGAGAAGTCTTCAGTCCTCTTTGGCTCATGGTGACTCCATGTGTGTCAGAGTAGAGCTGTGCTCCATAGGGTTTTCAATGGCTGGCTTTTTTGGGAAGTATATCACCAGGCCTGTCTTCTGAGGCACCTCTGGGTGAACTTGACCCTCCAGCCTTTTGATTAGCAGTGGAGTGCATTAACCATTTACCTACTTCTGCTAGGTTTGATGGAAGGTAAAGAACACCAAATTTTGGAATCTCGTTTTCACCAATTATTAGTTATGTAACTGAAAACTTACTTAGCTTTTTTCATTCTTGAGTTCCTTACTTGGAAAAAAAAAAAAAAAAGAATGTAATACTTTCTTGTTCTAACATTGTGCCTTCAAAGTAGCTGTGATTAAGTTGAAACAGAGAGAAGCATGAAAATGGGGAAGAAGTAAAACTTGAAAACCGTATCTTGGAAAGAAATGTTGGAAGTTTTCTGGACATAAAACTCACTGTAAGGAAATACTACAGAAACCTTGTAAGTTTCTGGGGGAATTGCTTTGTAAAAGAAACAATAAGCCATAACTAAAAAGTTTTTGTTGGTTTGAGATGCTGAAACAACAATGGGGTACCCTTTGAAGGAGCAGGTGTGTGAACATACTCCCAGCACCCATTTCAGTGCCAAATCCCAAGCTTCACATTGGTATTAAAGAACACTTATTCCCTCCTATGCTGCATTCCCATTCTTAAGGATGCACCTATTTTTTTTTTAATTAAAATAATATTTTATTGTGGTTTTGGTGAAAGTTTATACAGCAAGTTAAGGTCCCCGTTTGACAATTTCCACACAAATTGATCAATGACATTAGTTACATTTTTCCCATTGCGTTAACATTCTCTAATTGCATTCTGGTTATTCCATTTCCAGTACTGTTACCGCAATAACGTGGGTTGGAGCTGTCTGCCGCAATAGCCAATTCTGAGACAGGGGTGAGGTGAGCAGCAAGAGGTTTATTATATATCGATATATAGGAGACAGAGGGGAATAGATTCCTCTGAAAAACCCATCTCCCCCACTGGAGATTGGCTGAAGGCTTTTATAGGGACAGGATTATGGGTGTTAGAAGTTTGTGTTAGTTTCCCCTTGAGGTGGTGATGTCTCAGATGAGTTAATCTTCTACTGGTATTCTTGGCGGTTATCTGGCAACATCCTTGGGGATTATCTGGCGACATCCTGGTTTTTCTTGTCAGAAGATGGGTGCTTTGTTTGGTTTTCATTCCTTAGATCATAATCACTTGTTTTCTATCTTCCAAGGAGGAACATCGGTTAATCTTAACCTTTTGTAGAGACTGGAAAAACAAGATCATGAGACAATGTTGCCGTTAGCAATGGGGAGTAAATAATAGTGAACCAGGCCTGTGCAGCCTCTTCCAGTACTCTAGTTACTCTAGTTTCCTGCCTCCTTATCTTTTCATCTTTGCTTTAGAGTAAGTGTTGACCTTTTGGACTCATACAGATGATTTTTTAGTAGAGCACCGATCTAGCAGGTAATGTCCTTTATTTTGTGAAGGATGAATCTATTTTCTGATTCTAAGTACTATAATTTTGATTCTAGGTATTAGAATTTATTCCTAGGTCTAGGAATAAATTGCTGACATCCACCCATGGTTTGGGACCCCCACCCCCACCCCACTAACTGCTGCAAGAAGCTGGCAGCTAGGGGTGTCTAAGGTGGTGTTTGGAGAAGGAAAGTTTTTGGTCATTATGGCATAACCAGTAGGACTACTACTCACTTCCCCAGCTGAAGACAGATGTCTATCTCTTCCAACTGGTTTTTCTGGTTCTCCCAGAGACACCAGGCCAATCTGCAAACGACAAGCACTTACTCACACATTATTCAAGTATCATACTTCACCACCACCTGTCGCCGTTGAGTCATTCCAACTCATAGCAACCCTACAAGGCAAAGTAGAACTCCCCCATAGGGTTTCCAAGGAGCAGCTGGTGGATTCCAACCGCTGACCTTCTGGTTAACAGCCGAGCTCTTTACCACTGTGCCAACTGGGCTATTATTCAAGCTTGGACTCCATTTTTTTGTTTGTTTTTGCTTTTTACCTTTTAAACACTCATCGTGTTCCTTTGATTACAAATAAAACTTAGAATATACGTTGTGACTAACACTGATGGCGAATACGGGAAGACTGTTTTTAAAAGGTCTGTCAGCAAAGACAGGTAGCACACATGGGTATAGCATGTTCTTTTAGCTCTCTGTGCATTTTATTCTTTTTTATTTTTTCCCATACAAAAATTTATACATACCTTGTTATGCGACTCTAATTGCTCTCCCTATACTGTGACAGCACACTCCTTCTTTCCACCCCTGATTCCCCATGTCCATTCAACCAGCTCTTAACCCTCTCTGCCTTCCCATCTCACCTCCGGACAGAAGCTGCCCGTTTAGTTTCTTGTATCTACTTGAGCTAAGAGGCATACTCCTCACGAGTATCACTTTATGTCCCACAGTCCAGTTCAATCCCTGTCTGAAGAGTTGGCTTTGGAAATTGTTTTAGTTCTGGGCTGATAGAGAATCCAGGGGCCATGCTTTCCAGAGTACCTCCAGTCTCAGTCAGACCATTAAGTGTGGTCTTCTTACTAGAATTTGAGTTCTGCACCCCACCTTTCTCCTGCTTCATCAGGGACTCTCTGTTGTGTTCCCTGTCAGGGAGGTCATTGGTGGTAGCCGGGCACCATCTAGTTCTTCTGGTCTCAGGCTGATGAAGTCTCTGGTTTATGTGGCCCTTTCTGTCTCTTGGGCTAATACTTTCCTTGTGTCTTTGTGTTCTTCATTCTCCTTTACTCCAGGAGGTTGGGATGAACTGATGCATCTTAGATGTCCGCTTGCAAACTTTTAAGACCCCAGACGCCACTCACCAAACTAGGATGCAGAACATTTTCTTAATAAGCTTTGCTATGCCAAATGACCTAGATGTCCCCTGAAAGCATGGTCCCCAGACCCCCATCCCTGATACTCTGTCTCTCAAAGTGTTTGATTATATTCAGGAAACTTCTTAGCTTTGGTTTAGTCCAGTTGTGCTGGCTTCCCCTATAGTGTGTGCTGGCCTTCCCTTCACCTAAGATAATTCTTATCTGCTATCTAGTTAGTAAATAACCCTCATCCTCCCTTCCCACCCTCATAACCATCAAAGAATATTTTCTTCTGTGTTTAAACATTTTCTTGAGTTCTTATAATAGTGGTCTTATACAATATTCATCCTTCTGTGACTGACTAAATTCACTCAGCATAATGAGTTCCAGCTTACTCCATGTTATATTTTATGGCTTCATCATTCTTTATTGCTGCCTGATATTCCATTGTGTGAATATACCATAATTTGTTTATCCATTCTTCCATTGATAGGCACCTAGTTTGGCTCCATCTTTTTGCTATTGTGAACAGTGCTGCAATGAACATGGGTGTGTGTGTATCTATTCATGTGATGGCTCTTATTTCTCTAGGATATATTCCAAAGAATGAGATAGCTGGATCATATGATACTTTTATTTCTAGTTTTTTAAGGAAGTGCTATTTCGATTTCCAAAGTAGTTGTACCATTTTTCAGCCCTACCAACAGTGTATAAGTGTTCCAGTCTCTTCACAACCTCTCCAGCATTTATTATTTTGTATTATTTGGATTAATGCTAGCCTTGTTGGGGTGAGATGAATCTCATTGTAGTTTTTATTATTTATTTATTTATTTATTGACTTGAAATTCTGAATTTTTATTTCAATTCTTGCCATTAAATTCCCACTTCTTTTCTTTTTTTTTTTTGTACTTCAGGTGAAGGCTTACAGAACAAATGGTTTCTCATGAAACAGTAGTACACATGTTGTTTTATGACATTGGTTAACAACCCCACAACATATTAACCCTCTAAATTCTCAACCTTTTTTTTTTTTGGTGAAAATACACATAGCCAAAGATACACCACTTCAAAAATTTCTACATGCACAGTTCAGTGACACTGACTACACTCTTCCAATTGTGCTGTTATTCTCACTTAAGATGAAAGCTTACAGAACAAAATAGTTTCTCATCAAACAGTTACTACAAATGTTGTCCTATGACAATGGTTAACAATCTCACAACACATCAACATTATCCTTACTCAACCTTGGGTTCCCTATCACCAGCTTCCTTGTCCCCTTCTGCCTTCTGGCCCTTGTCACTGGACTCCTGTACCTCGTTAGTCTCATTTGGTTTTACGGGGCTGTCCACTCTCAGGCTGAACAGTGAACCTCGGAGGTAACTTCACCACTGAGCTAAAAGGGTGCTGGGGGGCCATACTCTGGGGGTTTCTCTAGTCTCCTTTAGGCCAGTAAATCTGGTCTTTTTTTTTTTTTTTTTTTTTTGTGAGAATTATGCTCTACATCCTTCTCCAGCTCTATCCAGAACCCTCTGTTGTGATCCTGGTCAGAGCAGTCAGTGGTGGTAGCCGGGCACCATCTAGCTGTACTGGACTCAGTCTGGTGGAGGCCTTGGCAGCTGTACACCATTAGTCCTTTGGACTAACCTTTTCCTTGTATCCTGTTCTCTTCATTCTCCCTTGCTCCCGAAGGGATGAGACCAGTGGAGTATCTTAGATGGCCGCTCACAGGCTTTTAAGACCCCAAACACTACTCACCAAGGTAGAATGTAGAGCATTATCTTTATAAGCTGTGTCATGCCAATTGAGCTAGATGTTCCCCGAGAACATGGTCCCCACAGCCGTTAACCAAGCAATTCAGTCCGTCAAGGAGTTTGGATGTGTCTATGGGGCTTCCATGACCTTTCCTTGTACAAGTTGTGCTACTTTCCCCTGTATTGTGTACTGTCTCACCCTTCACCCAAAGACCACTTATCTATTGCCTATTTAGTATTTCACCTCCATCCCTCCCATCCGTGGTAACCAACAAAGATTGTTACATTTTGTGTGTGAACTTTTTCATGGGTTTTTACAATAGAGGGCTCATACAATATTTGCCCTTTTCTGACTGACTTATTTCACTCAGCATAATGTCCTCCAGTTTCATCCATGTTATGAGATGGTTCAAAGATTCATTGTTGTTCTTTCTCGTTGCATAGTACTCCATTGTGTGTATGTACCATAGTTTGTTTATCCATTCATCTGTTGACGGGCTTCTAGGTTGTTTCCATCGTTTTGCTATTGTGAACAATGCTGCCATGAACATAGGAGTGCATATGTCTATTCGAGGGACTCTTGTTTCTCTAGGATATATTCCTAGGAGTGGGATTGCTGGACCAAATGGTGTGTCTATTTCTAGCTTTCTGAGGAAGCGCCATATCATTTTCCAAAATGGTCGTATCATATTGCATTCCCACCAGCAGTGCATAAGAGTTCCGATACCCCCGCAGCACTTCCAACATTTGTTATTTCCAGTGTTTTTAATTCGTGCCAGTAATGCCGGGGTGAGATGGTGTCTCCTTGTGGTTTTAATTTGCATTTCTCTAATGGCTAGTGATCACGAGCATTTCCTCATGTGTCTGTTGGCCATTTGAATGTCTTCTTTGGTGAAGTGTCTGTTCATTTCCTTTACCCATTTTTTAATAGGAATATTTGTCTTTTTGTTGTAGAGGTGTTGGATTTTCTTGTAGATTATGGAGATTAGACCTTTGTCTGACTTGTACTGTCCAAAAAATTTTTCCCAGTCTGTAGGTTCTCTTTTTACTCTTTTGGTGAAGTCTTTGGAAGAGCATAGGTGTTTGATTTTAAGAAGATCCCAGTTATCTAGCTTATCTTTTGGGGTTTGTGCATTGATGGCTATGGTTTGTATCTTGTTAATGCCATGTATTAAGGCCTGAAGTGTTGGTACTATTTTTTCTTCTATGAACTTTATAGTTTTAGGCTTTATATTCAGGTCTTTGATCCATTTTGAAGTAGTTTTTGTATACAGCATGAGGTATGGTTCCTGTTTCATTTCTTTTGCGGATGGATATCCAGTTTTGCCAGCACCATTTGTTAAAAAGACTGTCTTTTCCCCATTTGATGGACTTTGGGCCCTTGTTGAAGATCAGGTGACTGTAGGTGGATGGATTTACACCTGGGTTCTCAATTCTGTTCCATTGGTCAATGTATCTGTCGTTGTACCAGTACCAGGCTGTTTTGAGTACTGTAGCTGTATAGTAGGTTCTGAAGTCAGGTAGTGTGAGTCCTCCAACTTTATTCTTCTTCTTCAGTAGTGCTTTACCTATTCGGGGCTTCTTCCATTTCCGTATAAAGTTAATGACTAGTTTTTCCATCTCTTTGAAGAATGTTGTTGGTATTTGGATTGGGACTGCATTTTATTTGTAAATTGCTTTGGGTAGAATTGTCCTTTTCACAATGTTGAGTCTGCCTATCCATGAGCATGGTATGTTTTTCCATTTATGTAGATCCCTTTGGGTTTCATGCAGTAGTGTTTTGTAGTTTTCTTTGTATAGGTCTTTTACATCCCTGGTTAGATTTATTCCTAAGTATTTTATTTTTTTAGGGGCTGTTATAAATGGTATTGTTTCCCTGATTTCCTTTTCATCCTTCTCTTTATTGGTGTATAGGAATCCAACTGATTTTTGAATGTTTATCTTGTATCCTGCTACTCTGCTGAATCTTTCTATTAGTTCCAGTAGATTTCTCGGGGAGTCTTTAGAGTTTTCTATGTATAGTATCATATCATCTGCAAACAGGGACAGTTTAACTTCTTCATTACCAATTTGGATGCCCTTTATTTCTTTCTCTTGCCTTAGCACTCAAAGTCCATGGATCCCTTATGCCTGTGCCTAGGCAAAGGAGCTGTGCCTACCCTGTGTTCCTGGCTTAGGGGAGCCGGCAGTTTATTTTTTCCCGTTTGTTATTTTGTTCAGTCTTCAAGGCAGGGAGAATGGCTCCAGGTGCATGACAGATCCTACTTCTGGCCCAGGGAACTCAGCAATTGCTGAAGCTGGTCCGGGACCCAGTGCAGAGCAAGGAGTGGGGAGGTAAATGGGAGAGAGGTTTTTCTCTAAGGGAAGTGTTTTGGATCCATGCGGTAAGCTGTATGCAAGTACTTATCTTTCATGGAGGGCTGCCTCTCACTGGTTCTGGGTGGCTGTGTAGACTCTCTGGTCCTGGGTCTCTCCCAGTGTGGAAAACACACCTCCTGAGCACAGCTGCCTGCCTGCTTCACCGCTTACCTCCGAGATGATCAGGCCTGAAGGGCTCAGGCTCTCGCCAGGTCAGGTCTGGCAACTCCTCACTGCTTCCTAACCATCTCTCCCTCCCCCTGCCACTCAGTCTGGTTTTGCAACTCTGCCTTTGATGTTCAGGGCTCCCAGATTGCCATATATAATCAAATCACTTGTTTTTTCGGGTCTTTGTTGTAAGAGAGTCCACCAGAAGCTTCTGACTACTCTGCCATCTTGGCCCCATCTCTCTCTGTGCATTTTAAATGAGGCTTTGTTTGGTGCCTTAGTTCTAAGAGAATGGTACATGGTGGTACTAACCTTGTTAGTACCAGTCCCTCCAAATTGCAGGACTTCCAGTTGCATGCTTCTTTAAGTAATGAAAAGATGCAAATGAGGAGGGGAGGGAGAGAGAAAGGGATATAATTTAAATTCCCTTGGATCTGCGCTGGGGACAAGATGCTTCTACATGGGGCAAGCTTGCTCATGCACTTCATGTTGCCTTTCTTTCCAACTTTTCCTTTTCCTCATCCCTTCACTCACCTCCTTTTCCCATTACATCCTTTTTCTCTATAACTTACCAAACAGCAGTTAGGTCAGGTTAAGAGAGAGATAGAAATCCTGGAGACTCATGACCATAATCTGTGTTAGTGAGGGAACCAAATTAAAAAAAAAAAAAAAAGACCAAACCCACTGTCGTCAAGTCGATTCCAACCCATGGCCACCCCATGTGTTACAGAGTAGAGCTGAGCATCATAGGATTTTCTTGGCTATAGTCTTTGCAGAAGCAGCTCACCAGACCTTTGTTTTGCAGTGCCACTGAGTGGGTTCAAAGTGCCAACATTTTGGTTAGTAGCCAAGAGCAAAGTGTTTGCACCGCCCAGAGAGAGAATAGTACTTCCTAAATTAACAAAAGGAAAAAAAAAAAAACTTATTTATTACTGATCAGGAAAATAGCCAGGGCTGACCCTTGCTAGAAGCCCTCGTGGTGCAGTTGTTAAGAGTTCAGCTGCTAACCAAAAGGTCAGCAATTTGAATCCACCAGCTGTTCCTTGGAAACCCTACGGGGCAGTTCTACTCTGACCTCTAGGGTCACTATGAGTTGGAATCAACTTGATGACAACGAGTTTGGTCTGGTTTGGTGTGGACCCTTGCCAATGGAGTTCCCCTTTCCTGCAAAGAAGGCAAAAGCAACTCTTCTAACGGTCTTCACTCTCTGCTCTTCTCTTCCCTTCCCTTCCACTGTTTCACTCCTTCGGCATTTACCCAATGGCTTCATAGACCCACCCCATTTTAAAACTATTGTTCTTTCTCAGATGCTAAAAGTTATTTTCCTGGTACCTAGTCCATAAGAGAGACTTAGAAAACACTAGTTCCTTTCTCTCTGAATTAAATTCCAACAAAAAGTGGTAAAGCTCTCTTCTTATAACCTAAAACTTGTAATGTGGCTCAGCCCAAGAAAATAACCATCTAGAACAGAATATATACCTTGATGACACAATTTTCTTTCTGTCTAGACAAATCCTCTCCTCCGTCAAGGCACAGCTTAAGTGTTCTCACCTCTTGAAGATTTTCCAGGCCAGATACTACCTCACTTTTGCAGATTTATATCTTAGCACTTCATTTGGTAAGTATTTCAGTGTTTGTTTTCCCCAGGGGCCTGTAGGATGGAATCTACATCTTACTCTTCTTTGTGTCCCAGGAGCCATCAGAACCAGCCACATAGAAAGTGCTCAGTAAGCATTTGTAGAATGAATTAAAGTCATGTTTATCAAATTTAAGATCATGAAATAAACTTAAATTGTTTTTATTTGAAAATATAGAAGAAAATAGAGATTATCAAAATATACAACTCATAATAGGAGTCCCTGAGTGGGGCAAAATGCTTGGCTCCTAACTGTAAGGTTGAAGATTCAAGTCCACCCAGAGGTGCCACAGAAGAAAGGCCTAAACTACTTCTGACAACCCTATGGAGCACAGTTCAACTCTGACACGCATGGGGTCGCCATGAGTTGGAATCGGCTCGATGGCAACTGGTTTGGTTTTCTAACACGCAATAAGAGCAAGTATTGATTCATGAAATGGTCATTTCAGGACTGTAGCCACAGCTATCCCTTTCTCCTGGGGCAATGCGATACTGTACTGAGATCCTCCTGTGGTCAGGTGAACTATGTAGATGCAGTCACTTCATGAGGGGTTACTGCTGATGAACAAACACAAGGCGACTGAGATGAGTGAAATAGCCAAAAGTCAACCCTCTTCCTCACAGAAGAAGAGCTACTGTGGGTTTGGCCCTAAAGCCCAAGCTCTTTTTACAGTTTTGCTGACAGAAACTGTCTCTCACAGAACTGCCATTCAGGGCCTTGTGAGAAATGGCCCTGAAAATCCATCAGAGAGCAAGAGAACGCCCCAAAACTTGGCATGCTCCTGCAAAAAACCCTTCTCACCACATCTCTCAGACACACAAGCCTTGCCACCACTACCTAACATATCTTTATCCCTGTTTATGTAAGTCACAGCAAAAAGCCCAGGACTAACTCCCAGCGTAACACTGACTTCCCCAACACTAATTTCTATCAGTCTAAATCCCCTTTTCTGACCTCATCTCCAACTCTTGAAATCCTTCAGTTCTGTTCTCTGAAAATCACGGTCAGAAATCGACAAACTCCCCTGTGTTGCCTTTTTTCTAAAGGATCTCTTCCCTCTTTTACACTAACTGAACGTGGTGTCCCCTTGAGAGCCCATGCAGCCCCTGTAATGGATTTCCTTTCCTTGTACTACTGGATGGGGAAACGGAGTGGAGGATGTCCTCTTTGCCCCCCATTAAGACTTCCAGTTTGTTTTCCTTTCCTGTTCCAAGAAAAGCCTCATCTTTGAATCTCAAATCATCAGACAATTCTACCAATCCCTCTTCCTTGTTAGAGTCATTTACTTCCCCAGGCCACTCCTCCTCAGTCCTTGAATATATTATTTCCTGACTAACTCATTGTCTCCAAAACTACTTCTGTCCTGATTATTGGTTATATCAACATGTACATAAATCTTTTCAATTCCCTGGCCTCTTCCTGTCCAATAATCTAGACTTCAGCCTACTTCAGGCACTCATTCCTGTGGTCATATCCTAAACTTTGTTCTTATAGAAACTGCCACCCCTTCATGACCTCAGCGACACATTTCCTACTGCCAGACTGCAACCTCCTGTTTTTCCTGTTCACTTCCTGGAGTCCTCCAATTCTGTCTCTCCCTTAACTCTATCATTCTTTTTATCCTTTATCTCTTATTTGTGATTCTCAGTTGAGGGTGTTTTCACACACACACCCCAGGAGATATTTGGCAATGTATGGAGACATTTGGGGTTGTCAAAACTGGGAGGGCACCACTGCCTCTAACAGGTGGTGACCAGGGATGCTGTTAAACAGCTTACAAGTCATGGGACAGCCTCTTGGAGCAAAGAATTATCCAGTCCAAAACGACAACAGCCCCGAAGTTGAGAAGAAACTTTATCAGGATCTACAGTCCATTGATTCTATCATGTTTTATTGAACTTTACTCTGATCGTTTCCTCACTTCCTGCCTTGCCCAGTGTCATGGATTGAATTATGTCCTCCCAAAAATGTGTGTATCTTTCTGGCTGGGCCATGATTCCCGGTGGTATTTTGTGATTTTCCTATATGTTGTAAATTATGCCTGTATGATGTTAATGAGGGAGGATGGGCGGCAGTTGTGTTAGTGAGGCAGGACTCAATCTCCAAGATTGGATTCTGTCCTGAGGCAATCGCTTGAGATATAAAAGAGAGAAGTGAGCAGAGAGACATTGGGGCCTCATACCACCAAGAAAGCATTGCCAGGAGCAAAGCGCATCCTTTGGACCTGGGGTCCCTGCGCGTGAATGCATGAAGAAACTCCTAGTCCAGGGGAACACTGATGAGAAAAAGGCCGACAGAGAGAGAAAGAATTTCCCTGGAGCTGACGCCCTGAATTTGGACTTTTAGCCTACTTTACTGTGAAGGAATAAATTTCTCTTTGTTAAAGCCATCCACTTGTGGTATTTCTGTTGTAGCAGCACTAGATGACTAAGACAGGCAGCTTAAATAATGAGACAAGGGCATTAGCCGTTCATAATGAAAGGGTGATTGCTAAAATATGAAAGTCTTACACAATTTTACTTATTCCAATAGGGAAGCAGATTACAATCTGGCTGTGTGTTGCAGTAATTATGATAAAAATTATAAGGGTGAAACTTGACTGAGGGCCAGGACCTGTGTGATTCACTAAATAGTAATACCGGGGGTTCTCAGTTGACACACTAGGACCCTTGAAAAGAGGCTTACCCTATAAACCTGAACTGAATCTTTTGGGACGGTGACCTGTGTTGGTTCACATGTTCCAAGTTTTAATTCCTTGGCCAATAACCCCAAATCCATAGATAGTGTCAGTCTCAAATCTCTGACCAACAATTCTGAAAGAATAATCTCAGCTACTGTGGTGGGCCTGAAATGATAGCTCTGTTCTACTTTACTAAGTAAATAACTTTGCAAACCTGGGACTGCACAAAAACAAAACAAAAACACATGTAGACGATGGGAAAAATGAATACAGTATTGTTTTGCAAAACTTGCTTTTATACAAATAGAGAAAATTTAAAAATCACTGTGCTGCTTTGTGTATGCTTTGTTTTAAAGATAGTTGAGATAAGCTAGCATAGTAAACAAATGGTATTAATTAAAATGCTTGTGAAGTTTCACCCATTTAAGTTCATAGTCAATGTTTATATACTTGAGATAATCTGAGTTACTAAATTTTATGGGTTTAGGTTTTAAGATGTTGAAATGTTTAGGAGAACCAGATGTAAATGTGTAAGCTTTATTGTTAGTCTTATTACAGTTGTTATATGTCTGGGAAGATTTTTTTTTTTTTTAATTAGGCTTATATGTTTGCTTTTTTTAGGGGCTTGAGGTTCTTGAAGAAATTCATTATATGAAATTGTGACTAGAGCTGAAAATGTTTACAGCAATGTAATTAACCAGGTCTGTAAAATGTGTTTAAATATTTAGGAATATAGAAATTAGTGGATTTGTGTATCTATTTTCTGAATTATAAACAGTTAAAATATATAATAACTTAAGCTTATGCATAGTATTTAAAGGTTTCAGTACATTTTGTTTGTGAAGTGTATAAGCTAACCAAACAAACAAGTACAAATTGTGCTTAACTTCAACCTAAAAATTCTTAGATTTATAAATGAATTTACTGGATTTTTCGATTGTGTTTAAAAGCTGATGGAAAACAAGGTTTTCAGCTTATAACTGTAGGAGATTGAATGTCAACACTAACACAGGCTACTGTAAGGATTGTTTCCTGTACACAAAAGCCTCTGTGAAGACCTTGAAAAGCCCACTGATGTCAGCTTGGACGGATCTGATGAAAGTGGTGCTGAGGCCAACATACAGAGTCTAAAGAAGCAGGCAGTTCAGGGAGAGAGCATTCAGGGAGCTGGGTCAGCCTGAGCAGAAGAGGAATGGCCACGCACAGGGGAGGAAGACTTTCACGATTATTGGAGTGTAACAGGTAAGACACAACTCCTAGGGAGGTGGATGCCAATATCCCTTCATTGGAAAACTATGCAAGAGGCAGCTAAGAATGCTCCCCATCATGCCTCCCACTTCCAAACACACACAGAAGCATACTCAATACGGTAAAAATGAACGTTTCCCCTGAAGAGGCCTGGGTGAGCACTGCCGCTTGGGAAACAAAGACAGCTTGTGGTCTGTGCTTCCTTCTGCAGAGCCTGGTGCCAGCTCTGTGGCTTGGAGACAGGGCTGTATTGTCTCAGCCTCCCCCCTCCCTCTCATGTAATTTGATGTGCTCATTTGCTGACAGACAGTGGCACTGTATCAGTCAGGGTTCCTTCCTCCTCTGTCCCTTCCATCTGAACTGAGAGCAACTGGTGGGCATGAGGGGGAGAAGACCAAAAGCATGCAGAAGTAAACATGCTTGGGCAGAACATGTAAAGCAGCACACCTCCGCCCTGCGGTGGCCCTCCTGCCTGAGCTCTTCCCCCACTCACTATGGCTGAACCCCACTGAGCTTCTGCTCCTTGCACAGTGCTCTTTCCCAGTTCAGGGCTTTTGCAGTTGCCAAGGTCTCCAATATGCACCTTCTCTGTCTGGTGCATGCCTAGCCCTTGGTGCCCAGACCAGTACTTACCGTAGGAGCCACTCAGAGAACACCGCTAGGACATGGGGATGGAGAACAGTAAGTGAAAGAATGCTTTCTCATAGCTGCTTCCTCATTCAACACCTTACTTCACCTACAGGGCAGAATGGACCCTTCTAAGTAGACAACAGAGTCCCTTCTGCCTTACACAGGGGCAGCCCAGTTGACCCCCTCATGTTCAAAAGAAAGAAAAGCTCCCAAAGAACATTGTTTAAAGGTATAGATGGACTCTGTGTACTTAGTGCTTATGTCTGATGCTGGGTGTCCTGGGTCCTGCCCCATCCCACAGAAAAGAGACCAAAGTAAAGGAATGCCAGAGGTGGTGGGCAGGGCACCAGGATGATTGATTCTCTCTCTTCTACTTAACCAGTGCTGTGACCCTGAGCAACACACTGATCTTCTCTGCTCATCTCTTTCCTTATATGTAACATGAGCAAACAGTTAACAGCTCAGCTGCTAAGCGAAAGGCTGGTGGTTCAAGTTCACCCGGGGCACCTCAGAAGAAACGCTTAGTGATTTACTTTAGAAAAATCAGCCATTGAAAACTCTATGGAGCACAGTTCTACTCTGACACACATGGGATCGTCATGAGTCAGAATCGACTCCGCGGCAACTGTTATGTATATAAATGTGTATTATTTAAAGTCAGGAAAGGTGTGTGTCTGGGTTGTATCCCTTCACCATACTTATTCAATCTGTATGCTGAGCAAATAATTTGAGAATTGGACTACATGAAAAAGAACAGAGGAAGACTCATTAACAACCTGCAATATGCAGATGACACAACCTTGCTTGCTGGAAGTGAAAAGCACTTGAAGCACTTACTGATGAAGGTCCAAGACTATAGCCTTCAGTATGCATTACACCTCAACATAAAGAAAACAAAAATCCTCACAACTGGACCAATAAACAGCATCATAATAAATAGAGAAAAGATTGAAGTTGCAAAGGATTTCATTTTACTTGGATTCACAATCAACAACCATAGAAGCAACAGTGAGTCCAGCACAACTAGACAGTGCCCAGCTACCGCCACTGACTGCTCTGACAAGGATCACAATAGAGGGTCCCAGACAGAGCTGGAGAAAAATGTAGAACAAAATTCAAACTCACAAAAAAATACCAGACTTACTGGTCTGAGAGAGACTAGAGAAATCTCGAGAGTATGGTCGCTGGACACCCTTTTAACTCAGCACTAAAGTGACTCCTGAGGTTCACCCTTCAGCCAAAGATTAGACAGGCCCATAAAACAGACAATAATACACGTAGCTCAACCATGTATATAAGACTAAATGGACACACCAGCCCAGAGGCAAAGACGAATGGAAACGGGGAAACCAAGGTTGAGAAGGGGAGAGTATTGACAAGTTGTGGGGTTGGCAACAAATGTCACAAAACAGTATCTGTTAATTGTTTAATGAGAAACTAATTTGCTCTGCAAACCTTCATCAGAAGCACAATAAAAAATATATATATTAATGGGAAAAAAAAAGAAATCAAGTGATGGATTGAATTGGGCAAATCTGCTGCAAAAGACCTCTTTAAAGTGTTAAAAAGCAAAGATGTCACTTTAAGGACTAAGGTGTGCCTGACGAAAGCTATGGTATTTTCAGATGCCTTATATGCATGCAAAAGCTGGATAATAAATAAGGAAGACCGAAGAAGAGTTGATACATTTGGATCATGGTGTGGGCAAAGAATATTGAATATACCATGGACTGCCAAAGGAACGAACAAATCTGTCTTGGAAGAAGTACAGCCAGCATGCTCCTTAGAAGCAAGGATGACAAGATTTCATTTTACGTACTTTGGACATGTTATTGGGAGGAGCCAGTCCTTGGAGAAGGACATCATGCTTGGTAAAGTAGAAGGTCAGTGAAAAAGAGGAAGACATCAATGAGATGGATTGACACAGTGGCTGCAACAGTGGGTTCAAGCATAATGATTGTGAGCATGGCGCAGGACTGGTCAGTGTTTTGTTCTGTTGTATATAGGGTTGCTATGAGTTGGAATCGACTCAACAGCACCTAACAACAAGATATATATACATAGAGAGAGAGAAAGAGAGTTAAAGACAATGGCTCACAAGATTGCAGTGCGAAACAAAGATGATAATGTTTGCAAAGATTTAGTGAATTTCCTCAAGTGGTGTGGGCTGTAAAATGAAAAACAGTCTTACTTGGTGGATTTCAAATTGTGTTTCAGAAGACTGTAAAATTTTTTGCATGCATTTCAGTGGTTCTGCAAATGTTTACCTCTATTTTTAAACATATTTTAAGACTATAAATTTAAGTAGAAACTAACACTCATAAATATGTTTTCATGCCTAGTTTTAACTCACTGGAGACAAGCAAAGCCTGATATTTTTCTGCTGGAATGACTGTTCATGCTTACATCTCTGAAGTTCTTACTAATGTGTCATTGATTAGGACCATTTTAGATATGGAGTACTTTTTATTTGCTTGGCAAACAATGCTGAACTTTCTGGGGGTTTATGCTCAGAAAATGTGCCAACAATTAAATGGACTATAGCCGAGCTGGTGTCCAAATTTTGGGCAGACTGTCAAAGCTTTAATGTGAAATTCAGACTCAGTTTGCTAATAAACCAGAAACCAAACCCACTGCCATCATTTTCTATGGGAACAGACTACCAAATCTTTCTCCTGTGGAGCAGCTGTTGGGTTCAAACCACCGACCTTTTGGCTAGTAGTCAATCGCTTTAAGCACTCCACCACCAGAGCACTAGTTTGCTAATAGCTGATTTAAATGTGAGAAAGGATCACATCCTTAGGGCAGACCCTGTGATTCCCAGCACTGAGCTCAATGGAAGACATAAGCGCCATTGGCATAAAATGGCTCCATGACATCTTTCCTAGAGTCAACTTAGTGTCCTGGTCCTAAGCGCATTTACAAAACTATTTTATTATATTTTCAGGTTTCTTATGAAATCTCATTGTAAATAGAAATATGGAGAAATGAGCTGGTTAGTAAAATTCTCCCCTATGTCCACAGAATGGACTTCCTGACACCCCTAGACCCTCTGCTTCCTTTAGGAGGGTTTTCAGAGGTTTGTCTCCTGGCTTCTCTTTAGTGTCATTGTCAGTTTTACCTCTGACCCTACAGATTGGTGGGGGACTACATCATACAGTCAGATTGTTCATACATGTCTTAATTATCTAGTGCTGCTATAACAGAAATACCACAAGTGGATGGCTTTAACAAACAGAAATGTATTCTCACATAGTCTAGGAGGACAGAAGTCTGAATTCAGGGTACCAGGCTCTGGGGGAAGGTCCCTGTCATCAATCTTCTCCTGGTCTAGGAGCTTCTCAGTGCTGGGACCCTGGGTCCAAAGGACACACTCTGCTCCTGCCTCTTCTTTCTTAGTGGTATGAGGTCCCTCTCCTCTCTGCTTAATTCTTTCTTTTGTATTTCAAAAGAAATTGACTCAAGATTCAGTCTAATCCTGCAGATTGAGTCCTGCCTCATTAACATCACAACCAAACCAAAAACCCATTGCTGTCCAGTCGATTCTGACTCATATTGACCCAACAGAACAGAGTAGAACTTCCCAGACGGTTTCCAAAGAGTAGCCGGCAGATTCAAACTGCTAACCTTTTAGTTAGCAGCCAAGCTCTTAACCACTACATCACGAGGGCTCCATTAACATCACAGAGGTTAGGATTTACAACACATAGAATAATCACATCAGATCACAGAATGGTGGACAACCACACTATACCAGGAACTATGGCCTAGCCAAGTTGGTAATTTTGGGGGGACACAATTCAATCCATAACGATATAACAACACATTAACCTTGCAAAGAACCAGAAGGATCAATAGTACAAGATGTTCTAGATTATTTGCCTTCCTTCACAGAGGTCCAGATACTTTCTAAATTATAATACCCCCTTTTGAATAATAGAATTGCAGTTCCTGTTGTTTTTCACATATCAAAAAACATGAGCGTCCTGGAGATTGATTAGCCTCGTGTCATTTTAGAGGGAGGCAGTCTTGAAGAAGCAGGGATTGAAAGGGAGAACAGGAGAATGCCTGTACAAGCAAATGTAATTATTTTTCATTGAGGTGAAATGACAGAATAAATTCATATTATTCAAGAATACAATGGACTGCTATAATTTTTGGCACATTAGTAAAACTGAAGTTGATGGCTCAAAGCTCAAAGTAATGAGTTTATTTTAAATATAAAATCTGTCTTGATTTATTTTGAACTAATTCATAAAGCCTTTACAAAAGTATAAAGAGTAATATAATAAATGTGTATAATACCCCCACAAAGCTTAAGAAATAGATCATTACCAACTACCAACATTGTTTAAACTTCTAGGAGGCAATCTTGATACTTCTTTTTCTAAATTGTTAGTTTTTTCTTTTTTTTTTCCCCCTTGACACCTTTTGGGAGTAATAAAATTCTGTGTGGAAACCAAATGTTTCTTTACCATGACATCTGCCAAATTAAAATCAGTATTAAGCCAATAATAGAAATTAATTAAAGTTTATTTATATACAATTTACAAATCTGGTGGCATTCTGACTAGGGGGTCAAGAAGTGCTCCTCAGAAGAAGGATTTTCCACAAGCTTATGTACTAAAATTTTGCAGAATCATTATTTGTCACTATGGAAACAGGACCAAAAGACATTTATACAATAACTGATGCAGAGTGAAAAATTAGTTAAACACTCAGTGATCAAGCTTCTATATCTAAGGTTAGAGAGACTACAATGTTAAAGCAAACATCTTCTACTAATGAAGTTAAGCTATTATTTGGTTCAAAGATGTCTTCAGGACACAGTTTCAGTTCAAGATTTAAAGATTAGCTCACGGTAATGGGGGATCATCTAGCCTCAGTGGCTCCAGAAAGTCTGGATTTTCCAGAAGAATTTGAAATTCTGTTCCACACATCAAACATTGCATGTACTGCCCAACCAGGACACCTGAACTGTATGTCAGAATGATTTTGACTAATTTATTCATCCTTCTTTCCATTCAATGAACATTTACTGAGGTTCCACTACCTGACAGGTACTTGTGTTTTGTTTGATACTCTGATTATGTGCTTGATTTGGGGTGAGGTGATTCCTGTAGCTTTATTCCTGGCACCATACTGCCAGTGTAAGGACAAATACAAACAGAAAATAAGAGGTTTTAATTATCCCCATTGAAAATAGGAAGAGTCTCCACCCCAACCCATCCCCACCCCCAGTTCTTTCAGAATTCGCTTTAGATAACTTGTAAAATCTTTTTCTCTTTGGAAAGTACGTAAATCAAGAGTGTTTCCTCTAGGGCCTAGGAAACTTCTCTTTTGAAATGTGATCACCAAGGAAGATCGCACCCCTACTTCCCAGTTTCCTGGAAGGAGATTAGTATAACTTCAGGTATCCTGCCATAAAGATATTAGAAAATTAACAATTTTATTTTGAACACATGAATGTAATGGGTTGTATCCACTTAGCTATATGAAGGGTCAGATTCTTTTTTGTCTTTGCAATCTCTTTAGCGGATTGTCTGTGATGCATCACATTCTGGTTTAATGATTATTCAATAAGAAAACTTTTCCTTATCTTCTATTTTTGTGGAATGGTTTTCAGGGTTAGGAGTAGGTTTACTTTTTTTTTTTTTTTTTCCCCAAAGTCAGTCTCAGGGTTCTTTCAAATCTCACTGCTGGGGAAGCTGCTATGCCTCTGGCTCTTCTCTGAGGTAAACATATCCTCTTTGTTTATTCCTGAATCTAACTAATATTTCAGGGATAGACACAGGATGCATCTGGCTCCAACCAAATATTTTCTGTCACTGGGATCACAAGCTACTTTTAAACATGGAGGGAACAGTTGGTGCATAACAACTCCATGAGCACCATTTTTGATGCCAGACTAATAATTCCGGGAGTCAGGCTGCTTCTCTGGGCTCTCCCTGCCACCACTGTTACCAAACTCTAGAAGGTAGGTCCTTGTCCAGCATGCTCAGACTTGCCAATTTTCTGGACACTGGTCTTTAGAAAGAACAAGTAACTTTATTGCAATGTGCAGAGCAAGGAGCTGGGAGAAGTTCCTTAGATCCAGCTCCCTAGGCTACAGGGGAAGCAGGGCTTATATGTGATTTGGGCAGCAAGATGGCAGCTTTGCAGGTGTTCTGGGCTGAGGTGGGGGGAAACTCTAGAAGGCGGCCAGGAAACAGGAGGTGACCTGGTTCTTGTCGGACCTCTCTCTTCAAAACAGGGTCTGGGTGATGATTTTCCTTCTGATTTGTTCCTTCTGTTGCTGCGTCCTCTGTTGAAGTCAATTAGCAGTCACAGCTGACCCTTGTGCACATGCTGGGGCAGGCCAAATCTGGCTTGGGCTAGTTTAAGGACTAATGGAAATTTACTGGCATTCATAGGGTCAGGTTACAATCCCCCCTTGAGTTGTAGCAATTCCTTAATCTTAAGGAATAAGGGTCAGCAACTCATCTGGCTACTTCCTGCTGACATGGGGCGGAGTTTTAGGGACCTAGGAACAGGCAAGGAGTGATTAGCTCCTGGGAGTAGCAGGCAAAGATTTAAAACCAAAGACACAAGGGAAAGATTAGTCTAAAGGACTAACGGACCCCAGGTATAGCCTCCACCGGACTGTGTCCAGCCCAGCTACCACCAACCGACTGCTCTGAAAGGGATCATAGCAGAGGTTCCCAGACAGAGCTGGACCCTGAGGTTCACCTTTCAACCAAAGATTAGACAGGCCCATAAAACAAAACGAGAGACAACAGATCAGTGGTACACAATATTGGGGAAGCCAGCACAACTTGTCCAAACTCCTTAAGGGAAAAAATTACTGGACTGAGGGCTGTGGGGACCATAGTCTCAGGGAACATCTAGCTCAATTGGCATAACACAGTTTATAAAGAATATATGCCAGGCAATGAGCTAAGTGGTTGTCAGTTTATCTTCACAATAACTGTATAAAGCGGCCACTGTTGTTTAACATTATTTTGCAGATAAGAAAACTGAGCCACCTGGAAGTGAAGTCCTTTGACCCAAAAATAAGAAGCTAGCAGAGCCAAGATTTGAACCCAGGAGATGGTCTCCAGGACCCTTCTGTTATCTGTGACCATAAGCGTTATTGGCTTTCTCCTGCTGCCAGGCCCTTTCATACACTCAGAGGTTTTCCCTTCAATGTAGTTAACAACCTCTCCATAAACACTGTACACATGCTGATGGCTTCCAACTTCTGGGCACCAGTGCTACTTGCCAGCTTCTGCTGCCTTGCTTCACCCCTAAGATCTAGGAGGGTAAAGAGAATGGTTGATCTTGGGCGCTAAGAGAAGCCAAGGAAATGGCCTCATATAAGCAGAACACACGCCAATAACCACTCAAATGCAAGTCGGTCTCATCCCTGGCCAGGAGACTGAAATAGATCGTTACCTAAAATACCTAGAAACACAAAGTTCCTGGACTACTTAAGGATCACTACATCCCCAGGCTGCCTTAAGGAAAGGTCTCCCACACAGCCTTTCATAGGGGCGCAATTGGAGCCTGCTTCTAGGGACTACCCAGACTCTCAAGAGGGCAGTGTAGCAGCTTGATCCAGGGCAGGCTGGTCTCTTAGAATACAAGTATTCCCCCACATTGCCCTCACCAGCTTAGGCTTCTAATGAGACCTCTTAAGCACACAGTCAATGTAGTAGTTACTGTGGTTTCCAGGGAGCCTGTTGCTTCCACCAAATTCCTGACTTAGGATACAAAGGCTCCTCCGTTATCGCTTTGAATTGAATAAGGTAGGCCAAATCTAGGAATAATTTCATTGAGCAGAGTTTTGCTTACCTCAGGTACCTTTTCTATCTGGAAGGAGAAGGCTTCTACCCAGCCAGTAAAGGTATTTACCAACAACCTCCTGTAGCCATGGTATAACTTAAGCCCACTTGCCAGTCTTCTCGGGGTCTAGTCCAACGGGCTTGTACCCCAGGCATAGGAGGTGGTGGGCCTGTTTTAAGATTGTTATTCTTTGACACACTGTTGAGTCTTTTGTAGATTAGGACCTTTGATCAGTTTGGCTAGCCAGTGAAACATAGCATCCCGACCGTAATGTGTGCTCTCATGAGCTGCATTTATTATCGAGTGCATCAGGTGTTCTGGTATTAACACCTGTCATTGGCAATTGTACAGCCACCCGTCTTCTGCTCTGTTATTAAGGCCAAAGCTCCATTCACAAGCTCTGTTTATCTCATATTCAGTGCACTGGGGGTTTTCTTTCCTCCAGACAAGATGCTCTTTGCTCTCACGGACCTGCGAGGCTTTGGGGCAAGGTAAGGATGGGAGCTGTCTCACCAGGCCCTGAAGCTGTGTGCTGCCTCTGCCTGTGTTTGGCAGCTCTCCACCCTACCAGTGAAGCTGGCTGAGGGCTGAGACTGCAGACTTGTCCCTGCCTGGAGTGGCTGGAGGGTCCCCTGTTTGCCTGGGACAGCAGCAGAGGCCATGTTCTCCAGCTCTCTGGTTTGTTGTGTCAGTAAGTTGTCCTCCCACTGTTACTGCAACCTGCGGCTCCTCATGGGCTGCAGGGGAAACCCTGGGCCCCGTCAGTCCGAGACATCAACTGACAGCTGCAGGAGCAGTGTTACGGTTTTCCTGCTCAGACTGAGGTTGGCGGCAAGCGGTACTCTTGTTTCCAGTGACCTTCTTGTCTGCAGTAGACACGCTGCCTAGGGCCTAGCTTAGGGGGCCTCGGGTTGGTCACCGGCCCTTTTGGGGTCCACGAGGAATTACCTCGCACAAGGTCTGCCCGGGTGGCGGATTATGTCCGAGAGCTGCTGCCAGGAGCGAGGGCTTTTTCCTTGTACCTGGTCCCAATTATCGAAGACCTTAAAGGCAATGTCAACAAGTCATAAAGTATTCCTTCCTGGACCTCCTCCTAACTTGTAAAACTTCCGCCTGATATTAGGGGCACTCTGGCTGATGAGGGTCATATTTATTAACCTGGCATTCCCGGGTTCTTCAGGGTTTGTACCAGTAAACTGCAGGGATGCTTCCTATACCCATTCTAGGAAGCTGGAGGGATTTTCTTGGGGCCTTGTTGTGCATCCTGAACTTTCCTAAGGCTCTTCTGTTTTGGGGCAGGTTGCCATAACCCAACTATTGAACAGTTTTTAGTGTTCTAGCTGTCCTGCCCCAAGTCCATCATTTGGGTCCCAGTGTGGATCTGTGGCAGGTACAGCTAGAGCTGTCTGGAGTCTCATACCATTCCGAGGGTTGAGGTTACCCAACCTGCCAGCCTCTTGGCATGCTTTTTCTAAGACCATCCTCTGGTCCTCTAGAGAGTGACTGACAGTCAGCCCAATTAGGGTGTTGTGTGGCAAAGATGGACACAAACAAAGCTTCTGTGGGTTTTGGGTCATCTCTAGTCTTCCTATTATACAGGTCAGAGGTGGACAACAGTGTATGGGCCCAGATAAACCCTCTAGGCTGGCCGTAGTGATCCAGTCCAGCAGGCATTTGTCTCAGCAGAAATTGCCCTGAGGAGACTTGGCTGGACCTCTGGCCACACTGCACTCCTCTATGGTTGTGTACTGGGGTTACTATTCCCTGGGCAGGACCGGGAGTTTCTGACTCACTAGGGGCCAGCAAGCAGTTCACTGGAGGGTGACAGAGAGTTCCACCAAAGGGGCAGTGGCTGCCTGAAGGAGAACCAGGCCTACACCTCCAGGTGGAAGGGGATGGGTAAATGGTAAATCTGAGTGTGGCTCAGGTTTTCAACCTAGGCCCCCACCCTAGAAACAAAAAGCCTGTGTTTTTCCCAGGCAAATCCCAGTTCCCTTTTTAGTATACACAATTAAGTATTGGCTGTCCGGTGGAGCTACAGGCTCTCTGCAGTACATTCAGATAAAAGCAGTATCCTAAACACATAACCCTTTTAACTATTGTCCCATGTATATGCATATGGCCTTGGGCCTCTGGCTGGGTGGAACCCGAAGACCCTGGCCCCCTATCAATCACCTCGTGTATCCGGCCTGACTTTGCCCCAGGCCTCTCCAGGTGTGGCCTTTCTCCGCTTTCTTTTTTCCCTACACCATTAGCTTCTGCTGTTTTCGTAGGTTTTTATTTTGCCAGAGAGACAGCCCTCTCTTTTATCATAGTTAAGACTCACACACACACTCACTCAGAAACAGAACGAGAATCTGAACTTAACCAAAGTCAACAACTATAAACTAGGCTGCCCATTCTCTGCCATGGGCTAGAGGAAGTGGTGGGGCAAGATAACAAGGATGATCTTAGCAGGGCTTCAGTCCTCCCTAATGGGAATGTCTTAGTCCTACCTCAATTCTCCAGATACCTCCCTACCTCAGAACCAGAGAATGGCAGAGTAATGAGGATGATTTTAGCAGAGCTTCAATCCCCCTGATGGGGATGTCTTAGTCCTACTTCAATCTGTTACTGCAATAATGCAGATTGGAGCCACCTGCTGCAAAAGCCAATTCTGAGACAGGGGTGAGGTGAGCAGCAAAATGTTTATTATATATTGGTATATAGGAGACAGAGAGGAATAGATTCCTCCAAAAAACCCATCTCCCTCACTAGGGATCGGCTGAAGGCTTTTATAGGGACAGAATTATGAGTCTTAGAAGTTTGTGTTAGTTCCCCCTTGAGGTGGTCATGTCTCAGATGAGTTAATCTTCTACTGGTATTCTTGGGGGTTGTTTGGCAACATTATTGGGGATTATCTGGTTACATCCTGGTTTTTCTTGTCATAAGATGGGTGCTTTGTTCAGTTTTTCAACCGTAGATCATTATCACTTGTTTTCCACTCTCCAAGGAGGAGCATCAGTTAATCTTAAACCTTTTGTAGAGACTGGGACTGGGGAGAAAAACAAGATCATGAGACAGTGTGGTGGTTAGCAATGGAGACTAAACAATAGCGAGCCTGGCCTATGCAGCCTCTTCCAATCCCCCCTTTTACTGGAATTTTCTCAATCTTGGGAAACAGGGCATCGCTTCTTTTCTGGCTACTTCCTGCTAGTTAGGGGCGTTGGCTGGGGTGAGAAACCTCCCAGTATTGACTAGGGACCATAGGCGGAGGGTGAGTTAGAGTGGAAATTGGCTGCATCCTGGTGAATTAGATGACGTGCGTCCCCAGAGCCTGAAGAAGGAACATCCCGACTTACCAGGATAAAAATTTCTCCAGCCTTAAAGGTATTTTCAGTTTTTCCTGCCAATATTTTCATAAAACAGGAACACAAAAACAAACTAGAATAATCACTATTCTTCAGGTTCCTCTTTCGGGCTCTTCTATGGCCCACTTAACTGGACCTACTGGAGTTAGGGTTAAGACTACACATGGGAGGGTCAGAGTGTCCCCAGCTTGCAGGGTCAGTGTCCCCTTTGCCTATACGATCACTGGCACCTTTTCTGTCCAGGTCTCCTGGAAAAATAGAAGGATAGAGGGAAACAAGGTAAAAATCATTGCATTGTTAAGCTTCTTGAACTTGTACTTCAGGCCCTGAATTGGAGTACAAGAGTACGGTGGCTCTTTGTTTTCTGCTTCTTTTTCTTCTTTTGGCGGGGCTGCTTTTACTCTTGAGTGATGCACCCACGTTGCTGCTCCTGTTAATTTTAGAGACGAGTGGGTGCTCAGGAGAACTTCAAAAGGTCCCTCTCACTGAGGGGTCAGTTGATCTCCCGGAGGTTGATTCTATCAGGTTTTCAACAGGATCTGATCTCCAGTCTCTGGGTTGGAACCTGTGGAGGGGAGTGTCAGAAGGAAAAGACAAACGAGAAGATGCATACTGATTAACAGTGTTTATGACAGCTCTCAGAGAATAGACCCAGTCTCTTTTCTCTACCTTGGTCATCACCGAGGTGGGGGAAAGTCGACTTTTTTCAGGAATGGTCTCCCATGTATTAATTCATAAGGGCTCAATCTGAGCCTGCTTCGAGGGGCTACCCAGATTCTGAGCAGAGCAATGGGAAGGACTTGTATCTAAGTGGAGCTTGTCTCCTGGCAAAGTTTCACCAAGGACTTTTTCAGAGTATGGTTCATCTTCTTGGTCTTTCCAGTCGATTGTGGTCTCCAGGCTGAGTGTGATTTCCAGTTTATACCTAAAACCTTATTGACTTCTTGGGTGACTGTTGACATAAAAGCTCCCCTGTTGTCATCCTGTACAGAGACTGGAAGATCCAAAAGGGGTATGATTTCTTTGAGTAATGCCTTAGTCACTTCTTGGACTCATTCAGTTTGACAAAGGGAAGCCTCCACCCACCCTGAGTAGGTGTCCACAAAAACCAGCAGATATTTAAAATTTCCAGGTGTCCAGGGCATTATACCACTGCCACCTGTAAGGGATCATTGATTGCCTTCAGGAGTTCTAGGATTTCTGGTACATGTTTTATATCTTTGTTGGCAGATGTCAGAAGTCTCCTTTCTTTCTACAAGGCATCGTGTGAGTGAAGGACCTGATGGGCATATTTATTATCAGTATACACAGTTATGTGTCTTCCTACTCTTAGTTGCAGGGCCCGCCCAAGGACTATGAGTTCAGCCTTTTGAGATGAAGTGCCGACAGGAAGTGGAGCTGCCTCTAAGACCTCAGTTCATGTCACCACTGCATATCCTGTCTTGTGGCATCCTCCATATAGAAAGCTACTGCCATCTGTATACATTTCTACCTCTGTGTCAGTCAAGGGAACATCTGAGAGCTGTGGTCTGCTAGAATAAACTTTTTCAATTATCCCTAGTCAGTCACGTATGGGGGCATCTTCCGAAATAGGCAGCAGTGTGGTGGGATTGAGGGAGGAGACAGCCTTCAGAAGAATGTCTGAGTTGTCTAACAAGATTGCCTGATATTTTCTCATCTGTCCTACCATGAGCCAAAAATTCCCCTTTTGTTCCAAAGAGGCAGAACTGTATGTGGTGTGTTTACCATTACTTTTTGTCCATGGGTGAATTTCTCAGCTTCCTGTAACAGGTCACATGCTGCAGCCATGGCTCAAAGACAAGGTGGCTATCCCCAGGCAGCGTTGTCCAGCTATTTTGAAAAGTAGGCCATCGGTTGCCTGGCTGGTCCCAGGGTTTGAGTTAGTACCTCCACAGCAATTCTCTGTCTTAATATCAGTCCATCCAATGGCAAATAAAGGCTGGGACTTGGGGTGTAGAGGACTATAAAAGAAGCCATCTTTCAAGTCTACTACTAAAAACCAAGTACTTTGACTGGGTATAATAACCAAGAGAGTATATGGGTTTGGCACAATCAGATGAATGTCCTCTGCTGTTTGGTTGATTTTCCTTAGGTCTTGAACAGACTGATATTTTCTTGTCCCTGGTTTCAACACCGGTAAGATAGAGGTGTTGTATGGAAACTGGCAAAATTTCTGAAAGTCTAATTTTTATGTATCAATGCACCAATGGTGTGATCCCTTCTAAAGCTTCCTTGCAGAGGGGATATTGCCTTTGGTTTATAATAGGAGTTCCGGGTTTAAATTAATTTTAACCGGTGCGGCTGACTGGGCTCACCCAGGCCTTTCTTATGTCCAGACCTCCGGATTCACCTTTTGTTGAATATGGAAAGGACTGTCACTGCGTGTCACGATTTCTTCTTGCAACAGTGTCGCCTGCAAGGCACGTGCATTTTCAGGCAGGATCTGTAGAAAATGGAAAGGAACAACTCTGCCATCCTATTTGGGTTACTCCGATAAGGGGGATTGTGATTCTTCCAATTATACAAGTCGGAGGTAGAGAAAGGAGTATGTACTAACATTGTTCCTCCTTCAGCTGGAATTTTTCTCAGAGGAAATCGCCCTGCCCAAGCTCCGGCAGTACCCTCACGGAAAGCAGTACCCTGACGGGTGTGTGTAGTTGGGAGACCATACCCGATGAAGTCAGACTCTTACTTCCCGATTCCCTTCCTTCATCAGTTTCTCTCAAGCTGGCTGGACTAGAATCAGGCTCAGCCCTTTCTGTGGGGGACTCTGCCGTCATTCCTCGACCCGACCTGTCAGCTTCTACTGCACCTTCCCTATGTGGCGGGGGGAGCCGAAGAAGTTATCAGGGCTATTCCTTCTAAGAGGGGACACTCCAGTGAGGATTCAGGAAGCACTTTTGCCTTCAGCTTTCCCTGGAAAAGAACGTAGTTAGAGGGATTTAAAGTTTGATAGAGAGACATGAAAGCTTGAATATAGGGAACTTTGTCCCATTTTTTTCCTACGAAACAAGTCAAGCTGAAAAATCATGCCATAAGTCAAAGACCCATTTTGGAACAAATGTTTCTGGTCCCCCAGCTGGTATTGGGGCCATACATTGTTACATAAGCATATCATTTTCTTTCTTGTCATAGGCTCATAGCTATACCTCCTCCAGTTTGTTAGAATACAGCCTAGAGGAGATTTGGCTGGGATAGATGGGCCTCCCCCCATAACAGGTGTTTGTTTATGCATAAGTAACATCAGTAACTGCTTTTCATGTGCCTCAACAGCAACTAAATTTTGCAAAACCTCAGACTGAGTATTAATATAAATGTAGCAACATTTATCTATTTAGGCACAAACTGTTTCTTGAGAGACTAACAGGAAGGCTAACACCATTCTATTTTGTAAAATCATAGCTCAAATTTCAGACACTTCTCTTGTTATGATAGTTACAACTTTGCTAAGTTTACCAACATAACTTCTAATTCAAGAGTTACAATATCTAAACCCATTAGTTAGATAATTTAGGAGAAAAGGAAAATGGTTTCTTATATCCAGAAAGTAGGACCTTAAAACATCATCAATATTCCCACATAAAACCTATAGTTTCTTTTCGTTTACTCAGTCTTATGTAGTTAATTTCTCTTCCACGAGATTCTGGATCAGCAGCAGTGTGTGAACTCATCAGCTTCTACATAAGAGTTCTGGAAATCTTGACTCAGTCTAGTCACAGTCCTTTTCATAAGTCTAATATCTTTTGCTGAGATATTTTGGCCTGACATTTTCAGCAAATAAGCAAAGTAAAAACTTATCTGCAGATAACAAAACTTAATATGGCCATGATTAATTCATAAAAATAATATTCTTAATAGTAAAAGACCTGATAGATATTAATTACAAGCACAACGTAAAGGCCAAATGAAACCAGTTTAAAAAAAAAAAAAAAAACTTTAGATAAAAAATATTTCTAAATAGAACCATTAACTGTATTCAAAGAGCTTCAGATGTAATACACAATACTTTTGAGACAAAATACCATATAGTCAGGATATACCGAGAATATACCAAAAAAGATTATCAAATCTCTAATTACCTGAATAGTAATAAAAAAAACTTCATAGGTAAATGATGTGAAATCACCAATCAAACCATTGGCTTTGATGATGCTAGATTCAAAAAGATAAAGTTGCAACAAAATTATCAATAAAGAAATAATAATATTATAGGTCACTGTGAAACAAAACTTATCTAACCAAATATCTTTTATTTTTATTTTCTGTTTATTTTATTGTACATCAGGTGAAGGCTTACAGAACAAATAGTTTCTCTTGAAACAGAAGTACACATGTTGCTTTATGACATTGGTTAACAACCCCACAACATATCAACCCTCTAACTTCTTAACCTTTTTTTTTTTTTTTTTTGGTGAAAATACACATAGCCAAAGATACACCATTTCAAAAATTTCTACATGCACAGTTCAGTGACATTGACTATGCTCTTTCAATTGTGCTGTTATTCTCACTTAAGATGAAGGCTTACAGAACAAAATAGTTTCTCATTTAACAGTTACTACACATGTTTTCCTATGACAATGGTTATCAATCTCACAACACATCAACAATATCTTTACTCAACCTTGGATTCCCTATCATCAGCTTCCTTCTCCCCTTCTGCTTTCTGGCCCTTGTCACCAGACTCCTGCACCTCGTTAGTCTAACTTGGTTTTACGGGGCTGTTCACTCCCAGGCTGACCAATGAACTTCGGAGGTAACTTCACTACTGAGCTAAAAGGGTGTCTGGGGGCCACACTCTCGGGGCTTCTCCAGTCTCCTTTTTTTGTGGGTTAGAATTATGCTCCACATCCTTCTCCAGCTCTGTCCAGAACCCTATGTTGTGATCCTGGTCAGAGCAGTCAGTGGTGGTAGCCAGGCACCATCTAGCTGTACTGGACTCAGTCTGGTGGAGGCCTTGGTAGCTGTGGGCAATTAGTCCTTCGGGCTAATCTTTTCCTTGTATCCTGTTCTCTTCATTCTCCCTCGCTCCGGAAGGGATGAGACCAGTGGAGTATCTTAGATGGCCGCTCACAGGCTTTTAAGACCCCAGACACTACCCACCAAGGTAGAATGTAGAGCATTACCTTTATAAGCTGTGTCATGCCAATTGAGCTAGATGTTCTCCGAGACCATGGTCCCCACAGCCCTCCGCCCAGCAATTCAGTCCGTCAAGGAGTTTGGATGTGTCTATGGGGCTTCCATGACCTTTCCTTGTACAAGTTGTGCTACTTTCCCCTGTATTGTGTACTGTCTCACCCTTCACCCAAGATACCACTTATCTATTATCTATTTAGTGTTTCCCCACCCGCACCCCTCCCATCCCTGGTAACCAACAAAGATTGTTACATTTTGTGTGAGAACTTTTTCATGGGTTTTTACAATAGAGGTCTCATACAATATTTGTCCTTTTGTGATGGACTTATTTCACTCAGCATAATGTCCTCCAGTTTCATCCATGTTATGAGATGGTTCACAGATTCATTGTTGTTCTTTCTCGTTGCACAGTACTCCATTTTGTGTATGTACCATAGTTTGTTTATCCATTATTCTGTTGACGGGCATCTAGGTTGTTAACATCGTTTTACTATTGTGAACAATGCTGCCATGAACATAGGTGTGCATATGTCTATTCGAGTGACAACCCTTATTTCTCTAGGATATAGTCTTAGGAGTGGGATTGCTGGATTGAATGGTATGTCTATGTCTAGCTTTCTGAGAAAGTGCCATATCATTTTCCAAAATGGTTGTATTATTTTGCATTCCCACCAGCAGTACATAAGTGTTCTGATCTCCCCGCAGCCCCTCCAACATTTGTTATTTCCAGTGTTTTTGATTCATGCCAGTAATGCTGGGGTGAGATGGTATCTCATTGTGGTTTTAATTTGCATTTCTCTAATGGCTAGTGATCACGAGCATTTCCTCATGTGTCTGTTGGCCATTTGAATGTCTTCTTTGGTGAAGTGTCTGTTCATTTCCTTTACCCATTTTTTAATAGGATTCTTTGTCTTTTTGTTGTAGAGGTATTGGATTTTTTTGTAGATTATGGAAATTAGACCATTGTCAGACTTCTACTGTCCAAAATTTTTTTCCCAGTCTGTAGGTTCTCTTTTTACTCTTTTGATGAAGTCTTTTGAAGAGCATAGGTGTTTGATTTTTAGACGATCCCAGTTATTTAGCTTATCTGTTGGGTTTTGTGCATTGATGGTTATGGTTTGTATCCTGTTAATGTCATGTATTAAGGCCTGAAGTGTTGGTTCTATTTCTTCTTCTATGAACTTTATAGTTTTAGCCTTTATATTCAGGTCTTTGGTCCATTTTGAAGTAGTTTTTGTATACGATGTGAGGTATGGGTCCTGCTTCATTTTTTTGCAGAGGATATCCAGTTTTGCCAATACCATTTGTTAAAAAGACTGTCTTTTCCCCATTTGATGGACTTTGGGCCCTTGTCAAAGATCGGGTGACTGTAGGTGGATGGATTTACATCTGGGTTCTCAATTCTGTTCCATTGGTCAATGTATCTGTCGTTGTACCAGTACCACACTGTTTTGACTACTGAAGCTATATAGTAGGTTCTGAAGTCAGGTAGTGTGAGTCCTCCAACTTTATTCTTCTTCTTCAGTAGTGCTTACTTATTTGGAGCTTCTTCCCTTTCCATATAAAGTTAATGATTAGTTTTTCCATCTCTTTGAAGAATGTTGTTGGTATTTGGATGAGGATTGCATTGTATTTGTAAATTGCTTTGGGTAGAATTGTCAGTTTCACAATGTTGAGTCTGCCTATCCATGAGCATGGTATGTTTTTCCATTTATGTAGATCCCTTTGGGTTTCATGCAGTAGTGTTTTGTAGTTTTCTTTGTATAGGTCTTTTACATCCCTGGTTAGATTTATTCCTAAGTATTTTATTTTTTTAGGGGCTATTGAAAATATTATTGTTTTCCTAATTTCCTTTTCATCGTTCTCCTTATTGGTGTATAGGAATCCAACTGATTTTTGAATGTTTATCTTGTATCCTGCTACCCTGCTGAATCTTTCTATTAGTTCCAGTAGATTTCTCATGGAGTCTTTAGGGTTTTCTATGTATAGTATCATATCATCTGCAAACAGGGACATTTTAACTTCTTCATTACCAATTTCGATGCCCTTTATTTCTTTCTCTTGCCTTACTGCTCTAGCTAGAACTTCCAGCACAATGTTAAATAGGAGTGGTGATAAAGGGCATCCTTGTCTTCTTCCTGTTTTGAAGGGGAATGTTTTCAGCTTCTCTCCATTAAGAATGATGATGGCCATTGGTTTTGCATAGATGTCCTTTATTATGTTGAGAAATTTCCCTTCTATACCTATTTTATTGAGAGTTTTTATCAGGAATGGGTGTTGGACTTTGTCAAATGCCTTTTCTGCATCAATTGAGATGATCATGTGATTCTTTTATTTCCTTTTATTTATGTGGTGGATTACGTTGATAGGTTTTCTAATGTTGAACCATCCTTGCATACCTGGTATGAATCCTACTTGGTCGTGGTGTGTTATTTTTTTTGATATGATGCTGAATTCAATTGGCTAGAATTTGGTTCAGAATTTTTGCATCTATATTCATGAGAGATATTGGTCCACAATTTTTTTGTGTGTGTGACATCTTTGCCTGGTTTTGGTATCAGCATTATGCTGCTTTCATGGAATGAGTTTGGAAGTGTTGCTTCCTCTTCTATGCTCTGAAATAGCTTGAGTAGTACTGGTACAAGCTCCTCTGTAAATTTTTTGTAGAGTTCTCCAGTGAAGCCATCTGGGCCAGGGCTTTTTTTGATTGGGAGTTTTATTATTACCTTTTTAATCTCTTCTCTTGTTATGGGTCTGTTCAGATTTTCAATGTCACTTTGTTGTAGTTTGGGTAGGTCGTGTGTTTCTAGATATTTATTCGTTTCTTCTAGGTTTTCAAATTTGTTGGAATATAGTTTTTCATAATATTCTGTTATAATCCTTTTTATTTCAGTTGGGTCTCTGTTGTAATGTCGCCCATTTTATTTCTTTTTTTTTTAATATATATATTTTATTGTACTTCAGGTGAAAGCTTACAGGGCAAATAGTTTCTTATGAAATAGTAGTATACATGTTGTTCTATGACATTGGTTAACAACCCCACAACGTATTAAGCCTCTAACTTCTCAACCTTTTTTTTTTGATGAAAATTACAGATGGCCAAAGATACACCGTTTCAAAAATTTCTACATTCACAGTTCAGTGACATTGACTACGCTCTTCCAACTGTGCTGTTATTCTCACTTAAGATGAAGGCTTACAGAACAAAATAGTTTTTCATTTAACAGTTACTACACATGTTGCCCTATGACAATGGTTAACAATCTCACAGCACATCAAGAATATCCTTACTCCACCTTGTGTTCCCTATCACCAGGGGGCTTCCTTGTCCCCTTCTGTCTTCTGGACCTTGTCAGTGGACTATTGTACCTCTTTAGTCTCATTTGTTTATTTATTTTTTTATTTTATTTAAACACCATTTCAAAACTTTTACTTACACATTTAAGTGATATTGACTATGCTCTTCCAATTGTGCTGCCATTCTCACCCAAGATGAAGGCTTACAGGACAAAACAGCCTCCCATTTAATAGTTACTACAAATGTTGCCCTATAGCAGTGGTCAACAATCTCACAATACATCGACAGTGTCCTTATTCAATTTGTGTTCCTTATCATCAGTTTCTTACTCTCCCTCTGCCTTCTGGCCCTTGTCACCGGACTCCTGTACCTCGTTAGTCCCATTTAGTTTTACTGGGCTGTCCATTCCCAGGCTTAACATCGAACCTCGAAGGTAACTTCACCTCTGAGCTGAAAGGGTGTCTGGGGGCCACACTCTTGAGGTTTCTCTAGTATTCTTTAGGCCAGTAAATCTGGTCTTCTTCTTTTTTTTGGGGGGGGGGGAGTTAAAATTATGCTCTACATCCTTCTCCAGCTCTGCCCAGAACCCTCTGTTGTGATCCTGGTCAGAGGAGTCATTGGTGGTAGCCGGGCACCATCCAGCTGTACTGGACTCAGTCCCGTGGAGGCCTTGGTAGCTGTGGACCATTAGTCCTTCGGACTAATCTTTTCCTTGTATCCTGTTCTCTTCGTTCTCCCTTGTTCCCGAAGGGATGAGATCAGTGGAGTATCTTAGATGGCCGCTCATAGGCTTTTAAGACCCCAGACACTACTCACCAAGGTAGAATGTAGAGCATTATCTTTATAAGTAGTGTCATGCCAATTGAGCTAGTTGTTCCCCGAGATCATGGTCCCCAGAGCCCTCCGTCCAACAACTCAGTCCCTCGGGGGATTTGGATGTGTCTATAGGGCCTCCATGACCTTTCCTTGTGCAGGTTGTGTTAGTTTCCCCTGTACTATGTACTATCTCACCTCTCACCCAAGTTACCACTTACCTATTACCTATTTAGTATCCCCCCCCCCATCCCTGGTAACCAACAAGGATTGTTACATTTTGCATGTGAATTTTTTCATGGGTTTTTACAATAGAGGTCTCATACAATATTTGTCCTTTTGTGATTGACTTATTTCACTCAGCATGATGTCCTCCAGTTTCATCCATGCTATGAGATGGTTCACAAATTCATTGTAGTTCTTTCTCGTTGCAAAGTACTCCATTGTGTGTATGTACCATAGTTTGTGTATCCATTCATCTGTTGATGGACATCGAGGTTGTTTCCATCGTTTTGCTATTGTGAATAATGCTGCCATGAACATAGGTGTGCATATGTCTATTCGAGTGATGACTCTTATTTCTCTAGGATATATTCCTAGGAGTGGGATTGCTGGATCGAATGGTATGTCTATTTCTAGCTTTCTGAGGAAACGCCATATCATTTTCCAAAATGGTTGTATCATTTTGCATTCCCACCAGCAGTGTATAAGAGTTCCCGTCTCCCCGCAGCCCCTCCAACATTTGTTATTTCCAGTATTTTTGATTCGTGCCAGTAATGCCGGGGTGAGATGGTATCTCATTGTGGTTTTCATTTGCATGTCTCTAATGGCTAGTGATCGCGAGCATTTCCTCATGTGTCTGTTGGCCATTTGAATGTCTTCCTTGGTGAAGTGTCTGTTCATTTCCTTTGCCCACTTTTTGATAGGATTGGTTGTCTTTTTGTTGTAGAGGTGTTGGATTTTCTTGTGAATTATGGAGATTAGACCTTTGTCTGACTTGTACTGTCCAAAAATTTTTTCCAAGTCTGTAGGTTCTCTTTTAACTCTTTTGGTGAAATCTTTTGAAGAGCATAGATGTTTGATTTTTAGAAGGTCCCAATTATCTAGTTTATCTGTTGGGTTTTTTGTGTTGATGTTTATGGTTTGTATCCTGTTAATGCCATGTATTAAGGCCTGAAGTGTTGGTCCTATATTTTCTTCTATGAATTTTATAGTTTGAGGCTTTATATTCAGGTCTTTGATCCATTTTGAAGTAGTTTTTGTCTATGGTGTGAGGTATGGGTCCTGTTTCATTTTTCTACAAATGGATATCCAGTTTTGCCAGCACCATATGTTAAAAAGACTGTCTTTTCCCCATTTGATGTATTTTGGACCCTTGTCAAAAATCAGGTGACCGTAGGTGGATGGATTTACATCTGAGTTCTCAATTCTGTTCCATTGGTCAATGTCTCTGTTGTTATACCAGTACCAGGCTGTTTTGTGTACTGTAGCTGTATAGTAGGTTCTCAAGTTTGGTAGTGTGAGTCCTCCAACTTTATTCTTCTTCAGTAGTGCTTTACTTATTTGGGGTTTCTTCCCTTTCCATATAAAGTTAATAATTAGTTTTTCCATCTCTTTGAAGAATGTTGTTGGTATTTGGATCGGGATTGCATTGTATTTGTAGATTGCTTTAGGTAGAATTGCCATTTTCACAATGTTGAGTCTGCCTATCCATGAGCATGGTACGTTTTTCCATTTATGTAGATCCCTTTGGATTTCATGCAGCAGTGTTTTGTAGTTTTCTTTGTATAGGTCTTTTGTATTCCTGGTCAGATTTATTCCTAAGTATTTTATCTTTTTAGGGGCTATTGAAAATGGTATTGATTTCCTGATCTCCTTTTCATCGTTCTCTTTACTGGTGTATAGGAATCCAACTGATTTCTGAATGTTTATCTTGTATCCTGCTACTCTGCTGAATCTTTCTATTACTTCCAGTAAATTTCTCGTGGAGTCTTTAGGGTTTTCTATGTATAGAATCATATCATCTGCAAACAGGGAGAGTTTAACTTCTTCATTATCAATTTCGATGCCCTTTATTTCTTTCTCTTGCCTTACTGCTCTAGCTAGAACTTCCAGCACAATGTTAAATAGGAGTGGTGATAAAAGGCATCCTTCTCTTGTTCCTGTTTTCAAGGGGAATGTTTTCAGCCTCTCTCCATTAAGAATGATGTTGGCTGTTGGTTTTGCATAAATGCCCTTTATTATGTTGAGAAATTTCCCTTCTATACCTATTTTATTGAGAGCTTTTATCAGGAATGGGTGTTGGACTTTGTCAAATGCCTTTTCTGCCTCAATTGAGATGATCATGTGATTTTTTTCTTTCCTTTTATTTATGTGGTGGATTACGTTGATGGATTTTCTAATGTTAAACCATCCTTGCATACCTGATATGAATCCTACTTGGTCGTGGTGTATTATTTTTTTGATATGATGCTGAAGTCTATTGGCTAGAATTTTGTTCAGAATTTTTGCATCTATATTCATGAGAGATATTGGTCTGTAATTTTCTTTTTTTGTGATGTCTTTGCCTGGTTTTGGTATCAGCGTTATGCTGGCTTCATAGAATGAATTTGGAAGTGTTGCTTCCTCTTCTATTCTCTGAAATAACTTGAGTAGAACTGGTACGAGCTCTTCTGTAAATGTTTTGTAGAATTCTCCAGTGAAGCCATCTGGGCCAGGGCTTTTTTTGGTTGGGAGTTTTTTTATTACCTTTTCAGTCTCTTCTCTTGTTATGGGTCTGTTCAGATTTTCAATATCACTTTGTTGTAGTTTGGGTAGGCCGTATGTTTCTAGAAATTTATCCATTTCCTCTAGGTTTTCAAATTTGTTGGAATATAGTTTTTCATAATATTCTGTTATAATCCTTTTTATTTCAGTTGGGTCTGTTGTAATGTCCCCCATTTCATTTCTTATTTGGGTTATTTGTGCCCTCTGCTGTTTTTCTTTTGTCAGTCTGGCCACTGGTTTATCGATTTTGTTGATTCTTTCAAAGAACCAACTTTTGGTTTTGTTGATTCTTTCTATTGTTTTTCTGTTCTCTATTTCATTTATTTCTGCTCTGATCTTTACTATTTACTTTTTTCCGGTGGTTGTAGGCTTTTTTTGTTGTTCTCTTTCTATTTGTTTGAGTTCTGTAGTTAATGTTTTGATTTTGTCCCTTTCTTCTTTTTTGATACGTGCATCTATTGCTATAAATTGTCCTCTGAGGACTCCCTTTGCTGTGTCCCAAATGTTTTGGTATGATGTGTTTTCATTTTCATTTGATTCTAGGAATTTTTTAATTCCATCTCTGATTCCTTCTATTACCCATTGATGTGTAAGCAGACTATTATTCAGTTTCCATGTGTTTGATTGATTTTCCTTGCTCTTTCTAGTGTTAATTTCTACCTTGATGGCATTGTGGTCAGAGAAGATACTGTGAATTATCTCAGCATTTTGGATCTTGTTGAGGATTGCTCTGTGGCCTAAGATGTGGTCTATTCTGGAGAACGTTCCATGTGCATTGGAAAAGAATGTGTACTTTGCAGTGGTTGGATGGATTGTTCTATATATGTCTATGAGGTCCAGTTGGCTGATTGTGTCCTTTAGGTCTTCTGTATCTTTGCTGAGTTTCTTTTTAGTTGTTCTGTCCTTTACTGAGAGTGGTGTGTTGAAGTCTCCTACTATTATTGTGGAACTGTCAATTTCTCTTTTCAGTGCTGTTAGAGTTTGTTTTATGTATTTTGGAGCCCTGTCATTGGGTGCATAGATATTTATTATGGTTATGTCTTCATGATGGATCATCCCCTTAATCATTATATAGTGTCCTTCTTTGTCTTTTATGGTAGATTTTGTTTTAAAGTCTATTTTATCTGAGATTAGAATTGCCACTCCTGCTCTTTTTTGATAGTTGTTAGCTTGATATATTTTTTTCCAACCTTTGATTTTTAATAATTTCACATCTTTGTTTCTAAGGTGTGTCTCTTGTAGACAGAAAATTGATGGATCCTGTTTTCTTATCCATTCTACCACTCTCCGTCTCTTTATGGGTGCATTGAGTCCATTTACGTTCAGTGTAATTATTGATAGATGTGAGTTTGTTGCTGTCATTTTGTAGTGCTTTTTTTTGTGATGCTGAAGTTTTCTTTGTTCTTCTTACTCTCTTGTGCTGAGTTACTTTTGTTTGTGGATTTTGTGTTCATTTCTTTTGTTTTTGTAGGTTTTGTTTTTGTTGAGACTTTATGTTTTTCGACTTTATTTTTATGAGTTGGTTTGTTAACTTTTTTTGTGGTTACCATGAATTTTACCCTTATCTTTATAATTTTGAAGCAGTCTACCTTTACTTGGTATCGCCTTGCCTTCCTCTCCTTTAGAAGGTTCTATACCTATGCCGTTTGTTCCCTCTTTCATTGTTTTGATGTTGTTGTCATCCTTTGATTGATTTCTCTGATTCCCTGTTGTATATCTTTTGTTTTTGGAAAGTCCTCTGTAGTTCAGTTCCTAGAATGTGTCTGGTTCATGTGAACCTGCGTCCTAGGTCCTGCCTGAGGGCTGAAGCTGTTTGTCCTCAGATCGAAGAACTCCCTTTAATAATTCTTGTAAGTTTGGTTTGACTTTTGCATATTCCTTTAGTTTCTGTTTATCTGGAAATGACCTAATTTCACCATCAAATCTGAATGAGAGTTTTGCAGGATATATTATTCTTGGCTGACAATTTTTTTCTTTCAAGATTTTATATATGTCATCCCATTGCCTTCTTGCCTGCATGGTTTCTGCCGAATAATCTGAGCTTAGTCTTATTGTTTCTCCTCTGTATGTGACTTCTTGTTTTTCACGAGCTGCTCTCAGGATTCTTTGTTTGTCTTTAGTTTTAGCGAGTGTGAATATGATATGTCTTGGTGATTTTCTTTTGGGGTCTCTTCTATATGGGGTTCGTTGAGCTTCTTGGATGGCCAGCTTTTCATCTTTCATGATATTGGGAAAGTTTTCTGTCAGCAGTTCCTCAATGATCCTCTCTGTGGTTTCTGTTTTCTCCCCCTGTTCTGGTATGCCAATCACTCGTAAGTTTTTGCTTTTAATTGTGTCCCACATAACTCTCAGGGTCTCTTCATTTTTCTTTGTTCTTTTTTCTGAGTTTTCCTGACACAGAGTTGTATCCAAGTGTTTGTCTTCAGTTCCACTGATCCTGTCTTCCATGGTTTCAAATCTACTTCTCAGCCCTTCTATGACACCGTCCATTTCTGAAATCTTGTTGTTTATCTTTTGGATTTCTAATTGTTGTTTTTGTATAATTTCGAGTTGTGAATTTATTTTGGCATTTTGTTCCTGCATCATCTTCCTGAATTCTTCCAATTTTTGGTCTGTATTTTCCATAAATTTGTCTATTTTTTCCTCGTGTTTGTCAGCTTTTTGCCTCAGTTCTTGGAAAATTCTGAGTATTAGTGATTTGAGTTCCGTATCAGGTACTTCTAGTGCATTTTCTTCCACAGTAGAGTTATCTGGTGTTTAAATTTGGACGCCTATTGGAGCCATCTTGTCTTGTTTTTGTAAATGTTTTGATATTGTTTTCTGTTTTCGGGGCATTCAGTAGATATTTCTCTTGTTTATTGATTGTAGACTTTTTTTTTTTTGTTTCGTTCTTGTGGTACAGCTGGGCAGATCTAGCTGAGGAGGAGCCACTGGGATGGGCTGCCCTTGGCACTCGCTGCAGCCACCAGGACGGTCGGTAGTCAGTGCTGGGCAGGCTCCAATAGGGCGTGCCTGCACCGCTTGGTGGTGTGATGTCTAGTGCACGGTGCAGGTAGGTAGGGTGCAGCGGGAAGATGGTTATGTGTGAAGCTAAGCTGGATATGGTAGAGAGGAGAGAGGAGGAGGAGCAAAAAGTGTACAAACATAAAAGAATGCTAGGGGAGCCTGTCGTTGTAATGTACAGATGAGAGACTATGGGATGGAGGAAACCAGAAGGGGGAAGAGAAAGAAAAGGAAAGAATGACCAAATAAAAATCAGAAAAGTTAAAGAACTGCAAAGTTCCCAGGGATCCCACCGATGCAGCTATGAGGTCTGGGGGAGTCGGTCTCAATTTTCACAGCTCAGCCTGGCCAGAAGGTACAGAGGCATACATCGCCTGGTATTCAGGGATCAGAAAGAGAAGGAAGAGATAGAGAGATGAGAAATTAAGCAATGAAGAAAGACAAAAGGGAAAAAGAGGCAAAAGATGACAAAACTAATCAAAAAAGGAAGAAAAATAAAATTGGAAAAAAAAAAATGGCAACACCAGCATTCAGTGCCTACAAATGGGACCCAGAGACCCCCCACTCAGGGGCGCGAATTCCAAAAAGCCGGTAGTCTCGCGGTTAAGAGACCGTGGCCACGGGAAGCAGAGGGGCCAATGAACAAAGGCTCCAGGATCCTGCCCGCGCGGGAGCCCAGACCTGGATACAACCACACGCCCGAACGCAGCCCCACAGCCCCGCAGGAGAGAGCAGAGACGGCACTTGGAACCAGGCATCCAGGCAAAAGGAGGGGGAGGCGGCAGAAAAAGGTTCACTAGCTGCCAGCAAATGGCTCCCAGAAAGCCGCCAGCCCAGGCGCGCGGAATCCAAGCACTGGCGCCCCCCAGCCCAGGGACCCTGGCCACAGAAAGCAGGGGGGTGAAAGAACAAAGGCCCCAGGATACCACCCGTGCGGGAGCCCAGACCTAGCAACAGCCACACGCCCGAACGCAGCCCTACAGCCCCGCAGGAGAGAGCAGAGACGGCACTCGGAACCAGACACCCAGGCAATAGGAGGGGGAGGCGGCAGAAAAAGTTTCGCTAGCTGCCAGCAAATGGCTCCCAGAAAGCCGCCTGCCCAGGCGCGTGGAATCCAAGCACCGGCGCCCCCCAGCCCAGGGACCCTGGCCATGGAATGCAGTGGATCCCCAGCTGAGGCGGAGAGGGGTGGGTGGTGGGAGAGCACGCACCGCAGTTTACCGGTCGTTCTGTCTCCGACCAGATGGTCTGCAAGGCTGCTCTCCTGTTCGATGGTCTCCGATAGGAATCCAAGATGGTGGATCCGCGCTGCGTTAGCTGGTAAGGAATCTCTGCCTGAGTCTCTCCTCGCTCTCCGTTCTCTTTTAGTATTTTCACTCCGTTTGGTGTTTGGCTGAGTTCTTTATCTCTTCATTTGGTGTTCTAGGGTTTTAGGATTGTTGATTCTCTGTTAGGCTTAGTTTTTCGGATCTTTGCTGTGGAGGGACGGCGTGGTGTTTCTGCCTAGAGCGCCATCTTGCCCCTCCTTCCCCCATTTTATTTCTTATTTGGGTTGTTTGCGTCCTCTCCTGTTTTTCTTTTGTCAGTCTGGCCAGTGGTTTGTCGATTTTGTTAATCCTTCAAGAACCAGCTTTTGGTTTTGTTGATTCTTTCTATTGTTTTTCTGTTCTCTATTTCATTTATTTCTGCTCTGATCTTTACTATTTCCTTTCTTCCGGTGGTCCTGAGCTTTTTTGCTGTTCTCTTTCTATTTGTTTGAGTTCTGTAGTTAATGTTTTGATTTTGTACCTTTCTTATTTTTTGATATGTGCATCTATAGCTATAAATTGTCCTCTGAGGACCACCTTTGCTGTGTCCCAAAGGTTTTGGTATGATGTGTTTTCATTCTCGTTTGATTCTAGGAATTTTTTGATTACATCTCTGATTTTTTCTATTATCCAGAGATGTGTAAGCGGGATATTATTCAGTTTCCATGTAGTTGATTTTTTTTTCCTTGCTCTTTCTATTGTTAATTTCTACCTTGATGGCATTGTGGTCAGAGAAGATACTTTGAATTATCTCAACGTTTTGGATCTTGTTGAGGATTGCTCTGTGGCCTAAGATGTGGTCTATTCTGGAGAACGTTCCATGTGCATTAGAAAAGAATCTGTACTTTGCAGTGGTTGGATGGTGTGTTGTATATATGTCTATGAGGTCAAGTTGGCTGATTGTGCCCTTTAGGTCTTCTGTATCTTTGCTGAGTTTCTTCTTAGTTGTTCTGTCCTTTACTGTGAGTAGTGTGTTGAAGTCTCCCACTATTATTGTAGAACTGTCAATTTCTCTTTTCAGTGTTGTTAGAGTTTGTTTTATGTATTTTGGAGCCCTGTCATTGGGTGTGTAGATGTTTATTATGGTTATGTCTTCATGATGGATTGTCCCCTTAATCATTATGTAGTGTCCTTCTTTGTCTTTTATGGTAGATTTTGTTTTAAAGTCTATTTTATCTGAGATTATAATTGCCACTCCTGTTCTGTTTTGGTAGTTGTTAGCTTGATATATTTTTTCCAACCTTTGACTTTTAATAAATTCACATCTTTGTTTCTAAGGTGTGTCTCTTGTAGACAGCATATTGATGGATCCTGTTTTCATATCCATTCTGTCACTCTCTGTCTCTTTATGGCTGCATTGAGTCCATTTACATTCAGTGTAATTATTGATAGATGTGGGTTTGTTGCTGTTATTCTGTAGTGCTTTATTTTGTGGTGCTGACGTTTTCTTTGTTCTTCTTACTCTCTTGTGCTAAGTTACTTTTGTTTGTGGATTTTTTTTTTCATTTCTTTTGTTTTTGTAGGTTTTGTTTTTGCTGACAGTTTATGTTATTCCTCTTTTTTTAAGGAGTATGTTAACTTTCTTTGTGGTTACCTTGAATTTTAGCCTTATCTTTCTAAGTTTGAAGCAGTCTACCATTACTTGGTTTCTCCTTGCCTTCCTCTCCATTAGAAGGTTCTATACCTATGCCTTTTATTCCCTCTTTTATTGTTTTGATTTTGTTGTCATTTACTGATTAACTGCTCTGATTCCCTGTTGTATTTCTTTTGGTTTTGGATAGTCCTCAAGAGTTCATTTCCTAGATTGGTATCTGGCTGGTACCATCCTGTGTCCTAGGTTCTGCCTGTAAGCTGAAGCTGCCTAACCAAATATCTTAAAGTACAAACCTTAGCTTTCTTTTCTAAAAGCCATGCCGCTTAGTATTCAGAGTCTGGAATCTTATTCTAATGAGAGGCCAAACCTTCGTCTTCCAGGCAGATTACACAAAGAATAAATTAACCCTTTTACTCAGAAATCAAAGGAGAATTTATTTTAATAGCGAGAAACCCAATTCTTTGTTTTATATGCTACTTAACATTAAAACTACTAAAAAGATCATAAATTAAACCATTAAACTTTAGTCAGATAAAACCTGACCATATCAAATAAATTTTTTTCAATAAAACTCTTAAGTTTTGTCTTTGTTGCATGCCTCTTATAGTGCATCTCTTTAAATGGCAAAAGTGGACATACTCAGACTTCTGGGCAACATGGCATTCTGGGCAGAAGCACCATCCTGTCTCTCCACAGCAAAGATCTAAAAAACTAAGCCAAACAGAGGAAACAGCAATCCTGAAACCCTAAGCATCAAAAGAAGAGTTAAAGAACTCAGACAAGCACCAAATGGAGTGAGAAACTGACAGAGAACAGAGAGCGAGGAGAGATTCATGCAGGGGTCCCCTATCAGCTAATGCAGTGTGGATCCACCATCTTGGACTCCTATCAGAGACCAGTGAACAGGGAGTACAAGAAAGCAGCTTCATGGAGCTTCCAGCATGAGACAGAACAACCGGTAAACAGCGATATACACTTTCCCACCCCCCACCCTTCTTTGCCCCCATTCCGCCTCCTCTGCTTCCTGCGGCTACATTCTCTTGGCCGGGAAGCACTGGCTGCTTGGATTCCAACCACCCACACCTACCGACTCCCTGCGTGCCATTTGTTGGCTGCTGGTGTTGCTTTTTCCACTTCTTTTTGATTTCTTCCTTAACTCTCACCACCTCTCCCTCCTTTCTCTCAAATACCTGGCTCCGTGTGCCGTCTTTGCTTCTTCCTGAAAGGCTGTGAAACTACATTCAAGAGGAAACTGCTTTCCCACCCATGCTGCCTTGCAGGTGGGATCCAGGAGCTTTTTCTTTCTTGGTTTGTTTTGAATTATTTATTTGTTTTCTTTTTCTTTTCTCAAATTGGGTGCCCGTTCTAGCCAGGCAGTACTGCATGGCTCAGGACCTACCCCCTCAGTTTGTGCAGACACACAAAGGGATCCCTGAGGGCATTTCCTTTATCTTGTTTTTTTTTTCTGTTTTTCTGAAGGTTTTTCTTGTTCTTTTTTTAAAAATACGTTTTCTTTATTTTACCTCTTTTTCCCTTCTTGTCTTTCTTCATTACTCAGTTTCTCTTCTCTCTATACCTTCCTTCCCTTCCTGTTCCCTGAATAGCTGATGCTAAGTGACACCTCTACCCCTTCTATCCAGGCTGTACTTCAAAGCCTGGGAGCAACTTTCCCAGACCTCGTAGCCACACTGGTGGGATCCCTGGGAGCTTTTCTTTTCTTTTTTCTTTCTAATTTTTATTTATTCATTTTTTTCTTTTCTTTTCTTTTTTATTCTCTTCACCTTTTTTTCTCCTTTTCATAGTCTCTCGTCTCTCCAATCCAATGGCAACCTTCCCTAGCACTCTTTTTTGTTTGTCTTTGTAAGTTTTTGGCTCCTGTACCTCTCTCCTCTTGCTCATCATTCCCATACCCAGCTTAGCTCCACACATCACAATCTTCCCCCTCCATCCTGCTTACCTGCACTGTGCACTTAAAATCACACCATCAAGCAGACCAGGCATGGCCTACTGGAACTTCCCCGCACTGATTACCTCTCCTCCCTGGTGGCCATAGTAAGTGCCACAAAGCACCCATCCAGAACTCCTTTTCAGCTGGAACTTCCCTGCTGTACCATATCTGAGCACCTGACCCTGCCAATTGGAGAAGGAGACAAAAAGTATCTTGCCCACAGACGAGCAAACAACAAAGAACACACAGACAGACTGCTCGGACATAGCCAAGTAAAAAAAAAAAAAAAAAAAAAAAAAAACAGGATGAACCAAACAAATCTACAATCAATACATAAGAAAAATAACTACTGAATGCCCCGATGACAGCAGACAATATAAAAACATTTACAAAAACAGGACAAGATGGTTCAGGTAGGTGTCCAAAATAAAATACCAGGTGGCTTTCCAGTAGAAGAAAAGGCACTAGAACTACATGATAGGGGATTCAAATCTCTCATACTCAGAATTATCCAAGAGTTGAAACAAAAAGCAGACAAAAATGAGGAAAAAATAGACAAATTAATGGAAAAGGCAGACAAATTCATGGAAAATACAGACAAAAAAGAATTCAGGAAAATAATGTAGGAACAAAATGCGGAAATAAATTCACAACTAGAAATCATACAAAAACATCAATTAGAAATCCAAAACATAAACAACAAAATTTCAGAAATGTACAGTGTCATAGTAGAGCTCAGGAGCATATTTGAAATGGTGGAAGACATGATCAGTGAAATTGAAGACAAACACTTGGATAGAACTCTGAGGAAAATTCAGAAAAAAAACACAAAGAAAAATTAAGACACCCTGAGAATTATGTGGGATACAATCAAAAGAAAAAATTTTTAAGATATCGGAGTTCCAGAAAAGGGGGAGAAAACAGAAAACATAAAGATCATTGAAGAACTGCTGACAGAAAACATCCCCTATATCATGAATGATGAAAAGCTGGCCATCCAAGAAGCTCGACAAACCCCATATAGGATAGACCCCAAAAGAAAATCCCCAAGCTATATCATAATTACACTCAACAAAACCAAAGACAAAAAAAGAATCCTGAGAGCAGCTAAAAAAAAAAAAAAAAAAAAAAAAGTTATATACAGCAGAGAAACAATAAGACTGAGCTCAGATTATTCAGCAGAAACCATGGAGGCAAGAAGGCAATGGGATGGCATATATAAAACTTTGAAAGAAAAAAATTGCCAGCCAAGATTAATATATCCTGCAAAATTCTCATTCAAATATGATGGGAAAATTAAGACATTTAATTAAGACATTTCCAGATAAACAGAAGTTAACCAAACCAAACTTAACAAGAATTATTAAAGGGAGTCCTTCGATCTGACAACAAACAACTTCAGGTCACAGGCTGAATCTAGGACACTGGATCGTACCAACCAGATACCAGTCTAGGAAATGAACTCTCAAGGACTATCCAAAACCAAAAGAAATACCACAGGGAATCAGAGCAGTTAATCTGTAAATGGCATCAACATCAGAACAATAAAAGAGGGAATAAATGGTGTAGGTATAGAACCTTCTAATGGAGAGGAAGGCAATGCAATACCAAATAATAATAGACTGCTTCAAACTCAGAAAGATAAGGGTAAATTTCACAGTAACCACAAAGAAAGTTAACAAACCTACTCATCAAAATAAAGATGAAAAACATAAAGTCTCAGTAAAAACAAAACCTAGAAAACAAATGAAATGAAAACAAAGTCCACAAACAAAAGGAATTCAGCACAGGAGAGTAAGAGGAACAAAGAAAATGTCAGCACCACAAAAAAAATCACTACAAAATGACAGCAATAAACTCACATCTATCAATAATTACACTGAATGTAAATGGCCTCAATGCAAACATAAAGAGATGGAGAGTGACAGAATGGATAAAAAAACAGGATCCATCCATATGCTGTCTACAAGAGACACACCTTAGAAATGAAGATGTGAATTTATTAAAAATCAAAGGTTGGAAAAAATATATCAAGTGAGCAACTACCAAAAAAGAGCAGGAGTGGCAATACTAATTTCAGATAAAATAGACTTTAAAACAAATCCACCATAAAAGACATAGATGTACACTATATAATGATTAAGGGAATGATCCATCATGAAGACATAACCATAATAAACATCTACGCACCCAGTGATAGGGCTCCAAAATACATAAACTCTAACAGCACTGAAAACAGAAATTGACAGTTCTACAATAATAGTAGGAGACTTCAACACACCACTTTCAGTAAAGGACAGAACATCTATAAAGAAACTCAGCAAAGATACAGAAGACCTAAAAGGCACTCAGCCAACTTGACCTCATAGACATATATAGAACACTCCATCCAACAGCTGCAAAGTACACATTCTTTTCCAATGCATATGGAATGTTCTCCAAAATAGACCACATCTTAGGTCACAGAACAATCCTCTACAAGATCCAAACTGTAGAAATAATACAAAGTATCTTCTCTGACCACAATGCCATCAAGGTAGAAATTAACAATAGAAAGAGCAAGGAAAAAAATCAATTACATGAAAACTGAATAACACCCAGCTCACAAACTACTGAGTAATAGAAGAAATCAGAGAGGGAATCAAAAAATTCTTAGAATCAAATGAGAATGAAAACGCATCATACCAAAACCTTTGGGACACAGCAAAGGCAGTCCTCAGAGGACAGTTTAGAGCAATAGATGCACACATCAAAAAAGGAGAAAGGGACAAAATCAAAACATTAACTACACAACTGAAACAAATAGAAAGAGAACAGCAAAAAAAGCCCACAACCACCAGAAGAAAGGAAATAATAAAGATCAGAGCAGAAATAAGTGAAATAGACAATAGAAAAACAATAGAAAGAATCAACAAAACCAAAAGTTGGTTCTTGAAGGATTAACAAAATAGACAAACAACTGGCCAGACTGACAAAAGAAAAACAGGAGAGGACGCAAACAACCCAAATAAGAAATAAAATGGGCGACATTACAACAGAGACCCAACTGAAATAAAAAGGATCATATCAGAGTATTATGAAAAACTATACTCCAACAAATTTGAAAACCTAGAGGAAATGGGTAAATTTCTAGAAATATACTACCTACCCAAACCTCAAAAAGTGATGTTGAAAATCTGAACAGACCCATAACAAGAGAAGAGATTGAAAGGGTAATAAAAAAAACTCCCAATTAAAAAAAAAAGCCATCGCCCAGATTGTTTCACTGGAGAATTCTACCAAACATTCAGAGAAGAGCTTGTACCTGTACTACTCAAACTATTTCAGAACATAGAAAAGGAAGTGACACTTCCAAATTAATTCTATGAAGCCAGCATAAACCTGATACCAAAACTAGGTAAAGACGCTACAAAAAAAAGAAAATTACAGACCCGTATCTCTCATGAATACAGATGCAAAAATTCTCACAAAATTCTAGTCAATAGAATTCAGCATCATATAAAAAAAAAAAGTACACCATGACCAAGTAGGATTCATACCAGTTATGGAAAGATGGTTCAATGTTAGAAAATCAATCAATGTAATCCACCACATGAATAAAAGGAAAGAAAAGAATCCCATGATCATCTCAATTGATGCAGAAAAGGCATTCAACAAAGTCCAACACCCATTCCTGATACAATCTCTCAATAAAGTAGGTATAGAAGGGAAATTTCTCAACATAATAAAGGGCATCTATGCAAAACAACGGCCAACATCATTCTTAATGGAGAGAGGCTGAAAACATTCCCCTTGAAAACAGGAAGAAGACAAGGATGCCCTTTATCACCACTCCTATTTAACATTGTGCTGGAAGTTCTAGCTAGAGCAATAAGGCAAGAAAAAGAAATAAAGCACATCCAAATTGGTAATGAAGAAGTTAAACTGTCCCTGTTTGCAGATGATATGATACTATACATAGAAAACCCTAAAGACTCCACGAGAACTAATAGAAAGATTCAGCAGAGTAGCAGGATACAAGATAAACGTACAAAAATCAGTTGGATTCCTATACACCAATAAAGAGAAGGATGAAAAGGAAATCAGGGAAACAATATCATTTATAATAGCCCCTAAAAAAATAAAATACTTAGGAATAAATCTAACCAGGGATATAAAAGAACTATACAAAGAAAACTACAAAACACTACTGCATGAAACCCAAAGGGATCTACATAAATGGAAAAACATAAAATCCTCATGGATAGGTAGACTCGACCTAGTGAAAATGACAATTCTACCCAAAGCAATTTACAACTAAAATGCAGTCCCAATCCAAATACCAACAACATTCTTCAAAGAGATGGAAAAACTAGTCATTAACTTTATATCGATAGGGAAGAAGTTCCAAATAAGTAAAGCACTATTGAAGAAGAAGAATAAAGTAGGAGGACTCACACTACTTGACCTCAGAACCTACTATACAGCTAAGGTAGTCAAAACAGCCTGGTACTGGTACAATGACAGATACATTAACCAATGGAACCGAATTGAGAACCCATATGTAAATTCATCCACCTACGGTCACCTGATCTTTGACAAGGGCCCAAAGTCCATCAAATGGGGAAAAGACAGTCTTTTTAACAAATGGTGTTGGCAAAACTGGATATCCATTTGTAGAAAAATGAAACAGGACCCATACCTCACACCATGTACAAAATCTAATTCAAAATGGATCAAAGACCTAAATATAAAGCCAAAATCTATAAAGTTCATAGAAGAAAATATAGGAGCAACACTACAGGCCCTAATGCATTAACAGGATACAAACTATAACTATCAACACACAAACTCCAGAAGATAAGCTAGATAAATGGGGTCTTCTAAAAACCAAACAGCTATGCTCTTCAAAAGACTTCACCAAAAGAGTAAAAAGAGAACCTACAGACTGGGAAACAATTTTTGGACATAACAAGTCAGACAGAGGTCTAATCTCCATAATCTACAAGAAAATCCAACACCTCTACAACAAAAAGACAAATAATCCTATTAAAAAATGGGCAAAGGAAATGAACAGACACTTCACCATAGAAGACATTCAAGCGGCCAACAGACACATGAGGAAATGCTCACGTTCACTAGCTATTAGAGAAGTGCAAATTAAAACCACAGTGAGATACCATCTCACCCCGGCATTACTGGCATGAATCAAAAACACCGGCAGTAACAAATGTTGGAGAGGCTGTGGTGAGATTGGAACTTGTATGCACTGCTATTGGGAATGCATAATGATACAACCATTTTGGAAAATGTTATGTCACTTCCTTAGAAAGCTAGAAATAGAAATACCATACGATCCAGCAATCCCACTCCTAGGAAGATATCCTAGAGAAATAAGTGTCGTCACTCGAATATACATATGCACACCCATGTTCATGGCAGCATTGTTCACAATAGCAAAAAGATGAAAACAACCTAGATGCCCATCAACAGATGAATGGATAAACAAACTATGGTACATACACACAGTGGAGTATTGTGCAATAATAAAAAACAACCATGAATCTGTGAAGCATCTCATAACATGGATGAAACTGGAGGACATTATGCTGAGTGAAATAAGTCAATCACAAAAGGACAAATATTGTATGAGACATCTATTGTAAAAACTTATGAAAAAGTTTACACACAAAATGTAACAATCTTTGCTGGTTACGAGGGATGGTAGGGGTGGGCGGTAAATACTAAATAGACAATAGATAAGTGGTAACTTTGGTGAAGAGTAAAACAGTACACAATACTTGGGAAGCCAGCACAACTTGCACAAGAAGAGGTCATGGGAGCTCCATGGACACATCCAAACTCCCCGCAGGACTGAATTGCTGGGCAGAGGGCTGTGGGGACCATGTTCTCGGGGAACATCTAGCTCAATTGGCATAACACAGTTTATAAAGACATTGTTCTACATTCTGTCTTGGTGAGTAGCGTCTGGGTTCTTAAAAGCCTGCGAGGAGTCATCTAAGACACTCCACTCGTCTCACCCCTTCAGGAGCAAGGGAGAATGACGAGAACAAGATACAAGGAAAAGATTAGTCCAAAGGACTAACGGACCACAGCTATCAAGGCCTCCACCAGCCTGAGTCCAGTACAGCTAGATGATGCCCAGCTACCACAATTGACTGCTCTGACCAGGATCACAACAGAGGGTTCTGGACAGAGCTGGAGAAGGCTGTAGAACAAAATTCTAACACACAAAAAGGACCAGATTTACTGGCCTGACAGAGACTGGAGAAACCCTGAGAGTATGGTCCCCAGATACCCTTTTAGCTGAGTAGTGAAGTCACTCCTGAGGTTCACTGTTCAGCCAGGGATTGTACATCCCCATAAAACAAAACAGCACTAATGAGGCACAGCAGTCCAGGGACAAGGACTAGAAGGCAGAAGGGGACATGAAAGCTGGTGATAGGGAACCTAAGGTTGAGTAATGACAGTGTTGACATGTAGTGGAGTTCTTAGCCATTGTTATAGGGCAATATGTATACTAACTGTTTAATGAGAAACTATTTTGTTCTGTAAACCTTCATCTAAAGTGATAATAGCAGCACAACTGGAAGAACATAATTGATGTAACTGAATTGTACATGTAGAAATTTTTGAAATGGTGTATCTTTGGCTATGTGTATTTTCACCAAAAAAAAAAAAAAAAAAAGGTCCTCCAAGGCTGAGAAGGGAGCATGTTGACATGTCGTGGGGTTGTTAACTAATGTCATAAAACAATACGTGTACTGGCTGTTTAATGAGAAAATATTTGTTCTGTAAACTTCCACCTAAAGTACAATAAAAAAAAGAGTAAAAAAAAATGAACATACTCACTAGCAGACTTAAATATATATATACATTCTTCCTATTGTGGCATAAAAAGACAAAGAATATTAACTTAAATTATGACAAATATCCATTAACTCAATTTAACATCAGTAAGTTTCTTAAAACATATTGGGAATTATTTTAAGCCTGTACACTATAAAATATAACTGTTGTTGAAAGAAAGTCTGTTTAAACATTTGAAGTTTTTATTCAACTTTTACTATTTCTCATATTTTTCCCAACCTAATTTTAGCCCTTAATGATTTTATCAACTGGCTTTGGAAATCACAAAGTCTCTGTTCAGTTGACCAATTCATTGATATGAATATAACTTTAAGCCTCTGACTACTGATGGAAACATTTTTCCAGGCCATTTTAGGTGTGTCTTATTGTGATTTCTATTGTTTGACTTCTTAGAGTTCCCCTATAATAGAGAGAACTTGTTTACAGTTCTATTATCAGGATCCACTCAATTTCTGATAACTATAGCAAAGCAGCAAATTCTCTTATCTTTTGCCTTAAAAGAGCCTCTACCTAGCTGGAAAGGGTCTTTCAAAAGCTTCCCTTGAGCTACAAGACCTTGGTGACTGGGGGTTGGGGGCTGAGGTGGCCTGATTGTGCCCAGCCCTCACTCTCTTGACTCACGGAAGACATTTACATATGCTTAAGTTGATGGGGCATTTTGAAAGGCTATCTACCCAGTAAACACCAAAGCTCTTTCAGGACAAAAGGAGACAGAAAGACCACATAAACTCACCAGACAGTACCACACAAAAAGGATATGTGAATCCTAGTTTCTTAAAGTGTACGTAGCAATTTTTTTGGTAAGATCGACTCAGTTCAATGGAAAAAACAGGTTCTAGATAAACCTTATTAACTTGCTAGAGCCTCAGATGGAGGAATATTAGACCTTTTGACAAAACCTGAGCATCAAGCAGTTCCCTAAAGGAAAAAATGGATAACACAAATGAAAGCTCATTTTCCCAAAGTGGTCACTGAAATTCCAAGTTACTTCTAGTATACTCAGTTTATAGTGTTTTTAAATATGAACACCAAACCAGTGAATCAGTGGTGGGGGGGAGAAATCCAGGCTCATTTATCAAAGATGTTAAGTGTTAAGGTTCAAGCTTTGGTTTCCTTCTTTCTGAAGCTTTCTCTTAATATCAGGGGCACCTTGTCCTGTAAAGATTTTATTGAACGTTCTGGCATTTTCAGAGCTCTCAGGATCTAGATAAGTTAACTTAAGAACATAGTCTTAAGATACCATGGCTGTCTCAAGAACCAGTCTCACCCAGGGTATTTTCACTTTCCCTAACAGCCGAACCAGGGCACCCACGTAGGTGGTATAATACTAGTTACACACAGAAAATGGGCAGGACAGATACAGAACCACAGTAAATGAGTAGACAGGACAGGCACAAAACCACAGTAAATGAATAAATCCTGCAAGTTGACGGAGGTGGTCTCAACCCCTTCAACCTCTCAGATGGCCCTACCTGCAGACAAAGGTGATCTTAGAGAATCTCAACCTCCCAGACACACTCACGAGAAATCCCGCAAGCTGACGGAGGTGATCTTGACCCCTTCAACCACTCAGACCACCCTGCCTGCTGACAGAGGTGATCTTAGAGAATCTCAACCTCCTAGACACACTCACAAGAAATCCTGCAAGTTGACTGAGGTGGTCTCGACCACTTCAACCTCTCAGATGGCTCTGTCTGCCGACAGAGGTGATCTTAGGGAATCTCAACCTCCCAGACACACTTACAAGCACTCACACACCTGGAATCAGGACTCTAGAGTCACCAGGAGTCCCTTCTTGTGACCCTACTCATGGGGATCAGTCATCTGAGGCACCTCTCACCTCAGAAACAAAGGGCTCAGGTCCCCTTCCAGAAACCTCAGGCCTGCCCCATCTGCCCTGGCCCTGATAGCAACAGGGAGAGGAGTCGTGGACTCACTTTGGGATCCCTCCTATACAGGTCTTGCTTTTCTTTCACCCACCTCTTTTGGTGCGGTTGGGGACCAGTGGTGCTGGTCTGACCCAGGTCTGGCCGATAGTCTCCCCAGAGGCAAATGAAACCTCTCACGGATGCTTGTCAGGAGAGGGTCGATTAGCCCCAGGCCCTGCCGAGGGGCCGCTGCATCTCAAGCGGCTGAAACTCCCCATATGGGCCACCAAATTTGTTACCACAATAATGCGGATTGGAGCCACCTGCCGCAATAGCCAACTCTGAGACGGGTGAGGTGAGCAGCAAGAGGTTTATTATATATCGATATATAGCAGACAGAGAGGAATAGATTCCTCAAAAAAAAAAAAAAAATACCCATCTCCCCCGCTGGGGATCGGCTGAAGGCTTTTGTAGGGACAGGACTATGGGTCTTAGTAGTTTGTGTTAGTTTCCCCTTGAGGTGGTAATGTCTCAGATGAGTTAATCTTCTACTGGTATTCTTGGGGGCTATTTGGCGACATTGTTGGGGATTACCTGGTGACTTCCTGGCTTTTCTTGTCACAAGATGGGTGCTTTGTTCGTTTTTTCATTCCTAGATCATTATCACTTGTTTTCCACCCTCCGAGGAGGAGCATCAGTTAATCTTAAACTTGTTGTAGAGACTGGAACCAGAAAGAAAGACAAGATCATGAGATAACGTGGTGGTTAGCAATGAGGAGTAAATAACAGTGAGCCCGGCCTATGCAGCCTCTTCCAAATCATTCAGATACCTCCCCACCTCAGAACCAGAACCAGGACTGCAGCCAGCCAGAAACTAGGGTACCCATTCTCTGCCATCAGCTAGGTGGAGTGGCGGAGTAACGAGGATGATCTTAGCAGGGCTTCAGTCCCCCCTGAAAGGGGTATCTTAGTCCTACTTCAATTCTCCAGATACCTCCCCATCTCCAATCCCAAGCACTTACACTTAACAAGAGAAATTCCTAGGCCACTTACCATTGGATGTCCATACCTGAGTTGTTTCTAATTCTCAAAATAAAAGCACCTCGGGCCAGTTGCTGCCCAAACAAGAAGCTCAGTGCATGCTGAAGCTTGATGGAGTTTCTGTTTGCATTCAAGGGTGTGCTAGGCTCCAGACGAAAGCCCCATGTTGGGCGCCAAAATTGTTACTGAATCCTAGAAGGTGGGTCCTTGTCCAGCACGCTCAGACTTTCCAATTATCTGAACACTGGCCTTTGAGAAAGAGAAAGTAGCTTTACTGCAATGCACAGAGCAAGAAGTCAGGAGGAAGTTCCTCAGAGCTGGATCCTTGAGCTATGGGTAGGCCGGGCTTATTGGTGATTTGGCAGCAAGATGGCAGCTTTGCAGGTGTCCTGGGGAGGGAAAATTCTAGAAGGTGACCAGGAAACAGGAGGTGACGTGGTTCTTGTCAGACCGCTTGCTTCGAAATAGGGTCTGTGTGATGATTTTCCTTCTTATTCGTTCCCCCAGTTGCTGCATCCTCTGTTGAGGTCAATTGGTTGTCACAGCTGGCCCTTCTGCGCATGCGGGGGTTGGGGGTAAATCTGATTTGGGCTAGTTTAATGACTAATGGAAATTTACTGGCATTAGTAAGGTCAGGTTACACTACTGGAGTGTGCTCAATGGATTACAAACTTATTTAGGTACACAGGGATGACATGATAACAGTGAATCTAGAGCTGAAGCATGGCCGGTCCACCAGAGTCTAGGGAAAGTGATTGCTGAAATAGTGACTATTGAAGACTTTCTGGAGCTTCATCTAAACCAGCTTTATGTGTCACAAAATGAGGATCATGATAAGAAGACCTATCTTATTTTGTCAGACAAGAGCATAAATGACCAACAGTCATTACCCATCTGTTAGTTTGTCATACTACGGTTGCTTGTGTCTTGCTATGATGCTAGAAGCTCTACCACCAGAATTTCATATATCAGTAGGGTCACCCATGGTGGACAGGTTTCAACGGAGCTTCCAGACTAAGACAGTCTAGGAAGAAAGGCCTGATGATATCAGAAAATTAGCCAACAAAAACCCTATGGATCTGTCCTGGCATGGACCAGTAACTTGAAATTTCCCTCTAAAATTGGAGGGTGCTGAGAGACCAAAGAAAGAGGTAGCCAACTCCAGGATGGAGACAAAGGAGTTTTATTAGGGTGACTCACATACGAGGCCACGTCCTGGGTGGTTGCAGGACCAATGTAGTGGAAAGGCAGAGGTTTTATAGCGGCAGTTGACAATAGAGGTTTTATAGTGACTACATGCCAAGGACTTACATAACGATGACTGAGCATACTGTAGTGAACTAGTGGACCACATGAGGCCACTGATGTTCAGCCTTGCAAAGCCTGTTTCGCCTTCAGGATCACAACAGAATATTGTCCAATATAGTGCTGGAAGATGAGTCTCCTAGATTAAAAGTTACTCAAAATACACAGCGGCCCCAACAATGGACTCGAGCACAGCGCTTCTACTCCTCTTATGTAAGCCTCTCCCATTCCTCAAAGCCAGCTCTCCCAGCACATTTCTCCAGGGCCATTCCCCGGACTTCCTTTGATGGGTGATTATAATTTTTATAAAACCCTGGGAATAAAAAGGAAAAAGTCAGATTATTTTCTCTAGGTTTTTGGTTCTTATTGTTTCCTAACTCCTTTAAAAGAAAAATAGGTGGAGGAATCCTTTCCTCCCATTTTTTTCCAGATAGAATGAATATGTATTATATCCTAAGTATATCAACCAAAACTGTTTAAACAAGCCAAATGTTACATAATAGACTCTCATGCTCCCAAACAATGTGATTTTAGATCTGTCAATGTGACAAAAGAATAAAAGAAAAAATTGCCTATTTTTTCCTTTTTTTTTTTTTAAATCAGTTGTTTCTAACTTTACCCTCCTAACCTATAGCTTTTGATGTACATTTGGAAATTTATCACATACTGCCTCAGATGATTTATGTCATGTTATTTAATGTTTGTAGAGTTATTCAATACTATACTAGCTTAAAAACACGGCAAGGGTTCTAAGAACCAGGTTGGATCTATAGGAATCTTGAAAGAAGGGGAGAAATTACTTTGGGATTGACATAAATTTTGAAACATTGGAATTAAAAATCCCAAGTGAAATTACTTTCAGCCTCTATAGGATTCAGGGAAGGTAAATTAACATAGGTAGTTTAACAAGAATAGGGAGCTGTAGGATCTGTGTTAAACCTGAACTCAAACTCTACCCACTGCCGTGGAGTCAGTTCCGACTCATAGTGACCCCATAGGATAGAGCAGAGCTGCCCCATAGGGTTTCCAAGGCTGTAATCTTTACGGAAGCAGACTGCCACATCTTTCCCCCCAGAGCAGCTGGTGGGTTCGAACTGCTGACCTTTCGGTTAGCAGCCAGGCACCTAACCATTGTGCCACTAGTGCTCCTTGAACGCAAACTCTAGGGAGTATAAAATAGAAAGACTAGGAAAGGAGGGACTGATCCTGTGTCAAGGGGATATTAGTTTGTGGCTGAAGAAATGAATATTAAGTATAATCCTTAGTAGTACTAAGCCCAGGGTAATTTTTCCCAAGTTTCTCAAAAGAGTATCTTGCTAGCTGTGAAGCTCTTGAGATCTCCATTCCTTCCATCTCACTTGGGATTGAGATTCCAAAGTAAAGAGTAAAGGAATAAACAAAGGTGGTACCCACAGGCTTTTTAAAAAGAGACTTGTATTTCTTTACTTGTTGCTGTTGCTAGTTGCCATCAAGTTGATTGCAACTCATGGCAACCTCATGTGTGCAGAATAGAACTGTGATCCATAGGGTTTTCAAGGCTGTGACTTTTCAGAAGCAGATAGCCAGGCCTGTCTTCTGAGGCACCTCTGGGTGGGTTCAAACCACCAATCTTTCAGCTAGTAGTTGAATGCTTAACCATTTGTGCTCCCTGCACCCAAGGAACTTCTTGTCTCTACTTAGGGTGCTCTGTCTTTGTAGGCATCCTAGGCTAGCCCTTGTCTTTTTCTTTGCATCTTGATCCTGGTCTCCTGGCCTTGGACCCAGTTTCTGCTCTGACCCATCTCCTGCCCTTTTGAGTTGGACTCACTGGAACACCTTGACTACCAACTTCACTTTTCCCCAGGATTCTGTCTTCGGTTTCCCTTTGCCCTGTAATCCATTCCTCTGTGAAGCTCTGTGTAACTATCAAACTTGACCCTGGCTTCCAGAGCTGCAGCCAAGAGCAAAGCTCTTGGGTCCCCACTTGCCAAGGAAGGGAGTTTGGACACGGAGAAAGTTGCAAGAAAGCTAGGAGAAAAGGTTATTCAAGCAGGGCCAAAGCTCTGATGTGAGTGGTCAAGTTGAGAGAGAGCCTTTCCCACATTGCAGTGATGACCGCCAATGGGACTGGTTATTGCAACAGCTAGAGTGGGAAGCTCTCCAGTTACTGGCAAAGTTCTTGCACCTGCACTCAGAAAGGCTTGATGGTGCTTAGACTTCTAACTGAATGAGGCCATGAGAAAGTGAGGGCCGAGCAGCAGCATCTGTCCTGGGCAAAGAAGCTTGAACTCCTGCCACAGTGGATGTAAATCACATTAGACCTTGATAGGAAAATGGGGAGGAAATGAAGGGGGGGAAACTTTGAAGTCCTTAGTGGAAGGAAACTGGTGCCAAAGATCATAAGACAGCACACACACTCTTTGATGTCCTTTCTCTGATGCTGTGCCCTGGGAAAGCAAGATGTTTCCTCAACAAAACACTCAGAAGGCAGCAGAGGAAATTCACTGCCCTGGACTGGGAGCCAGGAGCCCTGGGTACACTTTCTGGCACTGCCATTACTGTGCCACCCCACGAGTCAGCTACCTCCCTCAAGTTTGGCTTCCTCATTTTTAAAATAGGTATAAGTATATGCAATCTCATAGGGTGCTGAGAGAAATACAAGATGTAATATATGTAAAAAATTTTCTAACACTAAAATACCTTATTAATTTGAAGCTGCATTATGACTTTCTAATGCTTCAGCGCTTCCGTTGCTCATGCTAAGTATTTATGATTTAAGTGATACAGGTCAGAAAGAGGATCAGAGGTGTTAGTCAAAAATCTCTGGATTTTAAAAGGGAAATGAGTAGTGTAATAACATGATGGATTTTGAAGTTGTTTGGACCTCAGTTCAAATTCAAGATGTGCAACATACTAACCACATGATTATGGGTACATACTTTCACTTTCTATGCCCTCATCTGAGGTATGAATAATGTGAATAATTCTTTAAGCTGTTTTCAGGGTTAAATGCGAAAGCATACCAGAGAATAATGTTAGTTTTCTCTTTTTTTCCTCCCTTCTACTTCTTGACATTATTTCCCAGTCTCCCGAGCTCATTAAAACCTGAGAAAGGAAATTTATTTCAATGGCTCCAAGCATGGATACTGGCACAGGAACAGCCTGGATCCAGATAGAGAGCTACTTCCATGACAGACAACGCTGGGCTCTGTATTCAGCTCTTCTAATTTTGTGTCACTCGTACCCTCATGAACTCAATACATATGTTAAAGAAGTTTCTGGTGATGCAAGATTGACTTGAGAACATGTTGTTATTATGAAGACAGATGCAGGGCTGTGTGGGAAAATCATGTGTCTCTGGTTGTCACTGTGACTTTATAGATTTCCTATCCCCTTAGCCAGCATTCACTACATTGGCTTCCCTGAACTCATGATCTACAATTTGAATAATTTATTACCAGCTTGTTTGTTTATGGTTATGTTGTCTTGTTTATGAGTCTATGGTATAGTTAAGCTTCCAACAAAGGTTTAGTAAACTGAGATACTTAAACAATGTATATTTTTCCAGCAAATAACAATGTATATTAAAATATTTGAAATAAAATGTAGTGGGAGGATGCCTGGGAAGGCAGAACTTAGCATGTTTTCAGTCAGCATGAGAAATTGTTTATTTAAAAAATTGCCAGTGGCTTCTGAATGTGTTGAAAGAGACAAGTTTCCTTTGAGCAAAACTCCATTATCCTAAGAAACGTGCTAGCAAATAAAAATGTCTACTAAAATATTTTAAATATAATGTCTGCTTATGGAGTTAGTAGACATGCATTGATTTAAGTGTAGGATGTAAGAAAATGAGACATTTTGACTTGAGTTTCCTCATATTTCTTGGTGTGTGTAAATTCAATGTTGCTAGGAGTGGATGAGCAAATTTGCATGGGAAGAGTGTAAGAACTCCTAAAATGGAATGGATTTCAAGCCCATCCCTTTGGTAGTATAAGTTTATAAGACACTTCTGGTAGATGGAGAGAGGGTGATGACTTAAGTCCACCAGACCCAGGAACACGAAGGATGCCCCTTCTACAGAAGGAACTCACCATGGAAGGCACGAGGCAGCACAGATGCTCAAAGTCAGGGCCAAGATCAGGTCATCTAGGTACAATGTAATGCGAGGATGGAAACCTCTGTTGACCCATCCACAACAGCACTGTGAAGTGTGCTTTGGAAATAGTCATGTGCTGCATAACATCCATTGGGGCAACACCTGACCACACATCCATCGGTGGTTCCAACCTCCATAAAAACTATTATATTAATCATTTGAGGTTCATGCAATGGTTCATAATAACAAATAGGCCCTACTTTGTAACATACGTCAAAACATTATTATTACTGTGTTACTATGTTAAAGATGTTTTAGTATATCTGGAAGTGTTTCTTTAATGTTTTTTATGCATAGAATATGGCGTTTGCACAATGTCCAAATCACATAACATCCTATTTCACAGAATGTGTGGTGGACATTAAGCCATACATGACTGTAATAGTTATGAGGGGAAATGTAGGGAAGTGAAGAGTCGTAACGTAGAAATCCCGGAACTACTTCGCCAAGTAAAAATCATCACTAACTGTAACTCTTCCAGGACAGGATGAGATACTTCCTCTTCTTTCCACCCAAAAACCGATTGGCTGTGGCATCAATTCCAACTCATAGCAACCCTACATATCTTGAGAAATCACTGCATACATCCATACATCTTAAGAAATCACTGTAGGACAAAAACAGGTTGGCAACAAGCAAGGAAAGTACCTGTCTGGCTCTGTGAGGCTGTAACCTAAGGCTCCCCACATCTCCCTCAGGAAGGTATTGAAATCAGGGCTGACCCCTTGGACATGAATGGAAACAAATTTGGTGTTTGAGGGGTGGCAATCATAGGAACAGACCATATTCTTTAGAACTGGAGAGATTTTGTCAAAAACTTCCCAGATGAGCATCAGTGCCAGGAGGAAAGCAAGAGTAGCCTGGAATATCCCTTGCAGGGGCCAGGGTCATTGCAACAGCTGGAGCAGCATCAGGGGATGCTTTCTTGCAAAAAAATTTCAGGGCAGAATTTTTTGGAAATGATAGGCCATGAAATAGCCCAGAATGATGAGTTTGTGGAGTCAATGTTGACATAACCCAGCCTCAAGATGATGAGCCTGAGTCTCTGTTCCATGAATATGACTAATATGTGTAAATCCTCTGAACATTTGGCATCACCTAGAAGAAGGTGACCAAAAGAGAAGAGAGATGCTTACCTTTATGAAGAGTAACTCCATATGAAGGCTTAATCTGGTTTTTATTTAAATAATAAGATGATATTACCTTATTTGCCCTCTTATTTGAAGTGAGTTCTATTGGTCATTCTACTAAACATAATTAAAAAGGTAGTGAGGTGAATCTCAAACCATCAACTCATATTTGCAAGACATATCACATCTAATTTTTGAAAACTCTACGTACCCAACTTCCTCCCCTGCTTCCAAATCAAAAATTATTTTATCTCATATAGAAAGAATCCTTACTTTGGGGAGAAGGTTGAAATTGAGTCTCCTTCAACTCTAAAAAAATGTGATTATAATCAAAATATGATTGTAATTGTGCAAAGAAAAAATAGAAACACCATACATATGCTAATTAGTAGCTACTCTTGTGCCATTCTACATATTAGCATTCAATAGCAATATTTAGTACTGTGTACAAGCTAGGCAACTAATTTTTTTATAGTCTTACTGATTAATGTTACTGTTTGAGCAATTAGAAATTAAGTTTGATTTTATTAACAATGTGACTTAGTAAGAAAATTGCAGACCTACCAAGAAAAATAAACATTAGTAAAGGTACAAAAATTAACATGAGGCAGACTGGGCAAGATGGCTCTCTAGGCAGGAACACCACGCCGTCCCTCCACAGCAAAGATCCGAAAAACTAAGCCTAACAGAGAATCAACAATCCTGAAACCCTAGAACACCAAATGAAGAGATAAAGAACTCAGCCAAACACCAAACGGAGTGAGAATACTAAAAGAGAACAGAGAGCGAGGAGAGCCTCAGGCAGAGATTCCTTACCAGCTAACGCAGCGCGGATCCACCATCTTGGATTCCTATCGGAGACCAGCGAACAGGAGAGCAGCCTTGCAGAGCATCTGGTCGGAGACAGAACGACCGGTAAACTGCAGTGCGCACTCTCCCACCACCCACCCCTCTCCGCCTCAGCTGGGGATCCCCTGCTTTCCGTGGCCAGGGTCCCTGAGCTGGGGGGCACCGGTGCTTGGATTCCGTGCGCCCGGGCTGGCGGCTTTCTGGGAGCTGTTTGCTGGCAGCTAGCGAACCTTTTTCTGCCGCCTCCCCCTCCTTTTGCCTGGGTGCCTGGTTCCGAGTGCCGTCTCTGCTCTCTCCAGCAGGGCTGTAGGTCTGCGTTCGGGCGTGTGGCTGTTTCCAGGTCTGGACTCCCGCGCGGGTGGGATCCCGGGGCCTTTGTTCGTTGGCCCCTCTGCTTCCCGTGGCCACGGTCTCTTAACCCCGAGACTACCGGCTTCTTGAAATTTGCGCCCCTGAGTGGGGGCTCTCTGGGTCCCATTTGTAGGCACTGAATGCTGGTGTTGCCCTTTTTTTTTTTTTTTTTCAATTTTATTTTTCTTCCTTTTTTGATTAGTTTTGTCATCTTTTACCTCTTTTTCCCTGTTGTCTTTCTTCATTGCTTAATTTCTCATCTCTCTATCTCTTCCTTCTCTTTCTGATCCCTGAATACCAGGCGATGTATGCCTCTGTACCTTCTGGCCAGGCTGAGCTGTGAAACCTGAGACCGACTCCCCCAGACCTCATAGCTGCATCGGTGGGATCCCTGGGAACTTTGCAGTTCTTTAACTTTTCTGATTTTTATTTGGTCATTCTTTCCTTTTCTTTCTCTTCCCCCTTCTGGTTTCCTCCATCCCATAGTCTCTCATCTGTACATTCCAACGACAGACTCCCCTAGCATTCTTTTATGTTTGTACACTTTTTGCTCCTCCTCCTCTCTCCTCTCTCCCATATCCAGCTTAGCTTCACACATAACCATCTTCCCGCTGCACCCTACCTACCTGCACCGTACACTAGACATCACACCACCAAGCGGTGCAGGCACGCCCTATTGGAGCCTGCCCAGCACTGACTACCGACCATCCTGGTGGGGGCGGTGAGTGCCAAGGGCAGCCCGTCCCAGTGGCTCCTCCTCACCTAGATCTGCCCAGCTGTACCACAAGAACAAAACAAACAAACAAAAAAAATCTACAATCAATAAACGAGAGAAATATCTACTGAATGCCCTGAAAACAGCAAACAATATCAAAACATTTACAAAAACAAGACAAGATGGCTCCAATAGGCGTCTAAATTAAAACACCAGATAACTCTCCTGTGGAAGAAAATGCACTAGAAGTACCTGATAAGGAACTCAAATCACTAATACTTGGAATTTTCCAAGAACTGAGGCAAAAAGCTGACAAACATGAGGAAAAAATAGACAAATTTATGGAAAATACAGACCAAAAATTGGAAGAATTCAGGACGATGATGCAGGAACAAAATGCCAAAATAAATTCACAACTCGAAATTATACAAAAACAACAATTAGAAATCCAAAAGATAAACAACAAGATTTCAGAAATGGACGGTGTCATAGAAGGGCTGAGAAGTAGATTTGAAACCATGGAAGACAGGATCAGTGGAACTGAAGACAAACACTTGGATACAACTCTGTGTCAGGAAAACTCAGAAAAAAGAACAAAGAAAAATGAAGAGACCCTGAGAGTTATGTGGGACACAATTAAAAGCAAAAACTTACGAGTGATTGGCATACCAGAACAGGGGGAGAAAACAGAAACCACAGAGAGGATCATTGAGGAACTGCTGACAGAAAACTTTCCCAATATCATGAAAGATGAAAAGCTGGCCATCCAAGAAGCTCAACGAACCCCATATAGAAGAGACCCCAAAAGAAAATCACCAAGACATATCATATTCACACTCGCTAAAACTAAAGACAAACAAAGAATCCTGAGAGCAGCTCGTGAAAAACAAGAAGTCACATACAGAGGAGAAACAATAAGACTAAGCTCAGATTATTCGGCAGAAACCATGCAGGCAAGAAGGCAATGGGATGACATATATAAAATCTTGAAAGAAAAAAATTGTCAGCCAAGAATAATATATCCTGCAAAACTCTCATTCAGATTTGATGGTGAAATTAGGTCATTTCCAGATAAACAGAAACTAAAGGAATATGCAAAAGTCAAACCAAACTTACAAGAATTATTAAAGGGAGTTCTTCGACTGAGGACAAACAGCTTCAGCCCTCAGGCAGGACCTAGGACCTAGGACGCAGGTTCACATGAACCAGACACCATTCTAGGAACTGAACTACAGAGGACTTTCCAAAAACAAAAGATATACAACAGGGAATCAGAGAAATCAATCAAAGGATGACAACAACATCAAAACAATGAAAGAGGGAACAAACGGCATAGGTATAGAACCTTCTAAAGGAGAGGAAGGCAAGGCGATACCAAGTAACGGTAGACTGCTTCAAAATTATAAAGATAAGGGTAAAATTCATGGTAACCACAAAAAAAGTTAACAAACCAACTCATAAAAATAAAGACGAAAAACATAAAGTCTCAACAAAAACAAAACCTACAAAAACAAAAGAAATGAACACAAAATCCACAAACAAAAGTAACTCAGCACAAGAGAGTAAGAAGAACAAAGAAAACTTCGCATCACAAAAAAAAAAGCACTACAAAATGACAGCAACAAACTCACATCTATCAATAATTACACTGAACGTAAATGGACTCAATGCACCCATAAAGAGACGGAGAGTGGCAGAATGGATAAGAAAACAGGATCCATCAATTTTCTGTCTACAAGAGACACACCTTAGAAACAAAGATGTGAAATTATTAAAAATCAAAGGTTGGAAAAAAATATATCAAGCTAACAACTATCAAAAAAGAGCAGGAGTGGCAATTCTAATCTCAGATAAAATAGACTTTAAAACAAAATCTACCATAAAAGACAAAGAAGGACACTATATAATGATTAAGGGGATGATCCATCATGAAGACATAACCATAATAAATATCTATGCACCCAATGACAGGGCTCCAAAATACGTAAAAAAAACTCTAACAGCACTGAAAAGAGAAATTGACAGTTCCACAATAATAGTAGGAGACTTCAACACACCACTCTCAGTAAAGGACAGAACAACTAAAAAGAAACTCAGCAAAGATACAGAAGACCTAAAGGACACAATCAGCCAACTGGACCTCATAGACATATATAGAACAATCCATCCAACCGCTGCAAAGTACACATTCTTTTCCAATGCACATGGAACGTTCTCCAGAGTAGACCACATCTTAGGCCACAGAGCAATCCTCAACAAGATCCAAAATGCTGAGATAATTCACAGTATCTTCTCTGACCACAATGCCATCAAGGTAGAAATTAACACTAGAAAGAGCAAGGAAAATCAATCAAACACATGGAAACTGAATAATAATCTGCTTACACATCAATGGGTAATAGAAGAAATCAGAGATGGAATTAAAAAATTCCTAGAATCAAATGAAAATGAAAAAACATCATACCAAAACCTTTGGGACACAGCAAAGGCAGTCCTCAGAGGACAATTTATAGCAATAGATGCACATATCAAAAAAGAAGAAAGGGACAAAATCAAAACATTAACAACAGAACTCAAACAAATAGAAAGAGAACAACAAAAAAAAGCCTACAACCACCGGAAGAAAGGAAATAGTAAAGATCAGAGCAGAAATAAATAAAATAGAGAACAGAAAAACAACAGAAAGAATCAACAAAACCAAAAGTTGGTTCTTTGAAAGAATCAACAAAATCGACAAACCAGTGGCCAGACTGACAAAAGAAAAACAGCAGAGGGCACAAATAACCCAAATAAGAAATGAAATGGGGGACATTACAACAGACCCAACTGAAATAAAAAGGATTATAACAGAATATTATGAAAAACTATATTCCAACAAATTTGAAAGCCTAGAGGAAATGGATAAATTTCTAGAAACATACGGCCTACCCAAACTACAACAAAGTGATATTGAAAATCTGAACAGACCCATAACAAGAGAAGAGATTGAAAAGGTAATAAAAAAACTCCCAACCAAAAAAAGCCCTGGCCCAGATGGCTTCACTGGAGAATTCTACAAAACATTTACAGAAGAGCTCGTACCAGTTCTACTCAAGTTATTTCAGAGCATAGAAGAGGAAACAACACTTCCAAATTCATTCTATGAAGCCAGCATAACGCTGATACCAAAACCAGGCAAAGACATCACAAAAAAAGAAAATTACAGACCAGTATCTCTCATGAATATAGATGCAAAAATTCTGAACAAAATTCTAGCCAATAGAATTCAGCATCATATCAAAAAAATAATACACCACGACCAAGTAGGATTCATACCAGGTATGCAAGGATGGTTTAACATTAGAAAATCCATCAACGTAATCCACCACATAAATAAAAGGAAAGAAAAGAATCACATGATCATCTCAATTGATGCAGAAAAGGCATTTGACAAAGTCCAACACCCATTCCTGATAAAAGCTCTCAATAAAATAGGTATAGAAGGGAAATTTCTCAACATAATAAAGGGCATCTATGCAAAACCAACAGCCAACATCATTCTTAATGGAGAGAGGCTGAAAACATTCCCCTTGAATACAGGAACAAGACAAGGATGCCCTTTATCGCCACTCCTATTTAACATTGTGCTGGAAGTTCTAGCTAGAGCAGTAAGGCAAGAGAAAGAAATAAAGGGCATCCAAATTGGTAATGAAGAAGTTAAACTCTCCCTGTTTGCAGATGATATGATACTATACATAGAAAACCCTAAAGACTCCACGAGAAATCTACTGGAACTAATAGAAAGATTTAGCAGAGTAGCAGGATACAAAATAAACATTCAAAAATCAGTTGGATTCCTATACACCAGTAAAGAGAACGATGAAAAGGAGATCAGGAAATCAATACCATTTTCAATAGCCCCTAAAAAGATAAAATACTTAGGAATAAATCTGACCAGGAATATAAAAGACCTATACAAAGAAAACTACAAAACACTGCTGCATGAAATCCAAAGGGATCTACATAAATGGAAAAACATACCATGCTCATGGATAGGCAGACTCAACATTGTGAAAATGGCAATTCTACCTAAAGCAATCTACAAATACAATGCAATCCCGATCCAAATACCAACAACATTCTTCAAAGAGATGGAAAAACTAATTATTAACTTTATATGGAAAGGGAAGAAACCCCGAATAAGTAAAGCACTACTGAAGAAGAAGAATAAAGTTGGAGGACTCACACTACCTGACTTGAGAACCTACTATACAGCTACAGTACTCAAAACAGCCTGGTACTGGTACAACAACAGAGACATTGACCAATGGAACAGAATTGAGAACTCAGATGTAAATCCATCCACCTATGGTCACCTGATTTTTGACAAGGGCCCAAAATACATCAAATGGGGAAAAGACAGTCTTTTTAACAAATGGTGCTGGCAAAACTGGATATCCATTTGTAGAAAAATGAAACAGGACCCATACCTCACACCATATACAAAAACTACTTCAAAATGGATCAAAGACCTGAATATAAAGCCTAAAACTATAAAGTTCATAGAAGAAAAAATAGGACCAACACTTCAGGCCTTGATACATGGCATTAACAGGATACAAACCATAAACATCAACACAAAAAACCCAACAGATAAACTAGATAATTGGGATCTTCTAAAAATCAAACATCTATGCTCTTCAAAAGATTTCACCAAAAGAGTTAAAAGAGAACCTACAGACTGGGAAAAAATTTTTGGACAGTACAAGTCAGACAAAGGTCTAATCTCCATAATCTACAAGAAAATCCAACACCTCTACAACAAAAAGACAACCAATCCTATCAAAAAATGGGCAAAGGAAATGAACAGACACTTCACCAAGGAAGACATTCAAATGGCCAACAGACACATGAGGAAATGCTCGCGATCACTAGCCATTAGAGAAATGCAAATGAAAACCACAATGAGATACCATCTCACCCCGGCATTACTGGCACGAATCAAAAATACTGGAAATAACAAATGTTGGAGGGGCTGCGGGGAGACGGGAACTTTTATACACTGCTGGTGGGAATGCAAAATGATACAACCATTTTGGAAAATGATATGGCGTTTCCTCAGAAAGCTAGAAATAGACATACCATTCGATCCAGCAATCCCACTCCTAGGAATATATCCTAGAGAAATAAGAGTCATCACTCGAATAGACATATGCACACCTATGTTCTTGGCAGCATTATTCACAATAGCAAAACGATGGAAACAACCTCGATGTCCATCAACAGATGAATGGATACACAAACTATGGTACATACACACAATGGAGTACTATGCAACGAGAAAGAACTACAATGAATCGGTGAACCATCTCATAGCATGGTTGAAACTGGAGGACATCATGCTGAGTGAAATAAGTCAATCACAAAAGGACAAATATTGTATGAGACCTCTATTGTAAAAACCCATGAAAAAATTCACATGCAAAATGTAACAATCCTTGTTGGTTACCAGGGATGGGAGGGGGGGGAAATACTAAATAGGTAATAGGTAAGTGGTAACTTGGGTGAGAGGTGAGATAGTACATAGTACAGGGGAAACTAACACAACCTGCACAAGGAAAGGTCATGGAGGCCCTATAGACACATCCAAACCCCCCGAGGGACTGAGTTGTTGGACGGAGGGCTCTGGGGACCATGATCTCGGGGAACATCTAGCTCAATTGGCATGACACTACTTATAAAGATAATGCTCTACATTCTACCTTGGTGAGTAGTGTCTGGGGTCTTAAAAGCCTATGAGCGGCCATCTAAGATACTCCACTGATCTCATCCCTTCGGGAACAAGGGAGAACGAAGAGAACAGGATACAAGGAAAAGATTAGTCCGAAGGACTAATGGTCCACAGCTACCAAGGCCTCCACGGGACTGAGTCCAGTACAGCTGGATGGTGCCCGGCTACCACCAATGACTCCTCTGACCAGGATCACAACAGAGGGTTCTGGGCAGAGCTGGAGATGGATGTAGAGCATAATTTTAACTCCCCCCCCCCAAAAAAGAAGAAGACCAGATTTACTGGCCTAAAGAATACTAGAGAAACCTCAAGAGTGTGGCCCCCAGACACCCTTTCAGCTCAGAGGTGAAGTTACCTTCGAGGTTCGATGTTAAGCCTGGGAATGGACAGCCCAGTAAAACTAAATGGGACTAACGAGGTACAGGAGTCCGGTGACAAGGGCCAGAAGGCAGAGGGAGAGTAGGAAACTGATGATAAGGAACACAAATTGAATAAGGACACTGTCGATGTATTGTGAGATTGTTGACCACTGCTATAGGGCAACATTTGTAGTAACTATTAAATGGGAGGCTGTTTTGTCCTGTAAGCCTTCATCTTGGGTGAGAATGGCAGCACAATTGGAAGAGCATAGTCAATATCACTTAAATGTGTAAGTAAAAAGTTTTGAAATGGTGTTTAAACAAAATAAAATAAAATAAAAATAAATAAATAAACAAATGAGACTAAAGAGGTACAATAGTCCACTGACAAGGTCCAGAAGACAGAAGGGGACAAGGAAGCCCCCTGGTGATAGGGAACACAAGGTGGAGTAAGGATATTCTTGATGTGCTGTGAGATTGTTAACCATTGTCATAGGGCAACATGTGTAGTAACTGTTAAATGAAAAACTATTTTGTTCTGTAAGCCTTCATCTTAAGTGAGAATAACAGCACAGTTGGAAGAGCGTAGTCAATGTCACTGAACTGTGAATGTAGAAATTTTTGAAACGGTGTATCTTTGGCCATCTGTAATTTTCATCAAAAAAAAAAGGCTGAGAAATTAGAGGCTTAATACGTTGTGGGGTTGTTAACCAATGTCATAGAACAACATGTGTACTACTATTTCATGAGAAACTATTTGCTCTGTTAGCTTTCACCTGAAGTACAATAAAATATATATATATAAAAAAAAATTAACATGAAACCAAAGTAGGAAAATTTATGTTATCAGTTCAGCAATTAGGGTAGTGAAAAGTATGTTTTTGTACCTCTTACAAAACTGGGGCCTGCTAGTTTTGGCAAAGACACAGAACATGTATTCACTCAGAGACTCTGCTCCTAACAGCAGTTTAATAGTAACCTTCTTCACCGTTGTTGTTGTGAGTTGCTGTGCAGTTCATTCCAACTCATGGCGACCCCATGTGTAGAGAGTAGAACTGCTCCATAGGGTTTTCAAGACTGTGATCTTTCAGAAGCAGATCACCAGACTTGTCTTTTCAGGCACCTCCGGGTAGGTTCAAACACCAACCTTTTGGCTAGTGGTTGAGCACCACCCAGGGAACCACAACTTTCTTTACTAAGGCCCTTGATATGGCCAGGCTGTGGTACCAGATTCAATCAAATTATAAAGCAGGAATAAGGAATCGCAAAGGATGAATATTTTCAAATTAAATATGGTCTCTGTAGTGAAGAAGAAGAGAGATTACGTATCTTGATAGGAATCTTCAGTGAAGTGAAGAATAAATAATCTATAAAGTAATTTTTTAAAATAGCTCAGAGAATTATTTCTAACTCACTATCACACACAAGGGAGCCCTGGTGGTGCAGTGGTGTAGAGCTCTACGGCTGACCAAAAGGTCAGTGGTTTTAATCCACCAGCTGCTCCTTGGAAACCCTATGGGGCAGTTCTCCTCTGTCCTGTAGTAGGAATTGACATGATGGCAATGGGTCTGGTTTAACCGGTATCACACCCACAACAACAACAACAAATTTTGAGGGAAGCAGCAAGCACAAATTTCTTGAGGAAAGTCAGATTCCAGAAATTGTCCCGTATTTCCCAGTGGGACATCGTAAGTATTTCAGCAAACTATATAGGCTAACCACTTCTCCCTGGGGATTTCTCCCCATTTGGAACTGCTGAAGCACAGTAACTGCACATGGTTGTTTTCAATAAATGTTTATTGGATGTGTGAATGAATGGATGAATGAATACATAATGAAAAAATATAGAACTTCCCATTTTGAGTGGCCTTGTTATTATTAATGTTTGACTAAATCATCACTTTTTTCCTGGCAGGTACCAAACTACAAATAGTTCTGCTCTTTCAAATTGCTACACAAACCATCAAGGCCTGAATTCCTTTAAAGAAATTGAAGTAGAAAAGTACAAAGTATTAGAAAGAAGTTCTAATCCATTTTCTGACAGAGCGTCTCCACTTGATTAAATTAGCCGGTCTCTCTTAATTCAAACAAAATTTCTTAACTCTGAATTTAACAATACAATACCAAGCTACTTCATTTTGGTGTTATTAGGAAGAATAACAGGAAAACCCAACCCGTGCAAGTAGTTGTTACTCTTTGAAGGAATAAATGGAATTAAATTACGATTTTCCTTAGAGAAAGAATTGTGAAAGAGGCAAGAGGGCAGCCCTGCAATACACAGATGAGAAGCAGCTGGAAGTTCAGACTGACCCAAGGGAGCAGAGGGCTGAGGAGACAGACACTGCTGGGTCATGTGTGATGGGTTTTTGTGATGAAAACAAGAATAAAACTGGGCGAAGACTGGAGGTGAGTTCTCTGCACAATCTCCCTGAAAGGGTGAATCTGTCAAATCTTTGCATAAGATTGAGAGGTCACATAAAGGGAGAAAAACAAGCAAAAAACTGTGGGTTTTAATAAGAAAAGTAGAACAATATTTCATTTTATTCATGCTTTTTACATTTTATTATCTCCATAATGATAATTTGTTGCATTTGATTATATCTATGTATTATGGACATTTCTAACCAATAAATATCAGCAAATAGGAAAATTTTATTTTACTTATTCAAGAAAGTTTACTTTTAAACTTTGCTCCTTTCTTCTGACTAATCACTCACTCTCACCTAGCGTCTTGATGGAGAATTATTACAAGAGACACTCAGCAAGGATTGAATGTAAATAATCTTTCTTTTTTCCCCAGTACCTCAGTGTAGGTTTCCAGCTGACAGATACCTGTTGGGGTCATATGATGGTAGAGTCAGGTGAATAGTCATTTTTAAAAGATTGGTAAGAGCCCATTGGAAATCCTAGATAGGACTGGGCAAACATAAGCCTGGGCCGTCGAGAGGTGAACAAATTCAGGGAGCGTGTCTTACAGTGACCACTGTGTTCCTGAGAGTTCGGTGCACTGCAGCTCACTTCCTCATTTCCAAACATAACCCTGAATGAACACTATTTCTGAAATAATGCAAGACACAAAAAAACAATAATTTTTTACATGTTAATGATATTTTTATATCAGAGCACTTTCATGAATTTTATTATTTTTATTCTTATTTTACATGAGGAAACTGAGGTTCAGATTTTATTACATTTTTTATATCTGAAAAGTGATTGATTTAAGACACACCCTACACTGTTATGGTCTCATTAATGTAACAAAAAACCTATTCCAAAATGGGATTACATTCACAAGCATAAAGGGAGGATTTACAACACATACTTTGGGGAGATACAATTCAAACTTGAGTGTGCATCAGAATCAACTGGAGGACTATTAACCCACAGGTGCTGGGCCCCACTGCTTCATTAGGTCTGGGGTGTGGCATGATAATTTCATTTCTAACAAATTGCTGGTGAAGTTCTATGCCATGGTTTCTCGATCTCAGCACACTGACATTTGGGCAGATAATTGTTCGTTGTAGGGGCTGTCCTGTGCATCATAGGATGTTTAGTGGCATCCTTGGCCTCTTCTCACTAGATGTCAGGAGCACCCCACCTCCACAGCTCTGACAACCAAAAATGTCTACAGATATTGCCAAACGTCCCCTGAGGACAACTCTGCCCTCAGTTGAGAACCACTGCTCTAAGCCATGTGGTTCTCATTTTCTTGCATTTTAATATACTTTATCAAGTGGAAGAAAAAGCGTGTGCCAGAGTCTGTGGGTGGTGCAAATAGTTAATGTGTTTGGCTGCTAACCTAAAAGTTGGAGGTTGGAGTCCACCCAGAGGCATCTGGGAAGAAAGACTTGGTGATCTACTTGCGAAAAATCAGCAACTGACAAACCTTTGGTACATAGTTCTCCTCTCGTCTCTGACACACATGGCTCGCCGTAAGTAGAGTCAACTCGATGGCAACTGGTTTTAAAGGATGTGCCTAACTCTGGGTATAACAATGGGGCTATGTAGTTCATGTCCACAAACTTTCCCTGGAGTTTTTTTTTTGTGGGGGAACTTGTTAAGAACTGTTGGACTAAAGGAACAAAAGAAAGTTGATGATTGAAAAAAAATTGCTCAAAGACAGTATTTTTTAAATCTTCCTTTGGCTCTTGGATAAAAACCCTGTTTTTGTCAAAGAAGGCTTGTGTGATCTTTGTGTCGTTATAATAATTGTGCATTTCCTTCATTTAATCTATTGAGTTCATTTTCTGGAGGAGAAACACTACAAAAGACTCATGGAAAACCAAATGAATAGTGACACTGTTGATATCAGTAAGGGGTAACTCTTCCTGTTAAAATTTAGCTTCATATTGACTCAGAATTCTTACTGAAAGAAATTTCCCAAGGCACGTTTTGTTCATTTACCAGAAGATGCTTATTGACATTGGATGTAAGTGGCAGCGGGAACAGGAAAAAGAAGCTTCAATTCAGAAACTAACCCACAAATTTCATGAATAGGAGAAATAATGAAGACTAGCAGAGGACTGAAAAAAAGACAAGGGTGGATTCTCTTCAGCCAAATCCTCTGCTCCTTTTTCTCTTGCTCCATCCCTCTGTACAAAGTGGGACAGACCCTCTTGACTACACAGTCCCAGCAACCCCTACTCCCTTCCCATCTTCCTTTTGCTCTCCCCTTCATGTCCCCACCCAAGAAAAAAGACTGAGCAAGGATCTGGCAGAAGAAACCGTCTAAAGTAGGAGACTTTCTCTCTGAAGGAAGGGGAGGTTTTAGACCATGGGCAAGACAGCCCCTCTTAGGCTGGAGAGATGACAAGCAAAAACTTCTGCAACACAGGGACAGAGCCAAGGAGAGGTCCAGGAGGGCTCGAGCAGCTAAACACAGAAGAACGCAGACACTGATGCCCAAAAGAACCAACCCAATCAAAGGCAAAGAACCAACCCCATCAGAAGATGTTCCAGGGGCTAAAGGGACTGACATTGAAGGAAGCGGTAAAGCTAATAATTTACATTGGAATGATAATGTATATTTCACATTTATATAGTTATTGGTTTATGTTTTAGTTGGTGTTTTATATTATGTATATAATTTTTGCATTCGAAATGTGTTCTATATTTAGTTATGTGAGTTTTATTTGTTGTTGTTTAATGAATTCTGATCAGGATTCTTTTTTTTTTTTTATTGTACTTCAGGTGAAGGCTTACAGAACAAATAGTTTCTCATGAAACAGTAGTACACATATTGTTTTATGACATTGGTTAACAACCCCACAACATGCCAACCCTCTAACTTCTCAACCATTTTTTTTTTTTGGTGAAAATCTACATAGCGAAAGACACACCACTTCAAAAATTTCTACATGCACAATTCAGTGACATTGACTACGCTCTTCCAATTGTGCTGTTATTCTCACTCAAGATGAAGGCTCAGAACAAAATAGTTTCTCATTCAAAAGTTACTACAAATGTTGCCCTATGACAATGGTTAAAAACCTCACAACACATCAACAATATCCTTACTCAACCTTGGGTTCCCTATCACCAGCTTGCTTGTCCCCCTCTGCCCTCCGGAGCCTGTCACTGGACTACTGTACCTCGTTAGTCCCATTTGGTTTCACGGGGCTGTCCACTCCCAGGCTGAATGGTAAACCTCGGAGATAACTTCACCACTGAGCTACAAGGGTGTCTGGGGACCATATTCTCAGGATTTCTCCAGTCTCCTTTAGGCCAGTAAATCTGGTCTTTTTTTTTTTTTTTTTTTTTTTTTTTTGTGAGTTAAAATTATTTTCTACATCTTTCTCCAGCACTGTCCAGAACCCTCTGTTGTGATCCTGGTCAGAGCAGTCAGCGGTGGTAGCCGGGCACCATCTAGCTGTACTGGACTCAGTCTGGTGGAGGCCTTGGCAGCTGTACACCATTAGTCCTTTGGACTAACCTTTTCCTTGTATCCTGTTCTCTTCATTCTCCCTTGCTCCCGAAGGGATGAGACCAGTGGAGTATCTTAGATGGCCGCTCACAGGCTTTTAAGGCCCCAGACACTACTCACCAAGGTAGAATTTAGAGCATTGTCTTTATAAAATGTGTCAAGCCAACTGAGCTAGATGTTCCCCGAGACCATGGTCCCCACAACCCTCCGCCCATCAACTCAGTCCCTCAGGGATTCTGGATGTGTCTATGGGGCTTCCATGACCTTTCCTTGTACAAGTTGTGCTACTTTCCCCTGTATTGTGTACTGTCTCACCCTTCACCCAAGATACCACTTATCTACTGCCTATTTAGTATTCCCCCCCTCCCATCCGTGGTAACCAACAAAGATTGTTACAATTTGTGTGTAAACTTTTTTATGGGTTTTTACAATAGAGGTCACATACAATATTTGTCCTTTTGTGATTGACTTATTTCACTCAGCATAATGTCCTCCAGTTTCACCCATGTTTCTTGTTGCAAAGTATTCCATTGTGTGTATGTACCATAGTTTGTTTATCCATTCAGCTGTTGATGGGCATGTAGGTTGTTTCCATCATTTTGCTCTTCTGAACAATGCCGCCAAGAACATAGGCGTGCATATGTCTATTCGAGTGACAGCTCTTATTTCTCTAGGATATATTCCTAGGAGTGGAATTGCTGGATCAAATGGTATGTCTATTTCTAGCTCTCTGAGGAAGCGCCATAGCATTTTCCAAAATGGTTGTATTATTTTGCATTCTCATCAGCAATGCATAAGAGTTCCCATCTCCCCGCAGCCCCTCCAACATTTGTTATTTCCAGTGTTTTTGATTCGTGCCAGTAATGCCGGGGTGAGATGGTATTTCATTGTGGTTTTAATTTGCATTTCTCTAATGGCTAGTGATCGCGAGCATTTCCTCATGTTTCTGTTGGCCATTTGAATGTCTTCCTTGGTGAAGTGTCTGTTCATTTCCTTTGACCATTTTTTAGTAGGATTATTTGTCTTTTTGTTGTAGAGGTGTTGGATTTTTTGTAGATTATAGAGATTAGACATTTGTCTGGCTTGTACTGACCAAAATTATTTTCCCAGTCTGTAGGTTCTCTTTTTACTCTTTTGGTGAAGTCATTTGAATAGCATAGGTGTTTGATTTTTAGAAGATCCCAGTTATCTAGCTTATCTATTGGGGTTTGTGCATTGATGGTTATGGTTTGTATCCTGTTAATGCCATGTATTAAGACCTGAAGTGTTGGTCCTATTTTTTCTTCTATGAACTTTATAGTTTTAGGCTTTATATTCAGGTCTTTGATCCATTTTGAAGTAGTTTTTGTATACGGCGTGAGGTATGGATCCTGTTTCATTTTTTTGCAGATGGATATCCAGTTTTGCCAGCACCATTTATTAAAAAGACTGTCTTTTCCCCATTTGATGGACTTTGGGCCCTTGTCGAAGATCAGGTGACCGTAGGTGGATGGATTTACATCTGGGTTCTCAATTCTATTCCATTGGTCAATGTATCTGTCGTTGTACCAGTACCAGGCTGTTTTGACTACTGTAGCTGTATAGTAGGTTCTGAAGTCAGGTAGTGTGAGTCCTCCAACTTTATTCTTCTTCTTCAGTAGTGCTTTACTTATTCGGGGCTTCTTCCCTTTCCATTTAAAGTTAATGATTAGTTTTTCCATCTCTTTGAAGAATGTTGTTGGTATTTGGATCGGGATTGCGTTGTAATTGTAAATTGCTTTGGGTAGAATTGTCCTTTTCACAATGTTGAGTCTGCCTATCCATGATCATGGTATGTTTTTCCATTTATGTAGATCCCTTTGGGTTTCATGCAGTAGTGTTTTGTAGTTTTCTTTGTATAGGTCTTTTACATCCCTGGTTAGATTTATTCCTAAGTATTTTATTTTTTTAGGGGCTATTGAAAATGATATTGTTTTCCTGATTTCCTTTTCATCGTTCTCCTTACTGGTGTATAGGAATCCAACTGATTTTTGAATGTTTATCTTGTATCCTGCTACTCTGCTGAATCTTTCTATTAGTTCCAGTAGATTTCTCATGGAGTCTTTAGGGTTTTCTATGTATAGTATCATATCATCTGCAAACAGGGACAGTTTAACTTCTTCATTACAAATTTGGATGCCCTTTATTTCTTTTTCTTGCCTTATTGCTTTAGCTAGAACTTCCAGCACAATGTTAAATAGGAGTGGTGATAAAGGGCATCCTTGTCTTCTTCCTGTTTTCAAGGGGAATGTTTTCAGCCTCTCTCCATTAAGAATGATGTTGGCCGTTGTTTTGCATAGATGCCCTTTATTATGTTGAGAAATTTCCCTTCTATACCTATTTTATTGAGAGTTTTTATCAGGAATGGGTGTTGGACTTTGTCAAATGCCTTTTCTGCATCAATTGAGATGATCATGTGATTCTTTTATTTCCTTTTATTTATGTGGTGGATTATGTTGATTGATTTTCTAATGTTGAACCATCCTTGCATACCTGGTATGAATCCTACTTGGTCGGTGGTATATTATTTTTTTGATATGATGCTGAATTCAACTGGCTAGAATTTTGTTCAGAGTTTTTGCATCTATATTCAAGAGAGATATTGGTCTGTAATTTTCTTTTTTTGTGATGTGTTTTCCTGGTTTTGGTATTAGCGTTATGCTGACTTCATAGAATGAATTTGGAAGTGTTGCTTCCTCTTCTGCGCTCTGAAATAGCTTAAGTAGTACTGGTACAAGCTCTTCTGTAAATGTTTTGTAGAATTCTCCAGTGAAGCCATCTGGGCTTGGGCTTTTTTTGGTTTGGAGTTTTTTGATTACCCTTTCAATCTCTTCTCTTGTTATGGGTCTGTTCAGATTTTCAACATCACTTTGTTGTAGTTTGGGTAGGCCATGTGTTTCTAGAAATTTATCAATTTCCTCTAGGTTTTCAAATTTGTTGGAATATAGTTTTTCATAATATTCTGTTATAATCCTTTTTATTTCAGTTGGGTCTGTTGTAATGTCCCCCATTTCATTTCTTATTTGGGTTATTTGTGTCCTCTCCTGTTTTTCTTTTGTCAGTCTGGCCAGCAGTTTGTCGATTTTGTTGATTCTTTCAAAGAACCAACTTTTGGTTTTGTTGATTCTTTCTATTGTTTTTCTGTTCTCTATTTCATTTATTTCTGCTCTGATCTTTACTATTTCCTTTCTTCCGGTGGTTGTGGGCTTTTTTTTGCTATTCTCTTTCTATTTGTTTGAGCTGTGTAGTTAATGTTTTGATTTTGTCCCTTTCTTCTTTTTTGATATGTGCATCTATTGCTATAAATTGTCCTCTGAGGATTGCCTTTGCTGTGTCCCTAAGGTTTTGGTATGATGTGTTTTCATTCTCATTTGATTCTAGGAATTTTTTTGATTCCATCTCTGATTTCTTCTATTACCTAGTGAGGTGTAAGCAGGGTATTATTCAGTTTCCATGTAATTGATTTTTTTTCCTTGCTCTTTCTATTGTTAATTTCTACCTTGATGGCATTGTGGTCAGAGAAGATACTTTGAATTATCTCAACGTTTTTGATCTTGTTGAGGATTGCTCTGTGGCCTAAGATGTGGTCTATTCTGTAGAATGTTCCATGTGCATTGGAAAAGAATGTGTACTTTGCAGTGGTTGGATGGAGTGTTCTATATATGTCTATGAGGTCAAGTTGGCTGATTGTGCCCTTTAGGTCTTCTGTATCTTCGCTGAGTTTCCTCTTAGTTGTTCTGTCCTTTACTGAGAGTGGTGTGTTGAAGTCTCCTATTATTGTGGAACTGTCAATTTCTCTTTTCAGTGTTGTTAGAGCTTGTTTTACGTATTTTGGAGCCCTGTCATTGGGTGCATAGATGTTTATTATGGTTATGTCTTCATGATGCATCATCCCCTTAATCATTATATAGTGTCCTTCTTTGTCTTTTATGGTAGATTTTGTTTTAAAGTCTATTTTATCTGAGATTATAATTGCCACTCCTGCTCTCTTTTTGGTAGTTGTTATCTTGATATATTTTTTCCAACCTTTGACTTTTAATAAATTCACATCTTTGTTTCTAAGGTGTGTCTCTTGTAGACAGCATATTGATGGATCCTGTTTTCGTATCCATTCTGTCACTCTCCATCTCTTTATGGCTGCATTGAGTCCATTTACATTCAGTGTAATTACTGATAGATGTGTTTGTTGCTGTCATTTTGTATTTCTTTATTTTGTGGTGCAGAAGTTTTATTTGTTCTTCTTACTCTCTTGTGCTGAGTTACTTTTGTTTGTGGATTTTTTTTTTCATTTATTTTGTTTTTGTAGGTTTTGTTTTTGCTGAGACTTTATGTTTTTCCTCTTTTTTTTATGTGTATGTTTGTTAAGTTTCTTTTTGGTTACCTGGAATTTTACCCTTATGTTTCTAAGTTTGAAGCAGTCTACCATTAATTGGTATCACCTTGCCTTTCTCTCCGTTAGAAGGTTCTATACCTATGCTGTTTATTCCCTCTTTTATTGTTTTGATGTTCTTGTCATTTACTGATTAACTGCTCTGACTCCCTGTTGTATTTCTTTTGGTTTTGAATAGTCCTTGAGAGTTCATTTCCTAGATTGGTATCTGGATGGTACAATCCTGCGTCCTAGGTTCTGCCTGTGAGCTGAAACTGTTTGTCCTCAGATCGAAGAACTCCCTTTAATAATTCTTGTAAGTTTAGTTTGAGTTTTACATATTTGCTTAATTTCTGTTTATCTGGAAATGACCTAATTTCACCATCAAATTTGAATGAGAGTTCTGCAAGATATATTATTCTTGGCTGACAATTTTTTTCTTTGAAGATTGTATATATGTCATCCCATTGCCTTCTTGACTGCATGGTTTCTGCCAAATAATCTGAGATTAGTCTTATTGTTTCTCCTCTGTTTGTAACTTCTTGTTTTTCACAAGCTGTTGTCAGGATTCTTTGTTTGTCTTTGGTTTTGGTGAGTGTGATTATGATATGCCCTGTTTATTTTCTTTTGGGGTCTCTCCTATATGGGGTTTGTTGAGCTTCTTGGATGGCCAGCTTTTCATCTTTCATGATATTGGGGAAGTTTTCTGTCAGCAGTTCTTTGTGATCCTCTCTGTGTTTTCTGTTTTCTCCCCATTCTGGAATTCCAATCACTCGAAAACTTTTGCTTTTGATTGTGCCCCACATAACTCTCAGAGTCTCTTCATTTTTCTTTGTTGTATTTTCTGAGTTTTCCTGAAACAGAGTTGTATCTATGTGTTTGTTTTCAATTCCACTGAACCTGTCATCCACCGTTTCAAATCTGCTTCTCAGCCCTTCTATGACACCATCCATTTCTGAAATCTTGTTGTTTATCTTTTGGATTTGTAATTGTTGTCTTTGTGTAATTTCTAGTTGTGAATTTATTTTGGCATTTTTTTCCTGCATTCTTTTCCTGAATTCTTCGAATTTTTTGTCTGTATTTTCCATGAATTTGTCTATTTTTTTCCTCCTGTTTGTCAGCTTTTTGCCTCAGTTCTTGGAGAATTCTGAGTATTAGAGATTTGAATTCCCTATCAGGTAGTTCTAGTGCATTTTCTTCCAGAGGACAGTCATCTGGTGTGTTATTTTGGATGCCTACTGGAACCATTCTGTCCTGTTTTTGTAAATGTTTTGATATTTTCTGCTGTTTTCGGGGCATTCAGTAGTTATTTTTCTCATGTATTGATTGTAGATTTGTTTGTTTCATCCCTGTTTTAAAAAAAAAATTTGACTATGTCTGAGCAGGTGGACTGTGTGTTGTTTGTTGTTTGCTCGTCTGTGGGCACAATACTTTTCTCCTCCTTCTCCAATTGGCAGGGTCAGTCACTCAGATATGGTATGGTAGGGCAGGTCTAGCTGAAGAGGAGTTACTGGGATGGGTTGTTTGTGGCACTTACTACAGCCACCAGAGTGGGTCAGTTATCAGTGCAGGAAAGGTTCCAGTAGGCCGTGCCTGTGCTGCTTGGTGGTGTGATGTCAAATGTACGGTGCTGGTAGGCAGGATGCAGAGGGGAGATTGTTATGTGTGGAGCTAAGATGGACATGGGAGAGAGGAACAGGAGCCAAAAACATACAAACAAAAAAGAATGCTAGGAGAGCTTGATGTTGGAGTGGAGAGATGAGAGACTATGAAATGGAGAAAAACAGAAAGGGGAAGAGGAAGAAAAGAAAAGAAAAGAATGAATAAATAAAATTCAGAAAGGTTAAAAACTGCAAAGTTCCCAGGAATCCCACCAGTGCAGCTATGAGGTCTGGGGAAGTCACTCTCAGGTGTTGCAGTACAGCCTGGCTAGAAGGTGTATAGGTATACAGTGCCAGGTATTCAGGGAACAGAAAGAGAAGGAAGATATAGAGAGATGAGAAACTGAGCAATGAAGAAAGACAAAAAGGGAAAAAGAGGGAAAAGAAAACAAAACAAAACAAAAAAAAAGAACAAGAAAGGCCCCCAAAAACACAGAAAAAAATAAAACCAACAAAAAAAGAAATGCCCTCAGGGATCCCTCTGCATGTCTGTGCAAGCCGAGGGGGAATTCTCCTTGCCACGCAGCACCGCCTGGACAGAAAGGGCTCCCAACTCAAGAAAAGGAAAAGAAAACAAACAAACAATTCAAAACAAACAAACGAACAAAAGCCCTGGGATCCCACCAGCGTGGCAGCCCAGATCTGGTAGCATCTCCACACTCGAACGGAGCTCCACAGCCCCTCAGGAAGAAGCAAAGATGGCGCACGGATCCAGGTATTTGAGTGAAAGGAGGGGGAGGTGGTGAGAGGTAAGGAAGAAATGAAAAGAAGCAGAAAAGCAACACTATCAGCCAACAAGTGGCACTCAGAGAGCCAGCTAGTGCGGGCTGGTGTTTCCCGGACAAGAGACTGTGTCCACGGGAAGCAGAGGGGCCGAGTGTGGGTGAAGAAGGGTAGGGAGTGGGAAAGCTTATATCACAAATTACCGGAGCTCTGCAGCCCCTCAGGAAGAAGCAAAGATGGAGCATGGAGCCAGGTATTTGAGCGAAATGAGGGGGAGGTGGTGAGAGGTAAGGAAGAAATCAAAAGAAGCAGAAAAAAGCAACACCAGCAGCCAGCAAAGGGCACTCAGAGAGCCGGCCCATTTGGGTGTGTGGAATCCAAGCAGCCGGTGTTTCCTGGTCAAGAGATTGTGGCCACGGGAAGCAGAGGAGGCCGAGTTGGGGTGAAGAAGCGTGGGGGGTGGGGAAGCGTATATCACAAATTACCGGTAGTTTTGTCTCCCGCTGGACGCTCCATGAGGGTGCTTTCTCGTACCCCCTGTTTGCTGGTCTCCGATAGGAGTCCAAGATGACGGATCCATGCTGTGTTAGCTGGTGGGGGACCTCTGCATGAATCTCTCCTTGCTCTCCGTTCTCTGTCAGTTTTCTCACTCCATTTGGCGCTTGGCTGAGTTCTTTATCTCTTCATTTGATGTTTTAAGGTTTCAGGATTGTTGTATTCTCGGTTAGGCTTAGTTTTTCGGATCTTTGCTGTGGAGGGATGGCGTGGTGCTTCTGCCTAGAGCGCCATTTTGCCACAACTCTTCTGATCAGGTTTTTTTAAATAAAACTTTGGACTTTGGAAATACTGAAACAGATCTCTACATGCTGGCATAGTGGTTCTCCTCCAGTGTTGTGCTCACTTACACAACATGTCTAAGACTGAACTGATGATTCTCCCCCAAGTCCTTCCTCTTCATCAGAACCTTCAGTGGAGGAGTTATCATCCCTTCCTGGGCATTTGAGCCTGGGAATTATAATTGACACCTCCTTCATGTTCCATCCCCCTATTCAAATTGCTACCAAGTCTTGTGGGTTCTACATTTTAAATGGTTCTTGAATCCACCTATGTCTCTCCATTTCTGCTATAATGTTCTCTCTTATTTGGATGACTTCAACAACCTCCTAATTTGTCTCCTTCCATCCTCTCTTGTCTGTCTCTTCAATTAATTATCCACACAGGACCTAGTGATTTTTTGGAAACCTCTCATGAACTTTACATTGATGTTAGACTCCTCACAAGAAGAAGTAGATTTTTGCTACATTTGGCCACCCATACTCCATTCCTTCTTCTTCCCTGAAACATAACCACAACATTCATGTGTTTTTGAGGAAGCTGGTCCCACCCACAACAGACCCATCCACCCATTGCCGTTGAGTCGATTCCAACTCATAGCAACCCTACAGGACAGAGTAGAACAGCCCCATAGGGTTTCCATGGCTGTAAATCTTTAAGGACACAGACTGCCACATCACATCTTTTTAGTTAGCAGCCAAACGTTTAATCACTGAGCCACCAGGGCTCCTTACCCATAACTGAAGTAGCCTTAATTGGTGAGCCCTCATTGACTTCAGGTAATAAACACATAGCATTGCTCTAGTTCAGGGCATGTGATGCAATTTGAGCAAATGAGACTGGAGGAGGTATTTATTGGATTCTTAAGGGAAAGCAGCATTCAACTCTTCCAGGAGAGTTGTTGTTGCCATCAAGTCGGCTCTGACTCATGGCAATCTTATCTATAACAGAACAAAATGTTGCCTGGTCCTGTGCCATCTTCATGATCATTGGTATGTTTGGGTCTATTGTGTAGTGCCTTCCAACCTAGGGGCTCATCTTCCAGCACTATATTGGACAATATTCCATTGTGATGCATAAGATTTTCGCTGGCTAATCTTCAGAAGTAAAACACTGCACCTTTCCCCTTAGATTGTACAAAAATTACCAGGTGAGGTTTTTTTTTTTTTTTTCCTGTCATTCTCCTAGATGTGAACAAGAAAGCACAGAGGCTCTAAGAAGCCCCTAGCAGCTATCATATGCAACAACAAAAGGAACCACACTTACCATGAGTACACTATAAGACACCTGCAAAACACAGAGAGTGAGGAAGGAAATAAACTAGTTCCTTCAGTACATATTAGAGCAACTGCATAAAGCCTTGCCTGAAGCTCATCTTACCTTTAGACGTTTTGGTTATGACAAACAAATCCCCTGTATTACTTATGCCCAAATTAATTGTTTTCTTGGCTCTCCCAGCCTCTTCAGTCTCATCTCCTACCACTCTAAATGAAACTCACTAGGCTGCAGACACACTGGCCTTCTTTCAGCTCCTTGAACACACCCAGTGTTTTCTTATCAGAGAATTATTCATGTGGTGGTCCTTCAGCTTGAAACATTCTTTGCCCCTGTGCCAATTATCAATGTATTGCCTCTCAGCTCCAAATTCACCCCTAGTTGTCTGATCTTTGAAAGTAGATCTAGGTCCTTTAACTATTTTCCTTTGGCAGCTGGTTGATACTAACCCTGCCAGTAGAGAACGCTGGGCATTTCAGGAGGAAGGAGTTTTCCTTCCTGGTTCCAGAGGTGCATTCACCTGGCTCCTGAAGAGCATGGTTTTCTTCACTGTTTGGCTCATATGTTTTTCACCAGGGCTAGGTACCTGCATTGTGTGGCTTTCTCCAGCTTTTGGCCACCACATGTTTTCTCCAGTCCTCGACTAGAGCAGTGACAGTGTAGCCAGTAGCTCCAAAAAGTATGAGCCTGTGATCCAGTTCAGGTCACTACCCCCTGCACCCTCTCCTTAACCCCATGTGTATGTACACTGGGGAACCATGGGGCTGGCCATCTAGTGAGCTGGCTGTCCAACTTTCATCCCGCACAGCAGGTCCAGAGCTTCCCTGGCCTGAACTGTGCAAGAGAGTATGTCAAGCTGTGCACAGGAGTGTCCCAAGCTGTGCACAGGAGCACGCTGAACCACACTTGGGAGTGTCCTGAGCCATGCACGGGAGTGTACTGAGCTGTGCAGAGGAGTGTGCCAAACTGTGTAGTTTCTGTCTCCTGATTTGATTTAGAGTATACACCCCCTCTTCCCATACCTGCTCATATTCCTGATCTGTCTTCCTAACTACAATGCAGGGTCAGGGACGAAAGAGAATGTGTCTTTCTTGTATTCCTAGCACCTAACACAGTACCTGGCACATAGTAGACTTTCAGAATACATTTTTTAAAAAAAAATGAATGTTATATACATATGCAAATTTGATTAATCAAGAACGAAAAAGCCAAAGTAGCTATGAGTGGTATCATCAATTTGTATAAATTTAGGTTTAAGTATCACTCTCTTCTTATTTTTACTCTAGTAGAGCTAAAAAATAAAGTCTCTGGGTGGTGCAAACAGTTAAGTGCTCATCTGCTAACCAAAAGGTCACAAATTCAAACCCACCCATAGACATCTCAGAAGACAGGCCTAGAGATCTCTTCTGAAAGTTCATAGCCTTGAAAACATCATGGAGCAGTTCTCTCTGCACAGATGGGGTTGCCATGAGCTGGAATCAGCTCAATGACAACTAACAACAACAGGGATAAAAACTTTAAAAGTGATCAATAAATATTTTATTAACTGATAGAAGAGGAAGTGTTTTTTCTCATACATTTGGACAGCATTCCCTTTTATACAATACCAGAACTAAAGAGCTCCAGAAAAGCATTTATATCCTATCAACCTTCTTACTCTAATGATGGAAGAAAGCCTCCTTTTTCATGTTAGGCCCTTGTTAGAGTGGAACACTGCCAGCATGTGCAGACCAGGAAATTACCTTTGGAGAGGGCTTAGAGTTCAGAGTGAGCAAATTAAAGATGGACAACTTTATTTGATCGCTAGCTATTTGATCAATAGCCGACTGCTATTCAGAATGGTAACCATTGTTGAATTAAATAAATAAGTCCTCTTGCTACTCAGCCAGGTGCAGTCTTAGAGATAGCTCTCTTAAGAAACAGCTCAGGGATGGAATAATATTTGATAGTTGAAGCATCTGCTTTTATGATTTTTATTTTTGGCTCATATTGGAAACCAGTGTTTTTTTCCTCTCTTAATTTGAATGGCTTTTCCTGATCAGCAGTCTCATGGGAATCTTTCAACATCTGTTTGATGTTTTCTGAAGGATGCCTGCCTCTCTCTGTGCCTTCCATAGTAAGTTTCATATCTACTTTGCACACATGGGGTCACCACAAGTTGGAATTGACTTGAGGGCAACTAACAGCAACAGCGCATAGACTACAATGTATGTGAGGGCATCTATAGTGGACATTTGTTGCCACCTGGAATCAAGACCTCCTTCCTGTGGGCACAGTACCTTGAGTTTGCTCTGGGGAAACAGCACTTTCCGGCACTTCTGTCCGTATGTGGAGGGTGAAACCGATTTCGCACCTGGTTCTGGGGGTGGAGTTATGACTGAATCCTCAATCAAACACTACATTTTATGCCTGTGAACGCAATTTGATTCCAGAAGGAACACAGAATCTAAGTCTGAAAAATCAGAAGATATGAGATTCAGTTCTAAGACTCCTCTGAACTTTTTGAGCCAAGGACTTCCTCTTTTCTGCCGGACTTGGTGTTGTACAGATGCGTGTCCTGTAGCTGCCACAGCCATCTTGCAACTACAAGGACAGCCTGACTGAGAATGGAGCCAAAACACAGGCGAGCAGAACCAAGCGACAGACAAAGATAATCCAGATCCTGATAATGTTACTACGGTAAAACCTGCGAAAACCGGAACCTGTGTAAGGCAGAAACCTGTCAGAGAAGGAAAACTCAAATATTTTCCGCTAAAGCAAAAGATAGACAAGTAGTAAGACTGCACTCTGTCAAAGGCAGAAAACTTGGGAGATCCGGAAAATCAAGGTAGTCCCCTTGAGTTTCGGCTCTCACAGTTTCACTGTATAAGCTCCTTACCGTGCTGCTCCTGAAGCGAGGTGAATTCTGGGCATTTTAGTTTTGTGGGCTCTTAAACCCACTCTTTGCTTAATTAATTCACCACGTTAAATATATCCTCCAACCTTAGTGAACATCTGTGAATATCAGTTCAGCTGTTTTCAGTTGCAAATTGATCTAACACGAACCGAGGAAGACAAAAAATTGATTTTAGTTACATAGTTTGAAAGGAATAAATAGTGTTCAGATACTGAGATAATACATCTTTGTATCAGTTTTTTTTTTTTTTTTGTACTTAAAATAGCTTTTCAAGATTAGCAAGATGATTAAAAAAACCCAAAACCATGGCCGTAGAGTCAATTCTGACTCATAGCAACCCAATGCGACAGAGTAGAACTGTCCCATAGGGTTTCCAAGCAGAGCCTGGTGGATTCGAACTGCCAGCCTTTTGGTTAGCAGCAGTAGCTCTCAGCCATTACCCCACCAGGGTTTCCAGCAAGATGATAGAGATATCAAAATATAGGATTTATGCAAAGTCTACAAACACATGGATATAATAAATTGTTGATTAATATTACAATAGAGTAAAATAATATTGTTTCCATAGTTGATAAACACCCTTATATGACATAAAATCCACTTAAAATTTAGTTGGGGATTTTAAGACAAATTAATGTGCAACAATATTTTATAATATACAGTCATGTATTATTGGGGAAAATGGCTAGCATGTACAAAGTATTATTCAGGGAATTTAAAAGGTAGAAAAAAGAAATGAAGGAAGGAAAGGCAAGAAATTCATTCAAGAAATACAATTTTTGAGTGTTTACTCTATGGATTGACACAGTGGCTGCAACAATGGGCACAAGCATAGCAACGACTGTGAGCGTGGTGCAAGACCAGGCAGTGTTTCGTTCTGTTGTACACGGGGTCGCTATGAGTCGGAGCCGACTCGACGGCATCTAACAACAACAACTCTATACTAGACCCTATGTTGAGTTCTGGGGGCATGAAGTAGAAAAAAAAAAAAGACACTGTTTCTACCCTCAAGGAGCTCAGTGTAATATAAAAGAAAAACATACAAACAACAACGAGAAAAAAAATCTATAATACAGTAGATTAAGTTAGGGAAGTGCAGATGTATGTACCAGATGGTATAAGAACACATAAGCACGAGAAACTAGTCCTGGCTAGAAAAGACTTCATAAAGAAGGTGACCTTTGAGCTGAGTCTTAAAGATTAAGTAGGAGTTTTCCAAGGCAAAATACTACCTATTCACTTACCTACACAGATGCACAGCTAGGGGGCATCCATCAAGGCAGACAACAGACCACAGTTCTCTAGGGTAAGGAAGATAAAATAAATGCCCAAACACATGGATCCAACCAAGTCTTATTTCTTCTCTCAAACTTATTTATCAGATCAGACACTCTGCCTTTTGGGTAGATCACGTGAGGAGTGACAGTGATCGGAAAACATAAGGCAGGAGTAATGTTTGTGTTCTCTTTAAACTTTGGGTTTAATGGTTAAGCTTATGAGCAACAGGAGTGTAGAATCCCTCTGGGGAAGAAGGTCTGAAATTTATAAGTACAATCCTGTTCCTACTTTCATGAGGTTGCTTCCCACGAATACTAACCACACTTTAAAATGAGGGAAAAGAAATAGGTAGGTAACTTAAAGATTGTTGTTTTGTGTTGTCAAGTCAATTCCAACTCATAGTGACCCCACGTGACAGAGTAAAACTGCCCAACAGGGTTTTCTTCACTGTGATCTTTATAGGAGCAGATCACCAGGTCTTTGTCCCTAAGAACTGCCAACCTCTTGGTTAACAGCTGAGTACTTAACCATTGTGCCACCAGAGCGCCTTAAAGTTATTTTCATACTCACTTCTAGACAACATTTGCCCATCAAGATTTTTATCAATAACAAAACTAACATTTTTATCTCATCAGTCCAAATCTTATGTCTATTTCTCAATTAAATCCATACCTCAGAGCTGAAGAAAGGGGAGTTATTTATTATTTCCCTAAAATCTCAGTGGGAGGATTTTAAATAAGGAAGTGGCATAATGTAGGTTATGCTTTTTTTAAGATTGCTTTGACTGTGGGGTGGGGTGGGGAGAAATATCTTACAGGGGAAAGGGGGAAGGAGAGAGCTGGGAAACAGCAGCCACAGCAGGGAAGAAATGACAGTGACTTACACAAGGGTGGAGCCAAGGGGATGGTGAGGAGTGAGTAGAATCAGGACATGTTTTTGAGGGCAGTATTAGCTGATGCATTAAAGGTGTGGAAAGAGTAAGAGAGAAGTCATGGATAGATTGCTAGTTTTTTTACACAACTAATTAATGTATGGGGCATCACTGACTTAAACAGAAAAGACAGCAGAAGCAGGCTTAGAGGACGCGTCAAGTTTGAGATTTATATTAGACATGGAAGTGAAGGTATCAGACATAGGTTTGGATCTGTGAGCCTGGAGTGGAGATGAGGACTAGAGATATAAGTCCTTAGCATAGTGACGGTGTGCCTTCAGAGGGACGGCTCATGCAATGTAAGTCTACTTATTAGAATAAAAGGATAATGTACACATTCCACACTTGAAGTCATTTCACGTGGAGTATCACAAGTGGAAAGATATTTTAGATGTTTTTTAAGAGAAGTTAGAAGGTTATCTCTCTAACTTGCTACTCAGGCCATTCTATGACAATATGATGACACTCGCAGGGATGCTTAAGTGCTGCACCCAAGGAAATGATCAAAGGCGAACGTATATTATAATTTGAACAGAAGAAACTTGTACAGGTGTGGATGGTGTACACATCGGCATTCCATGACACTTATCTCTCCCTAGCCAAAAGAATTCACATGTCCTCAGCCCGATAGTATCTCTTCATAGAGCCCGAGCATCTCCAAATCTTCCACGTGGCAGTCACATGAAAGGAGCTATCTGTGTTTCAATTTCTAGTTTAGGATTTAAACCCCATAACTAAATGCTAAAGCTACTAAGGATGTTTTCTATTTGAGAAATAAACAGATAAAAATGAATTGCTCAAATTCTTGTCCAAATGTCTTCTGATCTCATAGTCTGATCTCATGAGCCGGTGGGTACACATGAGATATCATTAACATTGATAATTCAAATTTTGCCAGCTGATGCCTGACGAAGGACCTTGGGCAGGCCCTGCCTTCCTGTGTCCCGATTCAAAATCTCTTCCAGTTATTGGTGGAAGCACCTCTAGGAGGTTTCTCAGATGTGCTCAGGACTATGCATTCTTTGATATCTAACGCCTGAGATCATGGTCCTGGGGCACCTCCTACGACTGCTTTCGCCAGGGCTCACTGTGAGAAGAGTGCTGTCCCTACCTAGAGTGTTGTGTTTTGCTGCTTGCAAAGCTGCAGATCCTCCGGGTGTCCACCAGTCTGCTGCCCCTTCCGTCTCTCTGCACTGCTGAACCACATGGGGTGGGTACAGAAGCACGTCTATATCCCAAGCCTTTCTGTTAGCGTCAGGATCTGGTCACCCTGGAACTCCACGCGTGTGGTGACCTCGCAGTTTAGGATCTAACTCTAGAGCTTTTCACGTGTCCAGGGCACAGGGCACTTTGCTGAACCTTTCCTGACAGAGGCGTACAGAGCAGGGCATTTATTCTCTGGCACAGGGGGTGCACCACAGCAGAAGATTTCAAGCGTGGGCTCAGGCTCTCATTTGTCTGAAACTATCCCTCCTCTTTCTCAGTCTGTCAGGACTTCCTACTCCTTTCATTGCTGTCAGATCCTGATCTCCATTACCGGGTGTTATCAAACTAAAATGGAATTTAACATCTGGTAATTCATGGATCTGCCTCCTCTGTGCCTGTACTTTCTACCTTTATCACCTACAGCAAGGTGGGAACCACTCTTCCGCAGAGGGATGGTCATCGTGTCTTTACTTAAACTTGAATGTTTCTCATTATCCGCTTCCAACCTCTCCTCCTTCTCTATCTCAGAGGATGTCCCTTCCTCTCCCTTGGCTTGCTCCTGGTTCCCATCTGCCCTGCATTCTCCAGGGCTTGAAACCACTGGTATGCCCTCTCCTGGGTTTTACATCAATCTCTCTACTGGCTGCTTCTCCTCCTCCATACCCAGCTATGCTTAAGTCTGCTTAATATAGCTAGAAAACGCACAATTTCCAGCACAGTTAATATGTATGCCACAAAAAATAAAGTAAAATTGTAAATTTTAAAAAAAGCTAAACATATTTTAACTCTATATAAATCAATACCAGAAAAAAAGTAACGAAGCAACTATTTAAAAAACTAAACACTACGTAAAATACAGAAATTTTAGTTTAATTATGAAAACACAATATTTAAATACTATTTGATCTTTTACAAAAAGCTTTGATCACATGTCAATAGAGGCATGATTGAGTCACAAGCACATTTTTGTGCAAAAGTTTCCAACTCTTTTTTTTTTTTTTATTGTACTTCAGGTGAAAGTTTACAGAACAAATAGTTTCTCATTACACAGTCAGTATGCATATTGTTTTATGACATTGGTTAACAACCCCACAACATGTCAACCCTCTCCCTTCTCGACATTTGGAGGACCGTTTTTCTTTTTTGGTGAAAATATACATAGCCAGAGATACACTATTTAAAAAATTTCTACATGTACAATTCAGTGACATTGATTACATTCTTTCAGTTGTGCTGCTATTCTCACTAGCCTTTTCCAAATTATTCCATCACCATTATCTTCAACTCACTGCCCCCTAGAATTCCCATCAAACCTTTTGAGTTGCTGTTGTCAATTTCATCTCACATAGATAATTCAATTTTTTTTTTTTTTGGGACTTTAGATGAAGGTTTACAGAACAGAATAGTTTCTCATTAAACAGTCAGTACACATTTGCCCTATGACAATGGTTAACAATCCCACGGCATGTCAACACTGTCCTTTCTCAACCTTGGGTTCCCTATCACCAGTTTTCCTGTCCTCTCCTGCCTTCTAGTCCCTGTCCCTGGACTGCTGTGCCTCATTAGACCAGTTTTGTTTTATGGGGCTGTCCAATCTCCTGCTGAACAGTGAACCTCGGGAGTGACTTCATTACTGAGCTAAAAGGGTGTCTGGGAGCCATACTCTCGGAGTTTCTCCAGTCTCTGTCAGGCCAGTAAATCTGGTCTTTTTTTGTGTGTTAGAATTTTGTTCTACACCCTTCTCCAGCTCTGTCCAGGACCCTCTGTTGTGATCTCGGTCAGAGTAGTCAGTGGTGGTAGCTGGGCACCATTTAGCTGTATTGAACTCAGTCTGGTGGAAGCCTTGGTAGCTGTGGTCCATTAGTCCTTTGGACTAATCTTTTCCTTGTATCTTGTTCTTTTCATTCTCCCTTGCTCCCGAAGGGGTGAGACCAGTAGAGTATCTTAGATGGCTGCTCACAGCATTTTAAGATCCCAGACGCTACTCACCAAGGTAGAATGCAAAACATTGTCTTTATAAACTGTGTTATTCCAACTGAGCTGGATGTTCCCTGAGACCATGATCCCCACAGCCCTCTGCCCAGCAATTCAGTCCCTCAGGGAGCTTCCATGACTTTTTCTTGTACCAGTTGTTCTGGCTTCCCCAGTATAGTGTACTGTTGCACCCTTCACCAAAGTTACCACTTATCTATTGTCTATTTAGTATTTCCCCCCCCCACCCCTCCCATCCCGTGTAACCAACAAAGATTGTTACTTTTTGTGTGTAAACTTTTTCATGAGTATTTAGAGTAGAGGTCTCATATAATATTTGTCCTTTTGTGATTGACTTATTTCAGTCAGCATAATGTCCTCCAGTTTCATCCATGTTATGAGATGCTTCGCAGATTCATCATTGCTCTTTATCATTGCATAATACTCCATTGTGTGCATGTACCATAGTTTGTTTATCCATTCATCTGTTGATGCACATCTAGGTTGTTTCCATCTTTTTGCTATTGTGAACAATGGTGCAATGAACATGGGTGTGCATATGTCTACTCATGTGTTGACTCTTATTTCTCTAGGATACATTCCTAGGAGTGGGATTGCTGGATTGTATGGTATTTCTATTTCTAGCTTTCTAAGGAAGTGCCATATCGTTTTCCAAAATGGTTGTATCATTATGCATTCCCACCAGTAGTGCATTAAGAGTTCCAATCTCCCTGCAGACTCTCCAACATTTGTTATTTCCAGTGTTTTTGATTCGTGAGTGCTTTTTTTTTTCTTTTTTTTTTTTTTTTTGCGGTGCTGACTTTTTCTTTGATCCTCTTACTCTTCTGTGCTGAATTCCTTTTGTTTGTGGATTTTTTTCATTTCTTTTGTTTTTGTAGGTTTTGTTTTTACTGAGACTTTATGTTTTCCTCTTTATTTTGATGAATAGGTTTGTTGACTTTCTTTGTGGTTACTGTGAAATTTACCCTTATCTTTCTAACTTTGAAGCAGTCTATTATTACTTGGTATCACCTTGCCTTCCTCTCCATTAGAAGGTTCTATACCTACACCATTTATTCCCTCTTTTATTGTTCTGACGTTGTTGTCATTTACAGATTAATTGCTCTGATTCCCTGTTGTATTTCTTTTGGTTTTGGATAGTCCTTGAGAGTTCATTTCCTAGATTAGTATCTGGCTGGTACAATCCTGCATCCTACATTCAGCCTGTGAGCTGATGTTGTTTGTTCTCAGATTGAAGGACTCCTTCTAATAATTCTTGTAAGTTTGGTTTGGTTTTTACATAGTCCCTTAATTTTTGTTTATCTGGAAATGACCTAATTTCACCATCATATTTGAACAAGAGTTTTACAGGATATATTATTCTTGGCTGGCATTTTTTTTCTTTGAAGATTTTATATATGTCATCCCATTGCCTTCTTGCCTGCATGGTTTCTGCCAAATAATCTGAGTTTAGTCTTATTGTTTCTCCTCCGTATGTGACTTTTTGTTTTTCTGGACCTGCTCTCAGGATTCTTTGTCTTTGGTTTTGGCGAGTGTGATTATGATATGCCTTGGTGAATTTCTTTTGGGGTCTCTCCTATATGAGGTTTGTTGAGCTTCTTGGATGGCCAGCTTTTCATCTTTCATAATATTGGGGAAGTTTTCTGTCAGCAATTCTTCGATGATCTTCTCTTTGTTTTCTGTTTTCTCCCCCTGTTCTGGAACACTGATCACTCCCAAATTTTTGCTTTAGATTGTATCCCACATAATTCTCAGTCTCTTCATTTTTCCTTGTTCTTTTTTTCTGATTTTTCCTCAAACAGCGTTCTATCCAAGTGTTTTTCTTCAGTTTCACTGATCCTGTCTTCCACCATTTCAAACCTGCTCCTGAACCCTTCTATGACACTGTCCATTTCTGAAATCTTGTTGTTTATCTTTTGGATTTCTAATTGTTGTTTCTGTATGATTTTTAGTTGTGAATTTATTTTGGCATTTTGTTCCTGCATTATTTTCCTGAATTCTTCCATTGTTTGTCTGTATTTTCCATGAATTTGTCTATTTTTTCATTTTTGTCAGCTTTTTGCTTCAACTCTTGGATAGCTCTGAATATTAGAGATTTGAATTCCTTATCAGGTAGTTCCAGTGCCTTTTCTTCCTCTGGAAAGTCATCTGGTGTTTTATTTTGGACACCTACTGGAACCATCCTGTCCTGTTTTTGTAAATGTTTTGATATTGTCTGCTGTCTTCGGAACATTCAGTGGTTATTTTCCTCATTTATTGATTGTAGATTTGTTTGTTTCGTCTTGCTTTTTTTGTTTTTATTTGGCTATGTCTGAGCAGGCAGGCTGTGTGTTCTTTGTCGTTTGCTCGTCTGTGGGCATGATACTTTTCACCTCCTTCTCCAATTAGCAGAGTCAGTCACTCAGATATAGTACAGCAGGGCAAGTCTAGCTGAAGAGGAGTTGCTGGGATGGGTTGTTTGTGGCACTTACTACAGCCACCGGGAGGGGGGCAGTAATCAGTGCAGGGCAGTTTACGGTAGGCTGTGCCTGCACCAGTTGGTGGTGTGATGTTAAGTGAACAGTGTAGGTAGGCAGGATGAAGGGGAGAGATTGTGATGTGTGGAGCTATGATGGGTATAGGGGAGAAGAGAGAGGAACAGGAGCCAAAAACCTACAAACAAAAAAGAGTGTTAGGGGAGCTTGCCTTTGGAGTGGAGAGATGAGAGACTATGAAATGGAGAAAAACAAAAAGGAGAAGAAGAAAAAGAAAAGAAAAATGAATAAATAAAAATTAGAAAGAAAGAAGAAAAGAAAATCTCCCAGGGATCCCGCCAGTGCAGCCTTGAGGTCTGGGGAAGTTTCTTCTAGGCTGTCAAGTACAGCCTGGCTAGAATGGGTAGAGGTGTCACTCAGAGCCAGTTATTCAGGGGACAGGAAGAGAAGGAAAGTAAATAGAGATGAGAAACTGAGTAATGAAGAAAGACAAAAAGGGAAAAGAAGACAAAACAAACAAATAAAAAAAAGAATAAGAAAACCCCTAAAGAAAAACAGAAAGAAAAAAAAAAAAACAAGAAAAAAGAAATGTTCTCAGGGATCCCTCTGCGCATCTGTGCAAGCTGAGGGGATAGGTCCCAAGCCACACAGTACTGCCTGGCTAGAACGGGCTCCCAATTCGATAAAAGAAAAAGAAAACAAACAAACGAAAAAGCCCCAGGATCCCACCAGTGTGGTGGCACGGGCCAAGAAGCAGTATCACATTCGAGCAGAGTTTCGCAGCGTTTCAGGAAGAAGCAAAGATGGTGCATGGAGCCAGGTATTTGAGAGAAAGCAGGGGGAGGTGGTGAGAGGTAAGGAAGAAATCTAAAGAAGCAGAAAAAAGCAACACCAGCAGCCAACAAATGGCACTTAGGGAGCCGGTTAGAGTGGGCCAGTGGAACCCAAGTGACACCAGAGTGAAGGTGGTGCTTCCCAGCCAAGACACTGGCCGCAGGAAGCAGAGGAGGCCGAGTGGGGGTGAAGAAGGGTGGGGGGTGGGAAAACATATATCAATGGTTACTGGTTGTTCAGTCTCCTGCTGGAAGCTCCATGAAGCTGCTTTCTCATACCCCCTGTTCGCTGGTCTCTTGTAGGAGTCCAAGATGGTGGGTCCGTGCTGCGTTCCTCACTCTCTGTTCTCTGTCAGTTTCTTATTCTATTCAGTGCTTGGCTGAGTTCTTTATCTCTTCATTTGATGCTTTGGGTTTCAGGATTGCTGTTTTCTCCATTTGGTTTTTTGGATCTATGCTGTGGAGGGACAGTGTGGTGCTTCTGCCTATAGCACCATGTTGGCTGGAAATCAAAAGTTTCCAACTCTTAAGAATGTTTTCTGTTTCTACATTAGTTGGTGGAAATGATGAAGAGATAATTATAAGTTATCTCTAAATATTTTTTCCTGGCTCATTCATTCACTTTTAAATATTTCCACCTTTTGTTTGAGAAAATATTTTTCAAAGTTTTTATTTTTCAGAAATTGTATTAAGAGCAAGCTCTTGCTTTTTTTCCAGAGAAAATATTTTTGCTTCCTCTTTGTCTTCTTTAGTTTCATAGAAACTGATGAACATCTGAATTCAATTTGTCATGTCTATATTCCACTTGTCTGAAAAGTCTTTGAACTAGAGTAGAAATTGCCCTTACAATAAGGTTTGTATAGTCAATTGATTTCTTTTGGTTGTTGTTTATGAGAAGTTTTGAAATAGAGAAGAATGCTTTCTAATCAGCCAAATATGCTTGATGAAAATTTTAGTGCTGTACATGAGTACAGGAAGATCTCAAGATATGACTGATTTATATATTTTTTAATCTCAATAGTATTGTTACGTCAAAAACCATCAGTTTCTTGGACCTAAAAGCAGCATGGTCTATCACAATATTGAAAAACGATATTATGATCTCTTCGCAGTTGATCCTCCAGAATTCTTAAATTAGATAAGTCACAATCAGAAAGGCTGGAATTCTTACTCTAATTCTTTTCCCTCCAGGGGAATGAAGTGAAAATTTCCAAATTATGGTAACACCGGTGGCACAATCGTTAAGAGCTCAAGCTGCTAATGAAAAGGTCGACAGTTCGAATCCACCAGTGGCTCCTTAGAAACCCTGTGAGGCAGTTCTACTATGTCCTATAGGGTTGCTATGAGTCGGAATTGACTTGATGGCAACACGTTTGGATTTTTTGTTTTTTTTGTTTTTGGTTTATGAAAAAGTTAGGATGGAGAAGTGGTGTGCCACCCTTGTTACCCTTGTAATAAAACATGAATTCTCTTCTTTTGTCTGCAAGAGTCCACATGAATGAACAAGGCCCTACTTACCTCTCCAACACCATCTTCTACCACTCCGCTCCTTGTCAGTAGGCTGTACCACACTGGTCTTCTCTCCCTATTCCTGAACCTGCTAGGTTTGTTTCCACCTTAGGGTCTCAGCACTGGCTGATGCCAGTGCTAGGAACACTCTTCCTCCAGAGTCCTACAAGGTTGGCTCATTCTCCATGTTCAGATGACAGTGGAATTCCCACCTCCTCCACCCCTGATTATCCATCTACAGGAGTCCCCTAGTCACTCTCTCTCCCATTGCCCAATGTATTTATTCATTTCCTCAATTTCACTACTGGATATTTTGGTTTCCTTTTTCTTTTTAACATTTCTTCCTCTCCTGCTGCCTCTCCCTAAGTTAACCATGAAAGGGGGAACTTTGACTGCCTTGTTGTTGTTGTTGTTAGGTGCCATGAAGTAGATTCCAACTCATAGTGACCCTGTGCACAACAGAACAAAACACTGCCCAATCCTGAGCAATCCTCACAATCACTGCTATGTTTGAGCCAATTGCTGCAGCCACTGTGTCAATCCATCTTGTTGAGAGTCTTCTTCTTTTTCTCTGACTCTGCCTTACCAAGCATGATGTCCTTCTCCAAGGACTTGTCCTTCCTGATAACATGTCTAAAGGTGCATAAGACGAAGTCTTGCCATTCTCGCCTCTAAGGAGCATCCTGGCTGCACTGATTCCAAGGAAGATTTGTTCATTCTTCTGGCAGTTCATGGTATATTCAATATTCTTCACCAACACCGTCCTTCAAATGCATCAATTCTTCTTTGATCTTCCTTATTCATTGTCTAGCTTTCGCATGCACATGAGGTGATTGAAAATACCTTGGCTTGTATCAGGTGCACTTTAGTCCTCAAAGTGATATTTTTGCTTTATAATACTTTAAAGAAGTTTTTAAAGCAGCGTATTTGCCCAAAACAATATGTCGTTTGATTTCTTGACTGCTGCTTCCATGGATGTTGATCGTGGATCCAAGTAAAATGAAATCCTTGACAACTTCAATCTTTTCTCCATTTATCATGATGTTGCTTATTTGTCCAGTTGTGAGGATTTTTGTTTTCTTTTTATTGAGGTAGAATCCATACTGAAGGCTGTAGTCTTTGATCTTCATCAATAACTGCTCTTCACTTTCAGCAAGCAAGGTTGTGTCATCTCCATATCGCAGGTTGTTAATGACTCTTTCTCCAGTCCTGATGCCACATTTTTCTGCATATAGTCCAGCCTCTCAGATTATTTGCTCAGCATACAGATTGAGTAAGTGTAGTGAAAGGATACAAAGCTGACTCACACCTTTCCTGATTTTAAACTACTCGGTCTTCCCTTGTTCTGTTCGAACTACTGCCTCTTGTTCTATGTACAGGTTCTGCATGAGCACAATTAAGTGCTCTGGAATCCCCATTCTTTGCAATGTTATCCATAATTTGTTAAGATCCACACAGTCAGATGCCTTTGCATAGTCAAAAAACACAGGTAAGCATCTTTCTAGTATTCTCTGCTTTCAGCTATACTACTATATACTCAGGTCCTAGAACAATGCCTGGCACATAGTAGGCACTCAGTAAATATTTACTATGTGAATGAATGAAGAAATAAATGAAGTCTCCCTCATTCACTTGTGAGATGCAGGAATCACATTCATTCTTCCCACAGCCTTGATCCCTAAATCACCATCTCTGTGCCTTTTTCACTTCTCTACATACCTTCACAATTGCCTGAGGTAGTTCTACTCTTCACGTATCAAATTCTGCTCTTGAGAAAAAAAAATATATCAAACTCATCCACACATATGGCATTAATGATTAACAATATATTGAATTCTTGTCAATCTGTTGGTCTATATATTTCTTTTCACTCTCTTAATGGTGTCTTTTGATGAACAGAAGTTTTTAATCTTAATATAATTAAATATATCAATGCTTCCCTTTATTTTTAGCTCTGTATGTGTTCTTTTCAAGAATAAGTCTGTAAAAGACTTGTTTTACCTCTTACATTAAGCTATTTAATGCTTCTGAAATTGATTTTTGTGAGGAAGGAGATGAAAGACAATTTTTTCCACATGAATATCCAGTTGAGCCCTTTGTTTTCTACTACACTACTTTGTCACACTTTTTATAAATCAGATAAGTTTGTTTCTGGACTCTGTTCTGTGCCTTTGGTCATTTTATCTACATTTTAACCAATATAATACTGTTTTAATTACTATAAATATGCTGTTATTGTTGTTAGTTGTCGTCGAGTCAGTTCCATCTATGATAATCCCATATGTGCAAGTACAACTATTCCACAGGGTTTTCAAAGCTGTGGCATTTTAGAAGTGGGTCATCAGACTTGTCTTCCCAGGCACCTCTGGGTGATTTCAAACAGCCAACCTTTCGACTAGCAGTTGAGCACTTAACCATTCCTAATTTTCTGTAGAAATATGGACAGCCAGATATTTTTACCCCAAGTCAAAAAGGAAAAAAAAATCAAAGGATCTTTCCACAAATAAATTGAATAAATTATCTGAGGTTGCCTAGGTCAGAGAATTTGCATATTTTTTCCTCCACTCTGCACAGATAGAGGCATTGAGAGTCCTGAAACATAACTGGCTTGTGCCCTTCTTGTTTCCACAACATGAAATTGTCAGTTGACAAGGCTCACCTTCCTACCCAGAGCATCAAAGAGGCAAAAATCCCCACCAGCTATTTGAGGAAATTCAGCAAGATGAAAGAAAATCAAGTTAAAAACAAAAAAATATACTCCTATAATTTAACTTAGGAGAAAGAGAAATTAGTTAGGAAACAGAACACTTTAAAAAGACAAAATTCTAGCTAGTATGTTCAGAGATATTTAAGACATAATCACTTATATAAAACAAACATAGGATGTGGAAAAAAAAACAAACAAACTCTTGAGTGATAAAAATATAATTGACCAAAAACAAATCCACAAAAGATCCGACAGCCAACTAAAAGGAGTTTCAAGAATGAATTGGTAGAAAGAAATTATTAAAGGAGGAAATCATTAAGGAAACAAAAGAAAATAATCTTCCAGATGTAGAGGATGCCACTGAAAAATAGCACTGCATGCCAAGGGCAATAAGTGACTAAAAACCCACACATGTCCCTGTGGAAGTTCAGGACAACAGAGAGAGGGAAAAAACAAACACAGACACACACAGATTGCTTAGCAATAAGCAAGAAACAGAAGACATCAAATTTCACATGGATGCACAGGACTCTTGAAACAGTTACAGCTGAGGACACAAGAAAAACTAAATTTATTAAATACAGAAATAAGCCATACAAATTTCCCATGGAGTCAATAATTCTGAAATTTTTATATTATATCAAAATATAAATAGCACACTTATTGTGAATTATTCTTTCTATATTTTAGATGCTCCCAAGTTAGTCCACTATGTCCCCTGACACACCGTCCTGTTTAAAGGAGCAATCTAGGTTACCTTTTCTGCTAAACCCTCATAATTTCAAATGCTCCCCCACCCACCCACCAAAGGTAGAGATGGGGGTACTACTACAGTATTTTTATCTTTTTACAGATTTATAAATTTGAAAATAGGATGGATGTATTTTCCTAACGTAGTTTTTCAACCTTTCTCTTCTATGTTCTGTTTTTCAGTTCTTTCTCGACTTTGCAAAAGGCATTCAGAGTCTCTTCATGATTCTTACCCACATTAGTGAATTTACTGCTGGAAAAAAACAGTAGCATAGCATATAGTACAGAATAACCAGTTTCTGCAGTGGTCATCCTGCCTGTTAACCCCCGCGGGCCTCAGCCCTCTGGTCTGCAGCACCGAGGCAGAGCTAGAGATTCCAGTTTTAACTTTCCTTTTCTTAAGCCATCCCTAAAGCACAAGGCTCATGAATTCTGCTGTAGTAAACTGACCCCTCTCGAGAAACATTTAAATTTTCCTATATTCTTAGAAGAGTAAAACTTGTTTGTTTTCCATGGCTGCCAAGTAGAAACACATTGAAGGGATATTTGATTCGGTTTTCCTCAAAGGTCGCTTCTTGTATGCCTGTGAACTGAGTTCAATGTTCTTGCAATGCAGTCAACTTTGGTATGACTGAGGAATTTTCCCCCATATTTATGCTATAAGCAAAGTCAGTTGCCATCGAGTCGATTATGACACATGGTGACCCCATGTGTGTCATAGTAGAACTGTGTGCCATGGGATTTTCAACAGTTGATTTTTCATAAGTAGATCACCTTGCCTTTCTTCTGAGGTTCCTCTGGGTAGATTTAAACCTTCAATCTTTCAGTTAGCAACTGAGCACAATAACCATGTGCACCACGCAGGGACTCCATTTATGTTTTAAGTGCATATATTTTTTATCTAAGAGTCTGCTCTCCTGCCAGGACATTTTGCATACCATCTACTGACCTTGTCAAATTACGGAAAGGCGTCATCTTCTTTCCCAGTGTATATGCACAATCTAAAAATAAAATCTCTAATTAACAGAGAGTTACATATTTTTTATGACTCTCTGTACTTAGGCATGTTATATCACTTACTGTTCTATGTCTTAATTTTATTTTTGCTTGTCTTTCTTTGAGGGTTGCCAGATAAAATACAGGATACTCAGTTAAGCTTGAATTTCAGATAAACAACAGATAAGACTTTAGTGTAATATGTCACCAAAACTTCATGGCTATACTTACATTAAGAAAGTATTCTTTGTTTATCTGAAATTCAAACTTAACTGGATGTGCTGTGTTTTTATTTGCAAAATCTGGTAATCCTAGTCTCTTTCCAAGTAGATAACAAGATCTTGTATCTTGTTCATTCCTGTGTCCCCAACCCAAGCACAGGATCTTCACATATTAGATACTCGATTTTGTTGAATTAATTAATGAAAATACAAAACGAACAAATATAAGATGGATAGTGTCAGCAAAAATATTTATAAGCTGAAAATGAGACATTCAATTGAGCTAAACTCAGTGTATGATTAGTATAGACTTGGTTACAGGATAATTGTACACAAATTTTGAATATTTAATCATATGTGAGAATTCTGATGTCTAATTCAAACTCTTTATAATCTCTTCAAACTTTTGATTGTGACCCTAATACTCCCCAGCATGTTTTTTCCTTTTCAAAATGGGCGACTGAGAGCTTGACGTAACTAATGCCATGATGAACATATAAGTTTCTTTTTTTTTCCTTCACCTTCTCCTTTTCACATGCCTTTGTTAATGACTTTGTTTTGGTCTGCCCTGCCACCTGTGGCTTACGACACCCCACAGGAAGATTAGAGCCCAGATGTCAGATATGTATATCTTTAGCCCAATAAGGAAATGTCCGGCAGGTATCTCTTTGGTACGATCAACAGTCTCTTGTAATTACCTTGTAATGAATAATGACACTTCTAACCTTTGTAAAAATCATATATAAGCTCTAATGTAAACATGCCTTTTGGGTCTCCACAGAGACACCTGCGTTGCTGTCGGATCCCTGGTGGTGTACACTTCCTAAAATAAAACTTTCTCACTCTTTGGGTACATTTCATTGGCTCAACTGCTCCAGGGCGCAGACCCTATTTGGGTAACATGATGAAGTGTTACACTTAAGAATGGCCTCAATATACTTACTACACCATTTCTAAAAGACAGAGAACACTGATGGACACAAGCAGGAGGGTTAAATACAAACTATCGAATCGGAATCTAATTTGCTCTGTGAAATTTCCACCTAATGCACAATTTAAAAAAGTAAGTAGGAGGGTCATGGAAACTCCAGCTGAGAACCAAACTCTCTTTGACAGTATTTTCCCTTGACACCAGGGGCTAGTAATCAAGGATATAATTGGGTTAATATACCAATAAAATCAAACCATTTTCCACAGGAAATTAAGAAAACTACAGAACTTTCCATTCTGGGGGGAAAGAGCATTTTGGGGACATTTGAACATGAATTACACGCAACCCAGTACATATCTATAAAATAAAACAAAAATAAGCCTAAAATTGCCTCTATGTACCATATTTTATCCATACTTTATTTTGTTCAATTTCATTTTATGATTTCTCTCTTTCCTCTCTCATTCTAAAATTGAAAAAACTTGGTTTTTATTTTTTTTAATAAATTTCTGCAACTATGTCCTCTACATCAACATTTTAAAGAATAAAAAAGCATTTTTATAGCTTCTTATAGAAGATAGTGCACTCAGTTTGTCACCAAAGATGTGTGTCCATCTGCTGCTTACTAGAATATGCTCTTAATACCAGTCTCTCTGAGTCTCAGTTTATCCAGCTGCAAGACAGGGGTCAGGATTCCTCCTTCATATGGTTATTACAAAGATCAAATGAGAACATATATATGAAAACACGAGTAGAAAGCTCTATAGGTACACATTCATTACCAGGGTGGAAAAAATAAAAGGTGTCTACATGGAATGTAAAGAGTTAAGCACGAGGAATCACCTTGGAAGTTTCCATTAGGGCATTTGTCAACAAAGGATAACTAGTCTGCTCAATTACTTCTGATTCAAAATCTACAACCACCTGTTCAGGGTCTACTGTGGTAGAAACTAGAAATACTGAGTTAAAAGAGGTAGGATTCCTGACCAAAAGGAGCTACACATTCTTGCTGCTTTTAATGGGGCTTAAAATCCAACCATGTATCTAAAAAGACTAGATAGATAGGTGGGTAGATAGGTAGATAGGTAGGTAGATAGGTAGGTAGGTAGGTATAGGTGTAAGTATAGATATAGATACAGGTGTGTGTGTGTGTATGTACATATATACATATAATACATGAATATATATGTATATATATATACACATACACACACAATGATCAAACTCTGTTACTAAATGGAAAACAACCAACCAACTCTTAAATAAATTATTTCAGGACTTTGCTAAAGATCCATGCTTAGCAGAATAGTGTTTTCTGAGTATGCTTTGGGCCCTTGCCCTTTCCAAGATAAATTGTTTTTCCCTCTCTGTCCTTCCCCCTGGCCCGAGGAAGAACAGATTCCCCTCTAGAGCCTCTGGAGGGCACAGCCCTCTGACACCTTGATTTTTGCCCAGAGAAACTGATTTTGGACTTCTGGCCTCCCAAACTGTGAGAGAATAAATTTCTTACTTAAAACCACCAAATTTTTGGTGATTTCCTACAATGCCAATACATATACATGTTTCTTACTGGTGTTATAGAAAATTACCACAAATTTGGTGACTTTAAGCAACAGAAGTTTGTTGTTTCACAGTTTTGGAGGCCAGAAGTGGTTCATTGGTAGAATTCTTGTCTTCCATGTGGGAGACCCGGGTTTGATTTCCACCAATGCACCTCACGTGCAGCCACCACCCATCTGTCAGTGGAGGCTTGCATGTTGTTGTGAGGCTGAACAGGTTTCAACAGAGCTTCCAGACTAGGAAGAACTGGGAAGAAAGTCTTGGTGATTTACTTCAGAAAATCAGTCAACGAAAACCCTAAGAATCACAATGGTCCAATTTGCAACCAATCATGGAGATAGTGTAGGACTGGGGGGCATTTCATTCTGTTTTGCATGGAGTCACCACAAGTCAGGGACCAAGTCAACAGCAGCAGCTAACAACAATTTTATATATACATGTATATATATATATATAAACCCTGGTGGCACAGTGGTTAAGAGCTTGGCTGCTAACCAAAAGGTCAGCAGTTCGAATCTAGCAACTACTCCTTAGGAACAGTATGGGGCAGTTCTACTCTGTCCTATAGGGTCACTATCAGTAGAAATGGACTTGATAGCAATGGGTTTGGTTTTTTTTTGTTGTTGTTGTTATATATATATATATGGAGCCTTGGTGGTACAGTGGTTAAGTGTTTGGCTGCTAATCAAAAGGTCAGCAATTCGAATCCACCAGCTGCTCCTTGGTAACCCTATGGGGCAGTTCACTCTGTCCTATAGGGTTGGTATGAGTTGGAACCAATTTGATGGCAGTGGGTTTGCTTTTGGGTTTTATATATATATATATATATATATATATATATATATATATATATATATATATATATAGTGTATGTGTATAAATGTGTGAGTATAACTATAATTGCACTTAAAAACAAGATGGAACACTCTAAGGGGACCAGAACTTAGAAAAAATTCCTAAATGAAAAAAAATCACAGGGATTGAATGGATTAAAAAAACACACTCACAATACCAAAAATTTATGCATGATTGAAAATGTGAGATTTGTACCAAAAAACTCTACACCTGGAGTATGATGGGTACCAGAAGCAATAAACATGGTCATTTGTAAGAGCAGCCCAGCAACCTCTGTCCTGCTGACTAGTCACAGTGATGGGAGTGATTGTTACAATATGAAGGAGTCAATGAGGAAGATTAGATTAGAGAGCATGGAGAATGGACAATGTGCATGTGACTGTGATACCTGGAGGAATGAGGAGCACCCACACTCAGAAAGAATGGGCGCTAAGTTGCAATCTTATCAGCACACGGGGCTTCCCCCATACTTTCAGTGAATCAGTGTTCCAGTAGTTTACACAAACACTTACAGCCAGACAATTGAAAATGAAATATTCACTACAAAGAGCAGACAGTCAGGAATAATGAAATATTTGAGGAAAGCCAACACATAAGTGAAAGAGAGAATAGGTCAACACTTGGGAAGAACTTACAATGAGGGAAATACAGCTAACAGAGCAAGCTGAATAGAGCGTTAAAAAGAAAAGGCAGAATTAATATCCTCAGGAGACATGCAAAAGGCTAGAGAGTCATAAGAATAACAAATTACAGATCATAGAAATTAAAATTTGGTTATTTAAATGAAACCTTAAGGGATGATCTGAAAAGTAGAACACACACAGCCGAAGACAGGTGTAGTAAGAAGAAAGAGCCAAAGAACTCTCCCAGGAAGCATACAAAGGAAAAAAAGAAGAAGGAGAGCACAAAAGAAAACTTAAAGACGTTGTAGAATAGATCCAAAATTTCAATACTCATTTCAGAGTAGTTCCAGAAGGTAACAATAGACCAAATAAAGGAGAAATGACATTTAAAGATATGATATAGGAGAACTGTGCTTGCTTAGACAGCACATATACTAAAATTGGAATGACACAGAGAAGATTAGCACGGCCTCTGTGCAAGGATGACATGCAAATTCAGGAAGCATTCCTTATTTTTCACCAAATGAGCAACTCCTGTCCAAAAGCAAGATGAGAAAGCAGGAAGGGATAGGACTTGGACAAATGGACACAGGGAACCCGAGGTAAAATGGGGGAGTATGCTGTCACATTGTGGAGATCGCAACCAATGTCACAAAAAAAAACATGTATAAATTTTTGAATGAGAAATTAACTTGAGCTGTAAACTTTCACCTAAAGCACAATAAAAAATAAAAAAAACGATATAGGAGAATCACCTTAATCTCAGAAAGAAAGACGTGAGTTCTGAGATTAAAATTTCTTACTGAAAGCCGAACAACAAAAATAAAAACAAAAACTACACCACTTTTAGTGTAATTTCAGAACACCAAAAATTTTGGAGAAAAAGCCTTAGAACTTCCAAAGAACAACAAAAGTTACCTACAAATGACCAAGAATCCACTGATCTTGTTGTTAGGTGCTGTTGAGTCGGTTCCAATGCATAGCAACCCTACGTACAACAGATGAAACACTGCCCGGTCCTGCACCATCCTCACAATCGTTATGCTTGAGCCTATTGTTGCAGCCTCTGTGTCAATCCATCTCATTGAGGGTCTTCCTCTTTTTCATTGGCCCTCGACTTTACCAAACATGAAGTCCTTCTCCAGGGACTGATCTCTCCTGATAACATGTCCAAAGTTTGTGAGACATAGACTCACCATCCTTGCTTCCAAGGAGCATTCTGTTTGTACTTCTTCCAAGACAGATTTGTTCGTTCTTTTTGCAGTCCATGGTACATTCAGTATTCTTCGCCAACACCAAATTTGAAGGCATCAATTCTTCTTTGGTCTTCATTATTCATTGTCCAGCTTTCACATGCATATGAGGTGATTTAAAGCACCCTGGCTTGGGTCAGGCGCACCTTTGTCTTCAAGGTGATATCTTTGCTTTTCAACACTTTAAAGAGTTCTTTTGCAGCAGATTTGGCAAATGCAATAAGTTGTTTGATTTCTTGGCTGCTGCTTCCAGAGACGTTGATTGTGGATCCAAGTAAAATGAAATGCTTGACAACTTCAGTCTTTCCGTTTATCATGATGTTGCTTATTGGTCCAGTTGTGAGGATTTTTGTTTTCTTTATGTTGAAGTGTAATCTATACTGAAGGCTGTAGTCTTTGATCTTTATCAGTAAGTGCTTCAAGTGCTCTTCACTTTCAGCAAGCAAGGTTGTGTCATCTGCATAACGCAGGTTGTTAATGAGTCTTCCTCCAATCCTGATGCCCCGTTCTTCATACAGTCCAGCTTCTTGGATTATTTGCTCAGCATACGGATTTAATAGATATGGTGAAAGGATACAACTCTGACGCACACATTTCCTGACTTTAAATCATGCAGTATCCCCTCTTTCTGTTTGAATGACTGCCTCTTGGTCTACATACAGGTTCTCCATGAGCACAATTAAGTGTTCTGGAATTCCCATTCTTTGCAATATTATCTGTGATTTGTTATGATCCACACAGTCGAATGCCTTTGCATAGTCAATGATAAACTGGGAAACATCTTTCTGGTATTCTCTGCTTTCAGCCAGGATCCATTTGACATCAGCAGTGATATCCCTTGTTCCACATCCTCTTCTGAATCTGGCTTGAATTTCTGGCAGTTCCCTGTTGATATACTGCTGCAGCTGCTTTTGAATGATCTTCAGCAAAATTCTACTTGTGTGTGATATTAATGATATTGCTTGATTATTTCCACATTCAGTTGGATCACCAAGAAAGGTGATAAATATGCAACTCTTCCAGTTGGTTGGCCAGGTAGCTGTCTTCCAAATTTCTTGGCATAAATGTGTGAGCACTTTCAGTGCTGCATCTTTTTGTTGAAACATCTAAATTGGTATTCCGTCAATTCCTGTTGCCTTGTTTTTTGCCAGAGCCTTCAGTGCAGCTTGGACTTCTTCCCTCAGTACCATCAGTTCCTGATCATATGCTGTCTCCTGAAATGGTTGCAAGTTGACCAATTATTGTTGGTATAGTGACTTTGTATTCCTTCCATCTTCTTTCAATGCCTCTTGCATTGTTTAATATTTTGCCAATAGAATCTGTCAGTATTGAGACTAGAGGCTTGAATTTTTTCTTCAGTTCTTTCAGCTTGAGAAATGGTGAATGTGTTCTTCCTTTTGGGTTTTCTATCTCCAGGTCTTTGCACATATCATTATAATACTTTACTCTGTCTTCTCGAGCTACCCTTTAAAATCTTCTGTTCAGCTCTTTTACTTCATCACTTCTTCCTTTCTCTTTAGCTACTCGACTTTCAAGAGCAAGTTTCACAGTCTCTTATGACATCCATTTTGGTCTTTCCTTTCTTTCCTGTCCTTTTAATGACTTTTTTTGCTTTCTTCATGTATGATGTCCTTGATGTCATTCCACAACTCGTCTGGTCTTTGGTCATTAGTGTTCAATGCATCAAATCTATTCTTGAGATGGTCTCTAAATTCAGGTGAGGTATACTCAAGGTCATACTTTGGCTCTCGTGGACTTCTAATTTTCTTCAGCTTCAACTTGGATTTGCATATGAGCAATTGATGGTCTGAAGAAAATTAGAACAAGTCCACTGCTATTAGTCTTCTGATAAGTAATACTGGAGACAATAAGATGATGAAAAAATACCTTCAAACTTTGACCTTAGAATTCCAATCTTATCCAAATTATAAAGATTAAAAAAAATTTTAAACATGCAAAAAATTCAGAATATTTACCACCAAAACTCTTTCTGCAAGAATATCACGAGGATGTACACCAGTGAGAAAAGTATTATCCCTAAAAGAAGTTGTTGTATTCCAGAAGCAATGATAAAGAAATTACTAAGACCTATTGAGAAATCTGAACGTATATTAATTATCTAAACTGAAACTTCTGAATGATAACAATAAAATATATCGAAAGACTTAGAGAAGGGAGCAGAGGGACTTTTAAATGCACCGATTTTCTTATCTTATCTTGTTTAATTGAAGGATATAGTTACTAGTTAAACTTGGACATTGTTAGAAAAAATTACATATTTCATTACATGAGACAAAAAAGTTCACCTTTATAGAACAGAGTGAGAATATAAAACATTTAAATAAGTTAAAAAGAGAAAGTGGAAGAGACTGCATAGGCCCAGCTCACTATTATTTACTCCCCATTGCTAACTGCCACATTGTCTCTTGATTTTTCCCTCCCGTTCTAGTCTCTACAAAAAGGTTTAGGATTAACCAATGTTCCTCTCTGGAGGGTGGAAAACAAGTGATAATGATCTAAGAATGAAAAACCAAACAAAGCACCCATCTTGTGACAAGAAAAAGCAGGATGTCACCAGATAACCTCTAAGAATACCAGTAGAATGTTAACTCATCTAAGACATCATCACCTCAAGGAGAAACAACCACAAAAGATCCATAATCCTGTCCCTACAAAAGACTTCAGCCGATCTCCAGTGGGGGAGACGGTTTTTTTAGAGGAATCTATTCCCCTCCATCTCCTATATATTGATATATAATAAACGTCTTGCTGCTCACCTCACCCGTCTCAGAATTGGCTATTGCGGCAGGCGGCTCCAATCCACGTTATTGCGGTAACAAAAGGAACAAAGGCAGGAAAGGGGGGGACAACAAAAGCATGATAAATAGAAAATATGAAATATTAAGTAAGGAGTAAATTCAGTCATACCTAAACTCATCAAAAATGAAGGAGTTATATTAATTATTAAAACAGAAATTCATTTTTTTTAACCCAAGCATACGTTATTTAATCATATCTATAGTGGAAAATTACAACAGCAGTTGTCGATGATGGTGGGGTTTATTGATTGGAAGGGGGAATGAAGGAACATTTTGGGGTGATAGTCATGCCCCATATCTTGATAGGAGTTTGGGTTACCCAGGTGTATGCGTTTGTCAAAACTCAACAAATGTACACTTGAGATTTGTGCTTTTCATGGCATACAAATTTTACATAAAAAGAAAAAACTCTAAACAAATACTGAAATATAGTGAATTATATTCAAATTAAAATATTTAGCTGGGAGTACACTGACTACAATTTACCTTGAAATATGTATCAGTGGAATAAATGGATTATCAGAAGAATGGATAAATACATGACAATGCAAGTATAGTAGAATGCTAATGGTAACAAATGTTGATAGCAGCATAATTTGCACAGCATAAAAGAGGAAACAACTCAAATGTCTATCAACTGATGAATGGATAAACAAAATGCAGTATATCCATACAATGGATTATTATTCTGTCATAAAAAAGGAATGAAGAACAGATACACGCTACAACATGGATTAACCTTGAAAACATTTGCTAAGTAAAAGAAGCCAGACATAAAAGGCCACACCTAATATGGATCCCATTTATATTAAGTGTCCAGAATAGACAAATCCATAGAGACAGAAAGTAAGGTTAGTGGTTGCCAGGCACTGAGTGGAGAGGGAAACTGAGAGTGATTGCTAACGTGTACTGGGTTTCTTTTGGGGGTGATAAAAATGTTCTGTCTCCAAGTATTGTATTCATGTACATACTTAAAATTAGAGTGATGCTTTGGTCATGAAACATTTTCATTTTGTACTTACATAGTCACGTAGCTTAGATGCCATTTTCCAGAGAGCTATGTTTCATAAATCCATAGATTTCAGGTTTGTTTTCCCTAAGATTCTTAGACACCAGGTACTTCCAGCTAAAAGCACTTCATAAATAGTGGCCATCTAAAATACCTCTACTAGTCCCATCTCAGCTGGAGCAAAGGAGAATGAAGAAGACCAAAGACAAGGGAAAGGTTAGTCCAAAAGACTAATGGACCACAACTACCACAACCTCCACCAGACTGAGCCCAGAACAACTAGATGGTGCCCAGTTACCACCACCGACTGCTCTGGCAGAGATCACAATAGAGGGTCCCGGACAGAGCCGGAGAAAATTTTAGAACAAAATTCAAATTCAAAAAAAAAAAAAGGCCACGTTGCTGGTCTGACAGAGAAAAGACCTACCCATCTACTCCCGTACAGATTACAGTCTAGGAAACTCTATGAGGCAGTTCTATTCTGTCCTATAGTGCTGCTGTGAGTCGGAATCGACTTGACAGCACACAACAACAATCACAACGGTATTTTTTCACAAGTGTTTTGATAGTTTTTATCACCTCACCTATTCTTTCTCTGTCATCATTTACATTTGTTTTAATATATGTCAATAGAGATGTTTGAGGTGTAATTTTCTAAAGCCAAATTTACTTCCTTTTTTGACTAGTTTCCATAGATATTTCATAATTTAGGGCTTTAAAAAATTAGCCTCCCCAAATATTTTCCATCCAGGAGGGCATTGCCTATCTATATAAGTCTGATTTTCATTTTAATGCTATCAGTAAACTAAGAAATAAGTTGCTAAACCATATAACTATGGCAGAGAGATTAATGTTTGACAGGCCGTACATCAGTTAGAGTATTCCATTCCATTCTAACAGGAATGGTCTTTTTCCATGCTTCACATATTTCTAGTGACTAGGGTGGTAACTATAAGTGATTGTTCATCCCCTAGCCCAATGCTGCAACAATCTCAGCCACTGATTTTTGAAGGCATCAGTTCCCACAGTGATTAGTATATCCCATAGTCCTTGCTGGGTGAGGATAAAATCTCTTTCCCACTATTGCTGACGAGTATGGGTTCCATAATAATAGAGTGATTATTAGAGTAATAATAATTAGAGTAATTATTCAATTAATTTATTCACTAGCCACAAGTCAAACGAGAACTGTAGTCATCTACCTGTATTTAAGTCACCAGCGTGTGCAGTGTCACTTCTTTTCTCCAAATTGTCCAGGCAGAGTGTCTAGGTAAAGCTTGTAAATCAGCAAGGTGTCAAATTTCCCTTTCCCAGGGACAAAGGTCCTGAGGTTTCTCCCAATATCAGTCAGTGCTAGCTCTGAGAGAGATAGTCTGTCTGAAATGCTCTTATGGAAATAGTGCAATTTCACCCCTCCCTGGGACTGTGACCCATTTGCAAGTGATCCTTGCTTCTGCTATGATCGCTCCATGATTTCAGTTATTACCCTTTTGACATGCCATTTCCTCCCAAGATTAAATTTTTTGACTCTTTGTCTTTTTCAGTGACACTCTGCCAAGCATGATGTCCTTCTGCAGGGACTGGTTCCTCCTGATAACACATCCATCTAGCTGGTAATAGACCAAAGAAAAATTAATTCCTTTGAATTATGGTATTGGTGAAGAATATTGAATATACCATGGACTGCTAGAAGAACAAACAAATCTGTCTTGGAAGAAGTACAACCAGAAAGCTCATTAGAAGTGGAGATGGTGAGACTTCATCTTACATACTTTGGACATGTTATCGGGAGGGACCAGTCCCTGGAGAAGGACATCATGCTTGGTAGAGTAGAGGGTCAGCGAAAAAGAGGAAGACCCTCAATGAGATGGACTGACTCAGTGGCTACAACAATGAGCTCAAGCATAACAACAATTGTGAGGATGATGCAGGACCGGGCAGTTTTTCCTTCCATTGTACATATGGTTACTGAGTCAGAACTGACTCGATGGCACTTAACAACAACAACAACTAGTAATAACAGCAGCTAGTGTTTAAAAGGTAAAGAATGCTGCTTGGAAATTGAATGATATTTACAGTTAGCCCAAATATGGCTACATAGGGTGAAGTTATGACCTACCCAAAAGTACCTTTAGGAAAAACAAATTACCATAGAGTGAACTTTGACTCATGACAATCCCATGTGTGTCACAATAGAACTGTGCTCGATAGGGTTTTCATTGTTGTTTTTTTCAGAAGTCAGTCACCAGGCTTTTCTTCTAATGTGCCTCTGGGTAGACTCAAACTGCCAACCTTTAGGTTAACAGCCGAGAGCATTAACTATTTGCATGACCCAATATACACTGCCAGATTTAACAGCATAGGTAGTGTGTCTTGTTCGTTTATATCACCTTCTTTGGGCACATCTGAATCTAAACCCAAGGCCTGATATGACCAGATCAGCCAAGATGAAAAAAAATTTATATGGTGGGAAATTTTAAAGTTGTGTAATTTCCTCCTTCCTGAAACCCTCATTCCCATCTGGAGATCTTAGAAATCATTCCAGTGGCGTCCTCACTTAACTTCCCTTCATATTCAGTCATTTAAATGACTAATCCAACTCAAAATCTTTTTCAACATGTCTTCAAAAACAAGTGTTTCAAGTCATTCCATTTTCCCAATGAGGCCACTGCTGAGGGTGTGAAGGAATGTGATAGAGCCACTCAATATTATTTTTCCTTGCTCATTTCTGTACGTCAGCAGAAGAAAGACATGTATCTTAGCCAGAAGAAATACATCCAAGTGGGTTGAATTGATGAATAATTTGCTCCTTCAAACTTTTCTTTGTATTCTCCAAGGTTGTTTCAATTACCCATCGGAGTATGGTTTCAATCTCAGTTAACCCACTTGTAGCTCCTTGGGACTGCCAGTAACGGTAGAATGTAATCCACTTGCCAGCTATGCATAGGCTCTAGCTCTCAAGGAATCTTACTCAAGCTTTTTTAAGGGATTTCTTTCTTAATGACAAAGGTGCAGTTTCTTATCACATTAGTCATCAGGTGCAAGGGTAATGTGCATCTCTGTCCATCAATGCATGGCATGAGTTCCTTTCTGCCCATTTGTTTAATTAACCTAGGGAGCTTCTAGCTAGGGATATGACTAAGTCATCTTCCTTAGTCTTCCAATCCCTTTGTGAGCCAGCAACTATATTGTTTTGTTTTTATGGGACTCTAGATGACCCTCTTTAATTTTTCCTCTGAATTCCTACAGGGTATTCTAAAATTGAGTGCCTCATACAAACATCTTCTTTATGTCCAGTCATCTAAGACCCAAGTACCTGACTGTATAACAAGGCCACTGGCTATAACAAGTTGCTATTGAGTCTATTCTGACTTATGGTAACTCCATGTGTTTCACGGTAGATTTGCACTCCATAGGGTTTTCAATGGCTGTGACCAAGAGATTTTAAGTATCCAAACAACTACCTGAGGACAGAAGACTTACTCCACTTCCAATGTTATGTAGACAACTCCCCACTCTGCCCATTGTACAGATTTGCATTGCCTACTTCCCTTAAGGTTTTACCCTTTGCAGGGTACTGCTGATTCCCACACAGCAATGTGGTCCTCAATCAGAAACTCCAATTAGTGATCTTTGAACACGGCCATGAAACAGGCCTTGCCTCAACTGGGAGAAAAGTCATAGGTTCAGACAGAGATGAGGTCAGGGAGGTCCTCACAAGCCTCTATTATTGCCCTACAGGCAGTGAAGCAAACTGCTGCTGTATGTGGTGAACACACCCTGGACTTTACCCCTTAGTGTGCTCTTGAGGATACCACTTACATTTTATGCATGAACTCTGCTAGGCTGCTTCTTCCCTGTTCAATTGTCTCTCTGGCATCATCAAAGGCATGTTCAGTATTACTGGCCTCAAAGTAGCTGATGCCTTTCTATGGTGAAGGCAGTTTTAACTAAGCCAAGTACTAAGCTAGCAATTTTTTTCAAATGGGCAGCTTTTGAGTCTATAACTTGAGAGTTGTCCATTGAGTAGCATATCTGATTTCTACCCAAAGCTACAGTCTATAAATATTCTGGTTGTAGATACTGCTTCTTAGAAGCAAGGGTGGTGAGACTCCATCTCACATACTTTGAACATGTTATCAGTAATTGTGAGGATGGTGCAGGACTGGACAATGTTTTGTTCTGTTGTGCATGGGGTCACTATGAGTCAGAACCGACTCGATGGCACCTAACAACAACAGATACTTCTAATATCATCTGAGCAGTCACTTCATAAGAACTGAATGGGGTGTCTTGTATCTCCACCATTCATCAAATTTTTAACACTTGGTTCTGCTCAGAGTCCTACAGAAATTTAGATTTCTTTCTAGTGATTTGTGAATAAGATCCAATAGTATTTCTAGATGAGGAAGTTGATTTTTGCCAAAACCTAAATAGCCAGTCCTGCTTGTATCTGAGATTCTTGCTTGTTGGCAGGTTTGCTGACAGATAATTTCTTACATTTTGAGGACTGTTCCTGGCTGCTCCAGCTTACATCTTTCCCAGATTGGACTGTGCCTTGAATTTTAGCCGCAGTTGTCAGCCAGCCTCTATTGTTGTCAGATTGACCATAGCCCTTGGGCCTTCCTGAAAGTCCTCTAAGCAGACAATTCTCGTGATGTCAAGAGTGTAGTGTAATAATTTCTCTTAATGGCTATCAAGTCTAATCCCACCTCACTAGATTGTGACAATATGCAAGCAAATTCAAATATTTCTGTGGCAAAACTGTAAGTGCATATTCGACTTCATTCAATGAGAACGCAAACTGTTTTGTTAGACTCTGAAACTGAGATCAAAAAGAAAACGTTGTTGTTGCTGTTAGGTGCCATTGAGTCTGTTCCTACTCACAGCGACCCTATGTACAACAAAACCAAACATTGCCTGGTCCTTCACCATCCTCACAATCATTGCTGTGGTTGAGTTCATTGTTGTAGCCACTGTGTCAATCCATCCTGTTCAGGGTCTTCATCTTTTTCAATGACACTCTGCCAAGCATGATGTCCTTCTCCAGGGACTGGTCCCTCCTGATAACATGTCCAAAGTAAGTAAGACGAAGTCTCACCATCCTTGCTTCTAAGGAGTATTCTGGCTGTACTTTTTCCAAGACAGATTTGTTCTTTCTTCTGGCAGTCCATGGTATATTCAATATTCTTTGCCAACACCATAATTCAAAGGCGTCTATTATTCTTTGGTCTTCCTTACTCATTGTCCAGCTTTCGCATGCATATTAGGTGATTGAAAAATACCATGACTTGGGTCAGGTGCACTTTAGTCTTCAAAGTGACTTCTTTGCTTTTTAATACTTTAAAGAGGTTTAAAAAGCAGCAGATTTGTTCAATGCAATATGTCATTTGATTTCTTGACTGCTGCTTCAATGAGTATTGATTGTGGATCCAAGTAAAATGAAATCCTTGACAACTTCAGTATTTTCTCCGTTTATCACGATGTTGCTTATTGGTCCAGTTGTGAGGATTTTTGTTTTATTTATGTTGAGGCGTAATCTGAACTGAAGGCTGTAGTCTTTGATCTTCTTCAGTAAGCGCTTCAAGTCCTCTTCGCTTTCAGCAACAATGACACGCTAATCCCCCTTGGCCTTTCTCCATAGGTTTTTCCATACTAAGTATAGCAGAAGCTATCAGAAGAACCACTTTTTTTAACTTTCCAGAGTCTACTATTAACCTCAGGAACCATCTGCCTTCTGTACTGTGCCAGACAGGATTGTTAAGAGAGGGAGCAGTAGGAATCAGAACTCCCACCTCAATTCCTTTCTTTATCAGAGCAGTTATCTCATGATGACTTCTTGGAATTCTTCGTTGCTTAATGTTTACTACAAAAGAGGGCTTAGATAATTCCAAAGGTTCACAAGTACCACAGCCAATTAAAATTGGACAAAAACAGACTTAGCCAAAATACCCTGTGAAAGGATGAGGGCTGCACGCCTCACTCACACACAGTGTCACTCCAGTTACACACTCAGTAAGGCAATACCACAGAACAATCTCTGCAGTCACACTTTCCAGGGTGCCTTAGTTCCCTGTACCTGAGGTGTCTTCATGCCCTCCTAGTTTCACTTTCAGATCCTTTGGTGCTCTGTTCCTACCTCCCAAGTTTACCAGGGGATTTGCCACCCCCGTCTTCTATCTCTCCTGTGAAGAGAAAGAATGGAGTGCAGGCCTTCTGCTTAACCATTTCCTTCAAAACCTGCAAACAATCATAGTTGCTTCTCTCTCTCAGTTTGCTTCTCCATAAAATGAGAAAAAACACACAGTATCCATCAATTATGAGGTTAATAAGGGGCAATGATGTCTCAATGGTGGAATTCTTGCCTCCCCTGCAGGAGATCTAGGTTTGATTCTTGGCCAATGTACTTCATGGGCAGCCACCACCCTTCTGTCAGTGGAGCCAGCATGTTGCTATGATGCTGAACAGGTTTCAGTGGAGCCTCCAGACTAAGATGGACTAGGAAGAAAGGCCTGGTGATCTACTTCTGAAATCAGTCATTGAAAACCCCATGGATCACAACAGTCCAATCTGCAACCGATTATGGGGATGGTGCAAGACAAGACAACATTTCATTCCATTGCGCATGGGGTTGACTCAGCATCAGCTAGCAACAACAACACGAGATTAATATGCTGAGTTGGGGCAGATTCCCTAGTAATGGAGCCTAAGAAAGGGGTATGTATGTACAAGATTTTTGAGGAGATGCTCTTCAGGAAAACTCTCTAAGACAGGGAGTGAAACAGAAGAGGGAAGGCGAAAGAAGTAAACAAGGATGTGGTCTCCGGTACAGAATAGCCTTTGCCTGATGTTTAAGGGTAAGGGTGCACTGGAGCCTACATTGCAGCAGAAGGTTGTCCCCCTGAGGTAAGGGGTTGGCGTCTCATAACCCAATCTGTAGTCATTCGGTCATTGGCTGCAGGCTGTGGCGGAGGAAGTGGAGGAGGTAATCTCCCCAGAAGTGGCTGCCAGCATCTGAGGGCACTTCCCCAAGGAAGTGGGCAGCAGGCAGCTGTGAGCCCTTAGCTGCCAACACTCACAGCATTGTGGGGGTGGGCTTAACTGCAGGAACAGAGGTTTGGAAGGGAACCAACACATTCTAGTACACATGCCTATATTTTATCTATTTCTCATACACAAATTGGTTTGAGAACTCTAGCAAAAAAATGTATTGCAGAGAAGTCTGAAATAGTTTAGAAATTCTGTTAATAAAATGGCAGCAGTATAAAAAAAGGAAAGCTGATGATGTGCTTTGTAAAACAAAATGACTACACTCTTGGTCCCTCAGACAGATGGGTACATGCATCTTTAATAAAGGCAGACATACTGGCAAGCACTGGAGCTCACCAGTTACAGCAGTGTTTTAAAAATTCTGGTGGCAGAAAAACTGTCACAAGACATTTATGTAATTTAAACTTTTTAACCACCTGTTCCTTTTGAATAATCATTATCCATACCCGATCAGAGTTGCTCTTGGATATAAAATCTGGGGAGAAACTCTTCTATATTCTGTATAAAGATGAGAATATTGATCTATAATATATGTATTTGTCGTATGCCATGTTACGCACATCACTGCACCTATGATGGACTTGTACTCATTTGTCTCTGTAGCTCTCCCCCTCTCCTGCACTCTAATCTCCTTGAAGATAGAGGCCATGTATTACGCATCTTTCTGTGCTATTGCCCAGCAGAGTGCCAGCATATTTCTGTTGCATAAATGAAGAGATGGAGTGCTGAGTAACTGCACTAACAACCCACACTTCCGTCAGAAAGAATCGTCATTACTACAGGAAAAGAGTCCTCGAGGACTGTCAGGTTTCTCAGGGTATGGTCACTTCTCTGGAGTCCTTGGGTGGTGCAAACATGCCCGGCTGCTAACCAAAAGGTTAGAAGTTCTAGTCCACCCAGAGGTGCCTCAAAATAAATCTACTTCCAAAAACGTCAGCCACAGAAAACCCTATAGAGCACAGTTCTGCTCTGACACACATCGTCAACTCCACAGCAACTGGTTTTTACTGGATGACTTCTCTTCCACTAGCTGTTCAGCATAATTCCTGGAGGAGCTCTGTTGTGCTTGGCTCACTCCATCTTCACTCCTTCAGGGTCATTAGGGCAAAGCTGAATCCTAACTACGGCTTGCTTCTCAAGTACAAACAGAAAAGGATAATGCCAAGAAATAAATAAATTCTCTGAAAAAACAAACAATATACTTAATTTCTTCTTTGACTGAAAGAATGGAAAGTGAATGTAAACTCGTTTTTTCTACTAAAATCTATTATCCTCTATTCCCATCCGTTTGAGTCAGGCCTTTCCATCTCAGTAGTTTTCCCATGTAAATATGATGGAATACGTTGAAAGGTTATTGACACGTAGTATAGTTGAGTAAAAGTTAAAAAAAAATCAGGGATTCAAATCTTTCAGTTTCAGGAATTAGGTAGCAATATCTTTTTAACAATAAACTATATTTTTGCTCGAATGAGGCAGGAGCTTTATTAAAATGCCAAACTGAGTGTTCAATTTTTGCAGAATTTGCCCCAATCCTTTGCAAACCTGTTGAATGTTCTGTTCCTTTTGTCTTTCACACTTCACAGTGCAACTTCCCCACTTCTAAGTCCTGTGCTTTTATTCGCTAGTTCATTATTTAATTGCTATTCTTACACTGACCTTGTTGGTTCAGTTTATTTTACACATCAATCATGTACTCTACTGAATTAGTTGAAAAGCAAAATTTTCTGCATTTTTGGCCCCTCTATAGTTAACTTTTAAGGAGCCCTGGTGGCACAGTGATTAAAAGCTTGGCTTCTAACCAAAAGGTCAGCAGTTGGAATCCACCAGTATCTCCTTGGAAACCCTATGAGGAAGTTCTACTCTGTCCTATAGGGTTGCTAACTGCTTTCTAACTGAAAGGTCAGCTGTTTGAACTCACCAGTAGCTACACAGGAGAAAGATGTGGCAGCCTGCTTCCACAGCCTCGGAAGCCGTATGGGACAGTTCTACCCTGTCCTATAGGGTTGCTATGAGTCAGAATGGACTTGACAGCACACAACAACATAGTTGACTTCTAGTCCTATTTCCTTTCATGAATGCTGAGGTTAAGATCCTAGCAATGAAACATAGCAATGACTGAATAGTCATCAACACATCTGATATTACAACAAGTGGTTCACAGAATGAAGGCTCATACCACGGGTTACCCACACATCAAGGGAGCTGGACAGACAATTCTCTGGAGGAAACATTCACTGTTTTCTCCATTCCAAGAGCTTAATTTGAGTGGATTGCGTTGATTTAAGGGTTTAGGGGCTTGGAGACTGCTTAAGGATATAATACAAAGATAATAAACGATCTAGGAAAATAAATATGTTTTTGTTTTAAAAGATATTCTATAGAAGAGTCCCCCTAAACAAGATGAAGGATGGCTGTGAACAGGCTCTACTCGAGGCCCTCTCTCTTCACAAATTTAATCATTCTCCCCTAACCTGGACTTCCCTCTCCAAACTCCACTTGACAAATAACAACTCCTCCAGCAAGTCATAAAAAAAGAAAGAAAACTATTGTGCGAGAGTGACTTTATCAACTGAGAATCTGCCTCAAACGCATTCCATCAAGGTGATGCCAGTATAAGGAATTATCAAAGTATGTTTGCAGGTAGAGCATCTTTTCAGAAAGATGTTTTTCCCTATGAGAGTAAATGTCCCTTAACAGCTGTCCCTATTATTGTAAGTAGTAAAACTACTCTGATTTTTCAGGTTTATGCATATATACATGATTCACAGTATAAACCTTGTCCAATGTGGATGAACAGGCAAATAAAAAATAGTGAGGCCTTGTGAGTGTGGATTAATCAGGTATTATTAATGTCTGGGAAAATAGGGGTGACTAATTGTTTCTATAGTGTAACATTTAGCAAGAAGAGTCCAGGAAGATTTGTTACTTGAAGTCTACTCCTGGTAGAGAGCTTACTGCTTCATCAGGCTTAAATCCTGCACAGGGCTGGAGTTCAAGGACTGAGCAGCGTATGTTCTGCTTAGGGGACAAGTTCTTAAGATACTGGTCACAATTAGTTCATAGAGTTAATAAACATGGCTTTTCATAGTACTGGTCCTCATTAAAGTCTATGAAATAGCTAATATTTTTATCAAATCTGATCCTTGTTTTTAATTTCCGGTTTTTTGGTTTTTTTTTTTCCTTAAAAACCTTCTGTTTATGGTGTTCTTTTTTAACTGTGAGTGTTAAATTTGGACGAGATAGTGTAATGAATTTGGGGGAATTCTCATGTTACTAGCAATCTGTCTGTGTGTGTGTGTGATTGTATTGTGTAATTATTCTGTTATGACTACTGAAGTGTTGCCAGAAGCTTTGTGGTTAAAGTATAGCTGTCTGGGAAATTGTGTGTTAGACTTAATTTTAAAGATTCCTTATATGCATAATTTAATATTTATGAGAAGTCAAAAATTATACTATGATTTACAGGATTTAGAAAGTTGGATAATTTTTGATGGTGAAGAAATGGGCTTTGAGTTGCTTATTCTGGTTGGTCTTTATTGTGTGGATATGATTATTAATTATTTTCAGGGTTTTTTTTGTGTTTTTTTAATTTATGTATTTTTAGTCAGTGAGTTTGTGATTCTTGAACTTACTTCTTGGTATTAAAGAAATAGTAAGAATCCAAGAGACAAGGAATTAAGAAAATGGGAGTTATAAGATTTACTAACTCTTTTTGGTGTCATTTGTGATTATGGAGCCTGGACTAAAGTTAACAAATTTTTCCTGATCAAGTTTTGACCTGATTTGCGATGTACTATGCATGAAAATTGGTGAACAATCATTGGAAAATATCCATGTAGCAAACAGAACCCGTGGAAGTGTGAAGAAGATTTATAAGTAAGTTTTAGCTCATCAAGTTTTGCTCTAAGGTTAGAATGAAATCAAGATGCTCCTAGTGAGGAACGTTATTTTAAGTAATCTGGCATGGTTGTGGGCTGGCTCAGCCAACATTAGAATAACATTGTAAGCAAGAATTCTGCAAAAAATGTTTCTGGCATTGATTGTTTAAATGTATAGAAAGTTATGCTTGTAAATTAAAGTTAGTGTTGGAAATTGGGGCTGATCCAAGAAAATAAAGAAAATATTTTGAATGCTGTAAACAGATGTGACAATTACAGTGAGTATTAAGATTTAGACACTAATGTGTTTGTGATTTCCTGATTATATTTTGGGAATAAAAGTGTGTTGTTCTTAGGTGCAGTCGAGTCAGTTCTGACTCATAAACAGCCTATGTACAACAGAACAAAACACTGCTCTGTCCTGTGCCATTATTGCTATATTTGAGCCTAGTGTTGCAGCCACTGTGTCAATCCATCTTGTTGAGGTTCTTTCTCTTTTTAATTGACCCTCTACTACCAAGCATGATGTCCTTCTCCAGGGACTGGTCAATCCTGATAATGTGTCCGAAATATGTGAGATGAAGTCTTGCCATCCTCCCTTCTAATGAGCACTCTGGCCATACTTCTTCCAAGACAGATTTGTTCTTTCTTCTGGCAGTCTATGGTACATTCAATATTCTTTACCAACACCACAATTCAAAGGCGTCAGTTCTTCTGTCTTCTTTATTCATTGTCCAGCTTTCACATGCATATGAGGAGATTGAAAGTACCATGGCTCCAGTCAGGTGAACCTTAGTCCTTAAAGTGACATCTTTGCTTTTGAACATTTTAAAGAGGTCTTTCTTAGCAGATTGGTCCAATACGTCATTTAATTTCTTGACTGCTGCTCCCAGAGGCATTGATTGTGGATCCAACTAAAATGAAATCCTTGACAACTTCAATATTTTCTCATTTATCATGATATTTCTCATTGGTCCAGTTGTGAGGATTTTGTTTTCTTTATGTTGAGGTGTAATCCATACTGAAGGCTGTGGTCTTTGTTCTTCATCAGTAAGCCCTTCAGGTCCTCCTCGCTTTCAACAAACAAGGTTGTGTCACCTGCATATGGCAGATTTTTAAAGAGTCTTCCTCCAATCCTGATGCTGCATTGTTCTTCATATACTCCAGCTTCTTGGAGTACGTGCTATGCATACAGATTGAATAAGTATGGTGAAAGAATACAACCCTGATGCACACCTTTCCTGATTTTAAACCACTCAGTATCCCCTTGTTCTGTTCAAATGACTGCCTCTTGGTCTATGTACAGGTTCCTCAAGAGCACAATTAAGTGTTCTGGAATTCTCATTCTTTACAATGTTATCCATAATTTGTTATGATCCACACAGTCAAATGCCTTTTTATAGTCAATAAAACATGGGAAACATATTTCTAGTATTCCCTGCTTTCAGCCCAGATCCATCTGACATCAGCAATGATATCCCTCCTTCCGTATCCTCTTCTGAATCCGGCTTGAATTTCTGGAGGTTCCTTGTCAAAGCACTGTTGCAACCACTTTTGAATGATCTTCAGCAAAATTTTACTTGTGTGTGATATTAATGATATTGTTTGATATTTTCCACATTCTGTTGGATCATCTTTCTTTGGAATGGTTACAAATATGGATCTCTTCCAGTTGTCTGATCGGGTAGTTGTCTTCCAAATTTCTTGGCATAGATGAGATGAGTGGGCACTTCCAGTGTTGCAACCATTTGTTGAAACATCTCAATTGGTATTCCATCAATTCCTAAACCCTTGTTTTTTGCCAATGCCTTCAGTTCACCTTGGAATTTTTCCTTTAATACCATTGGTTCTTGATCATATGCTACTTCCTGAAATGGTTGAACATCTACCAATTCTTTTTGGTACAGTGACTCTTTGTATTCCATCTTCTTTTGATGCTTCCTTCATCATTCAATATTTTGCCCATAGAATCCTCCAATATTGAAACTCGAGGCTTGAATTTTTTCTTCAGTTCTTTCAGCTTGAGAAAAGGCAAACATTTTCTTTTCTTTCAGTTTTCTATCTCCAGATGTTTTCACATTTCGTTAGAATACTTTGTCTTCTGGAGCTGCCCTTTAAAATCTTCTGTTCAGCTCTTTTACTTCATCATTTCTTCCATTCGCTTTAGCTACTCTATGTTCAAGAGCAAATTTCAGAGTCTCTTCTGACATCCATTTTCGTCTTTTCTTTCCTTCCTGTCTTTTTAATAATTTCTTGCTTTCTTCATGTATGATGTCCTTGATATCATTCCACAACTCGCCTGGTCTTCAGTCATTAGTGTTCTGTGCATCATATCTATTCTTGATATGGTCTTAATGTCAGGTGGGATATACTCAAGATTGTACTTTGGCTCTCGTGGACTTGTTTTAATTTTCTTCAGCATCAACTTGAACGTCCATATGAGCAATTGATGATCTGTTTCACGGTCGGCCCTGCCTTCATTCTGATTGATGATATCAAGCTTCCATATTGCTTTTTCCACACATGTAGTTGATTTGATTCCTGTGTATTCTGTCTGGTGAGGTCCACATGTATACTTGCCATTTATGTTGTTGCAAAAAGGTATTTCCATTGACTATATCTTTGGTCTTGCAAAATTCTATCAAGGACTCTCTGGCATTGTTTCTCTCACCAAGGCCATATTTTCTTAGTGCTGATCCTTCTTCTTTGTTTCCAATTTTTGCATTCCAATCACCAGTAATTATCAATGCATCCTGATTGCATATTTGATCTATTTCAGACTGCAAACATTGGAAAAATCTTCAATAAAAGCATAAAAGTGAGAAATTAATTTGAGCTGTAAACTTCACCTAAAGCATAATAAATTTTTTAAAGGGTAAAAGTACTAAATTTCAGTAATTAATGATAATGTAATAAATGTCATTTTGTGACATGCTTTTAAGATATTTTTGGTGTTAGTCACCTGGGATTTGAGGGATTTTGATGCATCTTTGAGAGACTGTATCCTTTAATGTGAATCATCATCACCTCATGAAATCAAAGTTATGGGCGAGACCCTTTCAGGAGCAAGGGAGAATGAAGAAAAAAAGATACAAGGGAACGATCAGTCCAAAGGACTAATAAACCAAAACTGCCACGGCTTCCACCAGACTGAGTTCAGTACTACTAGATGGTGCCCAGCTACTTCCACTGATGGCTCTGACAAGGATCACAACAGAGGGTCCTGAACAGAGCTGGAGAAAATATAGAACAAAATTCTAACTCACCAAAAAAAAAAAAGATTTACTGGCCTTACAGAGACTGGAGAAACCCCAAGAGTATGGCCTCTGGACACCCTTTTAGCTCAGTAATGAAGTCACTCCCGAAGTTCACCCTTCATCCAAAGATTAGACAGGCCCATAAAACAAAATGAGACTAATGGAGCACGACAGCCCAGGACAAAGCCTAGAAGGCAGGAGGGGACAAGAAAGCTGGTAATAGAGAACACAGGATCAAGTAGGGAAAGTATTGACAAGTCGTGGGGTTGTTAACCAACGTCATAAAACAATATGACATTGTACTAACTGTTTAATGAGAAACTATTTGTTTTGTACACCTTCATCTAAAGTACAATAAAAAAAATTTTTAATTAAATTATATAAAATGATATTTTAAAAAAGGAATATCTTAAAAAAAATGTTAAGGGTGAGAGAGGGAGAAATAGACATTAGTTTAATACAAAAGTAATCCAGCCATTCACTAAAGAAATAAATAAGCAAATATCAATAACAAGCCTGGATGCCAGGATGTGGGGTGAACAAGTATCCAGAGTGGCTACGATATATTACATAACAAGTCCAGTTTCCAACAAAAATTATGAGAGTTCAAAAAAACAGAGAAGCCAGATCCACATATTGGGGGGGGGGGGGAGGTGGGAGGAACATGCAACACAAAAGGCCTGTGAGAGCAACCAGGTGTCTGATTTAACAGAAAATGAGTTCAAATTATCCAATATAAAAATTTGCAAAGAACAAAAAGAAACCATGATTAAAGAAGTAATGGAAGGTATGACAACAATGTTGCATCAAATAGTGAATATCAATAAAAATTAGAAATTATAAAAAAAAACTAAATGGAAATTTTAGAGTTGAAAAGTAAAATAACTGAAAAAAAATTTACTAAAGGGAATTAACAGTAGATTTCAACTGACATAAATAATTAGCACACTTGAAATTGAATTGATAGAAATTATGTAATCTGAAGAACAGAGGAAAAAAAATATGAAAAATGAAGAAAGCCTCAGAGAAATGTGGGAAACCATTAGGAGCACCAACATACATGTAATAGGAGCACCAGAAGGAGAGGAAAGAGAAAGGAGTATAAAAAATATTTGAAATAATAATGGCTGAAACTTAAAAAAAATATTCAAAAGCACTAAACTACACATACAGGTGAACTCCAGGTAGGATAAATTTTAAAAGATCCAGAAATGACCATATCATTGTAAAAATGCTGAAAATTAAAGATGAAGAAAATCTCAAAAGTAGCAAGAGAAAATGACTCATCACTTACAAGGATTTCACAATAAAATTAGCAGTTAACTTCTAGTTAGAAAAAATGGAGATCAGAAAGCAATGAAATAAAATATTCAAAGTGCTCAAAGGCAAATACAAAAGCAAAAAACCTGTCAACTAAGAATCCTATATCCAGCCACACTATCTTTTAAAAATGAAGGGAAAATAAAGACCTTCCTAGATCAACAAAAACTGAGAGAATTTGTGCTAGCATAACCACCTTGCAAGAAGGAAGTTCTTCAGGACAAAAGTAAATAATTTCACATGGCAATATGAATTATTGTACACGCACGCATGAATGCATACACAAACACACACAGAACACAAAGATGCCTGGTAACGGTATTTATGTCTTTATAAACGGTAGTATAGGAGTTCCGGCAAAATGACTCTCTAGACAGAAACACCACTCCATCCCTCCACAGCAAAGATCTGAAAAACTAAGCCAAACAGAGAATACAACAATCCTGAAACCCTAAAACATCAAAAGAAGAGATAAAGAACTAAGCCAAGCACCAAATGGAGTGAGAAAACTGACAGAGAATGGAGAGCGAGGAGAGATTCATGCAGAGGTCCCCTACCAGCTAATGCAGCGCAGATCCACCATCTTGGACTCCTATCAGAGACCAGCAAACAGGGGGTAGGAGAAAGCAGCCTCACAGATTATCCAGCAGGAGACAAAACAACCGGTAATTAGCATCTCTCATATCTCCACTCCAACGGCAAGCTCCCCTAGCATTCTTTTTTGTTTGTTTGTATGTTTTTGGCTCCTTTCCCTCTCTCCTCTCTCCCGTATCCATCTTAGCTCCACTCATAACAATCTCCCCACTGCATCCTGCCTACCTGCACCATGCACTTGACATCACACCACCAAGCAGCACAGGCAAGGCCTACTGGAACCTGCCCTGCACTGATTACTGACCCGCTCTGGTGGCTATAGTAAGGGCACAAACAACCCGTCCCAGTAACTCCTCTTCAGCTAGACTTGCCCTGCTGTACCATATTTGAGTGACCGACCCTGCCAGTTGGAGAAGGAGGCAAAAAGTCTTGAGTGCACAGACGAGTAAACAACAAAGAACACAAAGTCCGCCTTCTCAGACATAGTTAATTTTTTTTTAAAAAAAGGATGAAACACACAAATCTACAATCAATAAATGAGAAAAATAACTACTGAATGCCCCGAAGACAGCAGACAATATCAAAACATTTACAAAAACAGGACAGAATGGTTCCAGTAGGCGTCCAAAATAAAACACCAGATGACTCTCCTGTGGAAGAAGATGCACTAGAACTACCTGATAGGGAACTCAAATCTCTAGTACTCAGAATTCTCCAAGAACTGAGGCAAAAAGCTGACAAACATGAGAAAAAATAGACAAATTCATGGAAAATACAGACAAAAAATTGGAAGAGTTCAGGAAAATAATGAAGGAACCAAATGCCACAATAAATTCACAACAAGAAATTATACAAAGACAACAGTTAGAAATCCAAAAGATAAACAACAAGATTTCAGAAATGGATGGTGTCATAGAAGGGCTGAGAAGCAGATTTGAAACAGTGGAAGACAGGATCAGTGGAACTGAAGGCGAACACTTGGATACAACCCTGTTTCAGGAAAACTCAGAAAATGCAACACAGAAGAATGAAGAGACCCTGAGAGTTTTGTGGGACACAATCAAAGGCAAAAATTTTCAAGTGATTGGAATTCCAGAACAGGGGGAGAAAACAGAAAACAGAGAGGATCATTGAGGAACTGCTGACAGAAAACTTCCCCAATATCATGAAAGATGAAAAGCTGGCCATCCAAGAAGCTCAATGAACCCCACATAGAAGTGACCCCAAAAGAAAATCATCAACGCATATCATATTCACACTCACCAAAACCAAAGACAAAGAATCCTGACAGCAGCTTGTGAAAAACAAGAAGTCACATACAGAGGAGTAACAATAAAACTAAGCTCAGATTATTTGGCAGAAACCATGCAGGCAAGAAGGCAGTGGGATGACATATATAAAATCTTGAAAGAAAAAAATTGCCAGCCAAAAATAATATATCCTGCAAAACTCTTGCTCAAATTTGATGGTGAAATTAGGTCATTTCCAGATAAACAGAAATTAAGCATATATGTAAAAGTCAAACCAAACTTACAAGAATTATTAAAGGGAGTTCTTTGATCTGAGGACAAACAGTTTCAGCTCACAGGCAGAACCTAGGACACAGGATCGTACGAGCCAGATACCAATCTAGGAAATGAACTCTCAAGGACTATCCAAAACCAAAAGAAATACAACAGGGATTCAGAGCAGTTAATGAATAAATGACAACAACATCAAAACAATAAAAGAGGGAATAAACGGCATACGTATAGAACCTTCTAATGGAGAGGAAGGCAAGGCGATACCAAGTAGTGGTAGACTGCTTCAAACTTAGAAATATAAGTGTAAAATTCATAGTAACCACAAAGTAAGTTAACATACATATAAAAAAAGAGGAAAAACATAAAGTCTCAGCAAAAATAAAACCTACAAAAACAAAGTAAATAAAAAAAAATCCACAAACAAAAGTAACTCAGCACAAGAGAGTAAGAAGAACAAAGAAAACTTCAGCACCACAAAAAAAAAGTACTACAAAATGACAGGAACAAACTCACATCTATCAATAATTACACTGAATGTAAATGGACTCAATGTGCCCATAAAGAGATAGAGAGTGACAGAATGGTTAGGAAAACAGGATCCATCAATATGCTGTCTACAAGAGACACACCTTAGAAACAAAGATGTGAATTTATCAAAAGTCAAAGGTTGGAAAAAAATATATCAAACTAACAACTACCAAAAAGGAGCAGGAGTGGCAATTCTAATCTCAGATAAAATAGACTTTAAAACAAAATCTACCATGAAAGACAAAGAAGGACACTATATAATGATTAAGGGGACGATCCATCATGAAGACATAACCATAATAAACATCTATGCACCCAATGACAGGTCTCCAAAATACATAACACAAACTCTAACAACACTGAAAAGAGAAATTGACAGTTCCACAATAATAGTAGGAGATTTCAACACACCACTCTCAGTAAAGGAAAGAACAACTAAGAAGAAACTCAGCAAAGATATAGAAGACCTAAAGGGCACAATCAGCCGACTTGACCTCACAGACATATATACAACACACCATCCAACGGCTGCAAAGTACACATTCTTTTCTAATGCAAATGAAACGTTCTCCAGAATAGACCACATCTTAGGCCACAGAGCAATCCTCAACAAGATCCAAAACGTTGAGATAATTGAAAGTGTCTTCTCTGACCACAATGCCATCAAGGTAGAAATTAACAATAGAAAGAGCAAGGAAAAAAAAAATCAACTACATGGAAACTGAATAATACCCTGCTTACACATCAGTGGGTAATAGAAGAAATCAGAGATGGAATCAAAAAATTCCTAGAAGCAAATGAGAATGAAAACGCATCATACCAAAACCTTTGGGACACAGCAAAGGCAGTCCTTAGAGGACAATTTATAGCAATAGATGCACATATCAAAAAAGAAGAAAGGGACAAAATCAAACATTAACTACAGAACTCAAACAAATAGAAAGAGAACAGCAAAAACAGCCCACAACCACCGGAAGAAAGGAAATAGTAAAGATCAGAGCAGAAATAAATGAAATACAGAACAGAAAAACAATAGAAAGAATCAACAAAACCAAAAGTTGGTTCTTTGAAAGATTCAACAAAATCGACAAAACACTGGCCAGACTGACAAAAGAAAAACAGGAGAGGACACACATAACCCAAATAAGAAACGAAATGGGGGACATTACAACAGACCCAACTGAAATAAAAAGGATTATAACAGAATATTATGAAAAACTATACACCAACAAATTTGAAAACCTAGAAGAAATGGATAAATTTCTAGAAACACACAGCCTACCCAAACTACAACAAAATGACATTGAAAATCTGAACAGACCCATAACAAGAGAAGAGATTGAAAAGGTAATTAAAAAAACTCCCAACCAAAAAAAGCCCTGGCCCAGATGGATCACTGGAGAATTCTACAAAACATTTACAGAAGAGCTTGTACCAGTACTACTCAAGCTATTTCAGAGCATAGAAGAGGAAGCAACACTTCCAAACTCATTCCATGAAGCAAGCATAACGCCGATACCAAAACCAGGCAAAGATGTCACCAAAAAAAAAAAAATTACAGACCAATATCTCTCATGAATATAGATGCAAAATTTCTGAACCAAATTCTAGCCAATTGAATTCAGCATCATATCAAAAAAATAATGCACCAGGACCAAGTAGGATTCATACCAGGTATGCAAGGATGGTTCAACATTAGAAAATCAATCAACGTAATCCACCACATAAATAAAAGGAAAGAAAAGAATCACATGATCATCTCAATTGACGCAGAAAAGGCATTTGACAAAGTCCAACACCCATTCCTGATAAAAACTCTCAATAAAATAGGTATAGAAGGGTAATTTCTCAACATAATAAAGGGCATCTATGCAAAACCGACGGCCAACATCATTCTTAATGGAGAGAGGCTGAAAAGTTTCCCCTTGAAAACAAGAAGAAGACAAGGATGCCCTTTATCACCACTCCTATTTAACATTGTGATGGAAGTTCTAGCTAAAGCAATAAGGCAAGAAAAAGAAATAAAGGGCATCCAAATTTATAATGAAGAAGTTCAACTGTCCTTGTTTGCAGATGATATGATACTATACATAGAAAACCCTAAAGACTCCATGAGAAATCTACTCGAACTAATAGAAAGATTCAGCAGAGTAGCAGGATACATGACAAACTATCAAAAATCAGTTGGATTCCTATACACCAGTAAGGAGAATGATGAAAAGGAAATCAGGAAAACACTACCATTTTCAATAGCTCCTAAAAAGATAAAATACTTAGGAATAAATCTGACCAGAGATGCAAAAGGCCTATACAAAGAAAACTACAAAACACTACTGCATGAAACCCAAAGGGATCTACATAAATGGAAAAACATACCATGATCATGGATAGGCAGACTCAACATTGTGAAAAGGACAATTCTACCCAAAGCAATTTACAATTACAATGCAATCCCGATCCAAATACCAACAACATTCTTCAAAGAGATGGAAAAACTAATCATTAACTTTATATGGAAAGGGAAGAATTCCCGAATAAATAAAGCACTACTGAAGAAGAAGAATAAAGTTGGAGGACTCACACTACCTGACTTCAGAACCTACTATACAGCTACAGTAGTCAAAACAGCCTGGTACTGGTACAACGACAGATACATTGACCAATGGAACAGAATTGAGAACGCAGATGTAAATCCATCCACCTACGGTCACCTGATCTTCGACAAGGGCCCAAAGTCCATCAAATGGGGAAAAGACAGTCTTTTTAACAAATGGTGCTGGCAAAACTGGATATCCATCTGCAAAAAAATGAAACAGGACCCATACCTCACACCGTATACAAAAACTACTTCAAAATGGATCAAAGGCCTGAATATAAAGCCTAAAACTATAAAGTTCATAGAAGAAAAAATAGGACCGACACTTCAGGCCTCAATACATGGCATTAACAGGATATAAACCATAACCATCAATGCACAAACCCCAATAGATAAGCTAGATAACTGGGATCTTCTAAAAATCAAATACCTATGCTATCCAAAAGACTTCACCAAAAGAGTGAAAAGAGAACCTACAGACTGGGAAAAAACTTTTGGACAGTACAAGTTAGACAAAAGTCTAATCTCCATAATCTACAAGAAAATCCAACACCTCTACAACAAAAAGACAAATAATCCTATTAAAAAATGGGGAAAGGAAATGAACAGACACTTCACCAAAGAAGACATTCAAATGGCCAACAGACACATGTGGAAATGCTCGCGATCACTAGCCATTAGAGAAATGCAAATTAAAACCCAATGAGATACCATCTCACCCTGGCATTACTGGCATGAATCAAAATCAGAGGAAATAACAAATGTTGGAGGGGCTGGGGGAGATGGAAACTCTTATGCACTGTTGGTGGGAATGCAAAATGATACAACCATTTTGGAAAATGATATGGCGTTTCCTCAGAAAGCTAGAAATAGACATACCATTCGATCCAGCAATCCCACTTCTAGGAATATATCCTAGAGAAATAAGAGTCGTCACTCAAATAGACACATGCACACCTATGTTCATGACAGCATTGTTCACAATAGCAAAACGATGGAAACAACCTAGATGCCCATCAACAGATGAATGGATAAACAAACTATGGTACATACACACAATGGAGTACTATGCAACGAGAAAGAACAACAATGAATCTGTGAACTATCTCATAACATGGATGAAACTGGAAGACATTATTCTGAGTGAAATAAGTCAATCAGAAAAGGACAAATATTGTATGAGACCTCTATTGTAAAAACGCATGAAAATGTTCACACACAAAATGTAACAATCTTTGTTGGTTACCAGGGATGGGAGGGCTGGGGGGAAATAATCAATAGGCAATAGATAAGTGGTATCTTGGGTGATGGGTGAGACAGTATACAATACAGGGGAAACTAGCACAACCTGTACAAGGAAAGGTCATGGAAGCCCCATAGACACATCCAAACTCCTTGACGGACTGAATTGCTTGGTGGAGGGCTGTGGGGACCATGTTCTCGGGGAACATCTAGCTCAATTGGCATGACACAGCTTATAAAGACAATGTTCTACATTCTACCTTGGTGATTAGTGTCTGGGGTCTTAAAAGCCTGTGAGCGGCCATCTAAGATTTTCCACTGGTCTCATCCCTTCGGGAGCAAGGGAGAATGAAGAGCACAGGATACAAGGAAAAGATTAGTCTGAAGGACTAATGGTCCACATCTACCAAGGCCTCCACTGGACTGAGTCCAGTACAGCTAGATGGTGCCCGGCTACCACTGACTGCTCTGACCAGGATCACAACAGAGGGTTCTGGACAGAGCTGGAGAAGGATGTAGAGCATAATTCTAACTCACAAAAAAAAAAAAATACCAGATTTACTGGTAAAGGAGACTGGAGAAACCTCGAGAGTATGGCCTCCAGACACCCTTTTAGCTCAGTGGTGAAGTTACCTCTGAGATTCACGGTTCAGCCTAGGTGTGGACAGCCCCATAAAACCAAATGAGACTAACGAGGTACAGGAGTACAAGACAAGGACAAGAGCCAGAAGGCAGAAGGGGACAAGGAAGCTGGTGATAGGGAACTGAAGTTTGAGTAAGGATAATGTTGTTGTTTTGTGAGATTGTTAACCATTGTCATAGGGCAACATTTTTAGTAACTGTTTGATGAGAAACTATTTTGTTCTGTAAGCCTTCATCTTAAGTGAGAATAGCAGCACAATTGGAAGAGCGTAGTCAATGTCAGTGAACTGTGTATGTAGACAGTTTTGAAATGGTGTATCTTTGGCTATGTGCATTTTCACCAAAAAAAAAAAAAAAAAAAGATTGAGAAGTTAGAGGGTTGATATGTTGTGGGGTTGTTAACCAATGTCATAAAACAACATGTGTACTACTGTTTTACAAGAAACTATTTGTTCTGTAAGCCTTCACCTGAAGTACAATTAAAATTAAAATAAAATAAATGGAAAAAGAAAAAAAAGGTAGTATAAATGTATATTTTTCTCTTCTCTTCACTTAACAGATTTAAAAACACTTGTATAAAATAACATGTATATAATGTATTGTTCAACTTATAACATACAGAAATGTAATATATTTGCTGATAAGAGCACAAAGAAAGTGGATGAGAGTAAGTGAAATGACTGAAAGCTGTGACTGCCCATTTCCATCCAGGAGTAAACAGTGTGATTGGAGCATACAATTAATGCCTAACGGCTCAAGGATAAATCAGAGTGAGTGTTTCTTTCAAAATTTGGTGTTTTCAGAGGCACCATGTATACATGAGAATTGAGGGCGGCCATACACATAATCAGGGCAGGATGCTTGCACAGAAAACATCTGGGAAGACCCTGTGCTTTCAACTCAGGCTCACTGCAAGCCAGCCCAAGATCGCTGCAAGCCATTTCAAGTGTTGAAGGAGGCTCTGGCACACAGTTAATTTACAAAGATTGGCAAAATTTTTGTTTGGTTTGTTGGTTTTTCTCCCATATTCTTGCTTTTCACAGGATTACAGAAAGATCTCTTTTGAAATATTATCTGGAAATGGGTTGGTGAACAGAGTCCTAGGTGTTATACACATCTCAGAAGGCAGTGTTTACAAAAGTAATTATGGGAAGTTTCCAAGCAAATGGGCTAATACAGCCTTCAACAATTTAAAAAAATTTACAATCTCTAGGCAATGTGAGTTCCAGACTTAACACATTAAATTAGTCAAATGTCCCAGTTTCAACAAAAAATCACCAGGCATACAAAGAGACAAAAAATTATAACGCAATCAAAAGGACAAAAACAAGTAATAGAAATCATCCCTATAGAAGCTGAATAACGAAAGACTAGGAAACTTTAAAACAATAATATCAAATATGCTCAAAGAATAAAAGAAAAAAAGAACTAAAGGAAATGTGGAAAGCTATACAGGAACAAAACGAGAATTGCATTAAAGGGATAGATGGCAGGTTTGAGCCGGCAGAAGAAAGAATTAGCAAACTTGAGACAGGACAATTGAAATGATCAAGTCGTAAGAATAAAAAAGAAAAAGAATGAAGAAAAGTAAACAGAGACTAAGGGAGTTGAGGGACGCCATCAAGCATCAACTAATTTCAGGTAGTATAAACCCAAAGAAACCCATGCTGAGATGGTTTATAGTCAAACTCTTGAAAACCAAAGATAGAGAATCTTGAAAGCAGAAAAACAGAAGTAAATCATCACATACAAGGAATCTTCAATAAGATTAAATGTCAGTTTATCCTGAGAAACCATACAGGCCAGAAGGCAATGATGACATACTAAAATGTTGAAGAAAAAAAACAAAACCTGTCAACAAGACTTTTATATCTGGCAAAACTGTCCTTCAAAATGAGGGTAGGGGGCTTCTGGGCAACATGACACTATAGACAGAAGCACCATGTTGTTCCTCCACAGCAGAGATCCAAAAAACTAAGTCAAACAGAGTCACACATCAATCCTGAAACCCTAAACATCAAATGAAGAGATAAAGAACTCAGCCAAGCACTGAATGGAATAAGAAACTGACCAAGAACAGAGGACGAGAAGAGATACATGCAGAGGTCCCCTATCATCTACTGCAGCACGAATCTACCATCTTGGACTCCTATCGGAGATCAGAGAACAGGGCATAGGAGAAAACAGATTCACGGAGCTTCCAGCAGGAGACAGAACAACTGGTAACCAGTGATATATGCTTTCCCACCCCCAACCCTTCTTCACCTTGACTCAGCCACCTCTGCTTCCTGCAGCCACAGTTTCTTGGCCGGGAAGCACCAGCTTCACTCCCGTGTCACTTGGATTCCACCTGCCCACACTGGCTGGCTCCCTGAGTGCCAATTGTTGGCTGCTGGTGTTGCTTTTTTCCGTTTCTTTGGATTTCTTCCTTACTTCGCACCACCTCCGCCTCCTTTCTCTCAAATGCCTGGCTCCATGTACCATCTTTACTTCTTCCTGAAAGGCTACAAATCACTGCTGGACTGTGAAACTGCTTCCCAGCCTGTGCCGCCATGCTGATGGAACCACCGGGGCCTTTTTGTTTGTTTGTTTTATTTTTCTTTTCTCAGCTTGGGAGCCCCTTCCAGCCAGGCAGTAATGCACAGCTTGGGAGCTACTCCCTTACTCTGTGCAGACACACAGTGACATCCTTGGGGCACTTCTTTTTTCTTGGTTTACTTCATTTTATATTTTTTTTTTTGTTTCTTTGTTTTCTGTTCTTATCTCTCTTTACCCATTTTTGTCTTTCTTCATTTCCAGTTTCTCATCTCTCTATACTTACTTTCTCTTCCTGTCTCCTGAATACCTGTCACTGGGTGACACCTGTACCCCTTCTAGCCAGGCTGTACTTCACAGCCTGGGAACAACTTCCCCAGTCCTAGCAGCCACGCCAGTGGGATCCCTGGGGGCTTTTCCTTGTCTTTTTTTCCGCTAATTTTTATTTATTTATTTTTTTACCCTTTTTCTTTTTTCTTAACTTTTTGTTTTTCTCCATCTCTCAGTCTCTCATCTCCCCACTCCAATAGCAAGCTCTCTTAGTACTGTTTTTTTATTTTTCTGTTTCTGTGTATGTTTTTGGCTCCTGTTCCTCTCTCTTCTTTTCCATCCCCATCTTAGCTCCACAAGTCGCAATCCCCCCCTTCCTGCCTACCTGCACTGTGTGCTGAATATCATACTCCCAAGAAGCACAGGCACAGCCTACCAGAACCTGTTCTGCACTGATTCCTGGTGTGCCCTGTTGGCCCTAGTATGTACCACAAACAACCCATACCAGGAACTCCCCTTCAGCTGGACCTGCCCTTCTGTACTATATCTGAGCAACTGACCCTGCCCATTGGAGAAGGAGGTGAAAAGTATCATGCCCACAGACAAGCAAACAACAAAGAACACACAACCTGCATGCTCAGACATAAGCAAATAAAACAAAAAAGCAGGGTGAAAAAAAACAAATTTACAATCAATAAACAAAGAAAATACCTAATGCCCCAAAGACAGCAGACAATATCAAAACATATACAAAACAGGACAAGATGTTTCCAGTAGGCATCCAAAATAAAACACCAGATGACTTTCCAGTAGACGTGAAGGCACTAGAACTACCTGATAAGGAATTCAAATCTCTAATATTCAGAATTATCCAAGAGTTGAAGCAAAAAACAGACAAAAATTAGGAAAAAATAGACAAATTCATGGAAAATACAGACAATAAAAGGAAAAATTCAAGAAAATAACACAGAAACAAAATGCTAAAATAAATTCACAAATCAAAATCATACAAAAACAACAATTAGAAATCCAAAAGATAAACAAGATTTAAGAAATGGACAGTGTCATAGAAGGGCTGAGGAGCACGTTTCAAACGATGGAAGACAGGATCAGTGAAATTGAAGACAAATACATGGATACAACTCTGAGCAAAATCAGAAGAAAAAAGGAGGAAAAATGAAGAAACCCTGAGAATTATGTGGGATACAATCAAAAACAGAACTCTTCGAGTGATCGGAGTTCCAGAACAGGGGGAGAAAACAGAAAACACAGAGGATCGTTGAAGAATTATGACTCAAAACTTCCCCAATATCTTGAAAGATAAAAAGCTGACCATCCAAGAAGTTCAACGAACCTCATATAGATAGACAGCAAAAGAAAATCACCAAGATATATCATAATCACATTCGCTAAAGCCAAAGACAAACAAAGAATCCTGAGAGCAGCTCGAGGAAAAACAAAAAGTTACATATAGAGGAGAAACAATAAGACTAAGCTCGGATTATTCAGCAGAAACCATAGAGGCAAGAAGGCAGTGGGATGACATGTATAAAACCTTGAAAGAAAAAAATTGCCAGCCAAGAATAATATATCCTGCAAAACTCTCATTCAAATATGATGGTGAAATTAGATCATTTCCAGATGAATAGAAATTAAAGGACTATGTAAAAACCAAACCAAATTTACAAAAGTTATTAAAGAAATTCCTTCTGAGAACAAACAAAATCAACTCACAGGCTGAATCTAGGACACAGAGTTGTACCAGTCAGATACCAACCTAGGAAATGAACTCTTAAAGACTATCCAAAACCAAAAGAAATACAACAGGGAACTAGAGAGGTTAATCTGTAAATGACAACAGCATCAGAACAATAAAAGAAAGAATAAATGATGTAGGTATAGAACCTTCTAATGGAGAAGAAGGCAAGGTGATACCAAGTAATAATAGACTGGTTCAAACCTAGGAAGATAAGGGTAAATTTCAAGGTAAGCAGAAAGAAAGTAAACAAACCTACTCATCAAAATAAAGAAGAAAAACAAAGTCTCAGTAAAAACAAAACCTACAAAAACAAAAGAAATGAAAAAAAAATCCACAAACAAAAGGAATTCAGCACAAGAGAGTAAGAGGAACAAAGAAAACGTCAGCACCACAAAAAAAAAAAAAAAAAAAAAAAGAAAGAAAAAGAAAAGAAACTGACCGTTCCACAATTATAGTAGGAAACCTCAACACACCACTCTCAGTAAAGAACAGAACATCTAGAAAGAAAGTCAACAAAGATACAGAAGACCTAAAGGGCACAATCAGCCAACTTTACCTCATAGACATATATAGAACAATCCACCTGTTATGGTTTGAATCATGTCCCGCCAAAAAATGTGTGTATCAATATGGCTAGGCCATGATCCTCAGTGTTGTGTAGTTGTCCTCCATTTTGTCATTGTAATTTTATGTTAAAGAGGATTAGAGTGGAATTTTAAAACCACCCTTACCCAGGTCACATCCCTGATCCAATGTAAAGGGAGTTTCCCTGGAGTGTGTCCTGCACCACCTTTTATCTCTAGTATGAGATAAAAGGAAAGGGAAGCAAGTGGAGAGTTTGGGACCTCATACCACCAAGAAAGCAGCACCAGGTGCAGAGAGTTTCCTTTGAACCCATGGTTCCTGTGCAGAGAAGCTCCTAGTCTGGGGGAAGACTGATGAGGAGGAGGACCTTCCTTCAGAGCAGACAGAGAGAGAAAGCCTTCCCCTGGAGCTGACTCACTGAATTTGGACTTCTAGCCTACTAGACTGTGAGAAAATAAAATCCTCTTTGTGAAATCCATCCACTTGTGGTATTTCTGTTAGAACAGCACCAGATGACTAAGACACCACCAAACAGCTGTAAAGTACACATTCTTTTCCAATGCACATGGAACGTTTTCCAGAATAGACCACATCTTAGGTCACAAAACAATCCTCAGCAAGATTCAAAATGTTCGCATAATACAAAGTATCTTCTCTGACCACAATGCCATCAGGTAGGAATTAACAACAGAAAGAGCAAAGAAAAAAAAATCAATTACATGGAAACTGAATAACATCCTGCTTACACATCACTAAGTAATAGAAGAAATCAGACATGGAATCAAAAAATTCCTAGAATCAAATGAGAAGGAAAACACATCATTCCAAAACCTTTAGGACACAGGAAAGACAGTCCTCAGGGGACAATTTATAGCAATAGATGCACACATCAAAAAAGAAGAAAGGGACAAAATCGTAACATTAACTACAGAACTCAAACAAATAGAAAGGGAACAGCAAAAAAAAAAAAATGCACAGCTACTAGAAGAAATGAAATAATAAAGATCAGAGCAGAAATAAATGAAACAGCGAATAGAAAAGTAATAGAAATAATCAACCCAACCAAAAGTTGGTTGCTTGAAAGGATCAACAAAATCAACAAACCACTGGTCAGACTGACAAAAGAAAAACAGGAGAGGATGCAAATAACCCAAATAAGAAAAGAAATGGGGGACATTGCAACAGACCCAACTGAAATAAAAAGGATTATAACAGAGTATTATGAAAAACTACACTGCAACAAATTTGAAAATATAGAGAATCTGTATAAATTTCTAGAAACACACTACCTATCCAAACTACCACAAACTGATGTCGAAAATCTGAACAGACCCATAACAAGAGAAGTAATTGAAAAGGTAATTAAAAAAACTCCCAACAAAGAAAAGTCCTGGCTTATATGGCTTCACTGGAGAATTCTACAAAACATTCAGGAAGAGCTTATATCAGTACTACTCAAACTTTTTCAGAACATAAAAAAGGAAGGGATACTTCCAAATTCATTTTATGAAGCTAGCATAGCTCTGACACCAAAACCTGGCAAAGATGCCACAAAAAAAGAAAATTACAGGCCAATATCTCTCATGAATATAGATGCAAAAATTCTCAACAAAATTCTGAACAATAGAATTCAGCCTTGTATCAAAAATATAATACACCACAAATAAGTAGAATTCATACCAGCTATGCAAGGATGGTTCAACATTAGAAAATCAATCAATATAATCCACCACATAAATAAAAGGAAAGAATTACATGATCATCTCGATTGACACAGAAAAGGCATTTGACAAAGTCCAACACAAATTCCTAATAAAAACTCTCAATAAAATAGGTATAGAAGGGAAATGTCTCAACATAATAAAGGGCATCTATGCAAAACCAATGGCCAACATCATTCTTAATGGAGAGAGGCTGAAAACATTCCCCTTGAGAACAGGAACAAGACAAGGATGCCCTTTATCTCCACTCCTATTTAACATTGTGGTGGAAGTTCTAGCTAGAGCAATAAGGCAAGAAAAAGAAACAAAGGGCATCCAAATTTGTAACGAAGAAGTTAAACTGTCCCTGTTTGCGGATGATATGATGCTATACACAGAAAACCCTAAAGACTCCACGGGAAAACCACTGGAACTAATAGAAAGATTCAGCAGAGTGGCAGGATACAAGATAAATGTACAAAAATCAGTTGGATTCCTAAACACCAATAAAGAGACTGATGAAAAGGAAATAAGGAAAACAATACCATTTATAATAGCCCCTAAAAAAATAAAATGCTTAGGAATAAATCTAACCAAGGATATAAAACACTTATACAAAGAAAACTACAAAACACTACTGCAAGAAACACAAAGGGATCTACATAAATGGAAAAACATACCATGCTCATGGATAGATAGACTCAACATAGTGAAAACGACAATGCTACCCAAAGCAATTTACAAATACAATGCAATCCCAATCCAAATACAAACAGCATTCTTTGAAAAGATGGAAAAACTAATCATTAACTTTATATGGAAAGAGAAGAAGCCCCTGATAAGTAAAGCTCTACTGAAGAAGAATAAAGTAGCAGGACTCATACTACCTGACCTCAGAACCTAGTATACAGCCGTCAAAACAGCCTGGTACTGGTACAACAACAGACACCTTGACCAATGGAACAAAGTTGAGAACCCAGACGTAAATCCATCCACCTACGGTCACCTGATCTTTGACAAGGGCCCAAAGTCCATCAAATGGGGAAAAAACAGTCTTTTTAACAAATGATGCTGGCAAAACTGGATGTCCATGTGCTAAAAAATGAAACAGGACCCATACTTCACACCATACACAAAAACTAATTCAAAATGGATCAAAGACGTAAATATAAACCCAAAAACTATAAAGTTCATGGAAGGAAAAACAGGATCAATCCTAGAGGCCCTAAAGTAGGGCATTAACAAGATACAAACCATAACCAACAACACATAAACCCCAGAAGATAAGCTAGATTACTGGGATCTTCTACAAATTAAACACTTATGCTCAGCAAATGACTTCACCAAAAGAGTAAAATGAGAAACTACAGACTGAGAAAAAAAATTTTGACATTACAAGTCAGACAAAGTTCTAATCTCTAAAATCTACAAGAAAATCCAGCACCTCCACAACAAAAAGACAATCCAAATTAAAAAGTGGATAAAGGAAATGAACAGACACTTCATCAAAGAAGACATTCAAGGGGCCAACAGACACATGAGGAAATGCTCGTGATCACTAGCCATTAGGGAAATGCAAATTAAAACCACAATGAGATACCATCTCACCCCGGCATTACACGCACGAATAAAAAAAACTGGAAATAACAAATGTTGCAGAGGATGTGGGGAGATTGGAACTCTTATGTGATGCTGGTGGGAATGCAAAATGATACAACCACTTTGGAAAATGATATGACGCTTCCTTAGAAGGCTAAAAATAGAAATACCATATGATCCAGCAATCCCACTCCTAGGAATATATCCTAGAGAAATAAGAGCCATCACAGGAATAGACATATGGACACCCATATTTATTTCAGCGTTGTTCACAATAGCAAAAAGATGGAAACAACCTAGATGCCCATCAACAGATGAATGGATAGAGAGACTATGGTACATACACACAATGGAGTATTATGCAACAATAAAGAACGATGATTAATCTGTGAAGCATCTCGTAACATGGGTGAAACTGGAGGACATTGTGCTGAGTGAAAAAGTCAATCACAAAAGGACAAATACTGTCTGAAACCTCTACATGTAAAAGTATACACACAAAAAGAAACAATCTTTGTTGGTTATGAGGGATGGGAGGGCACTAAACAGACATTAGATAAGTGGTAACTTTGGTGAAGGGTAAGACAGTACACGATACTGGGGAAGACAGTACAACTTCTACAAGGAAAGGTCATGGAAGCTCCACAGACACGTCCAAACTCTCTGAGGGACTGAATTGCTGGGCAGAGGGCTGTGAGGATCATGGTCTTGGGGATCATTTAGCTCAATTAGCATAACACAGTTTATAACTACAATGTTCTACGTTCTACCTTGGTGAATAGTGTCTGGGGTCTTAAAAGCTTGTGAACATCCATCTAAGATACTCCACTGGTCTCACCCTTTTGAGTGCAAGGGAGAATGAAGAGAATAAGATACAAGGAAAAGATTAGTCCAAAGGACTAATGGACCACAGCTACCACAGCCTCCACCAGACTGATTCTAGTAAAGCTAGAAGGTGCCCGGCTATCATCACTGACGGTTCTGACTGGGATCACAACAGAAAGTCCTGGACACAGCTGGAGAGGGATGTAGAACAAAATTCTAACTCATAAAAAAGACAAGATTTGCCAGCCTAACTGACTGGAGAAACCCTGAGAGTATGGCCCCCAGACACCCTTTTACCTCAGTGGTGAAGTCACTCCTGAGGTTCACCGTTCAGCTGGGGATTGGACAGCCTCATAAAACAAAACGGACTAATGAGGTACAGCAGTCCAGGAACAAGGACTAGAAGGCAGGAGAGGACAGGAAAGCTGGTGATAGAGAACCCAAGGTTGAGAAGTGACAGTGATGACATGTTGTGGGGTTGTTAACTATTGTCATCAGGCAATATGTGTACTAACTGTGTAATGAGAAACTATTTGTTCTGTAAACCTTAATCTAAGGTACAAAAAAAAAAAAAAAAAAAAAGAATTATCCATGTGAGTTGAAATTGACAACAGCAACTCAAAAGGTTTGATGGGAAGACTAGGGGGCAGTGAGTTGAAGATTAATGGTGATGGAATAATTTGGAAACCGATAGTGAGAATAGCAGCACAACTGGAAGAATGTAATTGATGTCACTGAATTGTACACATAGAAATTTTTTAAATGGTGTAACTTTGGCTAGGCATATTTTCACCAAAACACATAAAGGTCCTCCAAGGTCGAGAATGGAGAGTGTTGACATTTCGTGGGGTTGTTAACCAATGTCATAAAACAATACGTGTAGTGACTGTTTAATGCAAAACCATTTGCTCTGTAAACCTTCATCTAAATTACAATAAAAATAATTTTTAAAAAATGAGGGTAAAATTAAGGCATTCTAGAAAACAAAAGTAGAGAGTGCTTGCTTTACAACCAGACCTATCCTGCAAAAAATGTGAAGGGGAATTCTTCAGAGTGAAATGACACTACATAGTAGCTCAAAATTGTATGAAGAAAAAAAGTGTCCAGTAGAGGTAATTTCATGACCAAAAATAAAAGTCAGCTTTATGGGTATTTTTGGTGTATAACTCTAGTTGTTATGTCCTGTATTATTTAAAATGGCAAATACATTAAAAAATTATAGATTTATGTTATTGGATACATGTCTAGATATCTAATTTGTGATAACAACCTAAAGCGACGAACGATACAGGCACCGTTTCTGTATGTTATTGAAGTTAAGTTGGTATCAATTTAAATTAGGTTGGTATAATGTTAGGATGTTAAATGTAACCTTCAAGGACATCACATACAAATATCTAAAATTAACATAAGGAAAAAAGAAGTGAATAAAATGGTTCACTACAAAAAATCAACTAAACACTAAAGAAGACTGTTTTGGAGGAAATTAGGAACAGAAAAGGTAAAGATAAATAAAGAATTTTAAGAACAACTAGAGATAAATGAAAAGCCATCTCCAAAGGAAAGTCAATAACACTAAGCTCAGACTACTCAGCAGAAACCATGCAGGCAAGAAGGCAATGGGATGACATAGACAAAGCCTTAAAGGAAAAAAACTGCCAGCCAAGAATTATATATCCAGCAAAACTGTCTCTCAAATATGATGGCAAAATTAGGGCATTTCTAGAGAAGCAGAAGTTTAGGGAATTTGCAAACACCAAACCAAAATTACAAGAAATACTGAAGGGAGTCATCTGGTTAGAAAATCAGTAACATCAGATAACAACCCAAGACTAGTACACAGGACAGAGCAACCAGATATAAATGTGGATAGAGAAGTCACAAAAATAAACCAAAGCTAAAACACTGTCAATAGGGAAACAGAGACATCAATATGTAAAAGATAACAACATTAAAATAAAAAAGAGAGACTAAAAAAAATGTAGTAATAGATCATTTATACGAAGAGGAAGGCAAAGTGATATAAAGAAATAAAAGTCTGGTTTAAACTTAGAAAAATAGGTGTAAATTTTGCACAAACCACAAATGAAACTAACAATCCTACACATCAAAATAAAAAACAAGAAAAACATAAAGACTCATCATATACAAAATCAACAACAATGGAAAAGATAAAAAGAAAATAGCACAGAAAATTAGGTGGAACAAAGAAACTGTCAACAACGCACATAAAAAGACATGAAAATGACAGCACTAAACTCATACCTATGAATAATTATGCTAAGAGGCATGGCCAAGATGGTGGAGTAGTCAGACGCTTCCGGTGGACCCTCTTACAAGAAACAACTGAAAAAAAAAATGAATTTATTATATATGGTAATCTGGGAGTCTTGAACATCAAAGGCAGTGTTGAGGAACCGGACTGAGTGACAGGGGGAGAAAGAGATGGTTCGGAAGCAGTGAGGAGTTGCCAGACCTGACCCGGAGAGAGGCGGAACCCTTCAGACCTAATCAGCTCATGGGTGAGTGTTGAGGCAGGCAAGTAGCAGTGCACAGGGGGAGCATTGTCTGCATGAGAAGAGACCCAATGCCAGAGAATCTATACAGCCACCCAGAACCAGTGAGAAGCACCCCTGGATTGACGAAAGATAAGTACTTGCATACGGCCTGCCGCATGGATCTAAAACACCCCTTTTAGGGAAAAATTTCTCTCTCATTTACCTCCCTGCTCCCTGCTCTGCACTGGGTCCCAGACTGGCTTCAGCAATTGCCTAGTCCCCTGGGCCGGAAGTAGGATCCGTCACATGCCCAGAGCCATTCTCCCTGCCTTGGAGAGTGAAAAAATCAACAAACAGAGGAAAAAATAATCTGCCGGCTCCCCTAAGCTAGGAGCCCAGGGTAAGCACAGCTCCTTTGCCTAGGCACAGGCATAAGGGATCCACGGACTTTGAGTGCCTTTCCTCCTGCATAGACTTGTGTGGGCCCATTTCAACAGCATAGGCCCTCATTGCTGCAGTACAACAGGGTATATACCGGCACCGTAACTTTAACTGTTTCAGCTGTGAAGTGGCAGGTCTTGACATTTGAAGCTGCTCTGCCCGTTCAGCAGGGTCCTAACCTACCCACATCAGGGACCTGGGGACTAGTGGCTCCACCCACGCCACCTAGCCACCTCCAATAGGGGCCCCTTAAATAAGAGGTGCCTCCTAGTCCTTACAGCCAACAGCATTGGGTGCTCATAGTCCAGCTGCAAAACCCACCCACCTATGTGCTCTAGGGAACAGGGACGTTTCTTCCTCCTGGACACTCAGGGGTGGCCGTCAGCCCCCTGCCTTGCTCAGAGTGTGTCCCCCTGCTGCATCCAGATGCCTGTGCCTACACCAATCACCCATGCCTGTCTAGGACTGTAAGTGAGAGCCTACACCACTCACTTGGTGGCTATCTACCTAGGCACCTGAGCCGAATCCATACAGGAAGAGTGGGCGGACTCTTGAGCTCACATACATAGTAACAGAGCTAACGACCTGGTAACAGGACATTAGAGCTTCAAAGTTGCTGATAATCAAACTAGCTTATATGAGCAGCCTATTTGGACATATCAAAACAAAACAAGAAGCTAGGACACAGTAAGCAAACATAAAATAAATAAATATAATAACTTATTGACAGTGTCTTGGTTATCTAGTGCTGCAACAGAAATACCACAAGTGGATGGTTTTAATGAAGAGAAGTTTATTTCCTCATAATCAAAGTATGCTAAAAGTCCAAATTCAAGGTGTCAGCTCCAGGGGAAGGCTTTCTCTCTCTCAGCCTTCTCATCAGTGTTCCCCCAGACTAGGAGCTTCTCAGCTCAGGGACCCTGGTCCAAAAGGACGCGCTGTGCTCCCGGCATTGCTTTCTTGATGGTATAAGGTCCCCCTGTCTCACTGCTCACTTCTGTCTTTTATATCTCAAGAGATTGCCTCAGGACACAATCCAGTCTTGTAGATCAGGTCCTGCCTTACTAACACAACTGCTACCCATCCTCCCTCATTAACATCATAGAGGCAGGTTTACAACATACAGGAAAATCACACAGTAACCAGGAATCATGGCCTAGACAAATTGATACACACATTTTTGTGGGAGACATAATGCAAACCATGATAGACTGCTTAGAGACAGCAGTCAATATCAAATCACATAAAGAGGCAATCCATGATGGCTTCAGCAATCTCCCAAAATAAGGAATCCAGAGATTTTCCAGAGGGGGAAAATTTCTTGGAATTACTGGAGGCAGAATACAAAAGATTAATATACAGAACTCTTTAAGAGATTAGGAAGAAAATTAAGCAAAACGCAGAACACACAATAAAGGAAATTAAAAATATTAGAGAAGAGCATAATAACAAATTTAACGGGCTGCAAGAATCCACAGAGAGACAGTAATGAGAAATCCAGAAGACTAACGATAAAATTTCAGAATGAGACAACTCAATAGAAAGTCATAGGAACAGAATTGAGGCAATGGAAGTCAGAATTAGTGACGCTGAAGATAAAACACTTGACCCCAACTTATTTGAGGAAAAATCAGATAAAAGGATTTTAAAAAATGAAGAAACCTTAAGAATTATGTAGGACTCTATCAAGAGGAATAACCTATGAGTGATTGGAGTACCAGAATGGGGGGGATAACAGAAAATACAGAGAGAATTGTTAAAGATTTGTTTGCAGAAAACTTCCCCGATATCGTGAAAGATGAAAAGATACCTATCCAAGATGCTCATCGAACCCCACATAAAGTAGATCCCAAAAGAAAGTCACCAAGGCATATTATAATCAAACTTGCCAACACCAAAGATAAAGAGAGAATTTTAAGAGCAGCTAGGGATAAACAAGAAGTCTTCTACAAAGGAGAAGCAATAAGAATAAGCTCAGACTACTCAGCAGAAACCATGCAGGCAAGAAGGCAATGGGATGACATATATAAAGCCTTGAAGGAAAAAAACCGGCCAGCCAAGAATTACATATCCAGCAAAACTGTCTCTCAAATATGATGGTGAAATTAGGGCATTTCCAGATAAACAGAAGTTGAGGGAATTTGCAAACACCAAACCAAAACTACAAGAAATACTAAAGGGAGTCCTCCAATTAGAAAATCAATAACATCGGATAACAACCCAAGACTAGAACACAAAACAGAGCAACCAGATATCAACCCCGATAGGGAAGACACAAAAGTAAATCAAAGCTAAAATACTGAAAATAGGGAAACAGATGTCAATATGTAAAAGATGACAACATTAAAACAAAAGAGAGGGACTTCAAAAGTGTAGACATAGATTTTTCATACGGAGAGGAAGTCAAGGTGATATAAAGAAATAAAAGACTGGTATAAACTTAGAAAAATAGAAATAAATATTAAAGTAACCACAAAGGAAACTAACAATCCTGCAAGTCAAAGTAAAAAAAAACTAGAAAAATATAAGGACTCAGCAAACACCAAATCAACAACAATGAAAAAGATGAAAAGAAAATACATAAATAAAAACGACTCAGCACACAAAAAAATTAAGTGGAACAACACACAAAAAAAGCATCAAAATGACAGCACTAACCTCACACCTATCAATAATTATGCTGAAAGTAAATAGACTATACACACCAATAAAGAGACAGAGAGTGACAGATTGGATTAAAAACCACGATCCATCTATATGCTGCCTACAAGAGACCCACCTTAGACTTAAAGACACAAACAAACTAAAACTCAAAGGATGGAAAAAAATATATCAAGCAAACAACACTCAAAAAAGAGCAGGAGTGGCAATGTTAATCTCTGGCAAAATAGACTTTAAAGTAAAATCCACCACAAAGGGTATGGAAGGACACTATATAATGATTAAAAGGTCAGTACACCAGGAGGACATAACTATAATAAATATTTACACACCCAAAAACAAGGCTCCAAAATACATAAAACAAACTCTGACGACACTGAAAAGAGAAATAGACAGTTCCACAATAGTAGTAGGAGACTTCAACACACCACTTTCGGTGAAGGCTAGAACATCCAGACAGAAGCTCAATAAAGACACAGAAGATCTAAAAGCCACAAACAAGCAACTTGATCTCTTAGACATATACCAAACACTCCAACCAACAGCAGCCAAGTAGACTTTCTTTTCCAACACACATGGAACATTCTCCAGAATAGACCACATATTAGGCCATAAAGCAAGACTTAACAGAATTCAAAACATCCAAATATTGCAAAGCTTCTTTTATGACTATAAATCCATAAAAGTAGAACTCAATCACAGAAAAAGCAAGAAAGAAAAATCAAACACATGGAAACTGAACAACACCATGCTTAAAAACTACTGGGTTATAGAAGAAATTAAGGACAGAATACAGAAATTCACAGACTCAAATGAGAATGAAAACACATCCTACCAGAACCTTTGGGACACAGCAAACGCAGTGCACGGAGGTCAATTTATAGCAATAAATGTACATATCCAAAAAGAAGAAAGGGCCAAAATCAAAACATTAACTCTACAACTCGAACAAATAGAAAGAGAGCAGCAAAGAAGCCCTCGGGCACCAGAATTATGGAAAAAATAAGAATTAGAGCAGAATTAAATGAAATAAAGACTAGGAAAACAATTGAAAGAGTTAACAAGACCAGAAGTTGGTTCTTCGAAAAGATCAACAAAATCGATAAACCATTTGCCAAACTGACAAAAGAAAAACAGGAGAGGAAGCAGATAGCCCAAGAAAGAAATGAGATGGGTGATATCACAACAGGCCTAACAGAAACTGAAAGAATCATAACAGAATAGTATGAAAAAATGTACTCTAACAAATCGAAAACCTAGAAGAAATGGACAAATTTCTAGAAACACACTATCTACCTAAACTAACACAAACAGAGGTAGAACAACTAGATAAACCTATAACAAAAGAAGAGCTTGAAAAGGTAATTAACAACAGGACCAAACCAAAGCTAAGATGCTTCCTGAATACAATCAAACACTTGGAGAGACAGAGTAGCAAGGGTGGGGGTCTGGGGACCATGATTTCAGGGGACATCTAGGTCAATTGGCATAACAAAGTTTATTAAGAAAATGTTCTGCATCCTACTTTGGTGCGTGACGTCTGGGGTCTTAAAAGTTTGCAAGCAGCCATCTGAGATGCATTAATTGGTCCCAACCACCTGGTGTAAAGGAGAATGAAGAACACCAAAGACGCATTAAAGTATTAGCCCGAGAGATCGAAAGAGCCACATAAACAAGAGACTGCATCAGCCTGAGACCTGAAGAACCAGATGGTGCCCGGCTACCCCCAGTGACTGCCCTGACAGGGAACACAATAGAGTCCCTGATGGAGCAGGAGAAAGGTGGGGTGCAGAACTCAAATTCTGGTAAAAAGACTAGACTTAATGGTCTGACTGAGACTGGATGAACTTTGGAATGCACGGCCCCCAGACTGTCAGCTCAGAACTTAAACAATTTCCAAGGCCAACTCTTCAGACAAGGATTGGGCTGGACTGTGGGACAAAAAATGATACTTGTGAAGTGTGTTCTTCTTAGCTGAAGTAGGTACATGAAACTAAATGGGCAGCTTTTGTCCAGAGGCGAGATGAGACGGCAGAGAGGGTTAGGAGCTGGTTGAATGGACATGGGAAATTAGGGATGGAAAGGAGGAGTGTGCTGTCACAGTATAGGGAGAGCAATTAGGGTCACATAACAATGTAGGTATAAATTTTTGTAGGAGAGACTAACTTGAAATGTAAACTTTCACTTAAACTACAACAAACAAAAAAAAGAAAACTTAATTGAAAAACTCCCAACAACAACAACAATAACAAAAAGCCCTGGCCTGATGCACTGGAGAATGCTACAGACTTTCAGAGAAGAGTTAACACCATTACTACTAAAGGTATTTCAGAGCTTAGAGAAGGATAGAGTACTCCCAGACTCATTTTATGAAGCCAGCATAACCCTGATACCAAAACCAGGTAAGGACACCACAAAAAAGAAAAGAAAATTATAGACCAATATCCCTCATGAACATAGATGCAAAAATCTTCAACAAAATTCTAGCCAATAGAATTCAACAGCATATTAAAAAAAAAAAAAATTCACTATGACCAAGTGGGGATTCGTACCAGATATGCAGGGATGGTTCAACATTAGAAAAAAAAATCAATGTAATCCATCACATAAATAAAACAAAAGACGAGAACCACATGATCTTATCAATTAATGCAGAAAAGGCATTTGACAAAGTCCAACACCAATTCCTGATAAAAACTCTCAGGAAAATAGGAATAGAAGGGAAATTCCTCAACATAATAATGGCATTTATACAAAGCCAACAGCCAACATCATCCTAAATGGAGAGAGTCTGAAAGCATTCCCCTTGAGAACGGGAATAGGATAAGGATGCCCTGTATCACCACCCTTATTCAACAATGTGCTGGAGGTGCTAGCCAGAGTGATTAGGCTAGAAAAAGAAATAAAGGGCATCCAAATTGGTAAGGAAGACACAAAAGTATCTCTATTTGCAGATGATATAATCTTTATACACAGAAAACCCCAAAGAATCCAAAAGAAAACTACTGGAACTAATAGAAGATTTCAGCAAAGTATCAGGATACAAGATAAACATACAAAAATCAGTTGATTCCTTTATACCAACAAAGAGAACTTCAAAGAGGAAATCACCAGATCAATACCATTTACAATAGCCCCCAAGAAGATAAAATACTTAGGAATAAATCCAACCAGAGATGTAAAGAAAACTAAAAGACACTACTGCAAGAAACCAAGAGTCCTACATAAGTGGAAAAATATACCTTGTTCATGGATAGGAAGATTCAACACTGTGAAAATGTCTATTCTACCCAAAGTGATCTACAGATACAATGCAACCCTGATCCAAATTCCAATGGCATTTTTTATAAGATAGAGAAACAAATCACCAACTTCATATAGAAAAGGAAGAGGCCCTGGATGAGTAAAGCAATACTGAAGAAGAAGAACAAAGTGGGAGGCCTCACACTACCTGACTTTAAAACCTATTATACCACCATGGTGGTCAAAACAGCCTGGTACTAGTACAACAACAGATACACAGACCAATGGAACAGAGTTGAGAATCCAGACATAAATTCGTCCACCTATGAGCAGCTGATATTTGACAAACGCCCAAAGTCCATTAATTGGGGAAAAGACAGTCTCGTCAACAAATAGCGCTCGCATAACTGGATATCCATTGGCAAGAAAATGAAAAAAGACCAATACCTCACACCATGCACAAAAGTTAACTCAAAATGGATCATAGACCTAAATATAAAATCAAAATGATAACGACCACGGAAGAAAAAATAGGTACAATGCTAGGAGCCCTAATACATGGCATAAACAGAATACAAAACATTACTAATAATGCACAAACACGAGAAGAGAAACTAGATAACTGGGAGCTCCTAAAAAATCAAACACTTACTCTCATCAACAGACTTCACCAAAAGAATAAGAAGACAACCTACAGACTGGAAAAAATGTTTAGCTACGACAAATTCAATCAGCATCTAATCTACAAGATACTGCAAAACATCAAAAACAAAAAGACAAATAACCCAATTAAAAAATGGGCAAAAGATATGGATAGGCACTTCACCAAAGAAGACATTCAGGCAGCTAACAGATACATGAGGAAATGTTCATAGTATTAGCCATTAGAGAAATGCAAATCAAAACTACAGTGAGATACCATCTCACCCCAACAAGGCTAGCAATAATCCAAAAAACAGAAAATAATAAATGTTAGAGAGGTTGTGGAGAGACTGGAACACTTATACACTGCTGGTGGGAATGTAAAATGGTACAACCACTTTGGAAATAGATTTTGGTTTCCTTAATTATCTAGGAATAGAAGTACTATATGATCCAACAATCCCACTCCTCGGAATATATCCTAGAGAAATAAGACCAGTTGCACAAATAGATATATGCACACCCATGTTCATTGCAGCACTGTTAACAATAGCAAAAAGATGGAAACAACTAGGTGCCCATCAGTGGACAAATGGATAAACAAATTATGGTATATTTACACAATGTAATACTACACAATGGTAAAGAACAATAATGAATCTGTGAAACATAATATGGATGAATCTGGAGGGCATTATGCTGAGTGAAATTTGTCAGCTGCAAAAGGACAAATACTGCATGAGACCACTATTATGAGAACTCAAGAAAAGGTTTAAACACAGAATAAAACTTTTTTTTATGGTTACAAGGGTGGGGAGGGAGGGAGAGGAGTATTCACTAAGTAGGTAGTACATAAGAATTATCTTAGGTGAAGGGAAGGACAACACACACTACAGGGGAAGTCAGCACAACTGGGCTAAACCAAAAGCCAAGAAGTTTCTTGAATACTACCAAGCACTTCAAGGGACAGAGTAGCAGGGGACGTGGTCTGGGGACCATGGTTTCAGGGGACATCTAGGTCAATTAGCATAAGAAAGTTTATTAAGAAAATGTTCTGCATCCCATTTTGGTGAGTGGCGTCTGGGGTCTTAAAAGCTAGCGAGCGGCCATCTAAGATATATCTATTGGTCCCAACCCACCTGGAAGAAAGGAGAATGAAGAACACCAAAGACACAAGGAAAGTATTAGCCCAAGAGACAGAAATGGCCACATAAACCAGAGACTCCACCAGCCTGAGACCAGAAGAACTAGATGGTGCTGGGCTACCACCGATGACAGTCCTGACAGGGAATACAACAGAGGGCCCCTGTCGGAGCAGAAGAAAAGTAGGGTGCAGAACTCAAATTCTAGTAAAAAGAGCAGACTTAATGGTTTGACTGAGACTGGAGGGACCCCAGAAGACATGGCCCCCGGACTCTCTGTTAGCACAGAACTCAAACCCATTCCCAAAACCAACTCTTCATACGTAGATTGGACTAGACTATAAGACATAAAATGATACTTGTTAAGAGAGTGCTTCTTGGCTCAAGTAGATACATGAGACTAAATGGGCAGCTCTTGTCAAGAGGCAAGATAAGAAGGCAAAAAAGGACAGGAGCTGGTAGAAATCCGGGGTGGAAAGGAGGAGTGAGCTGTCACACAATAGGGAGAGCAACTAGGGTGACATAACAATGTGTGTATAAATTTTTGTATGAGAATCTAGCTTGTAAACTTTCACTTAAAGCACAATAAAAAAAATTGAAATAATAGAAAGTATTTTCTTTGACCAAATTGGTGTGAAATTAGAAACTAATAACATAAGGAAAACTGGATAATATAAATATGTGGAAATTAATACATTATTAAACAACCAATGGGTCAAAGAATAAATCAAAGAGGAAATCAGAAAATACTTAGAAATTAATGAAAATTAAAGCACAGCACACCAAAATTTATCGGACATAGGGAGACAGTGCAGAGGGAAATTTATAACTGTAAACACCTTCATTAAAAAAGAATAAAGATGTCAAGTAAATAACCAACGTTTACAACTATAAAACTACAAAAGAAACTGTAAAAGAAAGAGCAAACTAAGGCAAAAACTACCAGAATGAAGGAAAGAACAAAGACTAGAGCAAATATAAATGAAATAGAGAATAGAAAAAAAACAATAGACAACATCAACAAAGTCAGATGTAGCCTCTTTGGAAAAATTAATAAAATTGATAAGCCTTTAGCTAGGTTTACAAAGAAAAAGAAATAGAGAAATGCAAATAACTAAAAGCATAAAGGAAAGTGGGGACATTACAAGTGACCTGACTGGAATAAAAAGGATCATAAGAGAGTACTATGAACAGTTGTACATCAAGAAATTAAATAACCTAGATGAAATAGGCAAATTCCTAGAAACACATGAACTAGCTAAACTGATTCAAAAAGAAATAACAAATCTCAACTGATCCATAACAAGAGGAAAAGTTGAATAGGTAGTCAAAAACTTCCCAACAAACAAACGAAAAGTCCTGGACCAGATAACTTCACTGGGAAATTCTACCAAATATAATAGACACCAATCCTGTTCAAATATTTCTAAAAAATAGAAGACGAAGAACACTTCTGAACTCATTCTATAAGGCCAGCATTACCCTGATACCGCTGCCAGAAAAAGACACCACAAAGAAAAACTGGAGACCAATATCCCTTATGAATACAGATACAAAAAGACTCAACAAAATACTAGCAAACCAAATCCAAGACCATATTAAAAGATTATATGCTATGTCCAAGTGTGATTTATCCTAGGAATGCAAGGGTGGTTTGATAGAAGAACATAAATCAATATAATATACTACATTAATAGAACAAAGGAAAAGAAATACATGATCACCTCAATAGAGGCAGAAAAAGCATTCAACAAAATCCAACACCCTTTCATGATAAAATCATTAAACAAATTAGGAATAGAAAGGAAGTGCCTCAACATAATAAAACACATTTATGAAAAACTCACAGTTAGCATCATACTCAGTGGAGAAAGACTGAAACCTTTCCACCTAAATCAAGATAAAGACAAGGATGTCTGCTTTCCCCACTGCTCTTTAACATTGTACTGAAAATTTCAATCGGAACAATTAGAGAAGAAAAAGAAAGAAAATGTATTCAAATTAGAAAGGAAGTAGTAAAATTATCCCTATTTGTAGATGGCATTATTATATATATACCCAAAGAATCCACAAAAAGTCACTAGAGCTAATAAATAAATTAGCAGTCACAAGGTACAATGTCAACACGCAAAAATCAATAGTGTTTCTATAAACCATCAATGAGCAATCTGAAAAGGAAATTAAGAAAACAATTATATTTAAAATAACATCAAAAAGAATAAAATAAATTTAGCCAGGAAAATGAAAGACTTGTACACTGAAATTATAATACATTGCTGAAGAAATTAAAGAAAAATAAATGGAAAGATATTCCATGTTTATGGATTGGAAAACTGAATATTGTTAAGATATCAATACTACCCAAAGTGGTCTACAGATAAACACAATTCCGATCAAAATTCTAAAAACCTTCTTTGCAGAAATGGAAAGGCCAGTCCTCAAGTTCATATGAATTCCAAGGAAACCTGAATAGCCAGAACAATCTTGAAAAAGAACAAAATAGGAGGACCTATACTTTTCCAATTTCAAAATGTACTATAAAGCTACAGTAATCAAAACAGTCTGATACTGATATAAATACAGACATATACATAGAATTGAGAATCCAAAAATAAATCCAAACATGTAAAGTCAATTGATTTTTGATAAGGGTACCAAGTCCATTCAATGGGGGAAAGAATGGTCTCTTCAATAAATGGTGCTGGAACAACAGCTGCAAAAGAATGAAGTTGAATCCATACCTCACACCATATATGAAAATTAATTCAAAATGAATCAAAGATCTAAATATAAGAATTTAAACCATAAAACTCTTAGAATAAAACATAGGGGTAATGCTTCAGGACCTAGTTTTTGACAATAGATGCTTAGAAATGATACCAAAGCTTGAGCAACAAAAAAATTGATAAAATAGACTTTACCAACAATTAAGAATTTTTGTACATCAAATAATTTTACCAAGAAAATGAATTGACAACCTACAGAATGGAAAAAAATATATTTAGTAATCATATGTCTGACAAGGTTTAATATCCAGAATATATAAAGAACTTATGAAACTCAACAACAAAAAAGCAAACAACCCAATTAAAAAATAAGGAAAGGATTTAAATAGACATATCTCCAAAGAAGATATACAAATGTCCAACAAGCACATAAAAAGATGGTCAACATCATTGGTCATTAGGGAAATGTAAATCAAATCACAATCACATACTACCTCACTCCAGCAGAATGACTATTATCACAAAAATGGAAAATAACAAGTGCTGACAAGGACGTGGAAAAATTGGAACTCTCAGAAATTACTGGTGGAATATAAAATGATGCAGTCACTGTGGAAAAAAGTTTGGTGGTTCCTCAAAAAGTTAAACAAACATAGAATTGCCACATGACCCAGCACTCCACTCTGAGGTATATATATACCCAAAAGAACTAAAATCAGGGAATCAAAGAGGTACTTGAGTTCCAATGTTCCTTGCAGCGTTATTTGCAATAGCCAAAATGTAGAAGGAATCCAAATGTCCATCAGAAGAATGAATAAACAAAATGTGGTACATATATACAATGGAATAAATATTCAGCCATTAAAGAGAAATGAAGATCTGACATATGCTACAATATGGATAAACCTTGAAAACATTATGCTGAGTGAAGTAAGTCAGACTCAAAAGGACAAATATTGTATGATCTCACTTATATGAAATATCTAAAACAGACAAATGCATAGAGACAAAAGTTTACCAGTGGTTAGCAGGGGGTGGGGAGATGGAGAAATGGGCAGTTATTGCTTTAGGGGTACTGAGTTTTTCTATGAGGTGATGAAAAACTTTTGGAAATGGATGGTGCTGACCATTGCATAGCGCGGTAAATGTGATTAATAATAACCGAATTGTACACTCAAGAGTGGTTGAAATGGCAATTTTTTTGCGATATGTATTTTATCACAATAACAGAAAACAATTATAACAAACAAACATCTACTTCTCCCTTTTCTCTTTTACTTTAATAGGAACACAAGCTAATAGTTTATATTAATGAAACTAATACACGGTGTTGGAAGTCAGGACAGCTTCCTTGAGGAGCGAGAACATGGCGTGGAGGAGGCATTAGAGCTTCTGGGTGCCGGTAATGCTCTGGTTCTTGATCCTGGGGGAGTGCTGATTACACGAAGGTGCTCAATTCAAATTCAACAAACTGTACACTTACTATTTGTACTCTTTCCTGTATGGGTGGTTTACTTCTAAAAATTTGTACTTAAAATTAAAAATAAAAACAGAAGAGACAGTGAACATTTGGTGGGATACTGCAGATGGCCAATTCAGCAAATTAGAAAAACTGTGAAGCAATTATCCCAATCTCAAAGAAAGAGGATAAAGAAATGAATATGAGTAGCTGAAAGGTAAGAGAAATGGACAAGAGTCCTAAGAGGAAAAATAAGCTTTTAGTGGAAATTCCAGAAATAGAGAAGAGTCAAGAAAGACGCACATTTCAATACACGATGTTTGAAATTTAGAATTTCAAGGATAAAGAAATAGTTTCTACAAGTATCCAGTCAGGAAGGAAAAAAAAAAAAAAAAAAAGGAAAGAAACAAAGCAAACAAATAATGAAAACAAACATAAGTACCTAACATGGAAAAAAATTCTTGTGTACAGTAGAAATGGTTTCCATAATGCTCAAATAAAACAGTAGCTACACTATTTTGAAAGAAAAAAAATGTTACCCACTAACTTTGTATACAGTCAAGTTATTCTCTATATGTGCGAGCAACAGAAATGTATTTTCAGATGTGGAAGGACTCAGAAAAAGAAACCCCTGAATAACCTTGCTTAAATAAATTATCAGAAGAACTACTCCAGTTGCCTGCAAAATAAATCAATAACCAAGAATGGGAAGACATGGTGCAGAAGAGAAAGTGACATACCATTAAAAAAACCCAAAAAATCTGAATACTTCAATAGGGTTGTAAATCATACAGAGATGGTTTCATTAAGCATAGGACAATACAGCATTCTCCCTGACAATTTCTGCTTCCCAAGTCTCCAAAAGGCCACTTGGTGGCATACAGCTGTCGACGATCCTACCAGTTTAGAATGGACAGTCTACAAGGTGGACAAGCAATCTTTATTATTGTTGTGGTTGGGGGCCAGGAGTAGACTTAAGACCCTCCTAGCACCCTCTCCTGCCTGACTTCCCTGGATATTCTGGCTATGTGCCTCCCACTCACAATACACAAACAGCTGGTGTAAAGCAACCCAAACACATTTCAACCAGATGAAGCCAAGAGAGATTTCTGAGACTCACCCTTCTTTATGCTCAGGCATTCGGCTTGTCTGAGGTCCATTTTCAACAATTTTACATCGCTCTGACATGTATAACCATCAGATTTAGGCTAATGTAGTCTCTGAGCCCCTCACTCATCTGTCAGTTTGTCATGCTATGGTGGCTCGCATGTTGCTGTGATGCTGGAAGCTATGCCACTGATATTTCAATAACCAGCAGGGTCATCCATGGTGGACAGGTTTCAGTGGAGCTTCCAGACTAAAACAGACTAAGAAGAAAGGCCTGGCGATCTACTTCTAAAAATTAACCAAGGAAACCCTTGTGGATCACAATGAAACATTTTCTGACTCACTAGCTTCGGACATGTCATCAGGAGGGATCAATCACGGGACAAGGACATTATGTTTGGTGAAGTAGAGGACCAACAAGGATGAGGGAGACCCTCAGTGAGAAGGGTTGACACAGTGGCTGCAGCAATGGACTCAAGCATACCGACAATCACGAGGACAGCACAGGACCAGGCAACTTTTCATTCTGTTATGCATAAGATCTCTGTGAGTTGTAGTTGACCTGACAGCAGCTACTGTTTATCTATCTATCATCTATCCATCCGTCCGTCCGTCCATCCGTCTACCCATCTATCTATATATCTACCTCTCTCTCTATCTATCTAATCTTTCTAGTACCTGAGTGGTACAACCAGTTAATGTGCTCAGCTGCTAACTGAAAGGTTCAAGATTCTAGTTTCTTGGAAGAAAGACCTGGTGATCTACTTCCAAACAATCAGCCCCTGAAACCTATGGAGCACAGCTCTACACATGATGCAAATGGGATCATTATGAGTAGAAATTGACTCAACGGCAACTAGGTTTTTTATTCCTGTATTGCACCCCAGAAGGAACACTGAAGGTGCAGGTGGGTGACAGTTTACACCCAAGGAAGTATCTTCTTTAACCTCCCTGGCTGAACATACTGATATTAATAAGAGGAGAACTACTAGATGATGCTGGCCAGTTCCCTACAGCAGCCTGAATCTAATATGTCTATCTGACTAATTTTATTTTCTATACAGGCTTACAAAGTATAACTTTTTAAAATGATGATTTTCCACTTTGCTTTTTAAATGGTTAAAAGAGAAAGAGAAATCTCTCACTTCCTGTTTTAGAAAGTACCAAAGAATATGAATACTTTAATGAGGATAAGAGTTTTGTCTCATATGAAACATTCTCATCTCTTGGAGTTTTAGAATACTGCCTCTAAAATTTTTTCTTACTGGTACCTAAGCCTTACATTTGGCAAATGTCTACACAAGTTTCTCCTAATTGATTTCATTCTTTCTTCCCAATCAAATGTCATGTTTCTTCAAGGCAGAAACCATGATTTATACATTTTTTTCCTGTCATGTCTAGGTCCTGGAGTACAATTAAAGACTTGGAATTTAAGAATGAGAAGAGAACATATGGCATATAGGTTCTGTCTTCAAGGCAAGCTTACCAGTAGAAGTGGCTTCTTGGAGTGCCATGTAAATTGATTTGTAAATGATTGTCATGGGCAAGAGAAAGCTCTACAGTCAGTTCTTATACACGTGATCTAGTCCAACCTCTTCATTTTTCATCTGAAAAGTTGGTAACTCAGAAAAGTTGAGGTAAATTCTTTGTTCACAAATCATTCAATAGCTTCGCATTGCTTATTAAATATATTCCAAATTTGATAACCTGGTAGTTAAGACCCACTATAACCTTCTGAGTGCTGGGGATATAGTAGATCCAATAATATTTAGTATTTAATTGTTTTCAAGTATAGGACTTCATTTCTCCTCTTAATTTTCTCCAGAGGTCATTCTAGGCATCTCCTTTTTCTACCAGCTAGAGGCAGGCACACCTTGAATCAGCTTCTCCTCAACACTTGTGCAGGTAGACGAGTTAACCTAGGGATAAGCTTGTGGGGCCATATGTATGGAGAGTGAAACAGGAACTAGAACATTAACTTAAGAGGAGAGAAGACTTAAAGTGAAAAGGTCTTTAGACAAGATGAATGCAGAATCTAGTTCGGAATATCTATTTGGTCAGAATAGTAATAAGAAATAACTCTATAGGCAAGCTTTGAACATTGAGATAATGGATAGACAAAGTAGAAATTGGGACCCAGGCATGAAAAGATCATAAAATAAGGGTGAGTAAAGGGGTCAGGATACTCTCAAACATGCAAAAATACATAATCCAAAATTCTAAGGAAGCACAGAATAGGGCATGAATAATTCTGCCAGTGAAGCTATGGAAGAATGTAAAAAGAAAGTGACTCTTGAACTAAGTCTTAAATGATCAAGAATTCTTCTGGTTCAGATGATAGAAAGCATGGGCAAACAAAGGGAACAGAATCTTCAAGACGACAGAGGTGTGAGAGGACATGGGAACTTAAAGATTGCAACGTGGTAGACTCATAGACTGTGGATTAGCAAGAAGGCTACGGAGAAGGGACGTTCTTGTTACCCCTATCCACATTCTCTAAACGTAGAACCTGTCAACAATTTTAAGGTACTATAGGGTCGCTATGAGTTGGAATTGCCTCGACAGCGATGGGTTTGGTTTTCGTTTTATGGTTATTACAAAGACTTTAATTAAAAAGACATGGAGAAAGCAGTGTGAAAGTAAGCATTGCTGTATTCATAATTCAGCTGAAACATCAGTAGTTAGCCTATAAATTGTGAAGAAAATGAAGTCAAACACCAGTACATTTTTATGTATTCACTCTCCCTCCAAAGATTCGGACCCTCTGAGGTTAGGTGGTAAATTTTCATATCCTCACGTTAGTTTCTGGTTATGCTTTTCTGTCTATTAGGTGTGGAAGAAAGTGGGAAAAATAAAGCTGGGGATGTAGACTGGAATTACATTGCAAAGACTTTAAAATGTCCTGCCTAGGAGTTTGTAGATTATCATCATCAGTGTTGACTTTTAGAGAAAGTGTTAGAATACAAGGAGCTGGCTATGTGACACACACAGAGAAGAGAGCCAGAAAACAGTGAGCAGAAGAATGTGACTCTGAGAAAAACTATTGAGAAAATGGATTCCTATGTATAAAAACAGAGCCCTGGTGGCCCAGTGGTTGAGTTCGGCCACGAACCAAAAGGTTGGCAGTTTGAATCCACCAGCTGCTCCTTGAAAACCCTGTGGGGCAGTTCCACTCTGTCCTACAGGGTCGTTATGAGTGGGAATTAACTTGACGACAAGTTGTTTTTTTTTTCTTTTCTTATGTATAAAAACATTTATTTTGTAAGAACATTTATTGAGAACTTAGGAGGAATGTATTTGCCAGCCAGGGCAGACAAAGTGGTCCTGGCAAAGGAATTGAGACTCAATAGTCAAATCGAGACAGATGAGAAATAAATATCCTCTAGTCACAGGCAGATAACTTTATCCAAGAAAGGTCCTATATGAGAAAGAAGAATGGACCTATGGCTTTGGCTATGCAAATCAGACTGGAACCATCAGACAAGGTCACGTCCTTGAGAGAAACCTTCCCCCAAACAAGACAGGGAAGCCCGGGAACAGAGACCAGCTCCGGAAATTGGGCTGGCAAGAATGAGAAGGGAAAAGAGCCACAGAGAGCTGGCAGGGTCCTCTTCCTGTGTGTTACTTTCCAGGGATTGGAATGAGAGCATGTGGAAGGAGAAATATTTTGTAACCTAGAGGTGTGGGCAGATGGGCTTTTCAGACCACAATATTTTGGGAATTACTGTATGTTATTGCTGAGTGTTCACAAATTCATTTCTCAGAAAATAACTAAGACTTAAACAGCTTCAGGAAATTCTCTTGATATCCAAATGTTCTTGATTCTCTGGGCTACAGGGATTGGCTCCTGGGGATATTTGGCACTCATTGTCAAGGCAGACGATGAAGTAGTACTGACAATCCAAGCCAAGACAGCTCTCTATCTGGCCAAAAATATAACCAACAGGGTTCTCTAAGAACCAACCATAAGCTTAAAAAGGTCTCATAATCAGGCTGTTGTTCATTGTTAACGCATGCATTTAGCAAGAGTGAGACCTCATTAGAAATGTTGATCTGTACTGAAAGCCACCCTCCCCAGATATCATTGAAATCTGAGAATGGGACCCGAGGTTGAGGAACCTGAAAATTGGAAAGCTTCTGGAGTTTCACTAAGAATCCTCTGGGGATGGACACCTTTGACAAGGTTTTCCTCAATGCCTCTCCTCCTGGCCTTTGCTTTATTTGAGCGTGCCACCCACACTGTGATTTAGTTTCTCCCTGTTTCCATCCCTCTCTACTTATTCTCTTCAGTCAGAAAACCTGGCCGGACATCTGCCTGGACTCAGGTTTATATTTCTTGTGAATGCTTTCTCTCAGATTTACCATTTTAATTTTATACTCTGTGACCCATGGACAACCCACACGCTCTTGGCCAGCCCAACCATCCATGACAAGACAGGCTTGGTCTATCCTCCTTTGCTTCTACATCTCAGAGGGAAGAACTTACAGGCAATAGGAAATTCATGGAGTTTTCTGAACAGGGAAGCATTGTTAATCATATTTGTTTTAGTAAATAAATTAATTTTTAAAAATTTATTGCAAATGACAGAATCCCAACTTTAATTGCCTTAAGGGAAAAAAATCCTCTTTAAGTCTGAGTTTTCTCATCTCTAAATTGGGATTTTGGTTGGTGTCTACCTCACAAGCATGTTGTGAGGATCAAGTGAGATAAACCATGTAAAGCCCATAACACACTGCCTGGTATATAGTAGGCAGTCAGTAAATGCTATTATTATCTGTGTATTCTTCTGGTTAATGATTTTGAGATGTTTGAGAAGGTCACTTTTTCCCCCCTTACATTGATCTGCTTGTCTCAGGGCCTTTTGATTAGCAGCATCTATGAGAAGAAACTCATGTTTTTTGTGTGTGTGTTTATAGTTCAGTGATACTGGATTATATGAGAAAAACTGTTCCCGATCATGGTTGCCCACACTAAGGCCAGGTGGATGCCCTTCTTCCATCCATCAGCTCGTGGCATTCTAGATTAACCTTGATATTTACAGCTACCTGTTTATGCCTTCTCCACCAGACAGCAAGGCGTCCCCCAGAACCTAGCACAAGGCCTGGCATACAAAGGCCTCTCAAGAAATTTTTGTTGAGTAAATTAATGAATTAATAGGATTAGCAACTTTCGAGCATTTTCTTAACAGTGTCTTCTGATGAGCAAAAATTTTAAATTTTGATGCAAAGTTGTGGGGTTTTTTGTTTTTTCTATTTTACCTCCTGGAGGTGTTGCCTTTTATGGTTTTTTGTGTCAAGCAATTATGTGTAATTATGTTGTTTTCCTATACTCCAGTTGTAGACTAGTGAAATCAAAGCTCTAGACCCTGCTAATTCAAAGTGTGAACTGAGTATCAGCAGCATCTGCATCACCTCAGAATTCTACCGCACATCTACTAAATAAAATGTGAATTAACAAGATCCCCATATGCATATTCACAGTTTTCCAAAACCATTCTCTATTGAACAGCTTTGGCATCCTTTTTTAAAAAAAATCAATTGTTTGTAGCTGCGTGAGTGGCTTATGGGTTCTCTGTTTTATTCCATTGATCTTTTGTCTAGTCTAGGCTTTCTCAACTGGGGTTTCAATTATGGATTTGTCCATTGCTCCCTTTAAATTTGTCATTTTTTGTTTCACATATTTTAAAGCTCTGTTATTAGATCAATACACATTTATAATTACCATTTTTCTTGAGAAATTACTTATGCATTATTATTAAATATCCTTCTTTACCTCTGGTAATACCGCCTGTCTTAAGTTCTACTTTCAATTATGTGAATAAAGCCGTTCCAGCTTTATTATGACTGATGTTTGTGTGTTATATCTAACACTTTACTTTTAACCTACCTGTGTCTTTATATTTAAAGTGCATATTTTGTAAATTACATATAGTGATGTCTTGCTTTTTTTTTCTCCAGTCCGAGAATCTCTATTAACTGCAATCTGTAGTTCATTTACATTTAATGAAATTATCGAAAGGGTTGGATTTAAGTTTACCATCTTGATATTTGCTACTTGCCCATATGCTCTTTGTCATTTTTTCCATCCTTCCTACCTTTTTTCTCTTGAGTATTTATTTAATATTCTATTTTAATCTTCTTTATTAGTATTTTTAGATTTAATTCTATTTTTAATATTTAATGATTCCCTAGGGATTTCAATTTGCATCTTTAACTTATCACAGTCTACCTTGATATGATATTATGCTTTTATTTACCACCTCCCCATTTTTTAGGCTATTACTGTCATATATTTTACTTCTAGATATTCTATAAAATCCGTATTGCATTATGCATTTAAATAGTCAACTATCTTTTAAAGAAATTTAAAAATAGGATTTCAAATGGCTTTTATATTTAACCACATTCTGACACTCTTCATTCTTTTGTGTAGATTCACGTTCCTTTCGGCTATCATTTCCTTTAGTCTGAAGAATGTCACTTAACATTTTGGGTGGAGTATTTCCTCTGGTAACTTCTGTCAGCTTTTATTTAACTGAATCTGTCTTTATTTCACCCTTATCTTTAAAGAATGTTTTCTCTCTATATAGTATTCTGGGCTAACAGTTTTGTTTTAATTCCAGCACTTTCAAATCTGCAATCCATTGTTTTCAGTTAAAAGTTAGTAGCCAGTCTTATTGTTCCCCTGTTTATAAAATGACCTTTTTTTTCTGACTGCTGTCAAGATTTTTTTCATGTTTTGTTTACAGCAATTTGCCCATGATATGTGTAGATGTAGCCATCAAGAATCGTAAGAGGTAAAATATTATGGATTGATTAATGCATGGGTATGAATCATAGTGTAGATCTCAATTTAATATAGTAGTCCATCTATGGAGACCCTGGGTGGTGCAAACAGCACGTTTAGCTGCTAACCAAAAAGACTGAAAGTTCAAGTCTAATCTACTTCCAAAACATTAGCCCCTGAAAACTCTGTAGAGCACAGCTCTACTCTGACATACTTGGGGTCCCTATGAGTCAAGAATCTACGTGACAGCAACATCTTTAGTCCATTGATGGGCTTGCTCCACTATTACTTGGAACACTTCCTTGAAAGAGATTTGTTATAATATTACTTACTTTGCATTTCTCAACTTTTTAAAAGATACATACTAAACATTTATCTCACTCAAATAAACTGTGAGTTCCCATGTGGGCCAACAGAGTAGCATTCAAAGAAAACATTAATTCCAGAAAGTTTCAAGAATGATGCAATCTTGGTTGTGCAGACTAGAACTATCATCTTTAATCATTTTAAGGTAGCTTGTGAAAGGCAAATGTCACAGTTCCAAGTTTCTAACATCTCTTTATTTGGTCGTCACCTCATAAGATTTGTTCCTGGCTTTTATTTTTTAACCCCAAATAAAATTATTTTCTATTGTTAAGCATTTATTAAGACTTTATAACTTTGTAATGATATTGCCTAAGATAAAAATAAAATTTGTGGCTATATCAGCTTGTTAATTATGCACATCTTTGACAGCCAAGAAGCTTAAAGAGAAAATAGTTGCCATAGATCTCTTACCGTGTGTCATGGATTGAATTGTGTCCAAAAATATGTGTCAACTTGGCTAGGTCATGATTCCCAGCACTGTGTAGTTATCCTTCATTTTGTGATCTGATGTAATTATCCTCTATTTTGTGATGTGTTGTAAATCCTAACCTCTGCCTATGATTATGTTAATGAGGCAGGATTAAACCAAAAAACCAAACCCATTGTTGTCGAGTTAATTCCGACCCATAGCGACACTGTAGGACAGAGTCGAACTGCGCCATAGAGTTTCCAAAGAGTGCCTGGTGGATTTGAACTGCTAATCTTTTGGTTAGCCACCGTAGCTCTTAACTACTACACCACCAGGGTTTTGGTTACATTAATGAGGATTAAGTTTGTTATGTTAATGAGGCAGGATTAGGGTGTATCTTGAGTCAATCTCTTTTGAGATACAAAAGAGATTAAACAAGCAAGTGAGAAAGTAGAGATGGAGGAAGAGAGATGCCAAGCCACATGAAGATTGCCCAGGAGCAGAAGTTCAGAAAAGACAATGACTTTGCCCCAGAACCGACAGAGAGAGAAAGCCTTCCCCTAGAGCCAGTGCCCTGAATTTGGACTTCTAGCCTCCTAGACTGTGAAAGAATAAACTTCTGTTTGTTAAAGCCACTCACTTGTGATATTTCTGTTATAGCAGCACTAGATAACTAAGACACAATGTATACTTTTTTTTTTTGAAAATATGCAGGAAAGCACTTTGTAACATGCTATTTAAGTGATAATTACAGCTAAAACTGTTCTCATATCCTGTCTCACCTTCTATGTAACCTGTGCTATAGACACTGGGTTTCTGGCCATTCTCAGAATGTGCCATGCTGTTTTGAACACCTCTCCTTTCCATCTAGAATTTCCTTCTCCCATTTTCCTGGCTCTAAGGGAGAACTCAAATGCCTTTTTTTTTTTTTTAATTTCCCTAAAAGAGGTAGTTTTTTCTTCTTTTTAATTCATTCAGTTCAATAATTTAATATTCAGTGAGTATTTATTATGCTCTCAAATTAGAAAGAAAAATCATGTTCTCACTTTAGTCTGTGAAATAATGTCTTCTGTTGATCTATCCTCTTGCTGACTTCTCAGAAAAAACAGACTGACTCCTCTAGCTCTTGAGATAGGCAGAGCTTCTCCTTCTTGGAATGTTAACCTAGGGAAAGAGTCCTCCCATTAAAGGCAAGGAGTCAGCCTTCATATCCCCGGTTCTCATTCATCTGCATTTGTGGATACTTGGGTAAGACTGAGATCCCCCAGGTGGATCATTGGAATATCTGTCTGTAGACCTAACTCTTCCTATAAATGGTCCCAAAGCCAAGCAGGATTGAGATGGAAGAGTGAATAGGAAACCTATCTTATCTTTGGGTCAGAGCCATACTCACCAATCTACCTTTACTATTAATAATAATATTTTTTCCCAATCTGACTTTTCTATTTATTTTTCAATTGGAGTGTGATTAATTAGGTCCCAACAAAACCCCCCAAACACCATCTTCTCACCATCCTTGCTTCTAAGGAGCATTCTGGCTGTACTTCTTCCAAGACAGATTTGTTTGTTCTTTTGGCAGTCCATGGTATATTCAATATTCTTCGCCAACAACATAATTCAAATGTATCAATTCTTCTTCAGTCTTGCTTATTCATTGTCCAGTTTTCGCATGCATATGAGGCAATTGAAAACACCTTGGCTTGGGTCAGGTGCACCTTAGTCCTCAAGGTAATATCTTTGCTTTTTAACACTCTAAAGAGGTCTTTTGCAGAAGATTTGTTCAATGCAATGCGTCATTTGATGTCTTGACTGCTACTTCCAAGAATGTTGATTGTGAATTCAAGTAAAATGAAATCCTTGGAAATGTCAATCTTTTCTCCATTTATCAAGCATGATGCCCTTCTCCAGGCACTGGTCCCTCCTGATAACATCCCCAAAGTAAGCGAGATGAAGTCTTACCATCTTTGCTTCTAGTGAGCATTCTTGTTGTATTTCTTCTAAGACTGATTTCTTCATTCTTCTGTCAGTCCATAGTATAGTCAATATTCTTCACCAGCACCACAATTCAAATGCATCAATAACTAATAAGTGCTGTGAAATACTACAATTAGGCCAGAGAATCCACTCTGGGGGCTAGATAGTCTTGACTAGCAAGTAGCACTGTTCAAACAAATGGCACATGTCAAATCTCGCCTCTATTTCAGAGTTTCTCAAATTGTAGACACTAGGAAACTTCTATCAAAATTCCCTGGGGTGCCTTTTAAAGGGAAAGATTATAAAGCCATATCCTTGACCTCCTGAATCAGAATTTCTTGGAGCTAGAACCTGGTATTCTGCAGTGTAGCAAGTCCCTTGAGTGGTATTTATGTGCCATAAGGCTTGAGAATCGCTCTTCTATTTCATACCCAGACATTTTTATGTACAAAAGCAAAGCCAAATGAATTCCAAATAAGTTTTAGTTAACTTTACCTTCTTTTTGGGAACAATCAACAACCTTAAAATTCATGGAAAAATCATTTAAATTCTCTGCATATTCTTTTTCCCAAATGACCTATAAATTAAGATAATATGCTATGCATATAATACTGAAATAGCCTTATTAGAAGAAATACATACATATCTCTGATACTTTTTATTAAGAAGGAATAAAAACATAAATGATTTGTGATTTTGACAGATGTTATACAAATATAAATTTAGTCATTCACAGAGGTGAAATCATTATCAGCATGATCTTTACTGTAAGAACTCCTTTGAATATTCTAAATAGCAATAACAGAAATATTTTATTTTTTAAATTAAAGAGAATTCTGGAGGAACTGCCTGCCTGTGTTCTTATCTGATAAGAGGAATGCATATCCTCCTCACGCTTCCTGTTTCTATTTTTAAGAATACCTCAAGGGGCTCTGCTAATGAATGTCTTTTGCATAGGTTGCCCATAAATGAAGCTTAGCTAAAAAAGCGTACCTAAAATTGGTTTCTTAAAATTTCAGGTGTAATAACACCACAGGGGCTGGAACAGTAACTCGCAAACAATACCTGCAACCCAGGATCTAAGCGGCAGAAACTTAATGCCAGTGTTACCCAAGAAAAACCTCACCATCATCACTTCAAACCTCAGATTTGCCTATTTTTGTGTGTACTCCACTCATACGCCCATCCCCATTCCATCATACTCCGTTTTCTTTAACGATCTATTTATTATAGTATTTGGAGCTTCTTTAGCAAACTGAAAAATGGAATGTCACTCTGGTCAGTTTCTGTTTTGTCACTTCTGTAAGTCACCTACCTCTCCTTCTACACACATGCACACACACACCACATCGCTTATACAGCAGTTCACATATTTGGATCCTAACCTTTGCTGGTTACTTTTTAATGAGGGCTGTTAACATTATTTAGTAGCAGCAGCACCTGAGAACTCTAATAGCTTCAAGTTATTGAATGAAGTTGTAGGCTATTTTATAAATAATTAGACTCAAGTACTCAGTGGAAATTCAAAATATCTGAAGCTATCTCTTCTTGCTATACTCTTAAGTGGCTTCAATTTCATTATGTGTCATTTGCCCTGATTCCTTAATGAGAAGAACAGCAAGAAACAAATGTGGTGAAGGAAAATATGTTGACCCATACTGACCAACTAAACATTCTAGACTTTTCTCCATTCCATTAATTCTGATTTTAATTTGCTATCAGGTCACCCATGAAACAGTTTAAGCCATCAGTCTGCACTTGCCTGATCACACCTATTTTCACTGATTTTTAAGGTTTCAGACACACACAAGTGTATTTATTCAGCAGCCTTATGTCACATTCACATATATTAGTCTACGCAACCCAAAGACTAAGCCACCACTTTGCTCATAAAATGCATCGTACATTAATTGTTCCATTGATACCTACATGTGCTTAGCAATCTAACAGGGTGAATATAAGCATTTGTTTTTCAGGTTTGTTGTCAGGAGAACATCTTTATCCCATACCCAGTGGGTGTATTCCATATCCTTATTGCAAGACTTATTCTTTCCTTATATCATGAAGTCTATTTCTCCTTTACCCTTAAGACACCTCAGTCTTACACTGACATAGAAAAATTTCCTATTATGGAAAATTGACTGGAAATAAATATAGGATCATTATTGTACTTTAGATTAGTGGGTTGGATCGGGACATTCTTTTTTAAGAGTTTGTAGTGAGCCGATCCAGATAACACAAACCCGCTCTTCCCTCCCTGTCTCTCTGACAGATCTAAAGAAATTATTGAGTTTTTATATTGGGTAAAATGTAGCTAAGTTTAAATGTTCTAACATTCTGCTATTCAATCACTTTTGGAGAATAGATTTTGTAAATCAAGACTACAATAACAAACTCTCCCAGAGAAGTTCTCAGGAGAAATTTTAGTCACTTGTTATACAGATCCTTAAAACCCAAGCACCAACACAAACCTCTTTAACGTGAAAATTCTCAAGTTAAGGAATCTTATTTGACATCCCGTTGGGCCCAGATGATGGTGCTGGCATGGAGACATTCAGTGATCACTGTAGGGCGATGAGGACCAGATTTAACTCCTTGCGCATATGGCTGCATACTCTGTAGGTGCTTCTTTCACATCTCTTGCTGGTCTTGGGTTCTTTCCAGTGACAGAATGGTTCAGGGAAGCATAAACAATGTTCTGCTTGTTTTCCTCTAAGCATGGGTTAAAATAAACCTCAGGCCCTTCCTGTGCCCTGAACCAGGGGTCATTATCGTAAATTCCAGTTTCTGATGGCTGTGTTTGGGAATTTTGCCTGGTGCCCACTTCAGTTTGTTCACTCCCAAAGGGCTGGGGAACAGCAGCCTGTAAGAGGCAAAAGAAGGTTTAGGTATCACATAAGGACCTGGTGGTGCGTGTCTTTTAGCACTAACCACATCCACGTGTGAGTGCTCACAGGCCTGTGACTGCGAAGCTAAATGTACCTTCAGAGGAGAAATAATCTACTGCTCCTCACACTCGCTGCTGATACGTAAGTTTGTAACAGACTCAGTTGTTAAAGGGTGGAAGACTTGAGGACCACCAAGTTCTCCCCAAATTGTTATGTTCACTTTATTATTGGTCACTTCTTTTGAGGTACCAGAGTACTTTTCAACCCTTCTTCAACAGGAAAAGCACAGCACAAACTAACGGGAAATATAAAATATCCAAACTTTAGGCAGCTCACAGTTTGATAGCCAGTATTAACACAGTTTAGAACAATTAAGAATAAAACAGAACAGATCATCTTTAAGTGGGCAGAAAGAATAAATATTACGAGTTACTCATGATATTAAAGTGATCGACTGCTAACCGAGAGGTCTGTAGTTTGAAACCACCAGCGGCTCCATGGGAGAAAGATGTGGCAGCCTGCTTCCGTAGAGACTTACAGCCTTGGAAACTCCATGGGGGTCACTGTGAGTCAGAATCGATTCGAGTGAAGTGGGTTTACTCATGATGTATTATTATAATTTGAAATATAGAATTTTAAAATTGCTGTCAGTTTTGGGGGACAAAGTTAGAAAAACTCCCTAAAATAGTATTTCTATACCATTACCCACTGCCGGTGAGTTGATTCCGACTCACACCAACCTTACAGGACAAAGTAGAACTGCCCCATACGGTTTCCAAGGAGCAGCTGGTGGATTCAAACTGTTGACCTTTTGGTTAGCAGCCTTAACTTTAACCACTGCACCACCAGGGCTACTGTATTCCCATAGGGTGTTGCAAATGGTTAAGTGCTGGGCTACTAACTGAAAGACTGGCAGTTCAAACCCATCCAGAGGCACCTTAGAAGAAAGGCCTGGTAATTACTTCCAAAAAGTCACAGCCAGGAAAACCTTATGGAGTGCAATTCTACTCTGCATGGGATGTCCATGAGTCAGAATCAACTTAATGGCACCTGATTTGGTCTTTTGTTTTTGTAGTTATTTATACCACAAGAAAACTCTTCTGCTGCCAGATAAATGTCTTAAAGCTTCAAATGTCTTACAGCTTCTGAGAAAGAGATGAATTTATGGAAAGTAAAAATAAAACAGGCCTTGTTGTTTTCTTACTATTTTTAGCTATTTGCTAGCCATCCCTAGTTACACGTGGTGTCTACCTGGTAAAAATTAAGATGTTATACTAATGCTAGGGGTTGTTATTTCTTTTTTTTTTAAATTTCAATTTTACCAGTCAATTTATGTTTTTGAAATTGTTCTAACTCCTTTACAGCATCAGGTCCATGGTCTTGATGGTCTACATGATTGTCTAGGCCTTCATTGTCCTCACTGCAATGTGTGCAGCAGCGTGTCTATTATACCTGTTTGACAAAGTGCAACCTGACAAGCATATCTGGTGATATCCTGAGAAACTAGGTGTTACCTGCTGAGCACATGGCCTGCCTCTGAAAGAGGTGGCTGCCCAGGAAGTAACATGAAGTCTGAATGACTGAGAGAGGCAGTGTTTGCTTTTACCTTCACAGTCTCTGGACTAAGATAGAATGTGCCTACTTCCACTGGCAGAAACCCAGTTAAAGTCAGTAGGTGGAGCACTGAAGAAGAAAAGACTATTGCGTAACCTAATAGCTATAAATCTGCAATGTACCAGCAAGGTCCCTGTTGTACTTTTCAATTCATTTAAGTCTATTAACTCAGTTACTCAGCTTTCTTCTCAAAAGATGTCTCGTTTCATGAAAAATTGTGTTGAAATGAATGGGGTGAAAGAAAACATGGTACTCTGTGACTGAGTGTGTACTCGTCAATGTGGGTGGTACCACGAGGCTGCTGCACCACGATATGGTGGACAAAGATGATAAAGACAGAAGTGTCAGTCACACCTTACATTTGTATGGCATTTTACAGTTTACAAAGCATTTTTTAAAGTATTGAGATATAATTCACATACCATAAAAATCACCTTTTAAAAATGTACAATTGCATTGTTTTTAGTATACAAAGCCCTTTTATTCCCTCAAAGAACCATTCTGGAATGAGATCAGAACTTTGGCTTTTGTGTACATCCGCCATCTTTTCACCAGTTCTCTTCTCTACTTTGGGTTTCTAATCTACTGGCTCCCAAGTGAGTTCCCTCTTGAAAAGTCTTTAGCCGAAAGGACTTGATATGTCATCTCTTTGATCATTTCCTGAAATGCTTGATAACTCAAATGGAACAATTCCAATTTCAGTGAAAGACATGAACACCTTAAAACAATATTCCCAAATAAATGCACACACAGAAAAACACATTTTAAATTCAACTTCTAGTTATAATTTATCCAGCTTACACAGAAAAAATATGATTACATTTTAACCAACCTGGATTTTGTTTGCACAGTAAATTATTTATTGTTTTAAATGGTTTCATAACTCTCAGGCCTGATTTATGACAGAATGTATACTTTTTGTTATTGTTTGCTATAGGAAGAGAGGAAATAATGTTTAAGAAAATCTCCCTGTTTGAGGAAACAAAACCTTAGAACTAAACACAATGTCTATTGATACTTACTAAAAATTTAATACAAATTTACCAAGTTGAAAGTATTTTGTCTGGTTTAAAATTAGGCATATTGGTGGGGAAAGCTTTGCGCCATTTACTATTATATATCGAATTACTGGCACTATCTGCATCTGGTTTTTCTGGAGCTTTCAAGCAGGTCAACCCATTACCATTGAGTTGATTCCAACTCATGGTGACCCTATGTGTTACAGATTAGAACTGCTCCATAGGGCTTTCTTGACTGTAATCTTAAAAGCAGATTGCCATGCCTTTCTTCCACTGAAGAGAGTTGTTGTTGTTTGTATGTCAAGTCAATTCCGACTCATAGTGACCCTACAGGACAGAGTAGAATTGCCCCAAAGGGTTTCCTAGGCTAAAATCTCTATGGGAGTACCTCTTTTTTCCTACTCCTCCTTACTGAAACACACAGAAAAGAATTAAGCTTGTTTACAGTAACTCATTTTTGACCAGTTATTTGTTTTTTATTAAAGAGATTCATAAAATATTTTTTCACAAATATATTGCCTTATTTTATATTCTTTTCTGAGTTCCAATATTTACACATCATTAAACCTAAAATAAAGGCCTAAATTTCTTTTCCAAGACATTGTAAGAAAAATTGGCATTGCCTCCAAAACATTCTTTGCTTAGTCGGAGAGGTCTCATCTCTGATGAGCCCACACAGAATCAGGGGTTTCTGCATAACAAATGAGCCTGCGAGCATGCCTGTTCATCCGTGTGTGTGTGAGGTATTAGGAAATCCAGTCATTTTATGAGGTAATTTATGTGTTCATCCTTCCATTAACTTCTTATTTTCTTCCAGAAAGACTTTAAGGTGTTGCTGTGAGAATAAATAAATAGCCTGAAGCAGTTCCTGACTTTTCTTTTGAGGGTCTACACTGCTTCCCACCTCCCATCCTAAGAACCACTTATGATGAAACTTGTTAATCCTGATGAAACTTTGCATCAGACAGAGGTGAATGTAAAAAAAAAAAAAAAAGTTTCTAAAAAAAATGAGTCTATATATATACAGCACTTAGAACAGTGTCTGACACACAGTGTTACATAGATTCATTAAATAAAAAAATTTATCTAAGTATTAGCACAACATAAATTGCATTTGTTTTAACAGATACATCAAACATACCATGTGAATTTCCCTTCCTGTTGGATCAAAAGACTTCTTTTGTTTCTCTGGAAGAAAAAAGAAAAAAAGAAACCAAAAGGAGTACAGAACAGCATAAAACCCTTCCCTAATTCCCTGTTTAGTTGGGGTTTTAATTCTGGAATCCAACAGCTAAATTGAAATTCAGTGTCTGGAGCAAGGTTGGCAGCCTATCCACCCTAAGCACCCCTCCCCCCTTGTATGGCGTGATGCTGTTATTATTGGTCTATTTGCTGTAGCTAGCATGCCACACATCCCTCAGTTTGTGAGAATTCATGCTGGCCATTTTCCTCACTACTTCATCACTTCCCATCCAAGCAAGATACTCCTATGGTACATCCAAGAGAAAGGAACAGAATTCAGAACATCACTTTAAAAAGGCTGGAAATCCTTACACTGGGGACATCTCATACCCAATGACAGAGACCCTACAGTCCTGTCACCATCAAACTCAGAATTCCCTACTGGCTAGTCCCTGCTGCTCTTCCTGCCATTCTGAGAGAAGTTCCAGCAGCCTCAAGAAAGATCATGATCAAAACTACAACGAGATATCATCTCACCCCAACAAGGTTAGCATTAATCCAAAAAACACAAAATAATAAATGTTGGAGAGGTTGTGGAGAGACTGGAACACTTATACACTGTTGGTGGGAATGTAAAATGGTACAACCACTTTGGAAATCAATTTGGCACTTCCTTAAAAAGCTAGAAATAGAAGTACCATATGATCTAGCTATCCTACTCCTTGGAATATATTCTAGAGAAATAAGAGCAGTCATATGAATAGATATATGCACACCCATGTTCACTGCAGCACTGTTCACAATAGCAAAAAGATGGAAACAACCTAGGTGCCCATCAACAGATGAACGGATAAACAAATTATGGTATATAAAGGAATAGTATGCAAAGATAAAGAATAACGATGAAGCTGTGAAACATAACATGGATGAAGCTGAAAGTCATTATGCTGAGTGACTTTAGTCAATCACAGAAGGACAAATATTGTATAAGACCACTGTTATATGAACTCAAAAAAAAGTTTAAACACAGAAGAAAACATTCTTTGATGGTTATGAGGGTTGGGAGGGAGGGTGAGGGTTATTTACTAACTAGATAGTAGATAAGAATTATCTTAGGTGAAGGGAAGGACAGCACACACTATGGGGGAAGTCAGCACAACTGGACTAAACCAAAGCTAAGAAGTTTCCTCAATACAATCAAACACTTTGAGGGACAGAGTAGCAGGGGTAGGGGTCTAGGGACCATGCTTTCAGGAGACATCTAGGTCAACTGACATAACAAAGCTTATTAAGAAAATGTTCTGCATCCTAGTTTGGTGAGTGGCATCTGGGGTCTTAAAAGGTTGCAAGCAGCCATCTAAGATGCATCAATTGGTCCCAACCACCTGGAATAAAGAAGAATGAAGAACACCTAAGACACAAGGAAAGAAGTAGCCCAAGAGACAGAAAGAGTCACATAAACAAGAGACTTTATCTGCCTGAGACCAGAAGAACTAGATGGTGCCTGGCTACCACCAACGACCTCCCTGACAGGGAGCACAACAGAGAGTCCCTGATGGAGCAGGAGAAAGGTGGGGTGCAGAACTCAAACTCTAGTAAGAAGTCCAGACTTAATGGTCTGACTGAAACTGAAGGAACCCTGGAAAGCATGGCCTCTGGATTCTCTATCAGCCCAGAACTAAAACAATTTCTGATGCCAACTCTTCAGACAGGGATTGAACTGGACTGTGGGATATAAAGTGATACTCATGAGGAGTGTGCCTCTTAGCTCAAGTAGATACAAGAGACTAAATGGGCAGCTTCTGTCTGGAGGTGAGATGGGAAGGCAGAGAGGGTTAGGAGCTGGTGAGTGGACATGGGGAATCAGGGGTGAAAAGGAGGAGTGTGCTGTCACAGTATGGGGAGAGCAATTAGAGTCACATAACAATGTAAGTATAAATTTTTGTATGGGAAAAGATTTAAAAAAAAAAAAAAGAACATGAAATCTACAGAGGCACCACTGAAAAAGCCCTGGAGTTTAAGATCCAGAGTTGGGATTATAAAGAAATTCTTCAACATTTGAAAAAGGTTCTGGGCTCCAGAAGTCCTCAACCCAAAGCACCAGAAGCAATTTTACCCAGGCAGACATACTAATGGATGACATCAAAGACATCATACATGAAGAAAGCAAAAGGTCATTAAAAAGACAGGGAAGAAAGAAAAGACCAAAATGGATGTCAGAAGAGATTCTGAAACTTGCTCTTGAACATAGAGTAGCTAAGGCAAACGGAAGAAAATATGAAGTAAAAGAGTTGAACAGAAGATTTCAAAGGGCAGCTCGAGAAGACAAAGTATTATAATGAAGTATGCAAAGACCCAGAGTTAGAAAACCAAAAGAAAAGAACACAATTAGCATTTCTCAAGCTAATAGAACTGAAGGAAAAATTCAAGCTTCCAATTGCAATATTAAAGGATTCTATGGGCAAAATATTGAACAATGCAGAAAGCATCAAAAGAAGATGGAAGGAATATACAGAGTCACTATACCAAAAAGAATTGGTCAACGTTCAGTCATTTCAGGAAGTAGCATATTGTCAAGAACCGACGGTACTGAAGGAAGAGGTCCAAGCTGCACTGAAGTCATCGGGGAAAAGCAAGGCTCAAGGAATTGACAGAATACCAATTGAGGTGTTTCAACAAATGGATATGCAAGGCTGGAAGCACTCACTAGTCTATATCAAGAAATTTGGAAGACAGCTACCTGGCCGACTGACTGGAAGAGATCCATATTTATGCTTATTCCCAAGAAAGGTGAGTCAACTGAATGCGGAAATTATCGAACAATATCATTAATATCGCACTTAAGTAAAATTTTGCTAAAGATAATTAAAGAACGGTTGTAGCAGTACCTCAACAGGGAATTGCTAGAAATTCAAGCCAGATTCAAAAGAGAATGTAGAATGAGGGATATCATTGCTGATGTCAGATGGATCTGGGCTGAAAGCAGAGAATACCAGAAAGATGTTTACTTGTGTTTTATTGAGTATGCAAAGGATTTGACTGTGTGGATCATAACAAATTATGGATAATACCATGAGGAATAGGAATTCCAGAACACTTGAAAAAAGAGGATGAGGCAAAACTACTCAAATCACAAAGGCATGTTGATCTGAGAGATCATTTCAACCTCCCTTTCGACCTCCTTAAGGTTTATAAGATATTCTTCTGATCTGATCCTAAGATTCACACAAATTGAAGGAGAAATTCCCAGCAATGTGCCTCCTTACCACATTCCTGACTGGAGGACTGTGATATGGTGAGCATGCCTGCTCCATGACTTGAGTGAGCTTGAATTAATCCATTTGGCTCTCTGGTGTATGAGACGCCACCCAGGAAATCATTGTCAGAAGATCATGACAGAAAACAGCAGAAACCAAGTAAAAATCTACCAGTCCCAGGAAGAGAACCCCCAGTGTAGGTGCAGAGGGAAAATGAAACCCACCTTGGCACTTTCTTAGGCAGCAGAACAGGCAGAAACAGGTAATGAGGAGTGATGACAATGCCCCCAAAGGAAGCAAACCATAAAGGAGCCATTTTCTGTCCACCATTTCATGCTGGGAGGGAGGTCCCGAGGCACTGGTTGCATCTGAAATGTCAGGCAATGCTAAAGACAGTTAGGAACTCGGAGATGTATTAGCATTTTCAACACCTTCTACATTGTTGGGGTCCCTGAGTGGTACAAATGGTTAATTGCTCCACTACTAACCCAAAGGTGGGTGGTTCCAAAACACTCAGAGGCACCTCGGAAGAAAGACCTGGTGATCTACTTCAAAAGATCACAGCCTTGAAAACCCTATGGAGTGCAGTTCTATTCTGCAAAACATGGGGTCAGCAGAGTTGAAACCCACTTGAGAGCAACTGGTTTTCTGTGTTGTCAGAACTTGAATGAAGGAGGTTACAGGCAGATGCCTCCATCCCCTACCTCCAGGAAGCCCTTCCTGAGAATCCCCGACCTCAGTGCCCTTACCCACCTCTTGCTTTACATATGCATCCCTAAATTATAATTTATTTTATGCAAAAGTCCTTCTTTAGGCTAGGGTTAATCCTCTGTAGAGATCCGTAACAGCTTTCAGAAAGCACCTCACCAAGCCCTTTCGTTTACATTATCTTACTTAACTCTCATATTTACGACCTAAGAAAAGTAGGGAGCCATAATTTGTATTCACTCCCATGACTTTCGATGTATTTTATCGTTCCAAGACTGGCCCAAGCTTGGATATCTACAAAGTGGCAGTTGGGACTCAAGCCCACATCCATCTGATACTAAATTCAAGTTCGTTCAACACAACAAGCTTTCCTTGTCTCATAACTCTTTGGTTGCATGGGCGTACAGCCGGCGCTTATTACTGTTAATCAGTGTTAGTGCGCATTAAGGCCTTGTTTGTCCACGCTCGGTTCAACTTACTAGGAGGTCATGAAAATAATTTAGTAGGTCACAAACAGCATATTTTAAAAAATGAAGCAGAGCAGAATAAAAAACATCAGAATGTATTACATGCACTAGAGCAATGATTCTCAGCTGGGGTGATTTTGCCTCAGAAGGGACATTTGGCAATGTCTGGAGACAGTTTTGGTTGTCACAAGGTTGAGGGGCTAGCATCTAGCGAGTAGAGGCCAGGGATGATGTTAAACAGCCTGCATTGCAAAAGGCAGCTCTCCCCTCGCCTTATATAGTCAAATGCTTAAAATGTCAACAGCGTCAAGGATGAGAAACCCTGGCTTGGGGTAGACATGGCTTTGGGAAACTTTTGTTTCAGTTACTCATGTATCGGGTGTTTGTATTATGGGTTAGGATATAAGATGCATTTTTTTTATTATGGGTTGCTGTTACACAGTATGAAAAGTACTGGACTAAGATACTCTATTATATGTATGGTTTGCTTCCCTAGACGCTTGGTTTTACGTAAAGATAGTCAGTGGCAAATAGAACTGGACGTAAAGTGGTTTGGTAATTCAGAGCGAAAGTAAAGGCTGTGCTGTCCCTGCTCCAGCTGCTGCTAAGGTTGGTTGGGCAGCCAGGTCAATGCCAAGAGTGGCAGGCCCAGCTGTCTGGGGGAGGGGCATGGATAGGAATAGGGACTAAGGTTCCCAACACAGATAACCTAATACAAAACAAATCTACTAGATTAAGATCCAACTTTTATTGTGAGTTCTCCAACCACCAAACAATCTAATGTCCTTAATTTTATACGACTAATTTGATACTTACTTATCAGAAGATGTTCTGAATTATTTTGAGTCCATGCTGAAATAGAAAAACAAGATAAGAATTGAAACTGGCTGTGAAAACAATAAGGGTGCACACTCAGGCATGTTCATGTCAGAGCTCGTCTCTGACAGGACTCATGTTTACACACTAACATATAATTCAATATTTCAGTCCGAAGACGGTTTGCATAATTCGTGGATCATCGCTTTGAGATCAAGGGCACAAAGTAAATCTCTGGGTTCATTTCTATACTCATAGAAAAACTGTGTAGAAACAACATAGCCTTCATCTGTCTGCTTTGATCTCTCCTCCTCACTCATTTATGTACTGTGACACAATACAGCCTGTGTTATGCCTTCTGGCACCTGAAATAACAAGACACACGTTGAGCAGGTGCTCTGAGTGAGCTTTTGTGGAAGGCATGGTGACATGCTGGGCCCTCATTCTGAAATAAAGATTATGCCTGTCTCCTCCTGCCCATTCTCCCAGCCCCCACCTTCCTGCACAGATAAAGACCACCCACCTTTGTGTAGTCCCTAAGCAGGGAGTAACCAAGGGCTGGTTGAAGAGGACAGAGTCCAAGGCCGATGCCTGTTCCAGAGACTGTTCCCTAGCTCTGTCACCTTCTTTCTTGGGACTTTGACTTTCTCTGGAAAGCATTTTTCTTCATTTTGAGAGAATTTTGCTTTCCCAAGAGCTTCCAAGCTCCTACTCTATCACAAATCTGTTCTTACAAAAACCAAATTTTGATTTAACCATGAAAAGCAAAGGAGAATCAGATACAAAATAAAGAAAATTCCCAACATTCCTTAAGAAAGCTATTTCAGGGAAGAATATAAAATATTTTTTCATTATACCTCCAAAATGTATTTATTAAAGCATGGTCCTAGAACATAAGTCCTGACTATATTTCTCTCCTTACCTCATACTAATTTTACTGAGCACTCCTGGGTACAGAAGGAAAAGGAATTTTACTTCCACCCTTTCCCTGGTATCTCTATTTTCACTATTTCACAACCCACAACCCAGTTCCAAGTCAACCCCTAACTCTTATAAAGGAAGCAGAGATGACCCACAGAAATATGATGCAATTTCTGTCTCCTAAGACATTATAATTCTTTATTGGACAAAAGACATTTCCACACATTACTACAGTACAAGGAAGTGTGTGATAAATAAGAGACATAGACCTTAAACGTCATAAAAATTGATAAAGAGGAATTCCCTAAGGTGATCGTGGATGGTTTCATTGAGAACTTGGGAAATGAGCTACCCTTGGAAGGAGAGGTAGAACGTTGATCGGTGGAGACAGATGAACGTGTGCCCCACAAGTGTGAGAGTAGTGTGGAAAGGGTCATGATGAAGACATGCCAACAGCAAACACGGCTGTTAGGCTAGGGTTGAGAAGTTCTGTATGGATTCCAGAAACAATCCAGGGAGGTAGATTGAGACAGACTGTGGAAGGCCAGGATGCTGTTTAAAAAGCATGAGCCGAATATGAGTGTTGTGAATGCTCTGGAGGGGACTCAACAGAAGAGTGGCATTATGAAACAAGAGTATTAGGAAGATTTTGGCTGAAATGAACTAAAATGGGGAAACACTAAAGAAAATGAGTACAGCCAGACAATTACTTGAAATTGTTTAGATGGCAGGTAATGAAGGTCTGAGGTGCACATAGAAGCTGTAGGAGGGAATAAATCAGAGTAGAAGAGTGCTGACAGGCAATAGTAGAAGGACTAAGGCAAAGTCCTGGGGAGTTCCCAATGGGGGTCAAGGGCATTAATTAACAAAATGATAAGAAAGGGAGTGATAAGAAAGGTAGGAGAGCAGGAAACAAGGAGAATAGAACACATCAAAGAGATTTACAAGGCCGTTAATAATATGTCTCTTACTCAGCCCTTAGACTTTCTGTCTCATCATTTCATCCTTAACATTCTGTTCTAGTCCGACAGTAATAAGCACATCTCCTCAGGACACAGGCTTTGAAAAAGGACATGCTGCCTCCCTCCCCCTGAAGTTAGCCCCCACTCCCCCAGGGTAGACAGATTGTTGATCCTAATTTCAGCCTTCACTTGGTCCTTAGTGCACTTTTCAGACTCTACATCCATGTGCAACAGCCATGGGATGATCCAAATATGGGATAGAGGAGAAACTATAATGCTCTTGGGAGACTTTCGTGTCACAAGGAAGTATTAGCTTGCCTCTGACCCCAGCTAAATTCCTCCTTGTTGTACAGAAGTAGATCGTTTCCCACGAAGCAAGGCTAAACTTAAATGAAAATTTCTTACTTTAGCATGCACAAACACAATGCAAATTTATACAAGAAGACTTCTCTTCCAAGCAAGGTGCACTCAATATAGCTAAATTTACTTTTGTTATATATTATGTTAATAAACTGATGTATTATATAACCACTATGTGTTTGTCATTTTGTTGTACTGTGGTGGCTTGCACGTTGCTGTGATACTGGAAGTTTCACCACTGTTATTTCAAATACCAGCTAGGTCACCCTTGGTGTACAAGTTTCAGCTGAGCTTCCAGACCATGGACTAAGTATGGATTTCACCTCAACATAAAACAAAAATCCTCACACCTGGACCAATAAACAACATCATGATGAATGGAGAAAGTATTGAAGTTGTCAAGGACTTCATTTTACTTGAATCCACAATCAATGCCCATGGAAGCACCTGTTAAGAAATCAAATGACATACTGCGTTGGACAAGTCTGCTGCAAAAGACCTCTTTAAAGTGTTGAAAAGCAAAGATGTCACTTTCAGGACTAAGGTGCGCCTGACCCAAGCCCTGGAATTTCCAATCACATGTGAATGCTGGACAATGAATAAGGAAGACCTAAGGAGAATGGATGAATTTGAATCATGTTGTTGACGAAGAATATTGAATATACCATGGACTGCCAGAAGAACGAACCAATCTGTCTTGGAAGAAGTACAGCTGTAACGTTCCTTGGAAGCTAGGATGGCAAGACTTCGTCTCACGTACTTTGGACATTTTATCAGGAGGGACCAATCCCTGAAGAAGGACATCATGTTTGGCAAATTAGAGGGTCAGCGAAAAAGAGAAAGACCCTCACAGATGGACTGACACAGTGGCTGCAACCATGGGCTCAAGCATAACAATGATTGTGAAGATGGCACAGGATCAAGCAGTGTTTTGCTGTATTGTACGTGCAGTCGCTATGAATTGGAACCAACTGGATGACACCTAACAACAATAACATATTATATAAACTATTCTATAGCACTTAATCATTTTATCCTGGAAGCAATGTTCTTCAAGTTTTGCTTACTGTTATAATTTATTTTGCCAGTTTAAAAAAAAATGTACTTCAAATTTTCAATATTTTCTCTCAAACATGTGAACTAATAATGTGATTCTCTCCAGAAGGTATTTGTGATGGTTAAGATTGTGTGTCAGCTTGGCTGGGTCATGATTCTCAGTGTTTTGGCAGATGTATAATGTTGTGATCACTTCCCTGTTGAAATCTGATGTGTGATGGATCACCCTCTTGATGGAATGTGCTGAGTGGTACCAGTGGAGGCAGGAGCCTGTGGTGGCTCACTGCCCCCTCAGCCTTCATCTTTTCATCCTCTGCCTTCTGCTTCCTTCCTGCTTGCCTTGCCAAGGTTTTTGGCTTGTTCTGGATCCTGCAGCTGCCTTTTGTTCATCTGACCTCCCATTCTTGGGACTTGAGCTAGCAGCTTACCTGCCAATCTTGGGTTCGCCAGCCCCTGCAGCTACATGAATCAGGAGAAGCCTTGTGGTTTTGCTGGTAAGTCTTGGGATTCATTGATCTTCACTGCCTGTGAGCAAGAGTCCTGCTCTCTAACCTACTGATCTTGGCTTCACCAGCCCCTGCAGCTACATGAATCAAGAGAAGCCCTATCCAGATCCACGGATTTGGGACGTTCCAGACTCTACAATTGCATGAGCTGTTTCCTTGATATAAATCTCTCTCTATATATATATTTATATGCTTTACTGGTTTTACTGCTCTAGAGAACCCAGCCTAAGACAGTATTCATTCCGTACATCCTCAATATAGACAATATTGACAAATATTTGGGTTGTTTGCACCTTTGGCTATTGTGACTAACACTGCTATGAACATTGATGTGCACGTTGTGTTTGAACATGTGTTTTCAGTTCTTCTGGGTATATACCAAGGAGTGGCATTGCTAGGTCATATGGTAATTCTATGTTTAACATTTGAGGAAACTCCAAACCATTTTCCTTAGCCGTTGTAGCATTTTACACTCTCACTAACAATTCACAAGGGTTCCGATTTCTCCACACCCTTGCCAACACTTGTTATTTCTCATTTTCCTGATAATGGTCATCCTAGTAGATGTGAAAGGAGCCCTGGTGGTGCAGTGGTTAAGCTCTTGGCTGCTAACCAAGAGGTCGGCAGTTCAAATGCACCAGCTGCTCCGCAGGAGAAAGATATGGCGGTCTACTTCCCGAAAGATTTACAGACTTGGAAACCCTATGTAGGCTGTTCTACTCTGTCCTATAGGGTCCCGATAAGTTGGAATCGCCTCAACAGCAGTGGTTTTTTAGTAAATGTGAAGTGGTATCTCATTGTGACTTTGATTTGAATTTCCCTAATGACTAATAATGCTGAGAATCTTTTCATGTATTTGTTAGCCATTTGTATATCTTCTTTGGAGAATTATCTATTCAAGTCCTTCACCTATTTTTTAAGTGGATTGTTAGTCTGTTATTGACTTGTAAGAGTTCTTTACATATTCTGGATACTAGACCCTTATCAGATAAATGACTTGCAAATATTTTCTCCCATTCTATAGATTGTCTTTTTACTGTCTTGATAATATCTTTTGATGCACAAAATTTTTTCATTTTGATGAAGTCAGTTTATCTATTTTTTCTTCTGTTGCTGTGCTTTTCACGTCATATCTAAGAAACTATTGCCAAATCCAAAGTCAGGAAGATTTGCCCTTGCATATTCTTCCAAGAGTTTTATAGTGTTAGCTCTTACATTTAGAGCTTTGGTCAATTTTGACTTATTTTTTCCACATGTATATTACATATGTACATGTATATTTTGCAGTATAACAAAAAAACAACTCAAGCCCGTCGCCATCAATTCAATTCCAACTCATAGCAACCCTATAGGACAGAGTAGAACTGTCCCATACTGTTTTCAAGGAGCACCTGGTGGATTAGAACTGCCAACCCTTTGATTAGCAATCGAGCTCTTAACCACTGTACCACCAGGGCTCCTATACATATACATATTTATGTATAACATATATACATTATATATACGTTGTTGTTGTTAGGTGCCATCAAGTCTGTACCAACTCATAGCAACCCTGTGTACAAGGGAACGAAACACTGACCAGTCCTGCGCTATCCTCACAATCTTTGTTATGCTTGAACCCATTGTTGCAGCCACTGTGTCAATCCATCTCATTGAGGGTTTTCCTCTTTTTCACTGATCATCTACTTTACCAAGCATGGTGTCATTCTCCAGAGACTGATCCCTCTTGATAACAAGTCCAAAGTATGTGAGATGTAGTCGCACCATCTTCACTTCTAAGGAGCATTCTGGCTGTATTTCTTCCAAGACAGATTTGTTCATTCTTTTGGAAGACCATGGTATGTTCAATATTCTTTGCCAACACCATAATTCAAAGGCATCAATTTTTCTTCAGTTCTCCTTATTCATTGTCCAGATTTCTCGTGCATATGGGTGATGGAAACACCATGGCTTGGATCAGGTGCACCATAGTCTTCAAGGTAATATCTTTGCTTCTTAACACTTTAAATAGGTCTTTTGCAGAAGATTTGCCCAATGCAATATGTCATTTGATATCTTGACTGCTGCTTCCATGGGTGTTGATTGTGGATCCAAGTAAAATGAAATCCTTGACAACTTCAACCTTTTCTCCATTTATCATGATGTTGTTTATTGGTCCATTTGTAAGGATTTTTCTTTTCTTTAGGTTAAGGTGTAATCCATACTGAAGGCTGTGGTCTTTGATCTTCATCAGTAAGTACTTCAAATCCTCTTCACTTTCAGCAAGCAAGGCTGTGTCATCTGTATAATGCAAGTTGTTAATGAGTCTTCCTCCAATCCTAACGCCCTGCTCTTCTTCATATAGTCCAGCTTCTCGAATTATTTGCGCAGCATACAGATTGAATAAGTATGCTGAAAGGATGCAACCCTGACTCACAACTTTCCTGATTTTCAGCCATGCAGTTTCCCTTTGTTCTATTTGAATGACTGCCTCTTGATCTATGTACAGGTTCCTCATGAGCACAATTAAGTGTTCTGGAATTCCCATTCTTTGCAGTGTTATCCATACTTTGTTATGACCCACAGAGTTGAATGCCTTTGCATAGTCAATAAAACACAGGTAAACATATTTCTGGTATTCTCTGCTTTCAGCTAGTATTCAACTGATATCAGCAATGATATTCCTCATTCTGTGTCCTCTTCTGAATCCCACTTGAATTTCTGGCAGTTCCCTGTCGATGTACTACTGCAGCCACTTTTGAATGATCTTCAGCAAAATTTTACTTACATGTGATATTAATGATATTGTTCGATAATTTCTCAACTTGATTGGATTGCCCTTCTTTGGAATGGGAATAAATATGGATCTTTTCCAATCAGTTGGCCAGGTAGCTGTCTTCCAAATTTCTTAGCATAGACAGTGAGCCCTTCCAGCTTGCATCCATTTGTTGAAACATCTCAGTTAGTATTCCATCAATTCCTGGAGCCTTGTTTTTCAACAATGCTTTCAGTGCAGCTTGGACCTCTTCTTTCAGTACCATCATTTCCTGAATATACTACCTCCTGAAATGGTTGAACGTCGACCAATTCTGTTTGGTGTAGTGACTCTGTGTATTCCTTCCATCTTCTTTTGATGCTTCCTGTGTCTTTTAATACTTTCCTCGTAGAATCCTTCAGTATTGCAACTCGAGGCTTGAATTTTTTCTTCAGTTCTTTCAGTTTGAGAAATGCTGAACATGTTCTTCCCTTTTGGTTTTCTATCTCCAGGTCTTTGCACATGTCATTATAATACTTTACTTTATCTTCTCGAGATACTGTTTGGAATTTTCTGTTCAGATCTTTTACTTCATCATTTCTTCCATTTGCTTTAGCTACTCGATGTTCAAGAGCAAGTTTCAGAGTCTCTTCTGACGTCCATTTTGGTCTTTTCTTTCTTTCCTGTCTTTTTAAAGCCTCTTGCTTTCTTCACGTATGATGCCCTTGATGTCATACCACAACTCATCTGGTCTTCAGTCATTAGTGTTCAATGTGTCAAACGTATTCTTGAGATGGTCTCTAAATTCAGGTGGAATATACTCAAGGTCGTACTTTGGCTCTCCTGGACTTGTTCTCATTTTCTTCACCTTCAGTTTGAACTTGCATATGAGCAATTGATGGTTTGTTCCACAGTCGACGTCTGGCCTTGTTCCGACTGATGATATCGAGCTTTTCCATTGTGTCTTTCCACAGATGTAGTCAATTTGATCCCTGTGCATTCCATCTGGCAAGATCCACTTGTATAGACCCTGGTTATGTTGTTGAAAAGAGGTATTTGCAATGAAGTCATTGGTCTTGCAGTGTTTCATTCTGTTGTACATAGGGTTGCCATGAGTCAGAACTAAATCAATGGTGTTTAACAACAACAAATGTGTGTGTGTGTTGTTGTTGTTATTGTTAAATATATATCCAGTTGTCCCAGGACCATTTGTTGAAGTGAATATTCTTTCCCCATTAAATGGTATGGCACCCTTGTCAAAATTCAGTTGGGCTTATTTCTGAACTATCTATTTTATTCTATTAGTCTATATGTCTGTCCTTACGCCAGAACCACACAGTCTCGATTACTATAGTTTTGTAGTAAGTTTTGAAATCAGGAAATGTGAGTCTTCCGACTTTGTTCTTATTTTTCAAGATTGTTTTGGCCATTTGGAGTCACTTGCACTTCCACATTAATTTTAGGATTAGCTTTTCCATTTCTTTAAAACAGGCCATGAAGATTTTGATAGAGATTGCATTGAATGTGTAGATCACTTTGGGGAAGATTGCCATCTTAACAAATTAAGTCTTCCGATCCATGAACACGGGATGACTTTCTATTTATTTAGACATTCTTGAATTTCTTTCAGCAATGTTTTGTAGTTTTCAGTGTACAAGTCTTGCACCTCCTTGGTTAAATTTATTTCTAAGTATTTTAGTCTCTTTAATGTTATTGTAAATGGAATTGTTTTCATAATTTCTTCTTTGGATTGTTCATTGTTAGCATATAGTAATACCAGTGATTTTTGAGTGTTGATCTTGTATCCTGAAAATTTGTTGAATTTGTTTATTGTAGAATTTGTTTTTTGTAGATTTTTTTTTTTTTAACTCTGCAAAGGGTCCTAAATTTTATTGAATCAGACTATAGAGCAATTTAAGCCCTAGGGGATTCTAGAAAACAATAGAGCAATAAAGCCAGAAATTAGTGAAGCTGAATGGCCAAGAAACATTGAAACTGCTTTCAGCTTGTTATTTTTGGTAATCTATCAGCTGACATAGTATTATTTAAGGGGAAAGAACTAGAAGTAAGGTAGGGGTAGAATTATATCCCAGTTCTACATACAGACACCATCTGTGACCTTGCACAAAATAACATCACTGTCTTGGTTATCTAGTGCTGCTATAACTGAAATACCACAAGTGGCTGGCTTTAACAAAACAAAGTTTATTCTCTCACAGTCTAGTAGGCTAGAAGTTCGAATTCAGGGTGCCAGCTTAAGGGGAAAGCTTTCTCTCTCCGTTGGCAGGAAGGACCTTGTCATCAATCTTCCCCTGGTTGAGGAGCTTCTCAGCACAGGAACCACAGGTCCAAAGGACGCGCTATTCTCCTGGCTCCTGTTTCTGTAGATTTTTTTAAGGATTTTCTATAGATAAAGCCACATCATCTGCAAATAAAAATTGTTTTACTTCTTCCTGTCCAATTTAGATGCCTTTTAGTTCTTTTTCTTGCCTAATTGCTCTGGCTAGAACACAATGTTGAATGGAAGTGGTGAAAATAGGCATCCTTGTCGTGTTCCTGATCTTAGGGTGCAAGCTTTTGGTCTTTGACCATTGAATATGATGTTAGCTGTAGGATTTTCATAAACTAAATATGTTTTTACTTTCTCCTCTTCCACTCTCTTTATTGTTTCTCTGTATTCTTTTTATCTTGGTTTTGCCCAGCTTAACCTTGCTTTGCTGCTTGAGCCTATGGAAGACCTCTGAAGAGGGGTTGAGGGGGCAGCTGAAGCTATTTTTAAAACTCATTAGGGAGTCAGGTTATTTGTGTGCCCTTTGCCTTCTATGCAAACTGAACTATCAACAAGTGTGTAATTATCTGAGCACCACACATGCAACTTCAAAGAATTATAATCAACAAAAGTAAGAAATTGAAAAAAAAAAAGAAATTAACCCAAGGACAAGTAATTAAGCTGACTTCTATTGGTACACACCTTGTAACTATTCCCATATTTCATTGACATACATTTTAATAGTCCTTAAAGACAAGGGCAATACCTTTTATATATGATTTACACACATATACATGTCCACCACAATCTGTGGGACATGGTAACCTTCTGATATGTTACATAAGTTCAGTGTCTAACCTAGTAACATAAGAATATGGGTCCTCCTTTTCCTTGAAATGGTGAGAAAGGCATTAGATGGTCTCAATGTCTAGAACTCACCTGTCACATAAATGGTTACTGAGTGGCTTGTAATAACTCCAGATAAAATATCAGCTGTACATCGGTATGACCCATTGTCACTAGCAAGCACTTGTTCAAAATGCAGAATAAAAGTTGAAATATTCTTTCCTTCTTCCCAACTTGTGCGTTCTTGAAGTTCATCCTGAAGAGGTGAACAATGTGTTCCTTTGAACTTGCACCAGGTCACATTAGGTCGATTAGCACAGTATGTCACAGGGCACTCCAGTTTAAATGGGTCCCCCGGTGAGACGAAGTATATGGAACCTCTCTTAATGTAAAGTTGTTCATTACATAATTTTCCCCCTGAAAGGTGAAAACAAAAATAAAATCAGATCTGTTCTGAATGGACCAGGTATTTGCCACTTCAACAGTTTCTGCCTCATTTCTCAAGCATGGTTCTATAATTTTCTTAGGTAATTAACCTTCATTAGCAGACTGTATGACACAGAGCAGTCATGTAACAAATATTTGTAGAAAAATTGAATAAAGCATTTCCTTGGCATCCTTGATATTTTTTTTTTGTAGCTACTGAAATAGTTAGCAAATAACAATATTAAATTGTTGTCAATTTTTTATTATATTCCAGGTACTGTTCAAACTACAGTAATTATTCTAACTCATTTAATCCTCACAACAACATATGTTATTATAAACCCTGCTTTATAGATGAGGAAACTGAGGCAGTAAAGAGCTTCCCTCAAGTTAGATGCTAATAATTAAGAGGACCAAAATTTAAACTCACCCTCAAGTTCGTTATTCTATAGCTCATTAACCATTACTACAAATTGCTTCTTGAGCACTAATCACGTTTTCTATTACTAGCTCTGGTATATTCCATTTAGTGGGACAGAGCATGAAATTTTTATAGACAACCATTTCCCTAGAATATGTGACACTAGGAATTTCCCTCAGTTGTTTGTCAATGGCTCTAATGTGATGGCACACAACCACAACAATGATGCTGCTGCCTTGGGGGCAGTGGTGGTTCAGTGGCAGAATTCTCGCCTTCCATGTAGGACATCCAGGTTTGATTCCTAGCCAGTGCACCTCAGCACAGCCACTACCCATCTGTCTGTAGAGGCTTGCGTGTTTCTATGACGCTGAACAGGTTTCAGCGGAGTTTCCAGGCTAAAACAGATTAAGAAGAAAGGCCTGGCAATCCACTTCGGAAAAATCATCCAATGAAAATCCTGTGGATTACAACCATCCCATCCCATTGTGTATGAGGTAACCATGAGTTGGGGACTGACTCAACAGCAGCTAACAACAACTACAATGCTGTCTTGAAATTTTTTCCATGAATCTTTATGTAAAGGAGACATGCAACTCTTGATTACCTGCTGAAGATAGGATGTTCTGAGATAACCTGAATTTCTTACATTTTTCTAAGAAGGAGAGAAGCAGTGAAATGCCTCTTTTGGAAATTCTGCCTATTGACTTGACGCATGGGAAAGACACTTCCATTTATTTTCGGGGGAGAGCTTTTTGCTGGAAATAGATTTTCCTATGAATGGCTATGAACCCCCAGTTAGTAATTGTCAAATGTATATAATGTCTGCAGCACAGAAAAATGAAAACTTATTCACTATGTCATTGAATAAGTTCTGTTACCCTAATTATGAAAGTATATACCTGGAAACCTCAACATCTGGAACAAACCTGAGAACCAGGATACATGAAAAAGAAATATTCTCCAAGAAAGGCATAGGAGCAGAACTGAGGCAATGGAAATCAGAATTAGTGAGACTGAAGATAAAACAATTGACACCAACTTATATGAGGAAAAATCAGATAAAAGGATTTTTAAAAAATGAAAAAACCCTAAGAATTATGTGGGATTCTATCAAGAGGAATAACCTACGAGTGACTGGAGTACCAGAATGGGGGACGATAACAGAAAATACAGAGAAAATTGTTGAAGATTGGTTGGCAGAAAACTTCCCTGATATCATGAAAGATGAGAACATATCTATCCAAGATACTCATTGAACCCCACATAAAGTAGATCCCAAAAGAAAGTCACCAAGACATATTATAATCAAACTTGCCAAAACCAAAGATAAAGAGAGAATTTTAAGAGCAGCTAGGGATAAACAAAAAGTCATCTACAAAGGAGAGTCAATAAGAATAAGCTCGGACTACTCAGCAGAAACCATGCAGGCAAGAAGGCAATGGGCTGACATATATAAAGCCTTGCAGGAAAAAAATTGCCTGCCAAGAATTATGTATCCAGCAAAACTGTCTCTCAAATATGATGGCGAAATCAGGGCATTTCCAGATAAATCGAAGTTTAGGGAATTTGCAAACACCAAACCAAAATTACAACACTAAAGGGAGTCCTCTGGTTGGAAAATCAATAATATCAGATAACAACCTAAGACTAGAACACAGGACAGAGCAACCAGATATCAACCCAGATAGGGAAGTCACAAAAATTAATCAAAGCTAAAACACTGAAAATAGGGAAACAGAGATGTCAATATGTGAAAGATGACAGCATTAAAACAAAAAAGAGGGACTAAAAAATGTGGGCATAGATTTTTCATATGGAGAGGAAGTCAAGGCAATATAAAGAAATGAAAGACTGGTTTAAACTTAGAAAAATAGGGGCAAATATTAAGGTAACCACAAAGGAAACTAACAATCCTATGCATGAAAATAAAAAACAAGAAAAACATAAAGACTCAGCAAATGCAAAATCAACAACAATGAAAAAGATGAAAATATATATATAAAGAAAAATAACTCAGCACAGAAAATTAAGTGGAACAAAGAAACTGTCAACAACACACACAAAGAGACATCAAAATGACAGCACTAAACTCATACCTATCAATAATTATGCTGAATGTAAATGGACTAAATGCACCAATAAAGAGACAGTGAGTGGCAGAATAGATTAAAAAACTCAATCCGTATATGCTGCCTACAGGATACACACCTTATACTTAAAGACACAAACAAACTAAAACTCAAAGGATGGAAAAAAATATATCAAGGATAGATCTTAAAATGTTCTTTTTAACAATGAATGAGATGCCATTCCTCTTCTGTCGCTCCCAGAATAGTAGACTATATCATTGTCCGATTGAAAATGGCCAATACCAGTCCATTTCAGCCCACTAATGCCTAGGATATTGATGTTTATGCATTCCATTTCATTTTTGACAACTTCCATTTTTCCTTGATTCAGACTTTGTGCATTCCATGGTCTGATTATTAGTGGATGTTTGCAGCTGTTTCTTCTCATTTTGAGTCGTGCCACATCAGCAAATGAAAGTCCTAAAAGGTTGACTCCATCTACCTCATTGAGGTCAATTCTACTTTGAGGAGGCAACTCTTCCCCAGTCGTATTTTGAATACTTTCCAACCTGAGGGGCTCATCTTCTGGCACTATCTCTTAAAATTTTCTGTTGCTATTCATAAGATTTTCGCTAGCCAATTCTTTTCAGAAGGAGATTGCCACTTCCTTCTTCCTAGTCTTAGTGTGGAAGGTGAGCTGAAACCTGTCCACTATGGGTGACCCTGCTAGTATTTGAATACTGGTGGCATAGCTTCACCATCACAGCAGCACGCAAGCCCCCACAGTAAGACAAACTGACAGAGGAGTAGAAGCTGAAGAAAATTAAAACAAGTCCCCAAGAGCCAAAATAAGACCTTGAGTATATCCCACCGAATTTACAGACCATCTCAAGAATAGATTTGACGCATTGAATACTAATGACCGAAGACCAAATGAGTTGTACAATGACATCAAGGACATCATACATGAAGAAAGCAAGAGGTCATTAAAAAGAGAGGGAAGAAATAAAAGACTAAAATGGATGTTAGAAAACACTCTGAAACTTGCTCTTGAACGTTGAGTAGCTAAAGTGAATGGAAGCAATGATGAAGTAAAATAGCTGAACAAAAGATTTCAAATAGCCATTCGAGAGACAAAGTAAAGTACTACAATGAAATGTACAAATACCTGGAGTTAGAAAACCAAAAAGGAAGAACACACTCAGCATTTCTTAAGCTAAAAGAACTGAAGAAAAAATTTAATCCCCGAGTTGCAATAGTGAAGGCTTCTGTGGGCAAAATACAGAACAACACAGGAAGCATCAAAAGAAGATGGAAGTAATACACAGAGTCACTGTGTCAAAAAGAATTGGTCGATGTTCGGTCATTTCAGAAGGTAGCATATGATCAAGCACCAACGATACTGAAGGAAGAAGTCCAAGCTTCACTGAAGGCACTGGCGAAAAACAAGGCACCAGGAATTGAAATACCAATTGAGATGTTTCAACAAACAGATGCAGAGGTGCTCACTTGTCTATGCCAAGAAATTTGGTAGACAGCTACCTGGTCAACCAACTGGAAGAGAACCATATTTATGCCCATCACAAAGAAATGTGATCCAACAGAATGTGGAAATTATTGAACAATATCATTAATATCACACTCAAGTAAAATTTTCCTGAAGATCATTCAAAAACAGCTGCAGCAGTACATCAACAGGGAACTGCCAGAAATTCAAGCCAGATTCAGAAGAGGATGTAGAACAAGGGATATCATTGCTGATGTCACATGGATCTTGGCTGAAAGCAGAGAATACCAGAAAGATGTTTACTTGTGTTTTATTGACTATGCAAAGGCATTAGACTGTATGGATCATAACAAACTATGGATAACCTTGTGAAGAATGGGAATTCCAGAACAGTTAATTGTGCTTATGCGGAGCCTGTACGTAGACCAAGAGGCAGTTGTTCGAACAGAACAAGGGGATACTGTGTGGTTTAAAATCAGGAAAGGTGTGCATCATGGTTGTATCCTTTCACCATATTTATTCAATCTGTACTGAGCAAATAATATGAGAAGCTGGACTATATGAAGAAGAACTGGGCATCAGGATTGGTGGAAGACTCATTAACAAAACTACGTTATGCAGATGACACAACCTTGCTTGGTGAAAGTGAAGAGACTTGAAGCACTTACTGATGAAAATCGAAGAACACAGCCTTCAGTATGGATTACACCTCAACATAAAGAAAACAAAAATCCTCACATCTGGACCAATAAGCAACATCATGATGAATGGAGAAAAGATTGAAGTTGTCAAGGATTTCACTTTACTTCAACACTCATGGAAGCAGCAGTCAAGAAATCAAAAGATGCATTGCATTGGGCAAATCTGCTAAAAAAAAAAAAAACTCTTTAAAGTGTTGAAAAGCAAAGATGTCACCCTGAAGACTAAGATGTGCCTGACCCTGGCCATAGTGTTTTCAATTGCCTCATATGCATGTGAAAGCTGGACAATGAATAAGGAAGACCGAAGAAGAATTGACGCCTTTGAACTGTGATGTTGGTGAAGAATATTGAACATACCATGGACTTCCAGAAGAATGAACAAGTCTGTCTGGAAAGAAATAAAGCCAGAGTGCTCCTTGGAAGAGTGGATGGATATGTATCAAGAGAAATCAGTCCCTGGAGAAGGACATCATACTTGCTAATGTAAAGGGTTAGCAGAAAAGAGAAAGACCCTCAATGAGATGGATTGACACAGTGGCTGCAACAATGGGCTCAAACATAGCAATGATTGTGAGGATGGCGAGGACTAGGCATTGCTTCATTCTGTTGTACATAGTGTAGTTATTAGAACCAACTTGATGGCATGTAACAAACAACAATTTATTCTTTGATAAATGCTGGAATATTTTATCCCTTTTGAAACCCATGCATAAAAAGTGTATGAGAAATGGCCGTATTTAAAACCTCATTTGTTATGTATATTTGCATCAGCTACATCATGAGTACATATAAGTCATGAAATACTCTGCTGTGGAAATGACTCCTGCACTGATAAAATGACTAAAATAAGCAGATCCCTTTACTTAAGCACTTAGGGGTAAGTTATGTCTTTTTATTTTTCCAGTGAGGGATTGGTGGTTCAGTAGTAGAATTCTCACCTTCCATGCGGGAGTCCCAGACTGTATTCCTGGCCAACGTACCTCATACGTAGCCACCACCCATCTGTCAATAGACACTTGTGTGTTGCTGTGATGATGAATAGGTTTCAGTGGAGCTTCCACACTGAGATGGTCTAGGAAGAAAGGCCTGGCCGTCCACTTCCAAAAATGTGCCAGTGAAAACCCTATGGATCACAATGGTCCAATCTGCATCCAATCATGGGTATGGTACAGGACCAGGCGGTATTTCATTCAGTTGTGCCTTGGGTCCCCAGGAGCTGGGGTCCAACTCAAAGCCGGCTAACAACAACAACATTTTTCCAGTAAGGTTAAGGCTAAGCACGGCCTTAGACTGTTTTCTCTTTAAGTTCCTTTCCCTATAACCTTAAATTATTTTCTTAGTGCTATCTTTCTCTGTTTTGAACTAATCTTTCTCCTAGCAATATACCCAACCCATTTCCTTCATTAATTTCTGTCACTTATCTCCAAGCGTTCTGGATAGATTTACAGTTTCGTAGGTTATAACGACATAAGCATATCTGAGATTACCACCAACGCTCTCACTTTAAAGTTGAAGAAGCAGAACCCCAGGGTGCTAAGGGCCTTGTCCATGACGACACAGCTAGTCAAAGACTGAACTGGGGCCCACCTTTTGGGCTCACACTCCCCATACCTCCGTACCTAGAACAATGTCCCAATTTTTTTCTCATTTTTCGCTAGTTCCTAATGTCCAATAAACCCCTCACTCTAATTCCTGCTCGCAGCTTATCAACCTCTGTTCAGAATAATTGAAACTTGGTTGAATTCCCAAGAACCAGATTGGGACAGGGACCTGTAGAACTTTAGAGGCTCTAAGTGTTTATTTATTTGTAAATGCTTTGAGACCTTAAGCAAGTTCACTTTAAAACTTCCTAATTCAGTTGTTTCCAAAAATTTAGATTAAAAATGAAAGGGCAAATTATGAGGATGAGGTTTTCAAAAAATTGAAGAGAAAGGGTGATAATTTACCAAAAGGAACTATCTTAAAACATAACAGCTAGATGTGGTTAGACTCATGACAAAAGAGCAAGGAAACTAGAGGCAGAAAGTCCAAGTGAAACCCCTGTTTCCAGAAGTTGGTTCCTCTCCCTAAAGTTAATAGCCAGTCTTAGCCTCCTAACTTCCCTTTTGTTTGCTTGGATAAGTCAGTAAGAATTTATGGAGCCTGTAACTGTGCTGGTGCTGTGGCAAACTGCAAGGAGTTTACAGACAAAGACCCTCTTGCTCTCCAGGAGTTTACCGTTTGATAATTGAGGCAAGATTAACTAACAAGGCCACTTTTCTGGAATAAACTTACTATCTACCACTCCTGTTTTCTACATGTTTACCTGAGCTGAAAGTAGGCTCAGGGGGCCCTGTATGCTAGTTGTTAGGGTATTAGATGTAGTCCCTGTCTTTATGGAGCTTGTCTTCTAATGGGACATTAAGATGCATAACAAACGGGAGAATGAAACAACTCTCTAAAAAGATACAAACCACTTTGCATGGGAGTGCAGAGGATTAACTCCAGCTGGAGCTATCAGGGCAAGCCTCCAAAAAAGGGTTGTGTTTGAGTTGAACCTCAATTAATGAGTAGCCCTTTGACAATCAGAGCAGTGAATGGGACATGGGAGGTATTTTTAGACTGAGGAAATAGGAAGAGCAAAGGCATAGAGGCCAGGAACCTCATGGCTGATTCAAGGAATTGATATATACCTGGATCATGGAGAAGTTTAAGCTTTGCTTATTTACCGTGAGAAAATATAGTACCTATTGCATTTTGGGATATTTATAAACAGCATGGGAATAGTTAGAAAAGAGAATACTCATTTGAACACGATGTTCAAATACTAACACATTTTGACCTTGAGACAGACACGCAGTTTCACTGGTCCTCAGTTTCTTCAAAATAAGATGAAAAGGTTGGACTACAAAAATATAAAAGTAGTTACCCACCCTCCCCTCCTAAGGAACTCTGTGGGGCAGTTCTACTCTGTCATATAGGGTTGGTAAGAGTCAAAATCGACTCGATGGTCCAGAACAACAGCAACAACACCACCCTTCCCTCCTATACATAAATACATATACAACTTCACCTCCATTGGTGCTTGTGGTTGACACTGTAGAATCACTTCTAAGTCCCTCTTTCCATTACACTATGTTACCTTCCCATTTAGCCATAAGACTGTCACTCAGTGCTAGTGGTACAATTGAACACCCCTTCTAGCTCCAGCATGCTATGAGTATATGCTTGGGAAGAGAGCAAAAGATAGGCTGGAGTAGCGAAGAGAGCTAGGTGGTAGTCCTGACCACATCACTGACTTTCAGTGGAATTATGGAAACATCAGTGTAAATTCTGAATATTCTAATCAGCAGATTGGGATCACTGACTGGTACACTGGCCATTCCTCCTTCTTGAATAGACGAATGAATAGATGAATGAATGCAGGCTTGCAAACAGGCATTAAAATTCATCAAGAGCATTCCCTCTATACAAACACAGATCTTAGACTTCCTATCTCTCTGAGACTCAAACTAATATTTTTAGTGCCAGAATGATCCACTAAGCGACAAGGCACAATTCTAATTTTCCACCTGATGAGCATCTGGGTGCTTCTTTTCTGCTTGTCTTGAATTATGCATATCAATCTTATGATACTCGGAACACCCAAAGCTATCTATAAGAGGCTTATCTTTTCAACCAAAACTTTTCTGGAAAGGAAAGAAGCTCATAGTTGCTTTCGGCTCTGACTTATCTCCCAACTATCAGTTATTGCTGCTGTTTGTTCATGTTGTTTTTCTCATACATTCACATCTGATGGTAGGGAATATGCTATGCTCAAAAATAATTAAAATAAATACATGCAGTAAGAGGACAAAAGCCTCTACCATACCCAAGTCCTCATATGAGGACATATCTTTTTAAAGTCCCTCTAGTTTTAGGCAGTCTCTTATTTTTAAAATCTTATGAAAACTTGTTATTGTCAGGTACTGTCGAGTCTGTTTTGACTCATAGCAACCCCATGTGACAGATTAGAACTGCCTCCATATGGTTTTCTAGGCTATAATATTTACAGAAGCAGGTTGCCAGGTCTTTCTCTCACAGAGAAAGCTTAACCATCGTGCCAACAGGGCTCCTTTATAAAAACTACTACACCTACTCCTCACTTATTACCTCATTATCTGACATTTCACATTTACAACAATAGTAACAAATCTACTATCTGACTATTTTGCACATTAATGACATAAGGGTGAGGCAAGAGTAACACTGGCTATGATGGTGAAGGTTATGTATCAGCTTGGCTGGGCCATGATTCTCAGTGGTTTAACAGTTATGTAATGATGTAGTCATCCTCCATTTTGTGATCTGACTTGCTCATCCTCCATTTTCACATTATACCGATTTTCACATAATGACCTGGTCTTTGGACTATGTCGATAAGTGAGGAGTGGGTGTACTGTATTATTGTAGTATATATATTCCATGAGTGGGTGTCCCTAGCATATCTGATGCACGGAGTGGATCATTTTTAACAACTCCCTCCTCTATACGAAAAAATATTGTCAGAAATAATCATGAAGTGAAACAAACAATAAAAATGACCAGAAAATAAACATAGACAGTGGATATTTTCTTTTATTAAACTTCATATATAAAATCTTACAAGTAAAAATATTTAAAAATAACATCATAACACAAAAGAGGAAAAATGCATAGCTATTTATTCAATAATGTTTATATCTACCTAAACCATTGAATTGTGAGTCATTGTTTGCATTTAGTTTATGTAAATAACTGTCCAGTAACTAGTAAGTGGATTTTATTAAAATTGAAATGTCTGTAAATGATAAAATTTAGGGAACTGCTAAATTGTACCACTAATTTAAAGTTTTATTTTCTCAATTAATTCTTTAGTTTTATGACAATGAACAATTTACTAAGAAAAATAAATTTCAATTGTAAAGATATTATTCAAATTTAGTAAAACATTTCACATATGAACTAATATCAAACAAAAACATCACCTCACAATTTGCACTCTGTTTCACTATTTTAAATTTTTAAACACAAATAAAAATTCAAAGTGGTTGCATAGAATGACAGAAATGAAATGGCTCAAGTTCTGTTTCTTTGTCTCGGCAATGACTGTGGCATCCTTGTTTATTTAGAATCTACTGTTTCAACGCGGGAGTGTGTAGTTCCACGGGGATTGGAGCTGTAAACTGCACGAAGGAAGTGCCAGTGATGGGGAACATTATGAATTCACTCTTGACATGAACACATGTAGCTGAGCCTGTAAGGAGCCCTGTTGGCGTAGTGGGTGTTTGGCTGCTAACGAAAAGGTTGGTGTTTCGAGCCCACCAGCTATTCCAGGGCAGAAAGGTGTGGCTGTTTGCTTCTGTAAAGATTACTGCCTTGGAAACACTATGGGGCAGTTCTACTCTGTCCTGCAGGGTCACTATGAGTCAGAATCAACTGGTCAGCACAAGTTTGTTTTGTTTTTTGGTTAGCTGAATCCATATGTGTCCCAGGCCAACTCTATAACTGGGAAGTTCTCTGAGCTAAACTTCATGTATTATACAATATTTATTAAAGGATAAAACAAAACAAAACCCACTGCTGCTGAGTCGATTTCAACTCATAGCGACCCCATAGAGTTTCCAAAGCTGTAAATCTTTACAGAAGCAGACTACCACATCTTTCTCCCACAGAGCCACTGGTGGTTGTGAACCGCTGACCTTTCAGTTAGCAGTCCCATGCTTTAACCACTGCGCCACTAGGGATCCTTATCAAAGGTTAAGTACTAAAAATGTGCTAATTAGGAGCTTACATGTATACTATTAAAACTGTAAACATAGTAGTTACTTAGATCTTAGACCAAAAATACTTGTAGGAAGAGGAGCATTTCATCACTGATACTGTCTAGAATTGCTGGTACATGATGCTAATTAAAGCAGACCAACTTTTAGTCAGCTTTATTGCTGTGTTTAAATTCTGTACAGACCCATGTACTCACTTACTGCCCACACCCAGGGCTGTCCACTCCCACTGTCCAAGACAGTTTAGTAATGTGACAGTTTCTAATGTAAAGGGACGCAGAAAGATGCCTAGATGACTCTAGATTTTTCTTTCATTATCTTGACAAGATTACAGTCTCTCAGAGATCATTGCTGGCTGAGTCAATCAGGAAGGGCTTCATGGAAGAGGTGGCATTTCAACAGGGTTTTCAAAGATATGCAGAATATTGATGGATGGAGCTGAACCTCCTCCATTCCCTACATCCACTCCACCTCTGTGGGAAAACCTGGTTCTCCTCCCTTTACCACAATATAATACCATCATCTACGCAATAACATGGACCAGAACCTGCGAGCTGTATTTATCTCCTTCTTTACCGACCCATTCAGTCAACCAACAAGTTAATTCGGTATCCAAAATATCCTTCAGATTTGTTTGTTTCCATGCCACTGCTTAATTTGGGTCTCATTATACTTCATGTGGATTATTGTTACAGCCTACCCGCTAGTCTGCTACACTCCACACTTGGTCTTGCTCCCCTCTCTCCAGACCCACTTCCATTCTCCACATCACTATCACAGTTTACATTCTTAAAAAGAAAACTTAACCACAAGATTTTCTACTTAAAACCCTTCAGATACTCCCCAATGCCTACAAAAAAAAGTCCAGTTTCTCAAATACCATTTATCTCCCCCTCCCTTGTACAAACTCACCATACTTCATACTTCAGAAACCCTAGACCACTTGGTGTTCCCCCAGAGAACGTTCCATGACATTTCTGTGTGATGTACATCACACTCTATTACATCGGAATATCTGTTTATGCATCTATCTTTCTATCTTGTCTGTAACTCCATGGTGGCTTGGTACCTGTCGCTGCAGGGCAAGACAGCTCTAGAAAAATCATGAAGATGAGAAGGCAGACATGCACTCAGACTGAACAGAAAGCTTCACGAAAGATTCCCAACTCTGCCGAGTGCTCCCTGGGAGAGGCGGGCAGGCCAGAAGCCTTTGAAGTAAAGAGTGCACCTCGACATACTCTGTGGTGGTTAAGTTGCAACCACTAAAGAAGAACTACAGCTTGCAAGTGTGCAATGTCAGAAGGCCTGATTTATGTCCATACTGAAGTGATATTCAAGATATTTAAGAAGTGATACTTCTTGGCCATCCAGCTGCCAGCAGCTACATAGCTCCTCCATACAGCTGCATGTGAAACTAGTCAGGAGCTGGAGAGGTGAGCTAATTTGTAAAGTATTTTAGCTATTAAAAAAATGAAAGTTTGTGTTTATGAATCTTTTGGACCATGTGCCTGATTATAACTACCATTGTGAGAAAAATTCCAGTGAACTTTGCTATCTCTCCATTGAAGAATTCTTAGAAAGTTATGGAAAGTTCAAAATGGTCACATTCACTGAGAGAAATCAATGGCTGTAAAGGATGCAGATTGCCTTAGTTTGAGCTAAGACTGTATTAGAGTTTACCAAAGAAAGGTAAACAAATAATTTTTGAAACACTAAAATGATTGCTAAGGGCATAATATACCATTAGTTTTCTGTGACATCAACCAGAATTTTGGCTTCTGTCAGAAAATAGTATAATAAACAAACAAGCAAAAGCTTCAGGCACACGCTGTGGGAGTTGACAGAAGGAGAGGTCTCAGACTCAGAAGGGAAAGGCCTCCAGAGCATGTTGGTGGTGTGTTCTGGCTGACTTTGAAGGGCTGGAGTAGTGAGGAGAGGTGGGATGTGATGGTCATCAGGGAAAGGAAGTAAGTGCCCCTGCCCTTGCAAATCAGTGTGGGCTTAAGGGTCCCATGAGCAGTGCCTTGAGCATAATCAAGGAAATCCATACACAGAATGGCAGCCATGTAATCAAGCATCAGAAATCCTGGAAGGACATCAATCTAGATAGCCTTGAGGAATCGCATGCATCAGAAAGTCCAGACTGAATATAGTCCATCTTAAATTAGCTGACATAGACCTACAAAATTAGAAATGGATGACATGAGAATAAATTAGAAATGGATGACATGAGAATACGGTCATGGAGACCCCACGTGTGTCAGAATAGAACTGCTCTCTAAAGGGTTTTCATGGCTGTGACCTTTCAGAAGCCCATGGCCAGGCCTTTCTTCCAAGTCACTTCCGGGTGGGTTCAAACTGCAAAGCTTTTGATTAGTAGTCAAATGCTTAACTATCTGTTGGACTGTTGTCTTTTATTTTTTGGGCTTTTTTCTGAGGTTTGAGTGGGAATTTTCCACTCATATAACTAACCAGTTGCTGTTGAGTGAACTCAAACTCGTGGCGACTCCATGTGTGTCAGAGAGGAACTGTGCTCTATAGGGTTTTCAATGGCTGAGTTTTGGGGAAGGAGATCGCCAGGCCTTTCTTTCAAGGCACCTCTTGGTGGACTCGAACCACCAACCTTTTGGTTTGTAGCCTAGTATTTAATCTTTTGCACTACCAAGGGTCGAAGCCACCAACTTAATGTTGTATTATGTCATGTTGATTAAACTTGTTACTTTAACTCTGTGATAAAAGAACTGAATTTTTAAGTCATATATTACCAGAAATGCTAGGAATATCTGGGGAAATTTGAATAAGAATGGTGCACACACACTTATGTTAAAATCAGAGCTTCTATAGTAAAGAATGACCACTTTTAGTTTAAGAAAAACCTCAGGACTTAATCTTAGGTGTAAAATGAAAAACTAACTGAGTCTCACTCCCCACTGTGAAATGGAAATACATTTCCCTGACAAAGAGCACCTAATGTAACAGAGACCCCAGACACAGAAATGCTGTGTAATAGCAGATGGAAGTCCTTCTTTTCTGTGGATATTGTCTGATCTTGATCTTTAGCTATCTCCTCACTATCTAAACACACAACACAGGCACTCGCATGATGAAAAGTTGTTGTTGTTAGCTGCTGTCGAGTCAGCCTCCCAACTCATGGCAAACCCGTGCAAAATGGAATAAAATTTTTCCAAATCTTGTGCCATCCCCATGATCAGTTGTGGATAGGACCATTGTGATTCATAGGGTTTTCACTGGCTGATTTTCAAAAGAAGATTGCCAGGCCTTTCTTCCTAGTCCATCTTAATCTGGAAGCTCTGGTGGCTGTGCATGAGGTGCATAGGCTGGGAATCAAACCCAGGTCTCCTTCATGGAAGGCAAGAATTGAGCAGTGAACCACCAATGCCCCTGATAAAAAGTTGCCTTAGCAAAAATGGAACTGGAAAGAACTTCACACCAAGAATTCACCTGGTATGAATCTATATTTATTTCCATTACTTAAAAAACAAAGACCGTGAAACAAGAAAAGCAAGAGAACTTTCACAGTTATCTTCTATTATTACTTCCTCTGAAAATCTCCTTCTTCCGAAAGTATATCTTCTTCTAATGGCATGAAAAACCTTTTATAAAAAATCTGCTTTCATATGGTGCACTTTGAAGAAATTTTTTCTAGGGCTAGAATTTCTCATATTTACTGATATGACTATTTTGGGGGAAGATTTGAAGACTATCTCTTCAATCAAGTTGTATTCAGTAATTTAAGGGCTTAAGCCATGTATCTCTTGGTTTTATCTAAGATGGGATAATTCTGAAATGTTTTGTCTGAAACAGTCATTTTGGTATTTTCCAAAGCTGTTTGTAACAGAAGTTTAGTAAGTGCCTGTGCCATTTCCTCTCCTTAAGATATTTAAGAATGTGATGAGAGAGATTTTTAAAGGGTCATCAGGTCAGATAGCAGGTGGACAGCTTAAGTCACATTTGTGGGGTCCTCCCTGAGTCACTGCCTTGCATTCATTGCTCCTCACATTGTCAACGTGCAGTGGACCCGTCCGGGCACCATCCTGACAGGTCAAATAGTAAGCATGTCACTAATATTTTTTGAGTTCTGATTGTGTGCTAGGCACTTTTGGGTTCCATACCTAAATTGCCTCATTTGATCCTCACAACAATTTTATGAGGTAGTGACCATTATTTTCTTTATTTTTAAGTTGCTCAAGGTCACCAGCCAGTGGGTGGCAGAGCCAGGGAAAGGACTTGAATCCAGGCCTAACTCCAAACTCTTACCTGTTAGGGTTGTTGAGAAAGTAAATGAGACCATACAGGAAAAGTTGTTAGCACAGTGCTTAGAGCATAATAAACACCAATAAATGCCAGGAATTATTACAGTAAAAACTGAGAGCCAGAACTGGACGGACTGCTTTGTTTTTCCAGGTCTTGCAAGTTCTCACTCTTTGACAGGATGCAGGCACCATGTTTTTTTTTTTTTATCATTCTCTATTTAGTGGAAAATATTTGAGTTTTCTTCCTCTGACAGGTTTCCGCCTTACTGAGTTAGTTAATTTTGGCTTTTGCAGGTTTTACTGTGTTCTTTCTGATAGAATGAATCTAGGGAAGTGACAAGGAAGTTGAACAATCATCCAAGGCCACAAAGCCAGTAAGTGGCAAAGGCAAGATGGAAACCCAGAAGGTCTGTCGCAACTGCCTGTGTTCTGAACAGTTATTCCTAACCTCTTCTTTAAGGATCCTCAGCAGTGCATGGGGACTGGTTTGTTTACACCATACTTAACATATAATAAACATAAAAAATATCAGGCAAACAAAGATAGAAAAGGCAGTACAGCTCTTATAAAGATGAAAGATGCCCTTATTTTATATGAGCAATGAAATTCTACAGAGTTATACTAACCAGCCTTGGACAAAGCTGGGAAGTAAAAACCTTGAACCTGGGATGATTTTCCAAGCTTGCTCTCAGTGCTTCTTCCCTCAGTCTCTCCAGGTGATTAACCTCCCCTTTCAGTTCTGCCTACTGGTCACTGCTTTTGCCTCCCCAGGCCGCAGGATTCACATGTGTCCCACCTCTTCAGAGCCCTGCCCACCCTGTTTGACAAGGATGAGTATCTGGTGGAGCGTTAGTTGGCCAATGTGTAATTATCTCTCTTGAGCAGCAAAAGTTTTTAGCCAATTAAATGGGCCATAAGGAAAAATTCATCATGTTGACAGTTTAGAGAACGTTTCTGTTCAGGGGAGACTTCCCTAGTACCGATGGGCCCTGCCCTTCAAGGATGCTAAGCCCACCACTTTGGTCCCAGTGACTTCAGGAAAAAAGTAGGGCAGAGAAAGCATACTTTAGAAGTTTTTGAAAGTAGCATCCAAGAGAGCCTCTGGTATTTTATCAGAAACCAACATGGGTATTTCTAAATACTGCCTTCAATGGTAGGTGGTTATTGTCATGCCCAGAGTAAGGGTGCCATGTGTGCTATAATTGGAAAGTCCATCACCGCTTCCTTCCAGAATATTTCCTCACATCCCTAATGCATTCTACTACAGAGATCATACTGTGAGACTTGCTGGCATTGTCAAAGCCCTAGAAGACACTTAACAATTCCTGTGTGGGTAGAAAATCCTCTGTTGACCTTCAACTGAACAAGGGCCCAGGGCCTCAGAGCTGGAGCAGCTCACGTGGCCACGGGACAGACAATAGCCAGAAGCCGCCGCAGCCCCAGCAAGTATTGCCAGCATCATCGGTCGGTGAGGGAAAGCTGTTGACAATTTTATTACTTTCATCCGACCCTGAGGTACAGATTTCCTCTAATTTTTTTTTTTTTGAGAAACACACAGAAGAAAGCAAGCATAATTTCCAATAAAGAAAGCCCTTAAATAGGAGGCTTGTAGAGAACATTGCCTTTTTCCAACTTGTTTCACATGCAGCCCCCCTCCTGGAAAGAGGCATACAGACCTCACATTGCTTTCAAGTAAGAAAAAAAATCTCCTGTAAAAAATTATCTTTAAACATCTTGAAACTGTGCAAGTGCAAAGAAGGCAGCATTTAAGTAAATCACAGGAAATTTCCAAGATAGAAAGGTTATAATTAACGTGGTCTAAAGGAATAGAGCCATTAGCTCTGTCTAGGAGAATAAATCTCACCAAATGCCCTTTGTCACAACCCATATCCTTACTTCAATGGAACTGATGCTGCAATGCACTGTACAAGCTGCAACACGAGACACCTGGCCAGGACGTAGACCAGCTCTTTCCATTTCCCTTTCCAAATAATTTGAACCACTATATTTTGGCCTAAATATATTGCATTATGTATTTTATTCATTTTATTTTAGCATTAAAAATTAAATTATTTTAAATGATAATATTAAAAGTTGAATTTTATGGAGTTGCTTGATGAAAATATCAGTAAAAACACCATTAACATTTACCAAGCTTTACTACGTGCAGTCACTATGTTAGGCACTTTACCTGCGTTGTTGCATTTATAATCTTCACAATAGCCCCGTAGTTTACAATTATTATCTCTACTTTATAAATGAGGAAACTAAGGAGAATAGAGGGTAAGAATCTTAACCAAGTCACACACTAAGTGGAAGAGACAGTAAAGGAACGCAATCCTAACACCCAAGTCCATTTTGTAATCAACATTGGAGCCCTGATGGCTTAGTTGTTAAGGGCTACAGCTGCTAACCAAAAGGTCAGCAGTTTGAATCCACCAGCCGCTCCTTGGAAACCCTGTGGGGCAGTTCTACTCTGTCCTATAGGGTCACTATGAGTTGGCACCAACTCCACAGCCCCTAACAACAATGACATGCTATCCCACACCGGGGGGAGAAATAGAATTTGTACCCTAGCCCAGTGTGCCACAGTACTGAAAATTCTTTTACTTCATATTATTTCATAAAAATTAGTTCACATATTTGGTCAGAGTTCTACTTAATAATATTTGACTCCAGTTGTATCTATGTGACTGTAACTATCTGATGGAAAATGAAAAATGTGGTCGGCCATCAAATCCTCCAAGCACAAAAGTGCTTAGTTGACTAAAGACAGTTTTTACTTTATACCTGGTTGCGTGGGGTCCCAGCATCATGGAGACAAACTCTAAAGCATACATTTCCAGAACCGAAGATGACATTCCACAGGACCTCAGTGACCATGTTTTCAAATTTAAAAGCTCAGCACACAAAACTACTTGGCACAATAAACTAGTTGCTGTTGAGTCGACTCTGATTTGTGTCAACCCCATGTGTGTCAGAGTAGCAAACTGTTCTCCACAGTGTTTTCAATGGCTAATTTTTTGGAAGTAGATCACCAAGGCTTTCTTCTGAGGCACCTCTGGATGGACTTGAACTTCCAACCTTTCAGTTAGCAGCAGAGTGTATTAATCATGTGCACCACCCAAGGACTCCTATAGCACAATAAGGCAGGATATTTGAAACCTGAACTCACTGAGAAAACCACACACTTCTGCTAGCCATTCATAGGCCTCCCCCTTCACAATATGTGGGTCCCTGGGTCAGTGTAGGGGAGCGAGTGACCGCACTGTGAAGAAGTTGTGTTGTTTGCCTGCATAAATCTCTACAGGGTAAACAAATTTTAGCTAAGCCAGAGCCCCAGCTGCTTCCTATTTACTTCATAGGAAACAACATCCACGGAGGAATCATTCATTTTTAGCAAAATAAGAGCAATGACAGAATGCTTCCTTCTGTATTTCTCAGTATTTCCTCGTTCAGTGTTTTCAAAACACACATCCCACTGAAACAAGTGTTTAGAGACAACAAAAATCAGAGAGTAACCATGGAGCTAGGTATAACCCTGGGTATCCAGCACCATCCAACCCAGCTGAGCACACAACTCTGTCCTGGACTCAGTTTGGAAAGAACAGGCTATTTTTCACCCTGAGTGTGGCAGCTAGAGCATTTTCGCTGGTTGTAGTGATAGATTTGCACGTAATGATGTATAACACGTGTGCCGTTCCCTTTCCTCACCATCACCACACCTTTTAGGAAGATCACCAAGCTGTGGGCAAAGTGCCACTATTCAGGCAGGTGATTACCATGCTCTAATTTGTTTATGCCCTCTAACACCTTCAGTGAGCAAATCTAACGGCCTGGTTTCATCTACCATTATCACTTGGCATGAACATCACAGTCTACTGAGCTCAGCAAGAGAAAGCGTTGCCTCCAACACTCCCTGAGAAATAAATCCAGAAATAATCTAAGCAGGTGTCTTACCGTGGATACTCCAGATGCCCAGATAAGGGATTAGGAAGAGGACCCAAAGCAATTTCCCAATTCCAAACATGCGTCGCAATGTCTTCATTTTGTGTGGCTATGAAGGATGGAAAAAATTCTCAAGTAGAAGGCTTCTCTCCCTCCCCTGAGTTCTTCAGGGTTGAATCAGGTTACCTATCCCAGCAGCATCTGAGAAATAGAAGAGATAGGAGGTGGGAGAGGACAGTAAGAAGAGCCCAAATGATTTTGTGAAACAAAGTGAACAGAAAGACAATGTGACGCTCTGTTCTGTGGTTTTGCTTCTCGTCAAATCGACTGCTTATTTCAAAAGCTCTGATCTGCAAAGCAGCTCCATCCTTAAGTTCTCCTTCCGCTCTACCTCCTCTTTTGCCTCACCTTGAGGTTTTTCTCATTCAAAGTTGAGTGAAATGAAAAATTAAACTTTAAAGAAATCTATATTGTTGCAATCTTTAGGTTGAGATTTTAATCAAACCAAGGGCAGGAAATTCATGGTAAAAGTCCCTCTGGTAAATATCCTCTCTCCCCACTTTTCATAGCCTGTGATTTTGAAACTTCTTTTATGTGAAAGGTTTTAGACTTTTTCCCCCAAACATCATGTTACTGTAAGATGATAATGCTTGTTGCCATTCAATCAGTGGAGGCTTATCTGAGGTTATGGAGAAAATGAGTGACAGGAAGTGCTTTCTCGGCAGAAGAGAGAAGGACAACCTGTAGATCATTATCAGTGGAACAAGATCATTGCTAGTATTGGCTACGTTTTCTGAGCCGAATGGCATCTTGAGTATCAATTAAATGAAACTTGCATTTTCAACATTCTTCCTGCAGTTGCTGTCTGGATTAAGTAGATTCAAAAGAGAAATGGAAAAAATGAAATTGTTCCAGATGGGATAGCTTAGGGTCATCCTGTAACCATTTTCTCCAAGGCCATTTGTAAAAATTAGATTATTTAATAACCACAGCAACTAATCAGATTTTCCCAGCATTTACAATCCAGGTGGGAGATCAGATTTGTGACATTTGTGGTCATGGACAGAAAGTTGATTTTGTAAGTATTTCCCTCAGAGGTTGGTGACTTTCTTCCAAGGCCAGAATTCAATGGTTATAAGTGCATAAGGTTAGAAAACAGCTATCATGCATTCATTGATTCAAAGAGACAATGCACTATGGTTGCAGATACAACGATGAATAAGTCACTGTCCCTGATTCTAAACAGTGCATAGTCCAGCGGTATTGTAATTTCCTCACATCAGCCTTTAGTATTGGCACTTAACTATTCAATCATTTCAACCATACACAGTGTAATATAGAGCGACTCTACATATCTTCTTATGAGCTTCCATTCCTGGTCAAATAAACATCTTCTTTCTGGGAAATATCTATACACAACTCCTTTCTTTTCCCCTGCTCAAGATGGAGCACAAACTTCTTATGGCTGCTGAGACAGGGCTCACTGTCCCTTTATAGTGGTCCCAGAGGTCAGAAGCCATAAACCATAGGCCAGAGAGTCCAGACTATTGTCCCAAACCTGAAAGAAGCCATAATAAATTTGTTTATCTCAGCATAAAACTTTATGATTCACTACTTTAAAGATTTTTGCATATAAAAAGTCTACGTTAATTAGATAAAATTGGGGTGGGGGATACCTGTGTAACATCTAATGTGTGTGTTGTGAGTCCCTGGGTGGTACAAACAGGTAATGCACCCAGGGGCTAAACAAAAGGTTGGAAATTTTAGTCCATCCAGCAGTGCCTCAGAAGAAAGTCCTGGCAATCTACTTCAGAAAGATTAGCCATTGAAAACCCTGTGGAGCACTTGAAGTCATCTTTAAACCAAACAATAGTTTAGCTTAGTTAGTAAGGAATGCTTGCCTTAAGTATTTTGCTCTTTTAAAGAACTATCATATGGGATCAAATTGACAACAGCAACTTGAAAGGTTAGATGAGAAACTTAGGAGGTAGTCAGTTTATGTCAATGGTGGTAGAATAATTTGGAAAAGAATAATGAGAGTGGTTGTACAACTTGAAGAATGTAATCAATTCACTCAATAGTACATGCAGAAATTATTGAACTGGTATATGCTTTTACTGTGTGTACTTTTACCACACACACACACACAAACCCTATGGAGCACCATTCTACTCTGACACACATGGGGGCACCATGAGCCAGAGTCAACTCTATACAACAATTGTTTTCTTTGTTTTTTGCTGTGTGTATTTTCTTAAGAGGTACATTTTGTTACCTTTATCAGCACACCAGGGTCTTTTACCCCTCCTTAGCCAGAATCAGTGAGAAAGACAAACTCCTGATAAAAATTCTCAGCAAAGTGGGAATAGAAGGGAAATTCCTCAGCATAATAAAGGGCATCTATACAAAACCAACAGCCAACATCATTCTGAATGGAGAGAAGCTAAAAACATTCCCCCTGAAAATGAGAACAAGATAAGGATGCACTTTATTACCACTCCTATTTAACATTGTGCTAGAAATCCTAGCTAGAACAGTAAGGAAGAAAAATAAATAAAGAGCGTCCAAATTGGTAAAGAAGAAGTAAAACTATCCCTAGTCATAGATGATATTATACTATACATAGAGAACCCTAAAGTCTCCACAAGAAAACTACTGGAACTAACAGAAAGATTCAGTAGAGTAGCAGGATACAAGATAAACATACAAAAATAAGTTGGAGTCCTATACACCAATAAAGATAACTACGAAAGACATATCAGGAAAGCAATACCATTTATAGCAGCCCCTAAAAAAATAAAATACATATGAATAAATCCAACCAGGGACATAAAAGACCTATACAAAGAAAATTATAAAATGCTACTGCAAGAAACCAAAAAAGATCTACATAAATGGAAAAACATACCATGCTCATGGATAGGTAGACTTAACATTGTGAAAATATCAATTCTACCAAAAGAACTCTATAAATAGAATGCAATCCCAATCCAAATGCAAACAGCATTATTTAAAGAGATGGAAAACTAATCAACTTTATATAGAAAGGAAAGAGGCCCTGGATAAGTAAAGCATTATTGAAAAAGAAGAACAAAGTAGGAGGCCTCACATTACCTGACCTCAGAACCTATTAGGCAGCTACAGTAGTCAAAACAGCCTGGTACTGGTACGACAGACATCTTGATCAATGGAACACAATCGAGAACCCAGATAAAAATCCATTCACCTACAGTCACCCGATCTTTGCAAGGGCCTACAGTCCATTAAATGGGGGAAAAGACAGTCTTTTTAACAAATGGTGCTGGCAAAACTGGATGTCTATCTTTAAAAAAACGAAACAGGGCCCATACCTCACACCATACAAAAAAACTAATTCAAAATGGATCAAAGACCTAAATATAAAACCAAAAGCTATAAAGATCATGGAAAAAAAATAAGGTCAATGCTAGGGGCCCTAATATATAGCATAAATAGGATACAACCATAACTAACAATACACAAACACCCAAAGATAAGCTAGATAACTGGGATCTTCTAAAAATTAAACCGCTATGCTCCTCAAAAGACTTCACCAGAAGAGTAAAAAGAGAACCTACAGACTGGGAGAAAATTTTTGGCTATGACAAATCCCACAAAGTTCTAACTTCTAAAATCTACAGGAAAATCCAACACTTCTACAACAAAAAGACAAATAATCTGATTAAAAAATGGGCAAAGGATATGAACAGACACTTCAGCAAAAACTACATTCAAGCAGCCTACAGACACATGAGGAAATGCTTGAGACCACTAGCCTTTAGAGAAATGCAAATCAAAACTACAATGAGATACCATCTCACCCCAACATTACTGGCACTAATCAACAAACAGAAAATAACAAATGCTGGAGAAGTTGGGGGGAGATTGGAACTCTCATGCACTGCTGATGGGAATGAAAAATGGTACAACCATTTTGGAAAATGATATGGTTCTTCCTTAAAATGCTAGAAATACTTTGACTACTCTGACAGGAATCACAATAGATGGTCCCGAACAGAGAAAGAGAAAAATGTAGAACAAAATTCAAATTCAAAAAACAAAAAAAAATCAGTCTTGCTTGTCTGACAGAGACTGGAGAAACCCCAAGAGTATGGCCTCTGGACACCCTTTTAACTCAATACTGAAGTCACTCCTGAGGTTCACCTTTCAGCCAAAGATTAGACACGTCTATAGGGCCAGCAAAAACACACGAGGCAAAAAAAGAATAGACTGGTTGACCATCCAAGAAGCTCAACGAACACCATATAGGATACATCCCAAAAGAAAATCACCGAGGCATATCATAATCACACTTGCTAAAACCAAAGAAAACAAAGAATCCTGAGAGCAGCTCGAGAAAAACAAAAAGTCACATACAAAAGAGAAACAATAAGACTAAGCTCGGATTATTCAGCAGAAACCATGGAGGCAAGAAGGCAATGGGATGGGATTTTTGACATATATAAAACTTTGAAAGAAAAAAATGCCAGCCAAGAATAATATATCCTGCAAAACTCTCATTCAGACAGGATGGTGAAATTACATCACTTCCAGATGAATAGAAATTAAAGGACTATGTAAAAACCAAACCAAACTTACAAGACTTATTAAAGGGAGTCCTCTGATCTGAGAACAAACTAACATCAGACCACAGGCTGAATCTAGGACACAGGATTGTACCAGCCAGATACGAACCTAAGAAAGGAACTCTTAAGGACTATCCAAAACCAAAAGAATTACAACAGAGAACTAGGGAGGTTAATCTGTAAATGAAAACAGCATCACAACAATAAAACAGGGAATAAACGACGCAGGTATAGAACCTTCTAATGGAGAGGAAGGCAAGGCGATGACAAGTAATAATAGACTGCTTCAAACTTAGAAAGATAAGGGTAAATTTCAAGGTAACCACAAAGAAAGTTAACAAACCTACTCATAAAAATAAAGAGGAAAAGCATAAAGTCTCAGTAAAAACAAAACCTACAAAAACAAAAGAAATGAAGAAAAAATCCACAAAAAAAAGGAATTCAGCACAGGAGAGTAAGAGGAAGAAAGAAAACATCAGCACCACAAAAAAAAAAAAAAAAAAAAAAACCACTACAAAATCACAGCACTAAACTCACACCTATCAATAATTACACTGAATGTAAATGGCCTCAGTGCACCCATAAAGAGATGGAGAGTGGCAGAATGGGTAAAAAACAGGATCCGTCAATATGCTGCCTACAAGAGACACACCTTAGAAACAAAGACGTGAATTTATTAAAAATCAAAGGTTGGGAAATATCAAGCAAACAACGACCAAAAAAGAGCAGGAGTGGCAATACTAATCTCAGGTAAAATAGACTTTAAAACAAAATCCACCATAAAAGACAAAGAAGGACACAATATAATGATTAAGTGGACGATCCATCATGAAGACATAACCATAATAAACATCTACGCACCCAATGACAGGGCTCCAAAATACGTAAAACATACAACGACAGACACATTGACCAATGGAACAGAATTGAGAACCCAGATGTAAATCCATCCTCCACCTACTGTCACCTGATCTTTAGGAGAAAAGATCTATGGGGAAAAGACAGTCTTTTTACCAAATGGTGCTGGCAAAACTGGATGTCCACGTGCAAAAAAAGAAACAGGACCCATTCCTCACACCATTCACAAAAACTAATTCAAAACGGATCAAAGACCTAAATATAAAGTCAAAAACTGTAAAGTTCATAGAAGAAAAAATAGGATCAATGCTAGAGGCCCTAATGCATGGCATTAACAGGATACAAACCATAACCAACAGCACACAAACCCCAGAAGATAAGCTAGATAACTGGGATCTTCTAAAAATTAAACACTTATGCTCTTCAAAAGACTTCACCAAAAGAGTGAAAAGAGAACTTACAGACTGGGAAAATATTTTTGGACATTACAAGTCAGACAAAGATCTAATCTTTAAAATCTACAAGAAAATCCAACACCTCTTCAACAAAAACACAAATAATCCGATAAAAAATGGGCAAAGACACTTGACCAAAGAAGATATTCAAGCTGCCAACAGACACATGAGGAAATGCTCGCCATCACTAGCCATAAGAGAAATGCAAATTAAAACCACAATGAGATACCATCTCACCTCAGCACTACTGGCACGAATCAAAAACACCGGAAATAACAAATGCTGGAGAGGCTGTGGGGCGATCGGAACTCTTATGCACTGCTGTTGGGAATGCAAAATGATACAACCATTTTGGAAAATGATATGGTGCTTCCTCAGAAAGCTAGAAATAGAAATACCATACGATCCAGCAATCCCACTCCTAGGAATATATCCTAGAGAAATAAAAGCCGTCACACGAATAGACAGGCACATACATATTCACTGCAGCACTGTTTACAATAGCAAAAAGATGGAAACAACCTAGATGCCCATCAACGGGTGAGTGAAATAAGTCAATCACAAAAGGACAAATATTGTATGAGACCTCTACTATAAAAATTCATGAAAAAGTTTACACACAAAAAGAAACAATTTTTTTTGGTTACAAGGGATGGGAGGGGTGGGGGGAAAACTAAATAGGCAATAGATAAGTGTTAACCTTGTCAAGGGTGAGACAGTACACAGAACTGGGGAAGCCAGCACAACTTGTAAAAGGAAAGGTCATGGAAGCTCCATAGATAGATCCAAACTTCCTGAGGAACTGAATTGCTGGGCAAAGGGCTGTGGGGACCATGGTCTCAAGGGAACATCTAGCTCAACTGGCATAACACAGTTTATAAAGATAGTGTTCTACATTCTACCTTGGTGAGTAGCATCTGGGGTCTTAAAAGCCTGTGAGCAGCCATCTAAGATACTCCACTGGTCTCACTCCTTCAGGAGCAAGAGAGAACGAAGAGAACAGGATACAAGGAAAAGATCAGTCCAAAGGACTAATGGACCACAGCTACCAAGGCCTCCACCAGACTCAGTCCAGTACAGCTAGATGGTGCCTGGCTACCACCACTGACAGCTCTGACCAGGGTCACAACCGAGGGCCCTGGACAGAGCTGGAGAAAAATATAGAACAAAATTCTAACTCAAAAAAGACCAGATTTACTTGCCTGACAGACTGGAGAAATCCTGAGAATATGTCCCCCAGACACCCTTTAGCTCAGTGATGAAGGCACTCCTGAGGTTCACCGTTCAGCCAAGGGATTGGACAACTCCATAAAAAAAAATGGGACTAATGAGGCGCAGCAGTCCAGGGACAAGGACTAGAAGGCAGGAGGGGACAAGAAAGCTGGAAATAGGGAACCCAAGGTTGAGAAGGACAGTATTGACATGTCGTGGGGTCGTTAACCTTTGTCATAGGCAATATGTGTACTAACTGTTTAACGAGAAACTACTTGTTCTGTAAACCTTCATCTAAGGTACAAAAAAAAAAAAAAGGAATTATCTATGTGTGATCAAATTGACAACAACAACTAAAAAGTTTTGATGGGAAGACTAGGGGGCAGTGAGTTGGAATAACGGTGATGGAATACTTTGGAAAAGGATAGTGAGAATAGCAGCACAACTGGTAGAAGTAATCGATGTCACTGAATTGTACATGTAGAAACTTTTGAAATGGTGTAACTTTGGCTATGTATATCCCCCCCCCCCCAAAAAAAAAAGTCCTCCAAGGTCGAGAAGGGAGAGTGTTGACATGTTGTGGGGTTGTTAACCAACGTCATAAAACAATATGTGTACTGACTGTTTAATGAGAAACTATTTGTTCCATAAACCTTCACCTAAAGTACAATAAAAATACTAAAAAAAAAAAAAAAAGACCAGAATGACTGGCCTGACAGAGACTGGAGAAACCCCAAAAGTATAGCCCTCAGACACCCTTTTAGCTCAGTGATGAAGTCATTGCTGAGGTTCACACTTCAGCCAAAGATTAGACAGTCCATAAAACAAAACGAGAATAAAAGGGCATACCAGCCCAGGGGCAAAGACTAGAAGGCAGGAGGGGACAGGAAAGCTGATGATTGGGAACCCAAGGTTGAGAATGGAGAGTGTTGACATGTCGTGGGTTTGGTAACCAATGTCACAAAACAAGATGAGTATTAACTGTTTAATGAGAAGCTAGTTTGTTCTGTAAACTTTCATCTAAAGTACAATAATAAAAAAATAAAATAACACCTGAGGGATGTGCTTCATAGTTCAATCACATATATGAGACTAATGGGTACAGCAGCCCAAAAGCAAAGACAAAAAGTCAGGAAGGGACAGGAAAACTGGATGAATGGAAACAGGGAACCTGGGGTGGAGAAGAGGAGAGTGTTGATGCATCACAGGGTTGGCAAACAATGTCACAAAACAATTTATATATTAACTGTTTAATGAGAAACTAATTTGCTTTGTAAATTTTCACTTAAATCACAATAATAAAAAAGAAAAACTAGAAATAGAAATACCATATGATCCAGCAATCCCACTCCTAGGAATATATCCTAGAGAAATAACAGCTGTCATGTGAATAGACATATGCACACCCATGTTCATTGCAGCATTATTCACAATAGCAAAAAGATGGAAACAACCTAAGTGACAATCAACAGATGAATAGATAAACTATGGTACATATACACAATAGAATACTACACAACAATAAAGAACAATGACGAATCTGTGAAACATCTCACAATATGGATGAATCTGGAGGGTTATACTAAGTAAAATAAGTCAATCACAAAAAGACAAATACTGTGTGAGATCACTATTATAAAAACTCATGAAAAGGTTTACACACAGAAAGAAATGATCTTTGTTGGTTATGAGACGGGGGGAGGAAGGAACACTAACTAGACAATAGATAAGTGGTAACTCTGGTGAAGGGTAAGACAGTACACAATCCTGGGGAAGTCAGCACAACTTGACCAAGGCAAAGTAATGGAAGCTTCATAGACACATCCAAACTCCCTGAAGGACCGGGTTACTGGGCTGAAAGCTGGGACCACAGTCTCGGGCGACATCTAGCTAAATCAGCATAACATAGTTGATAAAGAAAATGTTCTACATCCCACTTTGGTGAGTAGTGTCTGGGGTCTTAAAAGCTTGTGAGCAGCCATCTAAGATACTCTACTGGTCCCACTTCATTTGGAGCAAAGAAGGATAAAGAAAACCAAAGATACAAGGGAAAGATCAGTCCAAAAGACTAATGGACCACAATTACCACAGCTGTCATCACACTGAGTCCAGAACAACTAGATGGTGACTGGCTACCACCACTGACTGCTCTGACAGGGATCACAATAGAGGGTACTGGACAGAGTGGGAGAAAAATGTAGAACAAAATTCTAACTCACAAAAAAAGACCAGACTTACTATTTTGACAGAGACTGGAGAAGCCCCAATAGTATGACCTCCAGACATCCTTTTAACTCAGTACTCAAGTCACTCCTGAAGTTCACCCTTAATCCAAAGTTTAGACAGGCCTGTAAAACAAAACAAGACTAAAGGGGCACACCAGAAGAAGAGTAAGGAAGGAAGGTAGAGACAGACAATAAATAGAGAAAAAAAGAAAAAAGAAAGAAAAAGGAAAAAAAAAGTGGCTCAAGGGAGCCAACCAGAAGCAGGTCCTCAGCCGAGTGGCACTGCACAGTCCATCAAGAAGGAGCAGAGATGGAACATGGTGCCAGGTGTTCAGGAGACGGGTAAGGAAGGAAGGTAGAGAGAGACAAGAAACCAAGAAAAGAAAAGAAAAAAAAAATCCCCAAAGGAGCCTGCTGATGTGGTGGCATTGACTGGGGAAGTGGCTCCCAAGCCAAGCAGCATTGCATAGCCCATCTAGAAGGGGCAGAGATGACACACAGTGCCAGGTATTCAGGAGACAGGAAAAGAAGGAAAGTAGAGAGAGACAAGAAACCAAGAAACATAGAAAAGCAAACAGGAAAAAAGAAAAAGAAGAAAAAATGCCCCCAGGGATCCCACCAGCGTGGCGTCATGGAACCGGGAAGTGGTTCACTAGCTTAGCAGCACTTCATAGCCTGTCAGGAAGGAGTGGAGATGGCACACAGAGCCAGGTGTTTAAGAGAAAGGAAGGGAAGGAAGTGGGAGAAAGAGAAGAAACCAAAAGAAGCTGAAAAAAGCAACAACAGCAACAATAAAATGACACTGAAGGAGCCAGCCTGTGTGGGCAGGGAAAATCCAAGTGGCAAGGAGCTGGTGCCTCCCCGGCTGAGCAACTGTGGCAGGAAACGGAGGCTAAGCAGGGGGACGAAGGGTGGGGTGTGAAAAAGCATGTATAGCTGGTTCCTGGGTGCTCTGTCTCCTGATGGGAGCTCCATGAAGCTGCCTTCCTGTACTCTCTGTCCACAGAACTCAGTGGCTGAGGAGTGCAAGATAGTGAATTTGTGCCGCATTAGCTGATAGGGGACCTCCACTTTGTAACTCTCCTCACTCTCTGTTCTCTGTCAGTTTTTTATTCCATTCGGTGCTTGGTTGAGTTCTTTATCTCTTCATTTAGTGCTTGGGGTTCCAGGATTGACATTTGTCTCTGTTTTACTTAGTTTTTTGGGTCTTTGCTGTGGAGGGACGGTGTGGTGCTTCTGTCTATTTTGCCACGTTGGCTCCGCCTCCTCCTTACTAATTTTTTTTAATTTAATACTTTGAACATTGGATATATTAAACCCTTACCACTTGCCTGCTATATTTTTATCAAACAGTTTGTTTTCGTTTTTTTCTTTTTTATTGTGGTAAATATGTATGTAACAAAGCATTTGCAGTTTCAACATTCTTCACTTGTACAATTTAGTTACATTAATTGTATTCTTCACGTTGTTCAACCATCACCATTATCCATTTCCACCTTTTTCCAACACGTTTAATAGAAGCTCAGTGTCTCCCAAGCAATAAGTCCCCTTTTCTTCCTTCTTCCCACCACCTCTAGTAACCACTGATAACCTTAGATGGGTATACATTTTCCTTTTTTAGATCTTTCTTATAAGTGGAAACATACAACGTATGTCTTTTTAAATTAGTTTTTGGTTTATAAAGAGTTTCCTTTTAAAGTAGCCGTATCCAACAATTTCCATTGCTTTTAAAATTACAAGTCTTTCCTGGATGACTTCTAACTAAGATTTCTAGGTTAATGTGGTAGGCAGAATAATGGCTTCCCAAATACATCCACATCTTAATCCCTGAAACCTGTGAATGTTACGTTACAGGGCAAAGGTGACTTTGAAGATGTGATTAAGAAGTTTGAGATGGAGAGATTATTGTAGATTATCCAGGTGGCCCAATTTAATCACAATAGTTCTTTTAAGAGGGACAAAGAAGAGTGAGAATCGGAGGAGAAGGCAATGAGATGACGGGGGCAGAGACTGTAGCAATGTGGCCACAAGCCAAAGAATGTTGGCATGCTATAGAAGCTGGAAGAGACAGGGAACCGATTCTCCCCTGGAAGCTCCAGATGGAACCAGTCCTGCTGACACTTTGATTTTAGCCTCATACTCGTAAGACTCATTTTGGACTTCTGATTTCCAGAAAGGTAAAAGAATAGACTTGTGGGTTTTTCTGTAGCCACTAAGTTTGTGATGATATGTTACAGCAGTGACAGAAAACTAATACAGTTAGTGATGTATTTTGCTCTCCATCACCCAAATTCCAAGTAAATGTCTAATGGAGGGGGACTTGCATCAGTAGAGAACCTTTGTGGCATTTCTTCTAGAAATAGTATAGATGAGGCTAGACCATAAGAAGCAATGAAGCCCTCAGACCTAAATAGCCTCCTGTGAGGCTCAATGTGCCTGCTGAGTATGGAAGATGCTGGGTGGCACCTCCCTAACCTTCCGTTGGAAGAATGATGGCAGGTCATGGGGCTATGTTAGGGTCATATTACTTGGGGATTTTTTCATCAGTTTGGATTATGTTCAGCTGTACACTGTGGGAAAATCAAAAATATGATGGCTTACTCCAGTATTACTGGCAGTAATCAAAAACACTGGAAATAACAAATGTTGGAGAGGCTGCTGGGAGATCGGAACCCTTATGCACTGCTGGTGGGAATGCAAAATGGTACAACCATTTTAGAAAATGATAAGGCGCTTCCTTAGAAAGCTAGAAATAGAAATACCATATGATCCAGCAATCCCACTCCTAGGAATATATCCTAGAGAAATGAGAGCCGTCACAAGAATAGACATATGCACACCCATGCTCATTGTAACTTTGTTCACAGTAGCAAAAACATGAAAACAACCTAGATGCCCATCAACAGATGAATGGATAAACAAACTATGGTACATACACACAATGGAGTATTATGCAACAATAAAGAACAATGATGATTCAGTGAAGCATCTCATAACATGGATGAATCTGGAGGGCATTATGCTGAGTGAAATAAGTAAATCACAAAAGGACAAATATTGTATGAGACTATTACTGTAAAAACACATGGAAAGGTTTACACACACAAAGAAACAATCTTTGATGGTTACCAGGGAGGGGAGGGACGGGGGAGAACACCAAATAGACAATAGGTAAGTGGTAACTTTGGTGAAGGGTAAGGCAGTACACAATACTGGGGAAGCCAGCACAACTTGTCTAAGGCAAGGTCATGGAAGCTCCAAAGACACATCCAAACTCCCTGAGGGACTGAATTGCTGGGCTGACGGCAGTGGGGATCATGGTCTCGGGGAACATCTAGCTCAATTGGCATAACATAGTTTATAAAGAAAATGTTCTACATTCTACTTTGGTGAGTAGCGTCTGGGATCTTAAAAGCCAGTTAGCAGCCATCTAAGATACTCCACTCGTCTCACCCCTTCAGGAGCAAGGGAGAATGCAGAAAACTAAAGATACAAGGAAAAGACTAGTCCAAAGGGACTAATGGACCACAACTACCACGGCCTACACCATACTGAGTCCAGTACAACTAGATAGTGCCCAGCTACCACCACTGACTGCTCTGATAGGGATCACAATAGAGGGTCCTGGACAGAGCTGGAGAAAAATATAGAATAAAATTCTAACTCACAAAAAAAAGACCAGACTTACTGGCCTGACAGAGGCTGGAGAAACCCCAAGAGTATGGCCCCTGGACACCCTTTTAGCTCAGTAATGAAGTCACTCCCGAGGTTAACCCTTCATCCAAAGATTAGACAGACCCATAAAACAAAACTAGACTAATGGGGCACAACAGCCCAGGACAAGGACTAGAAAGCAGGAAGGGACAGGAAAGCTGGTAATAGGGAACCCAAGGTTGGGAAGGGAGAGTTTTGACAAGCCTTGGCGTTGTTAACCAATGTCATAAAACAATATGTGTACTAACTGTTTAATGAGGAACTATTTGTTCTGTAAACCTTCATCTAAAGTATAATAAAAAAAATTTTAAAACAATACTGATGGCTTAAATATAATAGAAGATATTTTTTCACATGCAAAAGAGGTTCAGAGATAAGCAGAACAGAGCTGATATGGCAGTTCCTCATTCATCTAAGACTCAGTCTTCTTCTGTCTTTTTACTTCACCATCTTAGTTCTGGTATCTATCCTCAAGGTTGCTTCGTGGTCCAAGATGAATGGAGTCGGCTCCAACAATTGTGTGTGAGTTGTAGGCTGGAAGAAAGAGAGGCAGAAAGGCAAAAGGGGCAGGCCTCCATGTTGAGTCAAGACCCTTTAAGGAGACTTTATGGAAACTCAACTCCAAACTTCCACTTACAACTCACTGACCATGACTTATCACATGGCCACATCTAGCTCCAAGGAAGTCTTGAAAACAAAGTTTTCTATCCAGGATGGCAAAAGAGCCAACTAAATTTCCGATTTCTGTCGCTAAGGAAGAAGAAAGATGTTTCTACCACAGCCCACCACTTTGACCACCCAAATATTCATGCATACACTTCTTCCTGAAGAACAAACTTCCTTCTTCAAGGCAGACAATACCAAAATATCACCTGTTAGCTTCTTCAAAGTCTAGGACACATATTTGGAGAACATATCCTCCCAATCACATTTGTAGTAGCTCCTCAATGTTCCATGACCTATGAGCTAAAAGATAAGTTATATGTCCCAATATTCCCATGATTGTGTTTTAAAAAATAATCATAGGCAACTTTTTATCATTGAGTGAAGTTTTATTTGCAATAATAAAGCATAACATGAGGGAGTCCCACTTATAGAACAACTAGGTGTCCAACATAAAGACGATAATGCCTATAGTTCAAATTATTACTTGACAGTAATCAATTCTAATGGGATAATGTTTCAGCTGTTCTGATGAAAATAACACTTTTTTTGCATATCTTTTCTGAGTAATGGTGCATTAATGCTTCATATTAGACAGGAGGCTACTTTAATCTAAGAGTAGAAATTTAAATATGACTTATGTTTAATAATTTTCATATTTTAGGAAAAAGATACCCCACCCTGCCCTCACAAACATTCCTGTTCAGAAAAGGGAATAAGGGAAACACAAGTAGCCGCTGGTTAATAATGAGGATGCCTTGATTCAGCAGTGGAAAAAATTCCTTTGTTAGCCTTTCCAACATCCCCAGCCTCTGCCCTCTGGAAGGTTCTTCCTGGTTTTTGAAGATCAGCTTCCCTGGGAAACAGACTCTAAGACAGATATTAGCATACAGGAAGTTGGAGAGCTCCAGGGATCACTGAGTATGAGGTAAGAGAAGAGATCAGTATACAGCAGGAGACATGAAGCTGTGATGTGGTCTCAGCGAAGACCTCAGCTACCTGTGGGGTGCTCTGAAGCTGACTAGCCCTTTAGAATTGTTTCAAGCTGGGCCAAGAAGACCGGGTCTTTATGCGTCTGCCATGACTAGTCATTAGATGTAGGCTGTATCCAGGAAATGGAGTGTGTTCTTGAGTGTGGCACTATCTTCAGCAGTAGGAAATTCTCAGACTAGGTGGACAACTGAGGGATCTCAGCAAATAAAACTTCCAGAAGCTGGGGGAAAGAAATTCTTTAGTCCTGAAGGGGATCTGGGAGGTATATCATAGCATCCACTACATTGGTCCTTTTTCCTCTATGACCACAGCTGAAGTGGCCATTGGAGGGAATGCCTTTGGGATATGCACAGATGTATCATTCTACTTCCTGTTTGTGCAAGCTAGGGTACAGGTATAGAGTTTGTATTTAATGTTGCTGTTGTTAGGTGCCATCAAGTAGATTCTAATTCATAGCAAGCCTGTATACAACAGAACGAAACACTGCCTGGTTCTGCACCATCCTCACAATCCTTGCTATGTTTGAGCACATTGTTGCAGCCACTACATCCATCTATCTCATTGAGGGTCTTCCTCTTTTTGGCTGGCCTTCTACTTTACCAAGCATGATGTCCTTCTCCAGGGACTGGTCCTTCCTGTAACATGTCCAAAGTATGTGAGATGAAGTCTCGCCATGCTTGCTTCTAAGGAGCATTCTGGCTGTACTTCTCCCAAGACAGAATTGTTTGTTCTTCTGGCAGTCCATGGTATATTCAGTATTCTTTGTCAACACCATAATTCAAAGGCATTAATTCTTCTTCTGTCCTCCTTATTCATTGTCCAGTTTTTGCATGAATATGAGGCTATTGAAAAGATCATGGCTTAGGTCAGGCATACCTTAGTCCTCAAAATGACATCTTTGCTTTTTAACACTTTGAAAAGGTGATTGGCAGCAGATTTGCCCAGTGTAGTGCGTCTTTTGATTTCTTGACTGCTGTTTCCATGGGTGTAGATTGTGGATCTAAGTAAAATGAAATCCTTGACAACTTCAATCTTTTCTCTGTTTTTCATGATGTTGCTTATTGGTGCAGTTGTGAGGATTTTTTGTTTTCTATATATTGAGGTGCAATCCATACTGAAGGTTGTGATCTTTGATCTTCATCAGTAAATACTTCCAGTCCCATTCACTTTCAGCAAGCAAGGTTGTGTCATCTGCATATCACAGGTTGTTAATGAGTCTTCTTCTAATCCTGATGCCACATTCTTCTTCATATAGCCCAGCTTCTCTTATTATTTGTTTAGCATACAGATTGAATAAGTATGGTGAAAGGATACAACCCTGATGAACACCTTTCCTGACCCTAAACCATGCAGTATACCCTTGTTCTGTTCAAACTACTGCCTCTTGATCTATGTACAGGTTCCTCATGAGCACAATTAAGTGTTCTGGAATTCTCATTCTTTGCAATGTTACTCATAATTTCTTATGATCCACACAGTCGAATGCCTTTGCATAGTCAATAAAACACAGGTAAAAATCTTTCTGAGGTTCTCTGCTTTAACTCAAGATCCATCTGACATCAGCAATGATATCCCTCGTTCAACGTCCTCTTATCCCCCAGACGTCTGTCAGTTTGTTGTACTGTGGGGGCTTGCATGTTGCTGTGATGTTGGAAGCTATGCCACTGGTATTCAAATACCAGCAGGATCACTCATGGTGATTCAACAACACCTAACAGGTTTCAGCTGAGCCTCCAGGCTAAGACAGAAGAGGAAGAAGGACTCAGCAGTCTACTTCTGAAAAGAATTAGCCAGTGAAAACCTTAGGAATAGCAGTGGGCCATTGATATAGCGCTGGGAGATGAGCCTCTCAGGTTGGAAGGCACTCAAAATAAGACTGCGGAAGAGCTGCCTCCTCAAAGTAGATTCAACCTTAATGATGTGGATGGAATCAAGCTTTCAGGACCTTCGTTTGCTAATGTGCCATGACTCAAAATGAGAAGAAATGGCTGCAAATATCCATTAATAATCGGAACATGGGATGTACAAAGTATGAATCTAAAACTGAAAATCATCAAAAATGAAATGGAACACATAACCATCATTATCCTAGGCATTAGTGAACAGAAATAGACTGGTATGTCCATTTTGAACTGGAAAATCATATGGTCTACTACAACGGGAATGACAACTTGAAAAGGAATGGTGTTGCATTCATCTTCGAAAAGAACATTTCAAGATCTATCCTGTAGTACAATGCTGTTAGTGATAGGATAATATCCACAGGCCTGCAAGGAAGACAAGTTAATAAGACTATTATTGATATTTATGCACCAACCACTAAAGCCAAAGATGAAGAAATTTAAGATTTTTACCTACTTCTGCAGTCTGAAATTGATTGAACATGCAATCAGAATGCATTGATAAATACTGGTGATTGGAGTGTGTAAGTTGAAGACAAAGAAGGATTGGTAGTTGGAAAATACAGCCTTGATGATAGAAACTGTGCCAGATCGCATGACAGAATTTTGCAAGACCAACGACTTCTTCACTGCAAATACCTTTTTTCAACACCATAAACAGAAATTATACACATGGATGTTACCAGATCGAATACACTGGAATCAAACCAACTACATCTGTGGAAAGAGACGATGGAAAAGCTCAATATCATCAGTCAGAAAAAAGTCAGGGGCCGACTGCAGAACAGACCATCAATTGCTCTTATGCAAGTTCACACTGAAACTGAAGAAAATTAGAACAAGTCTACTGGAGCCAAAGTATGACCCTGAGTATATCCCACCTGAATTTAGAGACTAGCTCAAGAATAGATTTGACACGTTGAACACAAATGACCGAAGACCAGATGAGTTGTGGAATGGCATCAAGGACATCCTACATGAAGAAAACAAGAGATCATTAAAAAGATAGAAAAGAAAGAAAAAACCAAAGTGGATGTCAGAAGAGACTCTGAAACTTGCTCTTGAACGTCGAGTAGCTAAAGCAAAAGAAAGAAATGGTTAAGTAAAAGAGCTGAATGGAAAATTTCAAAGGGCAGCTTGAGAAGACAAAGTATTATAATGACATGTGCAAAGACCTGGAGTTAGAAAACCAAAAGGGAAAAACACGTTCACCATCTCTCAAGCTGAAAGAACTGAAGAAAAAATTAAAGCCTCGAGTTGCAATATTGAAGGATTCCATTGGGAAAATATTAAAAGACTCAGGAAGCATCAAAAGAAGATGGAAGGGATACACCGAGTCACTGTAAAAAATAATTAGTTGACATTTAACCATTTCAGAAAGTAGCATATGATCAGGAATCGATGGTACTGGAGGAAGAAGTACAAGCTGCAATGAAGGCATTGATGAAAAACAAGGCTCTAGGAATTGATGGAATACCAATTGAGATGTTTCAACAAACAGATGCAGCACTGGAGGTGCTCACTCATCTATGCCAAGAAATCTGGAAGACAGCTACCTGGCCAACTGACTGGAAGAGATTCATATTTGTACCTATTCCATGAAAAATTATCCAACCGAATGTGGAAATCTTCACACAATATCATTAATAACACATGCAAGAAAAATTTTGCTGAAGATCATTCAAAAGCAGCTGCAGCAGTATTTCGACAGAGAAATGCCAGAAATTCAAGCTGGATTCAGAAGGGGATTCAGAAGAGGACGTGGAAGCAGGGATATCATTGCTGAAGTCAGATGGATCCTGGCTGAAAGTAGAGAACACCAGAAAGATATTTACCTGTGTTTTATTGACTATGCAAAGGCCTTTGACTGTGTGGATCATAACAAGTCATGGAGAACATTGTGAAGAATGGGAACTCAGAACACTTAATTGTTCTCGTGAGGAACCTTACATAGATCAAGAGGCAGTCATTCGAACAGAACAAGGGGATACCCGTGATTTAAAGTCAGGCAAGGTGTATGTCAGGGTTGTATCCTTTCACTATACTTATTGAATCTGTATGCTGAGTAAATAACCCAAGAAGCTGGACTATAGGAAGAAGAAAGGGGCATCAGGATTGGAGGAAGACTCATTAAAAGCATGCAATATGCAGATGTACAACCTTGTTTGCTGAAAGTGAAGAGGACTTTAAGTACTAACTGATGAAGATCAAAGACCACAGCCTTCAGTACGGATTACACATCGACATAAAGAAAACAAAAATCGAGAGGAGGGGGCAAGATGGCTCTCTAAGTAGAAACACCACGCCATCCCTCCACAGCAAAGATCCGAAAAACTAAGCCTAACAGAGAATCAACAATCCTGAAACCCTAGAACACCAAATGAAGAGATAAAGAACTCAGCCAAACACCAAACAGAGTGAGAATACTAAAAGAGAACGGAGAGCGAGGAGATACTCAGGCAGAGATTCCTTACCAGCTAACGCAGCGCAGATCCACCATCTTGGATTCCTATAGGAGACCAGCGAACGGGAGAGCAGCCTTGCAGAGCATCTGGTCGGAGACAGAACGACCGGTAAACTGCGGTGCGCGCTCTCCCACCACCCACCCCTCTCCGCCTCAGCTGGGGATCCCCTGCTTTCCGTGGCCAGGGTCTCTGGGCTGGGGGGCGCCGGTGCTTGGATTCCGCGCGCACGGGCTGGCGGCTTTCTGGGAGCCGTTTGCTGGCGGCTAGTGAACCTTTTTCTGCCGCCTCCCCCTCCTTTTGCCTGGGTGCCTGGTTCCGAGTGCCGTCTCTGCTCTTTCCTGCGGGGCTGTGGGGCTGCGTTCGGGCGTGTGGCTGTTTCTAGGTCTGGGCTCCTGCGCGGGTGGGATCCTGGGGCCTTTGTTTGTTCGCCCCTCTGCTTTCCGTGACCGGAGTCCCTGGGCTAGAGGGCGCCGGTACTTGGATTCCGTGCGCCTGGGCTGGCGGCTTTCTGGGAGCCGTTTGCTGGCAGCTAGTGAACCTTTTTCTCCCACCTCCCCCTCCTTTAGCCTGGGTGCCTGGTTCCGAGTGCCGTCTCTGCTGTCTCCTGTGGGGCTGTAGGGCTGCATTCGGGCGTGTGGCTATTTCCAGGTCTGGGCTCCCGCGCGGGTGGGATCCCAGGGCCTTTGTTCGTTGGCCCCTCTGCTTCCTGTGGCCACGGTCTCTTAACCCCGAGACTACCGGCTTCTTGGAATTTGCGCCCCTGAGTGGGGGCTCTCTGGGTCACATTTGTAGGCACTGACTGCTGGTGTTGCCCCTTTTTTTCTTCAATTTTATTTTTCTTCCTTTTTTGATTAGTTTTGTCATCTTTTACCTCTTTTTCCCTGTTGTCTTTCTTCATTGCTTAATTTCTCATCTCTCTATCTCTTCCTTCTCTTCCTGATCCCTGAATACCAGGCGATGTATGCCTCTGTACCTTCTGGCCAGGCTGAGCTGTGAAAATTGAGACCGACTCCCCCAGACCTCATAGCTGCATCGGTGGGATCCCTGGGAACTTTGCAGTTCTTTAACTTTTCTGATTTTTATTTGGTCATTCTTTCCTTTTCCTTCTCTTCCCCCTTCTGGTTTCCTCCATCCCATAGTCTCTCATCTGTACATTCCAACGACAAGCTCCCCTAGCATTCTTTTATGTTTGTACTCTTTTTGCTCCTCCTCCTCTCTCCTCTCTCCCATATCCAGCTTAGCTTCACACATAACCATCTTCCCACTGCACCCTACCTACCTGCACCGTGCACTAGACATCACACCACCAAGTGGTGCAGGCACGCCCTATTGGAGCCTGCCCAGCACTGACTACCGACCATCCTGGTGGCTGCGGTGAGTGCCAAGGGCAGCCCATCCCAGTGGCTCCTCCTCAGCTAGATCTGCCCAGCTGTACCACAAGAACGAAACAAACAAAAAAAAAAATCTACAATCAATAAATGAGAGAAATATCTACTGAATGCCCTGAAAACAGCAAACAATGTCAAAACATTTAAAAAACAAGACAAGATGGCTACAATAGGCGTCCAAATTAAAACACCAGATAACTCTCCTGTGGAAGAAAATGCACTAGAAGTACTTGATACGGAACTCAAATCACTAATACTCGGAATTTTCCAAGAACTGAGGCAAAAAGCTGACAAACATGAGGAAAAATAGACAAATTTATGGAAAATACAGACAAAAAATTGGAAGAATTCAGGAAGATGATGCAGGAACAAAATGCCAAAATAAATTTACAGCTCGAAATTATACAAAAACAACAATTAGAAATCCAAAAGATAAACAACAAGATTTCAGAAATGGACGGTGTCATAGAAGGGCTGAGAAGTAGATTTGAAACCATGGAAGACATGATCAGTGGAACTGAAGACAAACACTTGGATACAACTCTGTGTCAGGAAAACTCAGAAAAAAGAACAAAGAAAAATGAAGAGACCCTGAGAGTTATGTGGGACACAATTAAAAGCAAAAACTTACGAGTGATTGGCATACCAGAACAGGGGGAGAAAACAGAAAACACAGAGAGGATCATTGAGGAACAGCTGACAGAAAACTTTCCCAATATCATGAAAGATGAAAAGCTGGCCATCCAAGAAGCTCAATGAACCCCATATAGAAGAGACCCCAAAAGAAAATCACCAAGACATATCATATTCACACTCGCTAAAACTAAAGACAAACAAAGAATCCTGAGAGCAGCTCGTGAAAAACAAGAAGTCACATACAGAGGAGAAACAATAAGACTAAGCTCAGATTATTCGGCAGAAACCATGCAGGCAAGAAGGCAATGGGATGACATATATAAAATCTTGAAAGAAAAAAATTGTCAGCCAAGAATAATATATCCTGCAAAACTCTCATTCAGATTTAATGGTGAAATTAGGTCATTTCCAGATAAACAGAAACTAAAGGAATATGCCAAAGTCAAACCAAACTTACAAGAATTATTAAAGGGAGTTCTTCGATCTGAGGACAAACAGCTTCAGCCCTCAGGCAGGACCTAGGACCTAGGACACAGGTTCACATGAACCAGATATCATTCTAGGAACTGAACTACAGAGGACTTTCCAAAAACAAAAGATATACAACAGGGAATCAGAGAAATCAATCAAAGGATGACAACAACATCAAAACAATGAAAGAGGGAACAAACGGCATAGGTATAGAACCTTCTAAAGAAGAGGAAGGCAAGGCGATACCAAGTAACGGTAGACTGCTTCAAAATTATAAAGATAAGGGTAAAATTCATGGTAAACACAAAAAAAGTTAACAAACCAACTCATAAAAATAAAGACAAAAAACATAAAGTCTCAACAAAAACAAAACCTACAAAAAAAAAAGAAATGAACACAAAATCCACAAACAAAAGGAACTCAGCACAAGAGAGTAAGAAGAACAAAGAAAACTTCAGCATCACAAAAAAAAGCACTACAAAATGACAGCAACAAACTCACATCTATCAATAATTACACTGAACGTAAATGGACTCAATGCACCCATAAAGAGACAGAGAGTGGCAGAATGGATAAGAAAACAGGATCCATCAATTTGCTGTCTACAAGAGACACACCTTAGAAACAAAGATGTGAATTTATTAAAAATCAAAGGTTGGGAAAAAATATATCAAGCTAACAACTATCAAAAAAGAGCAGGAGTGGCAATTCTAATCTCAGATAAAATAGACTTTAAAACAAAATCTACCATAAAAGACAAAGAAGGACACTATATAATGATTAAGGGGATGATCCATCAAGAAGACATAACCATAATAAATATCTATGCACCCAATGACAGGGCTCCAAAATACATAAAAAAAACTCTAACAGCACTGAAAACAGAAATTGACAGTTCCACAATAATAGTAGGAGACTTCAACACACCACTCTCAGAAAAGGACAGAACAACTAAAAACAAACTCAGCAAAGATACAGAAGACCTAAAGGACACAATCAGCCAACTGGACCTCATAGACATATATAGAACAATCCGTCCAACCGCTGCAAAGTACACATTCTTTTCCAATGCACATGGAGCGTTCTCCAGAATAGACCACATCTTAGGCCACAGAGCAATCCTCAACAAGATTCAAAATGCTGAGATAATTCACAGTATCTTCTCTGACCACAATGCCATCAAGGTATAAATTAACACTAGAAAAAGCAAGGAAAAAAAATCAAACACATGGAAACTGAATAATAATCTGCTTACACATCAATGGGTAATAGAAGAAATCAGAGATGGAATTAAAAAATTCCTAGAATCAAATGAAAATGAAAACACATCATACCAAAACCTTTGGGACACAGCAAAGGCAGTCCTCAGAGGACAATTTATAGCAATAGATGCACATATCAAAAAAGAAGAAAGGGACAAGATCAAAACATTAATTACAGAACTCAAACAAATAGAAAGAGAACAACAAAAAAAGCCTACAACCACCGGAAGAAAGGAAATAGTAAAGATCAGAGCAGAAATAAATGAAATAGAGAACAGAAAAACAATAGAAAGAATCAACAAAACCAAAAGTTGGTTCTTTGAAAGAATCAACAAAATCAACAAACCAGTGGCCAGACTGACAAAAGAAAAACAGCAGAGGGCACAAATAACCCAAATAAGAAATGAAATGGGGGACATTACAACAGACCCAACTGAAATAAAAAGGATTATAACAGAATATTATGAAAAACTATATTCCAACAAATTTGAAAACCTAGAGGAAATGGATAAATTTCTAGAAACATACGGCCTACCCAAACTACAACAAAGTGATATTGAAAATCTGAACAGACCCATAACAAGAGAAGAGATTGAAAAGGTAATAAAAAAACTCCCAACCAAAAAAAACCCTGGCCCAGATGGCTTCACTGGAGAATTCTACAAAACATTTACAGAAGAGCTCGTACCAGTTCTACTCAAGTTATTTCAGAGCATAGAAGAGGAAACAACACTTCCAAATTCATTCTATGAAGCCAGCATAATGCTGATACCAAAACCAGGCAAAGACATCACAAAAAAAGAAAATTACAGACCAATATCTCTCATGAATATAGATGCAAAAATTCTGAACAAAATTCTAGCCAATAGAATTCAGCATCATATCAAAAAAATAATACACCACGACCAAGTAGGATTCATACCAGGTATGCAAGGATGGTTTAACATTAGAAAATCCATCAACGTAATCCACCACATAAATAAAAGGAAAGAAAAACATCACATGATCATCTCAATTGATGCAGAAAAGGCATTTGACAAAGTCCAACACCCATTCCTGATAAAAGCTCTCAATAAAATAGGTATAGAAGGGAAATTTCTCAACATAATAAAGGGCATCTATGCAAAACCAACAGCCAACATCATTCTTAATGGAGAGAGGCTGAAAACATTCCCCTTGAAAACAGGAACAAGACAAGGATGCCCTTTATCGCCACTCCTATTTAACATTGTGCTGGAAGTTCTCGCTAGAGCAGTAAGGCAAGAGAAAGAAATAAAGGGCATCCAAATTGGTAATGAAGAAGTTAAACTCTCCCTGTTTGCAGATGATATGATACTATACATAGAAAACCCTAAAGACTCCACGAGAAATTTACTGGAACTAATAGAAAGATTCAACAGAGTAGCAGGATACAAGATAAACATTCAAAAATCAGTTGGATTCCTATACACCAGTAAAGAGAACGATGAAAAGGAGATCAGGAAATCAATACCATTTTCAATAGCCCCTAAAAAGATAAAATACTTAGGAATAAATCTGACCAGGAATATAAAAGACCTATACAAACAAAACTACAAAACACTGCTGCATGAAACCCAAAGGGATCTACATAAATGGAAAAACATACCATGCTCATGGATAGGCAGACTCAACATTGTGAAAATGGCAATTCTACCTAAAGCAATTTACAAATACAATGCAATTCCGATACAAATACCAACAACATTCTTCAAAGAGATTGAAAAACTAATTATTAACTTTATATGGAAAGGGAAGAAACCCCGAATAAGTAAAGCACTACTGAAGAAGAAGAATAAAGTTGGAGGACTCACACTACCTGACTTCAGAACCTACTATACAGCTACAGTACTCAAAACAGCCTGGTACTGGTACAACAACAGAGACATTGACCAATGGAACAGAATTGAGAACTCAGATGTAAATCCATCCACCTACGGTCACCTGATTTTTGACAAGGGCCCAAAATACATCAAATGGGGAAAAGACAGTCTTTTTAACAAATCGTGCTGGCAAAACTGGATATCCATTTGTAGAAAAATGAAACAGGACCCATACCTCACACCATATACAAAAACTACTTCAAAATGGATCAAAGACCTGAATATAAAGCCTCAAACTATAAAATTCATAGAAGAAAAAATAGGACCAACACTTCAGACCTTAATACATGGCATTAACAGGATACAAACCATAAACATCAACACAAAAAACCCAACAGATAAACTAGATAATTGGGATCTTCTAAAAATCAAACATCTATGCTCTTCAAAAGATTTCACCAAAAGAGTTAAAAGAGAACCTACAGACTGGGAAAAAATTTTTGGACAGTACAAGTCAGACAAAGGTCTAATCTCCGTAATCTACAAGAAAATCCAACACCTCTACAACAAAAAGACAAACAATCCTATCAAAAAATGGGCAAAGGAAATGAACAGACACTTCACCAAGGAAGACATTCAAATGGCCAACAGACACATGAGGAAATGCTCGCGATCACTAGCCATTAGAGAAATGCAAATTAAAACCACAATGAGATACCATCTCACCCCGGCATTACTGGCACGAATCAAAAACACTGGAAATAACAAATGTTGGAGGGGCTGCGGGGAGACGGGAACTCTTATACACTGCTGGTGGGAATGCAAAATGATATAACCATTTTGGAAAATGATATGGCAGTTCCTCAGAAAGCTAGAAATAGACGTACCATTCGATCCAGCAATCCCACTCCTAGGAATATATCCTAGAAAAATAAGAGTCATCACTCGAATAGACATATGCACACCTATGTTCATGGCAGCATTATTCACAATAGCAAAACGATGGAAACAACCTCGATGTCCATCAACAGACGAATGGATACACAAACTATGGTACATACACACAATGGAGTACTATGCAACGAGAAAGAACTACAATGAATCGGTGAACCATCTCATAACATGGATGAAACTGGAGGACATCATGCTGAGTGAAGTAAGTCAATCACAAAAGGACAAATATTGTATGAGACCTCTATTGTAAAAACCCATGAAAAAATTCACATGCAAAATGTAACAATCCTTGTTGGTTACCAGGGATGGGGGTGGGGGAATACTAAATAGGTAATAGGTAAGTGGTAACTTGGGTGAGAGGTGAGATAGTACATAGTACAGGGGAAACTAACACAACCTGCACAAGGAAAGGTCATGGTGGCCCTATAGACACATCCAAACCCCCCGAGGGACTGAGTTGTTGGACGGAGGGCTCTGGGGACCATGATCTCGGGGAACATCTAGCTCAATTGGCATGACACTACTTATAAAGATAATGCTCTACATTCTACCTTGGTGAGTAGTGTCTGGGGTCTTAAAAGCCTATGAGCGGCCATCTAAGATACTCCACTGATCTCATCCCTTCGGGAACAAGGGAGAACGAAGAGAACAGGATACAAGGAAAAGATTAGTCCGAAGGACTAATGGTCCACAGCTACCAAGGCCTCCATGGGACTGAGCCCAGTACAGCTGGATGGTGCCCGGCTACCACCAATGACTCCTCTGACCAGGATCACAACAGAGGGTTCTGGGCAGAGCTGGAGAAGGATGTAGAGCATAATTTTACTCCCCCCCCAAAAAAAGAAGACCAGATTTACTGGCCTAAAGAATACTAGAGAAACCTCAAGAGTGTGGCCCCCAGACACCCTTTCAGCTCAGAGGTGAAGTTACCTTCGAGGTTCGATGTTAAGCCTGGGAATGGACAGCCCAGTAAAACTAAATGGGACTAACGAGGTACAGGAGTCTGGTGACAAGGGCCAGAAGGCAGAGGGAGAGTAGGAAACTGATGATAAGGAACACAAATTGAATAAGGACACTGTCGATGTATTGTGAGATTGTTGACCACTGCTATAGGGCAACATTTGTAGTAACTATTAAATGGGAGGCTGTTTTGTCCTGTAAGCCTTCATCTTTGGCGAGAATGGCAGCACAATTGGAAGAGCATAGTCAATATCACTTAAATGTGTAAGTGAAAAGTTTTGAAATGATGTTTAAATAAAATAAAATAAAATAAATAAACAAATGAGACTAAAGAGGTACAATAGTCCACTGACAAGGTCCAGAAGACAGAAGGGGACAAGGAAGCCCCCTGGTGATAGGGAACACAAGGTGGAGTAAGGATATTCTTGATGTGCTGTGAGATTGTTAACTGTTGTCATAGGGCAACATGTGTAGTAACTGTTAAATGAAAAACTATTTTGTTCTATAAGCCTTCATCTTAAGTGAGAATAACAGCACAGTTGGAAGAGCGTAGTCGATGTCACTGAACTGTGAATGTAGAAATTTTTGAAACGGTGTATCTTTGGCCATCTGTAATTTTCATCAAAAAAAAAAGGTTGAGAATTTAGAGGCTTAATACGTTGTGGGGTTGTTAACCAATGTCATAGAACAACATGTGTACTACTATTTCATGAGAAACTATTTGCTCTGTAAGCTTTCACCTGAAGTACAATAAAATATATATATATAAAAAAAAAAGAAAACAAAAATCCCCTCAACTGGACCAATAAGCAGCATCATGATAAAGAGAGAAAAGATTGAAGTTGTCAAGGGTTTTATTTTACTTGGTTCCACAATCAACACCCATAGAAACAGCAGTCAAGAAATCAAAAGACGCATTGCATTGGACAAATCTGCTGCAAAAGACCTCTTTAAAGTGTTGAAAAGCAAAGATGTCACCTTAAAGATTAAAGTGCACCTTACGCGATCCATGGTATTCATGCGAAGGCTGGTGAATAAGGAAGACCGAAGAAGAATTGAAACCCTTGAATTGTGGTGTTGGTGAAGAATATTGAATATACCGTGGACTGCCAAAAGAACAAAAAAATCTGTCTTGGAAGAAGTACAGACAGAATGCTGCTTAGAAGCAAGGACGGGGAGACTACGTCTCACATACTTTGGACATGTTATCAGTAGGGATCAGTCCCTGGAGAAGGACATCATGCTTGGTAAAGTAAAGGGTCAGCGAAAAAGAGGAAGACCCTCAACGAGACGTATTGACACAGTGGCTGCAACAATGGGCTTAAGCATAACAACGATTGTTAGGATGACACATGACCAAGCAGTATTTCATTCTGTTGTACATAGGGTCGCTATGAGTGGGAACCGACTCGACTACGCCTAACAATAACAACAAGTCCTGTTATAAATCTGGCTCGAATTTCCGGCAGTTCCCTCTTGATGTACCGCTGCAATAGCTTTTGAATGATCTTCAGCAAAATTTTACTTGTGTGTAATAAATGTTATTGTTCAACAATTTACACCTTCGGTTGGATCACGTTTCTTTGGAATAGGCAAAAATATGGATCTCTTCCAGGCAACTGCCCTCCAAATTTCTTGGCATAGATGAGTGAGCACCTCCAGCGCTGCAACGGTTTGTTAAAACATCTCATTGGTATTCCATCGATTCCTGCAGCCTTGCTTTTTGCCAGTGCCTTCAGAGTACATGTATATTCATGGATTTTTAAGCCAAAATAGATTTATTTACTGGCCACTAAGCTCTGTCCATCCTCCAGTTCTCATTTGAATGATAGCTATCTCGAGACTGGCATCCCTGGGTGGTGCAAACATTTAACACGCTCAGCTGCTAACCAAAAAGTTGGAGGTTTAAATCTACCCAGAGGTACCTCAAAAGAAACGTCTGGTGATCAGCTTCCAAAAAATCAGCCATTGAAACCCTATGGAGCACAGTTCTACTCTGACACACACGGGGCTGCCCTGAGTCAAAGTCAACTCCACAGCAACTGGTAACTGGTACGTCCTTAATACATGTTTGTTGACTAGTTCATAAAGAACCAAGTGTCCTCAAATTGCCCAGAGAAGAAAAAACTCAGGGTCACAGCATTATCTCCTTCTAAAGCTCCAGTTTTAAAGTAAGGGATCGATTGAATTGTCTAACACTGCAAGATTCAAAATTACTAAAAATTCAGTCTACTTAGATTGCAGACCACAGTATGACTTCTCTTAATCGAGTGCTATTTCCTTCCCCTTCTGGTTTGGGTTGATGTGTATCATGTAGGACTTTTCTGAAAGCAACAATAAGCAGCCCCCACACACTAATATTTTGAATTTGTCCTAACATTTTGGTTAATGTTACAGGCTTAGTTGGCATGAGTTCTGCCATCCACAGAACAACAGGCGATCATTTGACCAGATGTCCTGTTGTCACTTAAGTAGGCTCACTAAATTTCTAGCCTGCAAAATCTGAACCCTTAATATTTTTATCCCAACTTTTTTCATGAAAGCAAAGTCATAATTTAGGTTCCAGTGCACTCCATACACAGTCCTGGTAAAAATGACTGTATTTCAGATAACAGAATTGACTCTAGCTAGTTTATTCTGAAAAAGATTCATTTCAGAGCTTTGTGAAGTGCCAGGGAAACAAACCTAGATGCTACACAGTCAGAAGCATAGAATCCAAGAGGAATGTCCAACTATACAGGAGGGTTGTTTTAACAAAAATCACACCATTCATTAGCCATTAGGGAAATGTAAATCAAAACTACATGAGATACCATTTCACCCTGATATTACTAGCACTAATAAAAACAACAGAAAATAAAAAATGTTGGAAAGATTGGGTCCCTTATACACTGTTGGTTGAAATGTAAAATGATACAACTGCTACTATGAAAAATTATATGGTGCCTCCTTAAAAAACTAGAAAAAGAAATATCATACAATCCAGCAATCTCTCTCCTAGGAATATGTCCTAGAAAATTAAGAGCAGTCACATGAATAGATATATGCACACCCATGTTCATGGCAGCTTTATTCACAATAGCAAAAAATATTAAAACAACCTAAGTGCCCATCAACACACAGTGGAATACTGTGCAGCGATAAAGAACAATGATGAATCTGTGAAGCATCTCACAACATGGATGAATCTGGAGTGCATTATGCTGTTGAAATAAGTCCATCACAAAAAGACAAATACTGTATGAGACCACTATTATAAAAACCCAAGAAAATGTTCTCACACAGAAAACAACAAGCTTTGATGGTTACAAGGGAGGGGATGGGTGAGGAGGGGAAATCACTAACTAGATAGTAGACAAGTATTAACTTTGGTGAAAGGAAAGACAACACACAGTATGAGGGAAGTCAGCACAACTTGACCAAAGCAGTCACAGAAGCTTCCTAGATACATCCAAACACCTTGAGGAACCAAGTTACTGGGGCTGAGGGCTGGGGACCATGGTCCCGGGGGACATCTAGGTCAATTGGCATATCATAGTTCATAAAGAAAATTTGCTACTTCCTACTTTGGTGAGTAGCATCTGGGGACTTAAAAGCTTGTGAGATGCCACCTAAGATACGTCTATTGGTCCCATCATGTTTGGAGCAAAGGAAAATGAAGAAACCAAAGACACAGAAAAATATTAATCCAAAGGACTAATGGACAACATGAACCACAGCCTTCACCAGCCTGCCCAGAAGAACTAGATGGTGCCCGGCTACCACCACAACCACTCTGATAAGGATCACTATAGAGAGTCCAGGACAGAGCAGAAGAAAAATGTAGAACTAAATTCAAATTCACAAAAAAGACCAGACTTACTGGTCTGACAAATAGTGGAGGAACCCCTGAGACTATGGCCACTGGACACCCTGCTAACTTAGAACTGAAGCCACTCCCAAAGTCCACCTTTCAGCCAAAGATTAGACAGGCCTATAAAACAAAAAATAACATATACGTGAGGAATGTGCTTCTTAGTTCAATTAAGTATGTAAGACCAAATGGGCAACACCCGCCCAAAAGCAAAGACGAGAAGGCAGGAAGGGACAGAAAAGTGGGTGAATGGACCCGGAGAACCCAGGAGGGAAAGGGAAAGGGGGAGAGTGCCGACATTGTGGGGATTGCAATCAATGTCACAAAGCAATTTATGTGTAAATTTTTGAATGAGAAACTAATTTGTACTATAAACTTACACCTAAAACACAATAAAAAACAAAATCACACCCTTACCACTGTGCTCAATACCTGTGAAGCCAGAGGCTAGGCATGCTTTCACCACAATCGTTCTAGAAAAAAACTCCTCCATGACAGTGCTTGTCAGAAAATTCACATGGTCACTGCCTCATGATGTTCTCTTCCATGTTCCAAGTCTCATCTAGGTGTGCCTTCAGAAGCTGTCACATGCAGAATCCTAACTGCAAGTGATTCTGGGGGATGTGATCTTTAGCTTTCCTGCCTCTAGAGTACCAGAAGGTGGGCTAAAAGCAGTTGGAGTTATGTAGAAGAGTGATTCTCAACTAGGAACAATTTTGCCTCGCAGGGACATTTGGCAGTATCTGGAGACATTTTTGGTTGTCATAACTGCGGTGGGGAAGATACTAGCATGTAATGGGTAGGAGCCAGAGATGACATCTTACAATGCACAGAGCAGATCCCTACAACAAAGAATTATCCAGCCCCAGATGTAAATGATGCCATGTTAGAAACCCTGGGGTAGAGTGGGCCAATCAGCAGTATCTGCCTCAAACTCATTCCTCAGATTGATAGTCCCTGGTGGCTATAGGAGTTCCTAGGATTCACTTCTGGAGACTCACAAAGTAGAGGCCTGGACCCCACAGAGTCTTACTCTAAGTACTAAAGAACCACACAAAAAAAGAACACACACACACAAAAAAAAAGATAAGGACTACGTTTTGTGACCACCTGAGCTCCAGCATTCCATCCCACTTCACAAGGCCACTGCATCACTGCCTTTTGGAACTAATAATCAAAATTTATAAAAAATATAAAACTGCCTTCACCCTCAATCCTAACTTGAATAATTTGAGTAAGTACTCACATCAGTCTCTCATCAAAGCCAACTCAAGTTCTGTTTTAGATTGGGTTCCCCCAGAAGCTAACCCCAATTCAAGCAATTCAGTGCAAGCAGTTTATTTAGGAGATTTTAAGTTGTTGTTAGCTTTTGTCAAGTTGGACCCAACTCATGGCAACCCTATGCACAAATTTATCAGACCATTGTTATCCACAGAGTTTTCACTGGCTAATTTTCAGAAGTAGATCACTAGGCCTTTCTTCCTAGTTACTCTGGAAGCTCTGCTGAAACCTATTCAGCATCATAGCAACATGCAAGCCACCACTGACAGATGGGTGGTAGCTGTGCATAAGATGCATTGGCCAGAATCCAACCTGGGTCTCCCACATGGAAGGCAAAAATTCTACCACTGTTTTTAGCCGGACATCATGGTGCTCTAGGCAGAAGCACCATGCCATCCCTTCACAGCAAAGATCCAAAAAACTAAGCCAAACAGAGAAAACAGTAATCCTGAAACCCTAAGCATCAAATAAAGAGATAAAGAACTCAGCCAAGCACCAGATGGAATAAGAAACTGACAGAGAACAGAAAGCAAGGAGAGATGCATGCAGAGGTCCCCTATCAGCTAACGCAGCACCTATCCACGATCTTGGACTCCTATCAGAGACCAGCGAATGGGGGTATGAGAAAGCAGCTTCATGGAGCTTCCAGCAGGAGACAGAACAAACAGTAACCAGTGATATACACTATCCCACCCCCTACCCTTCTTCATCCCCACTCAGCCTCCTCTGCTTCCAGCGGCCACAGTCTCTTCACCCACTGGGAAGCACCAATTGTTTGGATTCCACCCGCCTGCACTGGCTGACTCCCTGAGATCCATTTGTTGGCCACTGGTGTTGCTTTTTTCTGCTTCTTTTGATTTCTTCCTTACCTCTCACCACCTCCCCCTCCTTTCTCTCAAATACCTGGCTCCGTGTGCCATCTTTGCTTCTTCCTTAAAGGCTGTGAAACTCTGCTCCAATGTGAAACTGCTTCCCAGTCTGTGCTGCCACCTGGTGGGATCCTGGGGCTTTTTTTGTTTGTTTGTTTTGAATTGTTGTTTGTTTTCTTTTTCTTTTCTTGTATTAGAAGCCTGTTCTAGCTGGGCAGTACTGCACGGCTTGGGACCTACTCCCTCAGTCTGCACAGACACGCAGAGGTATCCCTGAGAGCATTTCTTTTTTCATGTTTTTTTTCTTTTTTGGGGGGGGGTTCTTGTTCTCTTTTTTTTTTACTTGGGTTTTTTTCTTTTCCCTCTTTTTCCCTTTCTCTCTTTCTTCATTACTCAGTTTCTGGTCTCTCTATACCTTCCTTCTCTTCCTGTCCCCTGAATACATGATGCTGAGTGACACCTCTATGCCTTCTAGCCAGGCTGTACTTCAACTCCTGGGAGCAACATCCTCAGACCTCATAGCTGCACCGGTGGGATCCCTGGGAGATTTTCTTTTCTTTTTTCTTTCTAATTTTTATTTATTCATTTTTTTCTTCTTCTCCTTTTTGTTTTTCTCTATTTCATAGTCTCTCATCTCTCCACTCCAACAGCAAGGTCCCCTAGCACTCTTTTTTGTTTGCTTGCATGTTTTTGGCTCCTGTTCCTCTCTCCTCTCTCTCCTCTCCCCCAGACGCATCTTAGCTCCACACATCACAATCTCTCCCATCCATCCTGCCTACCTACACTCTGCACTTAACATCACATCAGCAAGCAGCACAGGCATGGCCTACCGGAACCTACCCTGCACTGATTACCAGCCCCCTGCCCGGTGGCTGTAGTAAGTGCCATAAACAACCCATCACAGCAACTCCTCTTCAGCTAGACCTGCCCTGCTGTACTATATCTAAGCAACCGATTCTCCCAATTGGAGAAGGAGACGAAAAGTATCATGCTCACAGACGAGCAAACAACAAAGAACACACAGCCTGCCTGCTCAGACATAGCTAAATAAAACCAAAAAAAGGATGAAACAAACAAATCTACAATCAATAAAAGAGAAAAATAACTACTGAATGCCCCGAAGACAACAGACAATGTCAAAACATTTACAAAAAAGATGACGATGGTTCCAGGAGAAGTCCAAAATAAACACCAGGTGACTTTCCAGTAGAAGAAAAGTCACTAGAACTACCTGATAGGGAATTCAAATCTCTAATACTGAGAATTACCCAAGAGTTGAAGCAAAAAGCAGACAAAAATGAGGAAAAGTAGACAAATTCATGGAAAATACAGACAAAAAATGGAATAATTCAGGAAAATAATGCAGAAAAAAATGCCAAAATAAATTCACAGCTAGAAATCATACAAAAACAACAATCAGAAATCCAAAAGATAAACAACAAGATTTCAGAAACGGACCCTGTCATAGAAGGGCTGAGGAGCAGATTTGAAACAGTGGAAGACAGGATCAGTGAAATCGAAGACAAACACCAAACACTTGGATACAACTCTAAGGAAAAATCAGAAAAAAGAATGAAGACAAATGAAGAGACCTTGAGAATTAAGAGGGATACAATCAAAAGCAAAAATTTATGAGTGATCAGAGTTCCAGAATGGGGAAGAAAACAGAAAACACAGAGATCATTGAAGAACTGCTAACAGAAAACTTGCCCAATATCATGAAAGATGAAAAGCTGACCATCCAAGAAGCTCAAAGAACCCCATATAGGATAGACCCCAAAAGAAAATCAACAAGGCATATCATAATCACACTTGCCAAAACCAAAGACAAAGAAAGAACCCCGAGAGCAGCTTGTAAAAAACAAGAAGTCACATACAGAGGAGAAACAATAAGACTAAACTCAGATTATTCGGCAGAAACCATGGAGGCAAGAAGGCAATAGGATGACATATATAAGACCTTGAAAGAAAAAAATTGTCAGTCAAGGATACTATATCCTGCAAAACTCTCTTTCAAATATGATGGTGAAATTAGGACTTTTCCAGAAAAACAGAAATTAAGGGAATATGTAAAAACCAAACCAAATTTGCAAGAACTATTAAAGGGAGTCCTTCGATCTGAGAACAAACTAACATCACACCACAGGCTGTATCTAGGATGCAGGATCGTACCAGCCAGATACCAATCTAGGAAATGATCTCTCAAGGACTATCCAAAACCAAAAGAAATACAACAGGGAATCAGAGCAATTAATCTGTAAATGACAACAGCATCACAACAATAAAAGAGGGAATAAACTACATCAGTATAGAACCTTCTAATGGACAGGAAGGCAAGGCGATAACAAGTAATAATAGACTGCTTCAAACTTAGAAAGATAAGGGTAAATTTCAAGGTAACCACAAAGAAAGTTAACAAACCTACTCATAAAAATAAAGAGGAAAAGCATAAAGTCTCAGTAAAAACAAAACCTACAAAAACAAAAAAAATGAAGAAAAAAATCCACACACACACACACAAAAAAAAGGAATTCAGCACAGGAGAGTAAGAGGAACAAAGAAAATATTGGCACCACAAAAAAAAGCACTACAAAATGACAACAATAAATTCACATCTATCAATAATTACACTGAATGTAAATGGCCTAAATGCACCCATAAAGAGACAGAGAGTGACCAAATGGATAAAAAACAAGGATCCATCCATATGCTGTATATAAGAGACACACTTTAGAAACAAAGATGTAAATCAATTAAAAATCAAAGGTTGGAAAAAAATATGTGAAGCAAACAACTACCAAAAAAGAGTAGGAGTGGCAATTCTAATCTCAGATAAAATAGACTTTAAAACAAAATCTACCATAAAAGACAAAGAAGGACACTATATAATGATCAAGAAGATGATCCATTATGAAGACATAACCATAATAAACATCTACACACCAATGACAGGGCTCCAAAATACATAAAACAAACTCTAACAGCACTGAAAAGAGAAATAGAGAGTTCCACAATAATAGTAGGAGACCTCAACACACCGCTCTCAGTAAAGGACACAATATCTAAAAGGAAACTCAGCAAAGATACAGAAGACCTAAAGGACACAATTAGCCAACTTGACCTCAGAGACATATATAGAACACTCCATCCAACAGCTACAAAGTACCCATTCTTTTCCAATGCACATGGAACCTTCTCCAGAATAGACCACATCTTAGGCCACAGAGAAATCCTCAACAACATCCAAAAAGTTGAGATAATGCAAAGTATCTTCTCTGACCACTATGCAATCAAGGTAGAAATTAACAACAGAAAGAACAAAGAAAAAAATCAATTACATGGAAACTGAATAACACCCTGCTTACAAAGCACTGGGTAACAGAAGAAAGCAGAGATGGAATAAAAAATTCCTAGAATCAAATGAGAATGAAAATGCATCATATCAAAACCTTTGGGACACAGTAAAGGCAGTCCTCAGAGGACAATTTATAGCAATAGATGCACACATCAAAAAAGAAGAAAGGGACAAAATCCAAACATTTACTACACAACTCAAATAGAAAGAGAACAGCAAAAAAAGCCCACAGCCACCAGAGGAAAGGAAATAATAAAGATCAGAAATAAATGAAACAGAGAATAGAAAAACAATAGAAAGAACAAACAAAACCCAAAGTTAGTCCTTGGAAAGAATCAACAAAATCAACAAACAACTGTCCAGACTGGCAAAAGAAAAACAGGAGACGATGAAAATAACCAAAAAAAGAAATGAAATAAGTGACATTACAACAGACACAACTGAAATAAAAAGGATCATAACAGAGTCTTATGAAAAACTATACTTCAATAAATATGAAACCTAAGGAAATGGATACATTTCTAGAAGCATACTACCTACCCAAACTACCACAAAGAGATGTTGAAAATCTGAACAGACCCATAACAAGGGAAGAGCTTGAAAAGGTAATAAAAAAAACTCCCAACAACAACAACAAAAAAAAAACCCTGGCCCAAATGGCTTCACTGGAGAATTCTACCAAATCTTCAGAGAAGAGCTTGTACCAGTACTACTCAAACTATTTCAGAACATAGAAAAGGAAGCAACACTTCTGAATTCATTCTATGAAGCCAGTATAACCCTGATACCAAAACCAGGCAAAGACGCCACAAAAAAAGAAAATTACACAACAATATCTTTCGTGAATATAGATGCAAAAATTCTCAACAAAATTCTAGACAATAGAATTCAGCATCATATCAAAAAAATAATACACCATGACCAAGTAGGATTCATACCAGGCATGCAAGGACGGTTAAATATTAGAAAATCAGTCACCACATAAATAAAAGGAAAGAAAAGAATCACACGATCATCTCAACTGACCCAGAAAGGGCATTCGACAAAGTCCAACACAAATTCCTGATAAAAACTCTCAATAAAATAGGTATAGAAGGGAAATTTCTCAACATAATAAAGGGCATCTATGCAAAACTAACAGCCAACATCATTCTTAATGGAGAAAGGCTGAAAACATTCCCCTTGAGAACAGGAACAAGACAAGGATGCCCTTTATCACCACTCTTATTTAATATTCTGCTGGAAGTTCTAGCTAGAGCAATAAGGCAAGAAAAAGAAATAAAGCGCATCCAAATTGGTAATGAATAAGTTAAACTGTCCTTGATTGTAGATAATATGACACTTTTCATAGAAAAACCTAAATATGCCATGAGAAAACTAGTGGAACTAACAGAAAGATTCAGCAGAGAAGTAGGGTACCAGTTAAACATACAAAAATCAGTTGGATTCCTATACACCAATAAAGAGAATGATGAAAAGGACATCAGGAAAACAATACCATTTATAATAGCCCCTAAAAAAATAAAATACTTCGGAATAAATCTAACCAGGGATGTAAAAGACCTATACAAAGAAAACTACAAAACACTACTGCAAGAAACCCAAAGGGATCTACATAAATGGAAAAACATACCACGCTCATGGATAGGTAGACTCAACATTGTGAAAATGATATTCTACCCAAGGCAATTTACAAATACAACGTAATCCGGATCCAAATACCAACAACATTCTTCAAAGAGATGGAAAAACTAATCATTAACTTTATATGGAAAGGGAAGAAGCCCTGAACAAGTAAAGCACTATTGAAGAAGAAGAATAAAGTCAGAGGACTCACATTACCTCACCTCAGAACCTACTATACAGCTACAGTAGCCAAAACAGCCTGGTAGTGGTACAACGACAGATACATTGACCAGTGGAACAGAATTGAGAACCCAGATGTAAATCCATCCACCTACGGTCACCTGATCTTTGACAAGGGCCCAAAGTCCATCAAATGGGGAAAAGACAGTCTTTTTAATAAATGGTGCTGGCAAAACTGGATGTCCGTGTGCAAAAAAATGAAACAGGACCATGCCTCACACCATACAGAAAAACTAATTCAAAATGGATCAAAGACCTAAATATAAAGTCAAAAACTATAAAGTTCATAGAAGAAAAAATAGGAGCAATGCTACAGGCCCTAATACATGGCATAAACAGGATACAAACCATAACAACAACACAGAAGATAAGCTAGATAATGCCAGAAGATAAGCTAGATAACTGGGATCTTCTAAAATTAAACACCTATGCTCTTCAAAAGACTTCACCAAAAGAGTAAAAAGAGAACCTACAGACAGGGAAAAAATTTTGGTCATTACAAGTGAGACAAAGTTCTAATCTCCATAATCTACAAGAAAATCCAATACCTCTACAACAAAAAGACAAATAATCCAATTAAAAATGGGCAAAGGAAATGAACAGACCCTTCACCAAAGAAGACATTCAAGTGGCAACAGATGCATGAGAAAATGCTCACATTCACTAGCCATTGGAGAAATGCAAATTAAAACCACAATGCGATACCATCTTACCCCAGCATTATTACTGTCACGAATCAAAAACACTGGAAATAACAAATGTTGGAGAGGCTGCGGGGAGATCGGAACTCTTCTGCACTGCTGTTGGGAATGCATAATGATACAACCATTTTGGAAAATGATATGGCACTTCCTTAGAAAGCTAGAAATAGAAATACCATAAGATCCAGCAGTCCCACTCCTAAGAATATATCCTAGAGAAATAAGAGCCATCATACGAATAGACAAGTGCACACCCATGTTCACTGCATCATTGTTCACAATAGCAAAAAGATGCAAACAACCTAGATGCCCATCAACAGATGAATGGATAAAAAAACTATGGTACATACACACAATGCAGTATAATGCAACGATAAAGAACAATGATGAATCTGTGAATCATCTCATAACATGGATGAAAGTGGAGGACATTATGCTGAGTGAAATAAGTCAATCACAAAAGGACAAATATTGTATGAGACCGCTACTGTAAATACTCATGAAAAAGTTTACACACAAAAAGTAACAGTCTTTGTTGGTTACAAGGGCTGGGAGTGGTTGGGGGGAAATACTAAATAGACAATAGGTAAGTGGTAACTTTGGTGAAGGGTACAACAGTACACAATACTGGGCAAGCCAGCACATGTACAAGGAAAGGTCATGGAAACTCCACAGACACATCCAAACTCCCCAAGGGACTGAATTGCTGGGCGGAGGGCTGTGGGGACCATAGTCTTGGGGAACATCTAGCTCAATTGGCATAACACAGTTTATAAAGACATTGTTCTACATTCTACCTTGGTTAGTAGCGTCTGGGGTCTTAAAAGCCTGTGAGCAGCCATCTAAGATACTCATTTCACAGGTCTCACCCCTTCAGGAGCAAGGGAGAATGAAGAGAACAGGATAGAAAGAAAAGATTAGTCCAAAGGACTAATGGACCACAGCTACCAAGGCCTCCACCAGACTGAGTCCAGTACAGCTAGATGGTGCCTGGCTACCACCACTGACTGCTCTGACCGGGATCACAACAGAGGGTTCCGGACAGAGCTGGAGAAGGATGTAGAACAAAATTCTAACTCACACACTAAAAGACCAGATTTACTGGCCGGACAGAGACTGGAGAAACCCCGAAAGTATGGCCCCCGGACACCCTTTTATCTCAGTGGTGAAGTCCTTCCCTAAGTTCACTGTTCAGCCGGGGATTGGACAGCCCCATAAAATAAAACGGGACTAATGAGGCACAGTAGTCCAGGGACAAGGACTAGAAGGCAGAAGGGGACAGGAAAGCTGGTGATAGGGAACCCAAGGTTGAGCAAGGACAGTGTTGACATGTAGTGGGGTTCTTAACCATTGTTATAGGGCAATATGTGTACTAACTGTTTAATGAGAAACTATTTTGTACTGTAAACCTTCATCTAAAGTGAGAATAGCAGCACAACTGGAAGACGTAATCGACGTAACTGAATTGTACATGTAGAAATTTTTGAAATGGTGTATCTTTGGCTATGTATTTTTCACCAAAAAAAAAAAAAAAAAAAGTCCTCCAAGGCCAAGAAGGGAGCATGTTGATATGTCATGGGGTTGTTAACCAATGTCATAAAACAATACGTGTACTGACTGTTTAATGAGAAAATATTTGTTCTGTAAACCTTCACCTAAAGTACAATAAAAAAAAAAAATTCTACCACTGAATTGCCACTGACCATCTGAGCTTCAGGCTTCCACCTGAATACTCAAGGCCACTACATCACTGTCTTTTGGAACTGATAATCAAAATTTATAATAAATATAAAACTCGTCTCACCTTCAATCCATATGTGAAAAATTTGAGCAAGTACCCACGTCAAGCCTCTCATCAAAGCCATTCCAAGTTCTGTTTTAGATTGGTGTGGTGCAATATGTTCCTTTATGTGGCCCTTTGCTTTATTGTTGTTGATGTTCTTAGGTGCCATAGAGTCGATTCCAACTTATAGCGACCCCATGTACAACAAAACGAAACAGTGCCTGGTCCTGCACTATCCTCACAAACATTGTTGTGCTTACACCCATTGTTGTAACCACTGTGTCAACTATCTCGTTGAGGGTCTTCCTCTTTTTCACTGACCCTCTAGTTCACCAAGCATGATGTCCTTCTCCAGGGACTGATCCCTCCTGATAACATGTCCAAGGTATGTGAGACGTAGTCTTGCCATCTTTGCTTCTAAGGAGCATTCTGGTTGCACTTCTTCCAAGACAGATTTGCTCATTCTTTTGGCAGTCCATGGTATATTCAATATTCTTCACCAAAACCACAATTCAAAGGCGTCAGTTCTTCTTCGGTCTTCCTTATTCATCATCCAGCTTTTACATGCATATGAGATGATTGAAAACACCATGGCTTGGGTCAGGCACACCTTAGTCTTCAATGTGACATCCTTGCTTTTAAAGAGGTCTTTTGCCTGATGCAATGTGTCTTTTGATTTCTTAACTGCCGCTTCCATGGATTTTGACTGTGGATCCAAGTAAAATGAAATCCTTGACAACTTCAATCTTTTCTCTGTTTATCATGATGCTGTTTATGTCCAGTTGTGAGGGTTTTTGTTTTCTTTATGTTGAGGTGTAATCCTTACTGCAGGATGTGGTCTTTGATCTTCATCAGTTAGTGTTTCAAGTCCTCCTCACTTTCAGCAAGCAAGGTCATGTCATCTGCATATCGCAGGTTGTTAACGAATCTTCCTCCAATCCTGATGACACTTTCTTCACATACTCCAGCTTCTCGGATTATTTGCTCAGCATACAGATTGAATAGGTATCGTGAAAGGATACAACCACGACGCACACCTTTCCTGACTTTAAAACACCCAGTATTCCCTTGTTCTGTTCGAATGACTGCCTCTTGATCTATGTATAGGTTCCTTATGAGCACAATTAAGTGTTCTGGAATTCCCATTCTTCGCAATGTTATCCATAATGTGTTATGATCCACACAGTCAAATGCCTTTGCATAGTCAATAAAACACAGGTAAACATCTTTCTGGTATTCTCTGCTTTCAGCCAAGATCCATCTGACATCAGCAAGATATTCCTGGTTGCATGCCCTCTTCTGAATCTGGCTTGAATTTCTGGCAGTTCCCTGTTGATATACTGCTGCAGCCACTTTTGAGTGATCTTTAGCAAAATTTTGCTTGCATGTGATATTAATGATATTGTTCGATAACTTCTGCGTTCGGTTGGATCATCTTTCTTGGGAATAGGCATAGAATATGGATCTCTTCCAGTTGGTTGGCAAGGTAGCTGTCTTACAAATTTCTTGGCATAGGCGAGTGAGCACTTCCAGTTCTTCATCCATTTGTTGAAACATCTCTATTGGTATTCCATCAATTCCTGGAGCCTAGTTTTTTGCCAGTGCCTTCAGTGCAGCTTGGACTTCTTCCCTCAGTACCGTCGGTTCTGATCATATGCTATCTCCTGAAATGGTTGAATGTTGACCAATCATTTTTGGTATAATGGCTCTGTATTCCTTCTATCTTCTTTTAATGCTTCCTTCATTATTTAATATTTTACCTATAGAATACTTCACTATTGCAACTCAAGGCTTGAATTTTTTCTTCAATTCTTTCCGCTTGGAGAAATGCTGAGCATGTTCTTCCCTTTCTGTTTTCTATCTCCAGGTCTTTGCACATGTCATTACAATACTTTGTCTTCTTGAGCCGCCCTTTGAAATCTTCTGTTCAGTTCTTTTACTTCTTCGTTTCTTCCTTTTGCTTTAGCTACTAGACATTTAAGAGTAAGTTTCAGAGTCTCTTTTGACATCCTTTTAGGTCTTTTCTTTCTTTCCTGTCTTTTTAAGGACCTCTTGCTTTCTTCATGTATGATGTCCTTGGTGTCATTCCACAACTCGTCTGGTCTTCAGTCATTAGTGTTTAACACATCAAATCTATTCTTGAGATGGTCTCTAAATTCAGGTGGGATATGCTCAAGGTCGTACTTTAAGCTCTCGTGGATTTGTTCGAATTTTCAGCTTCAACTTGAACTTGCATATGAGCTATTGATGGTCTGTTCCAAAGTCGGTCCCTGGCCTTGTTCTACAATGATAGTGAGCTTTTCCATTGTCTCTTTCCACAGATGTAGTCGATTTGATTCCTGTGTATTCCATCTGGTGAGGTCCACGTGTATAGTTGCCATTTATGTTGGTGAAAAAAAGGTATTTACAATGAAGAAGTTGTTGGTCTTGCAAAATTCCATCATGTGATCTTCAGTATTGCTTCTATCACCAAGACCATATTTTCCAACCACCAATCCTTCTTCTTTGTCTCCAACTTTTGCATTCCAATCACCAGTAATTATCAGTGCATCCTAATTGCATGTTTGATCAATTTCAGACTGCAGAAGTTGGTAAAAATCTTCAATTTCTTCATCTTTGGCCTTAGTGAATTGGTGCATAAATTTGAATAATAGTCGTATTAACAGGTCTTCCTTGTAGGCGTATGAATATTATCCTATCATTGACAACATTGTACTTCAGGATAGATCTGAAATTTTCTTTTTGATGATAAATGCAACACCATTCCTCTCCAAGTTGTCACTCCCAGCATAGTAGACCATATGATTGTCTGATTCAAAATGGTCAATACTAGTCCATTTCAGCTCACTAATGCCTAGGATATGGATCTTTATGCATTCCAGTTCATTTTTGACAACTTCCAGTTTTCCTAGATTCATACATCATGTATTCCACATTCCAATTATTAATGGATGCAGCTGTTTCTACGTATTTTGAGTTTTGCTACATCAGCAAATGAAGGTCCCAAAAGCTTGACTCCATCCATGCCATTAAGGTTGACTCTACTTTGAGGAGGCAGCTCTTCCCTAGTCATATTTTGAGTGCCTTCCAACCTGAGGGACTCATTTTCCAGCACTATGTCAGACAATGTTCCACCGCTATTCATAGGTTTTCTCTGACTAAGTCTTTTTAGAAGTTGACTGCCAGCCCTTCTTCCTAGTCTGTCTTAGTCTGGAAGCTCAGCTGTAACCTGCCCACCATGGGTGATCCTGCTAGTATTTGAATACCAGTGGCATAGCTTCCAGCATCACAGGAACACGCAGGCCCCCACAGTACAACAAACTGACAGATGCGTGGGGGCTGACAGACGCGTGTGTTTTTGTTTTGTTTTGTTTTCCCTTGGTTCTTTGGAAAAACAGCTTGGGATATTTTTCACCTAAGCCCTGAGGAGTTGTTACCTTTTCCCTAGTTCTTTGGAGAAGCAACTTGGTGAACCTCCCAGGTTGCTTTCCACCCCAGAAGGTTATTACTCTGCCTAGGTAAGAAGTCTGTCTCTGACAGCAGAAAATGTTACTTTTGTACAAGGCTTGAGTTGATTGACATCTCATGGGTAAACAAGGATTGGTTGAACTCTGGTCTGGTGAGGGAGGCCCCACCTTGTAACTGATGAGGATGGGGATATATAAATGGCTGGACCACAGAGGTCTTCTAGGTCTCCTGGTTTAGAGATAGATGCTGGCTAATAGCTGAGCTGGAAGAGAAGCAGAGCTACACAGGAGTTTACTTGTTCTGAAGCTGCTACACTGGCTATGAGCTGGGCCACTTGTGGTAGAGAAGCCCCAGTGGCAGAGAACTGTCTGAAGTCCTGATTTAAAACTATAGCAGCAGGTAGCATTTTTGCTCCAAGGGTTATCCTACTAGAGGCTTTCCTGATATAAAAATTGCATCCTGAGTTGTATCCTGTCACTTCCAAGTTGATCCTGATACTGATTTGTCTCCTGAGTTGTACTCAATAAACCACTTAACTGTAAATACAGATCGTGAGTTCTGTGAGACACTGCAGCGAATTACTGAACTTAATGGAGGAAAAGAAGTGGGCTGAGGGGAGGGGGGTAACTTATGTTAGAGATGATGGAATCGCACACCAGCTTGGAGAACCTGGAAATCTGGGATATATTTAACCTCCACCTCATAGAAAGCAACTCTGTGCTGATTCTTATTCATTAAATTATTTATTTAATTGGGTTTTCTCAGGAGCAAACCCTAATTCCAGAATTTGAGTGGGAGCAGTTTATTTGGGAAATATTAAATAGGAGAGTGAGAAAGTTAAATAAGTAAAGGAAGAAAGCTAATAAGTTTTTTTTTTTTTCCTCCCTTCCTAGCAAGTTACCACTGTGGATAATGTTGAACATATGCCTCAGAGTAATCTTGCTGGAGGGTTCAGGAAGCTGGGGTATTTATATTGTACTGGTTTTCCATGCTGCTGTAACAACTCCCTACAAATTTGGTGGTTTAAAACAACACAAATATATCTTACAGTTCCAAGGTTCAGAAGTCTGAAATGGTTCTTGCTGGGCTAAAATCCAGTGGCAGTAGGGCTGCATCTGAAGGCTCTAGGTGAGAATCTGTTTCCTTGCCTTTTCAACTTCTAGAGGCTGCCTATATTCTTCAGCTCATGAACCCTTCTTCCGTCTTCAGAGCCAGCAGCATAGCATCTTAAAATCTATCTCCCTAACTCTGACTCTCTTGCCTCCCTCTTCCCTTAAAGGGCCCTTGGGATAAGATTGGGCTTACCTGAATAATCCAGGGTAATCTCCATTTCAAGATTCTTAACTTAATCACATCTGCAGAATACCTTTGGTCATGTAAGGTAACATATACATAGGTTCCAGGGTTTAGAATGTAGACATCTTTGGAGCCATTATTCTGCCTACCACATACATCTACTGTCACCAATCATTAGCTTATAATTAGTCCCAGGAGAGGCATTAGCACTTCCAGCCTGCTGCTTAGGTAAACCTGATGGGCTCTGGTAGCTAGGGAAAAGCCCAAGGCAAAGAAATGCAGGTGCCAGCAACTGGAAGTTGGACAGCATGCACTGAAATGGTGAGAGTCAGGGATATAGGGGGGACTCCGGACAGCATTTGCTACAGTTCATCTGGGAAATAAGCCAGTACTGGGAAATTACAGACAAGCTTTTGTTAGTTTCTTTTGTTTTAAGAGAGGAAGGGAGAGTAACAGTAAAAATCACATGACCTATGCAAAGATATTGTTAGCCAAAGAGAAAGGCAAGTCTAAAGAATCAAAGGGACTTCCTTCCTTTGAAGGAGATTTATTAAAAGAAACAGAATAAAATTTTGGAAAATTTTATATTCTTAACATGACTCAAGAATTCATTGTTCATTCTGGGAAGATAGTGGCAACAGTGGCTTGATTTCTGAATCTCTCCAAGTCCTCACCTTAAAATAGGCAGGGCAAAACCAAAATCATATAAATAACATTTACTAGGAAAAAAAAAAAAAACATGCAGCAAAGTATTCCTGTGGGTCCCAAAACACAAGCAGATGAGGACAAGCTACCACCAGGAATAAATCTACTTGATAACAGCATCTGTGCAGGAGGAGGCAGAAGGCCATAATGGGGCAGTTGACAGACCTGAGAACAGGAGAACCCAAAATAGTCAACAGGAACTCACTGGAGAGCATGGTGGGCCAAGATGAGAACAGCAGCTGAACCTGGCAAGAGCTGTGCCTGTTCAGTTAGCAGAAAATCACATGTGTATTGTAGGGGCTGGAGAAGTCTAGTGCCTATGATCCTTCAAAACTGAACCACCAAGTCTCCCTTCCGGGAGATAGCCCTACACTGAATAGAAGCTGCTGGTGTTGTTGGGTGCCACTAAATTAATTTTGACTCATAGCGACCCCATGTGACAGAGTAGAATGGCCCCATAGCATTTTCTAGGCCATAGTCTTTACCTGAGCAGATCACCGGGCTTTCTCCTGTGGAGCTGCTGGATGGGTTGGAACTGCCAACCAACATTTTGGTTAGCAGACAAGCACTTAACTACTGTAAATCACCAGGGCTCCTTAGAAGCTGTTAGGGGTAGCACCAAAATAGAGTTGGAGAGGGAAAATAGAGATGAAGATAACAAAAGGTTCATCTAAAATCAGGGAGGGAAACAGTTCAAAGAGCAAGCCACCATGATTTTTGAACAATTAACAACAAACAAACAAACAAAAACAGAAATTAGAAGTTAGAAACACTACCCTGAATGATTCTTCATTCTACAAGTTTGGACAAAGTAATTTTACTTTAAATTAGGAAATAGAAAAGTGTTGAAGTCAAATCTTATACTAAATTATTATAAGAAGAGCAAATAAAAGACCGAATAACTTTCTTACAAAGAATGAAAGCATGCCAAAAAGACATGTCCACAGAACAGATAAAAATAAGCTTAAAAATAGAAAATAAGGAGGCAGAGCCAACATGCCATTATAGACAGAAGCACCATTCCATCCCTCTGCAGCAAAGACCTGAAAAACCAAGTAAAACAGATACAAACATCAGTCCTGGAACCCTAAGCACCAAATGAAGTAATAAAGAACTCGATCAAGCACCGAATGGAATAAGAAACTGATAGAGAACAGAGAACCAGGAGGGCTATGGAGCGGAAGTCCCTTACCAGCTAATGTGGCCGGTTCACCATCCTGGACCTCAGCCACCAGGGACTTTGGACAGGGAGTACGGGAAGGCAACTCCATGGAGCTCCCAGCAGAAGACAGAGCACCCAGCAACCAGGGATACTCCCTTTCCCACTCCCCATCCTTCTTCCCTCTACGTGGCCTCCACCACCTTCCAAGAGGCCACGGTTTCGGCTGGAGAAACACCAGCTCACTGCTGCAAGGGTCTGCTCCACTCCCATCGGCTGGCCCCTTCAGTGCAATTTTCTTGTTTGGTTTGTATTTTTCTTTTTTGATATATATACATACATACATACATATATATATATATGGCCTTTTTAGTTGCTTCTATGTCTCTCCCCTCCTTCCTTTCCTTTCTCCCACCCAGCTAGCCGGTGTCCATCCCCGCCCCTTCTTGATGGGCTGTGACTTTTTGGTTTGTTTGCTTTGTTCTTTTTTTGGTTTGTTTTTCTGTTTGTTTTTTGATATTGTTTTTCAGACTTTTTTATTGTTTTTCTCTCTCTCCCTTCCTTCCTTTCTATTCTCCCATCCAGGTAGCCCCATGCCATTCCCCTCCTCTTCTTGATGGGCTGTGATTTTTTGGTGTGTTTGCTTTGTTCTTTTTTTTTTCCTTTTTACTGTTTTTTGTCTCTCCTTTCCTTCCTTTCTTTTATCTTACCCACCCAGCCCTGTGTGCTGCCTCCATCCCATCTGGAGGGGCCGTGCTGCACAACTCCTTTGGAGAGTCACTGCACATGGCCTCCCCGGGTTTGTGTCACCATCACTGACTGGCTCCCTCAGCACCATTTTATTGATTGATTGATTGATATTGTTTCTTCTCTCTTTCTCCCTTCCTTTCCTTTCTCCCATCCACCAAGCCCTGTGCACTACCCCCAACTTCTTGGGGGGCTGTGTTGTACCGCTCAGCTGGAGAGCATCTGGCACATGAGCTCCCCGGGTCTTTGCCACTCCCACAGGCCAGCTCTGTCAGTGCCATTTTTTTTTCTTTATCTTTCCCCTTCTTCTTTTCCTTCTCCCTCCCACTTAGGCCCCTGTGCTGCCTCCAACACTTCCTGAGAGGCAGTGCCATGCCACCTGATGAGAGAGACAGCAGCTCACCACCACTCCAATTCTGCTCCACCCCCAACTGCTGGCTCCCCAACCACCATATTTTTTTGTTATTGTTTTTATTTTTTAATTATTTTTTTTCTTTATTTTGTTTTTTGATTCTTGGTTTCTTCTCTCTCTTTCCCCTCTTTCCTTTCCTTTCTCCAGCCCACCTAGCCCAGTGCACTACCCACGCTGCTTCTCGACAGGCTGAGCCACACTGCTCAGCTAGAGAGCCACCAGCGCATGGCCTTGACAGGTCTGCCTCACCCTTACCTGCCATATCCTACCACAGCACCATTTTATTTACTATTTTTTCTTTTTGTTTACTTTTTACTTCTTTTTTTGCTTTTTGTCTACTTTTTTGTATTTGTTTCTCTCTTCATTCTCTTCTTTCACCTACCTACTTAGCTCTGCACATCACATCCTCTCCCTCCTGCCTATCTGCACCATGCACTGAGTACCATGTCCCTGAGTGGTACCAATGAGGTCCCCACAATCCCACCTTGCACTGCCCCCCAGCCCCGCCCTGTAGTCCCAGTTCTTGCTGCAAACTACCAATCCCTGCTCTCCACCACCACCCCCGGACATGCCTTGCTACACCATAGCTGAGTGAGTGGCCCTGCCCACATGGACAAGGTGGTAAGAACTACTGTGCACACAGGAAAGCAAGAAACAAAACACACCCAGCCTGCCTGCCCAGGTGTAACTAAAGAAAACAAAAGAGAAGGATGAAACAATCAAATCTACAATCAATTAATACCGGACGAAAATAATTCCTGAATGTCCCAGAGACAGCAGGAAATCAAAACATTAAAAAAACAGGACAGGATGGTTCCAGAAAGCAACCAAAATAAAACACCAGATGATGTTCTGCTAGAAGAAAAGGCACTGGAGCTACCTGATAGGGAATTCAAATCTCTAATATTCCAGGCTATCCAGGAGATGAAGGAAAATGTAGAAAAAAAAAGAGGAAAAAATAGACAAAATCATGAAAAAGACAGACAAAACAATGGGAAACTTCAGGAAAATAATACAGGAACAAAATGTCAAAATAAATTCACAACTATAAACCACACAAAAACAGTAATTAGAAATGCAAAAGATAAACAGCAAGATTTCAGAAATGGATAGTGTCATAGAAGATTTGAGGAGCAGGTTTGAAACAATGGAAGACACGATCAGTAAAATTGAAGACAAATCCTTGAATACTACTTTGCTTAAGGAAAAATCAGAGAAAAGAAGGAAGAAAAATGAAGAAACCCTGAGAATGATATAGGATAAATCAAAAGCAAAAATTTGCGTGTGATCAGAGTTCCAGAACAGGGGGAGAAAATGGAAAACATAGAGAGGATTATTGAAGATTTGCTGACAGAAAACTTCCCTAATATTATGAAAGACAAAAAGCTGACAATCCAAGAAGTTCAATGAACCCCATATAGGATAGATCCCAAAAGAAAAACGCCAAGACATATCACAATCACACTCACTAAAACCAAAGACAAAGAAAGAATCCTGAGAGAAACTCGATAAAAACAAAAAGTCACATACATAGGGGAAACAATAAGACTAAATTCTGATTACTCAGCAGAAACCATGCAGGCAGTAAGGAAATGGGATGACATATACAAAACCTAGAAAGAAAAAAAAAAAAAACTCCCAACAAAGAATAATATAGCCTGCAAAACTCTCACTCAAGTATGACAGTGAAGTTAGGACATTTCGCGATAAATGGAAATTAAGGGAATGTGTAAAAACCAAACAAAACTTACAAGAATTATTAAAGACAGTCCTCCAGTTAGAGAACCAACAACATCAGACAACCTTAATCTAGCACATAAGACAGCATCAGCCAGATACCAACCTAGATAATTAACTCTCAAGGATAAAACAAAACTAAAAAATTTGCAACAGGGAACCAGAGAGGTCAATCTGTAAATGACAACAAAGTCAGAACAATAAAAGAGGGAATAAACGGTGTAGGTATAGAACTTTCAAATGGAGAGGAAGTCAAGGCATTATCAAGTAATAAAAGACTGGTTTAAACTTAGGAATATAGGGGTAAATTTCAAGGTAATCACAAAGAAAGTTAACAAGCTTGTTGGTGTTGTTAGGTGCCATCAAGTTGGCTCTGACCCATAGCAACCCTATGTACAACAGAACAAACCACTGCCCGCCCCCCCCCGCTCCATCCTTGCAACTGTTGTTATGCTTAAGCCCATTGTTGCAGCCACTGTATCAATCCATCTTGTTGAGGTCTTCCTCTTTTTCACTGATCCTCTACTTTACCAAGCATGATGTCCTTCTCCAAGGACTGATCCTTCCTGATAACATATCCAAAGTATGTGAGACATATTCTTGCCATCCTTGCATCTAAGCAGCATTCTGGTTGTACTTCTTCCAAGACATATTTGTTTGTTCTTTTGGCATTCCATGGTATATTTAATATTCTTTGCCAACACCACAATTCAAAGGCATCAATTCTTCTTTGGTCTTCCTTATTCATTGTCCAGCTTTTGCATGCATATGAGATGATTGAAAACATCATGGCGTGGGTAAGGTGCACCTTAGTCCTCAAGGTGACATCTTTGCTTTTCAACACTTTAAAGAGGTCTTTTGCAGCTGATTTGCCCAATGCAATGTGTCTTTTGATTTCTTGACTGCTGCTTCCATGGGTGTTGATTGTGGATCCAAGTAAAATGAAATCCTTGACAACTTCAGTCTTTTCTCCATTTATCATAATGGGCTTATTGGTCCAGTTGAGAGGATTTTTGTTTTCTTTATGTTGTGGTGTAATCCATACGGAAGGCTGTGGTCTTTGATCTTCATCAGTAAGTGCTTCAAGTCCTCTTCACTTTCAGCAAGCAAGGTTGTGTCATCTGCATAACGCAGGTTATGAGTCTTCCTCTAATCCTGATGCCAAATTCTTCTTCATATAATCCAGTTTATCAGATTATATGATCAGCATACAGATTGAATAAGTATGGTGAAAGGATATAACCTTGACTCACACCTTTCCTGACTCTAAACCATGCAGTATCCCCTTGTTCTGTTGGAATGACTGCCTCTTGATCTATGTAGAGGTTCCCCATGAGCACAATTAAGTGTTCTGGCATTCCTATTATTTTCCATAATTTGTTATGATCCACACAGTCAAATGCCTTTGCATAGTCAATAAAACACAGGTAAACATCTTTCTGGTATTCTCTGCTTTCGGCCAGGATCCATTTGACATAGTAATGATATCCCTGGTTTCAAGTCCTCTTCTGAATCCAGCTTGAATTTCTGGCAGTTCTCTGTCGATGTACTGCTGCAGCCACTTTTGAATAATCTTCAGCAAAATTTTACTTGCATGTGATATTAATATTTATTTTTCATAATTTACACATTCGATTGGATCACCTTTCTTTGGAATAAGCTTAAATATGGATCCAAGGATCAAATGTATAGAGAAAAGTTTATTAGTGGTTACCAGGGGTAGGAGAATAGGGGGAAAAGTGTTTATTGCTTATGAGTTTGGGTTTATGGTGATGGAAAAGAAATAATGACTTCTTGATTCAGAAATTTTTAATCTATACATGTTGTTTTATGTACATCTTATTCTGTTTCTTCTAATTGTTGTGCAGTACTTGTAACTCTCCCTGTGAGGAATGCCCACAAAGAAACAGGAAGAGCATTCTCCTGCATGTCCCCTTATGACCTCTGTGTCCTTTTGGGGGACTATATACTCAGGAATGGCATATAAGTAATTTGACTAAGTACTACAGGATTCCTCTCTAAATGCTGTAACAGTCCATTCTCCTATCAGCAGGGCATGAGGGTTTCTCTATCTTCATATCTCTTTGAATGCTTAGTATGATCTAACCTATAATTTTTGCCAATCTATTACAGACAAATTTTATTGTTTTAATTTACATCTCTCTGATACGTTTGAGTGTCTCTACACACTTGTTGACCTTTTGGGTTTCTTATGTAAATTGTCAGTTTCCAAGATGGTCCACAATGATCCTTGCCTCTTGGTATTCATGCCCTTGTATAGTTTCTTCCCTCAGTACATAGGGCTGACCTGTGTAACCAAAAGATTATTGAGAAAATTATGGTGTGCAAATTCTGAGAGTATGTTATAAAGGACACCTGTGTAGCTTCTGCCTTTCCTTTTAGATGAATCTCGCTGGTAGAAGCCTGCTGCCATGTCCTGAGTACACTCCAGAGGCCTCAAGAGAGGTCCACAAGGTGAGAAACTGAAGCCTCCTGCCAACAGCCTGCACCAACTTGCCAGTTACGTGAGTGGCTCATTTTAGAAGTGGCTTTTCCAGCTCCAGTCAAGTCTTCAGATATCTGCAATCCTGGCTAACATGTTGACTACAACACCGTAAGACAAAGACAGAAATAGCTGGCTAACCCATTGCCATCCAGTTGATGCCGACTCATAGTGACCCTATACGACAGAGTAGAATTGCCCCATAGGGGTTCCAAGGGGCATCTGGTGGATTCAAACCGCCGACCTTTGGTTAGCAGCCAAACTCTTAACCACTGCGTCAACATGTTGACTGCAACATCATAAGACCCTGAGACAGAAACAACGGGCTAAGCCACTCCCAAATTCCTGATCCACACAAACTGAGAGATAAGCATTTACTACTGTTTTAAGCCACTATGTTTTGGGGTAATTGTTATGCAGCAGCAGATAACTAATACGCAGCTGTTTTTGTTACAGCTGTATAAAATTTAAAAATAGTCTCATCAATTTTAGACTTTACAAGTATCCTCTCAAACTATTACTTGTGTATTAAATTTATCCATAATGTCTTTCATTGAAAGTAAATCCATAATTTTGGTATAATCAACTGTTTTTTTTTTTTGGTTTTTTTTTTTTTGCATTATGGTCTACGCTGGTGTTGGGGGAAGGTGTTGGGGTTTCAAAAGCCATTTTACATCCTAGATCACAAGATATTCACTACATTTTCTCCTAGAAAGTTTATAATTTTACCTTTCACAGGAGTTATCTGGCTTACTTCCATACTTTGATCAGGGTTAATTTACTTTAATTCAGATATATATGTTTTCATTGCAAGAACTAACATGTTCTTTTAAATCTTTGTTAAGATGTAGAAAACCAAAACCAAATCACTGTCGTCAAATTGATTCTGACTCATGGTGACCCCACATGTAGGAAGGGTATAAAATATAAATACAAAGCATTCCCCATACTGTAGCTTAACAAGTAATAAATTTTACCTATGAATCAACTTGTAGAGCTCATGTTCTTAAAACAAAATTCCTTTTACAAGGCCTGTTATTTTTATTTACCTAATATTTTTAGGAGAATCAGGCTTAAGTTGCTTGGTTGTCTCTCCTTTTTTGAAATAGAACCCCAAATCCTACAAAATGAACTATGCATTCTTTAGATAAATGAGTTTGCCAGAAGTACTTTGGAGGCTCTCAAATTATACATTTGTTTGAATATTTTAAAAATACATCAACTATTTTTGGAAAATGCTAAAAACTTTAAACACAAACATGTTATATAGCAAATGGTTAGTACACCTGTGGGGTAAAGGACCTAGGTTTACCTAAGGCGGAGCTTGTCTTTGGCTCCAGAGAAATAACCCTTGGAGTAATTGGGATGCCTTATTCTGGGACTTTCAGGCCACACCAGAAGACTTATGCTGACACTTGGGGGCTGGCCAGACCAGAATAAATTCACCTGTGAGGCCAATATTAAGGAGCCTCAGGAGGCATGAGTCAGCCTATCATTCAGGACAGGCTGATAAAAGCTTGGAACACAAAGGCTCAGAGCTTCCTGGTTGGTGAAGGGAGGGGGACTTGACCCCTGATGTAGCTCCACATCAAGAACCTTCCCAGACCTCATCCGTCAATTTCTTCCTTATGAAAATCCTGAAGTATATCCTTTTACTATAATAAAATTGGTAGTAAGAAGTATAACATCTTCTGTGAGTTACGTGACCTGTTCTAGTCAATTAATGAACCCAAGGATGGTGTCCTCTCAACTTGTAAGGTCTGAGCTCAGCTGGGGCAGCTGGAGTCAGAGAGACAGTGCCATGTCGGCAGCTGGTATCAGAAATGGAAAACGGAAAAGTGGGGTTCATTCATCTTCACCTCCTCGGAATCAGCTTTGCTATTCTCATTCATGAAGCTATCATTGTAACATTGCATACCATCACATTATATTTCCAGGTTAAATCATTTATGTGCAGAGCTCAGAATAAACATTTTTCTACTATCTAGCTTAACTGAAGAGTAGCTTGAAATTGGCAATTAAAAAAGAGACTTCTGCCTCAAAATATAGAGATGGAAGGAGTGTTGCTTCCACATTTGCAGTGAAAAGAAAAAAAGCAGGAGTTAACATCAAGACTTTTTTTGAACCATTGGAGACCCACTGGGTCTGGTCCTGTTTGGACCAAAGTGGGTCCCACTTGGTCCAAAATATCTTCTACAGGAAAAAGAGACACAAGTATCTGCTCACTTAGGGCAGACATAAATGTTAATAAGAGTTCAAGTGCAACAGCTGACAAATTGGTAAAGGCAGAGTGCAGGATGGTAAACAGTGTGAAATCACTGTGGCCAAATTTATTAGGGAAGTCCATATCCTCTTGTAGGCTCTTTCTCCAAGAGCTCCACCTGGCACTCACCAATAAGACTGCAAAGAGCCCTAAGAAGCATCCACTGTGGTGCAGATCTGGGGGTGGGCAACAGTAGCTATGCAGGAGGGGCAGAAACTCCACCAGGATCTTTCCTCTCTGTAATGGCTTGAATAGTGTCTACCCAAAATTCATGTCCACCGGAACCTCAGACTGTGACCTTATTTGGAAACACGGACTTTGCAAGCATAATCAAGTTAAGGTGAGGTCACTGTACTTGTGCCCTTATAAAAGAAGTGGACATACAGAGAAACAGAGAAGTCCTTGTGAAGTTGGAGGCAGAGATTGGAGAGATGCATCTACAAGTCAAAGAATGCCAAGGACCAGCAGAAGCTGAGAGGTACGGAACTGTTTCTCCCTCAGAACCCCCAGAAGGAACCAAGCACTGCTGACACCTTGATTTCAAACTTCTGACTTCCAGAACTGTGAAAAACTAATTTCTGTTTTTTTAAGCCACCCAGTTTGTCATAATTTGTCATGGCAACCCAAGAAACTACTACTGATTTTGGTACCAGGAAGTGGGGTGCTGCTGTAACAAATAGCTAAAAATGTGGATGTGGCTAATTGGAAAAAAAGTAGAGACTGGAAAAATTTTGAGATGCTTGGTTAAAAAAAAAAAGCCCAAATGGACTTGAAGAGATGGCTAGTAGTAATATGGACACAGGGCAATTCCAGTGAGGGCTCAGATGAGAGGTTAGGAGCACACAAAAGAAAGTACCTATTATCTTAGAGAATACATTTATTGGTACAAACAGAATGTTTTAGAAATATGATGTTAAACGTGCTTCTGGTAAGCTCTCAGAAGGAAATGGGGAACATGTTATTGAACGCTGGAGGAAAAGATGATCCTTGTTATAAAGTGGCAGAAAACTTGGCTGAATTGATATATACAGTTAGGTGGAACATAGAACTTGTAAGTGATGAACTTGGATATTTCACTGATGAGATCTCTAAGCAAAGTGTCGAAGGTGCAGCCTGGTTTCTCCTTGCTACTTACAGTAAAATGTAAGAGGAACCAGAATTCGATAAATTGGAAAATTCTCAGCCTATCAGTATTGCAAAAGATGCTAAACCATGCTCTGGAGAGTGGCTGGATAAACTTTTGCTGAAAAGATTAGGTGTGTGACTCAAGGATCCAATCAACCATCTCAGCAGAAGCCAGGAATAGGGATGGGGTTATGCAGGAAGGATCTGTAGAGAACCCTCTTGTCCAATGACATAGATCTCTTTGACATTCACAGGAGGCCCACAAAGTTTTTGATAATGTCATACCAGCAAAAACACTGCTAGCTTTGGCTGGAAGGGTCAAACACAGGACAAAATGAAGGAAGGCTGCCGGACTTCTGAGATACTACAGGCAGAAAATGGGCTGATAGAACAACTTGGCTGCAAACACATGCTACCCTTCAAGGAAGAGGAAGAGAGAGAGAATGACTTGGACAGCAGAGCTGTGGATGCAGAAGCAGAGGCCAGATTTGTGGACCCAAAGGCAGGGCTGGTGGGATCTCTGTGGGTTCAAATTGGAGACCAAGTCACAAATAGTCTCTGGCATGAAACCTAATGGAATTTGCCCTGCTGGGTTTAATAATTAGTCTCTGGCATGAAACCTAATGGAATTTGCCCTGCTGAGTTTCAAACTTGCTTGGGACCAGCAACCCCTTTAATTCCATCCAATTTCTTCCTTTTGGAATGAGAATATCTCTGTAATGAGTTGAACAGTGTCCCCCAAAATTCATGTCCAACCAGAACCTCAGAGCATAATTTACCCATTGCCATCGAGTCGATTCCAACTCATAGCAACCCTGTAGGATAGAGCAGAACTGCCCCCATAGGGTTTCCAAAGGATTGGCTGGTGGATTTGAACTGCCGACCTTTTGGCTACCAGCCGAGCTCTTAACCACTGCACCACCATGGCTCCTGATCTTACTTGGAAATAGGGTTTTTACAGATGTGATTAAAGATCTCGAGATGAAATCATCCTGAACTTAGGGTGGGCCCTAAATCCAGTATCTGGCATCCTTATAAAAGGAAAGGACACAGAGAGATAGAGGGATGTGGTCAAGAGAAGACAGAAGCAGAGAATGGATTCACACTGCCACAGGCCAAGGACCACCAGGAATCACCAGAAGCTGGAAGAGGCCAGAAATGATTCTCCCCTAGCGATTTCAGAGGGAGTGTGGCCCTGCCAACACTTTGATTTCAGACTTCTGGCCCCCAGAATTACAAGAGAATAAACTGTTATTGTTTTAAGCCTCGACGTTTGTGATAATTTAGCAAAGATGCCCTAGGAAACGAATACATCTTCTATCTCCATTTCAGATCAAAAGCCTTCCTGGGGAAGGGGGCAACACTGCCAGCCTAAGGGCACTGGTGAGCACTCCCTGCAGCTAGGAGCAAAGAACAAGGGTGAAAAACCCTACTGTTGTGGAAGGCACAGGAATAAGTATTCACCCACAACTGCAGCTGGCAGAAAAGCAGAACTGAGAAGGTCACATCCAGAGACCAAGGGGCAGCATACACGCCTCAGAGACATTGATCAGAACAGAAACCTCAGCTACCACCATCACCACATCCCACCACCAGGCTCAAAAGCTTCAAATATCAAGTAATGGTGGAATGCTGCTGGGAGTGGGACAAGAGTCGTACAAGAATATGCACCAAGACCATTCTGAGGCCTAGCACAACAGGACGATGTAAAAGTTAAGAATCACACTGCTCTGGTAAACCCGCCCTGCCCCCGAAGACACATGCTGTATTTAGAGTAGTTTAAAGCCTGTCGTGAAGATGTCACACAGCTGATGAACCACAGAAACAAACCCAGTCCAGTTCCTAACCAGACCAGTGCAAACCCCTACACTAAAGACCTATCAGAAAGCAAATCCATTTTCAAGTGTAAAAAGTATGCAGCTTAACTTCTTCTGTACTATACACCATGTCACATCAACAACAAAAAAATGAGGTACACAAAAACACAAGAATGCCACAATCCCAAGAGACACAGCCATCAGCAGACTCCTACTTAGATACCATACAAATATTGCAAGTATAAGAAATTTTAAATTGTGATTAATATACTAAAAGCACTAACAGAAAAATCAAATAACATACATATAAAGATAGGTAGTTTTAGCAGAAAGAACAATTATATGAAAGAATCAAACGGAAATGAAATGAAAAAAAAAATCGTAATACAAAGAGATGGGTACATCCCCTCTGGGGTATTCTTCCCTCAATTCCTAACTTTAATCTTGAGAAAGCATTAGACAAACCCAAATTGAAGGACACTCTACAAATTTTCCGACCATCACTCTTCCAAAGGGTGAAAATTATGAGAAACAAGAGAGAGAGGAAACATCACAGACTGGAGACTTAAGGAGACATGAAGGGGCCCTGGTTGCACAATGGTTAAGCACTTGGCTGCTAACCGAAAGTTTGGCGGTTCAAACCCACCCAACCGATCTGAAGAAGAGAGATCTGGTGATCTGCTTCCATAAAGATTACAGCCTAGGAAACCCTATGGAGCAGTTCTACTCTTGTCATATGAGGTCAATATGAGTCAGAATCAACTCCACGGCACCCAACAAGAAGACATGATGAATAAAGACAAGGTAGTGCCCTGGATTGGACCCTGAAACAGAAAAAAAAATTACTAGAAACTGGGGAAATCTGAATAAAATCTGTACCTTAGTTAATAGTATTGTATCAATGCTAACTTCTAGTCCAGATTAAGTGTACCATGGTTATATTAGATACTAACATAAGAGGAACTAAATGAAGGGGATACATGAACAGTCTGTTATCTTCATAAATCTTCAGTAAATCTAAAATTGTTTCAAAATAAAATCAAAAAATAAAAAAAGACAAAAAGCTATTACCAATTACTAAAGCTTGTAAGACTATCATCCATACTCTGAATTTTTTAGGTTCATCAAAACAGCTTCATTATTCATGGAAATCACCTTATTGTCCTTAACAAATACTATAAATATGAGATCATAAAAACATATTTATGCCATTAACATACTCACTTTTGTTTTATGTACTGGGATCAATGCAAAGATTTCATTCAGAAAAAAGGTCTTGTGAAACTAAAAAGGTTTGCTCAACAAAATCATTTATGCCGCCTAGTGGTGACTGAGGTAAATGACTGCTGACAACCAGAAAAAAAAAAAAGCTGTTTGCACCGTTAATAAGCACTTAAACAGGAGAAAAATGTTGACAATTTGGTAATATTTAATACTGGAGATGATTTATATTAGAAGTATTCAAAATAGAATTTTCTAATACAATCAGTTTGGAAGGTTAGTTTGAATTAAGAAAGGAGGTAGCCTGTTGGCCACCTAGACAAGCAGGATTATCTGAAGTATATTTATCAGAGAATGATGCGTATGCTTACATCTCCAGAGTATACCATGTCCAACACCACCTTACCTCCACCAAGACATTATCTATATTACGGAGATCTCCTTTGCAGTACAAGAATTAGACTATAATTGGAAAAGGGAGAAACATAAAGGGATTTTGAACGTAAGATTATTCTTGAATGAAAAAGGAAAAAATAAAAAACCAAGTTTCCCTTAGAGGGAACGCCATAATGAGAGGCAATGTAAGGATATAAAGAGAACATAAAACAAAGAGTCAAAAAGCTGGGTCCTTCTACTCCTTGGATCTCAGTGTTGTCCCAGGGTAGAACACTTAGCCTTTCCAAATGTCTACACCCAAATCTATAAACTGAAGTGATACAGTAGAGAGCCCTTTCTGTTCTAATACTCTATTATACTATGAAGTATTCTAATAGGCTGTCATGATTATGAGAAATATTCCTGCATCCTTAATTAAAAAAAAGAATTTTGGTGGTATCAACTTAATAAAACAATCAGGAAAAAATGTAAATAACAATACTTAGCATATTTCCTGGCACACAGCAAGTGCTTTATATTAACATAGCAGACAGGAGACTTGGGAGGGGGGAGGGAGAAAGGGGAGAAACAAAAGGCAACGAAGTGGAAGAGATAAAGGGACAACCATCTAGCATGCAGTCTCTTCTAGCTTTTGTTTTTTTTTAATTTTTTTAATTGTATTTCAGGTGAAGATTTACAAAATAGTTCCTCATTACACAGTCAGTACGCATACTGTTTTATGACATTGGTTAACAACCCCACAACATGTCAACACTCTCACTTTTTGACCTTGGAGGACCTTTTTTCTTTCTTGGTGAAAATATACATAGCCAAAGATACACCATTTCAAAAATTTCTACATGTACAATTCGGTGACATCTATTACATTCTTCCAGTTGTGCTGCTATTCTCACTATCCTTTTCCAAATTATTCCATCACCATTATCTTCAACTCACTGCCCCCTAGGCTTCCCATCAAAAATTTTGAGTTGCTGTTGTCAATTTGATCTCACATAGATAATTCTGTTTTTCTTTTTTTGTACTTTAGATGAAGGTTTACAGAAATAGTTTCTCATTAAACAGTATACATATTGCCCTATGACAATGGTTAACAACCCCATGACATGTCAACACTGTCCTTTCTCAACCTTGGGTTCCCTATCACCAGCTTTCCTGTCCTCTCCTGCTTACTAGTCCTTGTCCCTGGACTGCTGTGCCTCATTAGTCCCGTTTTATTTTATGGGGCTGTCCAATCCACGGCTGAACAGTGAACCTCAGGAATGACTTCACCACTGAGCTAAAAGGGTGTCCGGGGGCCATACTCTCAGGGTTTCTCCAGTCTCTGTCAGGCCAATAAATCTGGTCTTTTCTTGTGTGTGTTAGAATTTTGTTCTACACCCTTCTCCAGCTCTGTCCAGGACCCTCTGTTGTGATCCCAGTTGGAGCAGCCAGTGGTGGTAGCCGGGCACCATCTAGCTGTACTGGACTCAGTCTGGTGGAGGCCTTGGTAGCTGTGGTCCATTAGTCCTTTGGACTCATCTTTTCCTTGTATTCTGTTCTCTTCATTCTCCCTTGCTCCCTAAGAAGTGAGACCAGTGGAGTATCTTAGATGGCTGCTCACAGGCTTTTAAGACCCCAGAGGCTACTCACCAAGGTAGAATGCAGAACATTGCCTTTATAAACTGTTATGCCAATTGAGCTAGATGTTCCCGGACACCATGGTCCCCACAGCCCTCCACCCAGCAATTCAGTCCCACAGGGAGTTTGGATGTGTCTATGCAGCTCCCATGACCTTTCCTTGTACAGGTTGTACTGGCTTCCCCAGTATTGTCTACTGTCCTACACTTCACCAAAGTTGCCACTTATCTATTGTCTATTTAATATTTCCCCCCCACCCCACCCATCCCGTGTAACCAACAAAGATTGTTACTTTTTGTGGTAAACTTTTTCATGAGTATTTAGAGGTCTCATACAATATTTGTCCTTTTGTGATTTACTTATTTCACTCAGCATAATGTCCTCCACTTTCATCCGTTATGAGATGCTTCACAGATTCATCATTGTTCTTTATCGTTGCATTATACTCCACTGTATGTACCATAGTTTGCTTACCCATTCATCTGTTGATGGGCATCTAGGTGGTTTCCATCTTTTTGCTATTGTGAACAATGATGCAGTGAATATGGTTGTGCACATGTCTATTTGTGTGACGGCTCTTATTTCTCTAGGATACTTTCCTAGGAGTGGGATTGCTGGATCTTACGGTATTTCTATTTCTAGCTTTCTAAGGAAGTGCCATATCATTTTCCAAAATGGTTGTATCATTATGCATTCCCAACAGCACTGCAGAAGAGTTCCAATCTCCCTGCAGCCTCTCCAACATTTTGTTATTTCCAGTGTTTTTGATTCTTGCCAGTAATAATGCCAGGGTAAGACGGTATCTCATTGTGATTTTAATTTGCATTTCTCTATTGGCTAGTGATTGCCAACCTTTCCTCATGTGCCTGTTTGCTGCTTGAATGTCTTCTTTGGTGAAGTGTCTGTTCATTTCCTTTGCCCACTTTTAATTGGATTATTTCTTTTTGTTACAGAGGTATTGGATTTTCTTGTAGATTACAGAGATTTGAGCTTTGTCTCACTTGTAGTGTCCAAAAACTTTTTCCAAGTCTGTAGGTTCACTTTTTACTCTTTTGGTGGTCTTTTGAAGAGCATAGGTGTTTGATTTTTAGAAGATACCAGTTATTTATCTTCTGGAGTTTGTGTGTTGTTGGTTATGGTTTGTATCTTGTTAATGCCATGTATTAGGGCCTGGAGCACTGATCTATTTTTTATTCTATGAACTTTTATAGTTTTAGGCTTTATATTTAGGTCTTTGATCCATTTTGAATTAGTTTTTGTGTATGGTGTGAGGTATGGGTCCTGTTTCATTTTTTTGCACATGGACATCCAGTTTTGCCAGCACCGTTTGTTAAAAAGACTGTTTTTTCCCCATTTGATGGACTTTGGGCCCTTGTCAAAGATCAGGTGACCGTAGGTGGATGGATTTACATCTGGGTTCTCAACTTTGTTCCATTGGTCAATGTGTCTGTTGTTGTACCAGTACCAGGCTGTTTTGACGGCTGTATACTAGGTTCTGAGGTCAGGTAGTATGAGTCCTGCTACTTTATTCTTCTTCAGTAGAGCTTTACTTATCAGGGGCTTCTTCTCTTTCCATATAAAGTTAATGATTAGTTTTTCCAACTTTCCAAAGAATGCTGTTCGTATTTGGATTGGGATTGCATTGTATTTGTAAATTGCTTTGTGTAGCATTGTTGTTTTCACTATGTTGAGTCTATCTATCCATGAGCATGGGATGTTTTTCCATTTAGGTAGATCCCTTTGTGTTTCTTGCAGTAGTGTTTTGTAGTTTTCTTTGTATAGGTCTTTTATATCCCTGGTTAGATTTATTCCGAAGTATTTTATTTTTTTAGCAGCTATTATAAATGGCATTCTTTTCCTGATGTCCTTTTCATCATTCTCTTTATTGCTGTATAGGAATCCAACAGATTTTTGTATGTTTATCTTGTACCCTGCTACTCTGCTGAATCTATTAGTTCCACTAGTTTTCCCATGGGTTTTCTATGTATAGTATCACATCATCCACAAACAGGGACAGTTTAACTTCATTACCAATTTGGATGCCCTTTATTTCTTTTTCTTGCCTTATCGCTCAATGTTAAGTAGGTGATAAAGGGCATCCTTGTCTTGTTCCTGTTCTCAAGCGGAATGTTTTCAGCCTCTCTCCATTAAGAATGATGTTGGCTGTTGGTTTTGCATAGAAGCCCTTTACTATGTTGAGAAATTTCCCTTCTATACCTACTTTTTATCAGGAATGGGTGCTGGACTTTGTCAAATGCCTTTTCTGCATCGAGATGACCATGTGACTCTTTCCTTTTATTTATGTGGTGGATTACATTGATTTTCTAACATTGAATCATCCTTGCATACCTGGTATGAACCCTGCTTCGTCATGGTGTATTATTTTTTTGATATGATGCTGAATTCTATTGGCTAGACTTTTGTTGAGAATTTTTGCAGCTATATTCATGAGAGATATTGGTCTTTGATCTTCTTTTTTTGTGGCATCTTTGCCTGGCTTGGGTATCAGGGTTATGCTGGCTTCATAAAATGAATTCACAAGTGTTACTTCCTTTTCTACATTCTGAAATAGAGTAGTACTGGTACAAGCTCTTCTTTGAATGGTAAAATTCTCCAGTGAAGCCATCTGGGCCAGGGCTTTTTGTTGGGAGTTTACTACCTTTTCAATCTCTTCTTGTTATGGGTCTGGTTCAGATTTTCAACAGCACTTTGTGAGTTTGGGTAGGTAGTTGTTCCTAGAAATTTATCCATTTCCTTGAGGTTTTCAAATTTGTTGGAGTATAGTTTTCCATAATACTGCTATGATCCTTTTTATTTCGGTTGGGTCTGTCGTTAATGTCCCCCGTTTTATTTATTTGGGTTATTTGCATCCTCTTCTGTTTTTCTTTTGTCAGTCTGGCCAGTGGTTTGTCAATTTTGTTCATTCTTTCAAGGAACCAACTTTGGGTTTCGTTGATGCTATTGTTTTTCTATTCTCTATTTCATTTACTTCTGCTCTGGTCTTTACTATTTCTTCTAGTGGCTGTGGGATTTTTTTTTTTTTTTTTTTTTTGCTGTTCTCTATTTGAGTTGTGTAGTTAATGTTCTGAATTTGTCTCTTCTTTTTTGATGTGTGCACCTATTGCTATAAATTGTCCTGAGGACTGTCTTTGCTGTGTCCCAAAGGTTTTGGTATGATGTGTTTTCATTCTCATTTGATTATAGGAATTTTTGATTCCATCTCTGATTTCTCCTGTTACTCAGTTGTTTGTAAGCAGGGTGTTGTTCAGTTTCCATGTAATTATTTTCTTTGCTCTTTCTGTTGTTAAACATTTCTACCTTGATGGCCTTGTGTTCAGAGAAGATACTTTGTATTATCTTAACTTTTTTGGATCTTGTTGAGGATTGCTCCATGGTCTAAGATGTGGTCTATTCTGGAGAATGTTCCATGTGCATTGGAGAAAAATGTGTACTCTGCAGCTGTAGGTGGAGTGTTCTATGTTCTATGAAGTCAAGCTGGCTGATTGTGCCCTTTAGGTCTTCTGCATCTTTTGTTTAGCTTCTCTTCTATCCTAGTTCTGATACTGTTATGAGCTGAACTGTATCCCCTCAAAATGTGTGTTGGAATCCTAAAGCCTAGATCTGTGGATGCAATCTAATTCAATGTAATGCAATTACACTCAATGTAATATAATGTATCAACTTCCATAATACAATGTAATGTAATCAGTGAGCTGAGATCATACCAGCGTAGGGTAGATCCTAAACCTAATCACTTCTGAGTTTTATAAAGACCAGAATAGACACGCATACAGGAAAAGGATCCTCTACAAGCCAAGGAACTCCAAATATTGCCAGCAGACACCAGAAACTAAGGGAGAGGCTCAAGGAAGAAATCCACATAGCTGAGACCCTGACTAGGCCTTTTAGTCTCCAGAACTGTGAGAAGATAAATTTCTGTTCTTGAAAGCCACCCACTTGTAGCACTTCTGGTACAGCAGCACTAGGAAACTAAGACATTCTATTACACATTTAATGCCTTCTTCATAAATTTAACTAAAAACACTATCATCATTCTATATTGCACACTTCTTCATTAAAAGAGCTGTTATTTAGGAAAATCCCATTATAACCTTTTGATAAGAAGCAAAAAAGCATCTCTTTACACTCATTTTTATTAAACAAATAAGGCTGGTAGCGGAACACTTTTATTTAATGCATAAACATATAAGTCCCTATATTAGAGAAATTATATATATTGGTGAATATGGTCAACGGTCACATCTATGGGTTAATTCTTTAAAAATCAGAACCAGTAATTAGGATAGATTCTATGCTCTCTTCATTACATTGTGAAGTGTCTTGTGTAGTCATATTCTATTGTTGGAATGACAGCTTGTACAAATTTCAAGAAGATTAGAAGATACCTAAAGGTCTTTAGCTAAGGAAAATATTTTTAAATAATTCAATGTTTTAAGCTAACACTGTAATTATCAATCTTGTTAAGCAATAATTTCTCAAAAACAGTTCCATCTTAATAAAGATTTTAAGAGAAAAATCTTACAGAAATTCACTCATACAAGTTTGTGTCTATTCAATGAGGCTCTCTATGACTTTAAGACTCTGTGACCACCCACTGCCATTTAATACCTGGGTCTGAAACCTCCTAATGAGTAAGAGTTCATATATTGTTGTAGGCAGGCCCAATTAGCTTGATGTAAAAAGAAGAGCAAGGCTGTTCACATTTAAGTGGAAAATGGCCCCTTTACTGCTTATGATATTGCTAGAGTATAAGTTAGAGAAAATGAGCAGAATGAAGACTATAAACGCACTGAAGCAAAAGAGAAAAAAAAAAAAAAAAAAGTCAAAATCCTCCATAAAGGACTGTTTCTAGGTTAATGTATGTACTTGCCAAACTCTGTTATATTGGACTGTCTTTAATTCTGAATTTTTTCTATGTTCCATTGCACTTAGGAGCATTAAGAGCTTACTTAATTTTTATTGGAGGAACAAACATAAAGATGAATACTCAAACTATGCATAATAGGATTTCCAGAGCAAATCTGGTTTGCACCGTAGTTCTTGGTTTGTTTCAATATCAAATCAGACTAAAGTTTCTCTAAAGGGATATACTTTATTAGTGATGCTTAGGTTATTGTAGCTCCAACACTGTGGTGTATCAGATGGACCTTTCGGTCTACATCTAACACTACGGGCATGAACCATCAAGTCCGACACCAACCTAGCACCAAACTAATTCAAAGTGTCTGGCATCTAAATCACTGGTTTTAACTGCTCTGGATGAAATCATGCTACGGGTACATGTATGGAGGGATACGAGAGTGTACTCGGACAGCGACTTTGATTTATTCCTCTTGTCAAGCTCGGAAAACTAAATTAAAAAAAACCATAGTAAGATACAACAAGGGTGCTCTTATCTGGTGAAAAATGAAAATACCGTATTTTTAAAATATCTGAAATACGCCTCACGTGCATTACTTTTCAGTTAACCAACTTGCTTAAGTTGAACTCTTTGCTTTAGGGAGACCCCAGACTAACATAATCTAACTTAACTTTTACATGGAAAAAGTAAACATGGTAATACATTAAATTGGAAATAGACTTAAGGAAAAGATACTCATGCGTTATCTTCTAAATTAGTAGGTTACTCATCTTTCATCAATAAATAAAGTCCACTGAGTTCTTCTCCATCAAGAGCAATGGTTTTGCACTAACCCATTCACACACTCTTAACCATTCTACCTCTAAGACAAACAAGCATTTGGCAAGCTGTTGGCCTACAAGTATATATTAACCTGAGGCTCTGTAATAAGACAGAACTAACTGATGTACATGTGCTAATCATGAACAAGGCATGACTATCACAATAGAATATTTTCCAAATAAAAACTCCCACTAGGACTTCCAGATATGAGGGGCCAAGTAAGTTATAGGTGTTGTCATTAAGGTTACACTAAATTTCCCCAAAAGGAAAAAAAACCTAAGTGCCAGTTTGCCCCCAATCTCTCTCACAAGCACACACACAAAGAGAAGGATACATATGAACACCAAGCTCTCCCCCTCCTTCTGCAACAGTTTCAATGATTTTCTTCATCACCTCAGCGTGCCTAAAAGCAAAAGAACAAACCTTATCAGTGCAGATCAATAAAAATATTCGGAAAAGCAAGTTTTTACTTGTGAAGTAATCTACCTTATTATTATCAGTGAATTGATTTTTAACACAGAATAGTTGTGTTGTAAAATATGCCCTCCCTGCCCTTGCAACAAGTCATACTGCTGAGCCACGAAGCCAACTGTGGCAGTCACAACAGGCACAATGGACTATCAGCTCTCCTCTGAGATGGGGTGTATGGCAGTAGAAAACGAGGGGAAGGGCAGTGATGCCAGGAGGTAAATGCTAGGCGATGGCCATGTGCTCTGAGGAACAAACTTAGACCAGTAAGTTCAAAAAGCTACACGGTAACTGTTGGTCAAAAAAGCGAAAAGGTATCTAAAGTCCTGGGATTTCTGACTGCTTAAATATTTAGCTGAGGATAAGCCAAAGCTGAAAGGTTCAAAGAAATGCTAACTGGTCAGAGGCAAGAGTGTATTTTTCTCCTTTGCCCTAATGGGTATTACAAAATTTATTTAATTCTATTTAGAAATAAAGGTTTTGTCCTACGCACAGATCTTTTCATGGCCAACGGGTATCTTTCCTGTGCTACAGAAAAGAGTAACACCAAAATAATTAGGGATGTAAACTAATAAAAGGAAAGGTACAGAAGACATAAATAACCTTGCATACATACAAGAGGCTTGAATATTGCCTCTCAAATTTTTATTAATATAACCTTGATGACACAGGCAATCAACCCAGAAGATAAGAGCGAACGTATTAGCCTTGAGGATCTGAAAGCATGCTCCGAGATGGTCCATGGAAAATCCTAAATGTCCCTAAAGCCTCATTTGATAGGCCTTCAGCCATATTTACATCCTGTTCCATAATACAACCATGTTTATTTATTAAAATGTTTAAAATTAACTACAGGTTAAATAACTTGCCTCTCTTCTTCCTCAACTCTGAGTACAACTTATACCTCAGAAAGAGACCTGCTTCTGTTTCACAGCACAACCCTAAAACCTCAAACCCTAAGAGGAGCCAAGAGAAAACTTCTCCAAGTGCAAACCTTTCAGATTATGTTGGATAATTCTAATGGTTATTAACGCTTCTCGACATAAATAAACTGGAATACTGAAGCCGGCTTTCTACAAGGCAAAGTCTGGCAGGGAAGAGGTGACAGTGAGCAGAAAGTCTTACTGTGTGTTTTTAAACCACAGAAGTGGGTGGGAGGGACAACAAAATGTTCCATCTAACTGGTCACTGGGATATCATCAGAGTTTTCATCTGAAAAATGTTACCAGTATGCTATCAGTACTTTTCAATGAGTTGTGAAAGTTAGCTATTAAAAATAACTAACTCAAAAAAAATTACAATGTAACAACATTTTTAAAAGTAAAGATCTGAGCAAATTGCGCATATAGGCTCGGCCTCACTCATTTGGCCGTCGGAAAACATACTGGCAAAAATAAAATCCTTACTGCAATATGCAATTCCAAACAAAGCAAACATTAATGCATGTACAGAACGTGACAAGAATCCTGACCTTTGAACTTAGGCAATTCGTGCCTCATGATGAGGGTTAAGGACTGAGACACATAGCAGGAGTGAGCCATAAGAGGGTCTTATTCCCTACTTCTATCCCCCTTTTCCTTTATTTCTCTCAACAAAGAACCATACTGTCTATGACAGAACTAGTCTATAAGACTAGTTAGATGAAATCCCAAATTATAAAATGCACTTGATTTGATAAGGCTTCAGACCTCTTAACTGAAGAATAAAGGAATGCAGAAATCCTCATACCACATCTCCCAGTAAAAGGAGATAAGTAGGTCACCTAGAAAAAGTATAAGGTCAACTTTATACTCTACATTCACAGGAATATGCATCCATGTTAGAGCAAACTGTGTCTAAATGATGAGTATTTTTAAATTTAAAACAGGATCTTCAAATCTATTCTTGGAAAATAGGGGTACAATCACAAAACCCATTCTGTAAATAAACACACACACATTCTTAATATGTTAAAATAACTTGGTAAGCTTCCCGCCCCCTCCCCATTTTTCTTACACATTTAACTAAGCATAAGAGCATTTCTAAGAAGATAAAAGGGAATTTTATCTGCTTATTAAGTAGATCTCTTCTGTTAGGGCACTAGGTTTATAGATCCCCAAGTAATAAACCCATGAAGCATACGAGACACACCCACACACATAAATACACACAAAATATCTACAGGCCTGCATGGGTGAACTGAGCACATAGGAGGGGGTGGAAGATGAGGGTGATTCTCAATGGTCACTGTTTTCTTCACATGATCTTGACTGATATCTTCATACATATGCTCAACTGTTAAAGGCTGCCGTTGCTGAAAGCATAAAACAATGCCTTGAAATTACTGTTAAGAAACTTTTAGCCTAAAATCTCAATGTTTATAATCTTTTTATTCTCCCCACCCCCACCTCCTTTCACTCACAATTTAAAATTTCATACTATTTAGAATTACCAGAATCTGAGGGGAAGTTTACAATTAGTTTGTGCCAGCAAGCCTGTACATCTAGTCTAAATAACATTAACCACCACCTAATGCTATAAAACCTATTGCCAACTAGTCAGTTCCAAGTTATAGCAACCCTACAGGACAGAACAGAACTGCCCCACAGAGTATTCAAGGAGCGGCTGGTGGATTCAAACCGCCAACCCTTTGGTTAGCAGCCATGGTTCTTAACCACTGCACCACTAGGGCTCCAATTAAACAGATGAGTGAAAAAAGTTTTGTGTCTTAAGGGGAAAGGTACGTATGATATGATCATACATAAATGCCAATACATACAACAAATCTAATTCCACACAAAATTTAATACAACAAACCAGGTTCAATTCCCCTCACATTTTGAAGGGATGAAATCAGAGGCCAAGGAATAAACATGCAATAGATTATTTCTGTTTAAATTTTAATATTGTTATCACACTGAGTAATTTAGCGTCAAGATAAAAAATATTAATCATAAAATTGAAAAACAAATGATTTCTGAAATTTAAAAGAACATAATATACAGTCACATACCTAATAAAGGAATTAAATCCAATAATTTAAAATATTTACATTGAAACGTATATTCGTTTGCTTTTACCTCGTCATAGCCAAACAGCCATAGCCGTGGTGTCTGGTAGTATTTATTGTAAGTGATGTAAAGGTCATAATATACAGTCACATACCTAATAAAGGAATTAAATCCAATAATTTAAAATATTCACATTGCAATGTATATTCGTTTGCTTTTACCTCGTCATAGCCAAACAGCCATAGCCGTGGTGTCTGGTAGTATTTATCGTAAGTGATGTAAAGGTCGTAAGTTCTGGTTTGCAAAATTGCATCTTCACCTCCAGCATCAATTTTAGATTTACAAGCTTCTGCTACTTTCCTGGTGTCTAGGGTAGCCTGGCACATAATAACGGAGAAAAGTGTGGAACATTAAAATTAGTATGAATATGGTATTATAGAAAATTTATTTTTCCCACCCTACATTTTGTTGTTTTTTCCTTATGAACGGATGTAATTTAAAACTCAAAGGTAAAACATATATGTTATAATCCATGTAAACATAGAAGTAAAAACTTATTTGAAACATCAGATTATTATTAGTAAGAACACTAATCCCCAAGTTCATTCATTAAAAATTAACTAAAGAAAACTCAATTTACAAACCTCATCTGTTTCCAACAATCCACTCTCTTCGTACTCTGTTATAAAAAGCAACACAAGATTAATCAAGTCCAAGATAACCCCTAAACCAAATTATATTACATTACTTCAGGGCATCATTCAAACCCTGGTTTTGCTTTTGTTTTTAACTGAAGACACTGAATAGACACCAGTGAACTAATTCTGTCCTTTCCAAGTAGCTGATACTTCACAAAGTCCAGAGACAGTGAGAGGGCTTAAGGCTTGGTCTATGGTACAGTGCATCAACAATAGCAACTGGCATAATAATACTATAGAATCCACAGTGACTCCGCAGTATATACCAGGCTATTTATATAATTGGATAAAATATGCTTATTAAAGTCATCAGTGAACTCCACTTTGCTGAACCCAGAGGCACATTACCAGTCTTCATCGTAACTGACCATTCAGTAACATGGCAATTTCCCTTCCTTCTTGGAATGCTTCTTTCCTTGTCTTGTCAGATACTGTGTTTTCCTCCTACCTCACTGCTGCTCCTTCACTCTCTCCTATGCTGGTTCTCTTCAACTCCTCTGTACTTTTTTTCTTAATACTGCAGGAACCAAAGCCTCAGCTCTCACATCTTGCCACATCTCTACAGAAACTTACTCCGTTGTTAATTTCAACCCATCTCAATGGCTTTAAATACCATCTATATGTTGATGACTCCCAAATTTATTCCGACTCCCTGACTTGACTTTGTGTCTCCACTTGAAATGATTAATGGGCATTGAAAACATCACATGTCAAAACTGAGCTCCTGATTCCACCTTTGAAGCTGTTCAGTCCTATAGTTTTCCCATCTCTAATGGTATCATTCCAGGTGCTCAGGTCAAAAACCTTAGAGTCACACTTGACTCCAAGTCTCTCACATCCCACACCCAATCCAGCAGCAAAACCCTTTGGGCCTACCTTCACTTCCACTGTTACCATCCTTGCCCCAGCCACCATTATTTCTTGTCTAGACTATCACAACAGCCTTCCATTATTCTCCCATTCCCCCTTCAGTCTATTCATACTGCAGTCAGAGTGATACTGTCAATGTTGAATCATGTCCCTCCTCTACTTAGAAAAGCCTCCAATGGTTTCTCCCCTCATCTAGTCAAAGCCAGGGCCCTACATGACCTAGTCCCTGCTTCCCACTCTGGCCTCACCTCTTACACTCTCCTCTCACCCGCTCTAGACGCAGTAGGCTCCTCTCAGGATTTCACAGAAACTACTTCGGGGCCTCCCTGCACTCTTCCCCCAGAAACCCAAATGGCTTGTTCACGCGTTTCTCTCTGAGCTCTACTCAAATGATATATTCTCAATGAGGCCTTTCTTGACCAACCTGTTTAAAAACAGCCAACGCTTGCCCCTGGCCCGGGACTCCCCACCTTCTCCCCTCCTTTGTTTTCCTCTGTGACACTTACAATCACCTAATGCAGCATATACTTTGCTCTACTGTTCTTTGCCTGCCTTCCCTAATTAGAATATACGCTCCATGAGGTCACATCGACTGCTTCATTTCCAGCACCAAGAATAGGTGGAAATTAACTACTTGTTATATTAGATACACATCAAAATAGTTTTTGAGCAAAATTTCATGTAAAGCAATTCTTTCCTTAACTCTACCCAAGGGAAGGAAATATAATAAACATACTAAAAAGCTCAGATGTTTAAGGCAGTCCCACCCCTTGGACTCTGAAAGTTCTCCCCATTCCTCCACCCAAGCCTGCCAACTGTGTGACATTCGTAGTAAGAGTCCACAAAGGGTATTTGTACAAGAAGGTGATGAGTTCAGTTTGACAACTGTGAGTCATCCAAGAGGAAACAAAAGTGAACAAGCAGATCTGAAGTTCAGGAGACCTGGTCTGGGGGTTTGGACATGGACGTCCTGAGCACAGAAAATGGTACAGGAGGTTGTTTTGAGCAATTGTGGTTACAAGGAACTCATTCAGATTTCCTCAGGAATAGGCATTTACCATGGAAATAAACAAAAAAATCTTACTAGAATTTAGGAACAAATATACAGCTAGGTTTCATGGGGTTCGAAAGTGATTCGGGAACTAGAACTAAAAGACAGTTTAAGTCAGGCTACTCAGGCAATTAGGCTATGCTGTCAACCCCTTTAGCAACCATCTGTCCACCACTTGCAAAGATGGTACATCAACTCTAACTGACACCATCTTTTACTTCTACATGCTATAAAACATACCCATCTCAATCTACAGTTCTGGGGTTCAGCCACCTTACATCCTCCAATGGCTACCCTTCTCTTTTTCACATTCTCTTCCTTTCTCCCAGGGCTGACATACTCTGTATGTGTGTGTGGGTACAAATCCATATTTAAACTTTCATAGAAAACCTGATGTGACTTATACATCGTTTTTCCTGTTGCACAAATTTCATTGCCAGACCACAGTGTGCCAGTACACAAGCCATGACAGTAAATAAAATCTGAAGTGTAGAGCAAGTGGAGAAAAACAAGCACCCATTAAATACCAGCCGGGAAGCAAGACAAGAGCCCCACAAGACTGAGAAGAAAGTTCAGGAAGGAGGAGGAAAATTCAGTCACAAAGACCAAGGGAGGAGAAAAGGAGGAGAGACAGTTAACAGAGTCAGACGCAGGGAAGAGAAGTATGATAAAGATGGATTGACTTAACAGAGAGGTAACCCTAGTGACAGCAATATCTTCACCTATTTTTAAATATCTGAGGTTTCATACATTAAGAGATTATCTTATTAATAAAATAGGAAGCTATTAAGAGTCATATATTCCTAGACCTGTGTGACTCTGTTCTGAGTGCAGTGGCTTTCAGTCTTGGTAACAATGGTCCACTAATGCAGTGACCTTGACCTTCCACTAGGAGTCCTAGCAGGGCATTCCAGAATCTAAGGGAAGTCTGAAGGGATTCTGGGCAGTTTGAAAAGACCCCATTAAGAATCACTCTCTTAGGGTTTTAGCAGAAAGGTGATATCAAAAAAGGAGGAAAAACTACAAAATCACATGAGCAAACTTTGTTATGCTCTGAAATAAGTAGTTTAAGAACTAGCTTAAGAGTCTGTTATCTTGCAGCTTTATCCAGCATTAGAGATTTATGACTAACATTCTTCCTAGTAGAAATAATGCTCTCAAGACTATGCTCCAGGTAAAGCAGGACAGTCCAAGATCAAGGTGAGTTTTGCACTGATTAAATTTAAACTAAACAAAATCTCTCTAGGGTGCTAAACATTAATATTTAGAACTCAGGGGAGTAGAATTCTACGTCCATCAATTAGAAATACTGCCAAATAAATAATGCAGTGTGTTGACAGCAAATCTAGAAGACAAATACCTTCCATATCTGCAGCTTCTCCTTCATCTTCCTCTTCTTCCTCACATAACACTGAGCAATCATGGAGTTTCATACTGTCCTTTGAAATTAATTATATTTACAGTTATTTAAGTATGTTCACTAGTTCCAACACTGTGCCCACATGCGCCAGCACAGTGCTAACCACTGTGAAAACATGAGTGGTAAGACAGTTCTTATTCTCAAGAAACTTACACCTGAGTAGGAATGACAGGCGTGTAAGCCAATCATTGAACACAATATGCTGAGTGCTGTGACTGAAACATGTAAAAGGTACAGCAGCACCAACAGTAATTTAGGCTGTTTAAATATAGTTGCCAATTCCTAATAAGAACAATATTTTAATCTAACAAATTCATTAGTTTTAGAAATTCAATTCAAAGGTATGTTAACTTGCATATTTGATTTAAAAGGGGGAAAAGGTGTATTTGTAAATCATAATATATTTATAAGTTAAAAGAAAAGTATTACTATAAATTATAAATCAAACTCTTACTGTCTGATTTGTTAACAATACCCCAAACCAAACCAAACCAAACCCACTGCCATCAAGTCGATTCCAACTCATAGCGACCCTATATGACAAGAGTAGAACTGCCTCAGAGTTTCCAAGGCTGTAAATCTTTACAGAAGCAGACTATCACATCCTTCTCCCACAGCGTGGCTGATGGGTTTGAGCCACGACCTTTTGGCTAGCAGCCGAGCTCTTTAACCACTGCACCCTGAGAGCCCCCATTGTTAACAATATCCTGGCTGAATTAAGCAAAAGTTATCAGGCATTACAAGGAGCCCTCCTGGTGGTACAACGGTTAAGCACTTGGTTGCTAACCAAAAAGTCGGCGATTCGAACCCACCGGCTGCTCCATGGGAGAAAAGACCTGGTGATCTGCTACCATAAAGATTATGGCCTAGGAAACCCCATGGGGCAATTCCTGTCTGTCATATAGAGTCGCTATGAGTTGAAATCAACTTGACATAACAACAACATCAGATATTACAGGTATTTCAACACATAGAATTCCAGCTCAATTTCTTAACAATATTAGCCATACAAGGAAAGAATAATGCTAACCAACGAAACTTAGGTCCAACATACAGTTCCCATTTTTGTAAAATTAATATCCTGAAAATCTGAAGTAAATATAATAAGTCATAAATTGAGCATCTAGTTTCACGTAATTTATAGTTTTACTTGGGGATGATCCTATGCATCACTATCACACCCAAAATGTGAAACCACAGAGAAAAGACTGTCAGTGTCTGCACAATTATTAGATGAGCCAATATCTGACAAACTGATCATTAAAAGAAATTCTCACTTGGATCTGGATGGCAAGTATTCTAAGCACTAAATTATAGTAAATAATACACATCTATATTAAAAAGGAAGTGATAGGAAAGATATATTCTAGTTGTAAATTATTCTGATTAAGTCATCATCCTGCGCAGCACACGAGGCTGTTAGGTGGAATACAAAGTATTATATTAACCATTATCACATTTACTAGAAGTTGAAAGAATTACCATAAATCCATCAAAAAAAGTCACCCACACTACTCTGCTATTCATCATCACCAATGTCTGAAGCACATACACTACTGAACGGCCTTCCCATTATGACACACATAAACATAAAATAGATTAAATGAAAGGCTCACAGCAACCAGGCATAAAAAGAAGACAACGGCAGTGCGCAAGAACCTGACGCAACACAGCCACGTGTGTGATGTCTCCTGAGTCATTCAGACTCTCTCCAAAGTGGAATTTCAAAAGGATGAATTCTCAGGCCAATGCACTGAACTTTAATCCCTAGCAAACAAAATTCTATGGTGAAAAAATAAAACTCGTTTTAGTTTCCAACACTTTCTGTTAAGCTCCAGTGAACAATCCCAAATGACAAAAACATACAAAGAAAAATATCTTAAACTAGGAACTGTTGCAGTCAATGCTTCCTAAGGACAACAGGAATGCAAGTATTCCATCGAAATATTTTATCTCTATGAGACTTGACTGCTAACAAAATAATTTCTAAAAGATTTAAGGGTGCCATTTTGTATTATTTTGTCAAATCATTCCAAACAACTAAAAATATGAAGAAAACTGGAATTGTTCTCTCTTTAGAAGTGAAAAGCTAATATAATACACAGAGCCCAAATTAACTAAAAACTTCCCAGCAGAAAAATCCCACCCAATTATATATTTTACACTCTCCCAAAAATAAACCACATAATAAAACTTAACGGATTTAGCTTCCACTCATTTGAAATGTCATGATCCTGGATGGAATTAAGCTCAAGTTTACATCTAAAATTTCAAAAATAAAAAACCAAAACAAACTTTGATTTAATATCGAGGAATGATTAACTTGCTTAACACAACATTTAAACTACAAATTTTAAACACTAACATTATTAACATCCACTGATCAACAAGTGGAAAAACCCTTCAAAACTCCACTTGCACAATATTAGCTACTAACTGGTTGCTGTCGAGTCCATTCCAACACACGGTGACCCTACAGGGCAGAGCAGAATGCCTCATATGGTTTCCAAGGAGCAGCAAATGGATTCGAACTGCCAACCTTTTGGTTAGCAGCCAAGCTCTTAACCACTGCACCACTAGGATGCCAATTAGCTACTAAATACACTTAAAAATAAAAATCCATTTTTGTTATGGATTGAATTGTTTTCTCAAAAAATCTGTAAATCCTAACCCCTATACTTGTCGTTGGAGCCCTGCTGGCACAGTGGTTAAGAGCTTGGCTGCTAACCAAAAGGTCGGTAATTCGAATCGGCCAGCTAGTCTTTGGAAACTCCACAGGGCGGTTCTATTCTCTCCTATAGAGTTGCTATGAGTTGGAATCGATGGCAATGGGTTTTTTACAGATTATGCCTATGGTTATATCCGGGAATAGGTTTTCTATGTAATGCTAATGAGGCTGTATATATGTATGTCTTAAATCAATCTCTTCTGAGATATAAAATAGCAGAATAAGCAAGCACAAATGAAGGGGTTTTAGGATACATGCCACAGGATCACCAAGGACCTTCCCCCAGAGCAGACAGAGAGAGAAAGCCCCTAGGGTCTCCTAAACTGTGAGAAAATAAATTCATGTTTATTAAAGCCACCCACTAAAGGTATTTCTATTACAGCAGTACTAGATATCTAAGACAATTCCTTCTAAATTAGCCTAGAATTCAAGTTTTCAGACTTAATCTGTGAAAAATAGTAGTTTTTACCAGTTAGAATCTAAAAAAATGTTTTTCTTTACCATATGACAGATTAAGGAAAATAAGGGAAGCAATAGGAAACAGTAATTTTTTTATATATTCGTGTAGAAAAATGGAGGGGGAAGGGGGAGAAAAAATTGGAATTTAGAATTTGATAATAAATAACCAGAGTTTGGGTGAAAAAAAAAAAGGTGACCTTAAAAATATAATTATTAGCAATAATTACATCATTAAAGTTAGAAATACAACTAATTAACCAGTACCTTGCTTTCCAGTGTAATTTCCTTAACAGCTTCTGTTATTCCTGCAATACCTGTTTAAAATTCAACAGACAAGAATAACTAAAATCAAGCTGTTAAACACCCCCATTTACCTGATTAGAACAATATAAAGACACATAAAAATATCTAAATTCACATAGCTTCTTTGAAATCAGGCAGCAAATGTTCACAGCATTTTTGCAAATGAACTCTAATAGGAATAAATAATCCCAAAGGCACCTCTCAAATTAACTGGAAACATATCAATGTAATATTTTACCAAGAATTAGCCTACTCCATCATTCCTCATTTATGTTTCTTTATTTTCCTTACTTGAGTCTCTATGTAAGTAGACATTCATTCTCAGAAACTGAACAAATTAAGAGATTACAGGACTCGTATCTACACTTTATTTAAACCTGCATCAAAATTTCCCCAACAAGGGATTGCTTATGTTAATATTGCTATTTGCTTCAGAAATCTAGGCTGTCCAGAGGTGGTAAATACCATATCACATTCTACTTTACTGTTTCCACATCTCATTTAACTCTTACAAACACTAATTACCCGTGAGGTCGTTCGAATAATAATTACTCTCTATAAGAAATTTATATGGGTCTTTCTGTTTTACTGTTTCCACAACTCATTTAATCCAGACAAATACTAATTATCTCTGAGGTAGTTAGGGTTATAATGAAGAAATGACGTCTCCAGAGTTTGTAAAATTATTTGCTTGAGTCTCAAAGCCAGTGAAGCGAAGAACTAGGATTCCAACTCATACCTGTTGACTTCTGGTTTATGCTCTCAATGAAGGTGTTCAGCAGATGACAGTAGTACCAGTCAGCTAGATAGTATTTCTAATTCAAAATATTTGTCTGTGTTCTCAAACAGATTAACAAGGATGGGAAATCCAATCAAACAATAGTAGCTAAACTACTTTAAAAACAAAATATGCTAAGACCAGGCTTGCTGATCTGACAAAGACTAGAGAAATCCTGAGAGTATGGCCCCCGGACACCTTTTTAACTCAGTACTGAAGTCACTCCTAAGGTTCACCCTTCAGCCAAAGATTAGACAGGTCTACAGGACCAACAATAACACACTTGAGGGACATGCTTCATAGTTCAATCATGTATACAAGACTAATAGACACACCAGCTCCAAAACAAAGACGAGAAGGCAGGAAGGCACAGGAAAATAGTACAAATGGAAACAGGGAACCTGGGGTGGAGAAGGGGAGAGTGTTGACACATCACAGGGTTGGCAACCAATGTCACAAAACAATCTGTGTATTAACTGTTTAATTAGAAACTAATTTGCTATGTAAATTTTCACGTAAATCACAATAAAAATAAAGTATGTTTAGCTCCTTTGCTAATCTTCGAAAACTTTGCTATCATCTGTTCAACATACCTAAAAGAAAGATTAGCTCACTTTCGCAAATGGAAAACCTCAAATCCACAGATCTTGCATAAAGCCTTTACCTCCTAGAAGTTTCCCCAGAAACTATTATATATAATAGGTATGAGTTACTTTATAACTGTTAAACCCAAATATTTAACATAGCTAACTGATATTACAAAATGATTCGCTGACTCCTGAACATAGATAACAAAGAAAATGAACCTCTTCAATCTGTTAAAATATAATACTGTAGCAGTACTCCATTAAACCACATTCTTCTAAAAGTAGGACACCACTGGCAAAGAAAAAGAAAACTCATATTACTCTAATGAGGCTAACTAACATTTTCAAGGACTAATGGAAAATAAAGAAGCCCAGGAGAAGAGAAGCAGGCATAAAGCAAAGCTTCTGGCCTTTTCATTTGATTGGAAGCACTGCTCTAATTAAACTGGAATATAGCTTAAACCCAAGATTCTAAAGGCATTTCTCATAAACATTGGTTAGAATTTATTAAATATATCAAATTAACTGCAGTATACTACTATGTTGTTTTCCATATGTGAAAATAATGTTACTTATCCCCTATCAGTAGTTTTTAGTTGTTGGTCCAATTTCTAAAACAGATTTTCATCAATCCAATTGTGCTGACTCCTGCTTAGCTCTGTGACGAATGCTTCTGTAAGCATGCACCTGGATTTTGGGGTCATGATTATGGAACAGGCTACAACTGGACAGCACAGTAACTCAGTAACTCAACACTAGAAACACAGGCTCTAACCAATGGCTCCAGTCAGTCAACAGACAATTTTACTACAAATGTGCCGCTCACATCATCCAGAAAATTCCATGAAAATTAAAGCAAGCAGCCGAAAGACTTTGAGGAACAAAAAAAGATCTAACAGCACTACTCAGTGGAGGGAAGAAGATGGTTTTTGAAATTATTTTAAAAGTCTGTTTAATTCATCATCTCCTGTAGGCTTGACACAGCAACTCTAGCTCATTAAGAAGCAAATGAGCTTCAGATCAAGAAGCCCAGTCTTGTTAGAATAACACAGGGGAGTTATGAGTTTGTGCCTTCTCTCCAAAAGGAAACAAGTGGCAGTACCCCTTATTAGCAGCAGAGAACAGACCTAAACTGGGGCTCTTCCTGGGCCCATTACTTGGCCCTCTGTCTGTTGCAGTGGGTCTCAGCTGTGGGCAGCAGTTTTGCCAGTCACAGAACATTTGGCAATGTCTAGAGACATTTTTGGTTGTCACAACTAGAGGGATGCTACTGGCGTCTAGTGGGCAGGGGCCAGAGACACTGCTCAATATTCTACAATGCACAGGAAAGCTGCCCATAGCAAAGAATTATCTGACCCAAAATGTCAGCAGTGCCAATGATGGAAAGCCCTACTCTGTTGCTGAAGATCTATATACCTCCTAGTCTCTACAACTTAAAGGGAGAAAATATGCTTTCAAGAACTGGATTTAAACTCAGAACCACATTTCCATCAGTAAAATGAGTCATAAATGGTAGCTAGCTATATCTGCATGCAATATCATGCATTTACATAGTTCCATAAATATAATGGTGAAACAGATTTTTTGGACTTGGAATAAAACGTATCCAGGGATTCGAAAACTGGCAAACACACAGTTACAAAAGACTTCCATTCAGTCAATGTGTTCACCAACTATTTGCTGAATAACCTCTGTATCAGGCACTAGGACAGACACTGAGAAGGCAACGATGAATCTTGATCTCATGGAGTTTACAGAGTCTTCAACGTCTTTCCATGATCATTCGGTAACTAATTATTCAATACTTCTCAATGCCAGGTATTTTGTTACATTACCTGGGTAGAGTAATATGAATATGACAAGGCTCCTGTCCTCAAGGAGCTCATAATCCAGCAGTGGAATGCCATGTAAGCAAGGGATTTTAAAGTTAAGGAGGATGTACACAGGACTGACTTTATTTAGAAATACAAAAAATAACGTCGATCATATTTTCAAAGTACAACTGCAGCAGAAGGTAGTATAAAAATCTGGTATATTCCAAGGACTTTTTTGGTTTTTTTTGCCAATTCGTCCCCCTGCCTCTTTCAGATAAAAGTTTACTGGGGACAAAACTGCACGTTATGTATCGTCTTTTTTTTTTTTTTTTTTTTTTTTTGATTAAAGGCTGTTTGAAAATGTTGTAAAAGAGTTTAAAACAATTTAAACAAAATATATGCCATTCTGGTCTCCTCTTACCTGTGTTGTGATATGTGTCTACCCATCCCCCATCACCATCATCTTCTTCAATGATAGCTTCCAATTCATTTGAATACTCCATCTGTTTGCACCGCTTGTAACAGGGCACTATTAAAAAAGTGGCAAGTCAGTTACTAGCACCTAACCTGCTACCCATAAGCTCATTAGAAAAAAGGGAAAGTTTATTCTTCATCAAGCTTTATTCCATAAAGACTATTTGCATCATCAACATATTCTGTAATATTGTATTTCACTTTTAATGAAAATGATTAATTTAAGAGTTATATTCAGCCCACAGACACTCAATTATTCAGCTATATTAATCTTTCCCTAAACAGCTGTGTCAGAAGACAAGAGAAAGTGCTCTGCTGGGAGTGATGTGTGTATTCCTTTACCTGATGACCTGTGAAGAACAGCAAGCTGAAGTCAGAGGAGACACAGTTCAGCTTCAGGCTAACGAATGATAATGCCTTATTTTAATGGTTTGACTCTCAGAACATGGAGGCAGCACCTGTCATCCTCAAGGGTGGGAGAGGTGACTTCCGGTCTCCAAGGCTAAAAAAAGGAACTTTCGATATGAATTTCATGATTCATATTTAAGTTCCAGGTATTCTCAATGGATAGAGCACCTTAAAATCCACTTAACTGCTGAATTTTACTCCCACATACAATACTAATGCCAAGTCTTTCACACAGCAGATACATCAATTAACGGGTATTATTACTTACAAGCCTAAAATTGAGGAACTATAGGGTAAAAGCATCACGATAATAGGGTTAACAAATCTGATTTTTTTTTTTTAACAAGACAGGGTATAATAATTATCAATCCTAATGAAAGTATGCCATAGGTAACAAAAAACTTATGCTTTGTACATATTATCTTCCCTTTCCCATATTGGTTGAATATGAACAGAAATCAATGTATTGCTTTGTGATTAAATAGGGATTATAACCACCTTTTGGTGTTGTTTTCATACTGAGTTCATAAACAAAATTCTGCCTGTTTCAAAAACATTTTTTGTGCCTATAAGCAATCCTTCAATGACATAATAGATAATAAAATCTTTAGCTTGGAGATTAGATGTCATAGGTAGTACCAATTTCATTTTCCATGGAAAATTTAAATCTAAAGAAAATTAAAGTCAAATGCCTAAACAGACTGATTATGATGTTAACTTCAAAAAAAAGCCCAGTTAGACAAAGCCCAACTTTGTGCTTAGGGCCTTCTTCTTCAAATTAGACAATTAGATCTTTCTGGCAAAAAAAAAAAGGGAGGGTGGGGGAGATAAAGGCCAACTAAGAAAATGGAAAAAAAACAAACAAAAAAAAAACTCCAGCAATAGAAAACGCAACGCTTCATTAACATTTCCAAATTTTCGTCTGAGAGAATCTGTAAGCACAGCTTTAAGTACAAATTAAGACCAGTAACTGTTATGCTGTTGCTGTTTTGTTTTTAATATAACTCTGTGCAAAGTTTTCTAATACATACAACATAATTCTTACCATTTTTGGTTACCAAAAATTGTTTGCCTGTTGGGAGGTATGCCTTCACTTTCAATTCTTCCCCTGTAGCCCTTTGAAAACAGTGAATAGCACCAAAAAGAAAAAAACAATTAGAAGGCAAATATGGAACAAAAGATATCACATATAAATCCCAAACTACATAATCCATGCCCCTGAGAAAGCTATATTAGTACTGGTTTGGAAAGGATGCCATTAAGTAATTAGCTCAAAGCATATACTGCCCCAGGGTATAGAAAAGCACAACTCTTATATTAAAAGTGAAATGTACTAAGAGATACAGACAGGCCTAAGAGAATCTGTGTTAAATATTAGAAAAAAGGATAGAATAACATAGACTAAACAACTATTATGTTTATCTTTAAATAGAAAGAAAATGCTGTTCCCCGGTGAGCTGCAGCCCGTTGTAGAATCTCCTACTCTTACTCCTAAAGGAGTGCTCCTCCCGAGGCCAAGAAGAGGCAGAAAAGCTGCTGTGTGACGTTACATGACAAAGCGGGCTGCAAAGAGCCTACTCCTACCGCCGTATTAAAATCAGAACTGAGGGAGACAAGATGCTTCGAATCACAAAATGGTAATGTTGAGAAAAATGAGGAAAAACAAACTTTTACTGAATACTTACAAAGTACAAGACTTACAATGCATTATTTTCATTTGATCCACGTAACCTTAGGTAGGTGATAATAATATCCCCACTTCATAGGTAAGCAAACTAAAGCTTAAAGAGGTCAAATTGCCCAGGGTCACAAAATCAGGAGGAACAAGCAAGATAAAGCCAAAGACTCCAGGGCTCCCGTTCTGGAACACCGCTCCCTTAGAACTAGTTAGAATCCAATTTTTCTAGAGTACACTGAAATCTCTCATGAAGAATTCGTTCAAAGATTTTTCTATGGGTCATCCTCTGGAATTGGTTGGAGCTAGCTAGGGTGACATCTGGTGGCTGCCACAAAAAATACAAGCATCGATTTGGAACTCTGCTGCCTTCTTCAGCTTCAGTCTTAAGTTCACACCATAGGTCTTTAAGCACCAGATAAAGCCAGGAAGCACTCCAGTATCATCTGGTAGCCTTCTTGGCTTCTCTAGACCATTCCCAAGTCTCAAATTTAACAAGATCTTGGTAAATGCCACAGTACCGAAGGAGGAACATTCCGGAAGGTCCTTTGGGCTTATATATAGGAAGGTATGGCACAGCAAGAACCTGTTTCCAGCACTGATTTAAAATGGATTATTCCTACGGACCCAGAAATCCAGCCAGATGTGTGGGCATTGGAGTAGGCTATAACTGAGTCCTAAATTACAATAAAATTATTTCAACTTCTACAATTCATAAAACCAAACCAAATTCGTTGATGAGTCAATTCCAACTCATAGTGGTCCTATAGGACACAGCAGAATTGCCCCGTAGGGGTTCCAAGAAGTGGCTAGTGGATTCGAACTGGCAAACTTTTGGTTAGCAGTCGTAGCTCTTAACCACGTTACACCAGGGCTCCCAGTTCATAAAGTGGAACTATAAACTACCAATACCTGCTAAAAGAAAAGAATCACGCCCATACATACAAACGTCTGTAATAATGTCATAAATCAATACCTAAACTAATTAGATAATTAACAGCTATGACAAAGCAATCTGAATAAAGAAAATGTGTATTTATCATCTACCACTCATCTGTCAGTTTCTCGTACTATGGTGGCTTGAGTGTTCCTGTGATGCTGGAAGTTGTGCAATGGTGTTTAAAATACTAGCAGGGTCACCCATGGTGGACAGGTTTCAGCAGAGCTTCCAGACTAAGACAGACCAGGAAGAACAATGTGGCGATCTACTTCTCAAAAAACTGGCCAGTCAAAACCTTATGCATAGCAGCGGAATACTGTCTGATATAGTGCTGGAAGATGTCCCTCAGGTTGCAAAGCACTCAAAATACGACTGGGGAAGAGCTGCCTCCTCAAAGTAGAGTCGACCTTAATGCCGCCAATGAAATAAAGTGGAAGAGGACATTGAGCAAGGGATATCACTGCTGATGTCAGATGGATCTAGGCTGAAAGCAGAGAATACCAGAAAGATGTTTACCTGTGTTTTATTGACTATGCAAAGGCATTCAACAGTGTGGATCATAACAAATTACAGATAACATTACAAAGAATGGGAATTTCAGAACACTTAATTGTGCTCATGAGGAACCTGCACACAGACCAAGAGGATACTGTGTGGTTTAAAGTCAGGAAAGGTGTATGTCTGGGTTGTATCTTTCACCATAGTTATTTAATCTGTATGCTGAGCAAATAATCCGAGGAGCTGGACTATACTAGGAAAAAAGGGGCATCAGGATTGGAGGAAGACTCATTACCAACCTGGGATATGCAGATGACACAACCTTGCTTGCTGAAAGTTAAGAGAACTTGAAGTGCTTACTGATGAAGATTAAAGGCTACAGCCTTCATATGAATTACATCTCAATGTAAAAAAAACAAAAATCCTCACAACTGGATCAATATGCAACCTCATGATAAACAGAGAAAATACTCAAATTGTCAAGGATTTCATTTTACTTGGATCCATAATCAACGCCCATGGAAGCAGCAGTGAAGAATTCAAATGATGTCTTGCACTGGGCAAATCTGCTGTTTTTTAAATCTTTTTAAGTGTTAAAAAGCAGAGATGTCACTTTAAGGATTAAGGTGCACCTGACCCAAGCCACGGTATTTTCAATCACCTCATATGCATGTGAAAGCTGGACTATGAATAAGGAAGACCAAAGAAGAATTGATGTCTTTGAATTTTGGTGTTGGTGAAGAATATTAAATATACCATGAACTGCCAAAAGAAAGAACGAATCTGTCTTGGAAGAAGTACAGCCAGAATGCTCCTTGGAAGCGAGGGTGGCCAGACTTCGTCTCATGTACTTTGGACATGTTATCAGGAATGACCAGTGTGGGGAGGACAACATGCTTGGTAAAGTAGAGGGTCACTTAAAAAAGGAAGACCTCAACGAGATGGACTGACACAGTGTCTTTAACAATGGGCTCAAGCATAACAATGATTCTGAGGACGGCACAGGACCAGGCAGTGTTTCGTTCTTTTGTACATAGGGTTGCTATGAGTCAGAACTGATTCAATGGCACATAACAACGTACTTATCATGCTGAAGAAAATCTTGTTAGTTCTCTTAATAAAATGAATAAGTCAAATTTTATATACCTATTTGACTGAAATTGTAAGTTAATAAATATAAATCCTAGTTATAGATAAAAATTTAGTAAATACATTTTTAACAGACAATTTAGATGGAAGGGAAAAAAGCCAACCACCTTCTATTAAATCAGAAAGCTTCTATGCTATGAACTCAGTTATAAATATGGAACAGAGATACATGTGGAGAAGAAAAACGACATAAACATAAATGAGCCTGAGTCTGGCTTTTACTTAGTACATAAAAAACAATGCCCTAGACAATAAAGAGCAACTGATAAAAAAGCAGTGACAACTGTCTTGAGCATATGCTAAATATAAAAACTACAGAAAATAAAATAGACCACAGGTGGAAAAGAGTGCCACCTATGGCCTAAAATAGTTATTTAAGGTCTTCAAAAATGCTTCCATTAGAATCTCATTAATTCTAGAATTCCTGCCCCAAAATAAAAAACGTCCATTTGAACTACAATAAAAAAGTGTCACTGGGGTGGGGGAAGGAGGGAGTATAGAAGTACTGAAGCACCTATACCCAAAAAGGTGATAATGCCAAACAATTCTAGCCTACTTAAAGAGTTCTGTCAGTATTGGGATCATTTTTCAGCCACTGGCAGGTAGTTTTACCATAAGTACTTGAAAGCAACGAAACCATATTTCTTTTAAAACACTGTTATTATTCAGAATCTTTTAAGATATCTGTTACAAGAACTGCTAAGTTGTTCAAGCTACTTTTGTAATCAAAAGAAAAGTTAATAAAGAAAATACAAACTTTAAGTCTTTTATAAGCAGATTTACAGTTAAGATCTTAATCATGCCCCTTTTAATTTTTGAGCTAATTCCTAAAGAGGGATACTGCTTTTGAACTTCAACAGAAAACGTTCGTATCTTATCCTAAAGAAATAAGAGCCGTCACACAAATAGACATATGCACACCCATGTTCACTGCAGCTTTGTTCACAATAGCAAAACGATGGAAACAACCTAGATGTGCATCAACAGATGAATGGATAAACAAACTACGGTACATACACACAATGAAGCATTATGCAACGATAAAGAACACTGATGAATCTGTGAAGCCTCTCATAACATGGATGAAACTGGAGGACATTACGCTGAGTGAAATAAGTCAATCACAAAGGACAAATATTGTATGAGACCTCTATTGTAAAAACCCATGAAAAAGTTCAAACACAAAAAGAAACAATCTTTGTTGGTTAAGACAGATAGGAGGGGTGGGGGAAATACTAAATAGACAGTAGATAAGTTACAATGCTAACTCTCGTGAAGGGTAAGACAATACACAGTACTGGGGAAGCCAGCACAACTTGTACAAGGAAAGGTCATGGAAGCTCCACAGACATATCCAAACTCCCTGAGGGACCAAATTACTGGGTGGAGGGCTGTTAGGACCATGGTCTTGGGGAACATCTAGCTTAACTGGCATAACACAGTTTATAAAGAAAATGTACTACACTCTACCTTGGTGAGTAGCGTCTGGGGTCTTAAAAGCCTGTGAGCAGCCATCTAAGATAATCCACTGGTCTCACCCCTTCGGGAGCAAGAGAGAATGAAGAAAACAAGATACAAGGGAAAGATTAGTCCAAAGGACTAATGGACCACAACTACCACGGCCTCCACCAGACTGAGTCCAGAACAACTAGATGGTGCCCAGCTGACTGCTCTGACAGGGATCACAATAGAGGGTCCCAGACAGAGCTGGAGAAAAATACAGAAATTCTAACTCACAGAAGAAGACCAGATTTACTGGCCTGACAGAGACTGGAGAAACCCGGAGGGTATGGCTCCCAGACACCCTTTCAGTTCAGTAATGAAGTCACTCCTGAGGTTTACCATTCAGCCAAAGATTAGACAACCCCATAAAACAAAATGAGATTCATGGGGCACAACAGTTCAGGGACAAGAACTAGAAGGCAGGAGGGGACAGGAAAGCTGGTAATAGGGAACCCAGGGTTGAGAAGGGACAGTGTTGACATGTCGTGAGGTTGTTGACTATTGTCATAAAACAATATGTGTACTAACTGATTAATGAGAAATTATTTGTTCTGTAAACCTTCATCTAAAGTACAATAAAAAAGAGAAAACCCCATGGAACAGTTCTACTCTGTCACATGGGGTCACCATGAGTAGTTAAAAAAAAAAAAAAGCTCATATCTTATGTTTTAAAGCATGAAACTCTGCAAAATCCCTCTCCAATCATCAGTGCCAGTTTGTGTGGGACCTAGAACATTAAAAAAATGCAATAAATTTGCTAATTTGAATAAATGATAAAATTTATTAAACTCCTGAACAGTATTTTTTAAAGAACCACCACAAGATCAGGCCTAGATAAAGGAAAAAAAAAATACCAGTAAAGGAAATATAAGCATTTATCTCAAAAACGTCCATCTTTTCTGCTAACACAGCAAAACAAAATAGCTATAATACCCACTTTTTTCTACTCTTATTTTACCTTGAGTGTCACTGGGGCCCTGTTTAGCAGAAAAATCTAATAGAAGAGGGTCAACGTGATCATCCTAATTTTCATTTACTAATCTATTTTTCAAATTGCCATAATTTTGAAGCTATAGCTTATATCTAATTTTCTATTCTTCACTCAAAATTACTTACCATTGCCATGTTGGACAGTGGTGGACTAAGTGATCTCCAGCTGCCACAAACTATTCAGGATTTAGAAAGAATATGAAAAGAGGGAAAAAGAAAAAGTGAACATTACTGAATGCAGGGTGGTAAAATACCAAACTGATCACGCTGTACCACTTTGGTACCGGACGTTACTTTAAAATGTAAACTGCACTAAACCTTCTCCACACTATCTGAAAATTTATTTTTTTTGAAAATTTATTTTTAATTATTATTAAAACTACAACATTTTTAACATCCATAAAAATTCAAACAATTTTTGGAAGAAAAAAACATTGACTGCTATTTTTTTAAAAAAGTCAATTTTTATTATTAGGTTAAATAATGCTAACAGCGCATCCCCAAAAAAAAAAAACCCCACTGCCATCAAGTCAATTTCGACACATAACTACCCATAGGGTTTCCAAGGCTGTAAATCTCTACGGAAGCAGACCACCACATCTTTCTCCCATAGACCACTGGTGGTTTCAAACCCCCGACCTTTCAGTTAGCAGTCAATTGCTTTAATCACTTTGCCACCAGGGCTCGTTAAGAGCATACAGTATCGTAAAACGAATAAAGGCAGGCTACAGGATTTAAAATGTCAATAAACGTTTCAGGGATAAATAAAATGTAGAGAGATTCTTGGTATTGCTTGAAAATTCACTGAACACCTCTGAAAAAAGCTGCTAAGTATCTACGAGCCTATGGTGTAAGGCTAGCTTATTACATCACAGTGCATGGCTCTTCCTCCTCTTTTCTCCCCCCTTAAATTAGTTAATCGCCAATTCTGAAACCTTTCTTCACTCTTAAAGGAATCATTAACAGAGAACTGTAGTGCTGAAGAATGAGGAAAAAAGTTAGCTTTTAGAATGACTTTGAAAACATGTAGTTAATTAAGAAACTGAATCCTCTAACAAACTTCACTTTCTGGGCAAGTTGATCATTCTTTTTTTTTTTTTTTTAAATCCAGTAATAAAAAACAGACTCAGGGAGAAACAGTTTCACCTTTTGAGACTTTCCAGTCTGGGCAGAAGCTAGCCTTACTGGAGGACAGAAATCCTGCTTATTCTTGAGAGTAGGAAACAGAAGTCTGTTAAGCGTAATTTTCAACGTCCCAACTCATGCAACGCGCGCACAAACTTTCCCCATTACTTGTTTCATAACAGCTCTAACTTAAACCCATTTTATTCTGCATATGAGTTTATTCCACAGCGAAAAAGTTACAGTACCTTTAATCTTCTAATGCCTCTCTGAAAAAGGTACGTCTATATACAACACTCTAACTTCAGAGAGTAAAATTCTATCAAGAACTCTGAGAATAACCTCTTTTCAGACAATACATTAACAAGACTTACCAGTATTGCAACAGTGATATAGTATTCCCAACAGTCACTTTATAAATGTTTATTCTCTTATTTTAATAAATCTTTTTATTATTTAAACTGGTGAGGTAAAAACAAAAACGGAAATAAAACACAAAAACACTCTCTCCCCCAAGTGCTAAGTATTTGGGTTCACTGAAACCAGACACTACATCTACCTCTGCGGTTACCAGAAACTAATTGTTCACCACCAAAAGAGTATTAAACTATTAAAGTGGAGGAGCCCCAGTGGCACAGTTAGCTCAGGCTGCTAACCAAAAGGTCGGCAGTTCGAATCTACTGGCCGCTGCTTGGAAACCCTATGGGGCAGTTCTACTCTGTCCTATAGGGTTGCTATGAAGCACAGCAAAAAATTAAAAGTGAAAAATTCTTTAAAGCTAATGATATTGCCCAGAAGTCATAAGATTCTAATATTTTATCCCACGGTCCTTCTGGTGGCATCTATTTAAAAAAAAAACAAAAAAAAAAAACCACTAGAAGGTAAGGAAAAGCTACAGGAGAAATGGAAGCGAACCAGTACTTAACACGTGTATACATCTGTCCTCATTAACAATGACCATGACTACCTGCTTCAAATGTTCAAATGAACTAAAATATAAAACAAACATGGACTCGAATTTCTAAATTATCAATATTGCTTACAGTAGCTTTTTCTCAGTAATTAAATATTCTCTTGTGAGATTTATCATCAACATAAAATACTGAATAACTCCAACAAGATAAAATTGATATTAACTTCTGGTGAGCAATTTTATTTCTCATGCTACCTTCTATTAATAGTACTCTGCTTAATCAAGTCATATACAAATCAAACACTTAAGTATTTTTAGCTAGACAATACAGTATTAGATACCGTTTGCCCTCTTTTTAAACACAGTACTTCCATACCCTTGGTTGAAAACTAAAAGGTAGCCGGAGGCTAACAAGCCGGAAGCCCAGAAACAGAGTAAGAGGAAAGAAATGAACAGATCAACTCAGTATTGTATTTATACAAAGCAAACTGGTGTCTTGCCATTTTCCTCCTCCAGGATCATTCTAGCCTGCCTCAATCGAATAATGGTGCTCTATCCCAATCCAACATGATGTCCTTGGTACCCGGCTGGGCTGGTTTTGTCTTGGATTTTTTAAAAAAGGGAAAAATTCAGAAATGAATTCAGTGTAACAGTTATTCAAAATTAGAAGATAAATGCCAAAACCATAGGATTAATGCCTGCTTTAACAATTAATTCTATCCAATGATCACACACTTGCATCTCTAACTCCAACTATTTATTTACCAATTGGTCATCTCCACACAGAGGAGATAAAGTCAGAGCACACAAGAAAAATAAAATACTTTCATCTCTCCTCTTCATTTCAGATAGTTTCAAGAGTCATGTCTAAATTACAGCTTCGTTTGACAAGAATTTTAATGATATCCTTAAGATCAAATCCTAGTTTTATTTGGCACTCAACGTATTAAACTCATGAAGGCTAAAGTAGTATTATGGACTGAATTGTGTCCTCTCAAAATAGGTATTTTACCCCCATATCTGCGGATGCAATCTAACCTACTGTAATGTAATCACCTTCAATAATACGATCTAGAGTAAGGTCATCAATCAGCTGAGGTCCTAACAGTGTAGGGTGGATCTTAAACCTGTAACTCGAATTCTATAACGAGCAGCACAGGCAGAGGCAGGTACGTGCTTACTGGGAAAGGCAGACACCATGTGAAGGACGTCTATGAGCCAAGGAAGGAAAAATGCCCACAGATATAGACAAGGAAGGTATCACCATGCCCATAACCTGGATTTGAACTTTGAGCCTCCAGAACTGTGAGAAAATAAATGTCTGTTCTTTAAAGCCATCCACCTGTGGTATTTGTGTTACAGCGGCACTAGGTAATTAAGCAGAATGGGTCCTTTAGAGAATGTCTAGCGAAAATCTCTCACTTTATAGATGAGTGTAGTGCAATGAATTACTTAATATGGGCCCTTCTAGCCACAGCCTTTGTAACTGCTGCCAAATCACTGGATGGGACCATGCAAATAAGGTGTATGGAACTCTAACAAGTGGATTGGGCAGTTTTGCCATCCCACTAGGCTTAAAGGGAGATGGCCCGGCGCGGTGGGGGGGGGGGGGGCGCGGGGAAGGGGGAGCTGGAATCTGTACCATGGAAGACAGAGAGAGGCAGCAGAACCAGGACAGGGAAGAAAAGCTGTAACACCAGAGATGGCTAGAGGGAGCAGCAGGGAAGCAGAGGCAGGACCAGGAGACAGGCTGGAGACGGCATGGTGGGATTCCTGGCCCTCAGAGTGAGAAAGTTGAGCACCTTCGGGCACAAGGCTTGCTAGCGGAGTGGGGTGCCTCCAGACACTTACTGGAGGAGCTAAAAGAGCTTTGTAACACTTGCCCAAGCAGGGTAGAGGCCAAGCCATGGGCGTGAGAGCCAGATAGAGACTTGCCTGCAGAACAGCTGAGAAGAGGCTGTCCTGATCGAAGAACTGTATCCTGAGTTGTTCCTGATCCTGAATTGTAACCTGTTATTTCCCTAATAAACCCCCTAACTGTCAGTATGGTCTGTGAGTTCTGTGCGGCCATTGCAACGAATTACTGAACCCATCAGAGAAGTAAACAGTGCTCTGGGAGAGACGGCTGGTGTCAACACTGGTAAAAAAGGTTGGAGGGTGAAGGCATATCTGACCTCTGCCTCATAGGAATTAGCCTTGGGCTGTTGATCTTGACTCCCCTTCCCCTTTGGGAAGTTAGAGGAGGTCAGCTACACCATTTTCACAACAAGGAAATGGAGGCCTAGGCCTGGACTGCCGAACTGACTTGTCCAAGTGAAAATAGAAAAAATCAGAGGAATTGGTCTAGAAGGCGAGTCTCCCAGGCTCTTTTACACCATTGTGTGTCTTCACTAAAAATCAAGATAATTTTAGATAAAAGATTAGTTCAGCACATCATTCTTAGAATTCACCAGGATTTGGGATTCCACAGACTCCATGACAATTGCAAATTGAAAAACCAGTTAATTCTCTGGCTTGAGGTCTTGGAATTTACAGCAGTGGCGAGATTACATAACATGCCTCATTGCAAAATTTTTCTTTCAAAACAATGAATTAAGTTCTATTGCCAATGAGTGGTGTTTTTAGTAAGAGTTAAAAGTCAAGCTCCAGTAAATTCTGTGCCATGTGTTAAGAACAAAAGTAAAGTCTGATACAACCGTTAACTGCTTATGATACCAAATTCTAAAAGGATTTTTTTAGCTCATTATTTACTTCTTTATGGAGAACAAAATGAAGCTATCTAAATGAAAGTGAATTCTACACAACATTATGCTAAAAGTTCAATAAAATACAACTGGCCTGTAAGATGGCCGTTCTTTCCAACATTAAGCAGCAGTTTCAATATAACCTGGTTAACTGAAAAAGTAAAAGAATGGTGGAAAAGAATCAGTGTAAAGTATGTTGCGCTAAACTATGTAAGCTGAATACTAAGAGAAAAATTAATGTCCAAGCAGTGAGCCAAGTTTCCAAAAGGAAAGCCATGAAAACTCCTATGTGGTGCAAACAGAGCCAGGAGAGCAGACACTACGGAGCCCACTGCACAGGTTAATGCAACACAAGCAATGAGTGAAGGATAAGCAACCATGGAATATCTGCCATCCCTCCACCACTCTTATTTCTAAATAAAGAGGAAGTAGAGAAATGTGAGAAGTAGCAACTTAAGAGGGAAGTAACATCTCCTTTTCTATAGGAAGTAGTACATTTTATAAAATTCCTAAATATAGCCAATAGAATCCAATTTTATTCAAAGCAAGATTACAGTTCAAAATGTTTTCTTACAAAGCAGAAAAAGCCATTGAGTTTAATGTAATAATTGTTCCTCTAAATATAACAGCCTCCAAATCTCTTCAATTTAATACTTACCTCCTCTGGGGTGATGACACCTGTTTCCTTAAACTTTGATTCCTAAAGAAAGCAAAAAGAGTAACCTTTAAACTTGCATTTTTTATTCATTTAATTAAAAAACATTTGTGGGACAAGAATTTTCCTGACACCTTTCTAGGCAATGAAGCAGATTTAAAAAAAAAAAAAAAAAAGAATATAACCGTGGTATCTGACCTCAAGGAACATACAAGTCTAATGGATGAAACTGACATGAAAATAATTATAATAAACTTTGGTGCTATCACAGAGTGAGTTCTTGGGAAAGCATTCCAAGGTTTATAGAAACATGAAGCCTTACAGTAATTCTGTAAGATGACCAACCGTTTTTATTTTACAACACAGTAAAAACGTCTTAAGATGTTTAGACACAGCACAATTGAGTCAATGTCTTATTTAGATCAAGCAATACAAAAACTGAATCTAAAAACCATTTAAGGACTTGTCTGTTATTCTCATTTCTACCAAGATGTTGATATAATATTCTCACTTCTAAAGCAAGGATGTTATTTTACTAATTTTTTTCTAAATTTCAAAGTGTATATAAAATTTTACGGTAGAGTCTACAAAAACGAAAAGATTCATTGAAGAATGTTATTTATTTAACAAACATTTACTGGGTACCAACTATACGCCATGCATTGTTGAAGGCAGTGCAGATATAGCAATAAGTAAAACAGACCCAAATCATCCTTATCCACGTAAGGAGTTTCGGCTCTAGTGGAGGGGGAAAAAACAATAGACAAGGTATGCTAAACCGTAATGACTGCCATCAAGACAAAAGAAGCATAGAGGAATGGGAGGAGGGAGGAGGATGGCTAGGATGGCAAGCGAAGAAAGCCTTCACTGGTAAGGGGACGTGAGAAGACACCTTAAGGAAAGGAACAAGCCAAGTCTGGGGGAAGAGCATTTTACCAGAGGGAAGAGCACGTGCAAAAGCCCTGAGGTAAAAGCCTGTTTTAGTCATCCAGTGCTGCTACCACAAGTGGATGGCTTTAACAAAGAGAAGTTTATTTCCTTACAGTAAAGTCGGCTAAAAGTCCAAACTCAGGGTGTCAGCTCCAGGGGAAGGCTCTCTCTCTGTCGGCCTTCTCGTCAGTGTTCCCCTGGACTAGGAGCTTCTCGGCGCAGGGACCCCGGTCCAAAGGACGCACTCTCCTGGCACTGCTTTCTTGATGGTATGAGGTCCCCCTGTCTCTCTGCTCACTTCTGTCTTTTGTATCTCAAGAGATTGCCTCAGGACACAATCCAGTCTTGTAGATCAGGTCTTGCCTTACTAACACAACTGCCTCCCCTCCTCCCTCATTAACATCATAGAGGCAGGATTTACAACATATAGGAAAATCACACAGTACCAGGAATCATGGCCCAGACAAAATGATATACCCATTTTTTGGGGGACATTAATTCAAACCATGACAAAGCTGTCTGACAGTAACACAAAAAATGATTCTTAATTTTTACTTGCTAGGAGGCCTTCTTGAGTATTTTGTTTTGTCTCTTTGCTTTCTCACCTCTAGTAGAAAACTATAAGGATTCTGTCTGTAAGCCAGTAGTTTCCACAGGGAGGGAGAAGTAAAGGGTCATTAATTCTGCTTTCCTTATTACTAAAAGTAATACAACATACATGCTGATATGCTAACACTTCCTTTTCAGTTCAACCTCCCATCCCTTTAATAAGGGAGGTGTTTTTCTCTTGCTCTTCTCTACCGGAAACTAAGAAGTATAACACTTCTATACTATTTATGTTGTATACCTAGGTACAGCCCTGGTGGCTCAGTGGTGAAGAGCTTGGCTGCTAACCTAAAGGCTGGCAGTTCAAATCCACCAGCTGCTCCTTGGAAACCCTATGGGGCAGTTCTACTGCCCTATAGGGTCGCTATGAGTCAGAATCGACTCCAAGGCGACAGGTCTATACCTAGGTAGACATGCTATTCTGAAAAGGTAAAATAATATACAAAAGAAGCATCGGATTCAAAAGTCAAAATTATTTTCAACTTTAAACAGCTGACTGAATAATTTGAATTAAGATGGCTTTCACATTAAACAAATATAAGCAGTGCAAACGTTGGAATTCTCATTCATAAACTTTCCTAATTTTAACTTGGCCCAATAATCATTTTTAAAGGCAGTCACAGAAATAAGCATACAAAAGAACAGACTGAGCATTTCTCTTTGTCATGGAAAAGAAGGAAAGTAATACTGTCTACTGTTCTTCTTAGGAGCCCTGGTGGTGCATGGCCAAGCGCTCAGCTGCTAACTGAATTGTTGGTGGTTCAAACCCACCAGCATCTCTGAGGAAGAAAGATGTAGCAGGTTGCTTCCCATAAAGCTTACAGCCTTGGAAACCCTATGGGGCAGTTCTACTCTGTCCTACAGGGTCACTATGAGTCAGAATCGACTCTATGGCAATGGGTTTGGTTTTTTGGTTTTTTATTCTACTTAGCACACAAGCATAACTTCTTGAATAAAGAAAGTCAACTATTCACAAAGAAATTTCATTTCCACATTAAGATTTGTAAAGTTTTAATTAAAAACTGGAAATTAAAAAATATACTAAGCAAGAACTTGTCATTCATTTCTACTGCTTGCTTTTCAGAAAGGAAAAATAACCTGACAACAAAACACTTAGTATTAAAGTTATAAAAGAAAAATTTAAACGCACTTCTAGAAATTTATTTTTGAAAAGAACAAGAAAACTTCTGTAATGTGTCACAATTTTTACTGTAAAAGTACTGTATTACTGTATTGCCAATGTAAAAAATACATATAGCAGGGTGAAGCTACTCCTTAGTATCACTTAAGTTCAAGATTAACAACCAGTTTCGACTATTTTAAAGGCTTGAAAGAGGTAGGTTTTTGCTTCTTAGCTAACAGTACTAAATAAGATAATGTTGCAAATTTCACCTTTTCCCTCTGAAACTTATAACAAGTTGGGACCTCAGTCACAACTTACCTATTTCGTATTTCTAACTATAAGAGACTTTCCACGAAACTTGAAAGAAAAAAGTGACATGTCATTTTAGGACCAAACACTGATTTCTTTTAAGACAATCAAAATCCTTGTTTAGAAAATTTAAACGACTTCTGATGTTACTGTTTTACTTCTCAAACGTACTTAGCAGCAGACCACCTTCCAGCCGGAACGACCTAGACGCACTGAATTCTGACGGAAGGAGACAAGGACGCACACAGCACACAGCGTCCCTACAAGTTTCCTTCTTAGGGGCCAGAAAGCCCTAAAGAGCAGCTGGGTTAGACCACGAGTGGGGACTGGGTTCCACCCCTACCACCTCCTACAGTTTTGCTAGCCGCAGAGCACAGGGACCCCTCAGGCGCCCGGTCCTCGGTCCTTGCAGACTTAGAGCGTGTGCCTGACAGCCCCTGGCAAGCCCGGCCCGGCTTACCTTGAGGACCGGGGTCAGGTACTCAGCCACTTCCAGTGCCTTTCCCTTCACCGTGTTAATCACATTCTGCATCCTGGGACCGGATTAGCGGCCGGCCCCGAGACGGGGTGGGAAAGGCAGCCGGGGGAGCCGGGACAGGGACCGAGGCGTCAGGAAATGTCCCCGCTGCCGCCGATCGGCACCCAGCCGCCGCCACCCGAGGAGGCTGGACGCGACGGGACAGGCAGGGCGAGGGGGAGGGGCGGCCGGCGCCGCACGAAGACAGGCGCGCTCTTCGCGCCTACGGCAGCGCGCGGGCAAGGCCGAGCTGTCACCCGGCCGCAAACGAGGCAGCGGGCCCGCGGAGAGCTGGCGGGAAGCGGGCGCACGCGCACCCCTAGCCCTCTCGGGCGCTGTTTTCTCCCCCCGCGCCGTGCTCCACTCGTGCCCCTTCCGGCTTCCCTTTTCTCTCACTCTCTTGCCGTAGCTCCGCCGCCGCTGGGCCTCACGTGACACAGGACTCTCCAAACACGTGACGCGAGAAGTCCTCGCTGGGGCGGGACCCGCCTGCTTCTCCCCGCCCTCCGGAAACGGAATATTGAACGCGCCTGCGCAATGGGCTCCGGCTCCGCTCTTTCCCGATCCGGGCGTAAGCAGGCTTTACGGTCCGGAATAGGAGTCTTGGGGATAGAGGCTTTTTCGCCTCTTTCCTTTCCATGGCTTCCCCGTCTGTGGACCCTAAAATCTACTGCTGCTACTGCGGTGCTAGACAGTTACTGTCCCAGGTATACGATGTGCGCTCTTCCGCTACGAGCTCCTCTTGAAGGACCGAAGTAATAGCGCTCCGCTGGCAAAGAACTGCGTGCGTGTGAGGGGAGGGCACGCCACCAGAGATTCCCTACTACGCATGTCTGAAGAAGGGCGCGCATGTCTGAAGAAGGGCCTACCTGACCCGCGAGGCGTCTCTGGGTGTCCCATGCGCTTGCGCCCGGTTAGAATGTCGGTGTTGACATGTTAAGCCCATCTCTCACCTGTCGCCACGTTGGTGGTATGCACCATCTCTATCGAATCATTGGAGGACTTTGGAGGAGTTACTTAACCTGCCTGGCGTTTCGTGCCCTCAGCATATCAAAAAAGGGTAGGTATTAAACCCATTGATTCTTAAGATCTATTTCTAACCCTGGTTTAGTGAAAATTAGCGGTATTTGAAAATTTTCATTTTGATCTTTATTATAACAGAATCTTTCCCAGCCAAGAAAAACCAAACCTGTTGCCTCTGAGTCGATTTCGACTCACAGCGACCCTTTAGGACAGAGTAGAACTGCCCCATAGGGTTTCCAAGGAACGGCTGGTGGGTTTGAACTGCCGACCTTTGGGTTAGCAGCCGCAGCACTTAACCACTGCGCCTGAATTTTTCCCAGCAAGCTTTTTCTTCCTAGAGAAGAGTTGGTACTAAGGAGGAGAATAAACCCAACCAAACTTATTGCCGTCCAGTAGATTCTGACCCCCTAGTGACCCTGTAGGACAGAGTAGAACTGCCCCATAGCGTTTCCAAGGCTGTAATCTTTGAAGAAGGAAGCTGCCACATCTTTCTCCGCAGAGCGGCTGTTGATTTAGAACCGCCTACCTTTAACCACTGTGCCATCAGAATCAAACGCAAAATTGTCTTTTAGAGCAAAGTTACCGATAAGAACGAAAACTTAAAAATTATTGGGATAAGGAGCACAAATGCTAGACATTTCAGTAGTCAGTTTCTAAATACTATGATAGAATTGACTGAAAAGGAATAATGAGCCAATTTCAAAGGTGTTGTCCGGTCGGTTCTGATCCATAGCAACCATACGCACAACAATGAAACACTGCCCAGTTGTGCGCCATGCTTGCAGTCGTTGCTATGTTTGAGCCAGTTGTTGCAGGCACTGTGTCAATCCATCCCGTCAAGGGTCTTCCTCTATTTCACTGACCGTCTATTTTACCAAGCATGATGTCCTTCTCCAGGGACTGGCCCCTCCTGGTAACATGTCCAAAGTATGTGAGACGAAGTCTCACCGTCCTTGCTGCTGAGAAGCATTCTGGCTGTACTTCTTCCAAGACAAATTTGTTCATTCTTCTGGCAGTTTATGGTATATTCAGTATTGTTCTCCAACACCATAATTCAAGGGCATAAATTCTTCTTTGGTCTTCCTTAGTCATTGTCCAGCTTCGCATGCACATGAGGCGATTGAAAACACCATTGCTTGGGTCAGGTGCTCCTTAGTCCTCAGAGCGACATCTTTGCTTTTCAACACTTTAGAGAGGTCTTTTGCCCATTCTGAAAGAGGTGATATTACCTGAAGAACAACTACCGCCCACTCTGAAATGACTTATGCTAAGATCATAGCAACAATTATCAGGAGCTCCTTAAGGTGTACATGTGCCATTGCAAGGAGTAATATGTATGGAAGTTTTTTAACATGCAATATCTAAATTAAGGTCATTTTCTGTCCAGGCCATTCCCTAGTTCCCAAATCGTAATGCTCTGCTTAGGCAGCTGGATGATCAGAACAGGGAATAAAGTGGACCTGTTTGGAGACTGGATTACAGAGCTGGCCACAGCCTGAGACACTGATGTTTGATGACACTGTTAAAGTGAGTTGTGCATCACTTGCCCTTTGCCAGTGCTTCTAGGGCTAAACCAGTAAACCAACTGCTGCTAAGTCATTTCTGACTCATGGTGACCCCATGTGTGTCAGAGTAGAACTGTGCTCCACAAGGTTTTCAATGGCTAATTTTTCAGAAGTAGATAGCCAAGCCTTTCTTCTGAGCTCCCTCTGGGTAGACTAGAACCTCCCACCTTTTGGTTATCAGTCCAGCACATTATCCATTTGTATTACCCAGAGACTACTGCTTCTAGGGTAGGGTTTTTCACTTTTGATGCTGTTGATAGTTTGCATTAAAGAATGCTGCTTAAGTAAAGGAGAATGAAAAACACCAAAGTCACAAGGAAAGTATTAGCCCAAGAGACAGAAAGGGCCACATAAAACAGACTACATCAGCCTGAGACCAGAACTAGATGGTGCCCGGCTACCACCAGAGACCACCCTGACAGGGAACACAACAGAGAGTACCTGATGGAGCAGGAGAAAAGTGGGGTGCAGAACTCAAATTCTGGTAAAAAGACCAGACTTAATGGTCTGACTGAGACTGGAGGAACCCCAGAAAGCATGGCCTCTGGACTCTCTGTCAACCCAGAGCTAAAACCATTCCTGAGGCCAACTCTTCAGGCAAAGATTAGAGTTGACTATGGGACATAAAATGATACTCATGAAGAGCATAGGAAACTAGCTCAAGCAGATACATGAGACTAAATGGACAGCTCCTGTCCAGAGGTAAGATGCAAAGGCAGAGAGGGTCAGGAGCTGGTTGAATGGACATGGAAAATCAGGGGTGGAAAGGAGGAGTGTGTGTCACAGTATAGGGAGAGCAATTAGGGTCACGTAACAATGTATGTATGAATTTTTGTATGAGAGACTTAACTTGAATTGTAAACTTTCACTTAAAGTACAACAATAAAAGAAAAAGTTTAGATAAATAAAGAATGCTACTTAAAAGCAAGGATGGTGAGACTTTGTCTCACTTGCTTTGGACATTTTATCAGGAGGTTCCAATCCCTAGAGAAGGTGTGGTGCAATGGATCACTTTTGTGTGGACTTTCTAGCCATGGTTGTGTGACTCCCACCCAAGTGATTGGATAGGAATGTGCAGATAGGGTAACTGTAGCCCACCAAGGGGACTGTTCAGTTTTGCCATACTGCTGGGGTTGAAATGAGCCATCACAGAGGCAGAAAGGAGAGGATCCTATCACCGCCAAGGAAGAACAGCCAGAAGCCAGCAAGTCCTTTGGACCCAGGATCCCTGTGCTGAGAAGCTCCTGGACCCAGGAGACAGCTATAGCCCTGAAGACAGTGAGAGGTGGTGTCAGAGAAGTGGCAGCAGGAGACAGCGTGGTGGACTTGACGGCGTGGTGGGCTTCCCGGCCCACGGAGAGAGAAAGCCAAGTGCCTTTGGGCAGAGGCCGAGGGCCAGGGAGCGGCATGCCTGTGAGCACAGCTGGGAAGAAGCTGTCCTGATGGAAAAACTGTATCCTGAGCGATCCGAGCCTGAGCTGTAACCTGATACTTCCCTAATAAACCCCATAATCGTGAGTATTGTCTGTGAGTTCTGTGTGGCCGTTATAGTGAACTTTCGAGCCCAGCAGAGAAGTAGAGAGTGCCGTGGGAGAAATGATTGGTGTCAGAATTAGTAAAGATGGTGGAGAGAGGAGGCATGTCTGACCTCTGCCTCACAGGAATCAGCCTTGGGCTGTTGATCTTGATTCTCCTTTCCCCTTGTGAAGCTAGAGGAAGTCAGACAGCACCCCTATGCCATTTTTACAGAAGGACATCATGCTTGATAAAGTGGAAGATCAGCGAAAAAGAGGAAGACCCTCAGTGAGATGGATTGACACAATGATCGTAAGGATGGTACAAGACGGGGCAGCATTTCGTTCTGTTATACAGAAGATCTCCATGGGCTGGAAAGAACTCGACAGCACTTGGCAACAACAACAGTTTTCAGCTGGGGAGCGGCCTGTGCGTTGTAGGATGTTTAGCAGCATTCTTGGTCACTACCCACTAGATGCCAGTAGCATTCACCCAATTGTGATAACCGACAGCGTCTCCAGAAATAGCCAAATGTCCCCTGGGGACACAGTCACCCCCAGTTGAAAACCACTGTTGTAGCGATTAGTGGCTGGTGTACCTGTGGTGATGCCCTTACTCTTCTTCAGAAGGTAGGAGAGTTTGCTTTCTCATAGTTGCCTTTTTCTTTTTCTCCAGTGCAGCCCCAGAGTGGCCGCTGCTCACTCACTCCCTTTGTCAGCACTTCTAATCTGGCCCTGTCTTTTCTGTCTCTAGAGATCCCCCTCCTGTTGATTTTGACTTTTTCTTCTCCTTTCCATAGCTTCTCCTATATTGTTCCACTTTCTGTTCTGATATAGTTATAGCCAGGCATCTAAAAACTTCCTCTGCTGTTGTTCTGGAGCCCTGGTGGCATAGTGGTTAGGAGTTCGACTGTGAACCAAAAGGTTGGCAGTTTAAATCCACCAGCCACTCCTTGGAAACCCTATGGGGCAGTTCTACTCTGTCCTGTAGGGTCGCTATGAGTCGGAATCGACTCAACAGCAGCAGGTTTGATTTTTTGGCTTATATACGTAGATATATATATAAACGCATGTATATACTTGTATTTGCTCAGGAAAGTATTCTTCTCTCTAAGACAGTTAAAAACCAGTGGAATGGAAGACAAGTGCAGTGGCCATCCCATGCTGTGCTCCTTGCCCACAATGTACACGTTCCTACTAGGAGCCATATTCATTGCTTTAAGCTCAGGTCGCATCCTACTGGTGAAATTCTCCACCAATGAAGGTAAGTTAAGATTTGGAACGTATATGGGGCACTTCCATCTCATCACACGTCATCACCCCTGTCTTCCGTGACCTTGCATATAAAATGGGATAATAATATTGAGTATCCTATTTCACATGAGTGATAAAGCATATGAAAATTTGATTCTTTTGGGCCTTTCATTCCTTAGCAAGAAAAAGTTTGAGGCTGGGATGAAGTTTGGGTCAGTCAGGTACAGAATCATCATCCCTTAACGCAGGTCAGATCATTACATCTGAATATTGCTTCAGTCAACAGGGGTGTCTGGGCCTATAACAATATATACAATTACAGCTTATTTTGAAAGAAGGGAAATATTATTTGTTTGGACATTTGGCATTTGTGAGGTAGTATATCAGTGGGCCAGTGGAACAGGACAGATTACCAGCTTTGATAAATGTTTGCTCAAGAAATGTTTTGTTTATTTAAAATGTGATAATTGTATTTAAGCAAATTTAGTTTAACTCCACAAAACTAAATAGAGTACGTCTCAGTATGTATTGAGGACACATAAAATCATTATATCAGTCTGCTGGGGAGACTGTGTATTTCAGTTAACATTTATCTGCCAGGCACTGGGCTGAGGATTACTAGTAGTTTCAAAGAACGTTAAGACAAGGAACTTGCTCTCTAGAACTCATTTTATTAAAGGAGATATGCATGTAAACACACCGTGAAAATACAATCAGTGCAGTAATAAAAATAGACAGAAAACCAAAAACCAAACCCATTGCCATTGAGTTGATTGCGACTCATAGCGACCCTGTAGGACAGAGTAGAACTGCTTTATAGGGTTTCCAAGGTTGTAATCTCTTAAGAAAGCAGACTGCCACATCCTTCTCCTGTGGAGCCGCTGGTAGGTTCAAACTGTCAACCTTCCAGTTAGCAGCCACGCACTTTAACCACTGCATCACCAGAGCTCCTTAGAAATAGGCAGAAGATACCAAAATAGTCTAGAGGAGGAAGTGATATATTCTGTTTGGGAGGAGATGATGTAAGTTCAGAGGGGTCAGGGAACACTTCCCCACTTAGGTGACAGTCGATCCACAAGAAGACAAGGTGGGCAGAAGTATTCAAAACAGAGGCAACAGCTTATAAAAAGGAAGAGAGGCATAAAAAAGCAAGGTATGGGAATTCCGGCAAAATGGCGCTCTAGGCAGAACCCACACTGTCCCTCCACAGCAAAGATCCAAAAAACTAAGCCAAACAGAAAACAGCAATCCTGAAACCCTAAACATCAAATGAAGAGATAAAGAACTCAGCCAAGCACCAAATGGAGTGAGAAAACTGACAACGGAGAGCAAGGAAAGATTCATGCAGAGGTCCCCTACCAGCTAACACAGCGCGGATCCGCCATCTTGGACTCCTATCGGAGACCAGCAAACGGGGTATGAGAAAGCAGCCTCATGCAGCATCCAGCGGGAGACAAAACAACCAGTAATTTGCGATATACACTTTCCTACCCCCCACCCTTCTTCACCCTGACTCGGCCTCTGCTTCCCGTGGCCACAATCTCTTGACTGGGAAACACTGGCTGCTTGGATTCCACCTACCCGCGCTGGCTGGCTCTCTGAGTGCCATTTGTTGGCTGCTGGCGTTGCTTTTTTTTCCACTTATGATTTCTTCCTTACCTCTCACCACCTCCCCCTCCTTTCACTCAAATACCTGGCTCTTTGCGTCATCCTTTGCTTCTTCCTGAGGGGCCGCAGAGCTCCGTTCAACTGTGGAACTGCTTCCCAGTCTGGACTGCCACATGGGTGGGATCCCGGGGCTTTTGTTGGTTTGTTTTCAATTGTTTGTTTGTTTTCTTTTCCTTTTCTTGAGTTGGGAGCTTGTTCTGGCCGGGCGGTGCTGCGCAGCTTGGAACTTACCCCCTCGGCTTGCGCAGACGCACAGAAGGATCCCTGAGGGCATTTCTTTTTTCATGGTTATTTTTTTCGGGGGCTTTTCTTGTTCCTTTTTTTTTTAATTTGTTTTGTTTTCGTTTCCCTCTTTTTCTCTTTTTGTCTTTCATCATTACTTGTTTCTCGTCTCTCTATACCTTCCTTCTCTTTCTGTTCCCTGAATACCTGGTGCTGAATATCTCTATTCCTTTTAGCCAGGCTGCACTGCAACACATGAGAACAACTTCCCCAGACCTCATAGCCAAACCACGGGGAACCCTGGGAGCTTTGCTGTTCTTTTTCCTTTCTGATTTTTATTTATTCTTTTTTTTTTTCCTTCCGCTTTTTTTTCTCCATTTCATGGACTCTCATCTCTCCAACAGCAAGCTCCCTTAGCACTCTTTTTTGTTTGTCTGTGTGTGTCTATGTTTTTGGCTCCTGTTCCCCTATCCTCTCCCCCATATCCGTCTTGCCTCCAAACATCACAGTCTCCCCCCTCCATCCTGCCTACCTGTACCTTGCACTTAACATCACACCACCAAGCAGCTCACTCACGGCCTACTGGAACCTGCCCTGCAATAATTACTGACACACACTGGTGGCTGTACTAAGTGCCGCAAAAACCCCTCGCAGTAACTCCTCTTCGGCTAGACCTGCTCTGCTGTACCATATCTGAGCAACTGACCCTGCCAATTGGAGAAGGAGGCAAAAAGTTTCATGCCCACAGATGAGCAAACAACAAAGAACACACAGCCCACCTGTTCAGATGTAGGCACGTTAAAAAAAAAAAAAAAGGACAAAACAAATAAATCTGTAGTCAGTAAACAAGAAAAATAACTATTGAATGCCCCGAAGACAGCAGACAATAGCAAAACATTTACCAAAACAGGACAAGATGGTTCCAGTAGGCGTCCGAAATAAAACACCAGATGACTTTCCAGGGGAAGAAAAGGCACTAGAACTATCTGATAGGGAACTCAAATCTCTAATACTCAGAATTTTCCAAGAGTTGAAGCAAAAAGCAGACAAAAATGAGGAAAAAATAGACAAATTCATGGAAAAGGCAGACAAATTCACAGAAAATACAAAACAATTGGAAGAATTCAGGAAAATAATGGAGGAACAAAATGCCAAAATAAATTCACAACTAGAAATCATACAAAAACAACGATTAGACATCCAAAAGATAAACAACATGATATCAGAAATGGACGCTGTCATAGAAGGGCTGAGGAGCAGATTTGAAACGGTGGAAGACGGGATCACTGGAATTGCAGACAAACACTTGGATACAACTCTGTTGGAGGAAAACTCAGAAAAAAGAATAAAGAAAACCGAAGAGACCCTGAGAGTTATGTGGGATACAATCAAAAGCAAAAATTTTCGATTGATAGGAGTTCTGGAACGGGGGAGAAAACAGAAAACACAGAGAGCGTCATTGAAGAACTGACAGAAAAGTTCCCCAATATCATGAACTATGAAAAGCTGGCCATCCAAGAAGCTCAATGAACTCCATATAGGATAGACCCCAAAAGAAAATCACCGAGGCATATCGTAATGACACTTGCCAAAACCAAAGACAAAGAATCCTGAGAGCAGCTTGTGAAAAATGAAGTCACGTACAGAGGAGAAACAATAAGGCTAAGTTCAGATTATTCTGCAGAAACCATGCAGGCAAGAAGGCAATGGGATGACATATATAAAACGTTGAAAGAAAACAATTGCCAGCCAAAAATAATATATCCTGCAAAAATCTCGTTCAGATATGATGGCGAAATTGGGATATTTCCAGATAAACAGAAATTAAGGTACTGTGAAAAAACCAAACCAAACTTACAGGAATTATTAAAGGGAGTTCTTCGATCTAAGAACAAACAACTTCAGCTCACAGGCAGAATCTAGGACGCAGGATCTGTACAAGCCAGATACCAATCTAGGAAATGAACTCTCAAGGACTATCCAAAATCAAAAGAAATACAACAGGGAATCAGAGCAGTTATCAGTAAACGACAACAACATCAGAACAATAAAAGAGGGAATAAACGGTGTAGGTATAGAACCTTCTAATGGAGAGGAAGGCAAGGTGATACCAAGTAATAATAGGCTGTTTCAAACATAGAAAAATAAAGGTAAATTTCATGGTAACCATAAAGACAGTTAACAAACATTGTAGTAAAAATAAAGAGGAAAAACATAAAGTCTCAGTAAAAACAAAACCTACAAAAACAAAAGAAATGAAAAAAAAATCACAAAAGGAATTCAGCACATGAGAGAAAAAGAAACAAAGAAAACATCAGCACCACAAAACACTACAAAACGACACCAACAAACTCAGATCTATCAATAATTACACTGAATGTAAATGCACCCAATGCACCCATAAAGAGACAGAGAGTGACAGAATGGATAAGAAAACAGGATCCATCAATATGCTGTCTACAAGAGACACACCTTAGAAACAAAGATGTGAATTTATTAAAAGTCAAAGGTTGGAAAAAATATACCAAGCTAACAACTACCAAAAAAGAGCAGGAGTGGCAATACTAATCTCAGATAAAATAGACTTTAAAACAAAATCCACCATAAAAGACAAAGGACAATATATAATGATTAAGGGGGCGATCCATCGGGAAGACATAACCATAATAAACGTCTATGCACCCAATGACAGGGCTCCAAAATACATAAAACAAACTCTAACAACACTGAAAAGAGAAATTGACAGTTCCACAATAATAGTAGGAGACTTCAACACACCACTCTCAGTAAAGGACAGAATATCTAAAAAGAAACTCAGTAAACATACAGAAGATCTAAAGGGCGCCATCAGCCAACTTAACCTTATAGACATACATAGGATATATATATATACATATATTTATATATATTCTATATACATATACATATATACGTATGTAGAATATATATATATATATATATCCAACAGCTGCAGAGTACACATTCTTTTCCAATGCATATGGAACGTTCTCCAGAATAGACCACATCTTAGGCCACAGAGCAATCCTCAACAAGATCCAAAATGTTGAGATAATACAAACTATCTTCTCTGACCACAGTGCTACCAAGGTAGAAATTAACAACAGAAACACCAAGGAAAAACATCAATAACATGGAAACTTAGTAACACCCTGCTCACACATCACTGGGTAATAGAAGAAATCAGAAATGGAATCAAAAAATTGCTAGAATCAATTGAGAATGAAAACACATCATACCAAAACCTTTGGGACACAGCAAAGGCAGTCCTCAGAGGACAATTTATAGCAATAGATGCCCACATCAAAAACAGAAGAAAGGGACAAAATCAAAACACTAACTACAAAACTCAAATTGGAAGAGAACAGCAAAAAAAAGCCCACAGCCATCAGAAGAAAAGAAATAATAAAGACCAGAGCAGAAATAAATGAAATAGAGAACAGAAAAACAATAGAAAGAATCAACAAAACCAAAAGTTGGTTCTTTGAAAGAAACAACAAAATCGACAAACCACTGGCCAGACTGACAAAAACAGGAGAGGATGCAAATAACCCAAATAAGAAAGGAAATGGGTGACATTACAAACAGACCCAACTGAAATAAAAAGGATCGTAACAGAATATTATGAAAAACTATACTCCAACAAATTTGAAAACCTAGAGGAAATGGATAAATTTCTAGAAACCCACTACCTACCCAAACTACAACAAAGTGATGTTGAAAATCTGAACAGACCCTTAACGAGAAGATAATGAAAAGGTAATAAAAAGAAAACCACTCCCAACAAAAAAAAGCCCTGGCCCAGATGGCTTCACTGGAGAATTCTACAAAACATTTACAGAAGAGCTTGTACCGGTACAACTCAAGCTATTTCAGAGCATAGAAAAGGAAGCAACACTTCCAAATTCATTGTATGAAGCCAGCATAATGCTCATACCAAAACCAATATCTCTCATGAATATAGATGCAAAAATTCTGAACAAAATTCTAGCCAATAGAATTCAGCATCAGATCAAAAAAATAATACATCACGACCAAGTAGGATTCATACCAGGTATGCAAGGATGGTTCAGCATTAGAAAATCAATGTAATCCACCGCATAAATAAAAGGAAAGAAAAGAATCCCATGATCATCTCAATTGATGCAGAAAAGGTGTTCGACAAAGTCCAACACGGATTCCTGATAAAAACTCTCAATAAAATAGGTATAGAAGAGAAGTTTCTCATCATAATAAAGGGCATCTATGCAAAACCATCAGCCAACATCATTCTAACCAGGGATGTGAAAGACTTATACAAAGAAAACTACAAAACACTGCTGCAAGAAACACAAAGGGATCTACGTAAATGGAAAAACACACCTTGCTCATGGATAGGTAGACTCAACATTGTGAAAATGACAATTTTACCCAAAGCAATTTACAAATACAATGCAATCCAGATCCAAGTACCAACAACATTCTTCAAAGAGATGGAAAAACTAATCATTAACTGTATATGGAAAGGTCAGAAGCCCCGAATAAGTAAAGCACCACTGAAGAAGAAGAAGAAGAAGAAATTTGGAGGACTCACACTACCTAACCTCAGAACCTACTATATACATCTACAGTAGTCAGAACAGCCTGGTACTGGTGCAACGACAGATACATTGACCAATTGAACAGAATCGAGAACCCAGATTTAAATCCATCCACCTATGGTCACCTGATCTTCAACAAGGGCCCGAAGTCCATCAAATGGGGAAAAGACAGTCTTTTTAACAAATGCTGCTGGCAAAACTGGATATCCATCTGCAAAAAAATGAAACGACCCATACCTTACACCATACACAAAAACTAATTCAAAATGGATCAAAGACATAAATGTAAAGTCAAAAACTATAAAGTTCATAGAAGAAAAAATAGGATCAATGCTAGAGGCCTAATGCACGGCATTAATAGGATACAAACCATAGCCATCAACACACAAACCCCAGAAGACAGGCTAGATAACTGGGATCTTCTAAAAATCAAACACCTATGCTCTTCAAAAGACCTCACCAAAGAGTAAAAGGAGAACCTACAGACTGGGAAAAAATTTTTGGACATTACAAGTCAGACAAAGGTCTAATCTCCATAATTACAAGAAAATCCAACCCCTCTACAACAAAAAGACATAATCCTATTAAAAAATGGGCAAAGGAAATGAACAGACACTTCAGCAGAGATGACATTCAAGCGGCCAACAGACACACGAGGAAATGCTTGCGATCACTAGCCATTAGAGAAATGCAAATTAAAACCACAGTGAGATACCCCGGCATTACTGGCACAAATCCAAAACACTGGAAATAACATGTTGGAGGGGCTGCGGGGAGATGGGAACTCTTACGTACTGCTGGTGGGAATGCAAAATGATACAACCATTTTGGAAAATGATATGGCGCTTCCTCAGAAAGCTAGAAATAGACATACCATTCGATCCAGCAATCCCACTCCTAGGAATATATCCTAGAGAAATGAGAGTCATCACTCGAATAGACATATGCACACCTATGTTCATGGTAGCATTGTTCACAATAGCAAAATGATGGAAACAACCTAGATGCCCATTAACACATGAATGGATAAACCAACTACGTTATATACACACAATGGGGTACTATGCAATGAGAAAGAACAATGATGAATCTGTGAAGCATTTCATAACATGGATGAAACTGGACAACATTATGCTGAGTGAAATAATCACAAAAGGACAAATATTGTATGAGACCTCTATTGTAAAAACCCATGAGAAAGTTCACACACAAAAATTGACAATCTTTGTTGGTTACAAGGGATGGGAAGGGTTGGGGGGGTGAATACTAAATAGGCAATAGGTAAGTGGTATCTTGGGTGAATTGTGAGACAGTACATAGTACTGGGGTAACCAGCACAACTTGTACAAGGGAAGGTCATGGAAGCTCCATAGACACATCCAAACTCCCTGAAGGACTGAACTGCTGGGTGGAGGGCTGTGAGGACCATGGTCTCGGGGAACATCTACCTCAACTGGCATCACACCGTTTATGAAGACAATGTTCTACATTCTACCTTGGTGAGTAACGTCTGCGCTCTTAAAAGCCTGTGGGCAGCTATCTAAGATACTCCACTGGTCTCATCCCTTCGGGAGCAAGGGAGAATGAAGAGGACAGGATACAAGGAAAAGATTAGTCTGAAGGACTAATTGTCCACAGCTTCCAAGGCCTCCACCAGACTGAGTCCAGTACAGCTAGATGGTGCCCGGCTACCACTACTGACAGCTCTGACTGGGATCACAGCAGAGGGTTCTGGACAGAGCTGGAGAAGGATGTAGAACAAAATTCTAACTCACAAAAAAAAGACCAGATTTACTGGCCTAAAGGAGACTGGAGAAACCCCGAGAGTATGGCCCCCCAGACACCCTTTTAGCTTAGTGGTGAAGTCACTTCCGAGGTTCACTGTTCAGCTGGGGAGTGGACAGCCCCATAAAACCAGATGGGACTAAAGAGGCACAGCAGTCCAGGGACAAGGGCTAGAAGGCAGAAGGGGACAGGAAAGCTGGTGACAGGGAACCCAAGGTTGAGTAAGGATAGTGTTGATGTGTTGTGAGGTTGTTAGCCATTGTCATACGACAACGTGTATTGTTCAGTGAGAAACTATTTTGTTGTGTAAACCATCATTTGAAGTGAGAATAGCAGCACAATTGGAAGAGCGTAGTCGATGTCACTGAACTGTGCATGTAGAAATTTTTGAAATGGTGTATCTTTGGCTATGTATAGTTTCACCAAAAAAAAAAAAAAAAAAAAAAGGTTGAGAAGGGAGAGGTTTGACATGTCGTGGGGTTGTTAACCAATGTCATAAAACTATGTGTACTACTGTTTCATGAGAAACTATTTGTTCTGTAAACCTTCACCTGAGGTACAATTAAAAAAAAAAAAAATCAAGCTATGTCTTGAGAACAGGCAGTTCAGTTCAGAATTACTGAGCAAAATATTTGAATACTTGGAGGAGATGGAGAAGCGCTTGGCTTGGGAGAGAAGTTAGATGGTTAAGGGCTTCATATGTGAAGGAATACTTGTAGGATTGTAAACAGGGGCGTAAAGCTAGGAAGATTATTGTGGCCACTGGATGGAGGATGGACTGAAGGGGAAGAGACTAAATGCAGGGCAGCCGCCAGTCAGGGCTTCATTGCATGTTCAAGCCACAGATGATGAAGACTTACCAAGGCTTGTAAGTAGGGATAAGGGCGTGGGTAGGTTCAGGAACACAGGACTTGGAGGGTGTAACAAATGTGCGGATTAAAGAAAATGAATTGCAGAGCTCAAGGTTCCTGGTTTGGATGCTGAGTGGATTGACGGTGTCTGCTGAGATGGGGACTCTTAGGAGGAAGAACAAGTTGGGCAGAGTTCAGAGGTTACGTAGTTTTAGCTCTGTGCCTTCTGTGAGGCTGGGAGCTGTGTCCTTGTTCTTTGCAGCATCCTGCAGTGTTGGCACATCATGCGTGTGAAGGAAATACAAATTAAATGAATGAGGATAGTTATTCACATGGAGAGTCTAGTGGAAGTTAAGTCAGGTATTTCACAGTATAGTTTTGGGGCATTAACATTAAGTTGATTTTTAAATCCTTGGGAGAACCCATTGCGATTGAGTCGATTCCAACTCATAGTGACCCCGTAGGACAGAGTAGAACTCCCCCAGAGGATTTTCAAGGAGTGGCTGATGGATTCAAATTGTGGACCTTTTTGTTAGCAGCTGAGCTCTTAACCGCTGCGTCACCAGGGCTTCTTGGGAGACGAGGGCATATTCAGAGTAACTACACAGAATGAGAAAAGAGCCCAGGATAGATCTAAGGAATGTCAACATTTAAAAGACACTGAAAGGCATTAAGAAGGAATTGTTAGGAAGATGAGAGAACTACATGGGGAATTGGGTTAAGGGGAGAGCAATTAGAGTCAGATAACAATGTATGTGTAAAATTTTGTATGGGAGATTAACATGAAATGTAAATTTCATTTAAACTACAACAATAAAAAAAAAAAACATGAGAGAACTAAATGCACATAGACTTCTAGAAACAAAGGAAAGAGTTAAAGACAGAACTGCAAGGTCAAGATAAGAATTAAAACCTGCCCTTTGGAATTGGAGTATAGTGTAGCTGTGAGTTGGAATTAACTCCATGGCAACAGGTTTGGAATTAGTATTTAGAAGGTGTTTGGTAATCTCCCTGAGTTTCTAGTTTGCGTGCAGTCGTGGGATCAGAAACCATATTGTTGGTGACAAGAAACGAATGGAAAGTCGGTAAAGTGATTGTTGTTGTCAGTCGTCTTGGGGTCAGTTCCAGCTCATGGTGACCTCGTGGTACAGAATAGAACTACTCCATTGGGTTTTCTTGGCTGTAACCTTAATGGTAACAGGTCGCCGGGCCTTTTCTTCTGCAGTACTGCAGGGTGAGTTCGAACCACCAACCTTTAGGTTAGCAGTCGAGTGGAAACCATTTGTGTCACCTAGGGACTGGGAAAAGCCCTGGTGGTATAGTGGTTAAGCGCTACAGCTGCTAACTAAAAGGTTGGCAGTCTGAATCCACCAAGTGCTCCTTGGAAACTCTATGGGGCAGTTCTGCTCTGTCCCATAGGGTTGCTATCAGTCAGAATCGACTCGATGGCAACGGGTTTGTTTTCTTTTGGTTTAAGGGACCTGGGTAAAGTAGAGATAATGAACATGGATTGCTGTTTCAGAGAAGGATGGAGAAAGTGTGGTCCCTAGGTGGCACAGATGGTTTCTACTAGCTACTAACCTAAAGGTTGGCAGTGTGAATCCACCCAGCAATACCACGAAAGAAAGACATGGCCATCTGCTTCCATTAAGATTACAGCCAAGAAAACCCTATGAAAAAGTTGTCTAACACATGGGGTCACCGTGAGTTGGAATCAACTCAACAGCAACAGATAAATGGAGAAATATGGTATAGCTTTAAAAAAAAAAACCTGAAAAAGCAGTGTTTTAAGGTTGCCAAAATTAAGAATGTATCGCCTCTCTTGCAAGATCATACTTGATTCTTTGGATTATGATGAAATGGAGCCCTGGTGGTGTAGTGGTTAAGTGCTCAGTCCAGTCGACAGTTGGAACCTTCCAGCCACTCTGCGGGAGAAAGTTGTAGCAGTCTGCTTCTGTAGAGATTACAGCCTTGGAAACCTTAGAGGGCAGTTCTGCTCTGTCCTGTAGGGTCACTATGAGTCCCAGTGTACTTGATGGCAGTGGGTTTGTTTGTTTTTGGCTTTCCACCTTTTACTGAGACCAGCTGATAATCAGATTACTTGGTGGCACCTGGCCTAGTTGCTAAAAATTTGGCCCTCCACCCACCTGCAGTCATGAGATTTTCTGAGATTTAAATTTGGAGCGCCTAGAGTCTTTTTGGAGCCCTGGTCATGTAGTGGTTAAGCTACGGCTGCTACTCTGTCCTATAGGGTTGCTGTGAGTCGGAACTGACTCAGCAGCACCTAATACCAACTAACAGAGTCTTTGTCGTTAAATCAGGAGGTAATGGTTTGTTGACTATCCTTTGCTAAGGAAAAGACAAATTATATCGCTATAGAGCAGCTTCTGGCAGGCTTTTTGCAGTTTGGGTCAGGCTTTTTACAGTTCATATTTGGTTTCCTGGATGAGAAAAACTTTAAATCAACGTAAGATGTCTGTCATTAATTTTCTTCTTCAACATGAGAGTGATCAATGCAGACTGTTACTGGAAGATCACTGTGATTTAGGTCTAGCTTTGACCGTGGAAGAGGGAAGAAGAGATGGTTTAACCAGGCTTGGAATAATGGCCAAAGTTTAGCAGGCAGATGTTTATTTTGTTACATGTTTAAATTCAGGTGAACAATTATTAAGTGCCTGTTGTGTGTCGGACACTGGTAAGTGCCCCCTTATATGAAGGGGCTCATATGGTCCCTTCTCATGAGGAGTAGGACGGACACGTGAAAAATAGCTGTCATGCAGTAGGACACGTGCTGTCATAGGGATTTACAGGTAGTGCTACAGGAACAGGGTGAGTAAAGAGTGGTGTCTGCTTAGGTTCAGAAGGTCAGGGGAAACCACAGAGATGAAGAAGTACTCTTACAAAAGGCTGTTCTGCATAGAGAGAACGTCCCCTTGGCCCTCCTCCCCCTGTGCTTGGCTGGTTTTGTTTTTGTCTGATGACCAAGAGAAGTAAGCAAATATTTTCAAAAGAGGAAAAATGCATTCCCGAACATTGGGCCTAATAAAGTTTATGCTTGTCCTTGGCAAATTATAAACTAAGTTGTTTGTAAGCATTTAGAAAAATCAGGTAACTGCTAAGACCAAGCTGTGCTAACCAGACCTTGTTTCCTAGTTAGATTGACTTGTTAGTTAGAACTTAGCTTCCCAACTGGTGACTGGGTGTGGATGTGCCACAGTATTTCCTCTCAGCCCTGGGGGTAGCCCAGCCTTGGGCCAGTTGCCTCTTGCCTTTACTAGCTTGCTTCTTTTACCCTAATGTACCTGTTATCCCTGAGTGCCAAAGAAACATTGACATTTTCTACGTCTGCCATGATATGAAATAAATTGGAAAGCTAAGTTAAGAGAATATTATAGATTGACTGTCTTGATTTTAGCAAGGCAAACAAGTGACACAAGAAGAACCATGAGCTGGATAATAATTCAACCAGATATATTCATAGCTGGTTGACGAGCCAGACCCAAAGAATGTTGGTTAAAGGTCAGTTTTGAAGGCAGTGTCTAATGCAATGCCACTCTGCTTTCTTTGCCCATGGCCTTGGCCTCTTCCACACATTTATCAGCAACTTGAATGGAAGTATGAGAGGTATATCGATCAAATTCAAGGATAATAAGCTGAATGCGATAGGGATAGCTAATACATTCGGTGAATTGATTGAAGAATCCAAAAGAGCAAAAACAACTGAATAAGGTTTAATATAACCAATATTAAAATCCAACTTTTCAGTTTAAAAATAATTACAAATTATTAACTATATATGAGCATTATCTAAAGTAAAATTTATAGTTAAAACTAATCATTTCTATTACATTTCAGAGAACAAATATGATTATCTGCCAACTACTGTGAATGTTTCCTCAGAACTGGTAAAGCTTGTTTTCTGTGTGCTTGTGTCATTCTGGGTTATAAAGAAAGGTGAGTCTTGAAATGGCATTATGTATCTGTTAAAAAATCAGAAAATCGAAATATTTTAGAACTGGAAGGAGCATCTTATGTCATTTAGTCTAGCCCATTACTTTTACATATGAGGAAGCTAAGCTGCAAACAAGATACTACATTAATAATGATAATAGGCATTGTTATTATTACTTACAGAGCGGTATGGCATTTACAAATGCTTTAGCATTTATTATCTGGTTGAATGCTCACAGCACTTGGGAAGTGTGATTACCTGTGTTTTGCAGATGGAGAAACCGGATGGGTAGGAAGGGGCAGAGCCTGGACTCCACCCAGTCTTCCCAGCATCCTGCCTGTTACTCTACCTTATTAATTGTTCCTATAATGGGTCACACAGTGGGACCTTCTAAATCATTGTGCTGTCTGTCTGACATGTAGCATATTGAAAATCAGTTCCTGCTTCCTACAGGGGAGGCGGTTTAGTCCACTGGAGTCCAAGAGACTATGCTCCAGGGCAGATCATTGAACTTCTTTTTAGCTTCACTTTCCTCAGGTATCAAACAAGGACACCAAACCCTTCCTGAAATGATTAGATAGTATTTGTAACGTATTGAGCATTTTGTGGAATGTGTAGCTTCCTATCACAACAAACAAATGGCTGTCTGGTCGATTCCAACTCATGACAAACCCCTATGTGTCATAGTAGAACTGTGCTCTGTAGAGTTTTCAGTGGCTGTTTTTTGGAAGTAGATCGTCAGGCCTTTCTTTCAAGGCACCTCTGGGTGATCTTGAACCTTTAACCTTTCAGTGAGCTGCTGAGCACATTAACTGTTTGCACCACCCAGGGACAGGGCTTCACCTCAGTTCCCCAATTGTTGAGCCTTCACACTCTCTTGTTGCTTTGATCTTCCTTCCCACGTGAGGTCCACAGAATTCAGAGCATAAAGCTTGTCCAGAAGGATGTCTTTTCATGCTCAAGGGTTGCAATCTGTGCAAAATTTCCAGTTAGTGGAATACATTTCTTATCCATGAGATTGATGCATTATTTACAGGGTTTAAACTAAAACCACTTTTGTTTTCTATCTTTTCTTTCTCTCTGCTGCAGTACCTTCCTAAGTTTTTGTAAATCTGGAGATGGGACAGTAACTCATACTAGGATTAGTAAAAGCTCATTTTCTCTGGTTCCATGTATGTCAGTTCCACTTAGTGTCTCCGTTACCTGTATCCCCCCCTGGGGGAAAATCCCAGCATGAAGACTTGATATTTTTTCTACTTATTATAACTTGTTGATTTCCTTCTTGGCCTTCTGCTCTCGGAGCAGTCAGAGAAACCATATGTCTATCCTGAGCCACCGTAAGTATTACTTGTACTGCCTCATGCTAACAGGAATCAGGAGCCTCAGTATTCCTAACCATGTTGCTGGTTGTCAGTGAGAAAGCACAGCAAGCAGGGTAAAGAAAGAGAGACACTAATAAAATCCTGTATTGTCTTTGATTTCTTAAGGCTAATAGTCACTTATGGAGGCAAGTTTATAAAGTCCCTTTTAAAGAATTGTATCAGTGATCAAATGCAATTTACTTTCTCAAAATATAAGCATTCTCATCAAGACTCTTTATTGCTGTGTTTCTTTTATTTATAGAAGATCATCAAAGTAGAAACTTGAGATGTGCTTCCTGGAAGGAATTCTCCAATTTTATGAAGTGGTCCATTCCTGCCTTTCTTTACTTTCTGGATAACTTGATTGTCTTCTATGTCCTGTCCTATCTTCAGCCTGTAAGTAAATATGACAAAGAAAATCATATTGGAATAACACGAAGAATCCCAGAACTAATCTGTCTTTTTCATCATTTTCCTTGGCATTCTTAAATTTTCATTGCCCTCAGTGGCCTTCCTGAGGTTTTCCCAGAATCACCTGAATACTGAATTCCCCGATCTGCTTGCCAGATTCTCTTTCTGTTAAACAGTACTGTATTAAACTGTGCAAGCTGCTTTGGAGGATTGCTCTCTTGGCCCAGGGAATCAGAGCCACCTCCTGTAACCATACCAGTCTGCCCGTTTTTTGAGTCTCCTGTGGCCACCAGCCTCTAGCATTAACTTCACCATCAAGGACTTCCAAACAGACTTCCATGATTCACTCAGAAAGTTATGCATTCTGTGTGCCTGTCTTACCCTTGTTCGAATGTAGTTTGTATGTGTTCTATTTGTGTGTTGGTTTGTTTTCTTTAACCCTGTTGTTTTACTAGTAAGTTCTCTGTGGGTGGGACCCTATCCTGGCGAGTACACATGCCGTCTGTAACTCGTAGTGCTGGGAATACTGCTCATTGCTGCCAGCATCCTTCATCCAATTGCAGAGCCTTCAGTAATCAGAACTGACGTTTGGGCTTCTGCCTTTACTTATTATCCACTTCGGTCATGTGTGTATTTTCCCAATACTTTATAAAATCAAGCTTTCACTTGCCTTTGTTGCCAAAATGTTTTAAGTTTCTTTAAAAAATAAATTCATGCATTTTGATTGTGAGTACGTTTTCATTGGCACTGGTCCTCCCTGTGAAACCCCTTAAATGTGGCCTCCTCAGTTCAGAGTGGGATGAGAACAGAGCTCAGTAATGTGCTGTCATGGAGAGAGCGCTGTAGTGGAAGACAGGAGCTTGACTCTTCCCCACAATTTAGAAGCTGGGTAACTGGCAAGTCCCACCTGGCCCAGGTTTCACTTGCCACATCTGTAAAATAGAACAGTGATACCATTTGGGCCCAAAGGCAGGGCCTGGGACAGTTGGTCACTGGAAGTTCTTTCAGCCTTGTGATCCGTGTTGTTAGTAAGTGCTCAGTTTATCTAGAATGTATCCTCCCCTAAATTCTTACCTTTCACTTTGTGTTTTCAGATCTGAGAATCCCTATAGCCAACAACATACTTACTCACATTCCATAAACATATTCGTTGTATTTTATTTATATTAAACAGATTTGTTCTAAATCAGACCTTGCCTAGGTTGCTGGTACCAAAGCAAGATTGCAACTTCCTTGTTCTTCCAGGTTATTGCATTGCTCTTCCTTCCTGATTGTGTGTAACCACAGGTATTGAGAAAGAATCAGCTGGCACGCTGTTTTGCTGTGCCTGAGCCCAGCTGATTGGAATTAAAGAGACGGTTTGGGGCAAAGAGCTCTGATGTTTTATTTATTCCATACCACTTGATTTAAGAGTTTGGAAAGAATGTTCAGAGCTCGTCAGGCCAGCCAGTCTGCTTGGTTGGATGCATTTGTACTGCCATTGTTGTTTGATCATGGCCACTGCTCCCCCCTCTTACCAGCCACTTTTTCTTTCCTCATCACCTCTTACTTTTACTCTTGAATAGGGGTTCAAAAGCATTTGTCTACAGAAAAATACACTGAGAAAACCTAAAATATTGATTCCCATAAAAATTCAATAGAAAAACAACTGTTATATTCTTGGAATTGTTGCTAGAAGTCTGCTTTTATTTCTTTAGTTTTGCTAAAGAAATAAGAGCCATGTTAGGTATCAGCCATGTTATCTGTTTTAGTGGTTATATAAGACTGTTGATACCCTTTGGGGTTTAATCAACTTAAAGTAATAACAAGGAGGAAAGCAGGGTGAAATTAATCAGTAGGACTTGTGTTAAAAGTAGTTATTAATGTTGTCGGATCCAGCTATGGAGAACAGTGATACAATTCTGTTCTTTCTGAGCCAAATATATGTTTATTCAGATGAATACTCCCATGTGAAATATGATAGTTCACAAAAACAAGTCTTTATAAAATCTGGCTAACACCTTTGTAAGTGTTTAAAGTAACTTAAGTAAATCTAAAGAGCTGTCAGATGTGAGTTTGGTTCACAGAGTCACTTCGGTTCAACCAAGAAAATTGATTCTATTCCTAGAATGGTAAAGATGCTTAAAAACTTGTGCCTCAGTGTTCTTACCATTTAAGTGGTCCTGTCAGTATCTGCCTTCTGTCCAGCCATAGAAGCAGCATTAAAGTCTATAAAGCACATTCAGAGCTTGAAAAAGTGCTTCATAAGCATGCCATATGTTATTTTCAGAGCTAAACCTTGAGAATTGGAGCACCTCCAGATCTGCACATGCAGATTATTTTCACAGGCATTCGCTGGATTTAAACACCTATTTTCAAAACCTTTGCAATAATTTGATCACATCTGACTAAATTTAGCAAGCAATAAAGATGGAATTTAATCCTCTAGTGAAATAGCTGCCCTAATAACCCCGTTTGGTTTTTGACCAAAAGCTTTTTTTGTCGGGTGAACCAGCAAACTGGGAGATTTCTGAGGTCAATACTTTGTTTGGATTGTAACTCTATCTTCTCTTTCTTTCTAGGCCATGGCTGTTATCTTCTCGAATTTTAGCATTATAACAACAGCTCTTCTATTCAGGATAGTGCTGAAGTAAGTAACACACTGTGGGAGCATATACCCTCCTTTCAGATGGCTTAGCCTTGTTTCAGTGATATACGCAGAGCTCCAAACCCTCAGGTTCCAAGGCCGGGATTTTATTCGTAGTTCGCTTTGTGTATTGAGCAAGTTGTTTAGCTGGCTGCAAAGCTACTCCAGTGCTAGCCTGACTGAATCCTCTGTAATAAGATGTTGGAAGGTTTTGAGCATCACATGGAAAAGATAACCGACTGGGTTATAATTGATATCTTAAATTTTAGTGCTGAGTTTTCAACAAAGAATTCATGAGCTGCTGCTTTTGCAGAATTGCTCTGCATTAATGGGAAACCAGGAGGTTCCTAAGATAGTTAGTACGTTTGTAATTTGGAGTTTGGAGGTGATAAAGAGTGGCAAATTCATCATTAAACTACTTGAGATGAGTATGTGATTTAAGCTTCAGCTGGCAGAGGATTTGCATGCAGAATCTTAAATCCAGTTTAGAGTTGAGGTTAGAGAGTGAGAATGATAGGTTTTTAATTTTTTCAAAATGCCGTCGCCGGTCTCCCCGAACCCTAGGAGTGGCGCAGGCTTTGGGTAAATAGCTGTACCAGGAAGGGAAGACCAGGGTGGCCTGAGGAGGAGGGCAAGGTGACACATGGTTACTTACTCCAGTTCATCGTGTTACCTGATGATGATGATGATTAAAAATAAAAGCCCCTTCTTGTCATATTTGTTGTCCTTTTAATTTTACATTCACTTTCTCTTTAATTTCTTGTTTCTCACTGTGTTGTGTCAGAGTGTGATCTTTCATATTTATGTGTAGAGAAGAAGAATGACTTTGCGTATAAGCCTGAAGGTAAAATCAGTACGTGAATTAATGAATCCATTACTGTCCAGTGTACGGAATTCGTGAAACATTTCAATTTAATAGTGTGAAAGATGCAGGAAAAAAAATGAACATTACACTTAGCCCAGTTCAAATGTTACAGTACATTGAAATCTGCTTTATGCATCATGTTCTTCATTTTATTTATGAATTCTGGAAATAATTATTTAACTAGCAATTTAAAGAATGCTATACAAAATGTTTTGAAGTTTTTGGAAATTGACATATAGCTCACTTCGAAAGATAAATACTTGGCTTCTGAGAAAATGAATGTAAGCCATGGTATTCTTTTTTTTTTTTATATATATTTTATTGTACTTCAGGTGAAGGCTTACAGAACAAATAGTTTCTCATGAAACAGTAGTACACATGTTGTTTTATGACATTGGTTAACAACCCCACAACATATTAACCCTCTAAATTCTCAACCCTTTTTTTTTTTTGGTGAAAATACACATAGCCAAAGGTACACTGTTTCAAAAATTTCTACATACACAGTTCAGTGACATTGACTACACTCTTCCAGTTGTGCTGTTATTCCCACTTAAGATGAAGGCTTACAGAACAAAATAGTTTCTCATTTAACAGTTACTACAAATGTTGCCCTATGACAATGGTTAACAATCTCACAACACATCAACAATATCCTTACTCAACCTTGGGTTCCCTATCACCAGCTTCCTTGTCCCCTTCTGCCTTCTGGCCCTTCTCACTGGACTACTGTACCTCATTAGTCTCATTTGGTTTTACAGGGCTGCCCACTCCCAGGCTGAACAGTGAACCTCGGAGGTAACTTCACCACTGAGCTACAAGGGTGTCTGGGGCCATACTCTAGAGGTTTCTTCAGTCTCCTTTAGGCCAGTAAATCTGGTCTTTTTTTTGTGAGTTAGAATTATGCTGTACAACCTTCTCCAGCTCTGTCCAGAACTCTCTGTTCTGATCCTGGTCAGAGCAGTTGATGGTAGCCGGGCACCATCTAGATGTACTGGACTCAGTCCGGTGTAGGCCTTGGTAGCTGTGGACAATTAGTCCTTCGGAATAATCTTTTCATTGTATCCTGTTCTCTTCATTCTCCCTTACTCCCGAAGGGATGAGACCAGTGGAAAATCTTAGATGGCCGCTCACAAGCTTTTAAGACCCCAGACACTACTCACCAAGGTAGAATGTAGACCATTGTCTTTATAAGTAGTGTCATGCCAATTGAGCTAGATGTTCCCCGAGACCATGGTCCCCACAGCCCTCCACCCAGCAATTCAGCCCCTCAGGGAGTTTGGATGTGTCTATGGGGCTTCCATGACCTTTCCTTGTACAGGTTGTGCTAGTTTCCCCTGTATTGTGTACTGTCTCAACCTTCACCCAAGATACCACTTACCTATTGCCTATTTAGTGTTTCCCCACCAACCCTCCCATCCCTGGTAACCAGCAAAGATTGTTACAATTTGTGTGTGAACTTTTTCATGGGTTTTTACAATAGAGGTCTCATACAATATTTGTCCTTTTGTGATTGACTTATTTCACTCAGCATAATGTCCTCCAGTTTCATCCATGTTATGAGATGCTTCACAGATTCATTGTTCTTTCTCATTGCATAGTACTCCATTGTGTGTATATAACATAGTTGGTTTATCCATTCATGTGTTAATGGGCATCTAGGTTGTTTCCATCATTTTGCTATTGTGAGCAATGCTGCCATGAACATAGGTGTGCATATGTCTATTCGAGTGATGACTCTTATTTCTCTAGGATATATTCCTAGGAGTGGGATTGCTGGATCGAATGGTATGTCTATTTCTAGCTTTCTGAGGAAGCGCCATATCATTTTCCAAAATGGTTGTATCATTTTGCATTCCCACCAGCAGTACATAAGAGTTCCCATCTCCCCGCAGCCCCTCCAACATTTGTTATTTCCAGTGTTTTGGATTTGTGCCAGTAATGCCGGAGTATCTCACTGTGGTTTTAATTTGCATTTCTCTAATGGTTAGTGATCGCAAGCATTTCCTCGTGTGTCTGTTGGCCGCTTGAATGTCATCTCTGCTGAAGTGTCTGTTCATTTTCTTTGCCCATTTTTTAATAGGATTATGTCTTTTTGTTGTAGAGGGGTTGGATTTTCTTGTAATTATGGAGATTAAACCTTTGTCTGACTTGTAATGTCCAAAAATTTTTTCCCAGTCTGTAGGTTCTCCTTTTACTCTTTGGTGAGGTCTTTTGAAGAGCATAGGTGTTTGATTTTTAGAAGATCCCAGTTATCTAGCCTGTCTTCTGGGGTTTGTGTGTTGATGGCTATGGTTTGTATCCTATTAATGCCGTGCATTAGGCCTCTAGCATTGATCCTATTTTTTCTTCTATGAACTTTATAGTTTTTGACTTTACATTTATGTCTTTGATCCATTTTGAATTAGTTTTTGTGTATGGTGTAAGGTATGGGTCCTGTTTCATTTTTTTGCAGATGAATATCCAGTTTTGCCAGCAGCATTTGTTAAAAAGACTGTCTTTTCCCCATTTGATGGACTTCGGGCCCTTGTTGAAGATCAGGTGACCATAGGTGGATGGATTTAAATCTGGGTTCTCGATTCTGTTCAATTGGTCAATGTATCTGTCGTTGCACCAGTACCAGGCTGTTCTGACTACTGTAGATGTATATAGTAGGTTCTGAGGTTAGGTAGTGTGAGTCCTCCAAATTTCTTCTTCTTCAGTGGTGCTTTACTTATTCGGAGCTTCTGACCTTTCCATATATAGTTAATGATTAGTTTTTCCATCTCTTTGAAGAATGTTGTTGGTATTTGGATTGGGATTGCGTTGTATTTGTAAATTACTTTGGGTAGAATTGCCATTTTCACAATGCTGAGTCTGCCTATCCATGAGCATGGTATCTTCTTCCATTTATGTAGATCCCTTTGGGTTTCATGCAGTAGTGTTTTGTAGTTTTCTTTGTATAGGTCTTTTACATCCCTGGTCAGATTTATTCCTAAGTATTTTATCATTTTAGGGGCTATTGAAAATGGTATTGTTTTCCTGATTTCCTTTTCATCGTTCTCCTTACTGGTGTATAGGAATCCAACAGATTTTTGAATGTTTATCTTGTATCCTGCTACTCTACTGAATCTTTCTATTAGTTCCAGTAGATTTCTTGTGGAGTCTTTGGGGTTTTCTGTGTATAGTATTATATCCTCTGCAAACAGGGACAGTTTAACTTCCTCATTAGCAATTTGGATGCCCTTTATTTCTTTTTCTTGCCTTATTGCTCTAGCTAGAACTTCCAGCCCAATGTTAATTAGTAGTGGTAATAAAGGGCATCCTTGTCTTGTTCCTGTTTTCAAGGGGAATGTTTTCAGCCTCTCTCCATTAAGAATGATGTTGGCCGTTGGTTTTGCATAGATGCCCTTTATTATGTTGAGAAATTTCCCTTCTATACCTATTTTATTGAGAGTTTTTATCAGGAATGGGTGTTGGACTTTGTCAAATGCCTTTTCTGCGTCAGTTGAGATGATCATGTGATTCTTTTCTTTCTTTTTATTTATATGGTGGATTACGTTGATTGATTTTCTAAGGTTGAACCATCCTTGCATACCTGGTATGAATCCTACTTGGTCGTGGTGTATTATTTTTTTGATCTGATGCTGAATTCTATTGGCTAGAATTTTGTTCAGAATTTTTGCATCTATATTCACTAGAGATATTGGTCTGTAATTTTCTTTTTTGTGACGTCTTTGCCTGGTTTTGGTATCAGCGTTATGCTGGCTTCACAGAATGAATTTGGAAGTGTTGCTTCCTCTTCTATGCTCTGAAATAGCTTGAGTAGTACTGGTACAATCTCTTCTGTAAATGTTTTGTAGAATTCTCCAGTGAAGCCAGCTGGGCCAGGGCTTTTTTTGGTTGGGAGTTTTTTTATTACCTTTTCAATCTCTTGTTAGGGGTCTGTTCAGATTTTCAACATCCCTTTGTTGTAGTTTGGGTAGGCCGTGTGTTTCTAGAAATTCATCCATTTTCTCTAGGTTTTCAAATTTGTTGGAGTATAGTTTTTCATAATATTCTGTTATAATCCTCTTTATTTAAAATGTTGGGTCTCTTGTAATGTCCCCGATTTCATTTCTTATTTGGGTTATTTGTGTCCTCTCCTGTTTTTCTTTTGTCAGTCTGGCCAGTGGTTTGTCGATTTTGTCGATTCTTTCAAAGAACCAACTTTTGGTTTTGTTGATTCTTTCTATTGTTTTTCTGTACTCTATTCCATTTATTTCTTCTGTGATCTTTACTGTTTCCTTTCTTCTGGTGGTTGTGGGTCTTTTTTCCTGTTCTCTGTCTATTTCTTTATGTTCTGTAGTTAATGTTTTGATTTTGCCCCTTTCTTGTTTTTTGATGTGTGCATCTATTGCTATAAATTGTCCTCTGAGGACTGCCTTTGTTGCGTCCCAAAGGTTTTGGTATGATGTGTTTTCATTCTCATTTGATTCTAGGAATTTTTTGATTCCCTCTCTGATTTCTTCTATTACCCAATGATGTGTAAGCAGAGTATTATTCAGTTTCCATGTAGTTTATTTTTTTTCCTTACTCTTTCTAGTGTTAATTTCTACCTTGATGGCATTGTGGTCAGAGACGATACTTTGAGTTATCTCAACGTTTTGGATCTTGTTGAGGATTTCTCTGTGGCCTAAGATGTTGTCTATTCTGGAGAACGTTCCATGTGCATTGGAAAAGAATGTGTACTTTGCAGTGGTTGGATGGAGTGTTCTATATATGTCTATGAGGTCAAGTTGGCTGATTGTGCCATTTAGGTCTTCTGTATCTTTGCTGAGTTTCTTCTTAGTTGTTCTGTCCTTTACTGAGAGTGGTGTGTTGAAGTCTCCTACTAATATTGTGGAACTGTCAATTTCTCTTTTCAGTGTTGTTAGAGTTTGTGTTATGTATTTTGGAGCCCTGTCATTGGGTGCATAGGCGTTTTTTATGGTTATGTCTTCCCGATGGATCGTCCCCTTAATCATTATATATTGTCCTTCTTTGTCTTTTATGGTGGATTTGTTTTAAAGTCTATTTTATCTGAGATTAGTATTGCCACTCCTGCTCTTTTTTGGTAGTTGTTAGCTTGATATATTTTTTTCCGACCTTTGACTTTTAATAAATTCACATGTTTGTTTCTAAGGTGTGTCTCTTGTAGACAACATATTGATAGATCCTGTTTTCTTATCCATTCTGTCAGTCTCCGTCTCTTTATGGGTGCATTGAGTCCATTTACATTCAGTGTAATTATTGATAGATGTGAGTTTGTTGCTTTCATTTTGTAGTGCTTTCTTTTGTGGTGCTGAAGATTTCTTTGTTCTTCTTACTCTCTTGTGCTGAGTTACTTTTGTTTGTGGATTTTTGTTTCATTTCTTTTGTTTTGTAGGTTTTGTTTTTGCCGAGACTTTGTTTTTCGTCTTTATTTTTATGAGTTGGTTTGTTAACATTTTTGTGGTTACCATGAATTTTACCCTTATCTTTCTAAGTTTGAAGCAGTCTACCATTACTTGGTATCGCCTAGCCTTCCTCTCCATTAGAAGGTTCTATACCTATGCCGTTTATTCCCTCTTTTATTGTTTTGATGTTGTTGTCATTTATTGATTAACTGCTCTGATTCCCTGTTGTATTTCTTTTGGTTTTGGATAGTCCTTGAGAGTTCATTTCCTAGATTGGTGTCTGGCTCGTACGATCCGGCTTTCTAGGTTCTGCCTGTGAGCTGAAGTTGTTTGTCCTCAGTTCGAAGAACTCCCTTTAATAATTCTTGTAAGTTTGGTTTGACTTTTACATATTCCCTTAATTTCTGTTTATCTGGAAATGACCTAATTTCACCATCAAATTTGAATGAGAGTTTTGCAGGATACATTATTCTTGGCTGAGAATTTTTTTCTTTCAAGATTTTATATATGTCATCCCATTGCCTTCTTGCCTGCATGGTTTCTGCCAAATAATCTGAGCTTAGTCTTATTGTTTCTCCTCTGTATGTGACTTCTTGGTTTTAACGAGCTGCTCTCAGGATTCTTTGTTTGTCTTTGGTTTTGGCGAATGTGAATATGATATGCCTTGGTGATTTTCTTTTGGGGTGTCTTCTATAGGGGGTTCGTTGAGCTTTTTGGATGGCCATCTTTTCATCTTTCATGATATTGGGGAAGTTTTCTGTCAGCAGTTCCTCAATGATCCTCTCTGTGTTTTCCCCCTGTTCTGGAATTCCAATCACTCGTAAATTTTTGCTTTTAATTGTGTCCCACATAACTCTCAGGGTCTCTGCATGTTTCTTTGTTCTTTTTTCTGAGTTTTCCTGAAACAGAGTTATATCCAAGTGTCTTCAATTCCACTGATCCTGTCTTCCACCGTTTCAAATCTGATTCTCAGCCCTACTATGACATCATCCATTTCTAAAATCTTGTTGTTTATCTTTTGGATTTCTAGTTGTTGTTTTTGTATAATTTCTAGTTGTGAATTTATTTTAAGCCATGGTATTCTTTTATTAATTCCTCTGATAAAATTAGAAATGCATTTTCAAAAAGGGGAAAAAAATTGACTGCAAGACATAATAAAATGCTCGCTATTTAATAAGGAAGCAAATGTCTCAAAAATAGGTATTTAAAGTGAAAATATTTTTTCTATGATATTATAATTCATGAGCACACGTTACTATATGTAAGCTATTACATATACAAGTGTTATGTAAAAGTTACATCAATTTAAAATTTAATAAGGAGAAGATATAATGTATGGATTATCTGACTTGAAATTGGCCAATAGTCCTGGCTCTGCCCCAGAGGAAAGATCCCCTATTAAAATTTTAAGCATTTAACTATTTGCGTAAAGAAAGTTAATTGTTGGACTTCCGGGCATCATAGCGCTATGGACAGAAGTACCACACCGTCCCTCCAAAGCAAAGATCCAAAAATCTAAGTCAGACAGACACACGTCAATTCTAAAACCCTAAGCATCAAATGAATACATAAAGAATGCAGCCATGCACTGAATGGAATAAGAAACCAAGAACAGAGAGTGAGGAGAGATACATGCAGAGGTCTCCTATCAGCTACCGCAGCTCGGATCTGCCGTCTTGGACTCCTATTGGAGATCTGCAGACAGGTACATGAAAGCAGATTCACGGAGTCCCCAGCAGGAGACAGAACAACTGATAACCAACAATATACACTTTTCCACTCCCTGCCCTTCTTCACCCCTGCTCGGCCTCCTCTGCTTCCTGCGGCCACAGTCTCTTGGCCGGGAAGCACAAGCTTCACTCCAGTGTCACTTGGATTCCACCCACCTGCCCTGGCCGGCTCCTTGAGTGCCATTTGTTGGCTTCTGGTGTTGCTTTTTTCCAGTACTTTAGATTTCTTTCTTACCTCTCACCACCTCCCCTTCCTTTCTCTGAAATACCTGGCTCTGTGTGCCATCTTTGCTTCTTCCTGAAAGGCTGCTAATTACCACTGGACTTTGAAACTGCTTCCTGACCAGAACTGCCATGCTGGTGGGACCCTCGGGGCTTTTTTTGTTCTGATTTGTTCTGGTTTGATTTGTTTCTTTTCTTTTTCATTTTTCGGCTTGGGTGCCCCTTCTAGCTGGGTAGTACTATGTTGCTTGGGAGCTACTTCCTTACTCTGCGCAGACGCACAGTGACGTCCCTGGGGGCATTTCTTTTTTCTTGTTTTTTTGAGTTTTTTGGTTTGTTTTCTTCTCCTTTTCCCTTTTTATCTTTCTTCATTTCCAGTTTCTCATCTCTCTATACTTACCTTCTCTTCCTGTCTCTTGAATACTTGGCACTGTATGACACCTTTACCCCTTCCAGCCATGCTGTAATTCATGGCCTGGGAGCAGCGTCCGCAGTCCTAGCAGCCACACCAGTGGGATCCCTGGGAACTTTTCTTTTTACTTCTTTTCTTCCTCTAATTTTTGTTTATTCATTGTTTTTCTTTTACCCTTTTTCTCCATTTCTCAGTCTCTTGTCTCTCCACTCCAACAGTAAGCTCCCTTAGCACTCTTTTTTGTTTGTGTGTGTGTATGTTTTTGGCTTCTCTTCCTCTCTCCTCTCTCTCATCTTTCCCATACCCACCTTAGCTCCAATCCAAATATCACAGTCTCCCCGCTCCTTCCTGCCTACCTGCACCGTACGCTGAACATCACATCCCCAAGCAGCACAGGCACGGCCTTCTGCAACCTGCCCTGCACTGACTCCCTGCCCACCCTGTCAGCCCTAGTACATGCCACCAACAACCCATCCCAGTAACTCCACTTCACCTAGACCTCACCTGCCATAACATACCTGAGTGACTGACCCTGCCTGTTGGAGAAGGAGGTGAAAAGTATCCTGCACACAGACGAGCAAACAAGAAAAAATGCACGGCCTGCCTGTTCAGACATAAGCAAATAAAAAACCAGGACAAAACAAATCTACAATCAGTAAACAAGGAAAATAACTACTGAATGTCCTGAAGACAGCAGACAATATCAAAACATATACAAAAACAGGACAGGATGGTTCTAGTAAGCATCCGAAATAAGAGACCAGATGACTATCCAGTAGAAGAGGAACTAGAATTACCTGATAGGGAATCCAAATTTCTAATATTCAGAATTATCCAAGAGTTGAAGCAAAAAGCAGACAAAAAGGAGGAAAAAATAGACAAATCCATGGAAAAGGGAAATTCATGGAAAATACAAATTAAAAAAATGGAAGAATTCAGGAAAATAATACGGGAACAAAATGCTGAAATAAATTCACAACTAGAAATCATACAAACACAGTTAAAAATCCAAAAGATAAAAAACAAGATTTCGGAAATAGACAGTGTCATGGAAGGACTGAGGAGCAGGTTTGAAACGATGGAAGAGAGGATCAGCGAAATTGAAGACAAACATTTGGATACAACTCTGAGAAAAAATCAGAAAAAAGAATGAAGAATCTAGAAACCCTGAGAATTATGTGGGATACACTCAAAAGCAAAAATCTTCAAGTGATCAGAGTTCCAGAACGGGGAGAAAACAGAGAGAGGATCGGTCAAGAATTGTTGAGAGAAAACTTCCCCAATATCATGAAAGATGAAAAGCTGACCATCCAAGAAGCTTAATGTACCCCATATATGATAGACCCCAAAAGAAAATCACCAAGGCATATCAAAAATCACACTCGCTAAAACCAAAGACAAAGAATCCTGAGAACACCTCGAGAAAAACAAAAGTCACTTACAGAGCAGAAACAATAAGATTATTCAGCAGAAACCATGCAGGGAAGAAGGCAATGGGATGACATATATAAAACCTTGAAAGAAAAAAAATTGCCAGCAAGAATAATATATCCTGCAAAACTCTCCTTCAAATATGATGATGAAATTACATCATTTCCAGATAAACAGAAATTAAGGGAGTATGTAAAAACCAAAACAAACCTACACAAGAATTATTAAAGGGAGTCCTTCAATCTGAGAACACACATCAGACCACAGGCTGAATCTACGACACAGAATTGTATCAGCCAGATACTAACCTAGGAAATGAACTCTAAAGGACTGTGCCAAATCAAAAGAATTACAACAGGGAACCAGAGAGCTTAATCTGTAAATGAAAACAGCATCAGAAAAATAAAAGAGGGAATAAACAATGTAGGTACCTAACCTTCTAATGGAGAGGAAGGCAATGATACCAAATAATAATAGTTCAAACCTAGGAAGATAAGGGTAAATGTCAAGGTAACCACAAAGAAAATTAACAAACCTACTCATCAAGATAAAGAAGAAAAGCAGAAAGTCTCAGTAAAAAGAAAATGCACAAAAACAAAGAAATGAAAAAAAATCCACAAACAAACGGAATTCAAATTCAGCACAGGAGAGTAAAAGGAAAAAAGAAAACGTCAGTGCCCCAAAAAAAGCACTACATAATGACAGCAATAAACTCCTATCAATAATTACACTGAATGTAAATGGCCTAAATGCACCCATAAAGAGACGGAGAGTGACAGAATGGATAAAAAAGAACAGGATCCATCAATATGCTGTCTATAAGAGACACACCTTAGAAACAAAGACGTCAATTTATTAAAAATCAAAAGATGGAAAAAATATATCAAACAAGCAGCTACCAAAAAAGAGCAGGAGTGGCAATACTAATCTCAGATAAATAGACTTTGAAAAAAATATCCACCATAAAAGACAAAGAGGGGCATTATGCAGTGAATAAGGGGATGATCCATCATGAAGACATAACCATAGTAAACATCTGTGCACTCAATGACAGGGCTCCAAAATACATAAAACAAACTCTAAAGGCACTGAAGAGAGAAATTAACAGTTCCACAAAAATAGTAGGAGACACCACTCTCGGTAAAGGACAGAACATCTAGAAAGAAAGTCAACAAAGATACAGAAGACCTAAAAGGGCACAGTCAGCCAACTTGACCTTCTAGACGTATATAGAACACTACACTCATCAGCTGCAAAGTACACAGTCTTTTCCAATGCTCATGCAATGTTCTCCAGAATACACCACATCTTAGGCCACAGAGCAATCCTCAACAAGATCCAAAACGCTGAGATAATACAAAGTATCTTCTCTGACCACAACACCATCAAGGTAGAAATTAACAACAGGAAGACCAAGGGAAAAAAATTACATGGAAACCAAATAATGTCTTGCTAAACATCACTGGGCAATGGAAGAAACCAGAGATGGAATCAGAAAATTCCTAGAATCAAATGAGAATGAAAACACATCATACCAAAACCTTTGGGACACAGCAAAGGCAGTCCTCAGAGGACAGTTTATAGCAATAGATGCACACATTAAAAAAGAAGGGACAAAATCTAAACATTTACTATATAACTCAAATAGAAAGAGAACAGCAAAAAAATCCACAGCCACTAGAAGAAAGGAAATAATAAACATCACAGATAAATAAATGAGATAGAGAATAGAAAAACAATAGAAAGAATCAACGAAACCAGAATGATCAACAAAATTGACAAACCACTGGCCAGACTGACAAAAACAGGAGAGGACGCAAATAACCCAAATAAGAAATGAAATGGGGGACATTACAACAGCACCAAGTGAAATAAAAAGGATTACAAGAGTATTATGAAAAACTATACTCCAACAAATTTGAAACACTAGAAGAAATGGATAAATTCCTAGAAACACACTACCTACCCAAACTATCACAAAGTGATGTTGAAAATCTGAACAGACCCTTAACAAGAGAAGAGATTGAAAAGGTAATAAAAAAAAAACTCCCAACAAAAAAAAAGCCCTGATCCAGATGGCTTCACTGGATAATTCTACCAAACATTCAGAGAAGAGCTTATACTGGTACTACTCAAACTACTTCAAACATAGAAAAGGAAGGGATACTTCCGAATTCATTTTATGAAGCCAGCATAACCCTGATACCAAAACCAGGCAAAGATGCCACAAAAAAAAATTATAGACCAGTATCTCTCGTGAATATAGATGCAGAAATTCTCAACAAAATTCTAGCCAATAGAATTCAGCATCATATCAAAAAAAATAATACACCACAATCGAGTAGGATTCATACCAGGTATGCAAGGATGGTTCAGCATTAGAAAATCAATCAATGTAATCCACCACATAAATGAAAGAAATGAATCACATGATCATCTCAATTGATGCAGAAAAGGCATTCGACAAAGTCCAACACCCGTTCCTGTTAAAAACTCTCAATAAAATAGGTATAGAAAGGAAATTTCTCAACATGATAAAGAGCATCTATGCAAAACCAACAGCCAGCATCATTCTTAATAGAGAGAGGCTGAAAACATTCCCATTGAGAACAGGAACAAGAGAAGGATGCCCTTTATCTCCACTCCTATTTAACATTGTGCTGGAAGTCCTAGCTAGAGCAATAAGGCAAGAAAAAGAAATAAAGGGCATCCAAATCGGTAATGAAGAAGTTAAACTGTACCTGTTTGCGGATGTTGTGATACTATACATAGAAAACTCTAAAGACTCCATGAGAAACCTACTGGAACTAATAGTCTTAGCAAAGTAGCAGGATACAAGATAAACATACAAAAATCAGTTGGATGCCTGTATAGCAATAAAGAGAATGATGAAAAGGAAATCAGGAAAACAATACCATTTATAATAGTCCCTAAAAAAATAAAATACTTAGGAATAAATCTAACCAGGGATGTAAAAAATCTATACAAAGAAAACTACAAAACACTACTGCAAGAAGCTCATAGGGACCTACATAAATGGAAAAACATACCATGCTCATGGATAGGTAGACTCAACATAGTGAAAATGACAATTCTATCTAAAGCAATTTACAAATGCAGTGCAATCCTGATTCAAATACCAACAACATTCTTTAAAGAGATGGAAAAACTAATCATTAACTTTATATGGAAAGGGAAGAAGTCTCGAATAACTAAAGCTCTATTGAAGAAGAAGAACAAAGTATGAGGACTTGTACTATCTGAACTCAGAACTTACTGTACAGCTACGGTAGTCAAAACAGTCTGGTACTGGTATGATGACAGATACATCGATCAATGGAACAGAATTGAGAACCCAGATGTAAATCCATCCACTTACGGTCACCTAATCTTTGACGAGGGCCAAAATTCCATCCAATGGGAAAAAGACAGTCTTTTTAACAAATGGTGCTGGCAGAACTGGATGTCCCATGTCCAAAAAAAGGAAACAGGACCCATACCTCACACCATACACAAAAACTAATTCAAAATGGATCAAAGACATAAATGTAAAGTCAAAAACTGTAAAGTTCTTAGAAGACAAAATAGGATCAATGCTAGAGGCCTAATGCACGGCATTAACAGAAAACATAACCAGCAACACACAAAGTCCAGAAGGTAAGCTAGATAATGGGATCTTCTAAAAATTAAAAACTTGTCCTCCTCAAAAGACTTCACCAAAAAGAGTAAAAAGAGAACCTGCAGACTGGGATAAAATTTTTGGACATTACAAGTCAGACAAAGGTCTAATCTCTAAAACCTACAAGAAAACACAACACCTCTACAACAAAAAGATAAATAATCCTTTTAAAAAATGGGCAAAGGAAATGAACAGACACTTCACCAAAGAAGACATTCAAGCGGCCAACAGACGCATGAGGAAATGCTCACTATCACTAGCCATTAGAGAAATGCAAATTAAAACCACAATGAGATACCATCTCACCCTGGCATTACTGGCTCAAATCAAAACACTGGAAATAACAAATGTTGGAGAGGCTGCGGGGAGATCGGAACTCTTATGCACTGCTAGTGGTAATGCATAATGATACAGCCATTTTGAAAAATGATACAGCACTTCCTTAGAAAGCTAGATATAAAAATACCATACGATTCAGCAGTCCCACTCCTAGGAATATATCCTAGAGGAATAAGAGCCATCACACAAATAGACATATGCACACCCATGTTCATTGCAGCATTGTTCACGATAGCAGAAAGATGGAAACAACCTAGATGCCAATCAACAGATGAATGGCAAACTGTGGTACATACACACAGTGGAGTATAATGCAACAAAAAAGAACAATGATGAATCTGAAGCATCTCATAACATGGATGAAACTGGAGAACATTCTGCTGAGTGAAACAAGTCAATCACAAAAGGACAAATATTGTATGAGACCTCTACTTTAAAAACTCATGAAAAAGTTTACACAGAAAAAGAAGCAATCTTTGTTGGTTACGAAGGATGGGGGGAACTAAATAGACAGTAGATAAGTGGCAAGTTTGGTGAAGGGTAAAACAGTACACAATACTAGGGAAGCCAGCGCAGCTTGTACAAGGAAAGGTCATGGAAGCTCTGTAGACACTTCCAAACTCCCTGAGGGATTGAATTGCTGGGTGGAGTGCTTTGGGGACCATGGTCTCAGGGAACATCTAGCTCAACTGGCATAACACAGTTTATAAAGACAATGTTCTACATTTTACCTTGGTGAGTAATGTCTGGGGTCTTAAAAGCCTGTGAGCAGCCATCTAAGATACTCCACTCGTCTCACCCCTTTGGGAGCAAGGGAGAATGAAGAGAACAAGATACAAGGAAAAGATTAACCCAAAGGACTAATGCACCACAACTACTAAGGCCTCCACCAGACTGAGTCCAGTACAGCTAAGATGGTGCACGGCTATCACCAGTGACTGTTCTGACCAGGATCACAACAGAGGGTCCTGGACAGAGCTGGAGAAGGATGTAGAACAAAATTCTCACAAAAAAAGACTAGATTTACTGGCCTGAAAGAGACTGGAGAAACTCTGAGAGTATATTCCCCAGGCCCCCTTTTAGCTCAGTGGTGAAGTCACTCCCAAAGTTCACCGGTCAGAGTCAATAGCCAGCAAAATGGCGCTCTAGGCAGAAGTACCACGCCGTCCCTCCACAGCAAAGATCCAAAAAACTAAGCCGAACTGAGAATACAACAATCCTGAAACCCTAAAACATCAAATGAAGAGATAAAGAACTCAGCCAAGCACCAAATGGAGTGAGAAAACTGACAGAGAACGGAGAGCGAGGAGAAATTCATGCAGAGGTCCCCCACCAGCTAACGCAGCGCAGATCCGCCATCTTGGACTCCTCTTGGAGACCAGCAAACGGTGCGAGAAAGCAGCCTCACGGAGCGTCCAGCGGGAGACAAAACAACTGGTAATTTTCGATATACGCTTTCCCACCCCCCACCCTTCTTCACCCGGACTAGGCCTCCTCTGCTTCCTGTCGCCACAATCTCTTGACCAGGAAACATCGGCTGCTTGGATTCCACACACCTGAACGGGCCGGCTCTCTTAGTGCCATTTGTTGTCTGCTGGTGTTGCTTTTTTCCACTTCTTTTGATTTCTTCCTTACCTCTCACCACCTCCCCCTTCCTTTCACTCAAATACCTGGCTCCGTGCACCATCTTTGCTTCTTCCTGAGGGGCTGCAGAGCTCTGGTAATTTGTGATATACGCTTTCCCACTCTCTACCCTTCTTCTCCCACACTTGGCCCCCTCTGCTTCCCGTGGACACAATCTCCTGTTCGAGAAACACCAGCCCGCACTAGCTGGCTCTCTGAGTGCCATTTGTTGGCTGGTAGTGTTGCTTTTTTTTCTGTTTCTTTTGATTTCTTCCTTACCTCTTGCCACTTCCCCCTCGCTTCGCTCAAATATCTGGCTCCGTGTGCCGTCTTTGCTTCTTCCTGAGGGGCTGTGGAGCTCTGTTCGAGCGTGGAGCTGCTGCCCAGTCTGGGCCGCTGTGGTGGTGGGATCCCAGGGCTTTTGTTCATTTGTTTGATTTGAATTGTTTGTTGTCTTTTCCTTTTCTTGAGTTGGGAGTCCTTTCTGGCCAGGTGGTGCTGCGTGGCAAGGAGACTTCCCACTCGATTTGCACAGATGTGCAGAGGGATCCCTGAGGACATTTCTTTTTTCCCTGTTTTTTGGGGGGCCTTTCTTTTTTTTTTAATTGTTTTGTTTTCTTTTCCCTCTTTTTCCCTTTTTGTCTTTCTTCATTGCTCAGTTTCTCGTCACTCTGTATTTTCCTTCTCTTTTCTGTTTCCTGAATGCCTGGCGTTGTATACCTCTACGCTTTCTAGCTAGGCAGTACTGCAACACCTGAGAGCGACTTCCTGAGACCTCATAGCTGCACTGGTGGGATCCCTGGGAACTTTGTGGTTCTTTAACCTTTCCAATTTTTATTTATTCATTCTTTTCTTTTCTTCCTCTTCCCCTTTCTGTTTTTCTCCATTTCATAGTCGCTCATCTCTCCACTCCAATGGCAAGCTCCCCTAGCATTCTTTGTTTGTTTGTATGTTTTTGGCTCCTGTTCCTCTCTCCTCTCTCCCATATCCATTTTAGCTCCACACATAACAATCTCCCCGCTGCATCCTGCCTACCTACACTGTGCGCTCCACATCATACCACCAAGCAGCACAGGCACGGCCTATTGGAACCTGCCCTGCACTGATTACCGACCCACTCTGGTGGCTATAGTAAGTGCCACAAACAACCCGTCCCAGTAACTCCTCTTCAGCTAGACCTGCCCTGCCGTACCATATCTGAGTGACTGACCCTGCCAGTTGAAGAAGGAGGCGAAAGGTATTCTGCCTACAGATGAGCAAACAACAAAGAACACACAGTCTGCCTGCTCAGACATAGTCAAATTTTTTTTAAAAAAGGGACAAAACAAACAAATCTACAATCAATAAACGAGAAAAATAACTACTGAATACCCCGAAGCAGACAATTACAAAACATTTACAGAAACAGGACAGGATGGTTCCAGTAGGCATCCAAAATAAAACACCAGATGACTTTCCAGTGGAAGAAAAGGCACTAGAACTCCCTGATAAGGAATTCAAATCTCTAATACTCAGAATTATCCAAAAAAGCAGACAAAAATAAGGAAAAAATAGACAAATTCATGGACAAAAAATTCATAGACAAAAAATTGGAAGAATTCAGGAAAATAATGCAGGAACAAAATGCCAAAATGAATTCACAACGAGAAATTATACAAAGACAACAATTAGAAATCCAAAAGATAATAAGATTTCAGAAATGATGTCATAGAAGGGCTGAGAAGCAGATTTGAAGTGGTGGAAGACAGGATCAGTGGAATTGAAGACAAACACTTGGATACAAGTCTGTTTCAGGAAAACTCAGAAAAAAAGAACAAAGAAAAATGAAGAGACCCTGAGAGTTATGTGGGATACAATCAAAAGCAAAAATTTACGTGTGATTGGAATTCCAGAACGGGAAGAAAACAGAAAACACAGAGAATATCATTGAAGAACCGCTGAAAGAAAACTTCCCCAATATCATGAAAGATGAAAAGCTGGCCATCGAAGAAACTCAATGAACCCCATATAGGGGAGACCCCCAAAGAAAATCACCAAGGCATATCATAATCACACTCTCCAAAGTTCACCAGTTAGCTGGGGATTGGACAGCCCTACAAAACAAAAGGGGACTAATGAGGCACAGCAGTCCCAGGACAAGGACTAGAAGGCAGAATGGGCCAGGAAAGCTGGTGATAGGGAACCCAAGCTTGTCATGGGGTTGTTAACTATTGTCATAGGGCAGTATGTGTACTGTTTAATGAGAAACTATTTGTTCTGTAAACCTTCATCTAAAGTACAAAAAAAAGAAAATTCTTAGTTTAACCGAATCCAAAATCTGTTTGTACTGTAAATTTTAAATGTTTGCTTTTACTATTACTAATTATAAAAATATTGAATTATTGCTAGTTTTAATAATAATTAACATTGGTATAAATTTTATAGTTGATTTTTTTCCCACGTACTTCTTAATCTTCGGAGCAGTAGTATAGATTCTTAGACGTACATTTGCTTTGTTTTTAACATCTCTTTGTTTCAATCTTTATTTACATTGAAGGAAGTCATTTACATTAAAGAAACAATAAAACCACTCCATCTTTTCTGTTTCCAAAGGCACCAGCTTAGCTCACTGGGTGGGTCTCAAATTAACAGATTTAAAAATCAACACTGAAGCTACTCTAAATAGTAGATAAAATAATATGATAATTTAATGCTATCTTTTATGAGAATGCTTTTAAATATTTTTTATTACATTTTAAATCAACATGACATTGTTCTATTTTGATTTTTTTGTTGGTGTGGTATATATCGTTTGTTCATCCCTATTTAGTCTATTCTTTATGAATCATTGAATGTTTTGCCTTTGGCAATGAAATCTTGGTCTTGGCATAGCAGTATAAGCATTCTGTCACATTCTTTGTTTTTTTGCTGTAAGTGATTTATTTTTCATTTAGAATAGTAAAGCTGTTGCCTGATGAACTTGACTCTAGCAGAGCCATCAAACACCCCTTCCCATAGAGATAAAGAATATGAAGCTACAGAAGTAGGAAAAATAAGTCTAGCAACTAATGCAAGGATTACTTGGACGAATTTGAAAGTGGGAAAAAGGAGTATCACCATCCTGATTTCTTGTTGTCTTTTCTCAGGAACTCTGTGTGAATGTACTGATTTGCTCGTTGACATATAGTCCCTGGTTCAAAGGGAACTGAAGCAGGCATTGGGCCTGAGACCTCACTGGCTGACTCCCAAGCCTTGGCAAAGTTGTGTGATCTTGTTTGCCTTGGCTGTGGGAAATAATATCAACCTGAACACTGAGGTTTAGGGGCAAAAGGTAACCAAGACCAGCACTTAGTTTTACAAAAAGAACATAAGTTTCTCTGATGTCTTCAAAGGGAAGCTACGGAAAAATCATTAAAAAACATTTTGAAGCATATGATAAGTGTCTTGGAAGTTATGGTAACTCAGTTACTGTCTAAACCAGCAGAAGAATGAAGAAAAGTGCTACTAAGTAGTATAGGCATTTTCTCCAAAATCATTCATTCACTTGATAAATCATAATTTCTCACAAGTCTGCTCCTGATCACTCTGTACTACTAAGAAATGTGTAATAGTTTCTTGAGAAAACAATTATGCAGGTCTTTCCACTTAATTGTTTTCATGCTCTGCCTTGGTTTACTGCCACCAAATATGGTAGAAGTGCTGTTATAGAATGCAGTTCGTACTTAATTGTCCAGTTGCTAGAAAAACTCAAAGTGGGGAGTCATAAAACCAAATAGATCCCTTAAACAATTTATTTTAACTTAAAACATGCAAATGTACATTTATTCAATCATTCTTTTCAGTCTAGAGCTAAGGTTTGTCCTTTGAGTGTGGGCGACGTTTGCTGATGGGAGTTGAGTTCTTTCTTGCATGAAACTACATTTATTGTACATCATCCATGATTTCTGGTTTCAGTTTTTTTAAAGTGAAACAAGTCCTTAAAAATACTTTTAAAGTAGAATTCTTCCAGAGTTTTATTATTTGTTCCCTAATCTTTTATAATTAGCTCAGGAATCCTGGTGGTGCAGTGGTTAAGAGTTACGCTTGCTAACCAGAAGTCCAATGACGGTTCGAATCCACCAGCTGCTCCTTGGAAACCCTATGGGGCAGTTCTACTCTGTCATATATGGTTGCTGTGAGTTGGAATTGACTCAGTGGCAACTGGTTTGGTTTTTTGGTTTGTACCTAGTTTAAATGCAGATTTTTTATGTTGTGAGTGATTTACCTAGTTAATAGTCTTTCCAAGGAGCCCTGGTGACACAGTAGCTAAGAGCTCGGCTGCTAACCAAAAGATCAGCAGTTCAAATCCACCAGCCGCTTCTTTGAAACCCTATGGGGCAGTTCTGCTCCATCCTATAGGGCTGCTGTGAGTCCGAATTGACTTGATGGCACTTAACAGCAGTCTTTCCAAATTGCTCACCTTGGTTTTTCCACTCACAGTTTATGAGTTTATGTAATTATATATATATATATATACATATATATATATATATATATGTATATGTATATGTATACACACACTATATATACACACATATACATATAATAATGAAGTCACCTGGCAAAAACACACTTAAAAACAGACTCTTCGTGAAGTGTGTGGTAGGGGTAGAGGCACTCAAGTGGAGTAGCCTTCTAACCTCTTGCGTTCAGCTCTGAGCACCAGTCAGGATGCTTTCCAGGGGCAATGGAGAGAGTTGGCTAACTGAGCATCTCCTGTGTTGCGCTGACTAAACTGAGGAGCAGACTCCTCCCTGCGGAATCAGTGATCATCTGTAAGAATGCAGATCTTCAGCCAACTGTACAGGGTCATTTCTTTGTTGGAAATCCACCATTTTCAGCCTTATCTTTTAATGATTCTTGAAATGTTACTGAATAAGTATTTGTTTGCAATAGGAACTGTATAGCTTAAGTGTCTCGTTAGATTTTTTTTTTCTCAATGTCAGAATTGAAATCTAAAGGAACTGTAGATTATGCATTGCTTCATTTGTCTGTAATATACAGTAAAACTCATTACCAATCCCACTGCCGTTGAGTCGATTCTGACTCATAGCGACCCTATAGGACAGAGTAGAACTGCCCCACAGGGTTTCCAAGGCTGTAGTCTTTATGGAAGCTGACTGCCATATCTTTCTCCTGCAGGGTGGCTGGTGGGCTCCAACTGCTGACCTTTTGGTTTGCAATCTAACACTTAATCACTGCGCCACCAGGGCTCCTTATCCCTTCCTTCCTCTTTTATGAATACGTGACCTTAGGGAAGTCAGTCCACCTCTCAGAGGACTGCCTCCTCCCCTAGAGCAGGAATTGCCTGACCCCACAGTAGATGTCCATTAAACGTGCCAGTATAAAAATTCTTTATAATTTCTGGTTCTCACCTGTTGCTTAAATTTCTGCCTTTGCTTATGTTATTCTTGGGGTCCCTCTTTTTCAGCTGGCTAAGACTTTGCTCCCTCCAGAATGCTGCTGACTACCTGGGTCAGATGCTCCTCCTTCCATCAGCAACATGGTACATTCTTGTTGCACAGAATCTTCCCTCTGCCTGCTATACCCACCCACTCCCTTTTCATGGCAAATGCCAATTTATTTTTCATCTACCAGCTCCAGTATCATTTTCTCTTTGAAGCCATTCCTGACTCCTTGTATAGTACTCCTTCCTCGCTGTACCTCACTTTTCCCTGTATACATCTCTCCCTGTATCACCGCACATTGTATCGTTAGTTTATGGCTGTCTCCCACTGAGGCATAAAATCTAGACGATGGGGGTCCAGCGTTGATTTCCCCAGGATGTCTGGAACATAGTGGCTGCTTATCAAATGCCTGTTGAACTGAATAAATTGACAAAATGGAATAATCGTAATACATGTCCTCTGTATCTCACAAGTTTGTTGTTAACCCCTCCCCCCAAAAAAAATAGCATTGTTAGAACTTCGTAAACTATGAAACGCTGCTCAAAAGATCATTTTCTTCCTTGCCTAATCAACCAGTAGTTTGCTGAATAATGCTTTATGATTAGACCATGGATCAAGGGGCTAGCTTCTTCCTTAAGCCTTTTTTGGCTATGAACACCTTTGAAGATTTGACAGAGCTTTGAAAAATCTCCCCAGCAGGGAGAAGTGCACATGTCAAGAAGATTTGAAAACACTGCAAGAATTCGCATGTTCCTAAAGCTCATCCACGTGCTTTCTGGTTCATGAGCACCAGGTTAAGAATCCTTTTTATAACTAACTTTATAGCAATAAGTTATCAGGCAAATAAATAATACTAATTATATAATAATAAATGCTGTCCAGGCCTGAGATCACCTCTGGAGAAAAAGGAGGCTTAGTTAAACTTAGAGGTTGACCACAGACCTACAAGAGGAGAAGCAACTCACTGGCTCTAAGGGACAGGTGTTAAAAAGGTGAATAAAAATGTCACATTTAAGAAGCAGAGGCACTGTCATGGATTGAATTATGTCCCCCCCCAAAATATATGTCAACTTGGTTAGGCCATAATTCTCAGTATTGTGTGGTTGTCCTCCATTTTGTGATTGATGTAATTTTCCTATGTGTTGTAAATCCTGATCTCTGCCTGTGGTTAATGAGGCAAAATTAGATTATGTTAAAGAGTATTAGGGTGAGATGTAACATCTTTACTCAGGCCACATCCCTAACCCAATGTAAAGGGAGTTTCCCTGGGGTGTGGCCTGCACCACCTTTTATCTTACACGAGATTAAAGGGAAGGGAGCAGAGAGTTGGGAACCTCATACTACCAAGAAAGCAGCGTTGAGAGCAGAATGGTCTTTTTGACCTGGGGTCCCTGTGCTGAGAAGCTCCTAGTCTAGGGGAAGATTCATGACAAGCACCCTCCTCCAGAGCCCACAGAGAAAGCCTTCCCCTGGAGCTGCAACCCAGAATTTGGACTTCTAGTCTCCTAGACTGTGAGAGAATAAACTTCTGTTTGTTGAAGCCATCTACCTGTGGCATTTCTGTTACAGTAGCACTAGATGACTAAGACAGGCATCAGTAAGTTTCCTTGGAGCTTGAATTTTGGGGAATGCTAGCAATAAGTGTGCAGTTTATCCAACCAAGTGTTCAAGCATCTGTTTGAGTTGTCAGTACGAATTATTGTTATAGCAAAAGAAAACAGTAGTGAAATCCTGTTTTTCATCTTTAAACAGGCGCCACCTAACCTGGATACAGTGGGCCTCCCTCCTGATTCTGTTTTTGTCTATAGTGGCCCTGACTGCTGGAGCCAAAACCTCACAGCATAACTTGGCAGGACATGGGTTTCATCATGATGCCTTCTTCCACCCGTCCAATTCCTGCCTGCTTTTCAAACATGAATGTCCCAGAAAAGACAATTGCACAGCAGAGGAGTGGGCTTTTGCTGAAGCTAAGTGGAATGCCACCGCCAGCGTTTTCAGTCACTTCCATCTTGGCTTGGGCCACGTGCTTATTATAGTGCAGTGTTTTCTTTCCTCAATGGCCAATATCTACAATGAAAAGATCCTGAAGGAGGGGAAGCAGCTTGCTGAAAGCATCTTCATCCAGAACAGCAAACTCTATTTCTTTGGCGTTCTTTTTAATGTGCTCACCTTGAGCCTTCAGAGCAGTAACCGCAACCAGATTAAGAACTGCGGGTTGTTTTTTGGCCACAATGTGTTTTCAGTAGCCCTTATTTTTGTCACTGCATTCCAGGGTCTCTCAGTGGCTTTCATCTTGAAGTTCCTGGATAACATGTTCCATGTTTTGATGGCCCAGGTCACCACTGTCGTCATCACCACAGTGTCCGTCCTAGTGTTTGACTTCAGGCCCTCCCTGGAGTTTTTCTTGGAAGCCCCATCAGTCCTTCTCTCTATATTTATTTATAATGCCAGCAAGCCTCAAGGTCTGGAACACACATCTAGACAAGAGAGGATCCGAGATCTGAGTGGCAGTCTTTGGGAGCGCTCCAGTGGGGTAAGTTGTGAGGATGTTGCTTTTTTGCCTGTTCTTAAATTCCAAGTATGGTTATTCAGAAATAAAGATCTGATTTATCAAAGAATACATTGGGTATCTGTGACATTTAAAAATCAGTCAACCAGCATTCATTGGACTCCTGATGTGTGCCAGGACTTGTGATAAATGCTGTCAAGTATGGCGAAAAAGTATGAACTATGGCCTCAAGGACCTTACAAGTTAGTTGTATCATAGAATACTATAGCCTCACAGAGCCAGGAGATGCCTCGCAAGTTTTCTTGTCCAGTCTCCCTAATTTTGCAAGTGAAGAGGATGTCTCAGAGGCTAAGTGGTTTACAGCTAATATGTGAAGAACTAGTATTAGACCCGTGGGGTCTGACTCCTAGTCTACTGCTTCTTCCACTCCACCTTAGTTGAGGAGACAAGCCTCATTCATAAGAAAAATTGATCTTATACATTGATAAGTCTCGTCAGATAGAGAACCTGGCTCCTTAATTCTCCCTGTAGTTACTGATAAGCCAGTGTGCCAGAAGAGCTAGGCCTGTTAATCCCACTAAGAAGAACATTTTCAAACAGATCTCTGCAAGTAGGAGAAAAACGTTTTCTAGACAAATACTTATGCTGTTATTCTGAATATCTACCAGTTGCATGTAGTTGTTTTTAGAAGGGTCTGTCAGTCATGTTGTTAGCAAATTAATAATCTTTTTAAGATTCAATTAAGGAGTTAAATATATGTTTAAATAAAAAAATAGACTCCTCTATCAAGCTTTAGATTTCAGTTTTCATAAGCACACAGAATCTGCAATATTTCACATAGAAACACTTCACTTATGGGGAAAATGAAGTTGTTGCTCTGTAGAGCCATGGTATAGTTTAGCCTGATGTAATGGCCCTCAGATGGTGACACCTTAGGATGAAAAATTGGAAGCACGGCTTCCAAATGCCCTGCTTTCAGAAGTCCTTCATTCTTTTCTAGCAGACTGATAACACTGTTTGCCCTACTTTTTAAGTAAAGGAAAATCAGTGTAGGTAACAAGGCCTAATTTTTACCTTTCTCCACCTTTTAGTTATTTCCCCTCAAGACCAGCAGAGGGTGCTTTTGCTCATACTGTTAACTTTGAAATCCAAGTACTGAGTGCATTTCACTTTTTTATTATCTCAGTATACTTCTAAAATTAACTTTCCAAGAACTTAAGTACTTACTTAACTTCATTTGATCATATTATATTTATACTTTAATTAAATAAGACACATGACTTATAAGTCATCATTAAGCAATCATTAAAAATAGTGTATCTCTAGTTTTGTTTTAATTACTGATGTCATGTTTTCTCATAGGATGGAGAAGAACTGGAAAGGCTTACCAAACCCAAGAGTGATAATGAGTCAGATGAAGATGCTTTCTAATTAGTACCCAGATAATTGGCAGCTCTCACTAACTTAATATTCACGTTTGTAATATTTATCTTTTCATTTTGATAAACTAACAGTGTTTCTAAAATACAACTCTTTGCGTATATCTAACCACTTGCTGAACAGCTCCATCCAAGGCTTAAAGTACCTGAAGACTGAAAAGTCTGAGGGACTGACAAAGGAGTAATAGAGTGGAGACTGCAGCAGTGGCCCAGTGCTTGATAAGCCAACAAGGTATATTTACAGATTGTTTTCCTTGTCTTCACAGTTCCAAAAAGCTTGCAGTAATCACATTAGCTGTACCCTGTAAATACACAAATGGAAGTCAGTCTACCAGACACAGATATTTATGCAGTTCCAGTCTGCATGCCAGGGTCTTCCCTTTTTTATAACTACAAACTTCACCTAGGTTGTCCTTTGAATTTTGAGGCCTTAGAGATACTACTCATTTTGTAACTAAAAACAACAGGACTCTTTTAAAAATGTAGTTGAAGAACCTAAACATCTGGCTACACCATAGACTTGGGGGTGATACTGTCTTTGCTAAATGTTCTGCTGAAGAAGCAATTTTTAGGAATTCATGGGAAATTTGATTTTGTTATTATCTTTTAATGTTTTTCTGCACGAATAAGCGTCAGTTTAAGTGAAAGTTGTTTCCCAATCACCAGTTGCCGCTTATACGTCACATCACTTGAAGAAGCCGTCTTGTGTGTTTCTCCCGGTTAGTATATCACAAAATCTTGACCTCGTTACTCTTACATTCTTGCATTTTGGAAAATTAATAAGTAATTTCATTTTATTATTTATTAGAGCTTGTGACTATTTTGTGTATTTGTCATATCCTGTTCCCAAAGTTAAGACACTGACTTTAGAATCATCCAGTAAGACTAATGCTTAAGAATCCTTGTAAAGGGATTACTTTGCAAACAAGTATTGACTTTCATTGAAATGTGAATAGTGTTACTCTAAAAGCCAGTATAATAAAGCATTTTACAGTAATCATTTTTCACACTTACCGTGCATGATATTTTTTAAGGTGCTTTTGCATGCAACACATGGACTTCATAAGGCAGAGAAGTCACGTGATAGAAAACTAAAAAAAATGAGGCAGCAGAAGCGACTTGCCCCGTGTCATGCAGCTGGATGGTGATAGAAGTGTAGGCCTTAGCTAGTGGGTCCTTATGTTGACAGGTACCACACTGTGAATGGGAACTTTTAAGGTGTCATTGCAATGCAGCCTGTATGTATTTCTTCTCTTCTTTCCCCTCGTTTTCATGCAAATGAATATAAAATGAAATTTTTTAAAAAAACCTGTTGCCATTGAGTCAATTCTGACTCATAGTGAGTCTATAGGAAGAGTAGAACTACCCCACAGAGTTTCCAGGACTATAATCTACACAGAAGCAGGCTGCCATATCTTTCTCTCGTGGAGCTGCTAGTGGGTTCAAACTGCCAACCTTTTTCGTTAGCAGCTGAGGATTTCAGTACTGTGCCACCAGCATTCCTTAGGTAAAATACTGCAATTTATTACATATTGTGTATCAATAATAACTAAAAAAAATTACTTGGGAGAGTTCCGGAAAAATAGCGCTCTAGGCAGAAGCACCACGCCATCCCTCCACAACAAAGGTCCGAGAAACTAAACCAAACCGAGAATACAACAATCCTGAAACCCTAAAACATCAAATGAAGAGATAAAGAACTCAGCCGAGCACCAAATGGAGTGAGGAAACTGACAGAGAACAGAGAAGGAGGAGAGAGATTCGTGCAGAGGTCCCCTACCAGCTAACACAGCACAGATCTGCCATCTTGGACTCCTATCGGAGACCAGCAAACACGGTACGAGAAAGCAGCCTCAAGGAGCTTCCAGCGGGAGACAAAACAACTGGTAATTGGCAATATACGCTTTCCCAACCCCCACCCTTCTTCACCCCGACTCAGGCTCCTCTGCTTCCCGAGGCCACAGTCTCTTGACCGGGAAACAGCGGCTGCTTGGATTCCACACACGTGAACGGGTGGCTCTCTGAGTGCCATTTTTATGCTTTTTATTTCTTCCTTGCCTCTCCCCACCTCCCCCTCCTTTTGCACGAGTACCTCGCTCCGTGCACCATCTTTGCTTCTTCCTGAGGGGCTCTTCTCCAGAAACACCAGCCCGCACTAGCTGGCTCTCTCAGTGCCATTTGTTGGCTGCTGGTGTTGCTTTTTTTTTTTTTTTTTTTTTTTTTTGCTTTTGATTTCTTACTTACCTCTCGCCACCTCCCCCGCCTTCGTTCAAGTACCTGGTTCCGTGTGCCATCTTTGCTTCTTCCTCAGGGGCTCCAGAGCTCCGTTAGAGTATGGAGCTGCTTCCCGGTTTGGGCTGCCGCGCTGGTGGGATCCTGGGGCTTTTGTTTGTTTTGAATTGTTTCTTTGTTTTCTTTTCATTTTTTTGAGTTGGGAGCCCTGTCTCGCCAGGCTGAGCTGCGTGGCAGGGAGACTCCCCTTTGGCTTCCAGAGACGTGCAGAGGGATCCCTGAGAGCATTTCTTTTTACGTTGGGTTTTTTTTTTTTTTTTTTTTTTTTCCTCCTGTTTCTTTGAGGGCCTTTCCTTTTTTTTTTTTTTTTTTAATTTGTTTTGTTTCTTTTTCCTCTTTTTCCCTTTTTGTATTTCTTCATTTCTCAGTTCCTTGTCTCTATATATCTTCCTTCTCTTTCTGTTCCCTGAATACCTGGCATTGTACACCTCTATGCCTTCTAGGCAGGCTGTACTGCAACACCTGACAGTGATTTCCCCAGACCTCATAGCTGCACTGGTGGGATCCCTGGGAACTTTGCAGTTCTTTAACCTTTCTGATTCTTATTTATTCATTCTTTTCTTTTCTTCCTCCTCCCCGTTCTGTTTTTCTCCATTTCATAGTCTCTCATCTCTCCACTCCAACGGCAAGCTCCCCTAGCATTCTTTTTTGTTTGTATGTTTTTGGCTCCTGTTCTCTCTCCTCTCTCCCATATCCATCTTAGCTCCACACATAACAATCTCCCCGCTACATCCTGCCTACCTGCACCATGCGCTTAACATTAAACCACCAAGCAGCACAGGCACGGCCTACTGGAACCTGCCCTGCCCTGCAGTGATTACCAACCCACCCTAGTGGCAGTAGTAAGTGCCACAAACAACCCGACCCAGTAACTCCTCTTCAGCTAGACCTGCCCTGCCGTACCATATCTGAGTGACTAACCCTGCCGGTTGAAGAAGGAGGCAAAAAGTATTCTGCCTACAGACGAGCAAACAACAAAGAACACACTCTCTGCCCGCTCAGACATACTCAAATTTTTTTAAAGAAAGGGATGAAAGAAACAAATCTACAATCAATAAACAAGAAAAATGACTACTGAATGCCCCGAAGACAGCAGACAATTACAAAACATTTACAGAAACAAGACAGGATGGTTCCAGTAGGTGTCCAAAAGAAAACACCAGATGACTCTCCTCTGGAAGAAAATACACTAGAACCACATGATAGGAAATTCAAATCTCTAATACTCACAATTCTCCAAGAAATGAGGCAAAAAGCTGACAAACATGAGGAAAAAATAGACAAATTCATGGAAAACACGGACAAAAAATTGGAAGAATTCAGGAAAATAATGCAGGAACAAAATGCCAAAATCACAACTAGAAATTATACAAAGACAACAATTAGAAACCCAAAAGATAAAAAACAAGATTTCAGAAATGGATGATCTCATAGAAGGGCTGAGAAGCAGATTTGAAATGGTGGAAGACAGAATCAGTGGAATTGAAGACAAACACTTGGATACAACTCTGTTTCAGGAAAACTCAGGAAAAAGAACAAAAATGAAGAGACCCTGAGAGTTATGTGGGACACAGTGAAAAGCAAAAATCTGCAAGTGATTGGAATTCCAGAAGGGGGAGAAAACAGAAAACACAGAGAGGATCATTGAGGAACTACTGACAGAAAACTTCCCCAATATCATGAAAGATAAAAAGCTGGCCATCCAAGAAGCTTAATGAACCCCACATAGAAGCAACCCCAAAAGAAAATCATCAACGCATATCATATTCACACTCACCAAAACCAAAGACAAAGAATCCTGACAGCAGCTCGTGAAAAACAAGAAGTCACATACAGAGGAGTAACAATAAAACTAAGCTCAGATTATTTGGCAGAAACCATGCAGGCAAGAAGGCAATGGGATGACATATATAAAATCTTGAAAGAAAAAAATTTTCAGCCAAGAATAATATATCCTGCAAAACTCTCATTTAAATTTGATGGTGACATTAGTTCATTTCCAGATAAACAGGAATTAAGGGAATATGTAAAAGTCAAAACAAACTTACAAGAATTATTAAAGGGAGTTCTTCGATCTGAGGACAAACAGCTTCAGCTCACAGGCAGAACCTAGGACACAGGATCGTACGAGCCAGATACCAATCTAGGAAATGAACTCTCGAGGACTATCCAAAACCAAAAGAAATACAACAGGGAATCAGAGCAGTTAATCAATGGATGACAACAACATCAAAACAATGAAAGAGGGAATAGACGGCATAGGTATAGAACTTTCTAATGGAGAGGAAGGCAAGGCGATACCAAGTAATGGTAGACTGCTTCAAACTTAGAAAGATAAGGGTAAAATTCATGGTAACCACAAAGAAAGTTAACAAACATACTCATAAACATAAAGACGAAAAACATAAAGTCTTGGCAAAAACAAAACCTACAAAAACAAATGAAAAAAAATCCACGAACAAAAGTAACTCAGCACAAAATAGTAAGAAGAACAAGGAAAACTTCAGCACCACAAAAATAGCACTACAAAATGACAGCAACAAACTCACATCTATCAATAATTACACTGAATGTAAATGGAGTCAATGCACCCATAAATAGATGGAGAGTGACAGAATGGACAAGAAAACAGGATCCATCAATATGCTGTCTACAGGAGACACACCTTAGAAACAAAGATGTGAATTTATTAAAAGTCAAAGGTAGGAAGAAAATATATCAAGCTAACAACTACCAAAAAAGAGCCGGAGTGGCAATTCTAATCTCAGATAAAATAGACTTTAAAACAAAATCTACCATAAAAGACAAAGAAGGACACTATATAATTATTAAGGGGACAATCCATCATGAAGACATAACCATACTAAACATCTACGCACCCAATGACAGGGCTCCAAGATACATAAAGCACACTAACAACACTGAAAAGAGAAAATGACAGTTCCACAATAATAGTAGGAGACTTCAACACTCCACTTTCAGTAAAGGACAGAACAACTAAGAAGAAACTCAGCAAAGATACAGAAGACCTAATGGGCACAGTCAGCCAACTTGACCTCATAGACATATATAGAACACTCCATCCAACCACTGCAAGGTACACATTCTTTTCCAATGCACATGGAACGTTCTCCAGAATAGACCACATCTTAGGCCACAGAGAAATCCTCAACAAGATCCAAAACGTTGAGATAATTCAAGGTATCTTCTCTGACCACAATGCCATCAAGGTAGAAATTAACAATAGAAAGCAAGGGAAAAAAATCAACTACATGGAAACTGAATAATACCCTGCTTACACATCACTGGGTAATAGAAGAAATCAGAGATGGAATCAAAAAATTCCTAGCATCAAATGAGAATGAAAACACAGCGTACCAAAACCTTTGGGACACAGCAAAGGCAGTCCTCAGAGGACAATTTATAGCAATAGATGCACACATCAAAAAACAAGAAAGGGGCAAAATCAAAACATTAACTACAGAACTCAAAGAAATAGAGAACAGCAAAACAAAGCCCACAACCACTGGAAGAAAGGAAATAGTAAAGATCAGAGCAGAAATAAATGAAATAGAGAACTGAAAAGCAAAAGAACCAACAAAAGCAAAAGTTGGTTCTTTGAAAGAATCAACAAAATCAACAAACCACTGGCCAGACTGACAAAATAAAAACAGGAGAGGACACAAATAACCCAAATCAGAAATGAAACGGGACATTACAACAGACCCAACTGAAATTAAAAGGATTATAACAGAATAATATGAAAAACTATACTGCAACAATTTTAAAACCTAGAGGAAATGGATAAATTTCTAGAAACACACCGCCTACCCAAACTACAACAAAGTGATGTTGAAAATCTGAACAGACCCATAACAAGAGATTGAAAAGTTAATAAAAAAACTCCCAACCAAAAAAAGCCCTGGCCCAGTTGGCTTCACTGGAGAATTCTACAAAACATTTACAGAAGAGCTTGTACCAGTACTACTCAAGCTATTTCAGAGCATAGAAGAGAAAGCAACACTTCCAAATTCATTCTATGAAGTCAGCATAATGCTGATACCAAAACCAGGCAAAGACGTCATAGAAGAAATTACAGACCAATATCTCTCATGAATATAGATGCAAAAATTCTCAACAAATTTCTAGCCAGTAGAATTCAGCATCCTATAAAAAAAATAATACACCATGACCAAGTAGGATTCATACCAGGTATGCAAGGATGGTACAACATTAGAAAATCAATCAACGTAATCCACCACGTAAATGAAAGGAAAGAAAAGAATCACATGATCATCTCAATTGACGCAGAAAAGGCATTTGACAAAGTGCAACACCCATTCCTGATAAAAACTCTCAATAAAATAGGTATAGAAGGGAAATTTCTCAACATAATAAAGGGCATCTATGCAAAACCAACAGCCAACATCATTCTTAATGGAGAGAGGCAGAAAACATTCCCCTTGAAAACAGGAAGAAGACAAGGATGCCTTTTATCACCGCTCCTATTTGACATTGTGCTGGAAGTTCTAGCTAGAGCAATAAGGCAAGAAAAAGAAATAAACGCATCCAGATTGGTTATGAAGAAGTTAAACTGTCCCCATGATACTATACACAGAAAACCCTAAAGACTCCACGAGAAATCTACTGGAACTAATAGAAAGATTCAGTAGAGTAGCAAGATACAACATAAACATTCAAAAATCAGTTGGATTCCTATATACCAGTAAGGAGAATGATGAAAAGGAAATCAGGAAAACAATACCATTTTCAATAGCCCCTAAAAAGATAAAATACTTAGGAATAAATCTGACCAGGGATGTAAAACACCTATGCAAAGAAAACTACAAAACACTACTGCATGAAACCCAAAAGGATCTACTTAAATGGAAAAACATACCATGCTCATGGATAGGCAGACTCAACATTGTGAAAATGGCAATTCTACCCAAAGCAATTTACAAATACAATGCAATCCCGATCCAAATACCAACAACATTCTTCAAAGAGATGGAAAAACTAATCATTAACTTTATATGGAAAGGGAAGAAGCCCCGAATAAGTAAAGCACTACTGAAGAAGAAGAATAAAGTTGGAGGACTCACACTACCTAACTTCAGAACCTACTATACAGCTACAGTAGTCAAAACATCCTGGTACTGTTACAACGACAGATACATTGACCAATGGAACAGAATTGAGAACCCAGATGTAAATCCATCCACCTACGGTCACCTGATCTTCGACAAGGGCCAAAAGTCCATCAAATGGGGAAAAGACAGTCTTTTTAACAAATGGTGCTGGCAAAACTGGATATCCATCTGCAAAAAAATGAAACAGGACCCATACCTCACACCATATACAAAAACTACTTCAAAATGGATCAAAGACCTGAATATAAAGCCTAAAACTATAAAGTTCATAGAAGAAAAATTAGGACCAACGCTACAGGCCTTAATACACAGCATTAACAGGATACAAACCATAACCATCAACACACAAACCCCAACAGATAAGCTAGATAACTGGGATCTTCTAAAAATCAAACACCTATGCCCTTCAAAAGATTTCACCAAAAGAGTGAAAAGAGAACCTACAGACTGGGAAAAAATTTTTGGACAGTACAAGTCAGACAAAGGTCTAATCTCCATAATCTACAAGAAAATCCAACACCTCTATGACAAAAAGACAAATAATCCTATGAAAAAATGGGGAAAGGAAATGAACAGACACTTCACCAAAGAAGACATTCAAATGGCCAACAGATACATGAGGAAATGCTCATGATCACTAGCCATTAGAGAAATGCAAATTAAAACCACAATGAGATACCATCTCATCCCGGCATTACTGGCATGAATCAAAAACACTGGAAATAACAAATGTTGGTGGGGCTGCGGGGAGATTGGAACACTTATGCACTGCTGGTGGGAATACAATATGATACAACCATTTTGGAAAATGATATGGTGCTTCTTTAGAAAGCTAGAGATAGATATACTATACAGTCCAGCAATTGCACTCCTAGGAAAATATCCTAGAGAAATAAGAGTCGTCACTCGAATAGACATATGCACACCTATGTTCATGGCAGCATTGTTCACAATAGCAAAACGATGGAAAGAAGCTAGATGCCCATCAACAGATGAATGGATAAACACGCTATGGTACATACACACAATGGAGTACTGTGCAATGAGAAAGAACAACAGTGAATCTGTGAACCATCTCATAACATGGATGAAACTGGAGGACATTATGCTGAGTGAAATAAGTCAATCACAAGAGAACAAATATTGTATGAGACGAGAATGGAGAAAGCCTCCAGCTGTTGTATCCAGAGCGATATGGTTGCCAGGAATTGGTGGAAATTTTGTAATTAAAATATTTATTAATGCTTTATCTTGTTTCATGACTCTGATGTGAGGTAGAATTTGCAGCTCTGTTAATTTCAGCAAATGGAATGAGACAAGTTTTAAAATTTTCTCTTCAGTAGATCTTGACTTCTGAGAATAAGAAAACTGTTCATTTTATTATAGGCATTCCCATCAGAGTTACATTACCCAGGAAGGTTACATGTATTATGGCAATTCATTTTAAATATATGGAAAATAAGGTGCATGAGGACCTCATTTTTAGGAGATAAAGCATGCAAGATATTTTTATCTTACAGAACTGATACAATTATAAAAATATTATTTACAAAGGTGGCACTTACAGAATACATTAAATAGCAGATTCCACTAGTGCATGGAGATTGGTTTTCTTATTTACAGTTTTTTCTCACCCTTCTTGTCTTAGGCTGGGTTTTCTAGAGAAGCAAAACCAGTAAAACGTGTAAATATATGTAGAGAGAGATTTATATCAAGGAAATGGCGCACGTGGTTGTAGGGGCTGGAGCGTCCCAAGTCCATGGATCAGGATAGAGGCTTCTAATTTACATAGCCACAGGGGCCGGCGAACCCAGGATCGGCAGGTCAGAGAGCAGAGCTCTTGCTCACAGGCTGCAAAAATTGACAAATCCCAAGATAGGCAGGCAAGACCACAAGTAAGCTGCTAGCTCAAGTCCTAAGAACCAGAGGTCAGACAAACAGGAGCCAGCAGCAGGATCCAGAGCGAGCAAAAGCCCAGAAGTCTTGCCAGAAAGTCCACTTATATTCGATGCAGGCCACATGCCCAAGGAAACTCCCTTTCAACTGATTGGCTACTCACAGCAGATCCCATCATGGAGGTGATGGCATTATATCAAATCTCATCATGGAAGTGATCACAACATCATATGATTGCAAACTACATCATAACTACCAAACCACTGAGAATCATGGCCCAGCCAAGTTAATACACAACCTTAACCATCACACTCCTTTTTAGGAAGTATGTGTTGTTGGCTAAATTAAGGTTTAGTTGTGTTTTTTTACCACCTGTCTTGGTTATCTAGTACTGCTGTAACAAATACCACAAGTGGATGACTTTATCAAACAGAAATTTATTCTCTCACAGTCTAGTCTTAATTCAGGGCACCAGCTCCAGAGGAAGGCTTTCTCTCTCTGTCGGCTCAGGGGCAGGGTCCTTGTCATTTATCTTCCCCTGGTGTAGGAGCTTCTCAGCACAGGAACCTCACATCCAAAGGATGCACTCCCCTCCTTGTTCTTCATTCTTGGTGGCATGAGGTCCCCATCCTCTCTGCTCACTTCTCTCTTTTATATCTCAAAAAAGACTGACTTAAAATACAACCTAGTCCTGTAGATTGAGTCCTGCCTCATTAATATAATGCCTCTAATCCTGCCTCATTAACATCATAGAGCTTATGATTTGTAACACAGGATAATCAAATCAGATCACAAAATGGTGGACAACCACACAATACTGGGAATCATGGCATAGCCAAGTTGACATATATTTTGGGGGGACACAGTTGAATCCATAACACCACCTAGTAGAGCTGGAACTGAAGTGAATGCACTGGAGTACTTTGGGGGTACCACCATTTTAAAAGGTAGGAGGTCTAGAAACCACATCTTACGGTCTTAGATGCCCTGGGAGTGAAGGGATTGTATAACCTGAAAAGAAGATTCAATAGTCATGTTTAAAAAGAGTAGACTTCTACTCTGGAGAACCAAATACAGTGAGAGTTATAGGACAATAATTATTTCATTTTAAGAAAGACTCTCCGAACAGAAGGCCCCTGAGTGGTGAAAATGGTTTTGTGCTCGACTACTAAACATCAGCAGTTTGAACCCACCCAATTGCACCATGAAGAAAGGCCTGGCAATCTGCTTCTGTAAAGATTACAGCCAAGAAAACTGGGGCAGTTCTACTCGGTAACACATGGATGGGATTCTCCATGAGTTGGAATTGACAGCAGTGGGTCCCCCCCGCCCAACAACTGATACCTGTCAACAGTGGGAAGGCCCCCTGAAAAGTAGTAGAGAGTGAGTAGTAAATTCTCGATCACTGAAGATTTAGGGAGAGATTGTATCACTATCAGGGATGTTTTAGAAGAGATTGCTTCATTGGCATAGAAGTTAGACTAACTGATTTTGAAAGTCCCTTCGTATTCTCATATTCTCTTCTAAGTGGTTATGACCTAACACTGATGAACTGAGTTTTCTCCCGTCACAGTTCCTGAATAGCCATTGGTTAGACATGAGAAGGGCAGGTCATGCTGTCATAGGTACTGGAGCTGAACTGCCCAGGAACGTGCCTGACCCTGAAGAGGGGCAGGAATGTGGCTGTTGGTTAGGGAGGGAGAGGGCTTAGATACAGGATCCGAATCCCTTAGCCAGCTACATCCTGTTGCCGTAGGCTTTCAAGGTCCATGTCAGAGGGGACATTCAAGGTACAGTTACTCTGTTTATAACTCTAAGGCTTTTTTGCCTCCGAATGTGCCATGTGGAATCCCTGTCAGTGGTGAGCTGGATTAGACTATACAGAACTTCAGGGCATCATTTTGCTCTTCTGTGCCGGCCCAACGAACTTGACCAAACACAGCCCGTGTCCTCCTCAGCTCCTTTCCCCTTCTCTGGTGCCCTGATTTCCCCCATGAAGGCATCTTTACAGCAGGAAGAGGCAGAGAAGGTCAAGCTCAATGGAAAGTGATTCAGCCTTCCTAAAGCCTAGAGCAGTGTTGCCCTTTTCACTGAAAACAAATTCTCACTTATCTCAGTATTGACATTTTTTCTACTTTACTCTTATTTACATACAAACAATATGAATTATAACCTTGTAGTTTTTATACAAAAACCAAAACAAATTTATAAAGTACAAATAAAGCTTTAAAGCCAGTACATTTTAAAGTCAAACATGAATTTAATGAGAAGGTAATGTTTTGCCGAAATTGAATCACAATAAACCGCCTAACATAAGCATGTTTATTAACAGACAAGAATGGGAGTAAATGCATTTCAACTAGATAAGATGGAAAAAGAACATGAAATCAAACTTAGTAAAAGTCACTTAACCTGCGGAACTGTGCTCACCAGCTGCTGCAGTTGCCTCAAGCACCATGTCTCTGCCAGGACAACGGGACTGGGCTGAGGGTGCTGGTGTTGCATTTCAGCCTAAATGTCCCATACAGATGGGCAAGCTGCCCACTCCCACTGGCCTCCGTGCCCTGGAGAAATTTAAAAAAGCATCACATTTATATGTTCCCTGAAGTTCTGAAAGAACTCACCAATAAAATTTCCTGGGCTTGGCCCTTTTTTGAGGGGCACTTTTTTTTTCACAACATTGAGTGTTTCTTCTTTTTCTTGGTTTGGTCTTGATCATTTGTATC